>OX387382.1:39691432-41178932 GCA_947563715.1 Lycia hirtaria | reverse complement strand
TTCAGAAAAATACAAACATAAATTATTATAAGTATGAAATTTGGCCAAGGTTAATAATATCATTTCTAAAATTGACCGCCTGACAGTAAGCGATGGTGTGGCCGAGGATGGACCTCCTCGATCTAGTAGTATCACTCTCACAACTCACCATTCACTCTAACCATGAAAATTCTTTGTAGATCAAAAAAAAATTATCTTTCTTTGAAAATTGTTTGTGTTTGTTTTGTTGATTTGTAACTATATTTATGTTTTCTCTGTATTTCTTTTTCTGTATGTGTGGTCTTTTAATAAAAAGTTATCTATCTATTTATCTATCTCAGGAAAGAGACTAATAGACTATTATTACAGTGAAATGAAACATAACAAATTTATCGCGTACATTATTATTAGTGGTTTCAAGTGGAGACGTATGTTTATAACAGCTTCATTTCAAAAATTGTTTATAGTATACATCGCCTCGGAATTTGAAATAACGCTACCATGACGTTATTTTGTTACCCCCTAGTTTTTAAACAAAACACTACAATAGCGGTTTAAGTAATAATATTATTTGTTTAACATGTTAATTGGTTCCCAGAACAGTTTGCTTTGCCAATGGACAAAGGGAAACTAAACAGTTCGGTATGTTTACATTCAAAGACGAATGACTCTACTACCGTTGGTTTGCTGTTCATGCTTATAAGTAGTTCAAAGAATGCGTTTTATAATATTATACTAACTATAGTAAAACGCGTTTAAGTTCCAATATACTTTTTCAGTACTCTATATTATTGGAGGTACACAAGGTATTTACATATCAAGTATTACTAAGTTACACTGTTTTTGTACTGTTTATTGAATTATAATATGGATTCGCTTAATGCGCGCAGCTATCTCTCCCGCGCATCACAACATTTTTAAACATATAAAATCAATGAGTAGGGATGTAAGAAAAGTGATAGCCGAATTTGTTTAAAAATATTTTTGTCTTCGATATCTTTTAAATTGGCTGAGGAATAGGAAAATATATGTTTTTCCCTACTCCGTCGCCAGTATAAATGATATATTAATAAAACTTTTTTTTTATATTTCTCCTATCCAAATAAACAAATTCGTCTCTCCCTACTCAATGATTTTTTATGTTTAAGAATGTTGTGATGCGCGAGAGAGATAGTTGCGCGCTTTAATTTTTGCTTGTATTTAATATTAGCATTAGTGTAATTAGTATTTATGAGGTACTTACTGAATTGAATAAATAATATTTTAATGGTTGTGGAATCCAATGCTTTTTCAATTTGAACAATCTATAAATTATATACGATATCTACAAAGCTACGCTTCTAAGCTAAGCTTCTGCAGTGTTAGCATGGAACATTGAGAAATAGTCTTTCTATCATTATATCCACCATTTTGAGGAAATAAATTATGTACTGACATTGACAACTGACATAACAACATGGATAAAAACAGTTTATCTACCTTCCACGCTAGGCCAACTGATACATTTTTAATGGTGTAGAGTGGAACGGAGGAGCGTGAGTTTCGGCAAAATTATAGTTTGTATGGAGAAAAATTGAAGAAACTAATTAGTAAGTATAAAATTAATACGTTTGATTTGCGACTGCTGAGCGTCACTAGTTGAAAAATTTCAATCATAAATGTAACTTGCGTATAGATATGAAAATTCCAACCAATGCTGTTTCATTATGCCATATGTACTTATAGTATTCCATATAAAATTCAATCAACAAGGAAAATGATATTCACAGGAAGCAAAATACGCATAAGTAAACCTATCATCCAGGTACTTAATAGTACAGAGAATACAGGGGGGAGGGGGGTTACCACAATTGTAACAGCAATTTTATTTCAATATTACTTTGATCTTTGTCTTGCTCTCTGAACTGTAGAAAGAGCAAGACAAAAGATACAGTAATATTGAAATAAGCCTGCTTGAACGCTCGTGGTACAGGCCCAGAACAGACACAGTATAAAGGTCCAAACATCGCGTCCATTTAATGTTTAGTTGTTTTAACAACCGAATACCGATTCCGTCTAAAACAATGACAATAACATGTACGCATTCCAGAAATCTCAAACAGTCATACAAGCGTTCGTTCCTTTTTACCAAACAAGTCGTTGAGTCAGAGTCGAGAAAGCATGACTCAATTCTCTGCATTTTAGTTACGAGCGAGAATTATTTACTGATAATGGTTCGAGATAAAAAAAAACAGCCAAGTGCGAGTCGGAATCGCGCACGAAGGGTTCCGTACCATTATCTATAAAAACAAGCAAAAAAAATCACGTTTATTGTATGGGAGCCCCCTTAAATATTTATTTATTCTGTTTTTTAGTATTTTTTGTTATATCGGCAACAGAAATACATCATCTGTGAAAATTTCAACTGTCTAACTATCACGGTTCATGAGATACAGCCTGGTAACAAACGGACAGACAGACAGTGGAGTCTTAGTAATAGGATCCCGTTTTACCCTTTGGGTACGGAACCCTAAAAATCCTCAATGTTACGTTACGTGCAAACTAATATCACGCTAACATCGCCTTATTAGTAATTAACTAATTACGACTAAACAAGACTTTCTAACAGGTTTCACCCAACTACAAAAGAAGGATGAACTCTGAATATAATATATATTTTTATGTTCACTGTAGCCTAAACAGCGTGATTGATTTTATTGCGCGAGCAAGACGATATATTTTGTACAAAGATTTATAGTATTTAGAAGTCTGTGATTTTGTTGTCTAATATTTATTTTTATTTTTCTTGTTAAATTAATACATATAAGATTATTTTATATGGTGATTATGTATTAATTTTGGTACTTTACTACTAATTAATAATAGGCTATAGATGAGGATCGATATGATAATAATTATTATTGTTCAGTGACCATATTAACAATTTAACGGTTTTTATTAACTATTTTATTTTACAGTAATACCGTAAATTCGCTATCGATATAATCGATTCATTGGAGCAACCCTAGTGCAAAGAAGTAAACAAAAGTGCAAGTGTATAACTTTAAAATATTAGAAAAATTGTTTAATAGTTTTATAGAAAAACCTAAACTTAAATAAATAAATTACACTTCCTAGCAAAACGATCAAGACAGGACAGGAACTCTATAAATTAATTCGTACACTACCGTAAATTCAATAAATACCTATTATCAGCTGTTATCGGTCAATTTGCGATTATTTCCTTCATGAACCACTACAGAATCCATACACAAATAATCACTGCACATTTCTAAACACTAAAAACTTCTAACACTGGCCAGAAAATCCGTATCGTTTGAATTTCGAAAAAGAAATGAATGATTTGTTTTGTTTTCTTTTTTGTTTGGCGGAGTTTGACAGTTCACGTCGCGTTCGGAAACGTGAGTTGCAAAGCGCGCGCTTCGACACTAGCGCCCGCCGGCGAATCGCGGCGAATGACAAATGAGCGTCAAGCGTCAACGGGTTGCCGCACGTTTTGTTTGGTGTTTACCTCGCTCACAAGTTCAAGGGATTAAGGTTTTGGAACGAGCGTGTTTCGTCCAGCGAAGCGTGACCGTTCGCCTACTATATTTTTGAGGCAGATGCATGCCAGGTTAAGATAGGCATCTATTTCAGTAGACGATTGGTACGATAAGCAACACAGGTGAGGTGACATTACAAATGATGTCATTGCTTAGCTTTGGAGTGGTTTTTAGTGTAAGGAGCTAAAGGTTTTAGTCAGCAAGAGTTTAAAAATCTAGTACTATTTATTACTCACAATGGGGTGTAGTTGAAAAAACAATTTCATCCCTTCTTTAATGTATGGAGTGCCACCCATAGTGGTTATTTATCTCTATGATGCCACCCCTATTTTTAACTTTTTTAAATTTAACTGTGATTTTGTAGCGATTTACGGGACACATCTACTTGGTTTTCGTTTATGAAGGGCTGTTAGTCTGAGTAAAATTGCTGTGACATAGGGACAGACAGGCAGACAGACAGATGGACGGATACGGCGAATTTATAAGAGTTCCTATGATTGGAGTTCTTCGTGTAACTACGAAACGAACTTTAAATCGCGTGTGAATTGGTTTCTTCTAGGTAAGCGCGCTCCATCGTAGACCGCAACGTCGCTTAGCATCAGGCGAGTTGGCGGTCAAGCGCGAACCTATTTCTACATTTAAAAAAAACCCTTAAAACCTGGAAAATCATACTCGGTCTATAGGTAAAATACTTGTAAAAAATAACTTAGTGAAAGTTTTGCTAATCAGTTTTCTAATTTTCATCATAGGTATAAAATGATCACCAACTCTTCCGATCACGCTCAAATTAAATAAATAAATATTATATTTATTTATTTATTTAGACCCAGAATTTTCTATTCTCCCGTATTAAATTCGCTAAATTTTATTTTCGTTGAAGTTATAGTTTTATATTGCCACTCTTTTTAACCTACTTCAAAAAGGATGAGGTTTTCAGCTCGGTTGTATTTTTTTATAATGTTGCCTCATAATTCCGTCATTTATCGGTTATCGGTTACCTGTGTTTGTAGATTGTTTTTTTTTAACTAGGCATATTTGACAATTAATTATATTATGGTTATCTATTAAACAAAGTTTTTTCTCATGTTTTCGCTATTTTCCAATAACTAAAGCAATTTAGCTACCAAATTAGACCATGACTATCTTATCTACGATACAGGCGAGTATTCTATATTATCATGAGCTCTAAATGTTTTTATCTCAATGACTTTGTCACTAAGAGATAATGATTGGCCAAGAACGTGACGAGTCACGGATTCGGTTCCGTAGTCAGTACCACTGGAATACTGGAAGAAGACTACTAGAATTTAAAATCATTTTTTCAAACAAGTATCCCATAGTAGTAGTAGTTTATATCCATATTAAAAGAAAAACAGAATACACCGACTGCAGAAGAGCGATTTTTGCAATCTAACTTAAGATTTCATTACGCTTACGATATGCTATTGAGTGTACGTTTTTTTGTGAGAAACTATGGGTAAAATCGCCTTTAAAGGTTGTAAATGCGTATTATTTAGCATAATGCTAGTAAAATCGCCTATTTATTACGAAAAAGTTCTTTGGAGGTTACGAAAAAGCGCATTTTTTATCACTTCGCACATTAAAAATGGTCAAGCCGTTTAGGCTGTAGGAAAGTGATCATCCCACATACAAACATACATAATATATATATACTCGAAAAACATAACCCTCCTTCTTGCGCAGTCGGGTAAAAATATTATTAATTACTCAATATAATATATGTAAAACATTATCTTGAGACATTAAAGATAAGTTTTACATATTTAACGCTCTATCTTGATGTTTTTGAATATTTTTTTAAATTTTGTATTTGAAATGCCGCCTTTATCTTTTTATATAATTTAACTGCTACATTGGTTTAATTTACAGAAGATATTTATTTGTTAAATTTCACTTAAATAATGATATGACAGACTATGACTAACCCTTCTCAAATGGCCCGTTCCCAGCAGTGGGACAGTTTGTACAAACAGGGCTGATAAAAAAATAAATATATAATGATAATAGCCTCTGAATAAAATGACTGTGATAGACGGGCATGATTATATATATATATATATTTAAATATATTTATATAATTATTTCATGCCGTTAGGCGAAATATGGCGGTTTCACTTATCATTTTTTGTCAACCCTGTATACCCATATTTGCATTAAAGTTATAATGAATTATGCAAAGGTTCCTCAATCCTCGTAGTACTACGGAACCCTATGAAAATAGAGTACCTTTCTGTAAAATATGCAGTTTTTGTTATAGCGCCATCTATGACAACAATGTAACAATAATTTCCAACATCAATAAACCTTGGTATAGAAAATGTAAGCTTTTGCTACTCTCCGGCAGATGGCGAAAACACTACTCGAAATCAAAATTTTAGCAAATCTTTTATTGACACTAAAAAATCCAACAAAAAAAAAAAAAAAGGGATCGTCCATTAATCACGTGAGGCTTGAAAGGGGGAGAGGAGGAGTTCGGAAAAAATCACGAAATATCACTTGGGGGTTATTTAATGAGATATCACGTGTATATATATTTTTCTTCTAAGCCTAATAGCTGCGAGTGGCCAGTCAAAAGATAATATTCTGAAAATTTCAATATACTTTTACCACAAACACATACTTTGTACCAAATTTTGGGTATGTTTAGTCTTAAGAAAAACATCACGTGATTAATAGACAACCCTAAAGAGATTGCAACAATAAACAAAACTAATTGCAGTATAATTTGTCTTTTTTCATAAAAATGAAGTTTATATGCAAAACAATAAAAATAAGTAAATGAATATAAATAAAATTAATGGCTTCGAGAAAAAGATGGTACGTCGTGGCCTTGCCGCTCCACTTGGCTGGGGCCTGGGGCCAATGCCGTGCGTGCCCCCAGATTAATTATACTTAACTGAAAATTGAGAAATAATAAATTTTCTCGTAAATAAATCCTAGACTAAACCAAAATGAAACTGGGATATCTCGGTACGCACACAGAAGGACAAGGGCTATATTTTATCATCATCATCATCATCATCATCATTACCGTTTTTAATCACTACACGGGTGACACCGCGGGGCGCAGGCAGGAAAGTAAGTGCAAACTCTTAAATTAGGTTATTGTTTGTTTATCAGTTTCAACAGCCGAGATATACATATCGCTAAGTAGGTATTTGTGTTCAATACAATCTATATCCGTTTCTTATCAATGACAAATAAAATTGATAGCTTACATACAGGCGCTCATCATCTATGTAGAGATATATTTATTTATCTCTACATAGTTCAGCCTACATAGACTATATTTCATCATCAATGATGATGATGAAATATAGTCTATGTCCTTTACCAGGTCCTAAAGAATCTCTGTAGTCTCTGTACCAAATTTCATAATGATTGGTGAAGATGTAACAAACAGATGACTCCATTTTTTGGTATTTTTTTATACAAGATAGATCTACGAATGACCACCAACTCGCCTGATGTCAAGCGACGGTGTGGCCGAGGATGGAGCTCGTCGATCTAGAAGATACCTATTCATTCTAGCCTTGAAAATTCCAAGATTGTCTCCAAGAGGTCTCAGGAAACAGAGATGGCAACAAAGAATTCCACTCCTGTGCAGTACACATCAAGAATGTGGATCAATATCGCTGAGTACGGATTGACGAATTTTCAAAAATAGCAGAACAAAAGTGCACAAGCAAGCGTTAAGAGCCTTTAGAAATAGAGCTCGCTCTCGCTTACGAATTAACACATTTTGAATGATTTATAAATTGCCTAAATGTACCTACTTATAATAAGTCTGTACGTAAGGAACTTCGGCAATAATATATATAGTGTATATATATAATGAAATTCGTCATACAGATTTGTAGGCAATTTTTATTTTTAAACGTGACTTGTAATTATGACAGTGTGCTCAACCCTTAAGAGGCGTTTGGCCTTTTATAGTGTATAGGCTGATGATAATGATGATGAACAATATTTCTTGTATTGCACGGGAAGTACGTATAAATAATTTGGCCTTCAATTGTCAGGCAAGTACATACCTACTTGGCATTTACTTAACCTAAACGATCTTTTGACACAAAAATATAATGTACCTATATTTTAGGTGTTTTTTTTTTTTTTTTTTTTTATCAGCCCTGTTTGTACAAACTGTCCCACTGCTGGGAACGGGCCATCTTCTCATTGTGAGAAGGGTTAGGCCATAGTCTGCCACGCTGGCCAAGTGCGGGTTGGCAGACTTCACACATCTTCAAGATCATTGAGAACTCTCAGACATGTAGGTTTCCTCACGATGTTTTTTCCTTCACCGTTTGAAGTTGGCGGCAATCAACAATACGCACATAACTTCGAAAAGACAGAGGTGCGTGCCGTAGGATTCGAACTCAGGACCTGCGGATCGCAAGTCAGACGGTCTCACCACTAAGCTGCCGGGAACTTTCATAATATATTAATAGAATATTTATGTGTATAAAATACTAGAACTTTTAGTGAAAATAAATCTCTGTGTATGAAGCAGATTACATTATGGGGTAGATGAGAAAAAAAATCCCCACTTATGCGTACCGGAGGTAACCTACCCCAAAATTATTTTTAGATGGCAATCATTACATGACTAAAAAAGGCACATAAAACTATGCAAGTTGGTTTATAAACGGAACATTGTATTTATAAAATGCATAAAAATATGTTACTGCAAACTTCTGTGTTCATAAATTATTCTGAAGTTTTATCATTTATATTATCAGTATACGTTCGATTTGTTCACCTTGACAATATCTATACATAAAATAAAACTGTAACAGGTCAAAATCTGTACATTAAATATTTTTGATTTTTTTTTACTGGAGGATGCATTCCTAGCGATACAGAAGCCAAAACAGCAATTTTCAACTTGTTTGTCTGTCTGTCTGTACGGTGTGTCCGATGGACGCCAAAACTACTAAACGGATTTGGACGAAATTTGGCAGAATAACTACTTATGCTTTGTAGAAGGATCCGGCATACGTTTTATCCCCAAAAATTTGACAGTTCCTGTGAGATACACTAAACACTAACAACATAATCGATCACCACGCCGTCCTGCTAGCATGGAAGGTAGATAAAAAGTTTTTGTCCACGTTGTTATGTCAGTTGTCAATGTCAGTACATACTTTATTTCCTCTGAAGGGTGGATAAAACGGGGGAAAGACAATTTGTCCATGTTCCATGCTAGCAGGGCAGGTGGAACCGCGGGGCGCAGCTAGTATTGTTATTTTTTTTTAATGAAATCTACACAAGTTGTCGGCTGAACAGATGGAACGATCGACGCGCTACCGTAACAACGTAAGATGTGGGGTTTTTCTTTAAACTCCTCATTTCCAACACATCACGGGAGAGTTTTTTGCAACAACGATAATATATGTTCACGTGTATACTATAATTTAACATATCTGGTGTGGTTTCACATTCCTAACCGCTAAAGTGTATATATTTTTTACAAAACATCCAACCAGACTCCACGAAACAGGTTTAGGTACGATACAAAAGCAAAACTACAGGAAAATCACATTTATTTACATCAATACAAAGTTTGTATTCACTTGCAATCGTAAACATGATAACATGATCGACATCCGGTGTCCAATACCTACCAATCATCAATAAATGTAATTGGTCATCTAAATATACAAGTAACGAGCAAATTCAATAAATCAGTTTATTAATTATACTTATACCTATCAGTTTTTATGATTCATAGCACCATTGTTCTGTTCGAACTTAAAAAATGTATGAATGATAAAAATAGAGACAAAGATTAGGTAGTAGGAATAATTTAAAGGACACATAATTGTATTATTATTTACGAGAAGTTCACTATGTTTTTTTTTATTGAGTATTTTTTTGATATTTCGGCGCAAATGCAACATGTTTATGACGGACATTTAAATTTATAAATTGAAGAAAATATGGGAATGTACATTGTATTTAAACATTGACATGTATAATAGCTAGTATCACAATATTCAGGTTCTAAAGAGAATGCTTAATTCAAAATTAGAATATTATGAAAAAGACGATGTACCCACTACACATGTCAATGTTTTTAAATACAATGTCAATCACTAAATAGATACGCAAGTGCGTCAAAAGATCCGAAGCTCAATTTCAAAACAAATCATGGTAAATACTCTATCAGATAATATTAAAATTATGTGAAATCTGTCTATATAATCACATATTTTGAGGGTTATAATAGCTATAGGTTTTAATGTGCTATATTAAATTGTATAGCTATATTATGACGTGTATATTTTAAATTTACGTAATTAATATTCGATACGAAATAAATAAATCGTACAGATATGATAACTTTATCATATTAATTTAAGATGTCACTAATCTTATGATAAAAATAAACTTAAGATTATTGTTGATATGTAGACAGTTCTCTGAAAGTTCCAAATTCACGAAAGTGAAGTGTAGCAACCGTTCAAAGTTATAGTACAAACTTAATATTATGTCATTACTGGCTTCTTAAATACACGCACAAACTCTCTAATAGTCTAGTCACGTTTTGCACTGTTTTATTCTAACTAAACTTTAATCACTCAGTCCAATTCAGTCCAAAAACACCAAAAGATCACCCGTTCTGACTGTTCTCTCTTTCAGCAACTCTCGCGCAGCTCTGACAGTTGACATGGGGCCGAAAATTGTTGTTATTATTCTTCCTCCTGACCGCATAGTTTCTCTCTCTCGACGGGAACTTCTGTATCCTTCTCTCTCTTTCTGGCTGATCGCCGTTGATCTTTCGGTACACGTCCATGACCTCAAATTGTTTCAACGAGAGGCACATAATAGATCGATGTTTCAATTGGAGACACGTCCGTGTCGCGTGGAGTGTCAGATGACAATGGCAATATATTTGCTTCGTCGCATGCGCTTGCGACTGTCTGTGACCTCTCGGCGAGGTTGCTACATTTAAGTTGTTATCCTCTAATGTGGTCGGTGATAGCTAAGTGAGTTTACAACAGCGATAAGCTTTTGTGTGTCGCTTGGGTTATCTAATTGTTTGTCGTGTTGATGTAATATTCAATAAATATTCTTCTTTGTACCGGATAATGGATGACTTTGTTTATGTACTTACTTACGTGTGTTTGTCAGTTCGACTTTCCTGTCCTTATGTTATGATGTTTCTGTTTCCTGAGACTTACAATCTTAGAATTTTCAAGGCTAGAGTGAATATATATCTGGTAACGAGCTCCATCCTCGGTCACATTGTCGCCTATTGTCGCTTAACATCTGGCGAGTTGGTGGCCAATCATAGATCTATCTAACTTGTATAAAAAAAGATTTTAGATAGAGGGTTGTGTTTATCGAGCATATAGGTACCTAATTATATTTTATGTGTGTCTAATTGTTTGACTTCCTCTACAGCCTAAATCATTTGACGGGTTTTCACATGGAAGTACTGTGACTTAAGAATTATCTTAAAAATACGCTCTATTAAACTATTATCTCAAAAATACACTCTATTATACTATTATTACCCTCTATTTAGAACAGTTTCCTAAACACCGAACGCTTCATCTCTTTCATTCTGAATGTAAATAACAGAGAGGAAGATGTAGATTCAGAATCGAATCCGATGGATTGATTTTTCAGCAATTTTACGCATACTTTCTCACAAAAAGGTACACTCAACAGCGTATCAAGCGTTACGTAAATCGTAAGTTAGATTGCGAAACTGCTTTTCTGTAGTCGGGTATTTTGTTTTACCTTTTATATTCATACTTGTTAATACAGATGCTTAATGGTAATTGGAAGCGTTAGAATGTCTACTAATTAGGTATTTAGCCTACTTAGCAAATCGTAGGACGACGAGTTATAACATTAGCGTACCTATTTTGTGTACGATTTTAGAACTCAATGCAATTATGGCCTAACCTAACTAGCTGCACTCACAATTATGGCCTAACCTAACTAGCTGCATTCACAATTATGGCCTAACCTAACAAGCTGCACTCACAATTATGGCCTAACATAACTACCTGCACTCACAATTATGGCCTAACCTAACTACCTGCACTCACAATCATGGGCTAACCTATCTAGCTGCACTCACAATTATGGCCTAACCTAACTAGCTGCATTTACAATTATGGCCTAACCTAACAAGCTGCACTCACAATTTCATCTTCTCTTATTGTCCTAGTCTGTATATTGTCTAGTTCGGGTAATTATTGTAAGTGATCACAATATCCGCATTACATATCCCGAGAAGTTGCTTGAATTAGTAACAAAAAAATCGACTTCAAAACACGCAATTCGTTTACTTGGATGGATGACATATTTTTCCAGTTATTTTGTTATAAAAACAAGTTGTGAAAGCACATATATTTTCTTACTCCTCAGCCAATTTAAAGATATCAAGGATTTTTTTTTTTATATTTCTCCTATGAAAATAAATAAATTCATTTCTTACTTTTTACCATTATTACATATAAACGACTTATGTCAATTAGGTCGATATAGAAAAAATTGTCCGAGCAAAACAATAAGACAGACAGACACACACACTCACGCACTCCTC
Source organism: Lycia hirtaria (assembly GCA_947563715.1). Taxonomy (NCBI): domain Eukaryota; kingdom Metazoa; phylum Arthropoda; class Insecta; order Lepidoptera; family Geometridae; genus Lycia; species Lycia hirtaria. Next base: position 41,166,827 of record OX387382.1, on the reverse strand, counting down.
ACATAAACACGTACGTATGGTAAAAGAGTGAGTTTCTTTTGTCTCCTACTTTCCGAAATGTACCCATATCATTGGCAGACCGTCTTGAACTGCTGAGACTCACGTTAACCCCAACAATGAACTTTAAGGCCTACCTTGAATCTAAGGCTAAACTGGCTAGTAAAAAGCTTGGCATCATTAATAAGGTTAGGCGATACTTCTCACCGGGACAACTGCTTCATCTGTATCAAGCACAGGTCCGATCGTGTATGGAGTACTGCTGCCACCTTTTTGATGGATGAGCCAAGTATCAGCTGGAAGCTTTGGAATCAGTGGACCGGCGAGCTGTGAGGGTAATCGGTGACAACAAACTAGCTGCTAAGAAACTACTTAGTCTCGAGCACCGCCGTAAAATAGCATGTCTGTCTATTGTCTACAGGATTCATTTCGGGGAATGTGCGCAAGAGCTTCTCGACCTAATTCCACCCTCCCCATTTCACTACAGGACTAGCAGAAAGTCGGCGAATTACCACCCAAATCTCGTTGAAATGCCAAAAATCCGTACTCCGCGATATCGATCCACATTCCTGTTGCGTACTGCACAAGAATGGAATTCTTTGCCGCCATCTCTGTTTCCTGAGACCTACAATCTTGGATTTTTCAAGGCTAGACTGAATAGATATCTACTAGATCGACGAGCTCCATCCTCGGCCACACCGTCGCTTAGCATCAGGCGAGTTGGTGGTCAATCGTAGATCTATCTTGTATAAAAATAAAAATAAAAGTAATAATCCTACCTAATTTCCTTCAAAACACTACAGAAAGAAATAAAAAAATCCAGTTTTGGCTTCTGTATCGTCAGTAATACTCCAATCACAGAATTCGACCTATTACAATCAAAAATTTTCCAAAGTCGTATTATATGTGTAGATTTTATTATTTATTTGACAAATTTAATCTCCACAGACCCCGGGGTCTATCTAACTAATATATGCATTTTTAGCCGACTTCAAAAAAGGAGGAGGTTATCAATTCGTACCGTATATTTTTTTTTATGTATGAACACGAATTTCTCGCTCATTCTTGAACCAATTTTTGTATTTCGTGAATTGACGTATAGAGAAAGCTCCCAAGTTGGTCCCATAATTATATTAGAAACATTGCTTTATTACTTTTTGAATAATCTCTAAAAGTAAAAATATTTTCATTGGATTCCTGAGTGAGTGCGTGTGATTATAGAATCGCAGAGTTCCACTGACACGTTTTTCTTTATAGTACTTTTAAGTGTCAAATGTTGAGGTTTTTCGTATAAACATCTGCACATTTTCTAATCTGCGACGACGAAGCATTTGACATTCAATGGCAAATGTCATTCTTGAAAAAGAAACGAGCGGGTAAAGAGAGGTCTCTTTGAAAAGTTTACAATCGTGAGGGATTTATTGAGCTTGAAAAATAAAGCCTACTTACTCCTCATCCAATGTGCATAAGGAGAAAATAGAGTTAGTTCAACGCTTGAGCGCCTTGTTTAATTATTATCCTTACTAATATTACAAGTAAACGAAATAACGTACTTCGAAGTCGGTTGTTTCAGTTTTTTTAACTATAAAATTATTAACTATGTATTTATATATATTTTTTAAGTTATGCAAGAAGATATGTACATTTAGATGGTCATTGGTTTGGTCATATATTAACATTACAAATTAGTATGCATTTGATGCAGTTAAACTTAAATGTATATACCAGGGTCATCATACATCAAGGTTGCAATAACATCATAGCTTCTGTTATTTAGCGTTGAGTAAATCATTACCGTTCTTGATTGGATTCTTATCGGAAATTCGTATATGAGTAATGATCCATTACAAAATGAAAAATAGGCTTAGATTACATAGTGTTTTAAGGAGTTCTAAATGTAAACAGTTGTGGGTATCTTTGCATGTAGCAAAGAGGTGGTCTATTAAGTTATAGTTCAAAGCGCGCAGCTATCTCTCTCACAACATTTTTAAACATAATGCCACTGAATTACTGAAAGACTTTATTAATAAAATGTAAGTTAGGCTATTGAAGAAATGATATTGCAGCCTAAGACAACAGGGAGCTTATCTACCAATAAACTATTTTATAGTTTGACAGAAACTGAATGTATGTATGTCAAAAATAAGTAAGTTAAACATAAATCCTTCTCACAAAGAGAAGATGGCCCCGCCCAGCAGTGGGACGTTTGTTTATACAGGGCTGATAAAAAAAAAAACATAAATATAACAATCATTGGTTATGGATTATAGAAAAATGAGAAATGAATTTGTTTATTTATTTATGAGAAATGTTTAATAAGTATCAATGTTAAAAGAAAAACAAAACACTCGACTGCAGAAAAGAGGTTTTCGCAGCCTAACTTACAATTTCGTTATGCTTGATACGCTGTTGAGTGTACGTATTTTGTGAGAAAGTATGCTTAAAATTGCTGTAAAAAATTATAAATGCGCATTCTTTAGAATAATTCTAGTAAAATCACTTGTTTATTACGAAAAAGTAATTTGGAGGTTACGAAAAATTCGTTTTGCGTTTTTTTATTTTTGCGAGAGATGTATTATTATTAATACAAAAAATATAACCTTGACACTCTGGAAGTGAAGACGTATCTAACGACACCTCGCACATCAAAATCGGTCAAGCCATTTAGGCTGTAGGCTGTCATATAGAAACATATATACATACCCACCTACATACATATGTACATACATATATACATACACACGAAAAACATAACCCTCCTTCTTACACAGTCAGGTAAACAACACAACCTCTTGTGATATTTCGTGAGTAATGAACGATACAATTGTCGTTCTGATGAATTTTCTGTCGTCATATAAATGTCGCAGGGTTTTGATAAAACCAGGAAGTTGATGTACATTCAAGGATTTTGGTCAAAAACAGGAAAATGACAAAATGGTGATATGATTTCATCATAATACTGAACCAGTCTTCAAATTTTCATGAGATACCTAGGCTGACTCCGAGACTCCGAAAGAAAGGAGGCCTTCCGAGCTCGATACACACATGATAAACTGGAGGGCCATAGCCCAAGATCATGAAAAGTGGAGGAAGGGGAGAGAGATCTTTACCCTGTAATGTTTTTTTTTTTAATATCGTAAAATTGAAGTATTCTTATTTAAACTGTTGTGTAATTAAGCGGTAAACTAATATAATATACTTACGTTTGTAAGTTTAATGATATAATGTAGATTAATTGAAATTGCTGATAATCCTCAGTCATACTCCTAAAAATGGGTACAGGTTTTTGAGACATATTTAATCAAAATCGTGATTTCGCACTGTATTATAGTACACATATTACACATATAATTTCAGGCTTGGCTTCATATAGTAGTGTACAAAAGGTGGTAAATTTCACACGTCACTAGCTAGACCTGGGGGGTTACCACAATCGTAATAGCAGTCTTATTTCAATATTACTTTGACCTCTGTCTTGCTCTCTTAACTGTAGAAAGAGCGAGACAAAAGTCAAAGTAATATTGAAATAAGATTGCTGAAACGCTTATGGTACAGGCTCTGTTATCGACTATATAATATCAATGTGAAATAGAAGCTTGCTAGGGAGCACACTAATCATTAAATTTAGGAGATGCAACCCCTTATGACATTTAACTAGAATAAAGTAGGACTCACCTCCAAGCGTGTGGGATGAACCCAGGACAAAGTTCAGGACAGTTGTCACATGGTCTTCCCTCTGACACCTCCTTTATCCGGACTCCCTAAAACAAGAAAAATAAACATTAAAATCATTTTAACAATATATTAAAATAAGAGTCAGATGGGATCGTAGTAATACAATTTGTTTTCCAAATAACATCTTAATCTATCTCTTCAGGTTCTAGAATATTACGGACCTCATCAGCATCATCTATATCTGGATTAGTGTCATCATCAGCAGAGCTGGTCTTCTCATCAGAGTTGGAATCCTTTCTTTCTCCGCTGGAGTCACATTCGCTGTAGCTATCAGACGTAGATGGTTCGCTATCTCTTTTATACGCAAATAATTTGAACAGTCTCCTCTCTCTCCAAGAATCATCTTTCAAACTCCCTTTCTGCGACTTATTTTTTCTATGTATCTTAAAAGGCACTTGTTTCCGTCTTGGTGGAACGACATATGACATTTTCGGGGCTGATATTTTATAGTTTTTTTCATAATCTTCTTCAGTAACTCCACAATGATAGAGTAAGAAATCTTTTCTTATTTGTTCTTTTCCCGCAGGATCTCTCAAATATTTCTCTTTCTTTCTCACTCCCAAATAATAATCCAGATCTCTCTCACCAAAGTTTTCTTCTTCTTCAGAAGTGACAATGTTATTGTCAACTTTCTGTTCGATATTCCCATCGTTTTCTTCAATCATTTTGGTCAGCAGCCTGTACTTTCTATTAGGCATTATTTTAAGAATATTTGGAGTATTGGCAGAGAGAAATTTAGTTGTTTTCTTGTATACAGATACCACAGACTCTCTCCGCCTTCTCATATTGTTCATCTTTCTCTGTCTAGCCAAATTATTTAAGAATCTTTGAAAGGCTCTCAATATATTCATTTCCGTGCCATATTGTCGTGTGTATGTTGCTGGTGATGGGGGTTGTCTGCCGCGATGTCAGCGGAACACTAGTTAACTTTTATGATTTCGATTCAATAGACCGCCTGGTTCTGCCAATGGGTACCCGAGGTAACACCAAAGAGGCTAGACCTTCCAATGCTCGTACTGTCTAACGTCTGGACACAAATGGCGAGGTCGTGTTAAAGTGGTGGGTTTGCGAGGGTGGTGGCAAGGTGTGGTGGTTTATACGCCATGCAAACAGGGCTAAATGTGTCCACAAATGTCGGGACAAATTGCGACACCTCGGAGCATTATTGCCTGTTAAATCTGCCCTGCCTTATTAGCCGTCTTATTTGTGTATTGTGACGAGGTCGCTGACTTGTTTGGTAAAAATAGATGCAGCTGTTTATTCTGTGATCATGACAAAGGGCTTTGTGTTGGGAGATGTTTACAGGTTTACAGGTAAACAATAACAGGGCGCTGAATTTTTTTAGTGTTTGTATCATGTTAGCTAACAGCATCCTGTAATATTACTCGAGAATTTTCCCTTAATGTAACAATTTGTTTTGCTCTCATCTCAATAGTATTGGATCAGTCGATAAGATGAGACTAATAAAACGTGTACGATCTGAGACGTAGCTGAGTTGGAACCGGCTTTTAACAAAAACGTTTGTCTTTTTTTTTTTAATTGTATTTATGATTGTACCTAGTTGTTTTAATAAAATAAAAATATTTCATTTTTTTTGTATATTTCTTATAAATCTAAGTTGATACCTACCATACTTTATGTTGCATAATCAGCGGTAGTTATTCTAGTACCCAATTACCCCATCCTACTTGCAATATTTTTCTCATTTTGGGTTGCCCTTCGTCCTGCAATTTGAGTTCCTTGGCAGTAAAAAAATAAAATATAAAATATGGCAATTGATTCAAATTCCTATTTCAATACTAGAACACAATGATATTAAGTTAGATGCTTTAAATTTAAAAATACTAGTATCGCCATCTAGTGTGTTTGGTTTGCATCAGTTGCTCGTTAGGACACATTTGTATACTGGTGGAATTAGTGCTATGACATGACATGTTAAAATTTCTTAGAAGTCTTATGTTACAAATACAATTAGTAGCGCCATCTTGTGTCGAGTAGCAGAACGTTTTTAAATACGAATTTGTTGAAACAGAAACAATTCAGGTGATAGGTATTTATTTCACACCTGCTATTGGGATTGGGAGAGATGCAGTAATCCTTATCCCTTCCCACACTACATCGAATAGATAGATAGAAGTACCCTAAAAAGGTTACTTCAATGAGATTTTATCTAATCATTGGGTTACTTACCTAACTTCGCAACTTATTTTACACTCCCCAACACAGCCAGACAAGTTGGTCGCACAAAGCAAGTCCTGACCTTGGAATGCCTAAGCTTCTACGCTACCTAAGTCAACGAATTTTAAACAATCAAACGAATCAAGAGTATCAATCATAGAAATCGCTGATTTTGCGTAACTTTGTACTTATAGGTACCTAGGTACCTACCTATATGGTTTTCAAGTTTTCTTGTTAATCGACTTTTAAAAAAACCGGACAAGTGCGAGTCAGACTAGCCCAACGAGGGTTCCGTACAAACTAGTAGATAAAAGGGTAAAATCATATGTTTTTTATATTTTCCTTCTTATACCTAAAAATATACATCGTAAAAATATTTAAAAACCTATTTTAACTTATGCTAACTAAGCTCTTTCTTATATGATACCCCACATGATACGGTTAATTCACTTTAAAATTTGGACCCTCATTCCTTGCATACACTATTTTTTTTTGTGATTAAATTAAAAATTACCGGTTTTCGGATTTTTTCCTATATGTGTACTCTCACACAATGCTTCTTGCCAAATTTCATAGTTCTAGGTCAACGGGAAGTACCCCATAGGTTTTGATTCCCTTGGGATTGTCAAAATGTGGATTTTTTACGACATATTCGGCTGTAACTTTTTTTTACGAAGGCTGAGAAATTTTATTTTTCTTTCTGCAGCAGGGCACTATGCTTTTAATGTCAACACGATACCTTCACGCGTTCCCGAGATAAAGGTCTTGACAGCCGGACGGACGGACAGATAGACGGACAGACGGACAACAAAGTGATACGGCTTTTTGGTTTTGGTCTTTTGAGGTAAGGAACCCTAAAAAGGAGATTATCAATTTGTTAAGTACCTATGTAATATTATTAGAATTGCACAATTTTTACATAATGTTAGTAGTGTATGTGGGCTCCTAATTCTAAGCACTTGAGTTAAATTAAAGTGTACCTATATATCTTACGTACCTACATATATTATGTATGTATGTACGTATGATACTCGGCTGGGCAGCGTTCGGGAAACTTAATAGCGTCTTCTCGTCCAATATTCCCCAGTCCCTCATGTCGAAAGTTTACAACCAGTGTGTGTTACCAGTGATGACATACGGCACTGAAACGTGGTCCCTAACTATGGGCCTTATAAAGAAGCTCAAGGTCACGCAACGAGCTATGCAGAGAGCTATGCTCGGAGTCTCTCTACGAGATCGAATCAGAAATGAAGAGATACGTAGACGTACAAAAGTCACCGATATAGCACAGCGGATTAGTAAGAAGTGGCAGTGGGCAGGACACATAGCACGTAGAACTGATGGCCGATGAGGCCGAAAGGTTCTCGAGTGGAGACCACGTACCGGCAAGCGCAGCGTAGGAAGACCAGCCACGAGATGGACAGATGACCTTATACAAGTGGCGGGAAGACGCTGGATGCAAGCCGCTTCCAATCGGTCTTTTTGGAAATCCATGGGGGAGACCTATGTCCAGCAGTGGACTTCTTATGGCTGAGATGATGATGATGATGTACGTATGTTTGTCCACGTATTAGGCACGCGGAAACTTGAAGTTATATTGTAATAATTATTTCTATTGAATAAAGTATCTCCCAGATTAGGGACCAATGTTAGTTTTATCAAAATCGGTTTAATACTTTCCACGATATGAATTTTTTCAGTTTTAATATATAAGTGTTTCAACGCAATTCAAACTACTCGGCGGATTTGAACGAAATTCGGTAGGTTTATTAATTATACTATGTGTAATATATCTTAGTGCTTTACGTATGTATGTTTTCATAGTAAACGGAAACTCTACACATGGCGCTGTCCTTATATTATGTAGATGATCCATGACGACACTGTTTATATATTACAAATAAAACCGGCCAAGCGCATGTCATGCCGCGCGCAAAGTAGGGTTCTTTAGTTGCAACTTGCACGTCATAATTTATGTCTTCTGTTTGACTCTAAGAACATACGCGTTCTCCCGTCATAATAGTAATCATTAATATGAGTTAACTTATGTTGGTTTAAACGAAATTTGCACTAAATATTGATTTCTTACTTCTCTAAGTACATTTTTTAAGTTGATCGTCTAAGATAATTCTCCTTTTAATTTCATCATATATGCTATTAGCATGATTTTTTTAATACCCCTAATGGGTAAACTATCTATAATCCAAAATACATTTGTTTGAATCTTACTTCAGATTCAGATTCAGATATATTTATTGATAGCTAATACATACAGATATGCTAGGGTGATAGTGCATTATATAGAATTATCAGCTTACCCTCATCGGGCATTCAATATTGTCAGAAATTTACAACATGCTTGATTAATATGATTTAATATTCATAAACGATTTCTAAACTGTAGTAATGTCCTGTATAATTATGTCAATAAAATTTTTAATTTATCTAGATGTCAATATTTATGAAATTTAATAATAATTTAAATTTAATGTCAGATGAATAGAATTAGATAATGTAAATTTAATGTAGAAAATACTTTGCAATCAATTAATCAAAAAAATATGAACACTAGTCAGCTCTGAAATCGTCTAGTTAACAAGGTAGTACCAGTCATACTTCTGTTTACAAATTCTTTCTAGTCATAGATAGAATTTGTAAACAGAATTTCAATTAATAATTAAATTTAATTTTGATTTTTTTTAAATTGATTTTTTTAATTTCATTCTTTCATTATTTAACTATTGCCCGAATCCGTTCCATAGAACTGCCTGCCTTTAACAAAAATTATAATTTTCTTTTTATTTGACAAAATTAATCTCCACAGACTCCGGGGTCTTTGCCTTTAATAAATTAATATATTTTTAACTACTTACATTTTTAATGCAAGAGTATGACTTTGTCTTACTCTTACTAATTATACCAAAAATATAATAATAAAAAACCGGCCAATGATTTCTTTTTTTCAGTTTAAAGTCGGTGAATTTTTTTTTTTTTTTTTTTTATGACTAGATGAGTATCTAGTGTCGTGTTCACCAGCGACATAACAACAGCGGCTGGGTGATCTGATCACTTCTGTAAATATGCGCTTGCGCAACCGCCATCGGTGGCCTTGCTGCCCAATATGGTAAGGACGAGTATGCTGACACAAGCTGAGTGCGATCTTATCGACGACATAGGTAGTACAGGAGAATAATTTAGATTTGGATAATGTTACGGAAGCATAGTGACAGAGATCGTCAGAGTGTCTACCAACCCGTACTTGACCAGGTCTTACCCATATTTACATATTCCATTTATTAATTGTTATGACTAAATCAGCCCACTTTTCGAAATATAGCGATAAATACTCGTATGTAAAACACTTCAGTTGCTTGGTAAGACGTTATTGTCCTTTTTGCAAAGTGCTTTTAGCAAAAATACTAGCCACTAGTCATTTTTATATGTTTTAAGTTATTTATTGGTATAAATTATAACATATTACTGCAGAAAGATATGTAGATAGATAAACTATTTATTATACACACCTTAAAAAAAATAAAGGACTGTACCAATAGGCGGCCTTATCGCTAAAAGCATCGTAACATATGTATGCGTGTCTCGACACGGTCTTGGCCATTAATGAAACAATAAACTATAACTTACTATTTCGACTCCTATCACTTGGGCTGGATATACAGACATTGAATCAGTACTGTTTTGTTTATAATCCGTAAGCAAACAGAAACATGTGTGCCCCTGAAATGTACGGAACCACTGAACACGAGAGACGCTTGTGACCCACACCGTTGTTCGAACAGCTGGCGTCGAACAGATGGCGCTCGCTCTCCTACCTAACCTAATCCGACTAAATAATTTAATTGCAGTGTACAAATAAAAGTTTAATTGTGATTAATTTAATTGCAATTACTTTTTTAGTCAATTAACAAGTTGATTGAAAAATTATTTGATTAATGCCCAACACTGGTCCTGGGTAGGAATCGCACTCGCGACCTACAACATAAAAAGCAGACAACCAACTGAGCTATGAGGCTATTTTGTCCTGTCCAGTCTGGCCAGACAAAATAACTGATATATAAGCCCAAGGGCGTCGCAAAGGGGGGTGAAGGGGGGCAGCTGCCCCCCCTAGAGATTAAAAAAAATGTTGCCAACTGCAAAGCAATCAAAGTCCTAAGGTCGTGCAATTGTACCTGCACCTACAATTCATATTTTTCTCATCCTCCATAATATTAACTTGCCCCCTCCTGGGCCATAGGCTGGCGACGCCCTTGTATAAGCCAATTACAGTAGATACGCGCCCGTGGAAACGCAGCCTTATATCAGCTTCGCGTGATTTTCCCTCAATCCTGCGACTCTGTAATGTTTATCCGGGAATGGCACATTAATGCGCATTCCAAGAGAACAATACTTCTCAAATGTCAAAGCAAAGTGCACATTGTACAGTCAGCAACACATCTATAGCATATTATGTGTTTACATACAACTTAGCACTTAGCTTAGTTAACATAAATATACTAGTATAGTTCTGCGAACAGACCTCGCGAGCACAATTTTTTTAAACCATTTATGTACATTTTCATCTTGACAATTTCAAGAATTTCGAATATTAACCTGTTCCGTTAATATTCGAAATTCTTGTTTAGAATTGAGTGTCAAATGTGTTTACCATATTTTTTCAAAATCAGCCGACAAAATATCGCCGCCGTTTTCTTCCCGTCTGAGGGAAATATTTTTCCATTGAAAAATCGCAGACGACAAAAATATTACAAGACTTTAGAATATGTATTCTAAGTTTCCCTAAGCTTGGCTGAAAATATGAACCAAGCGCAAGTAAGATTTGTTGGCATGGAGAAGCGTTTGTAAATTCTGCTTTCCATTACTCGTTCAATACTTGTTTTCAAAATCACAGTCTGTGATTGGAAGGCTGTAGGTACTATCACCATCATCATCTCAGTCACAATTAGTCCACTGATGGACATATGCCTTCTCCATGATTCTCCAACAAGACCGGTAGGAAGCAGCTTACATCTAGTGTCTTCCTACCACTTGTGTGAGGTCTTCTTTCTCGAAAAAATCTTGAATATAGACCACACACTGGCATGCTCAGCGTAGGAAGAGCAGCCACAAGGCTCATGACTGAAGGTTGAAATTATTCATTTGCTTATAACCTTTACATGTTAGAAACTACGAATAAAAATACTATTTTTAACATAATTAGTAGTTTATTATTATTTTTACTAGCCCTGTTTGTACAAACTGTTCCACTGCTGGGCGCGGGCCATCTTCATCTTCATCATTGTGAGAAGGGATTATTGTTAAACTAAATAATTTATTTTTCGTAGGTTAAGTTTTAGGTACATGCTACCTAATTTAAAGAGGCATACTTTTTAAAATGCTAATTGTTGAAGTTTAGAAGGTGTCTTCAAATATATAATCCCGAACAAATATCATTGCATCTGACTGTACTTACAAGTACCATAAATACCATAATCGTAAAGTTGAGGCTGCGCTCGCGGTCAAAGCCATTACAGCCAAGTTTAGTATAACTTGAGTTAAATTTGCTCCATGTTGTTCTAAAGTAATACTTGATTAAGTTAAATGTCAAGTTATTCGCCGATTTCATTGAACGGGTTTTCCGACATTCGTGGCTAAGTTGCCGTTCTATCGGTTTTATCGAATACATTCTTAACATCATATTACGTGATATGTCTGCCAATCTTCACTATTACGTGTGCAGTCTGCAGTCACTGGCAGTATCGTATATGCTTTTGGGATCTTTTCTTTCTCAGTTCTCACAATGAACAGAATGGCCTGCGCCCAGCATTGGGACAGTTTAGTTTTAACCTCCGACGCAAAAACGACGGGGTGGTATAAGTTTGACGTGTCTGTGTGTATGTCTGTCTGTGGCATCGTAGCTCCCGAACGGATGAACGGATATTGATTTTGTATTTTTTTGTTTGAAAGTTGAATTAGTCCGGAGTTTTCTTAGCTTCGTCAAAATCGGTTCAGCCATTTTTTTTGTGGGGGGATTTGAGTTTTTTAAACTTAGGTATACTTGTTACAAGGTTGACTCTTGACTAAATCTTACCCAGTATTCCCCAAAAGGTTTTGAAGATAAAAAGTCACATAAATAAGGATCATAGCTTAAAAATTTGAAACAACCGACTTCTGCCATTCTCAGAGCAATTAATTTCCTTGAATCTTATACAGAAGGAGGTTGTCAAAAAATTGTATCTATCCAAGACTGTCATGGAAAAAGAATATTTTGTTTCCCAAATTACACATTGGCATCAGTGAGTTCAGCGAACCAGGAATTTGGGACGCAGACAAACACACCCTAAACGACAAAATATTATTACTACAGAATAAAACAAAAGTTCGCATTAAAAATTAGCATAATTAAATTAATTTTAAGCATAGCAACAAGTGCGAAAATCAGTAAAGATCGTGAAAGAGTGACGTGCCTGTGCGAATTAGCCGCGCCTTGCAATTAGTTAATGCTGTCACGACATCCGCAGCGTGACCGAATCCACGCGTTGTCATGTCTCTATGATGGAAGAATACTATTGTCTTTTCTATTGTATTGGACCCGCGCGATTAGCGTATTTGCCATTATGTTTTCTACTATGTATTTGCTATTGAAAAATATTTTGCTTTTTACTTGCTTAACCGATAGGTACAGACATAATATTCTATACCTATTTCATCGTCAGTATCGTCACCGATTTTTATTACCAGGCAGGTGAAGCGCTTCGTATATATAGTAATTGACCGAGTCAGCAACATGCGACGGCTGTACATGAGCCTCTCACATGGATTTCCACAAAGACCGGGAAGCAGCCTGCATCCAGCGTCTTCCTGCCACTTGTATGATATCTTCAGTCCACCTTATGACTAGTCTTCCTTCGCTACGCTTGCAGGTGCGTGGTCTCCACTCGAGAATTTTTCGACCCCATCCGCCGTCAGTTCTATGTGCTATGTGCCCTGCCCACTGCCACTTCAGCTTGCTTAACAACACACCACTGATCCCAGATTGGTGGTTCCTTATTTGGTTACCAATTTTAGGGAGTAGCAACGAAATATAAGTACATAAAAACTAACTAGTGATTACGTATGCAACTAATAAACAAAATGTTGATATTACCCGAAGTAATTAACATCGCGAATGAGACACTAATTGGAAATTAAACCGATAATATATTCCATAATACAGTTTAATTTAGTTGCAAGGTACATTTTAGTTAACAAGTTTACACGTGTATATTAAAATAACTGGCTGGTTCCCGCGGCTTCACCCGCATAGGAATTCATTCAGGAAGACTGGCCTTGTGGCCCAGTTAGTAGTATGTCTGCCTACTGTGCTGTAGGTCGTGGGTTCGATCCCCAACCAGGGCAAACATTTGTGTGATGAGCATGAATGTTTGTTCTGTGTCTGGGTGTTCCTATGTATCATATGTATATATTTACAAAAAAAAAGTATATATGTATTCTATCAGCCATCAAGTTCCATAGTACAAGCTTTGCTTAGTTTGGGCTAGATGGTGTTGTGTGAAATATCCACAAATATGGATTTATTATTATTTATAGTGACGAGTAGCGATGATGATGAAATGTAGAGTATGTTGGCTCCAGGTTCTTCGCTATATTCTTACTAAAATTTGTAACGGTCGGTTCAGCCGTTTTGTCGCGAAATTGACCAAACAAGAGGAATACAGATTCACAGACAGATAGAGTTAGCTATAGGTTATATTGACATTGCTATATTGTTTTTGTTTTTTGATCATGATTATATTTATTATATAGATTTTTTTTTTTGACATTTGATATCTTTTGTGCAATTATTAATATTAATTTTACTATATTGACATTTACATTTTAAATAATTTTGAATTTATTGCAATTAATTATGGTTTTGACGTATTGATATAATGTATATATAATGTAATGTATAATGACGTATCATTAGTGTAATTCGCATTCGCATGGTGCTAATTGAATAAATAAATAAATAAAATAAATAGGCGGGTTGGTCAGGTGGTAAAATCGAGTTTATGTAGATGAGTGTTCGGGGAAAAAACCGCTCGGCTTTACCGTACATACTCGTACATATATACACTAGGTTAAGAAGCCGAACAAGTGTAGTAATTGCTTTGAATCTGCTTTGTTGATCAATAAATACTGACGAACCGACAGTGCCGATCCGCTTACATGTATAGCAACCGTGTACCTGTACATTCGCTTTTATAATTGACCGAGTGAGCGAAGCGAACAAACTTTTCTGCATCGACTGGCATAACTTGGTAACGAAGCTTTTTTTTTAATCACGGATAAGTCCGCGTTTGATCACCAACTCGCCTGTTACCAACCTTGGTATACGGGTTATAAATATTTAGGGTGAATTAAAGGGCCCGAGAGTGGGATAAAAGGTTTGAAATCACGATTTAGAAAAGAAGTAGTTTGCCGATTTTAATAATATTTAGCAAAAAATTCGATACCTACTCAATTCTAAAAAAAACGAATATGGGCAGTAGATCTCATGCGATTTTTCTACTAAGGCGGTCTACTCTTCGAGAATTACTAGAATTAGTATAGGTCTTATAAATAATATATATGATAGATAACTCTTTATTAAAGGACCACATTGTACAAACATATTAAAAGAAGACAATATTACTATGGCTAATCTTTCAATAGGCGGCCTTATCGCTTAAAGCGATAAGGCCGCCTATTGAATCTATCTATCCTATCCTATCCTATCCTATCCTATCTTCCAGGCAACCATGAGTATATGTATAACAATTGACAATAATATATCGGGATAAAAAGTATCTTATAGCAAGCTAGACACACTCTGGTCTGTGACTGTTATCTTTGCCGCGCCCCCGAAGAGATAAGATCTCTATGTCTGTGTAAGAGCCGTATCCTCCAATTTTTTATCGGTTCATCATCATCTACAGCCTTGCCATCTGCCTAGGCCTTTGTTATTATTATCACCAGTTTTCAGAAATGCTTCTCGCCATGAAAGCAAATTTAAAAGACGTACCTACCTACCGATGAAACTATGTAAAATATTTCCAAAACTCCTCGTATTTCTTTAAAAAATATGAAGGAATCAACCGCTATCAATATCAATATCAAATATCCGATCGTAAACAATCATTAAAACTTGAAGTAATTAAAAAGTTAGTAAGTGTTGGTATCAAAGGCGCTTGGTGTGACGAACACCCTGTATCAAAGGCGCGTGGTGTGACGAACACCCTGTATTTGATCTCTACGAACATTCTGAGTAACGCTCATCAATAAGTTAAGAACTTATAACGATGTAACAAAATATTTGCTGCAATTCTATAACGCTACAGTTTGAGGGCAAACTTTGGAAAAGTTGCTGATAACGTTCCAAGACAACCACGGGCTTCGATACACTCATACCTCCGTTTGAGTAGTCCAGTTGGGTGTACTCTAATAACCCCTTATTATAGTACTCCTTATACTTCCAATGATGTACTATACGCAGATAGGTTTTCCCGGCTCGCGTGGCAAGCCCCAAGTAAGGTAATCGCCCGACTCGTCTTCAGTCGCGACACATCGGGCAACGTTGTTAGACGCATGTCGTAACTTGTACAATGAGAATGCCATCCTGTGTGTTTAGAAAGTGCAACACCTAGATATATAAGGCCAAGATACTAAAAACTATTGAAAGGTTGACAATTAATTATTATAGTTAAACAAGTATGTAAGTATATTAAAGGAAAAACAAAATACCCGACTGCAGAACAGCCGTTTTTGCAGTCTAACTTACGATTTCGTTACGCTTGATGCGCAGTTGAGTGTATGTTTTTTGTGAGAAAGTATGCGTAAAATCACTTGTTTATTGTGAAATAGTTCATTGGAGGTTACGAAAAAACGTTATTTTTTTTATTTTTTCAAGAGATGTATTATTATTATTACAAACAAATATAGCCTATGACACTCTGGAAGTGAATAAGAATCTAACGACACCTCGCACATCAAATTCGGTCAAGCTGCTTAGGCTGTAAGCTGTCATATAGAAACATTCATACATACCCACATAAATACATACATACACTCGAAAAACATAACCCTCCTTCTTACGCAGTCGGGTAAAAACTGAAACAACCGGTTTTAAATTACGCAATTTCGTTGACATATTAGTATTTCAACGTACTGAAAATAATTTAATCAAATTTATATGGAGTACTATCTCTGAAGTTTATATGGAGTACTATCTCTGAAGTTTATATGGAGTACTATCTCTGAAGTTTATATGGAGTACTATCTCTGAAGTTTATATGGAGTACTATCTCTGAAGTTTATATTAAAATCAATTTATAATTAGCGAAGTAATCGCGCACCAAACATACAAAAATAACATACAGTCGAATTGAGAATTTCCTACGCTTTGGAAGTAGGTTGAAAACATCAAACATTGATTTTATGATATTTTTGTGGGGAAAATATCACAAAAACAACAAACAATTCAGGTAACTTCAAGTAGATCTTTCCTCATTACTCATCGCTTCTCATGATGCCAACGACTTGTTTTCGACAGAGAGTCGACGACAGCTCGGCAGGATTTAGTTACAGATATATTTCTAAGTATGCACTTTTTGGATATTCGAACTTTCTACTTTTCTACACTTTCCGATAAAGATATATATTACTCAAAATCTGAAACAACCGAATTAAAAATAAGAATTTTTTAAGCGTTGATATGCTTTACATATTTTTTCCAGTTATTTTGTTTTGAAAACTAAATTACCAAACCGTTTCAAAAAAAAACTATGAATTTCTTAATTGCTCTGAGACTGAAAGCTTCTTTAAAATAATAAAGAAATTTCTAAATCGGGTAATGAACAAGTTATACAGTAACAAACACAAACAATTATTTCTAGAACACTTGAAAACCCCCGACCTAAAAAACTGCTGAATCGATTTTGATGAAAGATTTGGGTTGGAGGTTAAAAATAAAACCGAATCGAGAACCTCATCCTTTTCGAAGTCGTTTAAAAAGTAAAATAAAACAGCGTATAAATTATTCTTTAGGACATTTTTTTTAATTAAAAACAGATTTCAAAATGTTCAATTTTGTTTTAAAAACTACAACACCGATTTTGATAAAGTTTCAATGAACCCAAACTGAAAGAATGTCTTTAAAAAAAACCAAATTGGTTATAAATGACGGAGTTATAGGTAACAAACAAAAATATATAAAAAACAACATACAGACCGACTTGATAACCTCCTTCTTTTTGGAATTCGATTAAAAATATAGCCGAATTGTTGACCTCCTTTTTTTGAAGTCTATTAAAAATAGCCAGCGTCCTGATTTTTAGCACGCTTTTATTATGTCGACCTGTATGTAAGTAACTATGTAATGAAATCTAAGGTAACTAATTTAACCATCTTCCAAGGATCGTAGAGTCATGAAAATTGGCAGCTGTATGTAGTTCTGATGACAATACAATAATATGGTACTGTCGAACTGATCTGATGATGGAGCCGGAATATATGAACTAGAACTTCATGATGGAACATCGTATCATAGCTGTGTTTGGATTTGTTAGAAAAGTCTTGCAATGAACTTTGCCCACAATAATTTGTAGCGTGTTTTTTAGTTTTTTAAACTGTAATTTATTCCCTCCAAAACAACATTATCAATAACATGCTACCATTAGCGTGAAAGTAGTAAAATAATATATACATTTAGGAGGGTCGTTATCCGCAACACTATGTATGTTTTATAAATAGCGGCCGGTTCCCTGGCGCAAGTTATTTCAGTTACTTGCGCATACTTAGTTTTGCTTTGCTTTGCAGCGCAGAAAATTAACTACGAATAAGATAAACATTGGTTTCTTATGCTAGCGTGAGAGTTCCGAGGTTATTGCTGTGTTTTCAGTTATGTTGATGTTATTTGTTAGTGCTCTCTATGCAAAGGTTGCCTGGAAGCGTAGTTTTCCCTTATTTAAAAAGGCCACCTATAATTGTTATCCGACTTCAAACAAAGATTATCAATTCGACCTAACATTATATTTATTATTACATACATTATATTTATTATTACATACATTATATTTATTATTACACACATACATGTAATATTGTTAGAACTGCACAATTTTTGGATATGTTAGTCTTTACCAGCTTCTAAACATGTGTGCCAAATTTCATAAGTGAATGTATGTTTGTCCACGTATTACGAAGAAACTAGAAGTCTTATTGAAAAATAGTTTCAAACAAAACGATTAATTACTACTAAAAATAAATAAATAAAAGTAATTTAAATAGGTTGTTTTGAAGTCGGCTTAATTTTTTACTATTAATAGTAGTAAAAGTATAATCTAAAAAAAATATAAAATATGATTACACTACTAATGTAATATTAATATTACATTAGTAGTGTAATCATAGATCGATATTTTATTGTGTGTTCAATAAAGAGTTTATCTAAAAAAAATAGACTACCCCTTACTAAATAATAATATAATTTTACACCAGGTTTTAGTTTTCTATCATAATTTTGTAGAAATAATAGAGCTATATTTGAGTGTGAGAAATATGTAACAAGTAAGTTTATTTTGACGAATTAATTGTACGTTTGACAAACAACCCGCCTGATGGTAAGCGATCGTGACGGTTTTGGCCGTATATTACTCGAAGGTGACTTTTTTTGTTTGACTCAGATATACAATTTTATATATACTGGTCCCGCAGTTTTTCCCGCGTAATGCTAAAACACGATGATAATGACGATGAAAAGCAGCCTATGTCCGTCTCTAAGTTCACAACTATTTCTGTATCAAATTGTAAAACGATCTGTTCAGCAGTTTAGTAATGGAAAGGAATTATGGAGCGACATCTCTCAGTCACAGAATGACGGTTGCCGGCCAGTCTCAAGGGCCTGGGCCAGTTAATTTCAACGCGATACCTTCACGCGTTCCCGAGATACAGGTGACACCCGAATGGACAGACAGACAGACAGACGGACAACAAAGTGATCCTATAAGGGTTCCGTTTTTTCTTTTTTAAGGTAGGTACGGAACCTTAAAAAAGTAAAATAGAATTATTCGTAACATTGCAATTATGAGTTTTTAAAGAAAATTCCAAAAGTAGACGCTCCTTAACATAAAATTAAATTATAATTTCAATATCTCACGAGCTATTTTAATATTCCCTTTCAAACTTACTAAATAATTTAACATGTTCTTACGGCTTTTTAACTACAAAGAAAAGCTGTTTTTCTTTTCAATATAAGTGCCTAAAAAGAACTATTTAAAATGTTTTACTTTTTTTCATTTTCCTCCTAGTAGTATTATGAGATTGCATTTTTATACATTTGCCGAGTCGAGTGTAAGTATATGAGTTCATGTATTTAACATTTCTTTTATTATTTATTTAGTAGCCAAAAGGGATTGACATATTTTGGCGACCAAGCTTTTAAATTATAATTACACTTCCTACTTACATCGTTGGGCGAGACTCTTGAGATGTAATTTAATAATTTTTTTATTTATGCACTTTTAATATTACTTTCCAATCTTTATTAGAATCCTTGCTAATATTACAAATGCGCAAGTAACGTTGCCTCTCTGTCAAAATTAATAATAAATTTAATAATGAAATTTGGTACAGATATAGCTGTGACCAGTAGACGGGCAGTTGCATTTACTTATCATCATCAACGTTTTTCTTCGCTACGTAAAAAACTTCCTATAAAATAAATTCATGCGGCAACTGAACTAAAATACACATGATCTTTTAGTTTTCAAAGCCCGGAATGCCGGAACCTAAGTCCTAGGCTGCTCCTGTCAAGTTGAATGTGAAATCGCAGGACAGTGTCGAAAATTTTTATTAATAAAATAAATATATATATATTAATATTTGTGGACATTACATATATTAATATTTGTGGACAACACCATCTCGCCCAAACTAAGCAAAGCTTGTACTATGGAACTAGATGGCTGATAGAAAACATATACTTGATTACTGATACTTTTTTTGTTGTAAATGTATACATATGATACATAGAAACACCCAGACACAGAACAAACATCCATGCTCATCACACAAATGTTTGCCCTGCGTGGGGATCGAACCCACGACCTTTCAGTTCAGCAGGTAAACGTAAACACCCTACCAACTGAGCCACAAGGCCGACAAAAAGTACTAAGGTCAGTTCTAACGACAGTGTACCTGGACGGTTTTACGATGGTTTCACGAGACGATGCTTCTTGAAATGTCAGCCTTTCGGGCCAGTTCACAACGGGCCCAGTGGGGGACCTTTAAATATAGGTCCCCAAGCTGATGCTAGATTATATCTTCATTTGACCCTTGTAATTTTTTTTATTACCTCGTATAGGACACTATCTCTGTTTCCTGAGAACTACAATCTTGGAATTATCAAGCGTGAATAGATATCTTCTAGATCGATGAGCTCCATCCTCGCCACACCGTCGCATAACATCAGGCGAGTTAGTGGTCAAACGTAGATCTATCTTGCGTAAAAATTAATTCCAAATGGATTTCGCCAGCTAAGTAAGGTATCAGATTCGTCCCAAAAACTCAAGTGTCCTTAGAAATGTAGGTGCTTAAAAAAACAAAATGGCGGATTTTTGGCACTAAATTTATGTCTTTAATTTTTTTATAACCCAACCTATGGAGTTATAGGTTATCAAAATGAAGGAAATTAAAACGGGATTACAAAAATACGAGTATACGTATATACCTAAGCCTAATTGTTTAAATTTAAATTTAATTAGTATACCTAGTATACCTAATTGTTTAAATTTAATTCGTAATAATAAATTAGCAATCAATGCATTATTTTAAGCAGACTGGTGTTTTGTTTTTTTCTTTTAATATATATGTTAGATATGATAAATATTACGCCCATATGCTAGTG
The DNA here is from genome assembly GCA_947563715.1 of Lycia hirtaria. Classification (NCBI taxonomy): domain Eukaryota; kingdom Metazoa; phylum Arthropoda; class Insecta; order Lepidoptera; family Geometridae; genus Lycia; species Lycia hirtaria. The sequence continues at coordinate 41,145,997 of OX387382.1, read as the reverse complement.
TTGAGGTATAGGTTACTTTCATTTAATAGAATAATGAATATTCAAATGGCAAATGGACTGAAATGTCAGTGGCGTACTGGCAACACTAGCATATTGGACGGGAGAAGAGAGGCAACACCGGCATCGCGGCCGGGCAAGCATTCTACCTCCACTCGCAAGACGAAACGGTCGTACTTTTAAAACTCGGTACTTATATACATTGTACAAGCTTCATCTTAATAAAAAGTGTTAAACGCCCACTGGTTTTTGGTTTACCACCTCCGATCTTATATATACACCTACTTGTTTATTTAAATAAATCGATTCACTCGCGATTCAAAGACACCCACCCAGATCATATCTATCGGCAAGTGTAAATCAAGTGTAAATGAATAAGTGTTTAGTGTTTATCACTAAATTAAACCCACAATCCATCTGCAAATTAATGCAGTGGAAATATTTCAAAACTCTCCGTTAAAACATAAATGACTGTTTCAAACGGACGGACAGACGGACATCACAAATTTATCTATATATTCCTCTTGCTAACTAAGGAACCCTTAAATAAGGGAGATAATACGGTAAGAACAGACTCACCTTTTTTTACCGTTCGTTCGTACCGTTGTAAAAACATTTCAACAAAAGTTTTTCCACCTCTAACACTAGGTAACAAGTAAGACTTTAATCTAGACGTCTGTACCTCGGGTAGCCATATGACGTTGGGTTCCAGCTATTTGGAGATACGCTGAGATAACAGACTTAATTTCGGTCCGACTGTTAAACCCTTTTTTGTGTTAAGACGCTTTATAGCTAGACATTTCCTTCGTTGTCCATGTGGTTGATTGAGAAATACTGGGAATGAAAGACGTTTCGTTGCAATCTTTTCTTGGAAGAAAAAGCCTACATCTTAGAATCTTTCCTTATTTGTTTTTTCCGCTGGTTATAGGCTATGTGACGTCATATTCAATTGAATATGGCGCCCTCTAGCGGGCATGAAGTCAAGTACATAATATTTTTGAATAAAAAAAAAATTGGGGTAGCTTGAATCCCTCATTAAGCTCGGGAGTTATACTTGGAATTCAATATGTCGTTCATGACAAAGGCTTTATTCCCTTGGCGCATCATCTACTATTAAGTAGTAATTATCGCATATACCGTAAATCAAGTACAGTAACCGACAGCGGGTTGGCCACCGGTGGGCCCGGTTAGCCTCCAAGCCGTTTATGGACCTCGGAAACACATTACCACGGCGGCGCGGGCGAACATTGTCCCATTCCACTGAGACCCCGACATTGATCTACTGTTGACGCGTGCGAAGGTATTTATAGATCTAGAATAAGTAAAGTAGTTCCTTATAGGTCTTATATGGAAACCTTAGATGTTTCTTTAGGGCTAGGAATATTTTTTTATTTATTATATTTTTACTATGTAGGTATGTACTATGATCACCTGATTGACCTGATGACAGCCTATTGTTTACGCCGAGTAAGATTTACTTTTCAGACAAGACCTCATCCGGAAAACACTCACTATTCAGCCAAAGGAGAGAGTAATGTAAATATGTTATACATATATGAATTCTCACAGAATTTTCATTATGAAACCTGGTACTCTGCTAAAATTTAAAAAGCAGACCCTATTTTTTTTAATGCAAGATAGATCTACGTTTGACCACCAACTCGCCTGATGTTAAGCGACGGTGTGGCCGAGGATGGAGCTCGTCGATCTAGCAGGTATCTATTCACTCTAGCCTTGAAAATTCCAAGATTGTAGGTCTCAGGAAACAGAGATGGCGGAAAAAACTTCCATTCCTGTGCAGTACGCAACAAGAATGTGGATCGATATAGCTGAGTACGAATTGTTGGCTTTTCAACGAGAAATTCTATTATATTATTTATTTCTAACGATACTGGTTTCAGTGGTCACAATGTTTAAGTCACTAAAACACCATTACAAGTTGTAGACTTCATTGTCTTTATGATGCCATTCGCAGAGAATATAGGTATACAAATTCGAATTATTTATTTCGCAAAACATGAAGTGTTTACAGGGTGTTAGCATCGCCATGTTTTAACATTCATATTGCCTATTGAAATAGCAGACAGCATTGAAACCCTGCTTGTGGTACCCTATATCCTCTTTCTATGGTTAATTGGCTCCTTGTACCGTGATCAAAGATCTTCACAACCATATCACTAATGGCTATAAGCTTCTTAAGGGACAAATACACATACATATTACACACAATACAGTTATAATTGTCGTATTAGACTCTCACGCAGTTATTTCTTAGAGAGAAAGAAAAAACTATCGCGGCACAAAATTGATCCTGGCGTCTCGATTCTGTTGCTAGTCGGACAAAATAATGTTATAAGAAGCTTCGAGTTACATGTAGGTTAGTACATAATTATAATCTAGTTGTCGGTGCCTATAATTATGTTAGCATTTATCTCTTTGACTTATGTTCATGTGTTACTTTTAACAATGTAAGAATGTATAACATGTTGGTACCCAATAAATAAATAACTCAGGCTTCATCTATCAGTAGGCTTCACAACTGGCAAATGTTTCTATTTCTACAAACGCTTACGCTTCGAAATGCTACAAACTGTGACGTGCCGTCACGTGACATTTCGTTAGCTAACGTCAATCCCATACATTTAATTTTCTATTCTTCTGGCGTTCATGAAATTAGAGTGCCACATTCATTCATCCGTTATCAATGAAGAGATCCGTATACGTACAAAAGTCGCCGACATAGCACAGCGGATTAGCAAGTTGAAGTGGCAGTGGGCAGGGCATATAGCTCGTAGAACTGATAGCCGATGGGGACGAGAAGTTCTCGAGTAGAGACCACGCACTGGCAAGCGCAGCCACGAGATGGACAGATGACCTCATACAAGTGGCGGGAAGACGCTGGATGAGAGGCGCTTCCAAACGGCCTTTTTGGATATCCATGGGGGAGGCCTTCATGTGTCCATCAGTGGATTACTTATAGCTGAGATTGATCCCTCCAGCAGCGTCCTCAATGCCACATTCTGTTTCCCAACTAAGTACGTGATGATAATGCGTACATTTTATAGATTTTTAGTTTCAACTGTGAACGGAATTTTGGATGAAACTATCACTAAAATTATCATTACTCTGTGGCGTGGTAGGAAGGTGTATTTCCGACTGACTCCGCTTACCCTACTTCGCAAGAAGAAAGCGTGTTATTGCGGTCTATTTGGTTGTTTATTTTTGTCTCGATCCGATGCTCTTCACCTTGAGTTACGAGCGCGGCAAATATTTGTACAACTCTAACTACCACTAATGATTGTAATTATCATACGATGTTGCCGGAACAATCAGAGCGTTCAATTATACACACGATGAACTCGTACTCAATTTTAGTTTTTCAACCTTTTTAGAGCAAATACAAGTTATTGTATGTATGTGGATAGTCGTCTATTTCTGTCTCATAAACATAATAGAAAACTCAAAAACCCCCGACTACTCTATTTTAAATTTATGTTCTCGACAAATGGTAAATGTGCAAGCATGATCCAAAATCAAGAAAAAAAAGTTTATGTCACGTGACACCGACATAACAGTAACTGTCAACAAACTTTCACTTGGGGTTTTTGGCGGGAACGTCATCGAAACATGTTGTTGCTTTGTTTTATTTTCCTAAACTTGTGTTATTTTGAATATTAATGCGATAAAAATGGTGGTGTTTTATTCATTAAGTGTTCGATCAAGGGCGTGAGTGTGGGCAAGTGCAAGAAAGCAAGAAGTAAAGAAATAAAGCAGTGAAACGTGTGATTTTACGTTGTCGGCAAAACTCCATAGAAGCTTCTAGTAAAGTCGCCACAACTTTACTGAAGCAGGACTCGACTTACAAATTGACTGTATACGTGACTTAGATTGTGACTAGAACATTTACAACTTGTTTTATTCAAGAAACTTGGAAAAATCCTAATACTTGACACTGGCAAATGCTTTAATGCGGGTCCAATACAAAAAAGAAGAATAAGAACTTTCACTTGTCTATTTCGTTTCTTTTTTTTGTGGAATCAACAAGAAAGTTTTATATCGCATAATAATTTCCCATTTTTCAAAATTATTTACGCAAGCTTGTCTCTCTTGACTAGTTTTTAGTATTTGTAGACTTACATTATATTCTTGCCAATTTGAGAATTGTATCTATTACCGTTCAAAAGATACAGCCGTATAAGTGTAGACAGACAGACTGACAGACACCGTAGCCTCTAGAATAGGGTCTCGCACCCTCAGTGGGGAAACCTAATAGAAGAAAAACAAAGTACCCGTTTGCAGAAAAGCGTTTTCTTAGAATAACTGGCGCTTACGTTATGCTTGATAATGATAGGTGTGTCATATAAAAAACAATTTGAAAAATTATTTTTTTGTTTGAAAGTTTATACTTACTTTCATAATGGTCCCGTAGAAATTTCAACAAAATCGTTTGCGTAGTTTGCTTTTCGAGTGTATGTATGTCTATGTCATAAACATAAGTATACTAAAAAAGTATTTCATTTAATTTGTTTATTGGCCGAGCGATTGAAGCGAGCTTAGATCTGCATCAACTGACGAACTTTGCTTTCATCTGTCCGGAATTCCGGATGTACGTTTGAATGTTGGTACTCGCGTACAGTACATTAGTTTCGAATTTTCGAAAACGCAAAGCAAAGTCTGATCGCAATTGTTGCAAAAAAGTTTAGTCTCGCGAGGTCTACTTTGTGCAGAATTACAGAATTAAACCCTCTTAATTGACAGTCGGGTACTAAGTCGAGGCAAGGAGCGTCGCAATTGGAAGCAGCTGTGTACTTAATCATGTCAATTTTCAGTTTTATGATCTCAAAATGTTTGATTTACAACTAAAATAACCTTATGACAGTTACAGCTCAAAGTTATACGGTAATCAAACTTTAAATATTCGCGTCAAGACGTTTTACGTTTGATACGGTTGCATATAGGACACTGGTGACGGGTGACCGGACGCATTTTACGACGGCCTATGTAAACAGCTGGATATTACAATCAAGGTCTCTGATAATGTGCTGCAGTGACATTCTGATTAGCTATGAGTATAACTGATGAGGTTATTATCTATATTCGTGGTGCCTTTTTGCAAGTAACTCTTAGGTTATTCTTACTATTATTACTCGTGTCGGGAAATTAGAATATAGGATCGGTATACCCTGCTTGTGGTATGAGAGCCTACTGCAAGAGTACTTCTGCTCTGGGGTTGGTCGGGAGAGGGACTCTTACCTAATACTCAAACGTAGAGTGGCTCGATCGGTCTGTGTGCCTGTGTATCTGTATATATATGGGTGCATGTGTATCTGTGTGTTTGTGTAATTGTGTACAAATAAAAACTGCGTCCAAATTGGTAAACGATTACTGATTTTGACGCAGTTTTTTTTTGTATAATTCAGGATTTGATGATGAGAGCTATATTTCATTGTACGAGCTGTGTGAGCGTTTTTATAAAAATTTGCATTATAATTTTATTAATATTTATAATTTAATTTAGTATTTTTATTAATATGGAGCGCTGTTTTCTACCTAATGTTCCACGTACTGTATGCGCAATATAGACATTATGAATTATTATATATTGGAAGTTTTAAAGTTATTCGTAATTCTCAATATTCCCAAACTAAAGAAACCGGTTATCGCGAGTCACTGAAATAGACTAACGTCTATTTCCAGAGGTCTGGTATCGAAGTACATCGGCTATAGTCCCGTACATTACGTAGCGCGTGACATTTAGATCGTATCAAAGCACCTTGTATCCTTATTATTTTCTACTGATCTTCATGTAAAAATATATTTTTCATAGCGACCTTTAAGCGGAAAGAAGGTGTTTTGGTTTGATCGTTATTGCTTTTTATTGAAAGTAAGGATAGGTAAGTATTTTGGTCAAGCCGTAACCATATTTGTTGCATTAGTTAAGGCGTCCGGGCATATGTCCGGTTTGTTTTGCTCGCGGTCTTTTTTTTAGATACAGGATAGAGTGTATTTTTGACACATGCGAATTCGCACGAAACGTCAACCCCATGAATAAAAAACAAACATGCAAAGTAGTTTTTATTTTGAAAACTGTGATAAATCTAATAATAAACCTTCAAATGTAAAATAGTTGATGTTGGTCAACAAGAGATATTATATCACACAAAATAATAATAATATACTTACTGCAATATTGTTTTAGGCTGAGGTTCACATACTTATTTACTGAAAGCATTTTTAGTATGTTTATACTTAATTAACTAGATAATATATTTTTAATGATGGGTATTAATATTTTTCATTATTATTGTCTTACCGGTTCTTACCGGTTAGGTTTGTCTTAAAACAAATATAATTCAAATTTATTGAATTCCATAATTTCGATTATATCATTTTATTTATACTATTATCATAAAATATTGTTAATTTATCATATGTGTTTTTTTTTATTCGACGATAGGCTTGCGCTTGACCGTCAACTCACCTGGTGCTAAGCGACAGTTACGGCCTACGATGGAGCGCGCTCGATGTGTAATTCTGACTTACCTGTAACTTGTATGTTATTCAAGGTTAATAAATATTCTTATTCTTATGAACACTAATACAATAAACACTAAAAAATTATACCACCAAAAATTGTATAGAAAGTATTCGGAAGGCCAAATTTAACAAATGATCACCAAATTTTAAAGAAATTACCTACTTACATAGCATACTTACCTTTAGACTCTAGAATCAAAAATAGTTTTGGCTAAATCATGTCGCCCCAAAAGTTAATTGGAGGTTATATTTGAACTACGAAAAACAGACAAACTTTATTAATAACCCACCAAATGCTTGTCGGGCCACGCGCAAGGAAGGGATCTGTAGTTACAAGTCATAATATAAGTTAATTTAAAACAGGGTTATTAACACTCAATATTACTAAAACTTATATTATCATTCTTATTTATATAACATATATTAGCATAATATTATTAACATATGTTACTATAAATATAAGAGTTAATCATTTGTTATCTAATTTCGAATTTTGAGTTACTCGTTAACTTGTAAATCTTACTTAACCGTGAGAACTTTCCTTTAAATTTTAGATGCTACTAGCGTGTATTTTTTTACATCAGAAAAGTCAACCGTTTAGCCAGTAGAGTGTGGGCGTACAAAATTTAAAGCTTAATATTTCGCAAACGGACCACTAATTTGAAAAATAATTTTCCTATACCTATAATATTTTTTTATAACCTATCCAACGATAATCCACACGATAGGGTTGTTGTTGTTGTTGTTTTTAGCCTGAAGTGTCCCACTGCTGGGCAAAGGCCTCCCCTTCATTTTTCCATTGCTGGCGATTTTGTGCGTTGGTGAACCAGTTTTTGTCGAAGGTGTCAAGTTCGTCCCGCCACCTCTTGCGGGGCCTGCCGAGTGGCCGTACCACGCTGGGACTCCACTTGGTGGTTTTCTTGGCCCAAAGCTCTTCCGGCATGCGGCCAACATGACCGGCCCAGTCCCATTTCAGCTTTCACACGATAGGGTAGATAAGAAAAAATAATTCATCTCAACTTTACGTGTAGTGGACTCGTAAGGAGGAGATGAATTATTATAACCCCTAAAAAAAGGTTTTATTCTATTACTTATTTGGCGTTACATATTTATTATACTTCTACTAAATTACAGCTTTCTAATGCTAACAGTGTTTGAGCAAAGCCGCGGACAAACAGACAGTCGGACATGGTATTCATTGCTTACTACGGGCACCTAAAAGTCACGAGCAAAACAGCTACGGCACCCTGGCGCCTTAACTATTATAAACATAAACCCAATCGACGCATTACGCAAGCCCTCGACTCGTTATGGCGTGTATGTAAAGTATTGTTCAAACACAAATACTAATTTGCAAACAAATTGTATGCCATCTAATGGAACGATACAATTGTCCAGTTTATAGACTTACAAACATACCCTGACCGGTGGGTGAAAACGGTACTAACAAAAATGTATTAAAACAACTGTCAAACTGGTAACAAACATTCGATTGTGGTGCCATCGCTGTCGGGCCAGAGAAGTTTGTAGGAATATTTGTATGTAACATAACCAGTGTCAAACGACAAGGGTGACGGGATGGAGAATGGTAAAGTTAATAAGTTGGAATATTATTCAAAGCACTGTCGATAGCGTACGTTTAGTTTTGTATTACTTGTATGACTTGTTTACGTAATGGTTTTCTTAAAGAGTCTGTTCAGCTAGAGAACTAATGTGGCATTGGGGGCGCTGCTGTCCTTATTTCATTATTGACCGACTTCCATAAAGAAAGAGGTTATCAATTCGTCTGTATGTTTTTTTGTATGTTTGTTCACCGATTACTCAGCCAATTGTGCATCATGTATGTATGTTTCTATATTACCTCCTACAGCATGCAGTCGGATATTTTGTTTTACTTTTTTAACCCCCGACCCAACCAGGAGGGTGTTAAAGTTTAACGTGTGTATTTGTGTAGCTATGTATGTACCCGTGTATTATATCTATGACATCGTAGCGTAGCTCTCAAACGGATGGACCGATTTTGTATGAAAGAGGATTTATAAATACAAATACAAATCTTTTATTATCAGCTGTGTTAGAATACACGTGGTCTGAGAAAGAAGTATCAACAGCTACCCTTTTGGACATACAACATTGTAGCTATCTACCTTACAATTTAAAATTTGGTCGTTAACGAAAACGATATTAATAATGTCCATGAGTAATTACAACTTAATAGTAATACTTGTAATATAGGCACCGCACATATATTTCCATTTCCTGTATACGTAGAATCCTATGTAATAGGGCGAATTCTGTGACGTAGAAGTCTTAAAGTTATTGATAGATCTTACGGATAAGTCCGTGAGTTGACATTTTTATGAGCGGGTCCCATGCAAATGGCACCTGTCAACCATTTCTCTACTTAGACTCCCAAACTACATATCAGTTGTGTTTAGAAAACTTAAAAAACTGACATAAAAATAAACTGCTGAACAATTTATTTTGAAAGACAGCTTAAAGACATAAGTGTACTTGCGCAGTCAGCTTAAAAATAACGGTGAACTTACGTATCTGTGATGCTAATTGAATAATGTTCCCGATCGAAATGACATTTTCCTGGCAGGGGCCTTTATAATTGTGTCTCGGGGCTCTGTCATGTACGTGCTTCGAATGTCCTTTACTTCGGACCATCTTCGGACATACGAGCTTGGGAGTTTAGGCTCTGATCGGGAACTAACATGGCATGTAGGGCGATGCTGTCCTTATTTCATTATTTTGTTCGACTAACAACACAAAGTTTGTAGACGGTCGGTCAACTTCGCGATCAGTCAACTTCACAATTGGTCAACTTTGCGATAGTCAACTTCACGATCAGTCAACTTTGCGATCGGTCAAATTTCACAATAGAGATGTCAGATCCTATTCTTTGTCAAATTAGTTTTCTTTCCAAACAGACTCTAGTAAGGGTCCGGTTCGTTAGGGTTAATGTCAAAAGCTCTTTCTATTACAATTATAAATTTTTGATTCATACACGGAGCCAGTGGCGGATTTACACTTTTGCCGCCAGTAGGCTATTACATTTTTGCCGCCCCAGGGACGGCAAAAATTAAATCCTGTGAAATCTGCCGCCCCCGAGGACGCTGCCACCCCTAGGCCACGGCCTATACGGCCTATTGACAAATCCAGGACTGCACGGAGCACGAAAAAGTGATTTAGTTTTAAGGTGAATATTCCAAAAATGGACGAAATTATTCAAATCAAATCAAATTAAAAACATTTATTGTCAAAATGTGTAGGAAAAAAAGGGTCTTAGGATATTTATAAATCTCAACAGTTTCGCCCATTGCGGACAAACAATATTTTAATGCAGTTTGGATTGCATCAACTTTTTAAATTCATTAGATATTGAAAAAAAAACTTTATTTGGTTAACTTTTGTCATAAATATTAGTAGAGTTGATTTCCAAGGCCAGGCGATGCTGTTAGGTGTTAATAACAGTATTTCATACAAAGTTATACTAAACTTGAAGTGATAGCTTCTTAGAAAGAAGTTTATCCCCGTCATGGCCGAGAAGCGTTTACTAACAAAGCCCACTCGCACGCCAATTTATTGCACGATATAATAATGTCCGGCGACGACACGATGCATGTTATGTCATCCAATTACACGGACAAATATAAATAACTCACACATACATAATTGTGTTGTCAGTAGTAAGTACAATCATTTCATCACATAAAGCGCTTTAAGGCGGGACTCAAACCAAGATATAGACGTGCGCGGGCCAATTTTGAATCGCTTTCATGAGCGTAAACCCTGAGTACGGATAATGATTGAATATAGTTTAAGTAAAACCAGCCAAGTGCGAGTCGTGAGTCGTGTCGTCGGGTTTCATCGTGAGGAAACCTACGAGTATATGTCTGAGAGTTCTTAATGATCTTGAAAGATGTGTGAAGTCTGCCAACCCGCACTTGGCCAGCGTGGTAGACTATGGCTCAGCAGTGGGACAGTTTATACAAACAGGACAGATAAAAAAAAAGTGCGAGTCGGACTCACGCACGAAGGGTTCCGTACTATTATCTATAAAAACGGCAAAAAAATCACGTTTGTTGTATGTGAGCCCCCCCCTAAATATTCATTTTATTTTAATTTCATTGTTTATTTTTAAAGTGAATAATATAACTTAATATTCTGTGCATATTTCAAGCGTCTACCTGTTGCCGTTATCAATATCGAGAAAAAACGAGCAAAAAAAAACACGATTGTTGTATGCCTTAATGCCCCTAATATGGGGTCCCGTTTTAACCTTTGGGTATGGAACCCTAAAAACCGACATCAAAATGCACAATTTCGCTTTAAAACCAAACAAGGGAACCAATTTTGATGAAATTCTATAGGAGCTATCTGAAAAGATATCCTTTAAAACATGATAATTTTTCAAATCGGTTTATAAATGACGAAGTTATGCGATAGCAAACAAAAAAACAGCCGAATTGTTAAACTTCTTCATTTTAAAGTCGGTAAAAAGGATGGCTCAGTTATTTTCTATACGCCTCGTGACTTTCATACAACTAAATTGGTAGAGGCCCTCAAGTACTGATTGGAACAACACTTTGAAAAAATTTATACTAAATCTTGTTACAACCAGAAATTTCGCTGACTTTTTACCCAAATTTGCGTTTGACCGTCAACCTACCAGAATAGGTTTCTTCTGGACAAACGCGCTTCTTTGTGGACCGAAGCGTCGCTCAATATCAGGTGAGCTGGTTATCAATGAATTAAAAAATACTGTAGTAAAAATTGCAGTCTGAATGATTAGTAGGTATTTGACAGTAACAGATGGTGTGCTAGAAAATTCTACTCTAGATTTATCACAATTCTAGGTTCCTTGTTAACACTAGAATACTTGAATGTCGTATTCATCGCACCCTCCCACTCTGAAATTATTTTTTATTACAATATAACAATTTGTTCCCAGGAAAACGTGCATTAGAGAATTGCCTGAAAAATTATACTAGATAGAGAAAATTGCTGTCAGAATTCCTCAATTCCGCGTAGGACGTATTCTACAATTCTAACTATTAATTTATGAAAATCTGGCAGCACAGCCGTACCGCCGGCCAAGTTGAGTAGGGACACAGCCGTACCATCTTTTATCGAAGCCATGCAGGGCATTTTCGTCAGCAACTTGTTATGTTTTTTTTTTTTATAGAAGATAGATCTACGATTGACCACTAACTCGCCTGATGTTAAGCGACGGTGTGGCCGAGGACGGAGCTCGTCGATCTAGAATATATCTATTCACTCTAGCCTTGAAAATTCCAATATTGTAGGTCTCAGGAAACAGAGATGGCGGCAACGAATTCCATTCCATGTGCAGTACGCAACAGGAATGTGGATCGATAACGCTGAGTACGGATTTTTGGCATTTCAACGAGAAATGGGTGGTAATTCGCCGACTTTCTGCTAGTCCTGTAGTGAAATGGGGAGGGTGGAATTAGGTCGTGAAGCTCTTGCTTTTGCTCTATGTTTAGGCATATATTCAAATTTAACTAAATTTGAATTAGTAGTTTGCGAATTATTGCAAGTTAAATGTCCTTGGTTTTGTCACTGACACACTAATTCACTTATCATCAAAATTCTAAGGTACTGCTAACACAAAAGCTTTTGTTGCAATCGTTTTCTTCTCCAACTAGGACAACCTACAAAAAGAAATGATCCCATCAAAAACGTGTAAAAAAGTGTATATATTATTATACTTGAATCCAAGTCTCACAATGTAGTTCTTTTGCAAAAAATTACATGATCTAATATAATACCCAGTCAGTTAATTCAGTCAATTATGAGAGCATTTATCTCACACAGTCATAATTTGTTCATTAATTGGTTAATAGTTTCAACATCTGTTTTCACGCAAGATAGGTTTCTTAGGTTTTCGTGATTGTAACTCATTGAATTTAATATAATTTTAAGACCTGACGTTTCGGATATTTTGTAGCGTCCATGGTCACAGATGAGATAGATAACAATTGTCTTTTTTGTTATGAAAATATTAATTACTACCTATACCTGCCTATTATTTTTATGCAAAACTTTCCCTATGAGTAGAAATCGGTCACGGTGTCGACAGGTTGCAGATCTGTATTGGTGCTGAAATTTTACTAATTTGATGATCGGATCCCGTATAGGTGGCACCAGCCAACCATCTTCTCTATTCATCATCACCATCATCTCAGCTACAAGAAGTCCACTGCTGGACATAGGCCTCCCCCATGGATTTCCATAAAGATCTTCTCTATTAAAGTTTGGATATTTCTCAATTTCAATAGCCTCTCGTAACATTCTTGGTACATATAACACGTCTTTCTAGCCTACATTTGAAGATCAAAACCGATGTCGTGGTTTGGATTATCTAGTGCATGCTCACACACTCCAGCCCTGTTAGAGCGTCTATTTTTCATATTTGCAATGCTCATACATAGAAATGGATCTAAATCTTTATTATAAAATATATCCTTTACCAGTAACCTCGTAGTAAAACGATAGCCAGTTCTATATTTTGGTAAAGATTACGGTTTGAAGCTTCCTTTAAAAACAGGTTTTATGAACGGAAAGTCCTAAAAGTCTGCGACGTGGGCGTCGGTTCAAACCGGCATATTAGGCAGATGATTTCATGCTGATGATTTAAGTACCTACTCAGACTGGAGTGGGTGGAGGTAAGTAGGGGGGAAAGTTCTGCTCATCTGCAATATGAAGTCACCCAGGAAGTGTACCCATCAACTCTACAGTGTCATAATTATATATTAAAAATATTTAGTTTATTGTAAAAGCCGATTTTACTCCTCTTAAAATATCAATGGTGATTTGGTTTGGTTTCATTTACATCCAGGCGTACGAATATCACCGACATAGTACAGCGGAAAGTGAGAAAACAGTTTTGAGAAACAGACAAGAAAGTGATTCTACTAAGGTTCCGATTTTTTCGTTTCAGGTATGGAACCCTAAAAACACAATGGCCTCATAATTACAATTTGTGTACACTTATTTATACGTTTTAGCAAATTTAATTTACCATGTGTGGCTCTCCTGGCCACGAGTGTACTGAATGAAGGCCGATACTGGGTCAATATTGACACAACATTGTTTGGGTATTTTGGACCACTTCCGAACGTGGTTAATCTGATACGTAAATGCAAATTTGAATGGCAAATAATGTGAATTATTGTGGGTAGATTACCTTGCAACTATTGCCTGTAGGAATTTAGACTAGTGTTTTTTGACCGAGTAAACGAAGCAAATTGGCCTTTTTGGAAATTCATGGGGGAGACCTATGTCCAGCAGTGGACATCTTATACTTCACATGATGACGAGTGAAGTGAACGAAAGTCTGCATTAACTGGTAACATTTTCTTTCTCTTGACAAGCTCCATCCTCGGCCACACCTTCACTTAACATCAAGCGAGTTGGTGGTCAATCGTAGATCTATCTAATGTAAAACAACAGAACCATCAATTGTTCGAGGTTATCGCTATGTTTTGGATCCCTAAGTGAGGGTAATACATAATGATTACTCTTAATCTACATTTATAATACATAGATAAGAAAGATTTGTATGTTTGCAACGAATAAACTCAAAAACGACTGGACCGATTTCAAAAATGATTTCACTGTTAGAATGCTATATTATCCTTGAGTGACATAGGTTATAAAAAAACCGAATTAAGGGATCAAAATGGGGGGTAAATTATGAAAGTTCTAGGGTTTTGATGTTAGGCGCATCAAATTTAGTATTGGGGTTAACTCATAAAGATATAAACGTAAATATACATTTACTATAGTTTTGTGACAGGGATGAATTAAAGACGGAAGTGTGGCGAGATCAAGCTAGTAATGAAACGCGAGCAGGACAGATGCGGTACTGGAGCATTATCTTGGCCGGGGTGCAGTGAGTACGGGTAGGAGCGAGACAGGAACAGTTTTCTTACGCGTACGAAGTCGCGGGTAATAGCTAGTAAATAATAAATTTTCATTTACTCTACCAACAGGTAGATGCCCCTGTAGGCATTACTATACACATTGTCTGCAGATTGGCGAGCCAACATCACCTATGCGCCGCGTTCACGGAATACAAATGATAACAAATAATGTGGCACTTCCACACAGTGATCTCATTCCAACAAGAGTATAAGTTCAAATCACAACTTAAGACTGCTGGTCATAGCAAACATCATGATGATAACAAGGCTTTTTATTCGAAAATAGGTTTGCGCTTAACCACTAACTTATGATGATGATAAAATGTAGCCTATGTCCGTCTCCAGGTTCACAGCTGTCTCTATACCAAATTTCACAACGATCGGCTTAGTCGTTTAGCCGTGCAAATATTACAAACAGACAGAGAGACAGAGAGATACTGTTACTTTCGTTTTGTGATATTATTTATTCAATAACATACACGACAGAATGTAATAAGAGAAAGTACACATTACAAATACATATTAATAAACTCGCATCCTAAAATTATAGATAGATAAACTATTGATTGTACACACCATAAAATTTACAATCAAAAGAAATGAATTAAGAACTAGTGTAACAACTGCGGCGGCCTTATCGCTAATAGTGATCCTAAAATTATGTATGCCGTTAAGAAGCTTTAAATCCTTTAAATGATAATTCTTTAGATTTAGATAATTATGATTGTACAATCATAGGGGAAAGCTTTCCAAACGTTCAGATCAGCACTAATAAAAGATTTATATTTTATTTTATGCGGCTACGACTTACGCTTTTTTTTTTTAATACTTACTTTATGAATTAATGAACTTACGTTAGACTCGATTGTCCTTACCTGTAAAAAAAGTTAAAATAATTTAGTCTTGAATTATAAAATTAAATGCTATGACAGATTGCGTTTTAGGAACTCAGCGACTTAAGAGTTTTCGAAGATATACACTTGCTCAAGTAAAAAAATTATAATGAAAAGATAAAGTTGGATTCACATCGGATATACTTTCCCTCGAAAATCTACACTCATGTGCGCCTTTTTACAGTTAAGTGCTTTGTTTTTTTCTTAAATATAGATGATACAATTTGATTTTTTAAGGTATGAAATCCTAAAATAATATCATCATTATCATAACAGCCACAAGAAGTCCAATGCTTGATAGAGGCCTCCCTGGTGGATTTCCAAAAAGACCGGTTGAAAGCTGCTTGTCTTCCGGCGTCTGTCAGTTATATGAGGTCTTCTGTCTACTTAAAAAAATATATCAAAGCTTCATAACCGATGTTTAATTATATAAATAGAGTTCCAAATACAAACATAAAAAGCAACCTTTCCTTAGAAAACGACGTGGAAAACGGAAAGCGAGAACCCAAAGAGATTAGAAAAGCTATAAGTGCCACGGCCAAGCTTCTCAAGTATGTACATATGGCTACTCGGCGATCTCGTAAGCTTTGCTGTCCCGAAACTTTTGTTTCCTGCACAGGAATCTTCTTATTACACAGACCAACCTTGGGCCTTAGGAGCGAAATAGACGAAGGACCAGACACTTTGTCCGCGAGAATAGAATGTTTGGAGCTTTTCTGATAACGTAAACGAAGGACAAAATTACCGCGCGGGACAAAAAAACAACGGATATTGGCGGTCGAATTCCTACCGCTAAATTTTAAGCTGTCTAAATCTTTTGACTTCAATAATAATTCTTCCAAGCCTTGTGCGGCAAAGCGCGCTCGTTACCTTGATATTTAATCAGAAAATTTCCTGTAAAAAATTGCTCTTCAAACAGGAACACAAAACATATAACTGCACACTACTTTCCTAAGCGAACTCTGCCATCTTGATGTCCAATGGAGAGACAGTTTTTACTTGTTCATATGTAGTTCATAATACTACAATTACTAATTACTCTAATTACTAAGTAGATAATACTCCCGCGTTGTTAATTTTGACGAAACGCGTCAAAATTAACAACGTGGGGCAAGACACAGAATTAAAAATGTCATAATATCGCCTCAAGGATCCGAATCTGTCGTATCGTAGCCGAAGCGATAAAGAACACATGAACGGCCAGACACAGACGACGGACTATTTGGTTCACGCATTAGAGCTCCTCGCTAGAGCTTCGTAGATAGTTCGTCCACCGTGTGCGATCGGGAGAAAATAACCACAGCTACAACGGTGTTTTTTGTCCGTCGGACAAAAAGTCCAGCGTCAGTTGAACGCCTTTTTGTTGCGCCTGATATTGGACAGAATATTTTTAGTTCTTACGTCAGGTAATACCATTTCAATATAGAACAGAAAATGGTAAAAGACTAAACAATACAAACTTACGTTACTAGTAAGATTGGAACAAGCGTTCAAGTTGTACTAGATTCTGTTTGAAGTGTTAATAAAATGTTATCAACAGAATAAAAATAGGATTTCTCCATTTAGCTGTCAAAGGGAAAGAGCTGTCAAGTATATCCTGAGACTTCCTGGATTGACGATATATGTATATATGTCACCGGAAAATAACAAGATCCGCAAGTTTATAAATTTCCTAAAATTTTCTAGGAAATTCATAAACTTTCGTAGGATTCTAAATGAGAGATCTTGTTATCTTCCGGTGACATATACAAGACGCTGTAGGATATATAGTATAGTATACGTATAGTATACGCATACTAGTATAGTATACGTATTTTTACTCGATTGCATATGCGGAGACACGTAAATAGTTCTGAGTGACCCTATTTTTTAAGTTGTTTAGATATTTGATACTGTGTGTTTCCTGAATAAAATAAAATAAAATAAATAAAATTGCTTTAAAAGGAGGGTTAAGTTTTTTGAGTGTATATATGTGGGTATGTATGTATGTATGTTTCTATTTGATCGCTTACAGCCTAGACGCTAGTCCCCTTCATCGAACGTGGAGGGCGTATCACGCGCCGATCACATAAATTATTTATTTATTTTCCTAATTTAATTAATTTATTTATTCTTATATATAATTATTTTTATTTAATTTAATTGATTTTATGATTTTTTTATGATTTGTTAATTTAATTTAATGGATATGGATATACATCTGGAATAAATAATTTTCATTTCATTTAATTTCATACAAGGCTTGACCTATTTTGATGTACGAGATTGATCTTCACTCCCTGAGTGTCATAGGCTATATTTTTTGTAATAATAACAATAATACATCTCTCTAAAACTTACGATTTCGTTACGCTTGATACGCTGTTGAGTGTACGTTTTTGTGAGAAAGTATGCGTAAAATCGCTGTTAAATATTATAAATGGTCATTCTTTAGAATCATCATCATCATCATCTCAGCCATAAGAAGTCCATTGCTGGACATAGGCCTCCTCCATGGATTTCCAAAAAGACCGATTGGAAGCGGCTTGCATCCAGCGTCTTCCCGCCACTTGTATGAGATCATCTGTCCATCTCGTGGCTGGTCTTCCTACGCTGCGCTTGCCGGTACGTGGTCTCCACTCGAGAACCTTTCGGCCCCATCGGCCATCAGTTCTACGTGCTATGTGTCCTGCCCCCTGCCACTTCAAATTGCTAATCCGCTGTGCTATATCGGTGACTTTGATTGTTTTTTTCGTAAAAAAAAGTGATTTTGTGAAAATCACTTATTTTTTACGAAAAAAACAATCGTTGGATGTTACGAAAAAGCGTCTTTATTTTTTATTTTTGCAATATTTGTATCATTATTATTAAAAATATATATGACACTAGGGAGTGAAGACAAATCTAATGACGCCTCACACATCAAAATCGGTCAAGCCGTTTATGTTGTAAGCTTATATGTAGGCTTATATAGAAACATACATACCCACATGCACCCATACATATAAATATATGTACCTAAACTCGAAAAACATAACCCTCTTTCTTGCGCAGTCGGGTAAAAATCAGTACTTATCTCTTTTTGTATAGACTTCACTACACAATTCTTTTTTACAACCACAGTCGATGTATTTCAGAAATAACCCATAAAGTCGAAGCTCCCCTTTCTACATTTCATTTGTAAGAGCTGCAAGTAGATATTCTCTCTACCAGAGAAATGGAATAAGGTTTTATTTTATTTCTATGATAGGAATAAATGCGATGGATTTCCATGCAAGGGGTTGTCCATTAGTCACGTAATGTTTTAACAAACTTTTTAACCCCTCCCTCCACTACGCACAACGAAATCGGTCAAGCCGCTTAGGCTGTAGGTGCTTATATAAAAACACCTCGAAAAAACCCTCCTTCTTACGCAGTCGGGTAAAAAGATAGAAATCAGATGGGGCATGTAATGAACTACTATATGAAGAGAAACCTAAATATTATATTCTAAGTTATTGACAATGTCATTGGTCATAATTAATCATTCCTTACATATTAGACGTATCGGACATCATCGCAGGCTCTCACATAGTTACGGGAAATTCCTGTGTGGTGTCGAGGAAAAGTTAATGCAGTAATACGGATCTATCATTCACGTACGATAAAAACACGAAAAAAATTTATCCTTTGAGGAAAAAGTATAAAAATCTCGTGAGTGCAAAATAATAAATTTAAAAATCTGCGGTTTCAAAATACATAAATTTCTAATGAGTAGTTGTCCTGTAGGTAAATGAATTTAGTTTACCTCAAAACTCAATATTTTTGTATGTTTGTTCAGCGATTACTCCACCAATTATGAATTGTTTTTGATGATTCTTTTGTTTGATAGGTGGTCAGACCTAAAGGGTCCCATAGAAATTTTATCAAAATTGGTTCAGTACTTTGGTTTTTATAACAAAATAATTGAAAAAGTATCATCCAAGATTTTGAAGAATTTACAAGATGAGCAATATGATTTTTCCACATTCCCACCAAAACACTTAGCGATGACTTTTAAGAAAAACATATTGATTGACACTATTTGGACCGATGGTCCGCAGTCAAAGGGCAAATGACTCAACCCCCAGTTACCAATAAATGGCACATAAATAACACAAATATATGGTAATAACAACTAGAAACGTCATTATTTAGTGAGAATTGCACGCTATAAGGAAAAGGCAGGCCGTTTGAGCTTCGATCTGAGATGACATCAGAAATTAAAGCAATTAGCGGTGTTTTGACCATTTGGTGGTGATGTAAGTGTAGTAATGACTATCAATATAGCGTGGAATTTAATTTATTTGAGTCGGAAGACAAGAATCAATTTTGTACACAGTTTAAAAATGTCGACATACGACTGGTCTTGAACCGTCTAATTCTCTCAGTACCTAGAATACCTTATGTGCCATTCAAAAAGAAAAACAGAATGTATAAGTTACTTCTCTTCCCGGGCTTACTGTAAAAGTCAGCTAAGGGACTTGAGGGAAATTGGCGGTTATGTAAGCGATGGGCTAGCCCTCTGTCACTGCAATCCAGGATTACATCTAGCACTTTAATTCTTCTCACCCTCTAACCGATCAAATGTGGGATCAAATGACCTCATGATCTTTGATGCTATGCTCACCCCGTGAAGGAAAATGCGTGTTTTTATGTATAATATACTCGTAATTATGTATTACGTATGTATTTAGTTTAGGTACAGGTGCCATTTTAATTAGATATATCGGGCCTCTTATTGGACTCAAGTCACAAAAAGGCTTCTTACAAGATAACATACTTCGATATCGAAGAATCTTCAACAATAGGTACTAAAATCTTTAAATTTTTCTTTTCTAATCGAAATATGTAATTTCTAGTCATACAAGCACTCAACACGATGCATACTGAATTTCTGACATTGTGCTGAATGTTGAATAACAAACTTCGTTGAACTAGTGGCAAAATGATGGAACTAAATATTTTCAAACTAATTTTATCATTTTCCAGCAAAAGCGAAGGCAGCGCCCCCTTCGATATAACAAACAAGTTTGTAGTGCTATTTCCCTCTCCATTTTCATGGAAAGCCTTCCTCAGGGCTTCGGAACGAGAACATGTGAAAGGAATTAATGGGCTATTCCATGTATCGTAGTAACTACTAGGTTATTCAGAATGTCTATTGTAAGAAAGAATAGAAGAGGGAGAATTTTTAAAGTACAGTTTTCAACCTAATCCTGAATCGATACATGGAATTGAAAAAAATTATCTCCTTTTTTACAAATATTCTGAAAAAGGAGATACAAATTTTCAATTATTAATTAGATAACAATTCGTTAGAGAAAAGGATTTTAATCTCTTATTTAATTTTCTTTTATATGAAAGTAAGCGACGAATAATGAAAATAAGCAAGTCGCTAGTATTTACCTTCACACTTGCTCAATATCGTTTGTTTCCTTTGACACTACTGCATGGCACTACTAGTAGTGCTATCGGAGATTTTTCTTTCCCGTTACTCTACCATCATTCTCATTGGCTGATAATATCAATGAAAAGCGCTGGTTATTCCGTGTCAGTTATTTATTTTACATGTAGGTTTTACTCCAAAGCGGTTTACCCATCTTGCCACAATTTTATATATGTAGAAACATATTTTATTGTAGTGGTTCTTAGCTTTAAGTGGGCAGTTTCAAAATTCTTAAAAAAAGAAGATTTCTGCATTTGCCAAAGTTCTTCGTTTTCTTTTTATCGAGCAACACCGGAGTTGGTTTTGTTCCTTCTATCTGAGCATAGCAGTTCTGCCAAGCCCTACAGTGCGACGTGTAGTTATAGCCAATTATACCACGTGAGTATAGAACGTCTTTTACCTTTTGTCAAAGATCGGTAAAAATGTAACCTTCAACGCAGGTGTGGATGATTTATTTTGATCATTTATTTAAAAGGTCGATGTCGCTGAGAATACCAGCTGCGCCCGGCGGCTTCACCCGCGTAGTGATGGAGAACTATCATATGATGATGATGAATTATTATATAATAGCTTGTCCGTCTCCAGATCCTCAATTACCTCTGTGGTACATTTCATAAAGACCAATTCAGCCGTTTGTGCCTGTATAGGTAAGAAACAGACAGAAAGAATAATTTTCGCTTTTATAATATAACTAGGATACCTAGTCGCCGCGACTTCGTCTGTGTGGTACGGCAAAATCTCTCGCGACTTCAATCGTAAAATAAAAATAGAATGTAAAATTATAGTCCTTATAATTCAGCTCGATATCCCCTCAAGATTTCTGCTCCATCAAAGTAAAGCCATAAGCAATTTTTTTATTTATATTCAATGTACAGACGCAACTTTTTACAGTTTTAATATAAGAAGGTACATTTTAGATTCTTTAATTTGATAAGATATTATTATTTTATAAATTATGACATGTTTTATACATGTACTTAAAATGGGTCAATTAGTTACTGAAATAAAGTTTATTTTTTTAGTTCTTCTGAAAGAAGTCCTCAGAAAAAACTTTTCTTAGTCCTTCTTTACGTCACTTACGTAACCTCCTCTGCAAATTTCGTGTTTTTATCGTCAGCATAAAAACGTAAACTAGGCTTATACTTAGCATACAAACTTCACATTTTTCTTTTTATTTTATTTCTACCTTCTACGAAAAGGTTTTTATTTTACTTTTATAAGTAAAATAGAAATACAAAAGTGATACAAATAAGTATTTTCCGAAAGACGTGATATTAATATGCACAAGATATGAGCGTTTGAATTTATTTATTTATTTTATTTTATTGAAATAGGTACAGTTACAGATAATAGGCTATATAATATACATTAAGCTCAACCGGTAAAACATTGTGAACCTAAAATCCATTTACAACAGTACACAGCTTATATAAAGATAAATTTGACAACAAGTGTTAAGTGAATATTCGTGGCAACATGTATGAGCAATAAAATATAAAGGAACAATTTAAATAACTAGCTTATTGATTTCAAATTTAAAGGATGGAAAACTACATGAAAATAATGAATGTTGAATGTTTCAAGTGAGTAGACGTATTTGTCACAGAGATTGTGCCAAATTCTGCTTACCTGACGTACGTACGTGTAGTGACAGAGAGACGTTACAGGCTTTAAGATGGAGCTCAAAGCGCAGCTGTCTCTCTCATAATCACCATCAACTCAGCCATAAGAAGTCCTCTGCTGGACATAGTCCTCCCCCATGGATTTCCAAAAAGACCAATTGGAAGCGGCTTGCATCCAGTGTCTTCCCGCCACTTGTATGAGGTCATCTGACCATCTCGTGGCTGATCTTCCTACGCTGCGCTTGCCGGTGCGTGGTCTCCACTCGAGAACCTTTCGGCCCCATCGGCCATCAGTTCTACTTACGTGCTATGTGCCCTGCCCACTGCCAATTCAACTTACTAATCCTCTGTGCTATATCGGTGACTTTCGTACGTCTGTCTGTCTCTCTCGCTCATCACAAATTGTTAAACATATAGCGTGCCATTGAGTAGGGATATTAGAAAAGTGAGGCATGATTTTGTTTATTTATTTAGGATAAATATTTGAAAATAAGTTCTATTCAGACATCATTTATACTGGCAACAGAGTAGTGTAAAACATATTATATTTTCCTGCTCCTCAGCCAATTTGAAAGATATCGAAGATAAACTTTTTTTTTTAAATGTCTCTCCTATCTAAATAAACAAATTCATGTTTCTCAATGATTTTATATGTTTAAAAATGTTGTGATGCCTGAGAGAGATAGCTGCGTGCTTTGAGCCTATTCTTAAGACGCCTGTTGTAAGTAGCTTCAACTAAAGGCGACTAGCACTTAACCTTATTACTTGTATGGCATAGAGTATGTTTATTCATTCACCGGTTGTACAAATATAGACGCTGCATACCTTCACTCCTCAAACTGGCTATTAACCATCATAACAACAGGGCCCTTATTCCGTATGACCATCGGTCGCGTTCACGTACGTGACGTGTGTGCATTGACAATGAAAATTAGCCTTTAAGTTTAAGAAGTCAAAGTCTAATTTTCATTGTAGACGCACAACGTAAAATTCACGTTATACGGCTGATGGTCATACGGAATAAGGGCCCAGATGGAGATGACGGACGGGCTCCACAACGGTAGATGACGGAAACGCCGCACTCGCATTGTTTCTGTCATGCGTCACTGTCATGCCCGTCGGGATGACAGAGACAGGTGATTTGAATCCGTCCACTGAGAATAAGCATGTGAATCACGAGTGCATTATGTGAAAATAGGCAAACTAGAATCGGTTGCAAGACTATTCCTTTTTAAACCGACTTCAAAAAGTGAAGAGTTCTTTTTTCAATTGTGACATTTAATTATTATTATTTTTTTCATTTTATTTATTATTTATTCTATTTGCAATTTTTTTGACATTTAATTTGAATTTGTTCATTATTGTCATTTTTATTACTGTTTTTCGTGTATATTTTATAGTGACGTGTACCTAGTGTGTATCAATAAATGAATATGAATATGGAAAGGAGGTTTTTATTCATCTGTATTTTTTTGTATGTTTGTTACGCGTAATCATCAAACGGGTAATACTTTTGATGATTCATTTTTCTTTGGTAGGTAGTTCAGAGGTGGTCCCATAATTTTTTTATCAAAATCGGTTCAGAACTTTAGTTTTTAAAACAAAATAACTGGAAAAAATATGTCATCCAAGTAAATGGAAGACATAATTATGACGATGACGACAAAGTCGGTAAACCGAAAAAAATTGTTACAGGTCAAAAAATTGAAACAATTGTCTAAAGTTTTCAATTGTTTGTTCAATTGTTATTAGCACGGTAACAACCAGAAGTATCATTATGTAAAGTACCCGACTTACTCAATAATTTTTGTAGCGTAACTTATGTTAGCGTTAGGCTTGATATCATCTTGTGTGTGCAATTTCGAGACAAAGGTATGCGCGTGAGTATTTTTTAGAATAATTCTTGTAAAATCATTTATTTATTTATTACGAAAAAAAATTGTTGGATGTTACGAAAAAGTACAATTATATTTTTTAACGAGATTAATATTACAAAATAATTATTCAAATTTATAGATATGTAGTTCAAATATTACACACTCCCTCCCTTCCTTCTTGCATAACTTAAAAAAATATGTAAGTAGTTAAATAGCATATATTAGTTTATAAAAGGCACGTACCCTGGAGTCTAAGGAGAATAAACTTGTTAAATAAAAAAAAATACACATCAGACGGGACTTGAACCCGCATATCCCTATCTGGAGCCGTTACCATTTTGGCCACGGAGGTGTCACGTGGGATGGTCGATACTTTCGAAGAGTCTTTCTTATTTTGTAGATACGTCAGCGTGTAAAACACTCAAAAATGTCGAATAAAATATTTATAACTAGCGGACCCGGCGAACTTCGTTTCGTCTAGAAGTCGAATGTCAAATCATCGTCAATAGTCACAA
This sequence comes from Lycia hirtaria, assembly GCA_947563715.1. Taxonomy (NCBI): domain Eukaryota; kingdom Metazoa; phylum Arthropoda; class Insecta; order Lepidoptera; family Geometridae; genus Lycia; species Lycia hirtaria. The sequence continues at coordinate 41,121,155 of OX387382.1, read as the reverse complement.
AACCGACCAAGAGAGAGTCGGAGAGTTCTGAACAAAATTTCGTCAATCAAGTACATATAATTGTCAAGAGTGCTGCTACCTAGAGACATCGTTTTATTTTTCCTGTAAAGTTTACGTAAACGTCTATCATGTCAAATTATTTTAGATAGTTGACCCGGTGATATTGTGTAGTCACCAAAAGTTACCAAAAATCGATATGAAGTGAAGTGAACTTACCGTGATTAACAAACACTTATTAGCAAACAAAAAACTACTTAGTCTTTAAAACAAAACGAACTTTATCAAAAACATATAAAATTATTATTAACGCGGTTATGTGTTGTCACAGATTACCACAGATTCTTTTGTTTTAAATTGAATGACGTTGACATTCGTTACGCGCGTTTTTTAAAATATGCAAAATTAAATGTATATTTTTCAATCTTTCTGAGAGATTTTCTTAATATTTGTTTCCGTAAGAACCTTGTACAGAGTATTAGAAAACTACAAAAAAAAATAAGCCAAATCGGTCAAGCCGTTTTCATGTTATGTCGTGACAACGGAAAACGAGTTTCATTTTTATATATATAGATTATGTAGTTTAAAAAACTGAACCAACCGACTTCAAAATACGCAATTTATTTTATTTGGATGACATATTTTTCCAGATATTTTATTTTTAAAACTAAAGTATTGAACCGATTTTGATAAAATGAAAAAAAAACATAAACAAACAAGTAATTGGTAAAGTAATCGCGTAACAAACATAAAAAAACTGTAGAATTAAGAACCTCCTCCTTTTTGGAAGTCTGTTAAAAATTGTAGTGGATAAGGTACAGGCATACTTTTTATTCCAAAAATTTTGGGCTTAAAATATTAGTGAAGTCTACTTGAAAATCACACGAACATACTAAGTGAAGTTCTTAAACACGACATTATTCCCGTTGTCCCACAGTGGGGGACACGGAACCGGGGGACAACGGGAATAATCGCACGTGAACGAAGTTGTGGGTGTAGCTAGTACCTTAACATATTATTATCTCATGATTCCAGGGTTCTACCGTCAATTGTGGTACCTACAATGAAAGGGAAATTCAGATTTCGAAAGGCGACTTTTTTCCTTTCTCACCGTGGCACTTTGCTACCCTATTTGGTATGTTTATAAGGCTGCTTCAAACCGGAATTCTCAATTTACAGAGTTTATTTGAATTATTCTCGGCCATCGTATTTTCAACCGACTTCAAAAAAGGAGGAGGTTCTCAATTCGACTGTATTTTTTTAAATGTTTGTGACCTCAAAACTTTTGACTGGGTGAACCGACTCACCGACCGATGATTCTTTTGACGTGACAACGTCTAAAAATAGATGAGCGCCGGCTGCACGCACGAAAAAGTATGATTCATTGTCCCGTTACGTTACGCTCATTGTCCCGTTACATCATCATCATCATCATTTCAGCAATGTTTTGTTATGACGTTGTCACGTTAAACTATCGTCCGTAAACCGACTTTACAGACAACCCATTTTTTTTTTTTGAAAGCTGATGCTTCCCGTGTTGTCCCATTTCAATTTGGTCCAGTACTGACAATGACATCCATGAGTAGTCGGTTGCTTCAGTTTTTTAAACTATAATTATTGGCTTAGTAAAGAAATTTTACACTACAAAATGCTGACCCGTCTACCCTTCTTGTATTCCTGCTACCCGCGGCCGCAGCTCGCATCCGGCTGTTGCGGTCTGCAGGTTTGCAAGAAACTGGTAATACTTGTGGCCTCCTTTGTACGATTTAGCACTGGCCGCGTTATTCAAAAATCGAAAAAAAAAACAAAATTATTGGGTTCTAGATTGTTCTTCATTTGTGTATTGTTTTATAGACTTCATAATTATCATTCAGAGTTCACAGAGAGTTTTTACATCACGTACATTTTAATATATTTTCTTTATTTCCCAATGTGAATCTTTTATTTCTTGGAAGAAAGCTAATGCCTTATACTAAAACCCGATATAACCTTCTTACCACAAATATATATTTTTCTATGCGTTTAAATTAAACAGACCGATGCCGTGGGAAATAAATAGGGATAGTGATAAAGGCAAAAATGATGTCAAGTTTATAGAATTTTTTGTTTAAGAAAGGAACATTTGTCATACATGTTTAATATTTATTTATTGATACATACTAGGTACATGTCACGAAAAACAATAAATAACAAAAAATTATAAAAAAAATACTATACACAAAATTTTTTCATCTTTGGCGTGCTATACCTCGCACACATCGCACCTGAGAAAAAAATTATATACATATGAAACCTAGCTTTTTTTATGGGGTGGGTTGAATAAAAAATCATACCTTCTTTATATATATATATTATATCTTCAGTGAAACTTCCAATTTAATTCAGCAGGCGCAACAACTTGATGCAATGATATCGCTCTAGACACGGGTTAGATTTACATATTTAATATGCACTGAACCAAATAAATACTGCTCAATTTTGGCCAATAATATTGTTACTGTTGCCAAATTTCGAAGTAAAAAAACAAGGCATCGATACTTGTGAAGCTTATATCAATTAATAAAGTTAGAATCACAGAATTCGAGTAAGTCTTTGGTTAGAATAATTGGCAGAGTAAATCAAAGAGATTCTAAATATCACTGAAGTAGGTATGTAAATACCAAGTTCCCACAGGCTCAACGATCTGCGAGAGATATTTCTTTGGTATTTTTGCTCTGCACTGCGGATATTTTTATCAAAAACGGAGGCCAGTGAAGCGAATAAAACGTATCAAGCGTTTACTTCCTAACATATTTTGGAATACTTAGAGAAACTTGAATAAAGTTTGGAATAAAAAAGAAAGTTGCGTAATCAGAAACGGTTTTTTTCGTTTTTTTTTTTCCTTGGTAGGAATATAGTAATGTTAGACTGGCGTGGTTTGTGCATGGCATTTGCCATTTCCATTATTATAATATCATTAATTTAGTCTTAAGTCTTAGTTTTCTAAGCGACGGTGTGGCTGAGGATGGAGCACGGCGATCTAGAAGATATCTATTTACTTTAGCTTCGAAAATTTCAAGATTGTAGTTTTCAGGAAACAGAGAAGGCAGCATAATGTTTCATCCCTGCAGTACGTGTGTTTCAATGGCTTAGTAATTTATTAGCTTCGTCATAGGTACATAATTTAATATTTTCGAATTATTATTTCAGTTTTTCTAATCCAAACTATTTCATTATCGCATGGGTGAATCCGCGTTGTACTTACAAGTAATATAGCTAGTATTTTTTGCGACAAGGCTTGCGAACTATACATATACAAGTAATATTATAAGTTTTTCTTCGATATCTTTTAACTTGGCTTTTTAACTTTTTTATAATAATTCGTGTAAAAACACAATTTTACGTGTATTTTACGTAAAAGTTCGTTGCAGCGAAACAAAAATGTAGCGTACACTTGCGAAGTGAAGAATAATCACCTCACACATCAAAATCGATCAGACTGTTTTAGGAGATGATATATGTATGTACTTACACATATACATAATATACATATACATACAAACAATACTCTCGAAAAACACAACTCTCCTTGCACAGTAGGATAAAAAGCTGGTCAAAATTAGGTATCATTTGGCAAGTCCGTCACTGTGTTTTGATGTATGGTAGCGTACAGCGTAGTGCGGCCAAGTGCGCGATCTCAAACGCTTTGGCAAACACCGGGCGGACCGGTTGTCGCCGTGTCCCGTTACTGTCGCCCGGATCGGAACTACTTTCCAATCCAATGCAACTACATGCAAAATCCGTGCACTTTAGTTACTTGTTTAGAGGTTAGAAGCGCGCAGATATTTATTTTGAAGTAAAAACTTCTTTAGGCGCATTGGGTACTTTATTTGTGGGTATTGAATGAGACTGACCCGTCTAGCGGCTATGTAAAGTTTGTTTGGGTAAAGTCGATTCGAGTCGAGTATAGTTCCCGTCACGTAAAAAGAACGCTGATTTGTTCGTAAGCGCAAACAAACTAGCGTTCTTTTTACGTGACGGGAACTATAAGGGAACGGTAGAGAACTATTTTTTTATTTTTTTTTACAAGATAGATCTACAATTGACCACATTGATTGATTGATTTTGTATTATTAGCGTCGGTCGCCTTGAAGAAGTGAACTTCTGTGGTGGCCTTAAGCACACATGTTTTAAAGGTATTTTTTGGAAATCCATGGGAGGTCTATGTCCAGCAGTGGACTTCTTATGGCTGAGATGTCAATATATCTTATTGATGTGAAACATCGATGACGTAAAATAGCATGACGCTCTTTCATCATAGAATCATCATTTCAGCATAGAGGGTTAGAAAGTATTTTTCAACATTTAGTACTAGGTAAGATGTACAAAACGTATACTTGCAGTGACATGGGGTCAGTCAATCAATTTGTACTAGGTAAGATGTACAAAACGTTGACTAGCAGTGACATGGGGTCAGTCAATCAATTTGTACTAGGTAAGATGTACAAAACGTTGACTAGCAGTGACATGGGGTCAGTCAATCAATTTGTACTAGGTAAGATGTACAAAACGTTGACTTGCAGTGACATGGGGTCAATCAAACAATTTCTCTTATGTCCGTTAAACTGTTTTACCGAAAATCGTTACTTTAAGCATTGCTTAACATATTTTGTCAACTTCTCGTTGACATGTAATGATACTTACGGAAAAAAGACATTAAGACGATATGGTTAAGTATCGTTTTTCGGCAAAGCCATAAATTTCGAAGTTGAGTTTACTTATACTTTTTACAGCCATGTACACTGTACAGTACCTATATCGAACGCTCTGGAACAAAACTCGATCAACTTTCTAAAGACCCAAGTGTTCGTTTCTAAACTTTTACCAAACTTGTTTCGGAATTAACCGGGCAATATTGAAACAATACGACAAAAGCTGGACGATGTTATTATCTCTTATTTTAGTAGAATCTTGTATTAGAATCATGTTCAAGAAGTTTGTTACAAAGAGCCAGAAATTTTCATTAGAATATTGTATAACTCAAAACAATTTTATTCGGAAACTTAACTTTGATTTCATAATTTCGCTTTCGGCTTTCGTACGTTTTTTTTTACTCGACTGCTCGAGGACAGTTAATATTTTTCAGGTATTCAGATATATTTTGTGATGAAGGAGTGATTTTTGTCAGAGTCAAGATGCATTATCGAGATTATTTTCGCACAGATGTGACGTCAGTACAATAATGCAATTTATATCTTTAGATAGAAAGACAGATAGCAAGCTTTATTTAGAAAGCTAGGTTAATATCAGTCGAGCGACTTGCTCGTCCCGTCATTCGATTTCGTAAAAAGTATGTATAAATTTGTAGACAGTTCAAAGTTTATTGATATTAAACAAATATTAACGCATTTATCACGTTTTTTATTTTACATAATTTTATTTAAAAAAAAAAAGTTAAAAAAGGAATTTTGAAAAGTTATTTTTTTGTATATATTTAATATTTATTTCACGTGACGTCAAAAAGTGATGTTAACACTTTTAGTGTGTAACTAGTTTTGAGTAACGTGAAAGTAAGGTTAAAAGTAAAATAGTACAACTATAATTGTCGGCTTGGGTGAGAGTTTCGTTTTCCCGTCTCAAAGAAAATATTTATCTACATATGTATGTAGTTATTTATGTTTATAATGGGAACGGACTCAGAACTAGACAATAAATACTAAATGACAGACATTATCGCCCCTTGAATGCATGTAGGTCATTTAAAGGCTTTTCAATAAATCTAGGCTACGTCTAACTTCATCGTTTCTAGAACATTCATCAGAGGAAGTGCATACAATATTACCTACCATAATGTGCAAGCAAGTGCTAGCTCAGCATAATAGCGTCTTGCTTTTGAGTACCATTTCTTAGAATGGAGATGCAAGTGTTGCATTTTCTCGTAACAGCACATATTATTAGACTTGTGTCTTAGGGTTTGAGCACGAAATTTACCAATAATCTTGGAATTTTCAAGGTTAGAGTGAATAGATATCTTCTAGATCAACGAGCTCCATCTTTGACCACACCGTTTTTCAGGAATTCTTTTATCATCGGCAACTGCATCGCATTGCACATACCACACAACAAATACTACCACAAACCGCAGCATAACAGATGTGGCTAAATACTTATCTAGACATCTGCCTGCAGCGCGAATCAGCGGCTGCGCATCCGAGGATTCCGAAGTTACATCAGCCAAGTCTCAAGCCGCGGACCCGCGCGTCTTTCGTATAATCCACGCACACAAAAAATATCAAGTTATCTATCTCTATGAGCACGACGCTAATTTGTGCGTTAACATTTAAAGGTAAGCACCCTGACGAAATGCAGGCCGGGATGGTATTATTTTTTGAATAAGTAATACGCCTCTGGCCTTGCCTTGACCACTGGATTAACTGTGCCCGTGGTGGCCACTTTTGCTGTTCCTTACCCTTCTAACTTAACTTATAACTACTAACATGACTTATTGTGAAAATTGAATGGATCAATGGGACAGGTGTAAAAAGCCTGACGATTCATTGGATTTTGACAGTAGCCCTAAGTTTATTGACTTTTAACATGGCAGGCATAGCCCATTTGACATTTTTGTATTGACATTTTAAATGACTGACTTGTATTTTATATAATATATTTCGTAATCCTCAGACATGAGTTGTTTAAGAATAATTTTTGAATATTGTGAGATAAATTTAATTGGTCTTTTTCCGTTTTTTCTCAATAAACGAATTTGAATTTAACATTGGAAAGTGTTCTACAGGAATCGCTCGCTAAAAAGTACGTTTACAGCTTGTTATACTTATTCAGTTAGATTTCTTTGTATTAGATCCCTAATTCGTAATAAGATCGTCCACCAAAATTGTCCAAAAGAGGTTAGATTGATCTATTATAGATTCTAGACTCTGGCGGCCTTACCGAAAAACTTTACTAAACTTTAAGCAATGCTTAACATATTTTGTCAACTTTCCGCTGACACGTAATGACACTTGCGGAAAGAAGACAGAGAATTTAAGTAGATGGTTAAAGTTAAGTAACGTTTTTCGTTAAGGCCGTAGAATATGTTCAACGGTTAATTAAATGTGGAACGGTTGAGTACCCGAAAAAACTTCCGTCCATGATTAAGACGAGGATATCTAAATATCGCCTCGTTGCTTCAATAATGTCGTAAATCCTATTTTTTTAATTATTTGTTAATTAAAACCGCCGCATTCGATGTTATTTCAAAAAAAATACGCGTTTAATTTTTTTACGCGTGAAATAGCGAAGCTGAAAGTGAAAGAGTTAGCACTGCTGTGTCAGTTCGCAATATCACGTTATCTCTTTTTTTTTAAACGAGATAGATCTACGATTGACCATCACCTCCACCACCTGATTAATTATTTATATTCACGTACATACATTATGTACCAAGATACAAGTCGTGTGATCGCACGGTGGTGTGTATACTCATCGAAATTATGGTTTAGAAAAATTAACACCGACTTCAAAATGCGAATTTTGTTTTAAAAACCAAACTACTGAACCTATTTTAACGAAATTTTTATGAGACCTATCTGAAAATATATTCTTTCAGACAAAAAATAAAACATTTTTGAAATCAGTTTATAAATGACGAAGTTAAGCGGTAACAAACATAAAAACATAAAAAATACGGCCGCACTATTAACCTCCTTATTTTTGAAGTCGGTAAAAAGGCTGTCGACCCTCCGAAGAAAATTCACCTGATCATTTGCATACAAGGTCGGGTAAGTAGAGCAGAGTCCAAGCCAGGAAACTGCTACGAGAGTTAAACTAAGTGATACTTAGGTATTCTTTTTGTGACTAAATATTCATTCGGACATTTGCGAAGACATTTGTATGTTTCCGTACTAAGGTTGCGGGAGCATATCCGTGAGGCTACGGTGTTTGGCAATCTGTTATATTATAATAATAATAAATAAATAAATAATAAATATTTTGGGACATTTCACATAACACCATTTAAGTATAAATTTTTCTTCATCCTATGGTTGCCTGGAAGAGATCGCTTTTAGCGATAAGGCCGCCTGTTGTTGCACTAGTCTCTTTAAGTACTTTGTTATTACTTTTAAGGTGTGTTTATCTATCTATCTATCACCACCTAGCCCAAACTAAGCAAAGCTTGTAACTAGGATGCTCTAATGGAACTAGAAGGCTGATATAATACATATTATATACTTTTTTTTTTGTAAATATATACATATGATACATAGAAACACCTAGACACAGAACAAACATACATGCTCATCACACAAATGTTTGCCCTGGGTGGGGATCGAACCCGCGACCTACAGCTTAGCAGGTAGACATACTACCAACTGAGCCACAAGGCCAATCTAAAAATTAGATACATATGGAAATTAACGTGGTTTTCACACATTTTTAAATAAAAACTATGGGTCACTCACGTCTGTTTTGAACCGAAATATCCGACTATAGTTTCAACCGCATTCGGCGGTTCTTTTCAAAGGAGCAGCACACACGTCACTCTCGGTCGGTGACGCGCCTTGCACTTTTTAGTCGGATATTTCGGCTCAAAACAGACGTGAGTGACCCGTAGTTTTTATTTAAAAATTAGATACATATTACTATTTTTTACTTCCGAACTAAAAAGAGGGGTGTTAAAAGTTTTCAGTGTGTATCTGTGTGTCTATCTGTGGCATCGTAACTCCCAAACGGATGGACCGATTTTGATCAAGTTTTTTAAAAGATAGATAGATAAACTCTTTATTGACACACCATTAAAGCCACCACTAAACCATATCAATTATCACCATTAAAGATGATTTTAAAGAGAGTGTACTTAACTATGTTTCATCAAAATCGATTCATCCATTCTGTATATTAGGGGTTTTTAGTTTTCTAAACTTGTGTCATTCCCTCTCCACATCTAAGAAGATTCCATAGTGTGAAGAGTTTATTATTATTATTTTTTTCATAATTGTACGGAAACTTTGTGAAGAGGTTTGCAAAAAACACACATCTGCCAATTTAGTTCATGCAAACAAGTCTTTCAATAGAAAGGCTTTGATATATGGACAAACAGACGTAGACGGCAAATTATATGTTATATGTTATATGTGAAAGTGAGTTATATGTTAATGTGATCAAAGTAAAAGAGCAATATCAGTAGTATAATAAACAAAATCAGTAGATACTTCAAGGACATGGAATACAGAATACGGATATCTAGGTACTAGAATTATTAGTACAGTAAACAAGGGCAACGCATTCACGCGTGCTTAAACAGGCGTCAGGCGTAATAGGCTCTACCATTCTCCGTTAGCACAAAGCTGCAAGCTCCGCTTACTATTATACGCAGCGTCTGAAAGCCGCTCATTGCAGTCTAGGGTTGCCAGCACTCAATACACAATATTTACTAAGATACTTATTTACTTACTTATTTATCAAACTCAACATTATCAAGTTTTGGGTAGATATTAGACTGTTACGGACAAGTGTCACACCTGTCACGCGGATCTCCGAAATATTTTTAGGCCCCGACCCAAAAAGAGGGGTGTTATAAGTTTGAGGTGTGTATCTGTGTACCTGTGTATCTGTGTGTCTCTCTGTGGACAAAGCTCTTAAACGGACGGATGTCGGGGTTTTTGAGTTTCCTAAACTAATACTTGTTATAAATGTCTAGAGAAATGAGCAATTAACAAACATACATTACATTATACATTTTAAGAATTTATAGAAAAAACTAAATCTACATACATTTTAAACAATACGATAAAATCTCATTGATTTGAAATAATTAAATTACCTTGTGATAATTAAACATGAGGAAGACTTGTAAACAACTCAAAATTTACTCCATTGTAATATTTTCCCTAAATGTTATTTGGAAATTCCCGCAAAGTCTGGTAAACTGCCAATCTGTGAACCATTGTCATTGCAAATGCCACGTTTGAATGCAAGCATTATGGATGGCACGAATTCTGTACCGCTCTATGCTTCAATTCATACTTGAATATTTATGCCGGCGCAATATTTTCAGTTTTCACACACATTTTTTTTATTTTTCCACCAAATAACATGGAAATTGCGAATAGAGAACAAACAGTGTTCGTTGTTTGATAATCTCTGCGTAAAATTACTGTAACATATGGGCAGACAGACAGAAATGGCGGAATTATAAGGGTTCCTCGTAGTTACTAAGGAACCCTAAAAAGATATTCTTGTATAATATACACATTGTAAAGTTTACATATTGTACAGTTTTTTTATTTTTTTTTTGTTTTATGTATTTTTGGTGATTTGTCTTCCACAAATAAATGTATGTCTATAATAATTCTGGAATTTCGAAACGAATTTTTAAAATACATAAAAAAATCATCTTATTTCATACAAAAAAGCAATTAAATGTTTCGAATTAAATCCTGAAGGTTTTCCTTGTAATCTTACTCATTATTTGTAGGATTTCTCATCAAACGACCAATTATGTACAAGGTCTTATCCTGATTTGGAACAGATTCAATAGAAATTTCCGTCATCGAGACCGCTTGGAGACCGCCTGGTTTCCGGTCCGCAACTCCTGGTTTCGAAACTCAGTGCAACTCAATTTTAGCCATATACTTAAAAAGAGTGTAGGCTTAACGTGTCTACCTGTGGGTTTGCTATCTATAATAAGAGTGTAGTTATAAGCTTAACGTGTCTACCTGTGGGTTTGCTATCTATAATAAGAGTGTAGTTATAAGCTTAACGTGTCTACCTGTGGGTTTGCTATCTATATATAAGAGTGTAGTTATAAGCTTAACGTGTCTACCTGTGGGTTTGCTATCTATAATAAGAGTGTAGTTATAAGCTTAACGTGTCTACCTGTGGGTTTGATATCTATAATAAGAGTGTAGTTATAAGCTTAACGTGTCTACCTGTGGGTTTGCTATCTATAATAAGAGTGAGAAACCTAACCTAACCTAATAACTGTTCGGGCAAATAAAACGGAAAGCGTATAAACTAATGGAAGCAGAAACTCGACTCGTGTCAAGTAAAACATCTGGAATCAGACAGTTCCTTGAAACGGATGCGGGCAAGTAAGATTCAAATAAATGTATTTCGGATTACAGATAGGTTACTACAGACCAGTGGCGTAACTATAGGGTGGCAGGGCTGGCAAAATGCCACGGGCCCCCGACCTGAGAGGGCCCCGGCCCCCGGGGCCGGGGGCCCGTCTTAGGTGAGCATAAGCTCAGAAATAACCTAACATTTTTAACTAAAAGTACTTTAAAATTATAAGGCACACCCTCCGAAATTAGCTTTTCGAAATTTTCGAGAATGTTCCTAACTATTCTTCTACAGGACAAGCGAAAGTCGGCACATCATCATCCATTTCTCATTGAAATGCCCAAAATTCGTACACAACGATTTAGATCCTTTGTTATCCGTCTGTCCGTGTGTCAAGCCCTTCTATCTCAGGAACGCGTGGAGGTATTGAGTTGTAATTACGAAATCATATACGCAGATCTGTAGTCCCTTATTCGCATATTTTGACACTCTCATATGAATCAAAACCTATAGGGTACTCCTGTTGACCTAGAATTATGAAATTTGGCAAGAAGCATTGTCTTATAGTGCACGTAAAGGATAAAATCCGAACTCTGTACATTTTTATCTTAATCACAAAAAAAAAATAGGTTCTTTATACAAGGAATGAGGATCTAACCGTATCATGTGGGGTATAATATGAAAGAACTTCATTAGCACAGGCTTAAACTGGTTTTTAATTATTTTTCTATGTGTAATTTTAATGATAAAACCCTTAGCTTGTTATGGACAGATAAACGTCTTATCATAAATAGGTACTGTACCTAAAAGATAAGCAAATTAAGTAAACCTATGAAAAAAGACGTCAGAAGTAAACGGGCTCCCCGATTGTTTACAGGCGACAGGAGCGCTTTGTGCGTTGAAAGATTAGCTCAAGATGACTCCTGGGTTCCACGAATACCAACGTCTCCCTCGTGTCCTTGACTTTTCAATTATTTTTAGGTCGTATGAGGAGAATGTGGCTTGTGAGCGGGAACAAGACAGGGCTTGTTTTACGAATTTCACATTTTTCACAAGCGTTATATTTACATGTTTTGTTAGTGTGGGGCAAGTCTTTGCAAGATTGGTTATCCTGAATCGATTGAGCTGAATTTTTTACCGATTTTCAAAAAGGAGGAGGTTCTAAATTCATTCATTCATTCTTCGAGTCGATGATATTTGTTAGTTTTCTTTTTTTTTCAATTTGACTGTATGTTTTTGTATGTTTGTTACGCGATTTCTTTGCCAATTATGAATTGATTTTCTTCAATTCATAATTGCCGGAGTATAATGGCGCTGAAAATATGTACAAAAAAACATACAGTCAGTCGAATTGAGAACCTCCTTCTTTTTTGAAGTCAGTTAAAAAAACAGCATTCAGGGAGAGCAGACAAATCTACGGAAACCTCAGACATCAAAATCTGTCAAGCTGTTTATGTTGTAGAAGGTAATATAGAATCGTTTATATGTATTTGCATACATACCCACAAACATACATACATACACTCGAAAACATATCCCTCCTTTTTTAAAAATTTAATTTTTATATCCACAGACACCAGGGTCCGTGACCTTTGTCATAATTACAAACTATTGTTTACTAATTATCGTTACGGGAAAATTATTTTATTTTAATTTAAGTACTTATTACTATGTTGCGTGCATACCACGAGCAAACCAGCGACCCGCAAGCAGCACCCGATCACGAGTATGACGCATGTGCCAGCCCGAGCCCTCCTCAACCATATGTTAGGGAAGAGAGCGACCCGCCACACGACGCCGCCGCAAGAAGGAGCATTCGATGGTGAGCATATATCCCTCCTTTCGCAGTCGGGTAAAAACGACTTGTATGCGAGTATCAATGTCCAAACACAGCAGGACACATCAAAAGCAAATTTTGCTTGTTGTAAACCTTAATTCACTTCTTTCGGTCAATAAAGTCACTTTATACACAGTCTATAAAGTGACAAGTATACGTTTAGAAAACTCAAAAATCCCCGAAAAAAAACGAATGAACCGATTTTGCTGAAACGTAGCGTACACCCCCAACTAATTCACCTTTCAAATAAAATAAAAACAAAATCAAATTTGGTTCATCCGTTCGGGAGCTACCATGCCACAGACAGACAGACACACACACAGACACGTCAAACTTATAACACCCGTCGTTTTTGCGTTGGAGGTTAAAATATAAATAGATATACTCGTATGATATACATATTTTTTTCGAGATGAGTTGCAATAACCAATGCTATTCCGAGCCTGGCAAGACAGGGTAATGTTTTTACAGGTTTCCAGTTCACATTCCTATACTTATAAAAACGGTAAGTTGCCTTTCATTACGAAAATATTATCTGAGTCTGAATGGGACCGGGCTATTTCGCTTGAGGGTTAGTCAGGGAAATGGGATGGGATATTAAATATAGCATGGTCTATTTTATTCTAGCCTGAAACGCCTATGTCCGTCTCCATGTTCTGAGCTATAGATCTGTAAGTACTGAATTTCATACAATCGATTCAGTGGTTTCATCGTAAAAGTTAACATACAGAGGCATTTTTTTTTTATCAGCCCTGTTTGTTCAAACTGTCCCACTGCTGGGTGCGCCGCAATTTCGCCGTGTTCGTCTGTATGTCTGTCCGTCAGTCTTACATAATAGTAGATTGTTACACAATGGGTTTTTAGCGCCGTGTGTTACACTCTACTTTTCACTACGAGTGCGAGAAAATAAAATAATCCAATACAATAATTCAAAGTTAATTCTATTAAAAATGATAGGTATGTACAATTTGTACAATTCTGGATATTTAACGAGATGTTTGTAAAGAGAATTTAAATATATTCCAAAGAGCTTATTCTACTTTTGAATAAAGACTGTTTCGTGTATGTAGGCTCTTTGGTAACAGATAAAAATTAAAAAAAAATACTTTATCCCCTAGAGCTTAAAATGCTATTTTATCCCCGCTTTATTACGCTACAATGACGGACTTTTAGAGCAAGAGTAGTGACAACAAAATTTGGCATCTAGATATGTTATATATTAAACCGTTACAAAATTCCATACTCAAACTTTCAAAAAAATTAAAAGTAGGGAAGGCATTCCATACACATAAAGGGATGATTTTTTTCAACCCCCATCCCATCTTTGAATAGGTATCTTAAAATAAAACTAAGATTGCATTTTTTTTTCTCAGTCGCGTGTACGAGCGAAATATTGCTCGCCAAAGGTAAAAAAATAGTCCACCCTGTATTTCTAAACTACTGGACCTAGAAATTCATCATTAACCATGATATTAGACCATATTAAATGAAAGTATTTATGAAAATTATTTTACAAATTTTCGAGACTTAGCGATAAATATAAAAACACTTAGAATCATTATAGTACTGAAGTCATTGACCCTTTCGTAAAGTACTTTAAACAAAAAATACTAGCCAAGTAGTTTTCGTTTAAATTACAACATTAGCTACGGAACCGTACTATACGCGTGTCTCGACACGGTCTTGGCCATTTATTTTAAATGTACCTCACGCTGTATTTTATAAACCGATCTAGAAAAATCTTATTTGTTTGAAAGGATATACTTTTAAATGGGTTCCTTAGAGTAAATTAACAAAAGCATGGTCCAAGTAAATTACAAACTCTGAAGGTGGTTGTTTCAGTTAACTATAACAGTCAACTATAATCATTATTGAATATTTTAAAAGAAGAAATAAAAATACAAGAAAAAATCATAAATTTTAGCCAAATTTTATTAGAAACTTTATTTAAAGATTAGATACTTTATTTTAACTTTGTTTTGCTGTGACCCCTGACCGATTTTGATAATACTATTTGATAGATTTTTATAGATTTCGGTGTTAAATTCTCAACATAAGCAAAAAGAGGTTGTAGAAACAAAAGGTACAAAACAAAAACTTTATGCAACAATTCTTGTTCAAAGTTATCTTAATCATATCAGTATTAGGTTGTCTGTGGGCAGGATTAAAGAAAGAATGTAAAGATACATAAGTGGATAAACGTTTTAATTTTGAAATGCCTACCTTAGGGTATCTTCTCTAGTCAAATTATTTTCCAAATTAATTTTTGCAACATGGCAAATAAGCAAAGCGAAAATATATTTATGCTGGATGATCGAAAATATATTTATATTAAACGTCCAATAAAGTGTATATCCGTGGACGATTATAAATATTTATGGCTCATAAACTTTCACGATATAACGATTTCACATTATAGACTAAGAGCGGGCCTTTACCCAGCTCATCGGGTAACAAGATGTGAGCTATCCAGGATGACGCACAATAGTAAGGTGTCTCAGATGTACAGGGTTGTCTAGGCTAAGCCTGGAGCGTTTTGTACAGTTAGCAAATATGTGACCATTTTTTGTGTCCACCACCTTATCAGTTAACAAGTAGTACATTCGAAAGTGCCTATCGAGAAGTGCCAAAATCAATATGGGTGCTTCGCCTAACCCTGGAGTTTTCATTTATTTATTTATTTATTTATTTATTATTCAAATTAGCACCGTAGACACGAATTATGCTAATGATATAATTTTCAAAATAAGTATGTCAATTCAAAGTGTCAAAATAACAATAATGTCAAAATTAATAAATTAAGTCAATTAAAAATAAGTCAAAAGAATTCAATTAAAATAACAAACACAAACAAAGATTTATATAAAAATATGTCACAGTTAAATGATATTAATTAAATTATATAAAAATAATTAATAGATTGGGTCCATAATTATAAAGAGAGACCAACAACACAAAAAACCTTATTTAAAAATACTTGACAGTTTTTGAGACGCTATTGTCTCACAGTACATCAAACATTCCGACATAATGTGTTTCCACTCGCCCGCTAATAAATCGCATTCTGGCCTAGAATCAAGTAGCGCGTTCATCGCAGCTAGAGATCGCGGTATCGGGGATGACTGATGAGCGACAGTTCTGCATTTCGGAACAGCAAACAGTTTATGCTTCCTGCTCCGAAGGTAGTTATCGGGGACATAAAGCCGAGATAATTGCGTAGTTAAATCCTGGGCGTCGGCCCTACCATGCAGAATTTTGCACATCATTTCCAATTGGTTTTGGGCTCGCCTTACCTGCAGAGAGTTGTATCCCAACATGCCATGCAAGAACTCTGTAGGATACATGTACGGGTAGTGCCCATATCTACGCTTGTAAAGGTACCTAAGGAAGGCCTTTTGTACCTTTTCCAACATCAAGGCATATTTATCCTCATAAGGATGCCAGACACAGGCGCTGGCCTCAAGTTTACTACGGACCAAGGTGCTGAAAATGAGCTTGATAACCTCAATACTCTGAAAGCCTTGAGAGTTTCGGAGCACAAAACCCAGTCGCTTATATGATTCTTTGGCAACAGTGGTGATATGGTCATGGAAGGTGAGCTCCCTGTCAAATACGACGCCCAAGTCTTTCATAGTTGTAACGCGTGTTATCTCGTCTTGTCCCAGTCTATAGTTAAATTGAATTGGGTGTCGCATTCGACCAAAAGTCATCATAAAACACTTAGATGAATTAAACTCCATTTTGTTCTGCTTGCTCCACTCAAATATTTTATCAATATCTTTTTGTAGTTTATGGCAATCCTCTATGGTGTTTATTTCCATAAAAAGTTTCAGATCATCTGCATATAAAAGAGATTCAGCGTACTCGACGACTGTGGGGAGATCGTTCACCATATATGCAAAGAGAAGAGAGCCCATTACAGATCCCTGACTCACACCAGAAGGCGTACAATAGGGCCTAGACTCATAAACACCATGTCGGACATACTGCTGGCGATCGCGAAGAAAACTAGCGAGAAATTTAACAAGGCTTGGGATAAAACCCAAAGCGCTGAGTTTTCTCAGTAGTATGTCGTTGTCAACCCTATCAAACGCCTTCCGGAAGTCAAAATAGAGCACATCAACTTGCGCTCTACGATCCAGTCTGGTAGAGATATAATCTACAATGGTCAGGAGATTTGTATTTACCGACCTTTTTCTTCTGAATCCATGCTGCTCGTTACACATGAAAGCCTCAGTTTGGTCATATAACTTTTTGTGTATGATGTGTTCGAAAACTTTAGCAATGGTTGGAATTAACGCAATAGGACGATATTCCTCAACTGACTCTTTATTAGACGTTTTGGGTATTGGCGTCACCCGCGATAACTTCCATTGCGTAGGGTAGACTCCATCTTTCAGCGCCAAGTTAAACAAGCGGCAGAGTGGAACGCTCAACACTGTTTTACATTCCCTTAAGAACCACGGAGGTATTCCATCAGGTCCAATAGAGCTATTATTTTTCAGTTTTTGAATCCCCGTAGCCACATCCCAGGGTGTTATCTCTGGTATACATATATGATTACTCGAGGAAGACATATCCTCTCTCGAGATGTTTACTGCATCAAGCTTAGGCAACTCGGTTAGGTATACACTAGAGAAATACTCGGCGAAGGCTTCAGAAGCCTGCGTACCTTTTAGTGTATTGCCATTATAAACGACAGTAGGCTCAAAACCACCCTTTGACCTCAAACTGGAAATGTGATGCCAAAACTTCTGAGGGTTCAATTTGATGTTTTGCTCAATGCTAGCAATGTAGTAGTCATATGCTCTGGTTACGCGCGTTTTTAGCTCCGCCCTCATGTTAGAAAAACGGGTATATATTTCTGTTGATTTAGTGCGCTTCCAGCTTCTATGTAACTGTAGTTTACGCCTGATGTCATCAATAATATCTTTGGTGAACCATACCGGGTACCGGGATCGCTTCGAATGGCTACGATTTTTCTTGGGCACACACATGTCAAAAATATTATAAAGGATATTATAGAAACATTCTGTACTCAAACAGATGTCATTAATATTATAAAATTCTTCCCATGATACATTACCGAGCATGTCATAGAGCACCGTTAGGTCACACTTTTTAAAATTCCAGTCCTTACTGGTAACAATATTGCTAGGCTCAATATTATTCGACCGACGCGAGGCAATAAAATCCACGCTAACATCAAGAGGTGGGTGGTGAGGATCAATTTTCACCATGTGCTCAGTAGCATTAACTATAACATGCAAGTTACTATTACTTCGCGTCAGTACGACATCCAACATACGCCCATTTAAGTTAGGAACATCGTTATTTTCCGTTAAGTTACAATAGGACATAAAATAACCATAGTAATTGTTTACATTTAACGACGCAGTATACAAGTTTAAGTCACCAAATATTAGCACAATTCCTTTTAAATTATTTATAAAACTTTCCACTTTGCAAAACCACGTCATGTAATAGTCGTCTGTAGCATTAGATTTAATGTAAACTACACATACATAAAACTTGCTCCCGCGCCATTCAAAACTTGCCCATAAGTCCTCACCCCCACCGACCGATTCCAGCTCAGTATGCCGATGCAGAGTAATAGGTGCTCGCGCAGCCAACAATGCACCACCACACGGCGTACTTCTGTCTCGTCGCAAGATATTCCAGTCGCCATCAACTAATTCGGCGTCTGCCACGGACCTATCTAAAAACGTTTCCGTTGCCGCCACTAAGTGGTTTTCTGATAATATCAGACTATTCCGCCAGTCTTTCAGTTTACCTTTGAGGCCGCGAACATTTTGATAATACACACCCAAGTTTGAATTATGAGCGTGGCGGTGTTGATGCCTTGTCTGAGATCCGTTCACGAAAGGGCCGGGGGTTGTTGACAGGGTCAGCGCTAGTGTTATTGTTCGTACTCTTTACTGGTCTTCTATAATTGATCCAGGCCCTGATTCGAGCATTAACAGGCCATACATTAACCGAGAAACAAGTCTCATACTGATCCGCCGGAACTCCAATTTTGTACGATTTATAATCACCCTTCGCTGACAGTTCTTCTACAGTACATGATCCATTAGGACATAATTTGCTCAAATATTGACGTATCTCTTCAGCACCTGATGCCATGTTCCAAAGATGAATGTATTTACGTGGTTCAGCTGCTTTCAGTGTCGTCACCGATGGGCCCGCCGCACCACACATCGAAACGGAACGTTGATTTTTCTGCCTCTTCGTCTCCACCCACGGCTGAGTCCCGAGTGCACCTTCCGAGTTTTGTATTGGTTCGGGTACCAAGATGCTTCCAGAGGGATGGTCATATTTTCGATGATTAGACGTGTGATTTGGAATTGTGAGATCAGATATTGGCTTTACATTTGGAGGGCGCCGAGGAGTAATTTCAATTTCACTTTCTTTCAGTGACTGATCTTTTGTTAGTAATATAGGGCCCGGTCTAGCTGCGAGTTTATGCTGCGGCTGCTGTGCTGATGAAGTAACTCTATTTTCCAAAACAGGTTGAACCTGGGGCGTATCGGTTGGTATCTGGGTGGATATAGAACTGGCTTCTCTCATATTTATACTCCGCGCTGTAATTTCGCCCAAAAATTCTTTGTGTTCATCGAAAAGCTTGTCCATTTTATACGCATATTTTTCTATCTTAGCTTCATATGCCACAACGATAGAAATAGATTGAGAAAGCTTTATCTCGTATTCTGAAATAACAGCAATATATTTGTGAAGTTGGTTTTCATAATTTGTTATTAGAGAATTAGAGTTAGTAAGCTGTTCTTTTAACCCTGCTATTTCACTACGCAACTCACGAACTTGATACGTTAGGTCTTGAGTATCACTTATACTGTCTTCTTCCTCTGATTGAATGTGAACTATCTTCTGTCGGACAGTTACGTTCGCGTCTTGGTATTTTTTGGAGACGCCTACCGGGGTGGAATTATTGTCACCTCCTTTCTTAGCGATACAGACGCAAACTTGACAAACCCATATTTTAATTTCTGCCTCAGTCGGGTCTCCGGCGCCAGAACATAATGTATGATAATATTTACCGCACTTCGGGGCTGTACAACGCAGATACTCTTCGTGCTCTGCGGTTATTCTTCTAAGGCACGCTGAGCAGTTCATTTTCGCCATAGTAAAAAGTATCGGCTAATATACGAAGAGTACGATTGCGCCTTTATTATGGTTTGTGCAATTAAAGGTAAATAAACAAAAGGTTCATGACTCAGTCTAATTTTAGGGTTCCAAAAATAATACCAATCACGTCATCAAGTAACAAGATGAGAGTTATGCAACCATAAAGATTTTGGCACTTCTATATAGGCACTTTCGAATGTACTACTTGTTACCTAACACACATATTTGCTAACTGTACAAAACGCTCCAGGTTTAGCCTAGGTAAACTAGGTACATTTAGAGACACCTTACTAATGTGGATCATCCTAGATAGCTCACATCTTGTTACTCGATGAGGTGGGTAAACATACGGCCCGCTCTTAGTCTATTAGCTTGATGTTTATTCAGCTCTATGAGTTTCATACCACGGGTACATCATGATTATCTGTGTATGTGTGTGTGTGTGTGTGGAGGTGTGTGTGCGTGTATGACTGTCATGGACATGCATATTTTTCTTTAAGTTCATACTCGTAACATACCGACAAAAAAAAATGGAGTTGTTACTTAGACCAGATGGACAAAACATAATTAGAGAATTTCAATAGAGTTCAATAATTAATTTAAAGAGTTTTTAAATTATTTTACTAGAATTATTGTGAAGAATACTAATTTAAACTAACTGTAGGTTTATTGGCATGTCTGCGCATACTCTCTCGTGAAATCATACACTCAACATCATATCAAGTCGTTCTACGAAACTATTAAAAAAATTAGTAAACATTGCTCTTGTACACTTGGGTAATTTTTATTATATACAAATAATTGTGTATTTACAAATGGACACCGAACGAACCTCTTAAGGCGAGGCTTGTCCAGAAATTTAGGTATTTTACGCTACCTCAGTTTACGGCATAGTTCCGCGTTTTATGAGAGCGCGACGTCCGCACAAAACGTGGCGTACGTTTAGTGCGATACCGATCCGCCGCGCGCCGCACCGCGCGCGAGTCTCGCCGCGCGGCGCGCGACTCGTCTGAACCACATCTTCATTACATTGTAGTGGCAAGTAAGTTGTGATATACTGATATCAATCTATAAGCTTATTTCTTGAAAATCTATGAAATAATAATTTACTACTCGTACTCGTTCATTTTTCCGGGATAAAAGCCTAAGTATGTCATATTATGTGGGTATATCTATCTCCATTCAACAACCAACTCACTAACTCACATAAAACACTAAATTATCACATTTATAAAATAATAGCTATGCTCCTGCGATGTAACCTGCGTAGTGATGAAAAACGATGATGATTATGATAAAATATAGCCTTTGTCCTTCTCCAGGTCTTGAAGAATCTCCTGTCCAAATTTCATAAATATTGGTTAGAATTACATATTACAGGTCAAATATATCACGTAAATATCTTTGACAATAGTGTAAAGGTCTATACAGGATGTTAGGTAATAAACACAAGCAGACACAACAAGGTTAATTTTATAATTATATTGCAATACCATTAGTTAACTGACTTCCAAAAAGAAGGAGGTTTTCAATTTGACTATGTTTTTTGTATGTTTGTTCACCGATTACTCCACCAATTGTGAATCGATTTTGAAGATTATTTTTTCTTTGGTAAGTGATTTCAGAAGTGGTCCCATATAAATTTTATCAATATCGGTCTAGTACTTTGGATTTTTATAACAAAATAACTTACAATTATTGTAGGTTTTAAAAAGATCCTGAGAGAGTTTACTACAAATAATATAAATAATAAGTTGTCTATTTTGTTTGTTTATTGATTAACAGATTTACAGATTTACAGATTTGCAGATTTACATATTTACATATTTACAGATTTACATATTTACAGAGTTACAAATTTAGAATCCGGAGTGTAACGAGGGATTCAATCTCGCCCAAGACAAAAACACCTTTATCCCCGAAGTGCATAATTTTACACCTAATGCGATTATAGAAGGAAATGGGTTTGAATCTACATTATTTAACAAAACAGAGCGCTTTGTTGTTATTTTTAACGTACAGCCTTGAAAAATTTCAGCATACGCTACCTGAACGGATTTTCTTTGATTCACATTATTATACCTACATTATGTAACAGAACGTCGCAATCGCAATTAAAATAGAGTTTTTCTAAGCAAACGCGCTCCATCGTAGACCGTAAACGTCGTTCAAAACTAGCGGGATCGGTGGTCAAGCTAAAGTTTCCCATAATAAAAATATAAAAAACAACCGTAGTACAATATCAAAAAATTAACAGATCTTTCAGTTGTAGCATATTTCATCTTCTTTGGTTGCAGTATTCGTGCCTGTTTTATTTCTTTTTTATGTTCTATTCTCACAACTATATCACAACTCACATGTTGATGTTATTACTCTCACATGGTGGAGTACGGGACAGATTATGCGAGTTTTCATTGACGGTCGTTCTGTAATATCAAAGTAAACGTTGTAGCAACCACACATTTTATCATTACAACGAGGCTAATGCACATAAGATATATTTTAATTATACAAACAGGTGCATTATAATTTATTTTACTTTTTTGCGTGAGGTTTTCACATAAATTGCTGGTCTACCTACCAATTCATACAAATTTGCAGTTACAAAAATATATGTGCATAAACCTCATTTTTTGTAAAATAAATAAGGTTGTAGTGCTCACTCAATCCTAGAAGTATTCAAATCAACTGGCTCTAATGTTATCAAAGACTCGTTGATTACTTCAAGATGCTTCTTTGATCTGCAATATACAAGAATAATTCTAACAAGGTCGATCACTGATAAATGTACCTAACTAACCTAACCTAACCTAACACCCTGTATTTGTGGTGGAAATATAAATGTTATGAAACTACCTATCTAAAATATTTTATACTCAAATACGTAATATATGTATACGTAAAATCGTTGTAAAAAGTGTGTATATGTAGTGTATGTGTGTGTTGTAAGTGTGTATTTTTTTATTCCAGTAAAATTACTTATTTCTTATTTATCACGAAGAAGTTCGCATTTATATTAACGGCGAGTACATCACTCACCTTCGGTTTGCTGACGATATAGTAGTCATGGCAAAGTCGATGGAAGAGCTCAGTACGATGCTCGAAGACCTCAATAGAGTTTCCCAACGGGTGGGCCTCAAAATGAACATGGACAAAACGAAGGTTATGTCGAACGCCCATGTAGTGCCCACCCCAATATCTGTGGGGAACTTCACTCTTGAAGTTGTTGACGAATACGTCTACTTAGGACAGACGGTCCGATTAGGCAGGTCCAACTTTACGAGGGAGGTCAATCGTCGTATCCAACTCGGCTGGGCAGCGTTCGGGAAACTTAAAAGCGTCTTCTCGTCCAATATTCCCCAGTCCCTCAAGTCGAAAGTTTACAACCAGTGTGTGTTACCAGTGATGACATACGGCACTGAAACGTGGTCCCTAACTATGGGCCTTATAAGGAAGCTCAAGGTCACGCAACGAGCTATGGAGAGGGCTATGCTCGGAGTCTCTCTACGAGATCGAATCAGAAATGAAGAGATACGTAGACGTACAAAAGTCATCGATATAGCACAGCGGATTAGCAAGTTGAAGTGGCAGTGGGCAGGGCACATAGCACGCAGAACTGATGGCCGATGGGGCCGAAAGGTTCTCGAGTGGAGACCACGTACCGGCAAGCGCAGCGTAGGAAGACCAGCCACGAGATGGACAGACGACCTCATACAAGTGGCGGGAAGACGCTGGATGCAAGCCGCTTCCAATCGGTCTTTTTGGAAATCCATGGGGGAGGCCTATGTCCAACAGTGGACTTCTTATGGCTGAGATGATGATGATGACGAAGAAGTTCTAGGTTATGAAAAAACATTTTATTTTATTTTTGCAAGAGTACAAAAAATGCGTTACAAAAAATATAATATAGCATATGATATTCAGGGAGTAAAGACGAATCTAACGACACCTAGCACATCAAAATCGGTCAAGCTGTTTAGGCTGTAGGAGGTAATCTAAAAATATGCATAGTACATACATAGATATACACCCACATACACCCTTACATACATAAATACAAACATACATATACTCGATAAACAACCCTCCTTACGCAATCGGGTAAAAATTACCTACCTACGCGCGGCGCGGGCGGCGCGCGACAGACGGCGGTATACCTATATAGGTACTCTCAAAGTCTGTGACGCGTTCAAAGATGCCGCGCCATATGCCGCCTGCCGCGACCGCGGTGTATTTTTACCGGACTGTGCAAAAAGGTGGGTTATGTTTTTCAAATGTATGAATCATATAAGATTATAAAAGCGAAATTGTCTGTCGTCTGTCTCTCTGTCTGTTTGTTACCTAAACGGCTAAACGGCTGAACCAATAATTATGAAATTTGGAACAGAAATTCTTTAGGACCTGGAGAAAGACAGAATATATATATATTGACTGGCCTTATGGCTCAGTTGGTAGTATGTCTACCTGCTAAGCTGTAGGTCGTGGGTTCGATCCCCACCCAGAGCAAACATATGTGTGATGAGCATGGGTGTTTGTTCTGTGTCTGGGTTTTTCTATGTATCATATGTATATATTTACAATAAAAGTATATATGTATTCTATCAGCAATCTAGTTCCATAGTATACAAGCTTTGCTTAGTTTGGGCTAGATGGTGTTGTGTGAAATGACCACAAATATTTATTTATTTATTTATTTATTTATATATATATATTATTATCACCATTATTCATCACTACGCCGGTGAAACCGCGGGATGCAGCTAGCATGTGTATGTATGTTTATGTATACATTTATTTTTTATGAGCCCTGTTTGTACAAACTGTCCCACTGCTGGGCGCGGGCCATCTTCTCATTATAAGAAGGGTAAGGCCATAATCTACCACGCTAGCCAAATGCGGGTTGGCAAACTTCACACATCTATCATAACTGTAATATTTGAACATCAGGTAAGAGTAAGTACATTTTCTTTATACGAGTATGAATAGAACTCATAGGTTTATGAACTGCGAGTGCGAGTGATCTATATAAATACTTACATGTATATTTCTAGGAAACAATAACTTGCAACTGGGTATTTACCTTTTTCGGGATCGCATCATTTCTATATGAGCCAAAATTTTGCGCTTACGCGTTCGCTTATTTTTTGGTTTCTTTGTTCTATGATTTCCCATAGTAATTTGTTTTATTTGGCGCGCGATGCAATCCGACACAGTACCGTCGCTGACAGTGGTCACCGACAGACTGGCGCGGGTGAACAGCTGAAGCAAGGCGGCGGGACGGTTGCTCGCGAGCAAACTTATTGTAAAATAAATTACTATAAAATAATGCACTAAACGTATCAAAAATGTAATTCTAGAGAACACTAAAAAAATGAAATAGCTACTTGATATGGTAAATTTGGTTTTGATGGCTTTAAACACTTTAGAGATAAATGGGAAAAATAAATAAAATGGCATATTTTTCAAAAAATAAAGCTATCGAGATTTTTTTCAGCAATCGTGTTTTTGTTTCTAGCGAAACCTAGCCAACAGATCGAAATTTTACATACAAAAAATTTGAGCTTGAACTAATAATACAAGTATTTTTTGTAAATTTTCAAAAAGCTTTGTTTTACTGCTTTTGCGGACTAGCCGGGCCTTAAGGTGGGGCTCAAAATGCGCATCTACATATTTCTCCCGCGCTTCGCAACATTTTTAAATATATTAAACCACTTAGTGGTATTAGACATGTGAGAGACAGATTTTTTTGTCTTTTCAATATCTTTAAACTTGGCCGAGTTAGAAAATGTGTTTTTTCACTACTCCGTCGCCAATATAAATGATAACAGAATAAAACTTTTTTTTAAATATATCGCCTGTCTAAATAAATAATTCTGTCTCTCATTTTCCTAATTTCTGCCTTTGATTGTTGTGATGCGCGAGAGAGATAGCTGCGCGCTTTGAGCCCAACCTTAATAGTGAACTGTAAGGTCAACATTGTTACCCTATTAATATAATTTCTCGATATCAGTCAGTATGTACTCGATGACGAGTCGATGCTCCAACACCGCCGTTACTCTATATAAATTGTCTCGATCAGTTGCAACGCGAATGGAATTTGTAATCGATTGTAGTTATTGCAAGTCTTGATCATATAATACATTATGTTCATAGCATCAAACAAGAAGCCTTGTTTTAACAATTTATTATTATAGATACTTCAAAGAAGAAAAACAAAATACCCGACTGCAGCATAAGCAGTTTTTGCAGTCTTAACTTACGATTTTGTTACGCTTGATACGCTGTTGAGTGTACGTTTTATTGTGAGAAAGTATGCGTAAAATCGATGTAAAAGATTATAAATGCGCATTCTTTACAATAATCCTACTAAAATCACTTAGTTATAACTTAAAAACTAGTTTATTGGCTGATGCATGTGGGATGTCTGGGAGCATCAGAATGAGAGCACGGCACCTGCCTATTTTGTATCATTATCCAAAATATTGAGGCAGGTGATGACTCGCCACCCACTAAATGGGCACCCATAGTGGCGCCGCATGTTGGCGCCGGAGAAATAAAAAAATATTATTTATATTATTATGTCAATAAGTTTACCAATAATACATCATATAACATATGTTAACCTAGTAACCCATTTTTAGGAAATCAAGCAACTTCTCGGGATATGTAAGCAACGAAGTGCATTAGAATAATATTAAACAGTCAAAGAATAATATTAAGCCGTCGCAAATATTGTGAATACTTACATAATTAACCGAGCTGGGTGCAAGACCACAAAAACTGTTTGAAATTTGAATTTCCCGCCGCACGTGTATCATTGGCCCTCAATGTCCAGCCACGCGAGTCAGTTTGCCGTGTAATACGCTTTGGGGGCTTAGTGTACGCGAGCGTACAGCCAGGGTGCCTGCAGGTATAAGCGACTGTCGGAAATTAGGGAGTCAAGGTTCAGTGGGCCGAAATGGGCTTGCTAGGTTAAAACGTTCTTTAAAATAAATATGGACACAAAAGTTGTTTAGTTACATAGATATCGCATTTTTTTTTTAAAGTCACAAATTATATAAAATGTTTTTTATACATTAATCATACAACAAGAACTATTATTAAAAGTTACTTACAAAAAATAACTGACTTTAAAACGTATTTAGTTCATGAATCTCTCCCTCTTAAAGAAATTATTCTTTATAGCAATTACTATATTCAAAATCAGCCATAGTTTAGGTCACAAAAGGCGATATAAATACAAGTACTTAGTTTACGAACACACATTTGCTATAAAACATTAATCTTATACATATAGAGTTATATAATAACATGTAACAATAATTTACGTTGTCATCAGTTTCAGTTTAAACGAATTTAGTTCAAACATCGTTTATTCACAATTATACAATTTTATAGGTTTATATTCAAATGAAATTAAACACTGCATTCTTCCTGTATAATTACCTCACCACGATGACTGACTCACAAATGTACAAGCCATAACAATGGTGTCGTTAGACTTACCTTAACCCGTCGACCGTAACCCAGGAAGGTCAGGGGCAGGTGGGACCCAATCTGGGACACTTGGATTAAGCAATAATTTTGGAAATACTTAACGGATTAATTATAATAAAAGATTAAAGGCATGTATATTTATGTAAATATTAGAGAAATGATATATGATTACTAGTATTGTGTTGCAAATAAATTGTGTTTGTGATTTATTTCAGAAAATAATATAAATTAGGATGTTTTATTTTTAAGGTACGTTATAATCAATAATAATCAACAAATCAAAAATGGCTGATTGGTCAATAAATAAAGAATCGTATCTTGGGTGTTTCGGTGAGAAATATAATTTTATGGGAAATACACGAAGTTCTACTGAACTTTTAAATGAAAATATTTGATATGTATCAAAGAATTTAGAATATCTTAGTGTATACTTGTGTGTGATGTGTTTATTATAAACACATGATACACTAGCATACTTTTGTATATTGAACACACATTTACAATATATGTACTACATTAAAATTTGGTAATTACTAAACTTTTTCTCAATTCAATGAAATTTAGTGCTTTATTTGCCAGTTAAAGGAAAATACATGGCTTTTATTATTAAAGTTATACAGCCAATAACAACCCCAAATATGGAATAGAGTATACATACCAAAATCAAATATACGTGTATATATTCGTCTCTCGTGGTACGAGTAGAGGTAAACAAACGAACAAAATATTGCAAAATGATCGGAGCACAAACTTTGGCTCTGTTAGTCACTGTACTGAAAGAATGGCACATATTGGTTTATCGGGCGGTTTAAAAACTATTGCGATTAGATCAATAATCGATTTATGTTGGAAAGCTTCAGGGAAATACTAGTTGAGATTAACGTTTTACCTTTGTTAAGACTATTACATGGTAAATCGGTGCAGTTATCCAGCATATAACTCATTGTATACTTAGGCATGTTCGTAAAGTTTTAATGGTCTGAAGCTCTAACTTTTGATTTTGCAGATCAGCTTACAGTCCTTTTACGGTAGAGTTTATTTCGAAATGACTGCAAACATTTTTATTCTCGTTTTACCAATTTCTTTGTTGTACTATAAAGTCACTAATGGATTAGTCATATCAAATCAAATCACATTATTAATTTAATTAAATATTAATATTTAATTTCAATATTTCACTATTTAAAATTGTATATTTCTAAAATATAAAATTCAATATACCTACGTAGTTTTTATCTGCAAAATTTTACGAGGTTCATTAATGTATTACGATAAAATCTGATACCAGATTGTAATATGATATTTTGCAACACTCGTACCTTGGATAATAAACACTCGAATGCACCGTTCGTTATTATCGAAATGCTTAAAGTACACTAAGATATTGTGAAAAAAGATAAAATCATCATTATACGCGTAATGAAAACCGAGGCAATGTAAATGAAGCGTTCATTAGTCGTCCAGTTAAGGGAAAGATCAACGGTACTAAAAACTAAAAAAATATAATTGCTGTTATTTCATCAAACATTTCCGATAACCATAAAGATGTTCAAATTAAACCATAGATTGTATAAGCCTTTCGGACTGTAACAGCAACGACAAGTAGCAACAGAGGTGTAAAGGAAAATGTAAGTGTAATGAATAATTATAAATAAAAACAGTTTATAATATATTTGAATATAATTTCTCACATCGTACGGTAAAAGGCATGTTTATAATGTTGTCTGTTGAACCATTTAGCAGATTGTACAATAAAATTGTGAGTCATAACTGCAGGCCTTACACATATAAATGGTCATTATTCCCACCTGTGACGCAGTGATATGTTCCGAGTACTATTGACTCAGGATACAGCTAATTATAATAGTGAGTAAAAGCATTAGAATTAAGGAAAAATTCAATATGGTGATTATTTCGATCACCATATTGAAGTTTTCCTTAATTCGAAGAACCATGTCATAAATAACATAAATAGATGATTTGATCGAAAGAATTTAATTAGGGGTCGTCTCACCTATGTTATATACATCATGAAGCGCTTATTAATATTTCGTCATGCATTACGAAAGTGACATAAGATGAACCGCAATTAAAGGGTTAAATATTTAACTACATACATACAAAAAGAGATATAGAATCTTCCAGATAAAGATAAAGATAATTTATTTGCATACAACACAAATCAGAAACCACGAATCACGAATCAATCACGAATCATATGTCAGAAATACAATTAATACTTCACTAATTTCTGTCACTATCAAATATTTTGATAGCTATTTCATTAGAATTTGCTAAAATTTCACTAATTTTACTCTACAAAACACGTTTTCGTACACATTGTTGTTAATAAAACTTATACAAAACTTCTCTTACATAGTGGAATAGATAATTTAGCAATTTAGTGAATCCCAAGTTTCAATGTATATTAACTCTCCCGTTAATAAAAGTGAAATTGCAAATGAGCAAGCAAGAATACACCAGCAGATAAAACATGTGCTACTACACGTAGCCACATCATAAGGTGTAATAAAGATAACACTGAGTTGTAATCAATACCTCACACATGCATCCAGAGCATAAACAAACCTATAAATCAAACAACAGTTTTATTGACCATTCTGTCGACTGTGAGCAATAAGCAAGCTAACATGTTAAACTGTTTAGTGTACTCTTTACTGTTCTGTGTATCTTCTGTTTATTGACTTAAGTTACACATCGAACTTGGGTTTGTTTTTCGTCTTTGGCAATGGTTAAAATTTTGTTTACCTAATTCAATTTTTTCATAATCACATTGTTTTTTTAAATGTAATGTTACCTCTTCTGTATCTTATTTCCTTTTCCTGCTTGTCTTTACTATTTAACAAATATTCATAAATGTACTCGTATTTTCTAGTTTTACATTTATGTGTGTCCATCCGTCCATTTTATTGGTGCTATTTTTGGTTTTGTGATTTGAGAAATACCAATCAAACTTGATTTGTTTCGGTTGTTTGCTGCATCAAATTAATATTTAATCATCTATCGAAGGTTGTCCCACACCGTACAATCATTAACTTCTTTAGATACCTACCTTTATAGAAGGGAACGCTAATCGCTTCAAGTCAAAGACCGCACAAACGAGGTGACCAAACCGTCCGTAGCTCGGGTCAGAGCTCCGCAAATACTTCAAATAATATCCACAAATATTTCAAAGCATTCAGTAAATATTTTTGAAGGTTCGGAGTACCAACATCTTAAATATTTAAAGTTTGGAAAGTAAACTTAGCGCAAAGTGAAATGTCTTGATGTTACAGAGAATTCTGAAGTACGCGTGCAACATATCTTATTCGGCCATCAATTGCCCGAGAGAAAGTTTTTAGACTCTCACCGTTTCAGAAAAGGCGCTCTTCGGTCTCCTGGCCGGTGTTCCATTCATCCTGCCGGTCACAGCTCACTAACAAACAAAAACAACCAATGGGATCGCACTAAACTTTTTCACGGACACTTGTGGAGTTCAACACTGTCAAACTTTAACATTGAACCCGGTGAGTTTACTTTTACGTACGGCTATTCAACACGAAACGAGCGTACCACTCGTCGCGGCACTTAATTTAATCGATGACTTCATGCAATTATTTACTGATAAGATATCGTGTAGTTGTGAGAGTGAGCGACGTGAGGAGGCGAGGAGTCGGTCTCGCGTGGCGAGAGGTACTGTGGCGGAGTGGGCCGGCCGGCTTAGCGCCGCATGTCCCGCCGGCGGGCCGTGGTTGCGTGCGTGCTCACGCCTCGCGCCGCCGCCGGTCCCAAACGACCTGCATTTTTTACACCGCGCACAATAGGGTTAACCGTTTAAAGAGGTTTCGAGGTTATATCTCGGACGCCCGAGGGTTCACTGCCGGAACACACGATATACTTAATACATTCGTATTTTGTATCACGAAATGTCGAAATGTTGAAATCTCTAAACAGCCGAAGTAATTCACGGAACGTGTTTACAATAAAGGGAAGCACAATGATTCACTTAGTATACTCGCTATATTTAGTGGTTGAACTTGGCCTGCGTCTGCTCATGACGTCACCCAGAGACCAGTTTCTTTTTTCTCTAAAAGGATTGCAACTATTGGAGCTTGTGTTACCAGTTGTATTTTGAGAATGTCTCACTGCTTAATCTAGTTGTTTTAAGACAACATTCTTATCTCGTTAACTATGTTCATTCATGACGACGTTACACCAGACGAGAGCCATTGTTTCATGATTATATCATTGATGTAGTATTTTCACTTTTTATGTTTGTATATTGAGAAGTATCATATACAATTATGATGTTAATCTCTAAGAAGAACATGAAGAAGTGATCTTAATTTTTTAAAGGGTGTCAAAAAGTCAAAATAAAATAAATGAGATAAATGACAACATAAAATACAATTAAGAAAATTGTTATTTAAATGAAAGTACGGGTATTTTTACTCCACTCGCGATTCAAAGACACCCAGATTAAGTATATCTATCCCACGAAAGAGCCACTCAGGAAGCATATTCCGCAATCTAGCAGTCCGCACGAAGAGTCCACGAAGTGGAATTAAAGCGTTTCGTGTTTTTGGAACTGTATGACTACTTTAAGATTATGTTTACGTCAATACTTTATGATTACGTCATATTTCTCCGATTGCGTAAATTCCGAAATAAACAGGGGGAGAAAAGTAATTCTAAAATAAGCCCCGCTAGTAGGTGGTAGTCTGTATAAATACAAATTATCAAGTAACATCCCACCTACTCTACCACTAGGCACTTTCTCCAGAGTGTGTGGTCCTCAGCTCTTTACTTAACATTCTTTTTGTAGTAAACTACTTCTACTCAACTTGTTTCGTTTGACTTTGTTATCACGTGAGAAGGCGTTTTTATTTTTAGCGTTCCGTAGTACTATGCGAGAAACATTAAGTATATATTATAATTTTTTTGAATTTAAAATATTTGCCGACTGGCCTCAAATGTAACCCACAACCTGCAGCTTAGAAGGCAGACCCTTCTAAGCTGTAGGTTGTGGGTTCGATCCCCACCCAGAACAAACATCTACCTATGTCATAAGCATGGATGTGTGTTCTTTGGCTTGGTGTTTTTATGTATAATATGTTTGTATGTGTTTAGAAAACATTTTGTATGTACTGCACTATGTATATTATATGTATTGTATCTAGTTCCTCTCATACGAGGTTTGTTTTATTTATGCTAAATCGTGTTGTGTGACATGTCCATCAAAATATCATCATCTCAGCCATAGTAATTCCACTGCTGGCATAGGCCTACTCTCCCATGAATTTCCAAAAAGATCCATTGGAAGCGGCTTTATACCCAGCATCTTCCTACCAATTAGATGAGGTCATATGTCCATCTCGTGGCTGGTCTTCCTACGCTGTGCTTGTCGGTGCGTGGTCTCCACTCGAGAACTTTTCTGCCACATTGGCCATTGGCCATCAGTTCTACGTGCTATGCTAATTCTACTTGTTGATTAATATAGCTACAGAATCCTAACATATGCGTGTCTTGGCACGTTATTGGCCAATTAATCAAAAAAATTGCTTGAGATAAAGATAAATAATAAATTATTCTCCTTTTAAAATTCATATAGATCGTTTTTATGAGATTTTTGTACTGAACCGTAAATTGGAAAATGGATTTCGAGAGAATGAAAACATTAGAAGTCCTTTTTAGATTAGTATTTACCTTGCTTGTTTTTCAGCTAGAAATGTTTGATTCGGTCAATTCTACAATTTCCATTTTAGTATATAACTTACATGTAAATTACTTTCATTATTATTATTAAAACAACAAGAACCTGACAACCAACAAAGTTCCTGACATTGAAACAACAAGAAATCTCTGTGGTACCTACACTAGTCTCCGAAGGGTCATCAGACATACTGCGGTCAGTTGTAATCGTGTATGTGCATGACGCATAAACAAACTACCTTTTTATGCTAGATAGACGACCAACTCGCCTGGTATTAGGCGACGGTGTGGCCGAAGATGGAGCTCGTCGATCTATAAATCAACATAGAACAGTCTAGTTCTAGTTTCTGCAAGCACGGCCACTCTAGTCTTAGATGGAATATATTCCAGTGGTATATATAACTTTACCCGAGATAAACCAGTTCTCAGCAGTGAAAGTAGCGAGGGTAGCTTTCTACCACCACGCTGGCTTTCATCGGACAGTTTATTATTATTGGATAGATATAAATTATCAATTAGATTTCTATACTTATCAATAAAATGCAAATTGCTTGCCATTCACTCGGCTAGACATTACTTGATGTTATGCAATTTCTTTGTTGTCAAAAATGTTGTTGATTCATTTCGGTGAGTCTGATCTGCATGATCTTATCTGGGGGCACGGGAGTGGCCCCGGCCAAGTCGCGCGGCAAGGCCACGCCGTACCATCCTTTTCTCAAAGCCTTTCAGAGCAATTTCGACCCCCCTGTAACTTTGTTCTGGATAAAGCTAGAAGCCTGAAATTTCAGAAACAAAGAGAGTATATTAGTACCAAGTACATTTCTAAATTTCATTAAATTTGAACGTGTAGTTTAAAAGATATTGCAAGTCAAAGTTCCCTAATTTTGTCACTGACACACTCGTCTATCCACTCATGCATACACTCACCGATCATCAAAATTCTAAGGTACTTTTAGCAGATATACAAGCTTGAAATGTTGAACACAATTAGTGTTAAGCCTACAAAGCAAGGAAAAATTAAGACATACAACAATTTCAGTCCCATTCCCGAGATATTTTAACTGCATATGTAACTTTGTATACTCATACATTTTTATAGTATTACAAAGTTAATTTTGCGGTTCATTCGAGTTTTCGTTGCTTAAACGGCAAAATTGCGGTTAAAGCCGATTGATACGTAGGTATTTAGGTAAATATAGAGTATACGAAAGCTTTGGTCAATTGATTTGTACATTCATATATTTATATCAAGCACAAATCCGGTCATGTGTAATAAGGGTATTGTTGCCACTTTTTCTTCGATGCAGGCAAGTATCAGCTGGAAGATTTGAAATGGAGTCCGTTTATCGGCGACTTAATATGTTATACAGGTGATAATAAACTAGTTGCCAATAAGCTACTTAGTCTCGAGCATCGACGTAAAGTAGCATGAGTATATTCTATCGATTTGGATTTGATCCGTTTCGTCGAGTGTGCGCAAGAGCTTCACGGCCTTATACCATCCATTCCACTACGGGACAACCAGAAAGTCAGCTAGCTCACTACAATGATGTATTAAACGAATCTCATTCTCATTCGCTCACTACCGTCCATTTCGCATTGAAATCACCAAATCACAACGATTTCGATCTACATTATTGATAGGTACTGTACAGAAGGAGAACTCTTTGTCCACTACTCTGTTTCCTAACATTACAATCTTGCAATTTTCAAGGTTAAAGAAAAAAATATGATTTCCCCCTTTTATTTACTAGTTTGTACGGAACCCTCGGTGGGCGAGTCTGACTCGCACTTGTCCGGTTTTATTTACGACATATTCGGCTGTAACTTTTTTTTTACGAAAACTGAGAAATTTTATTTTTCTTTCTGCAGCAAGATACTATAGATCTGCGTATATGGTTTTAATTTCAACTCGATACCTTCACACGTTCCCGAGATAAAGGTCTTGACACCCGGACAGACGGACAGACGGACAGACGGACAGATGGACAACAAAGTGATCCTATAAGGGTTCCGTTTTTTCCTTTTGAGGTACGGAACCCTAAAAACGCACATTTCGACACTGACAAGGGAATGAAAACCTATGGGGTACTTCCCGTTGACCTAGAACTATGTTTGGCAATAAGCATTGTGTTAGAGTACACATATATGAAAAAAAAAACGAAAACTGGTCATTTTTAATTTAATCACAAAAGAAATGTGTCTTCATGCAAGGTCCGTGTCTCCATGCAGTGTCAAAATTTTAAAGTTCTTTAACCGTATCGTGTGGGATATCATATGAAAGAGCTTCATTAGCATAAGCTAAAACATGGTTTTAAATATTTTTACGATGTATATTTTCGGTTTATGAAGGAAAATATAAAGAAATATATGATTTCCCCCTCTTATCTACTAGTTTGAACGGAACCCTCGGTGGGCGAGTCTGACCCGCACTTGTACGGTTTTTTTCTTTTGTCAAGAATGCGATTTGTCATTGAATGTCAAATGCTCGTCTTCGAAGATTAGAAAATGTGCAGATGTCTATACGATAATCCTCAAAATTTGACACTTTTGCAAAGAAAAATGTGTAGGTGGAACTCTGCGATTCTATAATCTGACGCACTTCATTCAGGAATACAATGAAAATATATTAATTTTTAGAGATTATTCAAAAAGTAATAAAGTGATGTTTACTAAATAATTATGGGACCAACTTGGGAGCTTTCTCTATACGCCAATTCAGGAAACACGAAAATTGGTTCTCGAATGACGGAGTAATTCGTGTACATACATAAAAAAATATACGCTATGAATTGATAACCTCCTCCTTTTTTGAAGTCGGTTAAAAAAAGACCAACAAAAAGAAATGAGATCCCATCAAAAACATAATATGTACAAAAAGCCAAGTCTCGCGACTTAGCTCTTCTGCCACAAAAAGTTGTGAGATCTAATGTAAAACCAAGTCGGTTAATTAATTTAGTACTATCAATGGGAGCATTTATTCAACTATTTTTTTAAAATTGTGACTTAATTAGTTAACTAACAACTTTTGTAGTAACCATATCGATATTAGACATGTTTATTTCTTTAATAATTAAAATGACTATAAAAAAAAATCTACAATTATATTCTAATATTAAATTAAAATGCTTGTAACTTTCTTATTTTTGAACATATTTTAATTTTGATTTTGTGGAATTACCCATTTGTGGTTAGTCTTCTTATGACCAAATAAAATAAATCATGCGTATTATTGTGGGATACGTTCCCTGAGTGAGGCTTTTCTGTTGCGATCTGGGTGTCTTTAAGTCGCGAGTGAATTGGTTTCTTCGCGCTTCGTGCTTCGTCATTACGTGAGTTGGCGTTCAATCGCAGGCCTATTACTTAATAATAAAAAAACCTTGCAACTTTGCTCTGTCAGAAATGATTGCAGCTTCAAAAAAAATCTCATCACAATCTGTAAAGCCGACCAGGCGTAGTAGATAATATCTCCCTTCTTCTTGCGCAGTCAGGTTATTGCCACCAGCAATGTTCAATTTGCTTAGAAAGATGAAATGTAAATTTAATTTGTTTGTGTGGGAGTAAATTTCTAAAATTCGTTAGACGAACTTGAATAATGCATTCTGGGGGTTTTGAACTATTATGTATGTATTTAATTTACGATGGAACACTTGCGGCTGTGGTTATCTGTTGAATAAATATAAATGGTGCTGAATTTGCGATTACATTTTTACATAAATACCATAAAAATTGTCACGGTCATTCATTAAGGCACTATTATTAACGCGAACCACGGTAAATATCCCGTTAATAATAATAGTGCTTTAAAGTTAACAAGTATTTATTATTAAAATATAAACAAAATACCCGAGTTGTTATTTGAACAAACAGGTTACTCATGTCTTTTTTGAGCCGAATTCTCCGGCTATACTTAGTTTCAACCGCATACGGCGGTCTTTTTCAAAAGAGCGCCGACGTCACAACCACGTAAGTTTTCATAATAAAATACCTGACTGCAGAAAATATGTTTTTGCAGTATAACTTACAATTTCGTTACGCTTGATACGCTGTTGAGTATACGTTTTTTTGTGTGAAAGTATGCGTAAAATCGTTGTAAATAAGCAGTGTTTAGAACAATTCTAGTAAAATCACTTGTTTGTTACGGAAAAGTTCGTTCGTTCTAACGACACCTCGCACATCAAAATCGGTCAAGCCGTTTAGACTGTAGGCGATCATATAGAAACATATATACATACCCATAT
This sequence comes from Lycia hirtaria, assembly GCA_947563715.1. NCBI lineage: Eukaryota > Metazoa > Arthropoda > Insecta > Lepidoptera > Geometridae > Lycia > Lycia hirtaria. The sequence goes on along the minus strand of OX387382.1, from coordinate 41,083,664 downwards.
ATATGTACAAAACACCTGAAAAACATAACCCTCCTTCTTACGCAGTCGGGTAAAAGTAAATGGCTAAGACTGTCCAGCTATGATTCTATCAAGACACAAGTTCCGTGAGTCCCAACATCCAAACATCTTAGGCTTACCTATATTTATAAACTCCCAACCCTAACGAACTTTTTTTTAACAATTAAGTAATTTTTGAGAAAATATGCTGAAGACTGTTTATTTCAATAAATGATACAGCAGCTTTCTCACAAAATTGTACACTCAACAACATATATAAGTGCAACACATGTGTAAGTTAAAGTTTGAAAATCACTCTTATACAGTCAGGTATTTTGTTTTTCTTTTAATATATTATACTTGTTTTTAGAAAATTTATTGAATCAGGCGTTACCTTGCGGAAATTCATATTCAAAAACTTAAATCTAACTTATAATATCTAGTGTGTTTCCGTTTCGTGGTCTTCAAGCTGGTACTCTTGTCTACTTCGAAGTCTTCAAGCTGGTACTCTTCTGCTTCGATGTCTTCTACCTAGTACTCTTGACGGCTTTGATGTCTTCAACTGGTACTCTAGTCGACATGTGTTGGAACACAAGAAGGTCAAGAATAGGTCAAGAAGTCCTGAAGATCCTTCGAGAAGATGTGGACATCTTCTCGAAGGATCTTCAGGACTTCTTGACTTTTCGAGCCCTTGCGCGAGAATGAGCAATATACACACATTCTCGCACAAGAGTTCGAAGAGTCAAGAAGTCCCGAAGATGCCTCGTGAAGAGAAGCAGAAGAGTATAGAATAGAATAGAACAGAACAGAACAGAATATTTTTATTAACCATATAACTACTTATATTATGTTATGTTATGAGTACCAGCTTGAAGACCTCAAAGCGGAAACACACTAACTAGGTATTTAAGTTAGATTTAAGTTTTTGAATATAATTGTTTACTAGCCAGTTCAGCCTTAAGACTCGAGGTAAGTTTCAAAATTCAATGTAGAGGTTAAAGTAAGTCCCAGCAGTTCAAGACGGTTTGTCATCCTATGTACCTACATAAAACATCAACATCAAGCCAAGTATCTAGGATAGAACTCGTGGTGTAGTAGATACGAGTGTTCTCGAGCAGTGCGTGCTAAGCGAAGCGGAATTATAAGAGCATCGCGTTTTTTGTTCGTCGGACGTACGCCGGTGTACACCTGAGCGGCTCTTCAGACTGCAAGACGGATGGATCTTATCCATCTTATCCATCCATCAATAATAATTTCAGACTCAGAGATCCATATCATTTTATAGTATAAATTGTATTAAATTAAATTATTATTATTATATGTCAAATAAATCGAATTAAATTAAATTACATCTACATGTCACATTATAAATAAATAAAATTCATATTATTATTATTCTAATCATAGAAACATAGTTTTACTCTGATGTGATGGCGCAGAGTGGGACAATCGAACTTATCAGTAATAGCATCCAGGATGCTTATGTTTGTAATTGGGGAAAACATGCTACTTTTTCATCATCATGATGAATACGTCTATGTCTATGTTTATGTCATATTCCATAAAAAAAATATAGAAAGCCACATACAAATTATTAAACAGCCATGTTTAACCCAAAGTTTTTTTTTTCTATTGAAAGTGATTCTTTTTTATTACAGAAAGAAGAACAAACAAGCAAATGGTCGTGATTCCGTCGGCGGTCGTTTATGAACAACTGTAACTAGCGATATCTTTAATGTACCTAATCTCTAAAACACATATTTATGACATTATAATACAACACGTTGACATTTTATATATTTTATAATTGTCATTTTTATTATAATTGTATGAACAATAATTAATTATTTATATGAAATTATTCAATAGCAATCTAGTGTGTACTATTATGTACAAAATTCTTTTGTTTGACCTGTAAATTGATTTTACAAATAAATGTCTTTGACTTTGACATTTATCTATCTATTCTAGGTAGGGTAGGAGGCCATGAGCCTCTCCGTCACTGCGACCCTTGCGGATCTAACAAAAAAAACATACCTACAGGCGAACATATAGCACCTCATCCTGTTTTAAAGTCGGTTCAAAAGTGTAACACTATTTAGATGAAAAGAGTTATGTTAATTTTTTTGTTGTTGATTATAACGTTCGACTCAGTTGCGTGAATCGTTTAGGTTTGCCGAAACTTAGGCTACTTTCTGGCAAAGTGTTTCTTTTTTGTAGACCAGTCTATTTCAAATTACTGTAAAAAGTATAGCGCGTTCTGAAATAATCATGCATCACGTTAAATAAAGTATAACTGCTTTTAAATAAAATTACGGGTTACTCACGTCTGTTTAAGGCCGAAAAATCCGACTATAGTTTCAACCGCATTCCACGGTCATTTTCAAAGGAGCAGAGCTAACATCACTCTCGGTCGGTGACGCGCCTCGCATTCCCCTCTCTCAGGTGAGTGACCCGTAATTTTTATTTAAAATGTGTAAAAACCACGTTCCATAGTAAAAAAGTATAACTGCTAAGTTATTTCGGCGGCTTCAGCTGTCGAAGCCTGTTGATATTCGTATTGATCGACTTTGGTGAGAAATTGTGTAATTTTTAACTGCGACCCAAAAAGAGGATGTTATACGCTTAAAGTGTGTATCTATGTGTATTTCTGTGGCATCGTAGCTCTCAAACGGATGGATTGATATAAATTTAGAAACCTCAAAAACTATCGCAAAAAAAATCTCTCAAAAAGTATGTAAGAAATTTATTCATAGCTTTGCTTAGTTTGGAGCTAGATGGTGTTTTGTGAAATCTTCACCAATATTAATTTATTCTGTTGAAGAAAATAGGAGATTAATAACATTCATTCAAATAATTATTTATCGAAAATTATGGATAAGTATTTAATTGACATTTTTGCTATTAATCTCAACCATTTTCTTCAACAAATATTAATTATTAAGAATCGATATTAAAGCTAAGTGCAATTATATAATTGTAAAACTATATTATTTTCAACCGACTTCAAAAAAGGAGGAGGTTCTCAATTCGACTGTATTTTTTTACGTTTGTTACCTCCGTACTTTCGACTGAGTGAACCGATTTTAAGGATCCTTTTTTATTTGAAAGCTGGTGCTTCCCGTGTGATCCAATTTCAATTTGGTCCAGTTCTGACAATGGCATCCATGACAAGTCGGTTGCTTTAGTTTTTTAAACTATATTTATAAAAATACATTAGTATGGCAATGGTACCACCTTAATTCCCTCTTCCAGTATTCATCTGCAGTCGACACGACAATGGATGACCTCCTCATATTATATTTAACCCAGCAGTGGGAACTCGAACCAACATACTGCGAAGTTCGCTCGGAAACGCGATCTGAATGCAAATTAGGTATAAAACGGGTTTCGCAAAAAATCGTATTATTAATAGAGGAGCTTTGGGTCTGAAACTACGTCCGGCTTTTGACCAATTTAATAGATAACAAGAGGTTTTTTTTATTCGGAGATAGGGAGATAGGTATTAAGCTTGCGCTTGACCGCTAAGCCTGAAGCTAAGCAACCGTTCTGGTCTACGATGGAGCGTGTTTTGTTTACCTAAGAGTAATTGAGTTTTTTTTAATACGTTATAGATCTACGTTTGACCACGAGTTGCCTGATGTTAAGCGACTGTGTGGCCGAGGATGGAGCTCTTCGATCTAGAAGATATCTATTCACTCTAGCCTTGAAAATTCCAAGATTGTAGGTCTCAGGAAACAGAGATGGCGGCAAATGGCGGCAGATGGAGTTTAGATTAGGTAGGTAGTTTTAGGTAGGTAGGTCTTTTTTTTATGTTGTAATAGGTTTGCGCTTGACCGCCAACTTGCCTGATGTTAAGCGATGTTGCGGTCTACAATAGAGAGCGCTTACCTAGATGAAACCAATTCACTCGCGATTTAAACACACCCAGATTAAAATTCGTAACAGAGACACACACACAGAAAGAGAGAGAGAGAGAGAGAGAGAGAGAGATGGAAGTAAGATTGTGGTGAGTAAGGATATAGCTAGATTGTAACTATCAGGAAAGACATTCAGCAGCCGAACTCTCAACTTGTATAGCGATCCAAAATTCGCTCAGAGCTCGTTTTTATCTTGCTTTTTCTGCAATTAACTGAGTGACACAAAAGTTGACGCGTTTATTAAAAATATCACAATTTGAAATAGGCTCATTGGAACTTTTGTCACACAGTCTTAATTATAGAAAAAGGAAGATAAAAACGGACGCTGAGCGAACTTTGCATCGCTATAAGAGTTGAGAGGAAGCTTATTTCGCGGTTTACCAGTATTCATGGCCTTTTATGGTCCATGGTTTTCCAAAATCCCGGTGGTCGCACTCACTGAAATGTATACGACATTTTTAATTCATGTATGATCATAAATATACCTTGGAAGTTTCCCGTCCGCGCGGTTTCGTCCCCTGAACTTCACCACATGGCACAAATGAAACAAACAAAAACATAAAAATTAAAAGCCGCCATTTTAGCAAAGTTGTTGGCGAGTTTAATTTGTCCCCGTTTTAAGCAATACTCGTATTTAGATCCGCCACGAGACGCGGATGATGAGTATTTTGTATTATTTAAAATCAAGGTTCCTGTCGGTAGACGGGAACGAGAAAGCCAAAAGGTAGAGTCGCGTTTGGACCTTGAAAACCTGAACGGTATTTTTACGGAAATTTTATGAATAGAGTGTCCATTGATTCAGCCGGCTGAAATACTCCCCTTTTATACGAACACAATCAATTGTATTTTTTAGAAAATCCACTTTTTTTGATATAGGTGGATCATACATTGTGACTCTAAAAATTAATTCTAAATATATATTAGTTTAATATCAACATCAAAAGATAAAAACCTGACGAGCCGACGAAACATTACCATCTACGAGTATCTCCATGGTCTCTCTATGGTCAAGTCATTCTAATTATTAAAGAAATAAAGATGTCTAATATCGATATGCTTACTACAAAAGTTGTTAGTTAACTAATTAGGTCACAATTTATTACAAAATAGTTGAATAAATGCTCCCATATATAGGTAGGTACTAAATTAATAAATCGTCTTGGTTTTACATTAGATCCCACAACTTTTTTGTGATAGAAGAGCTGTGTTGCGAGACTTGGCTTTTTGTACATATTATGTTTTTGTTGGGATATCATTTACACAAAATAATTCAGTTAATAATGAAAAGAAAACCAAAATATCTGACTTAAAAAGTAACTATACTCAATGATTACTCACCATATAACCCGATACTTTTTTTTATACATTATAGATCTACGATTGTCCACCAACTCGCCTGATGTTAAGCGACTGTGTGGCCGAGGATGGAGCTCGTCGATCTAGAAGATATCTATTCACTCTAGCCTTGAAAATTCCAAGATTGTTGTATACTCATAATGCGTGTCCCTATTCCACAACAAAGATGAATCTAATGACACCTTATTTGTTGAAATTAATTAAACAGTTAAAGTTAATCAGCTGAAGAGCGTACCAAATAATGAGACATACCATCGACGAACATTACTCTCCTTCGGCAGTGGAGTAAAGGTATAGATAATTTGCTAAAGCCCTCTTAGGACGATAAAAACCGAAACCAAGCTACGGAACCGTTCTCATGCGAAGTGATTGCACCGTTACCCTACCCTGTTTATAGCTCCATTCGGGAAAAGGCACTACGCAAAAATTTACAACTTCTTCGAAAAATCGAAAAAGCGTCGCCACTGTCGCAACTACGTAACAAAACTGAAATCATCCTCTGAAAAAATATAGTTCCAGTTTTTCTCACCTTTAGTATATGTTTGTAAATTGACTTGTTTATTAAAATTCGTGTAAATTAAAACACGCAGTATCGAGGGGATGATGTTTAAATATGGCGAATGCCAAATTGTTGAGAGTTCATTTGAAAACCGAATACTGTATTAACCTTAAACTTTGTTGTGTACTGTTTGTTGAAACAATAAAAAAAGACGGCTCAATGAGCGCTACTTATTAACCGATTTCAAAAAAAATAATCTCAATTCGGTTGTATTAATTGATTGTTACCGCATAACTCTGTCATTTATAATACGATTTCAAAAAATATTTTTTTGGTTAATATAAAATAAATAAATATAAAACGGATTAGTCCCTTATACCAATATCATCAAAAACGGTACAGTAGTTTGGTTTTTAAAACAAAACTGCGTATTTTGTTTTAGTTTTGAAAACCGGCCAAGTGCGAGTCGGACTTGCACGCGAAGGGTTCCGTACCATTATCTATAAAAAACGGCAAAAAATCACGTTTATTGTATGGGAGCCCCCGTAAATATAAATTTTATTTTAATTTAATTATTTATTTTTAAAGTGAATAATATAACTCAATATTCTGTGAATATTTCAAGCGTCTACCTGTTACCGTTATCAATATCGAGCAAAAACGAGCAAAAAAATCACGTTTGTTGTATGGGAGCCCCCTTAAATATAAATACAATAGAAATACATCATTTATGAAAATTTCAACCGTCTATCTATCACGATTCATGAGATACAGGCTGGTGACAGATGGACAGACGGACGGACAGACAGATAGCGGAGTCTTAGTAATAGGGTCCCGTTTTTACCCTTTGGGTACGGAACCCTAAAACTATAATTATGGTTATTCTAAAACTAAAAAAAAATTTTCAACTCTTCAAACTTACATTTTGCAATTTGAAATGAACGGCGAACATAATTTGGTGGCCCTTAACGGAGCAATTATAGCAACGAAATTAAATGACTTTAGATACCTAATGATTTCATTTTAGATATCTTATTTTTACGTTCAGTCGGCGGCAAAACGGCGGCCTTCTTTGAAAATTAAATCACCTACGTTATAAAATAACGTTTGGGCTACACTACGATACAAAGCGAATTTAGTGAACTTGTTAGAAATAACAAACATTAAGCTCTAGGCTATGTTTTCGTACCTAGGTTCTTCTTTAATGTAGACACAATAGGTATTTTTAACTGACTTCAAAAAAGAGGAGGTTCTCATTTCGAATGAATGTTGTGGGTATTGTAGATTTGCATGTAAATAATGTGGGTATAAAATAAAATCAATCATGGCTACGTATCTAGTTTTCTTTCACGTCCCTCTTCACATTTATCTAGTTTTACATGGCGCAGCCGAATAAAAACAAGTCAAAATGGTGAAATTATATATATAAAGTTGTAAATTATATGTACGAGAGTGAACTTTGGAAAAATAGTGAAGATTTATGAGATATTAAGGAAAATGGATTCCGTGCTACAACCACCGCAGCCATTCAATTTCGAAAATAATTTATCGAATGTAACCTCAGGAAACCTAAGCAAGGAGTGAGAAAAGTGGAAAAAATCATTTAATATTTACTATGAAGCCTGTGAACTGACTAAAAAAGAAAAGAAAGTGCAGTTGAATATAGTTCCTTTTTGAAGGTTTGCTACGCGATGTTTTGCCAATTATGAATTGATTTTGACGATTAGGTATATCTTGTTTGGTAGGTCATATTTCATATAAATTAGATATCTTCTAGATCGACGAGCCCCATCCTCGGTCACACCGTCGCTATCAGGAGAGTTTGTGGTCATTTGTTAAAATTCAAATTCAAAATTATAGATCTATCTTGTGGATTCTTGCGTAAAAAAATGTCAAAATCGGTTTAGTGTTTGAATCATTAATGAAATTTCGACCGAACTCTTATCATTTGCGAGGGTTGTTATGAGAAAAAATTTAGCCTATGACGCTCGGGAAGTGATAATTATGGTTTAAAAAACTGAAACAACCGACTTAAAAATGCGCTATTTAGTTTTAAACTCTAAACTACTGAACCGATTTTGATGAAATTTCTATGGGATTAATATGTATGGATTAATATGTATGTATCCTTTTCTAAACAAAAACATATTTTTTCGAATTGGTTTATAAATATGAGTTATGCGGTAACAAACATACATGAACATAATATCTAGACTTGAACCATTTTGAAATCGGTTAAAAACGAATCCAACAATACATATATCGCATTATTAATAATTATAGTTTAAAAAACTGAAAAAACTGACTTCAAAATACGCAATTCGTTTACTTGGATGACATTTTTCAGTTATTTTTTATAAAAACCAAAGTACTAAACAAAAACAAATTTCATCTAAAGATTTTGATGAAATTTCTATGGGATAGATATTTCTATAGAAATATCTAGAGGTCTCAACTACCAAAAAAAAAACATCAAAAACTATTCATAATTGGCGAAGTAATCGCTGAACAAACATACGAAAAAACATACAGTTCAATTGTGAACCTCCTTCTTTTTGGAAGACGTTTAAAAACGGACAAGCCGTTTGGGCTATAGAAGGTAATACAGATACACAGATAGGTACATACATACCATGCACCCGAAAAACATACCTTCCTTCTTGCTCAGTCGGATAAAAATTTAAAGTATCATGAAACTGTAATTGCTACTGTACCTAAACTTTCCCCGTCTCCGGTCGAAGATGGAGAGCATTATGATTTACTGGAGGAAACTCCGTAGTCATCGGCAGCTCGTTACTGAAGGTGCTCAGAGTTAACTCATGAATAAGATATTGAGTAGATATTGAATGTATACTTTGACTGGCCGCGTAGCTCAGTTGTTAATATGTCTGCCTGCTAAGTTGTAGGTTGTGGGTTCCATCCCCACCCAGAACAAACATTTTTGTGTGATGAGTATCGATGTTTGCTCTGTTGCTAGGTATTTCTATGTATCTTATTTATGTATTCACAAAAAAGTAAGTATATATGTATTCTATCATCATCTAGATCCTATGGTAATAAATTTGTTTGTGCTAGATGGTGTTGGGTGAAATACTAGTACTAGATATACTGGTAGTTGCGTTCCCCGGATATGCCTGCATTTTTTTAGGGATATGTGGCTGAACAACCCCAAATCGGCCGTACCTTCATAAGTTTCCCTTTGTCTGTATATCTTTAGTCATTCAGCTAAGGCGCGGACAGACAGACAGACCCACTAGGTCACTGGGTCGTATTTGTCTATGGAACCTTAAAAATGTAGGTACTTTTCAGAGTTCCCGAAACGTGGTACGACAACAACAATTAATCAAAACTTTTCCGCTGTCATTATCACCATAACACCCAGATCGAGCATAACAATTGATCTTGCTCACGCGGCCCTGACTCACCACCGCGAGTGAGCAGAGGGGAGAGGGGAGGGAGGCCGTTCGTTGACCCCGCGTAGGTAGCCGACCGAGCCTGCAGGATTCCTGAGCCTGTGCTGTTGGACGGTGGCCACATTCACCATTACATATACCTATTAGAAAGGTTGTAAATGTTGTTAATCTTGGATCATACCGTCGCGGTGGTGGTCAAACGTAGATCTATTTTGTATAAAAAAGTAATATAACGCTATATCAAGCTATCAGGCGGGTTGGTGACCGACGAAGCTTTAATTTTCGTCAGTATATCAATGAGAATTGCAGTGGTATTGAGGTTTTTTTTTCAACTGGTGAACGTTTTCTACTCCTAAATATTATCTGTTTCGATGATTATTTGGAACCGTCCAATGACTAGGCTTCTGTGTTTTTTCAGACAAGAAAATAATCGTCGTACAGGGGCCAATATGTAAATTGGAATCTCTTTGGGTCATACTCTTATTTCTTATAGCTGTGTAAAGTTGGCTTGAATTAGTTCTTAGCTTGCTTTTACAGTGAGACAAAAGATGAAATAAGTCAACTTTGAATTGTGATATTTCTAATAATCGCTTCAACTTTCGTGTCATTACAATAAAAAAGGAAGATAAAACGAGCACAATCGAACTTTGCTTCGCTATATGAGCTAAGAGTAAGCCCCCTGGACTAAGGTGTCACCCTACTTCCTGCCATAAGTTGCGGCTCTGTCTGCTGCCGACCGATGTTCGTAAACGGAGTACAAACACAGCCTATACCTACCTATAAATGTTAAAAAAAATATTTCTCTTGAAATTGCTTATGAAACCCTTCTCACAATGAGAAGATGGCCCGTTCCCAGCAGTGGGACAGTTTGTACAAACAGGGCTGATAAAAAAAAAATTAAAAAAAATTGCTTATTACACAATATCAAATGAGCAACAGCCGCGAAACCTTGAGCAATCATATTGTATGATCATGCTTAAGCTAATACCAATGCTAAATATGGCTAGCACATAAGGTGCTAGTAATTATTATATACCTATAATAATTTTAAGAAAACAGTGCGAATTTTTCGTATATTATTTTCATTTTACTGCCATCTATGAAGGTAAGGTGGAAACTAATGACGTAGTGCCATCTACTGTCGAGTAGCAGTATGATAACAGTTCCATATTGTAATGTAAGATGGCTCTAGCAGTATTCACAAATATAAGTTGCCAGTGTTACTTTTAACCTACTTCAAAACGGAGGAGGTTTTCAATTCGACTGTATTTTTTTGTACGTTTGTTACGCGATTAATTCATCAACTATGAATTGATTTTGATGATTCTTTTTAGTTTGATAGGTAGGTATCAGGTAGATAGGTCCTAAAAAAAATTGTTTCGTAGTATTGTTATTAAAACGAAATTACGGATTTTGAAGTTGGTTGTTTCAGCAGTTTTTTAAGCTATAAGTATCATGTATTTTATTCATACATGTGCGTATGCTATATATAAACCTATCTCAAATGAAAATTAACATATTATCTGAGTAATATAATATAATTTTTATAATTTAAATACTTTGAATACTACTTATATAGAAGATAATAAAAGTATATGACTGTGAATTACTTACTCAAAATATTGTACGCCCGAAATGTGTAGACTGTGATACCAAGTTAATATATAGCACCTTCATGTACCAGTTTTATGCAATTAAAAATTCTGATTCTGAATCTGATAATGTGTTGTAATGTTTTCAAAACTAATAGCGTAATTAGCATCCTACCAATTTTAATGATACAAAGAAATTAAAATAAAACAGGCCAAGTGCGAGTCAAGACTCGAAGGGTTCCATACCATTATCTATAAAAACTGCAAAAAAAAACACGTTGTTGTATGGGAGCCCTTAAATATTAATTTAATTATTTATTTTTAAATTTACTTAAATATGTTATCAAAGTATGTACCTTTTTAACCAACTTCGAAAAAGGAGGAGGTTATCAATTCGTACCGTATTTTTTTATGTATTTACACGAATTACTCCATCATTCGAGAACCAATTTTTGTGTTTCCTGAATTGGTGTATAGAGAAAGCTCCCAAGTTGGTCCCATAATTATTTTATAAACATCGCTTTATTCGTTTTTGAATAATCTCTAAATAAATGAAAATGTTTTCATTGTATTCCTGAGTAAGTGCGTCAGATTATAGAATCGCAGAGTTCCACCTACAAGTTTTTCTTTGCAAGAGTGTCAAATATTAAGGATTATCGTATAAACATCTGCACATTTTCTAATCTTCGAAGACGACCATTTGGCATTCAATGACAATTCGCATTCTTGACAAAAGAAAAAAAAGTGCCAGTGAAGAGAGGTCTCTTTAAAAGTTTACAATCGTGAAGAATTTAGTAAGTAGCGTTTGAAGTCGGTTTTTTAATAGAAAAATTATATTATTTTGTGATCTATATATATGTATATATCTTTCTATCTAGCCAAATATTATATAAATATAAAGTACTTACGCGTATAAATTTCAAAAATGTCATCACCAATCTGTCACACTTCAAATGACTCCAACCGTATCACTATGCAAACATTTATACATCTCATCTTACCTACTTACCGAATAACACAATAACAACATAATCGCACAAAAATGCAAGGTTTTTAAACGAAATATTTGGCTAAATCTCGAGAGATTCTAAACTCTACGATCCAGGAAATAAAGCCTACAGGTGTGTGTTATTTCAAGTGGGTAGATGTTTATTTTTATGTTGAATCTACGCTCTCCGGGTTACTAGATCGTTGCCTAGACCTAAATCTGGCTAATAAATCGACTACCTATTTTTTATTTGGCTAATTCTACACTTTATCGACAGAAGAGTAACACTCGACTGAGATGGGATTGGTAAATAGAAAGAAATTAGGATCACGAGAAACATTGTTGTTATAATAAAATAAATTACCAATAATAATATAATTCGTTGCCGCCATCTCTGTTTTCTGAGACCTACAATCTTGGAATTTTCAAGGCTAAAGTGAACAGATATCTTCCAGATCGACGAGCTCCATCCTCGGCCACACCGTCGCTTAACATCAGGCGAGTTGGTGGTCAATCGTAGATCTATCTTCTATAAAAAAAAAACTATGTTTATATACTGTTTGTCGATGTTGGTCATTTGGTTTACTTTTAGACAAAAAAGTAAAGTTGCATGTCTGTCTATATTCTACAGGATTCATTTTGGGGAGTGTGCGCAAGAGCTTCACGACACGACCCACCCTCTCCATTTCACTCAGGACTAAATCGGCAGTAAATCGGCGGATTACCGCCCATTTCTCGTTGAAATGTCAAAAATTGCGATAGATATCGGTCCACGTTCTTGATGATTACTACACAGGAATGGAATTCTTTGCCGCCATCTCTGTTTCCTGAGAACTACAATCTTGGAATTTTCAATGAATAGCTGATATCTTCTAGATCAACGAGCTCCATCCTCGGCCACACCGTCGCTTAACATCAGGCGAGTTGGTAGTTAATCGTAGATCTATTTCTTGCGTACAAAAGACAGACATGCGAAGTTATTTAGTATTTACCTATTACTTGACTGGCCTTGTGGCTCAGTTGGTAGTATGTCTGCCTGCTGTGCCGTAGATCGTGGGTTCGATCCCGACCCAGGGCAAATATTTGTGTGATGAGCATGGATGTTTGTTCTGTGTCTGGGTGTTTCTATGTATCATAAGTATATCATAAGTATATATTTACAAAAAAAAATGTATTCTATCAGCCATCTAGTTCCATATGTACTATGGAACTAGCTTTGCTTAGTTTGGGCTAGATGGTGTTGTGTGAAATGTCCACAAATATTTATTATTATTATTTACTTTGCATGGGCCGCTTAGAACCCGTGGGTTTACTGGTATTTAGGATTCCACAAATCAATATGAAAAAAAAAACAGTCAAGAGAGTATCGGGCTACGCGTAGGCACTCATGAAAGCCTCCCCATGGATTTCCGAAAAGACCTGATAAAAGCGGCTTACTTCCTGCTTCTTTAGGCTGCTTGAAGTTGCGAGTCGCGTCACCGACCGAGAATGACGTTTGCGCTGTTCGTTTGAAAAAGATCGCCGAATACGGTTGAAACTATAGTCGGACATTTCGACTCAAAACAGACGTGAGTGACCCATAGTTTTTGTTTGAAAAAGCTTACGTCCAGCGTCTTCCTGCAACATGTATACGGTCGTCTACCCAGCATGTGGCTGGTCTTCCTACGCTGCGCTTGCTGATGCCTGGTCTTTACTCAAGAACTTTTCGGCTTCGTCGGTCATCAGTTCTGCGTGCTAATCCGCTATGCTATGTCAGTGATTTTCATACGTTTACGGATCTCTTCATTTCTGATTCGATCTCACAGAGACACTCCGAGCATAGCGTTGCGCGATTTTGGATGATGAGATATATGAACCTAAAAGAGCATAAAGAGGGTTTGTGCATATCAACATTTCTTTTCCAAAATATATGTTATTATAGTGAGTTCTGCTTTTTCATGTGAACATTTTATTATTTTATAAAATGTTTTAGAAAAAAAAACAATAAAAATTGCATAATAAGTACGTACTTCTTACGCAGCCTGGTAATACGAGTGTAATATGTGTATAGGTTTGACACAGAGAACAATCGGGCCGCTATCTCCACGGTACCAGACCTTACATCCACCTCCATCAATTAAAATCCATACATCTGTTAGCGACACAGTGCCGCGTTGCCTCACCGCCCGTGATTAATTGCACTTGAATATATCAGCAGTGATTCAAAGAGGCATTCCATTCAGTTGACCTATATACCACCACAACCGTGTTTATTGTTTACGCATAATTTGGATACTAGCTTCAGCCTGTGGCTTCGATTGCCTACAAAAGATAGTCACAACTCCGCAAACACAAAACCAACTCTAGTATTTAACTTCGAACGAATCCTCGCGATTTTAATATAAATACTGTCACTATTTGAGTCAAATTTTTACAAAATTGTTTCCCCTAAATATTAATGTTATCCTATTTATGGCTTCCCATTTCTTCATATTTTCTTTTTTCCGAGGCCGAGACCTACTTTGAGTTACAGACCAGCTGTGTAAGTAAGAACATACACATGTATGTTTAGGTTGGTGAAGGTGTCGAGATGTGTTTTCTCACGAACTCAAAATAGGATTCGAATGGAGGTCACTGGCAAGATCCCATCGATATGGTTATGGTAAAGTAGTAGTTAAGATAAAATAATGATAAAAAGGTAAGATTATAAGTATATTAGATTACCAATGAAATGAAATAGTTCGAAAAATGTCGGAACAAGTGAAGGTGTTCAGATATATTCATCAGTTTAGCTCAATAAATACCTATGTCACCAAGATTCATATAAAATTGTATTGCAAATTATTATTGCCATATACAAAGGATTTTACCTATAACATTTTATAACCGACTTCAAGAAGGAGGAGGTCTCAATTCCTCGGAATCTTTTTTTATGTATGTTTCCCGATTAGGGACGATTCATTTATTACGTAAGACTATTTTTGATAGTTTTGACCCCCTCCCCCCATATATTAGAAAAAATAAGAATAGGCCGGCCCCCCCTCCCCCTGTGTAATATTTATTTTGTAAGAATGTAAACTAAAAAATGAATACACGTATGGTTTATTGTAATGTTTATTTTTCAAAGTAACGTTTATTTGTACTTACAAAGGATGTATGTAGTAATTTTTATTGGCACTGATTTAAAGAGGCAGTTGTAAATAGCAGTTTTGGTAAGTTAAAAATTATAGTTCAGCAGTTAAAACTAAGCAGTAAAGTAAACAAAAATGAGTAATAAAAAATAATGAAATGGATCAGTGAATATACTTAGTCTGGCCATAAATACTGTTACAGTTAAAAATAAGAAAGATATTACATTTGAATTTAAAAGGCCGACTGTCATGGCAGTTTCACCCCTTCATTTTTGAAAAAAATAATTAAAAATATTAATACGATTGTCTGGTCTATATCAACGGGAAATGCGAGTTTGTTCTTTATCATATTATTTATTTTGATAAGCAAGAAAGCGTCTCGGCGCATGTACAAATAAATAAATAATATTTTCATTGAGGACGCTGTCAAGTTTTGACGTGAGGTGAAAAAATGTGTGTTATTTTTGAAGATTAATTTATATACAATTGGTTGATGCTCTCTGCATCTGACGATGAAGTATTTCAAACTCCGGATATCCATGTGCGGAGCAGCATCACAAATCTGTCGCCTCCGCCGCTTCTTCAGGAAAGGCGTTGCAGGCGACAATTGGATCTCCAAGCTCCTGCATCTACTTCACTGCCGCCTCCTCCGCAGTCATCGGATACATTACAGAAACAGTACGACTTTGTAAAATGTAATCAGTGTTCCGACGGTCGACAGTTTAAAGGACGTCGCGGCCTTAATATTCATATAGGTAAATTTCACAATAGTAACCACTTATCTGGCCTTATCACAAATGATTCTTCTCTCCCTCTTTCCTCTTTTTCGGCTACTTCGGATATTTCTTTTGACAAAATTTTAACTGACCTAAATTCAAAAGTACGTATTGTAAAACGAATCCCTAGAGGGGCAAGAATATCGTTAGCCAGATCACTGTCCATAGCCATCAACAATTGCATTACAAACCAACATAGTAACCCGGATTCGTGGCAAAACCTCCTAACTTTCTCGTATCGTTTTTTCCATGCACCTCCCAATAGCAAAAAATCTTTAACTTCTATTTTAAAATCAAATTGTTCGCCCAATAACCATCATTCACTTCTTGAAATTTCAAATGCACCCAGAAAAGCATACAATATTTTTAAAACCGTTGAGAACAAAACCATGGATGGCGATATAAGAAACGCCGCACGAATTTTATTCTCCGATGATACTCTTGCCCCTAACACTGCCCGTACTCTGGAAGCCTTGCGAAGCAAACACCCATCAGCCAACCCAACACCTTTACCTTCAAATTCTCCTGATCCAACCCATTCGGCTTTTCAAATTCAAATCAATGACACTTTAAAAGCTATAATGTCTTTTCCTAGTGGCTCGGCAGGCGGCATCGACGGTATGACGCCTCAACATCTCAAAGATTTGACCAGCGTATCAGCTGGTGACGCCGGTAGAGCTTTACTTGCGGACATTACTAAATTATGCAATTTTTTATATTCGGAAAATATTTTGGACGAATTCAAATCTTTCCTGTTTGGGGCTCGCTTCTGCGCTTTTAATAAAAGCGATGGAGGCATACGTCCTATTGCCATTGGCTGCACGTTCCGTAGACTAGCTTCGAAAATAGTATGCAAAACTATTTCTCCTAAATTAACACCTTTATTCCAGCCAATTCAGTTGGGATTTGGAAGTAGGGGAGGTTGTGAAGCAGCTGTACATTCGGTTCGCACATTTTTGGCAACCGATAGCGAAGCGGATGTATTGCTTAAGGTTGATGTAAAAAACGCCTTTAACAGTATTGACCGGTCAACCTTGTTGAACGAAGCTTTTATCCACACACCTGAAGTATACAACTACATTTGGCAATGCTACAACTTTCAATCAAAATTATTTTACAATGACAATCAAATTTCTTCTGAAGTAGGCGTTCAGCAAGGCGACCCTTTAGGACCACCACTTTTCAGCTTAGGTATTCATCCTGTCATTTCCAATTTAAATTCTAAATTAAATGTCTGGTACCTAGATGACGGAACCTTGGGAGGTAAAGTAGATACAGTAAAAAACGACTTTAGTAGAATTATTAAGCACTTTAAAAATATGAATTTAGAGCTAAATATGAATAAATGTGAATTGTTTGTTTCTAATAAATTCAATGAAAATGAGCGTCAAGCTATTATTAAAAAATTTAAAAGTATTGCACCGGAATTAAAAGTATTACAAATGAATTCACTTTACCTCCTTGGAGCGCCATTGTTCGAGGATAGTGTTGAACCTCTTTTAGTAAAGAAAACGAATACACTTTTGGAAAATATCAACAGATTGGGCAGTTTAAATTCACACATCGCTTTCACCATTTTAAAATATTGCCTTTTTGTTCCAAATTTTACTTATATATTACGAGCATGCCCAATCTGGAAACATAAACAACTTTTGACAAACTTAGATACCACCCTTAAGAATGCCCTTGAAAAAATTCTAAATTTAAACCTCGAAAATAATTCCTAGATTCAGGCTTCTCTGCCTATTAGTTCGGGTGGTATTGGAATCAGAAAAATTTCTAGTGTTGCTCTTCCGGCCTTCCTTTCGTCTGTGTATAGTGTATCCTATTTATGTTCCTTGATTCTGAAGTCAACGTCGACGGAGATGCACTGTACAGCAGATGCAATAGAAGCCTGGAAAACCCTCTGTCCTAATGGTAACATTCCCGAGGAACCAAAGCTACAAAAACTTTGGGATGTTCCATTGGTGCAGAATATTCATCAAGATTTGGGTCAAAATTCAGTCAGTGACCAAGATCGTGCGAGGCTTCTAGCTGTCGCTGAACATGAGTCCGGGCAGTGGCTCCACGCCCTTCCTTCTGTGAACCTCGGAACACTGCTCGACAATGGCAGCTTCCGTATTGCCATAGGTCTCCGATTGGGAGCTGCCATTGTCGAACGCCATGTGTGTCCGTGTGGAACCGGCGTCGACAGAAAAGGACTCCATGGACTTTACTGCCAACGTAGTGCAGGTAGATTTTCCCGCCATGGCTCCTTAAATGACATCTTTAAAAGGGCGCTGGCCACCATCAACATCCCTTCTATGCTAGAACCAGCAGGGATTGTTCGGGATGATGGCAAGCGCCCTGATGGCCTAACTCTCGTTCCCTGGGAGAGGGGAAGGGCTCTCGTTTGGGATGCAACTTGTGTCGATACGTTAGCCCCTTCTCATCTCAGTGGGACAGTTCAAAGGCCAGGAGCCGCGGCGGATGTCGCAGAAGGCGCCAAGCGGCGCAAATACGTATCACTTTCTAGCGATTACATTTTTGTGCCGCTCGGTGTCGAAACTTTTGGTCCATGGGGTCAATCTACAAAAAAGTTTATAAAAACAATAACACCTCGTTTAGTCGACGCCTCTGGTGAAAAGAGAGCTGGCTCATTCCTCGCACAAAGAATTTCATTAGCGATTCAGCGTGGGAATGCAGCCAGCGTTCTAGGAACTCTTCCACACGGGCATCAACACTTTTTTGATTTTTAATTTGTTTTTTTTTTATTCAAAATTTCAGTTTTCTTTAGTTTATTTAAGTTGTATATCTATATTTTTTAAGTTAGGTTATTTTAGTTTAGTTTTATTTAAGTACCTACTTATGTAATTACATTTATTAATTTTATTATCAATTTTATCTAAGACGATATAATTTTGTTGTACTGTTTGAATTTGGAATCTGTCATTTTAATACGATTGTTCATTGAGTTTTCTAATTTTCGCGCCAATACATTGTACAATATTTTGCGATATTAAAATGGAGTGGGGTGATAAAGAGAACCGAATCGCTGTGATTGCATTACACAAAGTTGGTATGGAGCCAAATGCAATTTTTAAAACTCTCCATACGCTTGGTATTAGTCAAATGTTTGTGTACCGGGCTATTAATAGGTACAATGAGACCTCCTCTGTTTGTGACAGAAAAAGATCTGGCCGTCCACGTAGTGTTCGTACGAAAAAGGTGGTCAAAGCAGTAAGGGAAAGAATTCGAAGAAATCCTGTCCGAAAGCAAAAGATTTTATCTCGGGAGATGAAGATAGCACCCAGAACCATGTCGCGTATTTTAAAAGATGACTTAGGACTTGCTGCACTATAAGAGACGCAATGGTCATTTTTTAACTGATAATTTAAAAAAGAATAGGGTGGTAAAATCGAAACAACTACTGAAGCGGTACGCAAAGGGAGGTCACAGAAAAATTTTGTTTACGGATGAGAAAATCTTTACAATTGAGCAACAATTTAACAAACAAAATGACCGTATTTATGCTCAAAGCTCTAAGGAAGCTTCCCAATTAGTCGACAGAGTGCAACGTGGGCATTATCCGACTTCAGTGATGGTTTGGTGGGGTGTTAGCTATGAAGGAGTGACTGAGCCATATTTTTGTGAAAAAGGTATCAAAACATCGGCACAAGTGTATCAAAATACCATTCTTGAGAAGGTAGTTAAGCCCCTTAACAACACCATGTTCAATAACCAAGTATGGTCCTTCCAACAAGACTCGGCGCCAGGTCATAAAGCTCGGTCCACGCAGTCTTGGTTGGAAGTGAACGTTTCGGACTTCATCAGAGCTGAAGACTGGCCGTCGTCTAGTCCTGATCTTAATCCGCTGGATTATGATTTATGGTCAGTTTTAGAGAGTATGGCTTGCTCTAAACGCCATGATAATTTGGAGTCCCTAAAACAATCCATACGATTGGCAGTGAAGAATTTTCCCATGGAAAGAGTGCGTGCTTCTATTGATAACTGGCCTCAACGTTTAAAGGACTGTATTGCAGCCAATGGAGACCACTTCGAATAAGCTTTTATATTTTAAATTGTTTTATATTTATGTATTAAACTAACACACCGTAAAAGTAATAAATATTATTTGCAATAAAAAAATAATTTTTTTCTTCGTGACAATATTTATGGCATGACTAGGTATAATTGAGCAGGAAAATAATTAAATGGGCGGTAAAAATTATTATCTATAAATTTGTATTAAAAAAAAACATAACTTAATCTCTGAAGAAATGATTGCTTAACCTATATACATAGATAACTTTCCATCATTTTTACCGCTCTTTCAGTTATTGGACTGCTCAATTATTTTTAGAATTGACATTGTATGATAAAATAACCGACTAATTGATTTTTTATTACTGTCCATGTTTTACTGTCGCAATAATTAATCAACCGCCATTAAATTAAATAACTGCTCAATATGTTTTTGAACTGATCATAATAACATCTCGAATATTTAAATAAAAACTCAAAAAATTAGTTCCCATTTTTATTACACATCCGAGCGCACTTCGGCACACGTGCGGTTGCCCGCGCTTTTTCAAAGTATAATTCTAACTTTGCGCATTTTTGTGATCTTACGTAAGAACTATCAAGGCTCCCATCTCACCCCCTTGTAAGAAAAAATAAGACATGGTCGACCCAATAAATCGTCTTACGTAATAAATGAATGGCCCCTTAATCAATGACGCCTGGACCGATTCGGAAAATTCTTGTTTTTGTTTGAAAGGGTATAGGAATACTTCCCAGGTGGTTGCATGATCATCAGGTCAGGGTCTGATGATGGGATCCTAGAGGCATCGAGGGAACTCTTCAAATTTCATAGGCACACTTGAAGTAAATTGAGTATTTTTATAGTGTCTTATACATTTTGCTTAGTAATTGAAGTCGGTTGTTCAGTTTTTAACCGACTTCATTTATAAATTGTAATTATACTTGTTTTACTTTCGCTATTACAACATTTACATAATACACCTCGAGACTAAACAAAATAATATAATTATAGTTTAATAAACTGAAACAACCGAAGTACAAAACTGATTTTGGTTAAAGTTTAAAGAGCTCACCTCTGATATATCAAAATCAATTTGTAAATGGCAAACTAGTCGCGTAACAAACACAAGAAAACATACAGTCGAATTGAGAAGCTCCTCATTTTTTAAGTCGATTATAAATAATTTAGAAAATAAATAAATTTCTTATTCTAAAAGTCCACTGATGATGGGAAAAGTGGTCAGAATGCTAGCAGCATATCCAGGCTGAATGGCAATGCTAACTTTTTGGGCAAATTAGGAGCCAGCATTCTGGACGCTTGTCACCTCCACCAGGCGTTTAGCTATTTCCTTATAAATATTATGAGCGGCTAGACTCCATGAATCTAATGTTTCGACCCCAAACGACACAAGCATGTACATCTGGTCTAAATATGAATGAATAAATAAATAAATATGCATATTGTTCGTTTAGTCGAAATGGAACCGCACGGGAAGCACAAGATTTCTAATAAAAAAAGAATCATCAAAATCGGTTCACCCAGTCAAAAGGTATGAGGTAACAAACATAAAAAAATACAGTCGAATTGAGTACCTCCTCCTTTTTAGAAGTCGGTTGAAAACAGCAGTGTTGTGTGCCATCTTTCTGTTTTATAACTAAATTGAAAGATGCCTGTGCAGAGAAGAGTAACATTTTAAACATCAAAGTGGAACCATGTAATGTACTGTAATAGTAAACTTAAGGGGTCAAAATTGCTCTGAATGGCTTCGGGAAAAGGATAGTACGGGGTGGCCTTGCCGCTCGACTTGCCCGGGGCCACTGCCGTGCCCCCAGATCTGAGAGATAGGTACATCGTTTCAGCTTTTAGGTTGTCGCTTAATATGTTATTTGGAATAGACTATAAAAACCTTTGTCATATCATAAGTGACTGACTGACACTGATGACTGATGTGAAGACCGTACATTGTCTGTTAATATTCCGCTGGTAAAACGGGTGTCTTCCTTGTAAAGTTTATATACATATATGTATACACTAGGAATAGATTTCTCGATTGCGGCTTAAACTCCGGGATGCATCTATTTTACTCGACTGCGCAAGAAAGAGGGTTATGCTTTACGAGTGTATGTATGTAGGTATGTATGTATGTACGTACTTAAATCTAGATGATATCTGTTCTGTCTAGCATTGAAAGCACAAAATCACAGTTTTCAAGAAACAGAGTACTGAAATCGCTGTGTACAGATTTTGGGCCTTTCAATGAAAAATAGATGGTAATGTGCCTACTTTCTGCTTCTCCTGTACTAGGATGAGAAAGGCAGAATAAAGTCGAGTAGCTCTTGCGCAAACTCGACGAAATGGATTTTACATCGATGTAAGGGACTGAAATCGCTGTGTACAGATTTTGGGCCTTTCAATGAAAAATAGATGGTAATGTGCCTACTTTCTGCTTCTCCTGTACTAGGATGAGAAAGGCAGAATAAAGTCGAGTAGCTCTTGCGCAAACTCGCCGAAATGGATTTTACATCGATGTAAGCAATGAGCATTATTTTATTATTATAATTATATAATTTAATACAGTAAACAATAAATTGTAATAAACGGTCATGCTATATAAGATATCTAATATCTTTAACGTGCAATTCTTGTATATATATACACAAATTTATACAAAATATTATTACATCAATTGATACAATCGTCACTTTATATTATAGATACATGCCAATAATAAACAGAAAATATGTCAATTTAATCGAACAGAGTTCCCCTTATGGAGCCCTGCCTTTATTGTTTAAATCTATAACTCAAGTATAGATTCTCAGCACTTTCGGAGATAGAACACATCCATAAGGCCTTTAAATATCTTGGGGTTGAACTTTCTAAATACACAGGATGGCATTGTCACTGTTCACAAGTCACGACATGCGTCTAACAGCGTTGCCCGACGTGTCGCGACTGAAGACGAGTCGGGCGATTACCTGACTTGAGGCTTGCCACATAGAGCCGGGGAAAACCTATCTACATGTAGTACCTCCATCATTGGATGCAAGGGATTTTACTGACATGCTTGATAAAAGAGAGTTAATATTTTCAGCTTAGTGTTATTTATAGCTCGTTAATTAAGCAGAACTCAAGAATAAGCTGAGTTGGGCTTCCCTCCTTCAGTGTTATCGGTTCAGCGATAAACATAACCTTAATTAATACCAACTAAATAATAATACAAGAAATCTAATCGTGTAAAAAACCCAGTGTGTTTCAAGAGACCTGAATTCTTATAGCAATACCTAACGAGATCAAAATGTATGCGCTGACTAAGAATGCTGCATGTACCCTCCATGTACCTATGAAGAGTAAATTACTATTTATTTCACCCCGTTTCTACCCGACTGTGCTAGAAGGAGGGTTACGTTTTTAGAGTGTATGTTGGTATGTATGTATGCCGGTATATATGTATGTTTCTATATGATATCTTTCACTTCTTAAGTGGTATAGGCTATATTTTTTTGTAATAATAATAATATATACCGACTGACCGTTTACTTCAGCTGAACCGACGCAAGACGACCAGCTTCCCGCCCTAACCCTTTTGCAACCGATGACATCACGTGCGGCACGAGCGGCACGTCGCAGTGCAAGGCGCGTCACCGACCGAGAGTGACGTGTGTGCTGCTACTTTGAAAAAGACCGCCGAATGCGGTTGAAACTATAGTCGGATATTTCGGCTCAAAACAGACGTGAGTGACCCGTAGTTTTTATTTAAAAATGTGTGAAAACCACATTAATTTCCATAGTAAAATATATTCTAGTTATATATATATTAGAAGTCAAGAACAAAACAAAAACTAGAGCTTTCAAAGCGCAAAAGCGATGCGTCCGAGCAATCTGCTGCGTGGATCCACTAGAATCCTGCAAGCCTCTATTTAAAGAATTAAAGCTGCTTACGCTTCCATCTATGTATATTTTTGAGATGTGTATGTTTGTCAAGAAACATCCTGATCTTTTCAAAAAACTAGAAGATGATTGCAGATAACATACAAGGTATCCAAATAGATTAGTATTTCCACAATGTAATAATGAGCTCTACCGTAGAAATTGTTTTGTAATGGCGTGTTGTTAATGGCGTTAAGAATATATAATAAAATCCCAGAATCCTTTAAATCACTTTCGTTTCAAAACTTCCGCTTTAAATTTTTCAAATGGCTGATCGAACATGAATTTTACTGTATAAAACAATTTTTTGACTTTAATGACCGTAGATACAGTCCATGCTAAAAAAACATGTTGTCAAGTTTGATACAATAAACACAGATATATAGGTAGTATAACTATTGTAAGGCCTTGTACTTTTTTTTTCTTGTAAATAAATCCTAGCCTATAGTCATATTGTTAATATGATGTAGCATTTAACTAAGTACTCTGTTTTTAATCTCCTAGCTAGTTTTTAAGTTCGCATGCGAATAAGGTTAAAATTGTGTACTGTAAAAATAATATGAGATCTTGTATCCACAATTTATAGCAAAACTTTGAACTTTGAACTTTTAAACTATACATTCCACAGTCACTTAACAAAAATGTAGGGCAGGAAGTGAGACAAGAAGCCTATTCCTGCGCAGACAATGACTCTATTCACTTGATCCAGTTTCGCGACATATTTACGACACCATAGAGCTCGCCATAGTGTCGTGTTTATACAAGACGGTAATCTACGACGATAATCTGCATTGTAAATCATTTCTTAGAGAATATTTTGTATTATGTTTGCTGGAAATCACGCACAGGTTTTAGTTTTAGCTTCTAGAGTTTAAGTTTTATTTTATACGAAATAAATCCATGTGATAAACCAACAGACACAGGTACATCACCATATCCAATCAATGCGTATGTAAAGTACAATCATCTGAATTTGAAGTGGATAGATAGATAAACTCTTTATTGTCTTTGTTTTTAAGGTCGTGGGTTCAATCCCCACCCAGAGCAAACATTTGTGTGATGAGCATGGATGTTTGTTCTGTGTCTGGGTGTTTCTATGTATCATATGTATATATTTACAAAAAAAAAGTATATATGTATTCTATCAGCCATCCAGTTCCATAGTACAAGCTTTGCTTTGTTTGGGCTAGATGGTGTTGTGTGAAATGTCCACAAATATTTATTTTATTTATTTATTTATTGACACACCATTAAAATTAACAAAAGCAAGTACAAAAGGAAATAAATTAGAAAGTAATAGTATTATTAGGAAGTATTAGAATTTAGTGATTATACGATGTCATCCCTTTCCAAGTGGAAAGCCTAATTATGTGAAATGTCTTATTTACAGGCGTTCGAAATTATTTTGGTGTAAATAATACCTTGAAAGTGAAAGTTACATCTAATATCAGTAGCACCAGAATAACGCTATAGGAACAATTGGGATTATATCCTGTCATTTCACTCAATTGAGATTATCTATTGGTACCAATGGTTCTCTGATTAGATAAGTCAATACAAATATGAGTCATAATATCTCGAACGCTCCAGAATAAAGCACTAAAAAGTAAGTAAGTTCGAGACTGAGTGGCAGGCCTAGTCAGAGTTATTAAGCCGCCGAAAGGCCTCTGACCTGGCTTGACGATTGCTGTTTTTAGGGTTCCGTACCCAAAGTGTAAAAACGGGACCCTATTACTGAGACTCCGCTGTCTGTCCGTCCGTCCGTCCGTCCGTCCGTCTGCCACCAGGCTGTATCTCATGAACAGTGATAGTTAGACAGTTGAAATTTTCACAGATGATATATTTCTGTTGCCGCTATAACAACAAATACTAAAAACCAGAATAAAATAAATATTTAAGGGGGCTTCCATACAACAAACGTGATTTTTTTGCTGCTTTTTTGCTCGGTATTGATAACGATAAATAATTAAATTAAAATTGAATTGATATTTAAGGGAGTCCCATACAACAAACGTGTTTTTTTTACAGTTTTTATAGATAATGAATGGTACGGAACCCTTCTTGCGCGAGTCCGACTCGCACTTGGCCGATTTACTATTACTTTCTAAATAAAGCACTGAAAACTCTGAACTGAACTAAGTGAGTCAAGTAACTCTACTTGACTCACTATTCCGAGGTTCCAATAGAACCCACAAAAAACGAGAGTGGCGCCTTAACATTCAGCAATATTACAGCATCACGACAGCGCTTGAAGCTGAAACTACGGCGCTTCGTTTCCCCACAGACGTGAAAATCGCTTTCCACAGCGAACCGGCCGGCGACCGAAAGACCGAAAGTACCGAAACAAGCAAGCCTCAGTCTAGCCACAGCGTCCGCGAAGAACGCACGTGCGCCTCTCTCCTCTCTACTGCCGATCACATCAATTAAAAAAACCGAAATAACAATAAAAAAAACATTTCAACATTCGTTCCGGTGTTGTCAGTGATAACAGTGTGTGTGAACGTTTCCACCGGCTTCTTTTGAAAGGTAAATACAATTATTTTATTTACTTAGTTTTCAGATTTTACACGCTTAAAAATGGAGATAGTAGAAAGCGTGTGAGAAGGCTTTAGGTTTTTATTATATACATGTATACATATGTATATATATATATATATAGTACCTGGGTGACCGAGCTCCACTCGGATTTTTTATGACTGACAATACGAGCAAACCCGAGTTCAATAAAAATGAAACCTAGCAAGATCGATTTATCGTCCCCTAATCTACCTACAAACCAAATTTCATTAAAATGGTTGCACCCGTTTCCGAGATTCAGATTATATATATACATATATACAAGAATTGATAGTTGAAGATATCTAATACCTTTAAACGGTTAATTTGTTCCCAACGAGTAACACCTTAACGTCACATTGTTACTCAATGGAAATAATTTCATATGAAAATTCCCAACGTGTAACACGTGATTGTTACGTCAGATAAACAATTCGTTTTTACATTATACATTAAGTATGACTATGTATTAGGTACTACGTATATGTAAATATATTATATGTAAATGTAAATAAATTACAGACGTAGTATGTAGAAAATTTGCCTAAGTCTAAATGCAACGTACAACCCACCTTCATTCTAAATTTCATTCAAATCTGTTCAGTCGATTTAGAAGGAACAAGCAATACACCTTCGTAAATTTTCACTTAGAGATAACTATGAGTGTGATATAATATTAAATGTTCTATATTTCTGTCTATACATATATATAGATGACTAGCCGCGTGCCGCGGATTGACCTTGACAGAGAAATCATTTCTTACTGGATGCCCATATTTCACAATGAATGCACCAACCAATGACTTTCCATCGCGTGGACGTAAAGTCTAAAACAAAATTGTGTTCTGGGTTGACCGATACTTATATACTAACAATGATGAACTTAAAGATTTTGATATATAAAGACTCTGTCGTCGCGCTAAAACCTAATTTAACAAACTCGAAAAATGGCAAATGTGCAAGCATAATGCCAACATCAAGCAAAAAAAGTCTAGATTTTGCCACTTCGAATTATTTATTAATCGAAATTATTTTAATCGTGTAAGGGGCAAATTAAGGGGTCTAATTAGTTAGTAATTTTTTTGCCAGGATTTAAGTAAACATACTTTAGGTGCAGTAATTTAGGCTGTGCGTAGTCCGTCAGTAAGTCATTCAAGACGATAAGTTTATAAAATTTAAGGACCACCGACGTAAAAAACGACGGAACCGATTTTGATGAAACACAGCCAAGGACACTCGATAAAATCATCTTTCAAACAAAATAAGCAAGTCTTTGAGCAAAACTGTGGACGTATAGGCGTGGTGAAAATATATAGGGAACCTTATTGGCTATAAAACCACACCTCCTCGGCCACACCATCGCTTAACATCAGGCGGGTTGGTGGTCAATCGTAGATCTATCTTGTATTAAAAAAAACCCTAAAAACATAGATCAAAATCGGTCCATCCGTTTGAGAGACACTCATATTAAATGTCACCTATCTTTGGGTCGGTGGTTAAAAACA
The DNA here is from genome assembly GCA_947563715.1 of Lycia hirtaria. Classification (NCBI taxonomy): domain Eukaryota; kingdom Metazoa; phylum Arthropoda; class Insecta; order Lepidoptera; family Geometridae; genus Lycia; species Lycia hirtaria. The sequence goes on along the minus strand of OX387382.1, from coordinate 41,055,998 downwards.
TATTTATTTTCTGAACACTTTTATATCAACTATAAAGGCCGTCACAGACACAGCTATAATATATATTAATATACCGTACTATAATATATATTATAGCAAGCTACCACACACGGAGATGATGCTATAATATATATTTTGCCTTCATTTCATTGATGGTCGGCCTAGCGTTTGCACGTGTTTTGTAATAAAGGGTGATTTTAAAACACAGTAGTTATGAATTCAACAAGTGCATTGTTATTGGAATCGACAGTTCTTCAGACGACGATTCTGATGTTGCTTTAGAGATGTTAGTTGCCCTGTCAGGCACAAAAATTAGTCACAATCTAAGTCTCGTATACATTCAATTTATAAGTCGAATCCTGCTTCAGTAAAGTGATGGCGACTTTACTAGAAGCTTCTATGAAGTTTTGTCGACAACGTAAAAATTGTAAAATGACCACGTTTCACTACTACATTTCACTTGCCCACTCTCATGTACTTGATCAAACACTATATGAATTAAACTGAGGGTAGTTACAAATATTTTTTAAGTTTATCGAAATAAATGTATCTGTATTTGAATAAAACACCACCATTTTTATCGCATTAATATTCAAAATAACACAAGTTTAGGAAAAAAAAAACAAAGCAACAACATGTTTCGATGACGTTCCTGCCAAAACTCTCTTGAAACATGCTGTATATTCAAAATATGTCTTGCTATACCATAATTTATATTAATATGCGATAATATAAAAATATACAATAATATAAATTACGGTATAGTTTGGTTACGTCATAGAAATATATATTATAGCTGCGTGTGCGGTTACTCGAAAATTTGTATAGAAAATATATGGTAATATGTTTAGCTATAAAATATATTAATATAAATTATAGCTGTGTCTGTGACGGCCTTAAACGTTCGTGAAAAATAAATTTGTTTCGTAATATACTTTCGTCCAGAGCAGGTACTCGTATTTGCCGGTTTTTATTCAGCGTCTGAAACATGTAAATTCACACCTACTCACTTTTTTTTCTTAAGCCTTTTGCAAGAAAATCTTATCGGAAAATTCGTGGAATGTTAATTAAAAATAGATTAGAAGTTAGGGATTCATCGTCTTGCCATTTTTGGTTCAGTTGTTTCTGAAACAATTTTCATGTTATTAGAAAACCGGTTTTCTTGACTTTAGAGTAATTTAAATAAATTAGTATTTCTTCAATACTCATTTGCAGTCTTTTATCCCACTATTATGTTATAACATAATATATGTATATATGTTTGGTCCGAATTACATTTGTTTGAATCTTATTTGCCCGAATCCGTTTCATAGAACTGTCAGATTCCATATGTTTTACTTGAATTAAGTTTCTAATTCCATAAGAGTGTTAGCCATATGTCGTTTCATTTGCCCGAACAGTTATGAGGTTCGGTTCATTATGTTCTGTTATATTAAGCCCTGAAACTCACTTATCGTTTGGTTATTATATCCTATTTTTAGGTTAGGTTTCTGTTTATTTTATTAGTCACAGAAACCTAGAAACTTTCTTATTACAAAAATTCGATTATCAGACGAGTTATCAAATGAGCTATCAGGATTTTGATATAGATGGATCGATAAACTCTTTATTTTACACACCATAAAATTTACAATCAAGAGAAATTAATTAAGAACTAGTGTAACAACTGGTGGCCTTATCGCTAATAGCGATCTCTTCCAGGCAACCTTAGGATGGAGAGGAACGAAAAGAAAGTAAAATAACGGGGCGTGCAGTAATAGATAGTGGAGAATAAAAATAAAGTATAATAATCTCCTACACACAATATTTAAAAATTATATTCAAAGAGTAGACATACATTCTATTTACGCAACACACTAATACTTTAAAAATTAAAGTGTATTTAAAAAAAAAACGTTTTCGGGGAAACAATATTCGGTATTTCATAATTCGGACCATAGATAGGTAGCCCCCACTGTTGGGTAAGCCTTTTTCTCATCATGCTATCTACCTAAAATCTGTGCATTTTAAGTCAAACTTAAAGTATGATGTAAAGTATAGTTGCAGCCCGCGGTTTCAGCCGCTATCCTGTAGGCACCATACATTTTTTCGTAACAAAGTAGTCAGTGTACGAAAAATAATTCATAATAGATCTACGTTTGACCACTCGCCTGATGGTAAGAACCCCCCTCCTTACCCCTTCTATACTCTCCTAGCTGGTACCGAAATCCATAGTTCTACCAAAGTTTTAATTAAAAAGTAAAAGAACATTAAAAATACTCTAAAAATTTGCGATCACGTGCTGTTTTATCTAGCGGTAATCACCATATACTTATATTAAATATTTGTTCTCTTCATCTAGTTCTAACAAAACTTCTAAGCAATAAAGGCCAACGACATTATATACGTGCTGCGGAGCGAAATTCAATTTTTAAACAGTTTTTTTGTTCCCGACATATTAAACCAACGTGCTGCGGAGCGAAATTCAAATTTTAAACAGCTTTTTTGTTCCCTTGGGTTGTTGGGTAATCCAAGTTTATTCTTTACGTTTTAGTGTCGGTCTAATCAATAATGCAGTTTAAATCTAGAACCTACCTAAATTAATAAAAAAGATCCATATTCCTGTTGCGTACTGCACAAGAATGGAATTCATTGCCGCCATCTCTGTTTCCTGAGACCTACAATCTTGGAATTTTCAAGGCTAGAGTAATAATAATACTAATGTCACTCAGTCAAAATGGTCAGATTTATCAAACCTTTTTCTGGGATCGATGTTTTTACGCTTTACTTATCATCATCGTCAGATTCAGTGCCGTAAATAGGGCGGTGCCACCGGTGCCCAGGCACAGGGCGTAGACTCTGGGGGGCGCAAGAATGGCCAGACCAGGCAGGACTATTATTTTTTCGGTTTGCTCCTGATAAGTTCTAACTGCGCCCCTAGTGCTAACAAATGAACCCCGAAATATCCTTGACCTATAATATCTAAATAAACAAAGGCGCAGTTATAGAAGCTCGCACAGGGCGTATTAGAAAAGGCTATTTACGGCACTGGTCAGATTTAATCTCCGACCTCAATGTTGCTTCTTTAGCGTTTTTGAAGGTGAAAAGGCAGCATCCCACGCCGGGATTCACTTCACTTCGATGTCGAAGATTTGGGTTCAGAAAAGCCTTTTTGCATAATGCACAAGTGCTTAATGTACTTAATTAAAACTTTACATTTAAAATCTATAACAACAAATAAAAAAAAAGGTTATTTGAACTAAAACAATGCGAAAAACAAGTTATAGATTTGAATTTCCCGCCGTATGTGTGACGTTCCACCTTCAAACGTAAAAATAAACAAAAATAATTTTACCACGAGATAAAAACAAGCAAGATAAAGTATACAAGTCTTATCAGAAATAGAATACGCTGGCCTTCAAATTATAACAATTAAGTATACTCGTTCGAGTGTAACTGCCGAATTCGCCGTTCCATGTTAATATTGACATTTCGTTTTATGATGTAGCCTTTCAAAGGAGTCTAGTTTCGAGTTTTCCTTCAAAATAACTATTTTGTTACGTAACTAAATTATTCGGGTCCAAATAGACTACTAAATAGATAAAGGCGTTTTGTTCGAAAATACTGATTACTTATGGGCTCGATTTAATAATTAAATTGTTTTACTCTTTTAGACATTTTTATTCAGCGACTTCGATTTCATCTTTTGGTGTAATGAATTTTGTGAAGATGTTTCACAACTCCACCAATGTCACGTAGGATATACCATCAGTATTGATATGTGTTCTTGTCCATACAATACACGTTTATGCTTAGAAAATTCAAAAACCCGCGACAAAAAAACGGCTGAACCGATTTTGCTGAAACATAGCTAAGAACTCTCACGATGAAACTCTCTCTCAAACAAAAACTACACATGCAGACATACATATACACAAACATACAGATACACACGTCAAACTTATAACACCCCTATTTTTATGTTGTGGGTTAAACAGGGATCTAATATCTAACTACGAGTTACAAGTACGTCTATTTTCTCTGAATGCGTCGCCAACTGGGAGTGACACAATGCTACTCCATTGAAAATAAAAGTATTTAAAGTTAAAAAAAGATTAAAAGTATAATCAGAAGCTTAGACTCAAAATAGACGTAGTAGTTTCAATTTAGTTTAGAAGTCAGTCAAATTCGTATCCCAATATCTGAAATACAATTAAAAAGTGAGTACCTCATTTCAATTAAATGTTTATTTTTCAATTTGGTACGGTACACTTTTGAACGTCCATTTATCGTTCCAAATGATTTATTGAAATAACTAAGCACCTAACTAACAAGTAAACGGAGGATGTTTACATACAACATTCCTGTTGCTATACCAATTCATACAGTACAAAACAAATACGTTGAAAAGTAACTTGTTTGGACTTGGCTCATTCCGAGAAATTAGGCGCACAACTCTGCAAAGATTTGCCAATTATGCGAACATATCTGTTTTGTAGTTAAACAGATTTATGACGGATTTAATTTACAATTACGAAAATGTAGCTAATAAAATTTTTCGCTATCCACATACCATTTTAACCGATTTTCAAAAAGATGGAGGTTCTCTGTAGGTTCGACTGTATGTTTTGATATGTTTGTTCACCGATTACTTTGCCAATTGTGAATTGATTTTGATGATTTAGACACCCTTTTTAAAACGTTCTTTTTTACGCAAGATAGATCTACGACTGACCACCAACGTCGGTGATCAATCGTCTCGGCGGGAAAACCTTTCGAGGAAGCACTTTCCACATTTTGGAATGTGGCACTTCTATTTTTCTTTTTTATTACTGTCAACATATCTTATCGTAATTATAAGGAACTGGCAGCTAGGTATCTTCACTCGAAATTTTGATTAATCTCTGCAGTTTCCAATTAGAAAAATGCTATTTCACTTAAGGCCTTACTTCACTTGCGTGATAATTTTGTTTAGACAAACGACCAGCCGGCTTTTACTCCATGGTCAAGGGCATAACTGAGTCATCAACCTACTTCTCTGTAAATTAATTATCGAGAAGAAAGAGATTTTTGATGATATAACGACCACAGATTCCGGGAGTAATAAAAGAAGCTCTAAAATTTGACACTTGGACGCATAAATTATTAAGTTGGCAGTGAAACAAGAATTCATTGCATCATTTTACAACGGTGAATGCGTTTTGACACTTTCACGTGCTAATTTTTACTATACATAATTATAACTACTGTACATGTATATTACAGTAGGAATTTTCAAGCTGATAGTAACATCTTTTCAACCGACTTCATAGAAGGAGGGGGGTTCTCAATTCGGCTACAATTTTTAATCGATTTTCAAATGGAGGAGGTTGTATTTTTACTAGACTACATAAGAAGGAGGGTTCTGTTTGTGACCCAAAAAGAGAAATGTTATAAGTTTGACGTTTTTAACTGTGTATCTATAATCTGTATATATGTGTATCTGTCTATGCCATCGTAGCTCTCAAATGGATGAACCGATTTTGATCTAGTTTTTTATTATTAAAAGAGGATTTCATTCAATGTTATTAGCTATATTTCATCAAAATCAGTTTAGTTTTTTTTTTTGTTAGGGATGTATGAGTTTTCATTTACTAACTACGAATAAAGCGCAGCGTAGGAAGACCAGCCACGAGATGGACAGACGACCTCATACAAGTGGCGGGAAGACGCTGGATGCAAGCCGCTTCCAATCGGTCTTTTTGGAAATCCATGGGGGAGGCCTATGTCCAACAGTGGACTTCTTACGGCTGAGATGATGATGATGAACTACGAATAAAACAAAACAATATACAAACTACACACACTTAACTAACTAAACTACTACACAAAAAGTAAATCGCTTACCCTAGACCGATAAAGGTCTAAAGACAATCCAAATGCACAAACCCACAACCAGTTGGCAGCGTACACAGCATGCCGCATTGCCACGTTGAATGGCATATTATACGTTGGGCCAAATACGCACGATATGCATGAGTTTTCTAATTTTATATTTATTTAGTTTTGAATATTTAACGATTCTTCAAAATTTGATCATAATTAGACGGTAAATGGCCCGCTGTAAATTTCCCCCGTTTTTTACTTCACCCTTGTCCTAAATTTCCTGGATTATTACACCTTTTATTCCTTTTCTCTAAAATTTTCTAGACAAGACCTTACTTAGGAGGACTGAATACATAGCATTCCATCTTACCCAAATAAAATTAAAATTATATAGTAAATTTCACCGCACCAAACTTATCCTTTTTGGTGGTGTTGCCTCCTAAATTAGATCACCGACGATAAAATAAATCATGCATCCCATGTACCAAGCTTCATAGATTGTTTGTAAAATACTACCTGTGAAAACAATCATACATCTCTTACGCTAAAATGAAGTCACTACTTCCAATAATACCGACATCTTCGGCCAATACATCTATCTTAAAATAATCGCATCTATCACGATACCAACGTTGTAGCAAACAATAAAACATCCTGCGACATAATCTCATAACAAGAATCTGTCTCGATACAAGTCCATTGTGATCTATCTCAGTATAACCAGAGTTCCCCATACTCCCGAGCGCCGTACATAAATCATCGGGCATAAGACGCGGGATATCTTGAGGAGCTCCGACTATTCCGCTAAAACTAGATTTGTTTGTGCAGTGAAATTTATGGTGTCCGTGCCATAGAATACTTTATAATAGTAATGCAGAAGACTCACTTTACTGCTTCTCAGACTTCTACTTTAATCGTCATTATCATCATCTTAGCTACATGAAGTTCACTGCTGGAGATAGGCCTAGGCCTGCCCTATGGATTTCCAAAAAGACCAGTTGGAAGCGGCCTGTGTCCAGTGTTGCCTGCCACTTGTATGAGGTCTTCTGTCCATCTTATGACTGGCCTTCCTACGCTGCGCTTGCCAGTGCGTGGCCTCCCCTCGAGAACTTCTTGGCCTCACCGGCCATCAGTTCCACGTGCTATGTGCCCTGCCCACTGCCACTTCAACTTTTATAGTGCGGACTGCTAAATTTCGGAATCATTCCTGAGTGTATGTATATATCCTTCACCGATGTATGTATATATACTATCAGGTTCTCTCAGGTTCTCAGGTTCAGGTTCAATGGAAATGGTAGACAAAGAAGAGCTGTATTTGAAAAAGAAGAAGTTTCTCAATTTGACTGTATGTTTTATTTTGCAATCAATCTTGGTACACCTACAATTGGAGCAATGTCTTTATGTAAAAATGAAATAAATTGCTTCAATATAGAAGTCAACGTCCGACCCTATAAGCTGTAAAGCAAGCAAACGTTCCGAGTAGTGACTTGTGTGAAATCAATTCACGATACAAACGCTTCGTTCTCTCGTCGGAGTGTGTACTGTGTAATGACATTATCCACGCACCTCAATACTTCTCAGAGAACATTATACGCTCTATCATTGTACTGAGAGCCCTAGTCTTCCTAATAGGTACCAGGTATTCATCATCATCTCAGCTATAAGATGTCTACTGCTGAACATAGACCTCTCCCGTGGATTTTCATAAAGACCTGCTTAAAGCGGCTTGCATCTAACTTCTTCCTGCTACTTGTATGAGGTCGTCTGCCTTGTGTTGGGCTGGTCTTCCTACGCTGCTCATGCCGGGGCGTGGTCTCCACTCGAAAACTCCGCTGTGCTATACTATCTTTTTTTTTTTTTTTTTTTTTTTTTTTTTTTATCTCTACCTGTCCGGGCGCATAGGCCCGGCCCGCGAGCTAAAGTTTCCTAATATGGTAGTCAAGGATATGGCTATCTAGGGTTCTTTATTGCCTAATAATAAATTGTTTATTTTTATTTGTTTACATGAGTTGTCTACATTTTAATCTTACATACTTTAAATATATTACCTTTTACTTCCGTTCCTTTCTCTCTACTTATATATCTATTACATCTTTTCTATTTTCTACTGTTACAAGTTTTTATTTATTTTACTTGTTTACATAAATACAGTTGCGGTGGCGCAGGTTGCGATGGTCACGGCGTGTCCGGTTGCGCGTGTTGTGGTTGCGCATGTTGCGGTGGCGCGGGTTGTGCTGGTCACGGCGTGTCCGGTTGCGCGTGTTGCGGTTTCGCATGTTGCGGTGGCGCAGGTTGCGCTGATCACGGCGTGTCCGGTTTCGCGTGTTGCGGTTGCGCATGTTGCGGTAGCGCAGGTTGCGCTGGACAAGGCGCGTCCGGTTCCGCAGTCGTCATTTATTTTACGCTCATTAGAATGTTCTAATGTTTTTAATCTTGTTTTGCAATACCGGGACCGAGTTCAAACGTTCAGAGTTGAGGTTCTCCGATCGCTGGAACTCGTTTACAATTTTGTACTTTTTATGTGTATCGTTCATATATCGCTAACTTTACATTTTCTATTCTATTTATTTGTTACATTTCTACTATACTTATACTATATTTCAATTTATAATCATATAAGAACAGCCATATTTAATCGTTCATATATCACTAACTTTACATTTTCTATTCTATTTATTTGTTACATTTCTACTATACTTATACTATATTTCAATTTGTAATCATATAAGAACAGCCATATTTAATCGTTCATATATCGCTAACTTTACATTTTCTATTCTATTTATTTGTTACATTTCTACTATACTTATACTATATTTCAATTTGCAATCATATAAGAACAGCCACATTTAATCGTTCATATATTGCTAACTTTACATTTTCTATTCTATTGATTTATTACATTTCTACTATACTTATACTATATTTCAATTTGTAATCATATAAGAACAGCAATATATAATTGTTCATATATCGCTAATTTTACATTTTCTATTCTATTTATTTGTTACATTTCTACTATACTTATACTATATTTCAATTTGTAATCATATAAGGACAGCCATATTTACTTGTTTCTAAAATATATACTTTTAGTTTTCTGACAGTTTGTACACATATTGCTGTCGTGAGATTTTTGACCGTGTCTTGATCTTTACATGATTTATATACATTTTTATTTATTATTTGCTTGTTTTTTGGTTGCTATTGTTGGTGAGTATATAAATAAATAAATAAATAATAAATAAATATTGGAGGACATTTCACACAACGCCATCTAGCCCAAACTAAGCAAAGCTTGTACTATGGAAACTAGATGGTTGATAGAATACATATATACATTTTTTTCGTAAATACATACTTAAGATACATAGAAACACCCAGACACAGAACAAACATCCATGCTCATCACACAAATGTTTGCCCTGGGTGGGGATCGAACCCACGACCTACAGCTCAGGAAGCAGTCGTACTACCACTGAGCCATGAGGCCTGATATAAATATACTTCAACAATGTTTATTGCTTGTCTATTGCCGTTTATGTGCTTACTGATATATGTGTAGTTACAGTGAGATTCTCTACTGGTCTAGACACTTTTTGTTTATTACTTGTCGATTTCTTTACTTCTATTATTTGTTTACTTTTTTGGTAGTGCCATGGTTGGGAGATATAATTCATTATATCTTCAACAATGCTTTGTTTTTCTTTATTTCGTATTTTAGTTTTTCGATCTGTGTTGTATTTTGAATTCTTCAAGAATATTATTTTTGGTCTTGTGTTTTCAATGACAGGGCTTATTTTAGAAATGCTGTCAGTATTCTCCTTAGCACGAGCTGCAATGTTCCAAGTGGTTTTAATTACGTACTGAGGGGCGTCCGGCACAACTTTAGCAATAGGCTACTGAGGCTCTGGCGAGAGCGTCCCACTTCCGTCTTACTGGGCACTCTTCGGCAAACGCGTTATGTTCTATCTTTTCTTGCTTTGTCCGCAAACAGTTCGTGCATGTTGGCGGCGTTTCTGCCATTAAATCCGCACACTCGCTCTTCATGTGCAGTCCTGCGCAGTGGCTGCATCTTGCTTGCGTTTCTTTGCAAAAACGTTTGCTATGCCCATAACCGAGGCAGAGCGAGCACTGTACGAGTGGAGATTGGTCTGCCACCCGTACCCGCTGTAGAGCTAGGTGCACTGCCCCGGCTTGGACAGCGCGTTGCCATACTTGTGGCGCGACTCTTGCTACTATGCTGCGTGTGTACGGATTTCTGGCCCTTTTTGTATAAAGGACCTCTATACTACCTATTAGAAAGATCATAAGTACAGTGAGCAAACAAGAATACACACGTGGCAAGTTTCGAAGCGAACAAATTTGTAAAAATGCTAGGCTTTTTGAGTTCATGCAAAAACATGTCAAGCGCAACGAAATCGTTATTTACACTACACAAACCTCTTTTCTGCAGTCGGGTATTGTTTATAACACGCTTTTATTAGGTCGACCTGTATGTAATGAAATCTAAGGTAACTAATTTAACCATCTTCCAAGGATCGTAGCGTCATGAAAATTGGCAGCTGTAAGTAGTTCTGATGACAATACAATAATATAGTACTGTCGAACTGATCTGATGATGGAGTGAAGATATGAAGTAGAACTTCATGATGGAACATCGTATCATAGCTGTGTTTGGATTTGTTAGAAAAGTCTTGTAATGAACTTTGACCACAATAATTTGTAGCGTGTTTGTTAGTTTTTTAAACTGTAATTTATTTTTTAATATAGATATTTGTTTACAACAAATAATTCTACTAAAAGTTTGTACCTACTCGTGACGTGTACTGTTCGTGGAAAGACTACTTATTAGGGGCCATTCATTTATTACATTTTTGGGTTTAAAAACTAGCTAAAATAGTCTTACGTAATAAATGAATGGCCCCTTACTAATTACAAATTATTCCTGCTACTTACAGCTACTTTGCACGCAAGTGTGAAGTGACTTGCAACACTGTACTTAGTAACCAGTCGGTAGGTACAAAAACTAATAATATTTGATTTATTTTTTGATAAGTCTCCAACCGCGCCTCGGTGTCTGCCGTTTTCGATAAGTGTTTTGTAGATAATCTGTATTAATACTGATTATGATTCAATTTGATTGAATCGTTGCATTTAATTAGGTTAATTGGTTTGCACTTGAAAATATATATGTCATGAAAACACCGTTCTACGACGTACACTTTGATATTAGCTGCATTTCCTGGTTTTGCTCGCGATCGAAAAATATTCTCATATAAGATTACAATAGAAATAATAAAATGTCCTTCTTCGGAAGCTTTTCCCGGCGAGCTTCAACAAAGAGCGTTTTCAAAAGGGTCTCTTCAAGCACCTTTCCGGGCTAGCAAACCAACAGTAATGTCACTGATGTTGCAGTTGTCCGTAGGCGACGGTTACTTATCGCTTACTATCAAGCAAGCCTTTTTGCTGCACCAAAAAAAAAAACAATGAACTATTTTACTTCATATATGTTTAGTTTACTTGGATGCCATATTTTTTCAGTTATTTTATTTTAAAAACCAAAGTACTGAACTGATAAAATTTAAATAGGACCACCTCTAAAGTATGACCTACCAAACAAAAAAAAATCATCAAAATCAATTCATTATTGGCGAAGTAATTGCGTAACTAATATACAAAAAAAACATACAGTTGAATTTCTCAATTTGACGATAATTATGGTATAAAACGATCAGTGCAACTGTTTAGTCGTGAAAAGGTAACAAACTATCATCATCATCATCTCAGCCATAAGAAGTCCACTGCTGGACATAGGCCTCCCCCATGGATTTCCAAAAAGACCGATTGGAAGCGTAAGAGTAAGTAAAAGAAAATATTGATTGCCTAACTGTGTTCACAGAGATGTTGTTATATAATAAATAGTTCCAACAGTCTGCACATTTCAAGATGATTTCGCTTTTAAAATATCAAAGTTAGATAGGGAAATAGATATGTACTCGTAACTATCTATCAAAGTTAGTGTACTATTTCCTGCAGTTCTAGACTAGGTGTGTCTACTGAGCTGTGGCTTAAACACCTAGTTTGACAACAAAAAGATCCAAAATATCATAATTAATGTAAGTTGCTTATCAGTTCCAAGGTAACTCAGTAGGTATCGGGGTGAAGAGATCTCCAAAATAAAATAATCTTATCAGGATTATCTCCTGTCGGAGTGCTTGCACATTTCGGGGAAATATATTTTATCTTTGCGGATTATCTTATTTGCATCTTATCACGGAAAGCCGATAAATTGAAATGAATATAAACAAAGCATTATTGCGTTAATATACATATATCATAAAATAGTACTAGTATGTAATAAAACTCCTTTATATGGAAAACACCACTTTATTTCGCACTCATCCTTCATGGACCCCGAGAGGGTACTCCATACCTTTGCAAAGATTCTAACTCCACATTCACAATCCCTAGACACTTGAGAAAGAATGTGGACAAGAAAACTCAAGACCATCACTTTACTTTTTCGACTTAGACTATTAATAGGTGCTCATCGCACCGCCGCTCAGAACAGAATGTCTAGCTCGCTCCCGCATCCCACCCGCCATGACTATCCTTCACTTTATACGTAATCCCAACCGCCAGACATAATCATATTTTTATAAACTACTCGCAAAAGTCAAATGAAGGCAATTTAATCAAACACTACCGCTGGAAATAGTCATAATTTTAGAAACAACTTGCTAAAGTCAAATGAAGTCAATATAAATATAATTTAACCTAACACTCGTCCGTCCTGACCTCGTGCATGTCCCCATGCACGCTGCCAGGCGAACCTAACACATGGCCAGTTGGAGCGAGAGAAAGATAGAGCTAATTACCATCACAATAAGTAGATTAACTAGTTTCAAAAATCAAAATTTTGTACTCATCAGAGTTATTCATACTTAAATTTATACATTTTGTGACATATCAATTAATCAGTATTGTTTAAATTTAACCATTAGAAATCGACTTAATTACAATCTGTCACAATACATAGTCTAAATATTCATAAACCGATCAATCCTCACAAGTGAGTTTAATTTCTTTAATTTGTCACAATTAGGTACCTATTATAACTATCTGTGAATCAATCAGTTCTCACAGGTCAAATTAACTTTACATAATTCCTAAAAATACTTCTATCTGTGAACCAATCAATTCTCACTCATCAAATTAATCTTATACAATTTATCAAAATACTTATTCTAACTGACTGTGAACCAATCAATTCTAACATTTGAGCTCAATTTGTTCGATTTCTCACAATAACCTACTATCTGTGAACCAATCAATTCTCACAGATTTGGTCCACCCGTAAACCAATCAATTCTTACGGGTAGAACCAACTTAAGACTATTGTGACGAACCAATCAATTCTCGCCACAAAGTCATACTAACTTATTTCTAGCCGTAAACCAATCAATTCTTACGGAAGAAATACCCAGTATGTATTGCAAACCAATCAATTCTTGCTTTACAGACAAATTAACTTCATATAATTCCTAAAAATGTTTATTCCATCTGTGAACCAATCAATTCTCACAGGTTTGGTCCACCCGCAAACCAATCAATTCTTACGGGTAGAACCAACTCGAGACTATTGTGACGAACCAATCAATTCTCGCCACAAAGTCATATTAACTTATTTCTAGCCATAAACCAATCAATTCTTACGGAAGAAATACCCAGTCTGTATTGCAAACCAATCAATTCTTGCTTTACAGACAAACCGGATTGTATTACTACTGTACAATTACAATTTTATATTCTTCTAAACAATGGAGTAAATAAAGTAAGCTGTACTATGAAACATTGAACTGTGTGTGTTCAATTTACACGCACATGTGTTTGTTTCTATGCAATCATATATTATTATGCAATTAACTTAATACACAGCGACATAACATAGCGAAACAAACGTACTACTAGTCTTATTGTCAGATTCATTTAATTCTAAGGCGGCTACATGAACCCAAGGCAACATCCCATCAGAAGCGATGATCGTGTTACGTTTATTTCTAGTACCAGTTAAACCTGGAACGGCAGTGATTCTGTACCTATCATTATCCAAAATTTGCGTAACCCTATAGGGACCAACATACATATGGTGGAAGGAGCTTCTTACTCTTGCCATCAATAATGAAAAAAAGTCTACCTGCCCGTTAGATCGTGGACTAGCTACAGCATTTAAGATATGTTTTATATATTTGACTAAATAAATTCTTTTGAATGTGTGTGATGTAAAACTAGTTCCACGATTGCAAGACTTCGGAAAATATAGAAGATATCTTGCAGTACTTTTACCGTGTTCTGAGTTTGTGTTACGGACCGGTTTTATGAAATTAATTTTAGTAAAACCATCGACAATAACTAGAAGGTGAGTGTTCCCTCGTTTTGACTTCACAAAAGGTCCAAGGTGGTCAACATTGATCGTGTGGAATGGCATTTCAACCCTTTCAATGGTACGCAGTTGCCCTTCCTGCAATCTTACAGTTTTCTTTTCACACTCAATACACGCATTACCATATTTTTATGAATCGGGACTTTTGAGAAACCAATAAGAGTTCTTAATGCGCTTCGTAGTTTCCTCTATACCAAAATGCCCGATATCATCGTGGTTAATGCAGCACAGTTGCCATCTTGCACCTTTTTCAACCCAACGAATGTTCGATTTGTCGCCTTTAACAAATCAATACAACTTGTTGTCTTTCATAATGTAGTTATCTTTAATGTACTGGAGACCACGAGTATCAACGTCAGACACAAGAATGTCTCTGATACGTTGTAACTCCGGATCTCCCAGCTGAAGGGTGTGGAGCCAGTCCTAATTAGAATTTGACAATACTAATGGATGCTGTTCATTTAAATCCCTTGAGCCGTCGTTTGGGATCTAAAAGACAGAGCATCAACGAACATGGAACAGATAGAAAGTGGAAACTCTTGTATTCACGAACTCACGTTTCGAGAAAGTAGCTACACCGCAAGGTGCCGCAATCTGTCACCATTTTGAAGCTCTGTCCCAATTGATAAATACGAAATATCTTTAGTGAACAAATATCAGCCAGTGCCTCCAATTCATATGAAGGAAAATTCTTTTCTTCTGGAGACGTCTGTCTGCTGTAAAAGACTGCTACTCGAAATGGCTCGTTTTTGCTCAAACGCTGCAACAGGATGCCCCCGATACCAACTTTACTAGCGTCGGTATGAAATTCCGCTTCAACCGCTGGATCATAGATCGCAAGAATTGGGCGATCGGTAAGTTTGTTTCTTTCAACGTATTGAAGGCTTGTTCTTGAGCTCAGACCCAGGAAACATCCCTTTTAAGCAGTTCTGCAATTGCAAAGTTTTGAATGAACCTGCGAAAATATCCAACCAACCAACCAAAAAAACTGATGAACACAGTGCCGGTTGGATGGCTGAAGAAAGTCAAGCACACACAAACTTTGTTTTTATTTATTTTTTTGTACCAGGCCATACATCTGCTGTACTAATCTCGTAACCAAGGTAGTTTATCTTGTCCTGCAAAAAAAACTCGCATTTGGACAGATTTAGTGTGAAATTAGCCTTGTCTTTGAGCTGTAAAACATGCTCTAATCTTGCTTAGCACTCTTCGACACCTTTGCCATAAATTAAACATCATCAATGTAAGCAGTGGCCTCGGAGTTACGTGACAACCCCAACTACTTTGATTATTCTCGCGCACGGATCGCACTGGCGTGCGTACGCAATACTCCGTTGTGGAAAGTGTCTGTTGTGAAGGGAACGTTACGTTGCAGATATCATAACCTACATCACAAGGTACGAATACAAATTAAACCTTTCTACAAGATATACTTAAACGCTTTTAACTAAAAGATATATATCTCGTATTTCAACTATTATCAGCTGATGATACAAGTAGGTGCCGGAGACTAGTGTGCATGACTCATTAGCAGCCACGTTCCTGTGTCATGTAGCTGTCTCTGTCACTCGCCCGCTGCAAGCAATGCATTACATCGAACAATTGTTTTAATTGAGACGACTGCCAGGCTTCATATTACTCTATAGGCACTCTCTTCGGATGCATCAAAAATTAAAGAGTGGAAATGTCCGACTTGAACCGGTGAGCTTAAAATGTGTAATTAAAATACACCGGCCCTTTCAAGTGACCGTCTCGACGACAGTTCGAACTTTAATACTCCGTTATGGCGAGCAAATAAGACCTGCCTTAGATCATGGACTTGTCTGGGGAAGTGGAAGATGGCACTCTGCCCGACATCGCGACAGAGCTTCGGTGTGTACGCCATGATATGGCCGAAATTAAATCATGCCTTAAGTAAGGTTGGATAGCTTTGGCTCAAGAATTCAATCACTAGAGGAAAGAGATACAATTATCTTATCCCTACAGGAAGAAATCCAACAGCTAAGGGAACAACTAAACTTTCAAGTGCAATCTAGCTTTAACGAGGAACTGGAGATTATAAGCAGTAATAAGGCTTCTAACGAAAACCTTAAGCACATTACGATGGTGACATCCACAAAAATAGGTGTGAATTTACTTGAGACTGAAATAGACTCTGTGACCAGAGCCGGCCCAAAACACCCAAAAACAATGGAAAGGACTCAATGCCTGGTAGGTCAATCTTCGTCAAGTTCACCAGAAGATTTAAAGAGACGAAGTGCTAGAAGCGGGAAAAGTCCGTTGGCACACTCTTATATCCGACGATCTGAGTCTACCTGGCCCGCCTCGCAAGATTTATGTAAATGAACATCTCTCAAAACAAAGTAGGCTGTTATTTCATGAAGCCAGAATACGACCAAATGGCTCCTAATTCCAATTCTACTGAGTCCACATCGGGAAAATATTCTTACGCAAAGAGAAAGGAAAACCTGCCCATCAACAGCTACCCCGACCTGGATCGAGTTATACCCCCTATTATCAGCGACAATCGTAACCCGGCTCCAGGTAACAGTTGCTAGCCGCATTAAAATATATTACCGCTACCTAACATCTTTGAATGCTGCGTAGTTGCCTGCAACCTGCCCGATGTCGCTGGACGTCGCGGTTCTTCCTCGCAGTCACTTCTGCTTGCTTCGCGAAGCTGGGAACCATAGCGACTGCATTCTCGTTCGCGAAACTCAGCCGTGCGCAGGTGGCTTCACTTCCGATGTACTTCGGCTACAGGTTTCCGTAGACGCTTCCTTTTTCGGTGAAGGTGTTGCTCACATTCTCGTAACCGCTCCCGTTCACACGTAGAACTGCGGCGTCGAACTGGCTGCGACTACGGCAGCGATGCTGCCTACCGACACGCTGTACACGGCTGCAGCTGCGCCGTGTATCTTACACTCGCTGTGAAGACATCCTATTGGGAGTCTTCAAGTGCCGTGGAGGTGGTTCAGCATTGTCTTCCATTTATATGTGGCTCGAAACAGAAAAAGAAACTGTGTTAGTGCTTATTTAAATCTTATTTATTTGTTCGCTAGAAAACAATGAGAGATTTCGAATACTCAAAATCCATTAAAATACCACGATAATCATCAACATAATACATATATATAACTGTACACGTTCTAAAGTTCTCAACTTGTTCAAATCTATCCAATAAATGAGTTAAAAGTACACACACATTTATGTAGTCGATATCTAGTATAGGTAAAAAAACTGTACAATATTAATACATGTTGATAGGACATAGTCAACAGGCTCCATACTACTCCATATTACTTTCGTTTCACTCCTCTCCATCCTAAGGTTGCCTGGAAGAGATCGCTATTAGCGATAAGGCCGCCAATTGTTACACTAGATTTTAAATATCTTATCTTGATTGTAAGTTTCTAAGGTGTGTACAATAAAGAGTTTATCTATCTATCTATCTCCATTAATATAATTAATAAAAATTTTGATTACTTGTTTATACCCGATAATTGCATTGGCTTAATAAAAGGTTGTGATTGGATTAAACCCTCGGTTAAAAGGTAGGTACTTTGATTTACCAATTTCTTAGATTTCGCGGTTAAAATGAGGGTAGAAAATAACACACTTTACTCTAGCTAATTTCAGAAATTTTTCGAGCATACACGTATAATTTATCCAAAAAGCAGGTACTTACCACTTCTGATATGTAATAAAACTCCTTTATATGGAAAACACCACTTTATTTCGCACTCATCCTTCATGGACCCCGAGAGGGTACTCCATACCTTTGCAAAGATTCTAACTCCACATTCACAATCCCTAGACACTTGAGAAAGAATGTGGACAAGAAAACTCAAGACCATCACTTTACTTTTTCGACTTAGACTATTAATAGGTGCTCATCGCACCGCCGCTCAGAACAGAATGTCTAGCTCGCTCCCGCATCCCACCCGCCATGACTATCCTTCACTTTATACGTAATCCCAACCGCCAGACATAATCATATTTTTATAAACTACTCGCAAAAGTCAAATGAAGGCAATTTAATCAAACACTACCGCTGGAAATAGTCATAATTTTAGAAACAACTTGCTAAAGTCAAATGAAGTCAATATAAATATAATTTAACCTAACAAGTAGTATTTCACATGTAGAATCTTAATTTTTTTCTCAGCTTCCAGAAACGAGTTTATAAATGCGGTAGGTAACAAACATTAAAAAGTACAGGCTAATGGCATAGATTTAGGAAAGGAGAACAGATGGATTCGTTCAAAAACACGTATTTAATTCACTCGGACAACTGTTTGTGCGTAGTGTTCCTAAGTTTGTCCCTAATTGTTAACCTCCTTCTTTTCTTAGGTCGGTTCAAAAAGGTATTACTACTAACGTGGTATTAATACAGACAGACAGTCAAAAAAGTCATCTTATAAAGGTTCTTTTTGGGTACGTAGCCCTAAACCACAGACATAAATATACAAATATCTTATTGCGGAAACTGTTATTGTCACACCTTTGGATATTTCCACCATTACCAATATCAACAAATATTATTTGAAAATTTTCAAATAAAAATAGTCTATTTCAGTAGCTGACAAAACGCTTGCAGCCGCTGCATTTCTGGCTCAATCAGTATGTTTTTTCATCATGTTTTGTTTGGCAGAGTCGACCAGAAGATGTCCGGAAATATCCCCAAGTATCCATGTCTGCGTATTGTCACACCAATGTGACGACAGTCGTTTAAATTCGTCAATTTCTGAAATGGCCATAAATCAATTTAGATCGACAGTTTTAATGGCTATCATTGGACGAATTTCGAGTTAGTTGCCGAACGCATTTGTTAAATTAATTGATTAAGATTTATAATGTGTAATAGAAAGTAGTCTAAAAATTTAAGAATGATCGACAACAATCGTAATTAGTAAATGTGTATTGTTTGTTTTTATTTGTATATTAGATTTTTAACTTTTTAAAGAAAGAAGGGATGTTATAAGTTTGACGTGTATATCTGTGTAGCGTCGTAGTTCCCGAATAAAATAAACCGATTTTGATGTACTTAGATTTTTTTAAATTATGGAAATATGACAGTAGCTACGATTTAAAAAAGTGCACTTTTATGTCAGTTTAAAAAACAAATAGGTCATTCTTTTCCAGATTTTACTTATTTTTGTGACTCCATAGTAATCAGTAGAGCAGACTCTTGATAACTCTTTTTAGAGACACAAAATGGTGTCAAGGTCAGAATCTGTATCATCTTGTGCTGGTTGCATCACCTTTGGCCACATGCTCGCTTCAATAGACATTGGTGGAATCACCAATTTATTCGATTAATGAACTTCTAAACATGTTTTTTATCAAGGTTCTTTGATATAATATATAGTTATATAGGATGTGAGGTACGGAAGCAATACAATTTCATTCAAATGTCAAAATTGTGCCCCTCCGAGCCCAGCATCGAACCTAACTACACCGTTGAAAGAATCACCATAAAGCCCCTTTTAATAAATTCATTAATCGTTAATAGATCCGTGCTTTTATCAACTCGCTTGTTGAAGCGACGATCCACAATATGTCCCTAGGACATAAAATACATACTTCCCCAACCCTTATTAACTATGAAATTACCCTCAAATTCACACCTTTATACGTCACCCCTATGCAGTCTCATTCAGTAATCGTCGTCAATGGACCCTGATTTATGTTACGCATCAAAATGAGACAACAAACATCTGTCAGAACGCAAGCTGCCGACATTAGTGCAGTGTTTGTAGACAAATAGGCAGACGGATGGTTTTATTTATGCATGTAACAAAATAGCGAAGCGGAGGGTGTCAAGTTACAACTTTTTTTAAATATTGTATCATTGATTTCAGAAATTGTCAAGAAGTGTTTTGTATCAACGTGTTTACGAATGAATATTGTTACAGAGGTGATTGATAAGTAGGTGTATGTTACAATGAGATTTTATCTATAGAGAGGTTATACTCATTTAATATGAAGTAAAAGCATGGTAAATCTCAGTTCTCAGCACTTTCGAGGATAAAACCACACCCTTAAGGCATTTTAGTATCGTAACCTTTTAAATCTTGGTGTTGCACTTTCTAAACACAGGATGGTATTGTCGCTGTTCAGAAGTCACGACACGCGTCCAACAACTTTGCCCGATGTGTCGTGACTGAAGAACAGTCGGGCGATTACCTTACTTGAGACGGCCACGCGGAGTCGGGGAAAACCTATCTACGTATAAATACATCACTGGTATGTTATAGAAAGACTTTGTTCGGGTTAAAAAGTTACTATCGACTAGATATCTTAAAATGTTGTAATCACAGAATTGTATGTTCAAAAAAAAAAACATTGCTATAGTGTTTCATTTTTATATTGTCTATTTATAAATAGGTATATATACATATGTATATTTTTTATCGTTGGATTCGATTACCTATATCTCCCAGATGCCTACATTTTTTAATAAAAATATTGTATATTTGCCGCAAAAGTGAAACGTAGGTACTTTTTAGGCTTCCGTACTAAGGGTGCGGGAGCCTATTCGTGAGGCTACGGTGTCTGTCTATCTGTCTGTCCTACACTTGAACGGTAATATCTTTCGAACGGTAATAGATACAAGTCTCAAAATTAGCAAGATTATAGGGTTCAGTATGATGTAAGCCAAACAATTTAATAATTAAATAACAAACAATAGTAATTATCAGTTTTTTGTCTTTAAAAATAGAAACATATATTGTTTTGTTGTAGTTAATAAAGCAACAAATTAATTTACGTTGCCGTAACACATAAACGAGTCACACTTGGTGGCACTTACGTCGATATATTATATCGACCCACGCCGCACAGTCATCTTGTTATATCATAGTCACGCTAGATGGCGCTTTTCACCAGTATTTCTTTAGATATGCCTACCATTTCAGAATATTTCTACTGTATAGAAAATATGTGAAATTACACATTTTGCTAATTAGTCCTGTTTTCTCTGTTCATATGTTGCCAAGCCTCTATGTCTGGGTGAAACTGGTTCTTTGCCGAATTTATTAACGATATCCATTATACGTTAAACCGTTAAATCATACTAACGTCAATCAACGAGAGCTCAACACATTTTAGTTCACCCAATTCAATTAGATGAATCCCAATGAGACCGCCTCTGAAATGACGTTACCAATAGACAGACCACATCTCTCAAAATGCTCGTAAAAGTCAACAGATTAATACAATTGAGAAGAACCTTCATCGCCAATATTGCTAAGTTATGAATGGACTCGTCGCTTGACTTGTGAACCCTGCTACGTACGTTTTAATGATAAATTTGGTACATACGTAATCTTTGAGTGAGTGACCGTTTATGCATGAAATTGTTATAGTATGGATAATATTCGAGCTTTGTTTTTAGCCCTTCCACACAGCAAACGTGTTATAAGCGTGTACATAAAAATGTTGATTTACAAAAAAAAAAATGCTTATCTGTACTTGGAAATCAAAATTGATCAAGTCATTAAATATATATATAATATACTTACTCGTATTTAGTTACTTACACTTGGTTTTCAGTAATAACTTAAAGTAGTAAAATACGGCTTCTTATGCAGCACCGTTAGAATCGCAAATAAAACAAAACCTTTAAGAATACGCTGTCCCTTGACATAAAATCATGAAAAACAAGAAACAAACAGCGCCAGTAAAGGAAATAGTCTAAAACTCCTCAATTAATAACAATGTATTCTATATCATGTATAAAATACTGCTTCTTACTGCCTGTTTAAGTACTTACGTATAAAAAATGCTATCCCAATATGCTTATTATGACATAGATTTTTATACGGAACCTTACCATATCTGGACACATTTCTTGCTCTAATATTTATATTTCATTTGCCTAAAGATATCATATTTGTCACATAACCTTGCCAAGAACCAATTTTAATCTGTATTTTTATCTGTGTCTATATTTGTTTATTTATTTTGTCTTTTTTAATTTTAAAGATAAAAAAATATTGAATGAATTTTTTGTATAAGTATATTTCTAAGCAAAAGTCAACTTAATTTTAAACATATTGGATGTGGAATATGTCGATGCTCTCGAAAAAGTAAAGAAATATACAGGTGCATCCTTTCATGCATACTTTCTATGCAAAATAATTTCAATATTTCATCTCACTGGCAACAATAACTTTTTACAACAGATTTTTTTTTCTATGTAATATATATAATTATGGTACGCCGACGCCTTAAATGTGTTACTTGTAATGCCTTGGGCCCGTTATGTCACCATTAAGAATACCAATGATCCAATATGACAATAAATGACGTCACTTCCTCAACAATTGAGCGAATGAACGAACGAATGGGTGGATCTATAATGACATGTGACAGCTGACACTGATGTCACCGCAAAAGCCTTTAGTGGCTAATGCCCTTTACGACTAATACAACTGATGAACAACTTTTTTGTTCGTTATAACGAAGCTTGAGTTTGACCACATCCTGCCAGATTGATAAGAATAAAGCACTAAAGAAAAGAATAAGCCCGAGCGCACACTATCTGATATGCAATTGCGACAGCTTGGCGACTGTCGTCCGACAATACTCATACATTATTAACAGACTTCAAAAAATGAGGACTGAAAATGAGGAGGAAAATAAATAAAATATATATGTATATAAACTTTTTTATTATATATATGTTGATTTATTTTAGAAAACGAATGAATTCGGTTGCATTTTTTTATGTCTGTCACCTCGTAACTCTGTCATTTGTACTACGTTTTATAAAATTCTTATTTTTTTTTATGGATTTATTTTCAAATTGGTTCCATAGAAATTTTATCGAAAACGAATTAGTGGCTTGGCTTTTAGAACAATATAACTGGAAGAATTATGTCATCTAAGTAAATGTAATTGCGTATTTTAAGTCGGTTGTTTCAGTTTTTTAAATTACAATAGTAATTATGTTCTAAGCTCTGCACATTTGACCTACAAGTCACAGATTCGCATGATTGTCGGCCACAGGTTGTTGTGTCTAGTCGTTGAACTGACGAAGTTGCGTGTCGTATAGTGTGCGCTAGCACTTATATTCATATTTTTATGGCCTTATTGATCACACACAGAGCATCTAACGCTTAAATGCCGACTTGGTCAAAAAGTGATGAGCACATGCGTAGTCTGGCATGAAAACTGGCTCACAAATGCTTGGCTACAAAGTTTCAAATAGCGGATGGTGGCTAAAAGCCGTTGAAAGAGTTGAAAATGGTTGATTATGATGACATCGCAAGTGCTTAAAGGTTCTTACTGTTGTATAGTCTTTATTTAAAAGTGCATAACATACTGGAATATTTATTAATTGATTCAGAAAGAAAAGCTCGCCCGACGGAGTGAAAACGGAGAAATTTCGATCGAGACCAGACATAAATAAAGTCATGTAGACCCGGCAAATAATAACGAGTTTGAGAGCTTTCCAACATATTAGCACGTTTTATTAATGCAATATAGACTACGATTGACTACCAACTCGCCTGATGTTAAACGACGGTGTGGCCGAGGATGCAGCTCGTCGATCTAGAAGATATATATTCACTCTAGCGTTGAAAATTCCAAGATTGTAGGTCTCAGGAAACAGAGATGGCGACAAAGGATTTCATTCCCGTGCAGTACGCATCAAGAATGTGAATTGGTATCGCTGAGTACGGATTTTTGGCATTTCAACGAGAAATGGGTGCTTATTCGCCGATTTTCTGCTGGTCCTGTAGTGAAATGGGGAGGACGAAATTAGGTCGTAAAGCTCTTGCGCACATTCTTATTTTATATGTATATACGTTTTTTACGTAAGTATCTTATTTTTAATGCCAGAGAAGTAAACTATAATTATGCGATGACACATTATACTGTGAAAACTGACTTTTTTAATCAAGCTGTGCTATCTCATTACTGGGTAATAGTCTCGCTGCTTCTTTCCAAAGTCACGGTCTTCAACTGTCACTCGTGCCGAAACATGTCAAGATTGTCGCGTTAGCGTTTCCTGGGATTTCTAGGATAGCGTTGTTCAATCTCCACAATGAGACAATGCCCACATACCCAATCAAAAAAATTCAATTGAAAGACCATGTGGCCTTTCAATTGAATTTTGTTATTAAAATGATTTTGATATGGCTTCTTTGGCCAACGTCTAAAAGAGAACGAAAAAAAATATGTTAATAACGCTTTAGCAGGAATGACTTACTTAGGTACTTTACTCGGGCTGACTAGCGATTGTATAATTTGTATTAAGTATTTGAAATATAAATATATCTCCAAATCTCCATAAAGTAGATAAAGTAGACAATAGCAAATGTGCTAACCGCGGGTCCTCCTATAAAAAAAAAAGATGTTATACCTAATTCGAAAATAGGTAGTACAAATATTCCTATTGCAATTTACGCACGCGATGTGGAGCCATGCAGTCTTGTCTGGTGTCTACATTAGGTGTGGACACAGGTTTTTCTTCAATTTGTGCAAGGAGAACTTGTATCCCAAAGAAGGTAGTCACGGAATGAGTAGGAACTTTATTTCTATTTGTTGCAAAATTCGTATTTTAAATAATATTTACATGTGTATAGGGTGCTATTTTTATTATTATTACTTTCGAGTGACTGTAAGACTTACAGAAAGTATTGTCATCGTAAAAATAAAGGTTTTTCCAATATACATCGTTATTACTAGTATTTTTGCGAACAGTAGACCTTGCAAGTACAAACTTTGCAAATGAAGAAGGTGACAAAATTTATAAGTAACACTCCTTATTATTACAACATCTTGATTCATAAGAGATTGTCAACATTGAAGTCCCTACCAGTCCCTACTGAACAGTCTCTAGCGAGAATTTTGTCGTACTTCAGTAGGCATGATATCAAACCTCTAAGCTCAGATACTAAAGAGCTTCCAACTCTATCCAGAGCGAACTCCTTACTGCCATTAACCGTAACTGCCGGAATGGCGACACAAACCACACACCTCGCCGTAATGAAGCGGTCACGACCACCATTGTTCCTCCTTGGTAGTTAAACTTCAAACGCTTTTCGAAAGCCATCTCTGTTACTTCAGACAACTTCGATCCCTTGAGCTTTAACTTGGTTTTCTTTCCTTTTGTTTTCCTTAATGGTTAGTGTTAATGCTTTCCCGCAGGATTCGGGCTTTAGTAGCTTTTTTTTTGTAAACTTTTTGTAGCCTTTTTTGTAGCTTATGGATGTTTTTATGCAGCTGGTATAACACAGATCTCTGTTTTTCAGGTAAATATCGCTGTTTCCGGTTATCTGCTGTGTATGAGTAAGATAGTATTAAAGTACAAGACGCTACAAATTGTTCGAAACATCAGATCATACAATTATATAAAAAATATACGCGATTATTAAAATCCGTTAAAATTTGTTTAATTTCAATTAGTAACAATCACGAAAACCATAGAAAACATTAAATTATTTGTTGTAAAATTGCGCTTTATCTTCGCTTCAAAATAATAGTTGCCATTACGTGTTTGGATTACACTTTACAGGGGTTGTTCTCGTAACTTTGCACTAATTATGTACTTAAAAAGTATATTATTTTAAACAACAAATCTAAATATTTAACATGGTATAGATTAAATTTTATTAATAAAAAAAATTTGAAGTAAAGAAATAGTGAAAGCTCCGAAATTACAAATGAACGCAATGATATTTCTTGGAAGTTTAAATACCTACGAACGTGCAGAGCCAAAAACAAAAGTATAGAAAGAGATTCTTTCCCGTGACAGCTAATCCTGTTTGACAGTTGACACCTCCAACAGGAAGCGGAAACTGGCGCTTGCCTCTAATCCCGCTAAGCTGGGATTATTATCACTTTTTTTAGTGTGAGACAAATTGCTCTGGAGATGGTTTATTTTTGGGTATATATTTGAAACGATATGAGCGAACTGTAAGCTAATCAGAATGTTTTATTTAAAAAAAAACTGTCAATGTAATAATATACTAGGTAGTATTGCCCTATTTGGCATTCAGTTTGCCTTCATCGGGCTAGTCAATATTTAGGATTATTTAGTTATTTTATTGATTATTGTAAAGTGACAAATATCGTATACACATATATATTTCAAAATAACTTGGCACGTGATTAAAAAACTTGTTAATATGTTACAATACAAATAATTTGTTCTTCAATATGTTCTAATAAACCATAACTATAAAAATATCGGATTAATGGCCAAAACCATTATTAATATATTTGCTCCAAAAAAAAAAACAACTAAAAGTTGAAAATTCATTAATCAAAACAAATTACATTTCTCAGTAGTCACACTGTCTGCACCATTCATAGATTTAACGTTTATTTGGGCTCAGGGTTGTCACGCGTCTTTAATTTTATTTAAAAATATTGAATAAAAATAAAATAGTAATAAATATAGATACGACACCATTTATAGAAAATACGAATTTATAGAATAGCGACACAACTGCGTACAGCCAACATGAAAAAAAAATGGTTGTCTGTAAAGTCGGTTTACGGACGATAATTTTAAGTGATAACGATGCTCACAAGCCGAACGCTCAGGCCGATCGTGCCTCTCTATCGCTTGTTCCGCGCTCCCGCTTGCACGATCGGCTCAGGCGGAACGTGACACTTTTTCGTTCGTGCAGCCGGCGTTCATCGATTTATAAGACGTTTTCACGTCAAAAAATAATAAAAGCAATAGTGTGTTAGTGGAGACCATGCACCGGCGCACGCAGCGTAGGAAGTCCAACCACGAGATGAACAGATGACCTCATACAAGTGGCAGAAGACGTTGGGTGCAAGCCGCTTCCAATTAGTCTTTTTGGAAATCCTTGGGGGGGACCTATATCCAACAGCGGACTTTTTATGGCTGAGATGATGATGTGTTACCCGAGCTAGCTAGGACAAGAAACTGTTTGAAATTTATTTCCTGCCGCATATCTGCCATTAGCCCGTAATACCGTTGCGATTGCACTAATGTGATTGCATTTGCAGCGCTGCTACCGCGCTGCTGTCTAGCCTAATATATACTCACTTTGTCAGAGTTAGAATTTTTTATATACAGATAATTATCGCATAAGCCATAAAGTATACACGTAATCGTCTATCGGAAGATAGGTATTTTTACTACCTTGACTTTGACCTTGTCTTATCGCAATCTAATTATGAATATAGGCCATTAAAAATGGTTGAAAACAACATTTCTTATCTTACAATTATTTGGCCTATGTTTCAATTAAATACGAATACAATATAAAATGAACTATTTAATTAAGTAGGTATGATTTTATAACGGCCTAAATGGCTTGATCAATATTGATGTACGAGTTGCAGTTTGTTTTTATGTCCCGAAAGTCATAAGAAAATAGACAAGGAGAAAACTATTTTCTACCACTATTCATTAGCCGATTTCGACAATTACTTTTTTTATCTAATTAAATTATATGCTTCTTGCTATGCTTTTACGTTTTGCTTTTCCAAATTTTGTTACAAACCGAAGTAAAAAAAAAAAACGTTGGTATAGTAAAATAAATAGAGACATTAATAGTTCTAACCCAACCATATAGGTAAATAAAGAATGATCTGAATCGGACAATATTTAAGGAGAAAAAATAGTTTTCCCTGTTGTATGAAAAAACGCAAAAATTGCCGCGACGACTTATGTTCTAATAGATCTGCGATAGTTCTATTAAGAGTTGTTTAATTTAAATTAAGGTTGGTGACATCCCTAGATCACGGAATCGTGTTACTAGCCCGCCTTTGATGTAGCGTTCCCCGCGATATAATTAGCGCGAAGGTTTGCGAAAGAATTCCCATTGACCCTGTTATTGGTCGGAATGTGTTGTTTACTGCCGCTCACTGGATCTGGTTTCGGGAAGACATCTACTCATCGTTACGATGTCAATTAGAACTGTTAATCATTCTGAATTCAGAAATATATTGAGTTATTTTAAGGCAAACTTTTACCGAGCACTTTTTCATACAAAAAGTGAGAACTGATTTCTACCCGTAAATATGCCTGATTTCGATGAATATTTTTTGTGGCTGAGGTGATGATGATGTTGATGTAATCCAAAATCCACAGTTTTGACCAAGTGCGAGTTGCAGTTCTTTACTATATTAAGAAAAAAGTATATGTATTCTTTCAGCTGATTAGTTCCCATAGTACAAACTATGGGAAATAGATATTTAGCTAAGTTTGGGCTAGAAAATGTTTGTGTGAAAATGTCCGCATAATATTTATTTATTTATATTAAAAGGTCTAAATAATTTCGTTAATTTAACAAAATTCCCTTGATTTCGACGAGTCCAGTACCTTTTCACATAGAAACCTAAACATTACCTATACCATTAGTTTAAAATATAACATTATTATATTCAAATATTTTATCCAAAATTGTGCTGCACGAAACAAGATTGAAATCTTCCAAAGGGAAATGTAACATTTTTGAATATTTTCTTTCCATTATCTTTAAAATTGTATATTTCCAGATTAGTACCGGATTTATGATATAATCATTGTTCGACCTATATTCGCCTCAACGAGAGCGAATTTCGCTTGAACCCGTTCTAAATATAAATATAATAATGTGGAGTTTCTGAATGTTTTATCTTATAATTCTTTATCCAAATCTCATATTTGGATAAAGAATAATCTACCGTTTATAGTTTTACGTGGTCACTCACTATGGGCCTTATAAGGAAGTTCAAAGTCACGCAACAAGCTATGGAGAGGGCTATGCTCGGGATCTCCCTGCGAGATCGTATCAGAAACGAAGAAATCCGTAGATGTATGAATGTCACCAACATGGCACAGAGGATAAGCAAGTTGAAGTAGCAAGGCACATAGCACGTAGAATTGACGGCTGGTGGGGCCGAAAAGTTCTTGAGTGGAGACCGCAAAATGGCAAGCGCAGCGTATGAAGACCAGTCACAAGGTGGATAGAAGACCTCATACAAGTGGCAGGAAGACACTGGATGCAGGTCACTTCCAACTGTTTTTTTTTTATCCATGGAGAAGCCTATGTTCAGCAGTGGACTTCTTGTGACAAAGATGATCATGATGATAGTCCCACTAAGTAGTCACAGTAGATCACTTTCCCATTTATCATTGACATGCCCAAATTCCGTACACAACGATTACGGTCCACATAATTTATGCATACTGCACAGGAGTGAAAATACAATTATATCTTCAGCTTTCATCAGGTGTTTCTAGTAAAAGGTAATAAGTAATAATGGGCTATAAAATCAAGAGTTTATTCATTAAGTCGTCAATTTTATAGCCACTTGGGTAGTTTACGACTGGCTTTTATAAGCAAATGCTAGTTTTTATGTAATTCGATAAAAATAGTCTCACACCGCACGCCTAGTCTGCTGCAACACATGTTAGTATAGTCAAACATGATAAATTGAAATGTTGGAGAAACAGAATACAAGCCGGCTGCGAATGCGAATCTTGCTGGACAATCCTTGCTCTTACCCCGTACGCCTTGCGCTTACATCGCATGCCTCGCGCTTGCTTCGTATGCCTCGCGCTTGCTTCGTATGCTTCGCGCTTGCTTCGTGTGCTTCTCGCTTGCTTCGTATGCTTCGCGCTTGCTTCGCAATATTTACTCCTCAGATTTTTTATGACACACACTTATGGTCAATTGATCACAAACCATGTATAAGCGTCAACCCGTATAATGAATTTTATTATTATCTATATTATCTACATTATTACTGTTGCTATAGAAATAATACCGATAGACTGAAGAAATCAATAAAAAAGAAATAACCTACGGAATCATATTACAATCATGGACTCAAGCGCATGTATTTTTTACCCGACTGCGTAAGAAGGAGGGTTATATTTTTATAACTTTTCATTCATAGCTAAGCTTGCGCTTGACCGCCAGTTCGCCTGATGTTGGGCGACGCTACGCTCCACTATGGAGCCCGCTTGCCTAGAAAAAACCTATTCCCTCAAGATTTTAAGACACCCAGTTTAGATCTACATTTTCAAATAGACATAGTATCCTTTTAGTGAACTCACTGTAATACCAGAATTCGCGTACTCCTGCATGAATATTGAATACAGAATACAGTACTATTACGCAGGTATACTTTGATATTGTAGGTAAGTATTGTTAAACTTGAAATAACCAAGAAATCAGCTATTTTATTTAATGAAATAGGTCAGACGTCAAATAGATAAGAAATTCTTAGATAAAGAATTTAATTATGTAAATATAGGAGAGAACCGGATGAGGTCTATCGTTATTAAAACAAATTAATTAGGTAGAAACAATATTTTTAACTATTTTGTGGAAAATTATGTTACTTGTAACATATGACTTAATCTAAAAAATATAGTTTCGTACTTATACATAATCATAATACTTATAAAATGAAGGATACGAACAGTACACCTGGCGAGCACAGACTTTTAGCAGGACGTATTGTTGTAGAAAGTTTGTGCTCGCGTGGTCTACTGTTTCTTAATATACTAAGGTTTTGAAACGAAAAATTGCAAAAAACACTCATACAAAAGCGAAACTAACTGTTTGCTTATTCAGTTTTTTTTCTTTTGATAACTACACAGCTAAGTAAACGCATCTTTATGAAATTTAGTACAGATAGTCTAGACAGGGACTATTGCTACATTTCTTCATCTTAAACATCACCACTTAAGTGACACTGCCACCAACTCTCTGTGAGTTAGTGGTTAGGTATCTTGAAGAAACCTCAACCTCGTTGTTGGGATTCGATCTGGCGTCTCCAGCTTAGAAGTCTGTAGCATCACACAACCAACTGAGCTCTCATCTCAAAATTATTATATTTAATTGTTCTTCTCAAAATATATGAGTAAACCCTAAACTACCTTTCGTCCTAAGAGGGTTAAACATAAGATAAGATTCAGATATGTTTTGCCATTCCATAGTATTACAAAGTTGGTAAAATAAATAAGCACCAGTATGTATCATATGGAATTATGGACCTGTCAAGCGTAGCAAATAGAAGAGAGGAAGACCTCTACTTATAAAAAAGAATCATCGATTAATACATCATACACTTCGGAAAGTGCAAAATTAAGAAATTGTATCTAATTTAGTTAACTTAAAGTAGAATCAATTAATAATAATACTAAATAAGGTAAATTGATGTTTCATGTAAGTAGCTCCATTTTAACTATCGTTACGTTTACCAATTTTAGTCCCAAGCTAATAACTTGTTCGTCTCGTGACTTATTGACCAATAAAAAAACTTGCATTATCATAGCGCATGCCCGTAATTCAGTTGTCATGCGACGCATGCACAGTTTGCACAACTGTGTCCATGTACCATTGTCAGATTGTCACATGTACCCATTGTGTGGCCACTAAACGGGAGGCCATTACGCGAGCGATAACGATGAACCCCAAGGATGAGTGAGATCATGCTGCGAAAATTTGTGAAAGTTGCGTGTGGTAACTGTGATGAGATGTAGCGGGCGCGGGTGTAATAGCGATTAATTGAGCGAGCACGAGGAATATCATGATAGAGTTATTTCCGAATTAGTAAACTAATAGCTGCATATTATTTTTTATACATATGCCTCACAAAGAATATATGCCTTTTTTATTAGGCAGCGGTTTAGAGTACACATACATGTTTCTACATAATTATATCAGTCAATTAGAATTTCTAAAGTTATTATAAGTTACATAAGTTGAAAATGAATAAAAGAAATACCTCTGTAAGTTTGAACAGTTATGCAAAATATTATTTCTTAAAGCTCTACTTAAAAAAAAATGTTGACGTGGAATTTTAAATCAGACAGAAATGTGTTTTCCGAAATCTACATTATAATCATTACATGACAGGCGGCTTTGTATTTTTTTTAAAGTCGTAATCATAAATGCAAGTTCACTTAGCGCTTCCCATCATTAGGGTAATCAGTATTAACCCAGCTGGATATTATTCAACCATCTAAAGCCTAAAATTACACAGAAGTGACGTAAGAAGGCACGGCGCAGGCACGGCACCATGAATAAACAAGTTTTGCAGTGGCACGTCAGCGTCGCGCCTTCACCTTACGTCGCTTCTGTGTAATTCACGCCAACTCTGGTCACTTGCGCCATGTCATCGCGTCCGTCTGATGTAGTCTGAAATAGTCGTCGAAATTAACGATCTCTCTGCGATATTTTAATAGGACGCCACGATTCGTACTGTTGTTACCAGTAATTGTCATGCGTCGAGTTTCGCAAGCGCCGAGTCGGTTTTAATGTTTATAGTTGGTACGTGAACGGAAATATGGGAAAGGCGTGGCCAAGAAAGTAAGTTCTCCGAATCCTGTGACGGCAAACATCATGAATGATGAAACATCTAGAACGTGGAGCTAAATTCGAAAATTTAAATATAAAAAAAATTGTACGAGTACTAAAATGATCACATAAAATATAGATCATCTACGTCAAACAAAAAGACGCCGTAACTGGATATTTTTACCATACATGCTCGATAACTTGAGACCAAAACTACTATGCTATGCTATCGGTCCTGCGGCAAGCCCAAAAATAGATGGCGAGACGAGCTTTCCTGGTTCAACTGCTGCAGTGAGACCACAAGAAATGGAAAAAGAGAAAATTTTGCAATGGGTCAGGCATAGCTAGAAATAAAAGAAACATTAATGTTTTTTTATTTATTAAATTAAATCTTCAATTAATTTAATTCGCGTTCCGTTTATTTTGAAAATTTTAGACATACATATTAAGAAACTAATAGTTTATTTTGCTTCGTTCTGCACAGATATCGTTCAGATTTTCATAATATGTATTTTATGTCCGCCTTAAATATGAAAATCACAGAAGTGTGTGAAGCACAGCAGAAGCAGAATGACTGACGTACACAATAGACGACAATTTTATTGGCGGGTCGATTTTTTTTATATTATGTGATGTAATTTGATTTGTTAATTTGACAATACGAAATATAAAATTAAGACAAAATAGGCAAATATTTCAAACATACACCAAAATTTGAGACGATCAAATAAATGTGTTCCTTTCACTTTTAATATTTCTAAAAGTTACCAGAAAATCGTTTAAAAATCCATAAAAATAAATAACATTTCCGCTTTCCGCTGCAACTGACACCTACGTTACACGCACACAGATGAAATTCCGAATTATAAACGGTTTCTAATAGAAATCCCTTACAACAGATGCGTAACTAGGGATTGACAGCAGTGGAGCAATTGCCCTCTTTCTTTGTCAAAACTACTACTTCTACAAAAGTAGGTTTTTTTCATGACCATTTTAAGCAGAGGAAAAGTGTTCCAAAGTTATAAATGCCATAATAAAATATAAATTGGCATTATGCCCTTAATAATTTTTGTTAAAAAAATATTACCGTAACTCTGATCCTTTTCGATGGTTTTCTAAATTTTGATAAGTCTAAATCTAACAATATTTTAAATTCAATAATAGACTTGCTCTTGACCACTAACTTGGCTTATGGTGCTTAATGCAGATTATATGACACCCATTAGATTTTTTGTGGAAGATTTTGACCGTTTAAAAATTAAAATTTAGTATTTTCGTTTTTTACTTTACATTTTTATTTATGAATTCAATATTAATAAAAATGTATTCCTTTGAAAACGCTCTTGTTGTTTATTAAGACGTAACATAACATATATTATTATATCTATTACTTTTATTTAAAATCTAGTAAAAATTTAAATAAGTTTTTAAATATTACAGTTTACGAATAACAAACTTAGAGAACCAGAACAAATTGACTATAACATAAAGGAAGAATAATTAGCCCCCGAGCGCTTCCTTATTACGTCCACCGCTATGAATATTGAAACGGTACCAGTCGAAGGCTTCTGTCTCGAAGCAGCACCGTGACATTTTTATTTAACCATATTGAATGACGCTGTGGTTCGCTGCAACTGTGTCAACAGTCGTGGAAGCTCCACACCTGTACAATGCACGCCGGGGAACTGGTACTACTAATCGGACAAAGGAGCGTGGACGTGTGTCATGTGAGAACTGGACTAAAAATCCTGCTCATGACTTTATGTAGCTATATAAAGCTCTGTAAATCCGTGTTTTAGGGTTCCGTTGAAGTTGTGCGAGATTCCGGATTTTAAGCAAAGTCATTCGCTACCTTAAATATGAATCGCCTAGTCATAAATTTCGTATTTTTGTTTTCCTGAAAAAAAAGCGAACTGATTTTCCATGTAACGTTTAACTATGCCAGATTTCACCCTCCTCCGTGCGCGTGTTATTATATACTACATATACTTATATTCTTAAAAATTATAACACTTCTTGAGCAATCGGGTATGAAGTATCCAAAGTTTTAGCCTAATATATTCATATAAAAACATATCCAGAGTATTTATTTATTTATTTAAGTCCATCAACATTGTGTACAATAACAATATTCGCAATAGTTTTATATAATAATAGCATAAATACAATAGCCACAATAATTAAAGATGGACACAGCATGCATTAATGGAGCGAACAAATAAATTATAAAATATTGTACGTCAAAAAATAATACATAAAAATAATCTAATATAGGTCAATAAAATAAAATAAACTAAAATTGGTCAACTTAATTAAAAATATTGGATTGGTCAGAATTAAATTAAATATTCTAAAAATTCATCACATTATTTGGATGGAAATATACAACAAATGATTATATAGATATATTGCAGCGACGACACGTAATGGTAAATAACATCAAATTTAAAAATATTAAATGTCATGCTATATAAAATTAAATCAGAAATACAGAGATCTCAGGGACTTTCTAAATGTATTGTAACTATCGCCAAATATGTCAATGTCGATTGTCTTAGACAGGCTGTTATATTGACGCACCATTCTCGCTAGAGGTGCACTGTAACCCAGATTAGAGCGTGAACTAGTAGAAGAAAAGATATTAAAACACGATACTCTTGGCAGCGTTCGAGGATTACTTATCAGTAATTCCGACAGTAAATCCGGAGTATCCAAAGATCCGTCGGCGAGTTTATATAGAAATAGTGTATCTAATGTATTGTTTTTGAACAAACGGGTTACTTACGTCTATTTTTGAGCCGAATTCTGCGACTATAGTTTCAACCGCATACGGCTTATTCGACAGGCGACCTTTAATTTTTACAGAATTACATAGAAATACATACAAATTAAAAAATCATTAGACCTATTTCTCAATATACCTCTCGTTTGGTCTAGGTGAAATGCAATTAAGGCACATTGCGTTTTAGGTAGGCCAAACGCGAACGAAATTTATAGCATACAAGCATTCCACGCCAGATGTAGTTTTAATTTCTCAAGAAAATTAATGTCAATGTCACATCTTACGCAACGCTAACTTCAAAGTAGAAATAAATCTATTATAATGTAAATAAGAGGCATAATTCATTATTTTACATACCATGTGTCTCATCCGATCCCACGTGTATGTTCTACGTATGGCATGCCCATTGTTGGTACGAGAAGTACGAGTACAAATAATACACATTTTTACACCTTTCAAGGATATTTTGAATGCTATCCAAACATCGTTAGTATGAGAAAAACATCAATTTAGACTATACATGGACTTAAATACCATTAATGCTAATATAATACGCTTGATTCCACAAATTGTAAAGCATAGTTCACACGAGTACTTCGAAAATTTATTGAATCAGGCGCTATTTTAAGCAAGTTCTAAATTTAAATCTAACCTATACACCATACACCCCAAGCGATGATAATACACATTAAATGTTAGTTTTATAAGTTACTTTTGTATTTCAAATAACTTAGACCTAACATTTTGTTAAAAGTTGTTAGTTTTATTCTTATTCTCTCTGTCTGCTTCGCTCCGTCTGGGGTCTGCGTGGCAAGCCTCAAGTAAGGTAATTGCCCGACTCGACCCGTCTTTAGCCGCGACACGTCGGGCAACGCTGTTAGACGCGTGTCGTGACTTGTTAACAGTGACAATGTCATCCTGTGTTTAGAAAGTACAACACTAAGATATGTAAAGCCAAGATCTAAAAGGCTTTTTTGTGGTTTTATCCTTGAAAGTGTTGAGAGCTGAGATTTCCCATGCTTTTACTTCATATTAAATGAGTATAACCTCTCTATAGATAAAATCTCATTGGTTATTCATAAATTTATTTATTATAAAATGGCGGATTTGGTAACCTAATTATGAAGTCAACAATTCAATGAATAGACAGTTGATGGACTTATGTCAAAACATACATTTATATGCAATACGAATTCCCAAAATACACGAAGTGTACAGACATAAGGGGAAAGGAACACGCACATTTTCGAAAGTGAATACATGCCTTTACCCAAAACGTGTGCGAACTCAGTGTCGTCCCATTAGCGATTGTTTGTAAAGATGTCAAGTTCAGCTTTTACGCGATGATTCACACTCCATTTTTGGTTTGCAGATGTAAGTTTTTTTTACATCTTTTTTAGAGTTCCGTGCCCAGTGCTGACAATGAAGCCTTATTATAATGACTAAGCTCGGCTTCCGGCTTCGTCTTTCGTTGTACTTATTAAACTGCTACAGTTGTAACTTTTGAACCGTGACAGAACAAGTTAAAATTCTCTCATAATATGTAATATTTTGGTGGATTTATTTATTAACAAAATTGAAGTGTCAAAAATCAACATATATATACAGGCAAACTTCAACTTTTAAAGTTTACAAAAAACTGATAATTTCTGGTGTTTGATTAATTATTATTTGTTGATTTACATCAAAGTGAACTCTATAATACAGACAGACCCGTAGCATCACCAAAAAAAATCCGCACCCTTAGTACGGAAACCTAATAACAACTAGTCAAGTGCAAGGTGACTGCCAAGTTTCACAACACAAAAACAGAAACAGAAGTTATTAAGTTTGTTACCGGTAACTGTTAACATCAATTTCCGATACATATTTTAACTTCAAACTAACAGTAATATCACGGAGTATGGTTATATATCACCGCATAGAACCCTCAGTTTGAATCCGTCTCGCACTTGACCGGGATTTTGTAGTCTTTTTGGCGTTACGTCAGTTTTTGACGTGTAATCAAAATAGCGTCATTGTGATATCCGTTGTTAGCGCGTGATTGATATTTGCATATTGTTTAAGCGTTTGATTAATACTCATGAATATTAATTGCGATAAAGTTTCGAGGATGTGTTTTGATGTTCAATATTTTTTTACATTTACTTTAAAGAGTTTATAGTGAATATTTTAAGCACTTTGTTTCTTTATTTGTGACCAATTATAAATCGATTTTGAATGTAACTTATATTTATAAAACCGAAAGTAACTTTCAACTAGCTATTCCAAAATTAGTTCAGCCGTTTACTAAGTGAATTTTGATTTCTTAGGGTTTTGCCATTGTTACTCATAGAAACTAAATTAGATTATTAGATATAAATATATTACAATTAGAAATGTCTTAAAATTGTGTAAAATATACGCGATGAATTTATCTAAATCGTGTTATCCAACTGCGTAAGAATGAGGGTTATGTTTTTCGAGTGTATGTATATTTGTATGTATGTATGTTTCTATATGATTACCTAGCAGAAACGGCTTGACCGATTTTGATGTACGGGGTTT
The DNA here is from genome assembly GCA_947563715.1 of Lycia hirtaria. Classification (NCBI taxonomy): domain Eukaryota; kingdom Metazoa; phylum Arthropoda; class Insecta; order Lepidoptera; family Geometridae; genus Lycia; species Lycia hirtaria. Next base: position 41,018,086 of record OX387382.1, on the reverse strand, counting down.
CGTTAGATTCATTTTTACTCCCTAAGTGTATGCTATTCTTTTGTAATAATAATAATACGGCTCTCGAAAAAATTAATTAAAAAATCGCTTTTTCGTCTACTTCAATTAACTTTTTCGTTAATGAATAAGTGATTTCACTAGAATTATTGTAAAGAATGCACTGCGTACTCATAACCTGCTACAGCGACTTCACGCATACTTTCTCACAAAAAACTTGCACTCAACAGCGTATCAAACGTAACGAAATCGTAATTTAGACTGTAAAAACCGCTTTTCTGTAGTCGGATATTTTGTTTTTCTTTTAATATAGAGACTTGTTAACTTTTGATAAAAGACACCTGTCACATGTCAGTATGATGAAAACTTCGGTGAAAGCGAACTGAAAGAGAGCCCTCTTTCAGTTTGTCGGCAATTAGAGTGGCGACGATAGATCTCTGTGACGAATTATGTTAAATATAGCGAAAAACGCTATGGTTAGATACTTCTAATCAGAATAAATAAACTATTTTGTTAACCGACTTGCAAAAAAGCAGGTTATTTTAGTTCACAATCATTTAGACTTGCTGACTACACCATTGTAAGGTAATTACCTTATAACTCTCGTTTATAAACTGATTTTACTTTTGTTTAAATCAAACAATGGTGTAGTCAGCAAGTCTAAATCATTGTGAACTAAAATAACCTGCTTTTTTGCAAGTCGGTTAACAAAATAGTAACTTAATATAGTTTAAAAAACTGAAAAAAACTAACTTCAAAATACGCAATTCGTTTACTTGGATAACAGTATTTTCAGTTATACTGTTATAAGAACCAAAGTACTGAACCGATTTTGATTAAATTTATATGGGATCTCTGAGGTATTTGCCAAACAAAAAAGAATCGTCAAAAAGAAATAATAATTGACGGAGTAAAAATAAAATTCAGTCGAATTGAGAACCTCCTTCTTTTTGGAAGTCGGTTAAAAATACAACCGAACCAATGAACTAATAGAGAACCTTATTCTAGTTTGAAGTCGGTTGAAAAGAGTGAATAGTGATTTCCTAGGCAAGCATGCTACATGTTTGACCTCATCACCACGTTCTACCATATGAGATTTTTGCTCACACGCTAATCTAAAACGCTAAAAACTGGTCACAGGACCTCTAAGTTACAGGAACCGCCAAGCATGGTAGGTACCCGTTGTTGACTAGAAGACTAACAACTAAAAGTATGATTCCTGTAAATTTAAAATTGATAATAAAAACAATTATTATTTATTTTTCGAGACAAAATTCTAAAATCGTATAAATATATAAATCCAAATAATTATTTCAAATAATTTATATTTTTTTTATTTTGGGCTCATAAAATCTAAACTACGGCACGTATTTATTTATTAAAATAATGACACGTGGTTAGATTTGGGATCAAATCACGAAGTAAATCTTCTTCGTGATTACCACCATACAACAGTCATACAAACGCTACAAATTACCTAATCTCAATGTTTGAGCAATTCGTAATATTAATAGCTTTATTATACTTAATTTCTATTTTAAATGCTAACTAATAAATAAAACGCCGAATTAATCAACTGAACGATCACAGATATCAATAAAACCAATGCTCACAAAAAAAACAAAAAGATACTCAATATAAATGTGATATGAATTTATTAATGGTTTATTGAATGCCTGAGGCTCTCTGCAGCCGTGACCCACAATGGTGACGTCATCAACTGCACCTACTGGATTATACACACCATCTTTGGATAATACACACGGATCGCTAAATCATACAACAATGTCATTTTCAATCGTGAGAAATTTTTGAATCGAAATCAAGCAAACGCGAATTTCTATAACGAAAACGGATGTTTGGTATAGGCAATGAGATTATCATTGAGTATAGGCGCAGCGTAGGAAAATGGAAAACCAGCCACGAGTTGGACAGATGACCTTATTATACAAGTGGCGAGAAGACGCTAGATGCAAGCCGCTTATAATCGGTCTTTTTGGAAATCCATGAGGAAGGGTTATATCTAGCAGTGGACTTCTTTTAGCTGAGATGATGATGATAGGCACCAGACTGCACGTAGCGCCATACAAAGTAGCTATATGACCACTATAGTACGGCACTTACCTTGTAATCAAGTGTATATCGAAATTATCGCATTAAAACCGTTAATTAGCTAACAGATTGGTAGTGCAGTTGGAAAGTTTACTACACTTTCGATAGCATTAGCACGTATTAGGTTGTGTTTATAAGAGAAACTGGCCGACTTCTCGGTTCCGTTACAGACTTTTTTTAGCAAGTTTTGATGTAAGCTTCGGGTACTGTTTACTGTACCTTCAGCCGTGTGCGCACGTACGAACTTTGTTGCATTACATGATACGCGCATACAAACAAAGTTGCTACGTAAGAACAACTTTGTTTTCACGTGCGTACCTCTAACTAACATAGAACACTGTGTTCGTCAAACATGTTTGTGGCGATCCAATTCGTACGTTTATTATGGACGGAGTTAAAGGTTTCTGTTAAGTACGTCTGATAAGGAAAGTTGTGTTGTTATTGTGTCAATTTCGATTTTTACTAACTTCTATCCATCGATATAAGAATTTTAACGTCGGATGAAAAAAAAGATTCCAACCAATTGAGAAGCTCCTCCTTTTTGGAAGTCGGTTAAAAATAATACCTAGTAAACAAAGTAAACCGCGTCACCTTCAATCATTTACATATTACTCATACAAAATAGTAAAAACTTTTTATCGTAATGCACGGCTCATAAAACTCTCTTACAAAAGTGGTCCGCGAAACGAATGTGAGCAAAAAGCCGTGCTATATTTTCGGACTACAGACTGTTGCGTATAAATTATATTCTTGTTGTTATTTTTTGCGAAGTGCGAAGACACCTGTCGCACGCTCATTACGCCCTGGTACTGAGTTATGGGATATTGTGGATGATTACAGGTTATATGATATTAAATGAAGGGCATTGTCTCAGTTATTATATTAGGCTTTGATGACTCATGTCTTTGCTATAATCAACTAGCTTCGCCCCGCGGCTTCGTCCGTATTGTGATGATTAATTTATAACCTATGTCCATCTCTTGTTTCTAAACTATTTCTGTACCTTATTTCATAAACATCTACGACTTCCAATGATCTATTATTTATACGTACATAGGTTTTCTCCGGCTCTGAGTAGCAAATCTTAAGTAAGGTAATCGACCGACTCGCCTTCAGTCGCAACTCGTCGGACAACGCTGTAAGTCGTGTATCATGACTTGTGAACAGTGACAATGCAATTCTGTGTGTTTAGAAAGTCAACACCATGATATATGTACAAACTCAACTAACAAAACTACTACACAAAAAGCATATTGTTATTGTTTTGTTGTAGTTAATAAAGGCACTTGCCCGTGAAAAGAAAAAAATATATAAGAATATAAAATATAAAATATATAAGAATATATAATATATAAAAATATATAAGGCAAAGATACTAAAGGATATTGTCTTATCCTCAAAAGTTCGGAAAACTGAGATTTGCCATGTTTTTACTTCATATTCAATGAGTCTATCCTCTCTATAGATCAAATCTCATTGGTGACTTCTGCGTCATCCTGCGTCCATAGGGAACGCTTTGCTAAAAATTATAGCCGGTAGCTAATTATATTCATGGCAAAAACTAAGACACCTTTCATTTAGTCTCACCTGTACCCACTGTGACACTAAAGCCCCGTATTCATGGTAAACATTTGTTTAGCAACAAAGTTGAATCAACGTGTTGCGGAGTTGCTGTCAACATGTTGCTGGCAACACTGCGTGTTGCAGAGTTGATAGCGTCATGTTGACAAGCTTTCGCCCGACAAGCGTAAACATCAGTTTAGCGACAATTGTTGACGTGTGTGAACGTGTTTGCAACAGTTTATAAACATGGCAGTAGTGTGGAGCAATGATAAAATAATGCAACTAATAGAATTATTTCAATCAAAACCATTATTATGGGATTCTTCTAAAAAAGAATACAAAGATAGAAACAAAAAGAACGATGCATTCGAAGAAATTTCTCAAGCCCTAAATTAAAAAATTTCCTCTTTGCAAAAGATAGTTTCGAATCCACCATCTTTTTCTTTTTTTTTTATTAGAAATCCTATACATCAGATACAGAGAACACAACAACACTACCTCCTCGGGCAACATTTTAACGCAGACTGGCGTGTGGACAACCTCTATTGATTTAAACATAGTTGCTAGCAACATTCTCGCCGCTCACCAACAATGTTGATCAACTGTTCCTAAACAAATGTTTACCATGAATACGGGGCTAAGCGTCAGGTTTTAAAATTATGAACAATATACTCAACAAATCCATTAAAAGTTCAAATTCAAAGTAATAACCTATTTTTGATGTTACGGCAAAAGCTTCGCAGTCGTTCTCTAAAAAGTTGCATATATTAATTTTTTTGCTGATTATTTATTCAATCTTAGTCGCGGCGCTGAAGTTTATTGCTTTACCAAATACGGGATAGAATTTTAATAAGCTGTCAAGATTTCTTGCCCGTGTGTGGTGAGAGCACCACTAATGTTCTAGTAATTCTAGTGTTCATTTTATAAGAGTAATAAGTTTATAGTACAAAAACAATATGGAATCAATATATAAAATACCTATACATACTAAATATATTATCATAATCTAATAAAATAAAGTCTAATTCTTAACTAATGTAAGGCTGCAAGTCCCACGCATGCAGACCCTGATCTGAGAGTCCCCATCACGCTCGCAGCGTTACCGCGCTGAATAGCCAAGGAAATTTGTTGTACTAGGTACCACCCAGATCTCGGGTCGCGACCTCTTTCTCGCATTCGCCGTCCTAGATCTTGAACAAATTCCCTGGCTTCTGAGCCCCAAGGTCCCGCTGTCTCGACGGCAAACGGGACGAAATCATACGTTGATTCCAGGCAGGCATAACAGGCATAACTTTATAAGATAAATACTACGTACTCTAAAACGTTGCTTAATGTAATGCCTACACAATACTATGTAATTTGTTGTAAATTATCATTTAATGTGTGTTTTTAAAGCAGTTATTTCTATGCTACAGTTTTATCACCTGAAGCGAGACACGTTGATTGGCAAAAAAATATTCGTAAATGTCCGCTTCTTTTTTATGACGATTGAATTAATATAAATAACAACAAATAAACAATATCTAATCAAAGGAGTCCGCTTTGATCTTCTGACAATAAAAAAAAAGGAAAGTTGCAGTTGATCAAACTTGTACTAAGAAATGGGTTGGTGCGGTGCGTGGCTTGATGACGTCAACAACACACGTGATTTGATAGGAAACGTTGTCCACGTAGCTCAACGCGGTGCACGCTATACATGTCGCACACTACTGCATCGGGTGATGGGGTGCAGCCCCGCCGAGGTTGTAGGTTGAAGCTCCGTCACCCACACATCCTTCGCCGCAATGGAACTGGTCAATCCGTCTTCAAATATATGCGTCTATAAGACTGGAAATATCTTTACCGTCCTGACAAATTACCATGTAAGTATAGTTACGAATAGGTCCGCGCCGCAGCTGCCGCGCTCTCATACGACCCATTTTTATTACATTTAAAACTATTAAATATATTTTTGCTATATATGAGACCATTATTCTACTAAAATAGTATTCATATTCATTCAGTATTACAAACTGAACAATTTTTATTTTAATAACTAAATATGATAATATTTAAAAATAAACTTTCATCCATGAATATTTCGTTATATATTTTCATTTCGGTATATATGTCGCTTATACTAAGATATATCCAAATAAAAATTGTTCCGCATACATTTTAATAGTATTTTCATTACACTGAAGTGTGTTTATCTATGTAAAGTATTTTAATAAAAATGGTGGTGCACCCTGGCACCTTATGAAGTCATCGAACCTGCGGTAACTATCACTAAATGATTGAGGTAACATTACATCACGTATTGTAACATAATCCTCGGCGCGGGAGCACGTGGCTAATAGCTAAAAACTCGACCCTTTTTTGTAAACGGTAAGTCAACTGCGTAGGGCTGCTCACACGTTTGCCATTTGCTGATATTTCCAAGAGCCAGTAGGGTCTGTTCGGAAAGAGAACCAGTGTGGCATAGAGGGCGCTGCTGTCTTTATTTCATTATTTCGTTTGACTAGCAACACAATCGACGTCAGTTCCAATTTTTTGCTACGATAGTTTTCGAAACAGACTACGGTTAGCATGGAAATGGGGTGAAAATTGTATTTCCATAGTTTTGTTCTCTTAATAATAAAATACAGATAGAAATAAAGTATGTCGTTGACTATTAGCATAACGAATGGATAAGAAAATGGAAATGTGGAGATAATTATATTCTAGATATCACGTGTATGTAAATTCTCAAAACACATATTTTGTTGTTCCCAAAATCTCTTGAAAATTGGTAAACTAAAGTAAACAACTTCCTGAAGAATGATTCATCCTATATAACTTTAAAATGGGTCAAATGCTAATGAAACGCAAGGTGATCCAAACAAAGCAACAAGTATAATATATAACTACCATTTTTTTAATCTTCAGTAAATTAAAAAAATGGCAACCCTAAGCGCACCCGCTTTGCAATCGGAGCGCGTATAGCCAGGTGCCTGGTTTACACAAAAATTCCTTCCAACCAGACACGAGTTTCCAAAAATCTATTAAATCCACGAACGATGTTTTTAGAATTACAACACAATACAACGGATTGACACACGATTTTTTGTTTAAATTAATTTCCTAAAAAGGCAACACAATAGACTTTTTGTTGCCATCCGATAAAAAATAGAATTGAATGTAATAGTGATGTCATGTGGTCGATAACCTGACTTAATCGTTACAAATTAAATTTTATTGTTATAATGTCGTCAATGAACTACAAAAAGGTATCTAAAAAATAATCGTATAAACATGCGTAACTACTACGTGTTACGTAAGTTAATAACCTTAATTGAAATAATACACTTATTTTAGATTCATGTTTGCTACACGCCTTTAAAAAAATTAAATAAACCTAAATAAAGTCGTGACACGATGACACAATAACCTCTAAAAATACAAGATTATAATTACCCATTATATTCAAATTAATTGACTGATTATGTTAATAAAATTACTAATTATAATCAAAATGATATCAACCAACACGAAAATGCTTTTTGCAGTGGCTCAACTTATCTGCCTAGCTAAGATAAATGTTAGGTATCAGATAGCTAGACAAGTGCCATTTGTTTCCTGCTAAAGTACTGTATTTGCCTTAGCCGACCTGATTTACATAGACATTGTCATAGGATGACTGCATGCACTAAAGTCATTAGCTTAGTCACCAGGCTTTATGTAAAGACAGGTAATACGTAGGATTATTGGTATGCATACCTATTGCATTTTATCATATACTAGATGACCCGGCGTACTTCGTATCACATATCAATGAGTGGACCCGATCTTTTCGCAACGTTTAAACCTTCCCTGGCCTACGACAAACATTTCAAAACCAAAATCAGCTAAATCGGCCCAGCCGTTCTCGAGTTTTAGCGAGACAAACGAACAGCAATTGATTTTTATATAATATATAGAGAGATATTGTAGTTAAGCCACGAGTAAAAAACGTTTAAAATTCCTTTAAAAACAATACTTGATGTTAAATTACTTCTGGCATCTATGACTAAGTATCAGATGTTTTATGACCCAATATTTGTAGGTATAGGGCTTTTTTTCAGAATCCATGTTGGGAAATACCACTCATTACCTGTTATGCAATCCCAAAAATAAAAAACAAATATAACGGATTAATAAACTAATAATTGCGAGGTTTCGTTATTATCGACACATTTTATCGATATTTTTTCAATTTATCACCCATCTCTACAATATACAAAATCTCTGGAATTAGATAAATCGAATAAGCTAAAGATTAAATCTGAATCATTTACTTCGATTCTCGCTTAGAATACCTAAACAGGTAGTAAATATCTTTTAAGCTGTGACCGCAAGTGAGTAACACCCCACTACTTTCTCATACTAATGCGATTGACAGTTACTTTAGTATCTTTCTAGAAACCACCACCAAATCGAGTAAGCTTAGAAAGCTTAGTCGAACTACGACATGAGGGGTCACTTTGAACTGGTTAACCCGAAACATCCGCAATCAAATATATGCTTCAGAGCTATTGCGAAATTTAGTTTTAAATTCCGCACGTACATACAAGAGCAGAATGGGGAAAACGCACATAGAATAAATTTAATAAGACCAAGAGCACCATAATTTTAACGCTAAAATAACGACGCCACTATCGTGTATTTTTTGCAAACAAGTAAGTTTTGCTGTAAAAAAGTTTTAGTTCAATCATTTCGCCGTCATTGAAGGTTGTTGAAACGATTACATTATATCAAATGAGTCAAGCTGTCCGAAAAGTGGTTGGTTTCCTTGAGGAATTCACGCATGCGTTTGATCTTGTTTGCGTTGACAAAGATTGAGTGTATAGACAGCTGTATTTCGTTTTTTTTTTTTTTGAAAAGCTTTCAATCATGCTTTTTTCCTCTCCTTCCCACGTACAAGAAAAATGTGGAATAGCCTTCCTAGTAAGATTTTTCCACCGAGCTTCAGCAAAAGCGTTTTAGAAAGTGCGTCTACAAGCACCTCTTCGGGCTAGCAAAGCAACAACGACGCCACTGATGTTGCAGTTGTCCATAGGCGATGGTTATTATTTAACATCAGGCTAGGCATCAGCATGTTTGCTGATCTTAAATTTTTTTTAAGTCATTCACATTTTCAAAATCGTGGAAATAACAGTTCTGTCGGTACAGGCCATTAAATTTAAAAGCATTTGCTCTAACCCTGTATCCTGATACAAGCTCAGTTCCAGAAACATGTGAGCTACAGCTAGAGTAATCACAACATTACCATCGGCCGAGGCTGCGTGAAGTGTTTTATAAATAATAGCCCACATTCGAGCGTGCGCTATGGACGCTGATGCAACTTCCTGAATGCACCTTCATACAGGGCACTGAAACAGCTGCATGAAGATTGTTCCTCTTGGTGCTTGTATAGAAAATACTAGTTCAACCTGGTTCTGATTATACTCTGAAAAGCAAATTAGCTGGTCTGGTATCTGTCGCATACATACTGCATGGTCTCATTGGATCTTGACCATTCTTCCACCGGATGGTTAGAAACGTAAAAGCTACATAGTTTCATGATTGATCATTCAACAAGTATATATACTAAAAGAAAACAAAATACCCGACTATTTGCAGTCGAACATACGATTTTGTTACGCTTTATACGATGTTGAGTGTACGTTATTTTTTTAGAAAGTATGCGTAAAATCGCAGTAAAGGATTTTAAATGCGCATTCTTTAGAATAAATCAAGTAAAATCACTTGTTAAAGTTGTGTTGAAAAAGTTCGTTGGAGGTTATTAAAAAACTCATTTTTATATTTTTGCGAGAGATGTATTACATATTATTATTAATACAAAATAATATAACCTATGATACTCAGGAAGTGAAGATGAATCTAACGACATCGCACATTGAATTCTGTCAAACCGTTAATGCTGTAGGTGCTCTTTCAACATACACACATCCTTACATACATATAAATACATACTTAGTGTGCAGACTTCTGGTCGATTCGTGTGTAGTAGACGTATGACTAAAGCTCTTGATTTATCTTGGACTTATGAAAGTCGTAAAGTACGTCATTTTTATGAGTCATAATCACAGGTAGGCTTAGTCCATGATACATCACGGCTATTTGCTAGCAACCACGCGATGAACGATGAAGCGAGACTTCTTAACTGATGTCTATTCAAGTTCTTTATGTATTAGAAGTACGGTAAATGACTGTATGTTTGTTTATTATATGCGTGAAAGATTGAGAGAATCGAAAATATAGTTAACTAGCTGTGCCCTGCGGTTTCAACCGTGTAGTGATGAAAAACGGTGATGATGGTGATGGTAAATTTCAGCAACTATACTTCTTCAGGTTCCAACAATCACTGTGCCAAACATAAAGATCCAGCCGCTTAGCCGTGAAAAGTTAACAAACAGATAAACAGACAGAGTTACTTTCGCTTTCATATTATTCGTTAGAATTTCATAACAAGAAATCGATTTCCATCAGACAGAGAACTTCTAAGCCGAAATAGATGAAATTTCTATGACCAATTTTAAACACCCTCTTCATTAATAAGAGAAAAACACAAGTGGTGAATAAAACTCGATCATAATATGCAAAAAAACAAGTAAATTAAAAGACAAACTAAATACCCAACTGCATAAAAGATTTCCATTTTCCTAGTATAAATTAAGCTTGTTTTTGTAATTCATATGATGTTGAGTGTACAATTTCTCGAGAAAGTATGTGTAAAGTTGAAGTAAAACGTATAAAATAAATTATTTGATACAAAAAACTCCGTTTATGGTTACGAATTATTTTTTTATTTTTACGAGAGTTCTATAATTATTACAAAATATGTAGCTTATAAATAACACTCGGAAAGTGGAGATGGATCTAACTACAGCTTGCACAGGAGTCACCTCCAATAGAAACATATATATCCACATAAATGTAATATACATACTACATACTAATATACATTCACACGAAAAACATAACCATTCTTCTTACGCAGTCGGGTAAAATACAGAACTCCCTTTTTTGTAGTAGCTTAAAATGTATCATAAAATAGTGACCTAATATACCATAAACAATGTAAACGACGAACGAGACCATTCTATAACGGTGATCCATCAAAATGATCACCCTTCCAGGCATAATCATGTCAGCAAACTCGCGAATAGACGCATATAAAGCATGATTCACACCACATCGTTATCATGATTTTTCTGGTACACGACACGAGAATGGCATAATCGTCCACTCCGTGAGCAGGCGTGTGTTGCGACGGACGGAATATACTTGTAATAATATACATCGTTACCTCAACCACTAATGATATTTTTCTTTCCACAAGTTGCGTTTTCTTTTATTAAACAACACAAACCTTACATTATAAATTTGCTCATAAGGTACCTAAAAACTACAGTTAGTTTGTACTGGTACCTTCATTCTGACACTTGTAGCTGTGCTTTAAAGGTACTTACTAAAAAGTCATACTAAGTTTCTAATAAGTCCCGGTTTTTTTATTCTTCAGAAATAGCAGAGTTATTATAGTTTTCCCCCCGTTTCTGAATTGAGAGTCTTCAAGGGACCGTGACGTCATAGCACCCACAGACGGACGTCGAGACACACCGTTTTTTTTCGAGTTATAGCGGCAATAAATGTATTGGAAATATAATATGAATTTGATTTATTTATAAAGAGGCATGTAGATTTGATTTAATTTAATTCAATTTAATTGGCATATAATAAAAATATACAAAATAGAGAAAAGTGAGTTATAAGTACCTATTATATCGTGTCTCCATACTTATATATGTTTTATTCGGTAACAAAAGACAAGAAGAGTAAAGGGATCCAAAACAACTGTGAGCTGGAACCATTTTGTGACAGACACGTGTCATAATATATGTTTTATACGTCATTATTATTATCCTCTTCAAATAAATATAAGTCTATGTCTAAACAATGAAAATATTATCTTTACCAGAAAGTCAAAAAGTTATTGATGACCATCGAGGTACATAATAGGTCAATGTTGATGACCTATTTATTATGTTGCGTGGTTTAGTGTGAGTTGTCATTGCATAGGCAATTCAATAATTTTTATAGTTTAAAAAGCCTGCAACTACCGACTTCAAAATACTGGACTCATTTTAATGAAATTGCTATGAAACCAATCTGAAAGTATATCCTTTCCACAAAAAAGAATTTTCCAATATGCAGTAACAAACAAATAAAATACAACGGAATTAAAAACCTCCTCTTTTTTAAAGTCGGTTAAAAATATTCCATTTAGGATATATGTATAAATTCATGACAGTGGAGAAAATATAATGAAATTACGCTTTATTAATTAAAACTATCACGCTTTAAAAATTTACAAGTGATAATAGATAGATAGAAAATTTCGTGCAATAATTTAAACGGTTAACTCGTATGTTAATTGTTCATAGTATTAAACAAAAACCCTGTATTAAGCACAGTGTGAATCAAGCTTTAATTCACAGATTAAGTAATTGTTCATTCGTTCAGTGAACTGAATGATTCCGTGATTGAGTCTTCCATAGATCACTGCACGCGTCAAGTGTCAATCATAATCAGAATAGTGACGTTTGATGTAGAGATGTAGACACTCCTTTGTGAGATAGTTTCTGATTGTTATTCCAATTTACGCAATTTACATATGAGATCACCGTTGAAACTTGATTTAATTTATACTTGAGAATTATTTGAAAATTATAAGGTATATTTTTTCAATTTTGCAAGCTGATATTTAGGTTCAACTGTCTCATTTTCCGGTTTCAGATTGGCTGAAATTTCACATGCATACATATGTTTATAGGATGACAATGCAATATGTTATAGAACTGATCTGATGATGGAACAGGGATATAGGGAGTGAGCTAAGCTTCCTGCCCTGCTAGCATGGAAGGTAGATAAAACGTTTTAGTCCACGTTGTTAAGTCAGTTGTCAATGTCAGTACACACTTTATTTCCTCTGAAGGGTGGATAAAACGGGGGAAAGACTATTTGTCCATGTTCCATGCTAGCAGGGCTGATGGAAAATGATAAGTTAGTACAATTTGTGCCGAGCAAGCGTGGCGCCTTAGCATCAACCGAGCATCTTGTTTATCTAGCCATTTAATTGTATAAGCAAGTATCTATATTAAAGGAAAAACAAAATACCCGACTGCAGAAAAGTAAATTTTAGCAGTCTAATACCCAATTTCGTTATGTTTGATACGCTGTTGAGTGCACGTTTTTGTGAGAAAATATGTATAAAATCGCTGTAAAAGATTATAAATGCGCATTCTTTAGAATAATTCAACACTTGTTTATTACGATAAGTTCGTTGGAGGTTAAGAAAAAACCTATTTATTTTTATTTTTTGCAAGAGATGTAGGTACATATCATTATTATTACAAAAAAATATAGCTTATGACACTCACAGAGTGAAGACGAATCTAATGACACCTCGCACATAAAAATCGGTTAGGCTGTAGGCGATCATATAGAAACATACATACATACACTCGAAAAACATAACCCTCCTTCTTACGCAGTCGGGTAAAAAATGTGTGTGCTGACCACACGACTGAAGTGAAGACTTCATAAAGGCGACGAAACAACAGCATATCAGTGATGCGTTGACTATATCTCTCTCGGTCTAGTCGACTCGAGCCGACTTTACCCGAACGAGCGTTACATAGCCGAGCGTAACAGCTGAGTCTCATTAAATTCCCACAAAATAAAGCGCCCAGCGCACCTAAAACAAGTTTTCATTTCAAAAACCGTTGTAATGTCGAAATCAGAAAGTAGAGTATCAGTGTTGGATTTTAATTAAAGATACATGAAACGTTCCAAGGATCGTGTCGGCGAAATGTAACGAGCCATCTGATACGCCAATGAAACCTGCTTTCACTAGAAGCTGATGTAAAAGTGTCAAGGGATTAAGGACTTTTACGAAAACCTGAATCCACAGAATGCACTTCACATGTACTCTGATAAAAGCTCTCGGTTTACAAACATTTAAATAACAACCACTTGACAGCGAAATATAACGAAACAAACGTCAAACACAAACACATCAAAATTAGTCTAGTCACTTAGGTTACAAGGAGTAGGTATACACATTATATAAAAAAATATTATTATAAGCTGTCAAAATGTAGAAAAGAAAATCACGAACCATTGGGAGTTTTTTGGTGGAAACGTAAAAAAAGAAATGTCACCGCTCTGTTTTATTCCCCAAAGTTTGTGCTAGTTTCAAAGTAATTTGCTTTTTTATTCGAATAGTGTTTGTTTGTATCACGAATATGGGCAAATGAAATAAAGATGTAAAACGTACATTTCTTTACATGTTTTTGACAAAACCCCATAGAAGCTTTCAGTAAAGTAACCAATACTTCCCTAAGGCATGATTTGAACTTGAGAATTACTTTTACATTACAGTGCTTAATGCTTATATACCTAAATTGTACTCGTATTGTTAATGAAACTTGAATAAATGACAAGAAATAATGTTGACATTGGTAAATTCGTTAATCGTGCGAGTCCAATACACAAGAAAAAATGGAGAGAGAAAGAGAGAGAAGGAGCAAGATTGGAGCCTTACATCAATTCAAGTGCATACAAATATACACTAAAAATACATTACCCTTCTTAATAAGTTGATTAAAAATAGGTGTTTGACAGATAACAGGTAAAAGAATCACAAACTAGTTTTAAAAATAGCTTAGTCGTTGATACAGTTAGGTACCACCATACCTACATAATCTAGTCTAGGTTAGAGCTAAGTTTTATTGAACTCTATGCAAACCATTTTTTACCGCAGTCCGTCGCCTCGAGCAAATTTGTTTGCAGTACAAAAAAAAGGCTTTGTCATAATAATAAAGCATCGTTGGCATTTGCGCATTTATACGAATAACATGTATTAATTTAATGTGACATGGTATAATAATACTAAATGCTTACTAAATGATTCTCCTTTTTTTTATGTGGTATCTTAGCGAATAATTGCTAATTTGCCATGGGATGGGCGCCGATTCGCATAATTATTGTAATAGGTACCGTATACAGCCATGGAGCTACCCACGCGGGATTTGAACTTGTGTGTTTAATATCTTAGACATCTGCAATGTCAAATAATAGAATACGTAGGATGTGTATTGTCTAAAATAATTGGATAGGTTTCGAGAGCGCGAAAGCGTCGACGACGGGATAATTTTAGAGAAAGTGCGAAATGAAGTACGTAATATGTTTCACTTCTTTAATATTTATCTCCTTCATATTTTATTATGTTTCTGGTCTTAAATATGTGATTTAATCAGGATCAGAAGATTTTTTAAACAATATTTGAAGTCAATTCACACGTTTCTGAACACGTTTCATATATTCTTGATCATATCAGGACAAATTAAGCGTTTATTTCGGAAACCTGAAACTTTACGAGGTTTTTTCGCATAACAGTTATTGTTCAATTTTATGTAAAATATCCGCTATCAAAATATCAAAATATCAAAATATCAAAAAAACAAAATACCCAACTGCTGAAAAGCAGTTTTAGCAGTCTAACTTACAATTTGTGTACTTTTCATACGCTGTTGAGTGTATGTTGTAGTGGGAAAGTATGCGTAAAATCGCTGTAAAAGATTTTAACTGCGCATTCTTTAGAATAATTCTAGTAAAATCACTTGTTTACGACGAAAACGTTGGTTGGGGATTAGGAGGATTTTGCGAGAGATGTATTATTATTATTAAAAAAAAATATAGCCTATATAACACTCAGGGCAAGCCAATCAAACCATCGTTTGAAGTAGGACAGGATAGATTATACCTAAGTGAATGTACTCCGTTGAAACTGTTTACTTAATGCGCCCTATCCGGGAAATAGCCGGGTTAGATCGGCCTGATCACAGGGTAATGCGCTTCGATCGAGAGGAGGCACGTAAACAAGCCTACGGTAAATGTGGGAGGAATGCGACGGTACAGAGAAAGGGGGCTGGTTTGTGTGTGTTAGTAAATTAGTGGCCGAGAGAGCGTCTCCATTTCACGGTTGGCCAATATTGGCTTCGTGAGGATGTCCCATTCCAGACTGGGCGTACCTACTTATAATCTTCAATAGATTATAGTACCACGAGTCTGGAATGGGAGTTAGCACTCATGTGAAGCTGTCAGAACACATATTTATTTGCTTAATAATAGATTGGTCTTAAACAGATATAATTTACTCGTTTGCCGAACATAACAATTTGTGGATCAGAATACAGTATCAGTTTATCATTAGAAGAGAGTAACAGTGTTTGGCTTAAACAAATGCGAGTGAAAATATATATTCAATGACAAAAACACAGAATTCGTGGCCCTATCTTTGGACAAAAGTATTTTTCAAGAAGTACATCAATGCTTGATTTTTATGTCAATTCACGTGTATTTCGAGTCGAGATCTCAGACTAGTTTCATCTTCTTCCAGTAGTCTTTTTACAGCTGCTGCAGGTGCGCTGTTCAAAAAAGACTACCTTTAGTTAGCTATTTCAGAGATTTCAACTCGACATAAACTTGAATGACCCGTTTGTTTATATTAAAATATGCATTAACCACGTTTGGACAGATGAGCTCATACAAGTGCCAGGACGACGCTGAATGCAGGCCACTTCCAATCAGTCTTTTTGGAAATCCATATGGAGGATGCCCATGTCCAGCAGTGGACTTCTTATGACTGAGATGATGATTAATCACGCTAGTTTTCATATTAAAATTACAATGATTCTAAAAAAGTATAAAAATGTAGAATTACGACTGAATGATGGCTGATGAGCATAAAATCTGACAAACAATTCTAAAGGTCTAACTGAAATATTTGGCACTCCAAAATACCAATCTTATAATCCGTGAATATTTAGCCGATAAAAAACTAGTCGTAATAAAGAGGGGTACCTTGGTTCGTTCAACTGACTGGCGTCAGAGATGAATAACTTTTTAAAGCCGGGTCTATAGCATATGATATTTTGGGTCTTGGTGGAATGAGGTTAACCCTAATTTAGTACAGGACTGTGTCAACCTCGTCATCATCACAGCCACAAAGAGTCCGGTGCTGGATGGTAGTCCAGTCTCCATGGATTTCCAAATTGACCAGTTGGAAGCCTGCAACTAGCGTCTTCCTGCCACTTGCGTGAGGTGGTCTGTCCACGGACGTTTTAGTTTAAAAATACAAATACATATATATTTTCAGCGTAAGATTGTAGTATTCATAGTTGTACTTATTTGTTACCGGAACATGCAACATATATTAGTTGTTGAACACGACAACATGTAGCTGTAGAGCCGGGTTTATGAATACATAAGATTATTTAATTGTCATGTCTATTCTCCACGCGGCGCGCGGAGGCCGGCTGTTGTTTTTATGCAGTTGTGTGGTGGACGGGTCGCTAAGAGACCTAGATAGGTTTTTATTTCATTTATATTAAAAATTAAAACATAGAAACGCTACGAATTGATTATACCTTATTTTTAAATCGTGTAAAAATTAGATTCAGTAGATTCAATGAGGTAGGTAACCGTACAAAATTAAGTCGTACGACTAGACCCTCGAATATTATCAAAATTATATTATGCGGAAAACTATTTAATAATAACACGAAGTTAGTTCAGAAAAAATAAAAACGTAAAAAACAGCTAAACAAAGATAATAAATAGCTTTGTTTCCTTAGCTATATAGCTAAGGACACTCGCAATCACTTCTTTTGTCAAACAAAAAAGTAGATCGAAATCGATCTATTCCTTTGAAAGATACGATGCCACAGACAGACACAGAGACACGTCAAACTTATAACGCCCCTCTTTTTTGGGTCGGGGGTTAAAAAACTTTATACGAGCAAAAGATACAATGGTCAATGATGTTAAGACAGGTAAGTTGATAATTGTAGTTGACAGGTAAGTTGGCTTAGAGAATGTGATGACCCCTAGTGTGACAGGGGTGTCTCACACTAGGGGTCATCACAATAAATCACACTGAAACACTAGGGGTCACAATTCTATAACACAGGACTGCTAAAGAATTCAGTGAGTTAGGTAAAAATGAACAAATTCAACGCATTGCAATAAATTTTACCAAGAAAATGCAATAAATAAAATTACTATCAACTCACTTTTTGAGCGATCATTCTTTACAATGTTGTGTAGGTGTGACAAGTAGGCGCACCTTCGAGTAGACGCAGGCTTGATATCAGGTTCACGGCCACCGCAGAATGTCGTGATTCTGTACTTCGCGAGATATTCCGCAAATATTCAGAGAATTTACTTTGTCACAGCGGAATACATACGTAGGGTTACCATGCCTCAGGATTTGTCCTGGGGTTTCGGAATTAATGAGTCATTTTCTAAGGTTTCTGCGATTATTAGTCATTGGAATTAAACCATTTTTAACGGATTTGTCGCGTATATTTGACATAATTGTTTGATTTGAGGTTTTGAACACTTTACATCATTCGTGGTCACAGGTGAGACTAGATGACAGTTGTCTTTTTAGTTATGAAAATATTAATTAGTTTTTAATTCCTACCGCCTACTATTTTGATGCGCTCCGTTCCCTACGCACGCAGCAGTCGCGCACGGTGCCAATAGTTACCGCAGATCTGTGTTGAGGCTGGGATTTTATTAATTTGAAGATTTTGATGTAAAATATACACGATAAATCCGTTTTTTTTAGGAATAATTTTTTGGGTTTCTGGTAGAATTACTTATGGATCTAGGATTCCACAATACATTATAGTTATTCAATAAAATACTTACAGAATTTGCGTGTGTGTGTGCGTTGAAGTGTTTTTTTTACAAATATAGTTTATAGTTGTCGAAAAAATAATAATTCTGAATTCTATAAAAGTAGTATCAAAGTTGAATTTACTTTGCTGTCTACTATTTATGTAGTTATCTGTGTAGGTTAATGCGCCACTACCGTAGGTTTGGACAAACAAATTAAAAGTCTATAGGCAATGTAGTTATATTTTGATAATTTCACATATATTTTGCACACATTGCAATGACCATATTTCATTTTTTTTTAAACCTAATATGTTTTAAAAAAAGACCTATTTCTAACGGTTATACAATAACTTCCGCACTCTTATAGTAACTCTCATTATCTGTAGTGATTTTTTTATTTATTTTAATTTTACATTTTTACAAAATCTCAGGATTTTTCCGCGAAAATCGGATGTCGAGGATTTTTAATTTGTCGCGTGGTAACCCTAAACCTGCGTATATTGTTTGTAGAGTGTTTAACGTACCTTCAGACGTAATCTCAATGATGTCACCCTTCTAAGGACATTATGTGGAAATGGAGAACGGAATACTGTCATACTGTACCTTTATGAAGTGTGAAAACACTTCGACGAGATTGAATTGGTTAGCTGGCGTAATGTTAATTACTTAATTAACATTACGCCATTAGATTTATATTTTCGAGCGACCGAACGGAACACAGAAAGTAGTATGATATTGTTATTGTGAAGAATATTTGCAATTTTGCCTAAAATATTATATTATGTAACATAAATATATTTTGCTAAAAACGTCCGTCAGTCGTTGGTCGGTCAGCCTGTTACGCGAATAGGAGTTAAACTACTTTGTATTATCATGAAGACAAAAAGTTTTTTTTTCTAAGACTTCAGTTACTGACGTCACTCAATCATGATTCATTTAAGAGTTTAAGCTCATCACAAAAATGACTATCCTGGGTGGGGATCGAACCTACAAACTACAATTTTATAGGCCAGTATGTTTTATAACATTCTGGCATAGACATATACAAATGTATAGTTAGATAATGGCATGTTCCAGAGTTTCCTACATCTGCTCTCGAGTGATTATATTATTACTGGGGGATATAATTATCCTATCATTCTGGTTAACCGCATAATTAACTAACCACGAAACAAGGAAGGGATTGGTTAAACTATATATTGCAGTCATTTTCTAAGCACACAATATGTGCAAGATTTCGTTAGATTTGTCTATACATCCTGCACTTTTCGTAACTAACAAGTGATTTTACAAGAACTATCCTAATGAATGGTCATTCAAATACCGTTTACATATAATATATTGTGCATACTTTCTCACATAAACGTACGCTCAGCATCATATTAAGCGTAAAACAGCGAATATAATATATTATAGTTTAAAAACTGAAACAATCGAATTCAAAATACGCAATTTCGTTACTTGGATGACATATTCTTCCAATTATTTTGTTTTAAAAACTAAAGTACTGTCCCGATTTTGCTAAAATTTATATTGGACCACCTCTGAAGTATGACCAAATAAACGAAGAATAATCAAAATCAATTCAAAATTGGCGATGTAATCGCGAAACAAACTTCAAAAAAAAACATACAGACGAATTGAGAATATTATTTCCTTTTAATATACTTAGACACTTGTAAATTAATCATGTATAATGTTGTAGTGATTTTATAGTGATTGATCGATAGACATCGTGATTTGCGTGTTGAACGATCATTAGCTGATACCACGATGATTAATCGACGGCTCTCTTCTGTTTCAGGTAAATATCGAGCACTGATTAACGACGGATTAATCACGATAGATGTTTAGCCAACTACACAAGAAACGGTGAAATTTTCCGGGTGTAAGTAAACGCGTACCTATAACTGTGTTTTTAGGGTTCCGTACCCAAAGGGTAAAAACGGGACCCTATTACTAAGACTTCGCTGTCTGTCTGTCTGTCTGTCTGTCTGTCTGTCTGTCTGTCTGTCTGTCTGTCTCCAGGCTGTATCTCATAAACCGTGATAGCTAGAAAGCTGAAATTTTCACAAATGATGTATTTCCGTTGCCGCTATAACAACAAATACTAAAAATTAAAAAAAATTAAAAATTAAGGGGGGTCTCCATACAATAAACGTGTTTTTTTCGTATTTTTTTGCTCAATATAAAAACGGTAACAGGTAGACGCTTCAAATTTTCACAGAATATTTACTTGTATATTACCTTTCAAAATAAATAATTAAATAACAATAAAGTAAATATTAAAGGGGGGCTCCCATACAACAAACGTAATTTTTAAGCATTTTTTACTCGATCTTAATTAACAGGTAGAAACTTGAATATTTGTAAGTAAATATTTAGAAATATATTAACTATAAAAATAAATACCTAATCTAATACATAAAAACTCACAAAATGAAAATAATCCGTGCATCTAAACGCGGTGCGAGCGCCGGTTTAGCGGGGTAGCGGGGGAGGTAACATCACGGAGCGAGCCATAGCCGCGCGTATTCGCGCGAGCGTCGTCATGCTGCCCGAATGTGTATCGAAAACCTACCTATAAGTTTGCAATTTACTACTTGGAATTTCGTTGATTTCTCGTTATTTTATAAACAGAACTAAGCTTTGTAGTATTATAGATGATAGTACGGAACCCTTCGTGCGCGAGTCCGACTCGCACTTGGCCGATTATTATTTTTTATTATTATTAAACTAACCTCATTCCGCGCTTGTGTACGTACGCATTCATTGAGAAAGCCTTTCTCAGTGGATACCACATATACACAAGGATGTACACCTTTGTTATTTGTGTGTGACTGTGCACATAACTACACTTACAAGGAAGGTACCCTCCAAATTGCATGTCTCTAGAACTAGCGGCTTAGCCTGGACATAGCCATAGCTTAAACGATAGAAAGGGACGATGTAAAACAAGATAGAGTATTCTTCCTTACAAATTACTTATTACAATGCTTTTACATTTGTTTTGAAGAGATCCTGCGTGATCCAAATATTTTAGATAACTTTTCTTCAACAAATGTGATTTGCCATCAATAAAAACCGATATTAAAGCTAACCATAATTACTATTTTGTGAAGTTTTGTATGGGAATCGTACCTTAAAGTCCAATATTCAAATAGAAGTACTGAAACGCAGTACGTATATAACTAATGGTATAAACAATTTAGACAATAGACAAAAATATTTACATAGCGAATACCTTCTTAATGGCATGGTCCACAATACAATTTCGGTCCACATTCTTGATATTGTTCTTCATAAGAGTAACTCTCTGCCACTTTGTTTCCTACAGTACTGGAATTTTCGAGGTTACAGTGAATAGATATTTTCTCAAGCGACGTTCTCCATCCTCGGCCACACCGTTTTACTATCATGCGAGTCAAGTTAAAACTAGACTTGAACCCTAAGACACAAGCCCAGTGCTTAGTTTAGGGTTCCTAGACAATTTGCTACATGCCTTACATTGAAATTTTGTTTGTAGTGAGTGTTAATTTGTTAAGCTTAGATCCGTAAAATTCTGTGTAAGATATTACCTGAAATATATATTTATCTTTAGATATATCTCGTGTAAAAAATGTTGTGGCTCATGAAGTTTGGAGTGAGACAAATTTATAATAAGCCACTAACTGTTGCACAATAAAAGCGGTAATTTTGCAAGTAAAGCTTACACGGTGACACAAGTTAGGTATTTTATCTCGGCTAAGTAGGCCAGAGCGCACCTGCATACTCGTACGTGACGGACTGACAGACTCGACGCGTTGCTTATATGTTGGTTGTTTACTTTATGACGTAGGTTTTGAAGGTAATTCCCGACTGATCATTTTCAAAGTTTGCCAATATATGTTTTTGCTAACATCGACGCGTCGCTACCAGCAGCAGCCGTTGTTATAACAGAGAAAGTGATATACCTACTTGCAAAAGAATGAGAAACAGTGTGCTTTAGTAAACCATTTTCATGCATATTTTCTACAGAAAATAGTTGTTTTTTTTTTGGTTTTTTTTTTACCGATAAAAAAAAGGAGGTTATCAATTCGTCATGTATGTATGTAATATTGTCAGAACTGCATCGTTTTTGTATATATTAGTCTATACCAGCGTCTAAACATGTGTTTTTTTTTGTCGAGGGTTTTTGAGTTATCTAAACATATTACGCAAGTAAAGCCCGAAATAACAAGCGATACCCTCTTTAACTTAACCCTGGTCATCGGGAGAGATTAAACTGTCATTAGATATGACCATTTAAGTATTTTATATTAGATTTTGTTATCTCTAATTACAATAAACAATAGTGCCTAGTTGCTAGGTTGGAATGCGTGAGCAAGATAGCGGCTCGCTTAGACCCTTTAGGGTCAACCAATCGTTTTCAATTCTCAATTTAACATAATTACGTTATTACGACCTTATATCCAACTATCATGTCCTATTAATATATATAAGGAAAAAAGTTAGGAAGACATTTTGTCTCCTCTTTTGTAGCCTATATAGGCCTGTAGCAGGTGTATATCACTGTTAGAGTGCAATGATAAACCGGTACCTTAGTTTAATTTGTCAGATAAGAAGCATCTGTCAATGTCAAATAATATAACCAACAGACGCTCATACAAGAGGCACCCTCTCACTGTAGAGATTCCGTTAAGTCGCACCAAGCGTTTCCGATCCAATTTCTTTGTGAGAACGGCAGAGGTGTGGAATGCTCTTGCAGAGTCGGTGTTCCCTATGAAATACAACCCGGGGTTGTTCAAAAAAAAGGGAATAAGTATCTCCTAGGCAGGCGTGCTACATCTTCGACCTCATCATCGCTTCCCCTCAGGTGAGATTGTGATCAAACGCGGGCCTAGTTTGTCGTTAAAAAAATATTGTAGTAGTCATGAGAATCCCGACATAACTTTTACTATTTGCAAGAACGCTGTCTAAATACGCGGAGCTACCATATGTTCATCATGTTCATATATATATATATATTTAAACTGGACAGGAATCCAATCCACTGCCAAGTCCGAAAACTACACGGACTGACAATCCCTAAGCAGCGGTAAATGTTTCAATAAAAAAAATATTCTGACTTATATTCACTTGTAACATAGTTGTGACAGTTTACGATAACTACAAGTAATCGTTTAAACAAGTATCTATGTTAAAAGAAAAACAATATACCCGACCGCAGAAAAGCAGTCCAACTAACGATTTCGTTATGCTTGATATGCTGTTGACTGTACGTTTTTTGTGAGAAAGTGTGTGTAAAATCGCTGTAAAAAATTATAAATGCGCATTCTTTAGAATAAGTAAAAGCACTTGTTTATTATGAAAAAGTTTGTTGGAGATTACGAAAAAAAAACGCATTTTTTTATTTTTCGGGAAATGTAATATACACACACATATATACACTATAACTATGACACTCTGGAAGTAAAGCCGAATCTAATGACACCTCGCACGTCAAAATTAATCAAGCCTCATTAGCAAAATTGTTCATTGAATTTTCAATTGCGAATAATTTTCACTGTAAGTAATTTTTTTCTCAATATAAAGTCAACGGTCATAGAGATTAAAGCTTCAGACAGTTCTACGAAACAGATTCGGGGAAATAACATTTGGACAAAAATATTTCGGATCACAGGTAGTTATGAACACAAAGATCATAAGACCGCGCTTCCTCAATGTTGTGTAACGTAAGTAAGTACTGAGTGGCCACCCAGATCAGCTATCAGTGTATGTATCTAGTAGGCAAGCTTATCTGATAACACTATCGCATATATTATACTCGGGACCTACTCACCTATATTTTATTTTTTTTGTCGGCCTTGTGGCTCAGTTGGTAGTATGTTTACGTCTACCTGCTGAACTGAAAGGTCGTGGGTTCGATCCCCACCCAGGGCAAACATTTGTGTGATGAGCATGGATGTTTGTTCTGTGTCTGGGTGTTTCTATGTATCATATGTATATATTTACAAAAAAAAAAAAAAAAAGTATATATGTATTCTATCAGCCATCTAGTTCCATAGTACAAGCTTTGCTTAGTTTGGATGGTGTTGTGTGAAATGTCCACAAATATTTATTTATTTATTTATTTATTTTACATGTGTGGGCTAATTTGAATCGAGTGTACGAATAATTATTTATAGTTTGAAAAACTGAAACAACTGACTTCAAATACACGATTTCGTTAACATGGTTGATATTTTTTTTAATTATACTATTTTAATAACCAAAAAAAAAAACTATTCAATTGGTTTGGACGAAATTTCTATAGGAGCGATTTGAAAAAAAATATCGCATCCGGCACCTGAGTCGTACCGTCCACACAGCAGCAGCGGCGGCGGAAGATGCAGCCCGCAAATAAATTCAGAAATACGCAATGGAGCCCTATTATATTTTCAACCGACTTCCAAAAAGGAGGAGGTTCTCAATTCGACTGTATTTTTTTTTTAAGTTTGTTACCTCATAACTTTCGACTGGGTGAACCGATTTTGATGATTCCTTTTTTATGTGAAAGCTGGTGCTTTCCGTGTGTCCAATTTGGTACAGTTCTGTTAATGGCATCCATGAGAAGTCGGTTGCTTCAGTTTTTTAAACTATAATTATGTTTATTGTGCCTATTGCTGTAGAGATTATGGGCAGTTGGGGCGCTGAAGCTAAGATTGTAGTCAGCGAGATTGAGCGCTGAATACGACAAGCAAAGAGGTGGTAGCTCCCGCTCTGGCACGTTCTTGGCGCAGAGATTGGACATTACCATTCAGTGAGGCAATGTTGCCAGCTTTATGGGCACATTTGCGCCAGGAAGGGCTCGGGGCGGATTATTAGGTCGTGGGTTCGATCCCCACCCAGAGCAAACATTTGTGTAATAAGCATGGATATTTGTTCTGTGTCTGGGTATTCTTAAGTATCATATTCATATGTATATATTTACAAAAAAAAAGGTATCTATAAATATATATGTATTCCATCAGCCATCTAGTTCCATAGTAAAAGCTTTGCTTAGTTTGGGCTAGATGGTGTTGTGTGAAATGTCCACAAAATATTTATTTATTTTATAATTATTCTTATAAGTGACTGATGTGTTTCTATAATTTATTTATAGTAATTATTTAAAGAGTGTCCTTCCAATAAAAAAAAAAAAAATCGTTTCATTAATGATGAATGTATAAGGTAACAAACATAAAAATTACAGCCTAATTGAGAACCTAACAACAACGGAGACACTGTTAATAAAGAGACGAAATTGTTACGTAACAAGTGTTTACAGGAAACGTATCAGTTATCTCCTAACGCCTTTCTAAGCCTTCAGGTATTTTATCAGACACGTAACAAACGCTAGATAAATTCTAATCGGCAGTTTCAGTATCGCTATTTACTACATTGATAACGACCATTTTGCACAAAATAGAAACCTATTGCCGTGCGTTAAGATTTGAAATGGAAAACATGATTTTGAATGGAATGCGGGAATAGAAAATGTGGAGCAAAGATTATGTACATCTCGTTGAGGAAATGAAGAAATAGAATTTGCAGGTGAGAATACAATCTGAAGCAAAGGCACATCTTTTCATCATTTATATTTTATATATATACCGTCATATCTGAGGTGTCAAATTGTCCTCGTTCGCTGAATGTCATAGATTACGTTTTGTTTTGTAATATGTACTCTCGAAAAAAAAGTGCGTTTTTCACAACCTCCAACTAACTTTTTTGTAACAAATAAGAGATTTTACAAAAAATATTCTAAAGAATGTTCATAATTATACGAAAGCTTTGTTCATACTTTCTCCCAAAAACGTATACTCAACAGCTACACATATGTAAGTTACACCACAATATCACTCTTATGCACTCGGGGCGTATTTGGAATACATACCTTCACACAACGCTCTATAATGTTGAGTTCGCATATACAATAAAAATATATATATAGCCGTATTAAGGATTTCAAAGTATACCCGACTGCAACATTTTTTTGGGGTATACTTTCATGTAGGACATTACATTTTGCTAAATGTACTGTAAATCTATACCCGTTTTAGTGCTTTTCAACGAATACAGAGACAGACAAATAAAAGGGATGGTTATTTTTATATGTTAGGATTATAAGTCAGGTTAGGTTAGGTTTTTTACTCGTTTCGTTGCGGCCGGGTATGTTTTAAAATAACTGCGCGGGCGTTTCCAACTTTATTATTTCAAAAGCCTGGACCAAACAGTTTTGTTCTACTTTTAGTATGCACACCGCTAAATTGTGGAATATTCTGTGTGAATCATCTCCAATGCATATAATTTGAGTGAATTTAAAACGCCAGCAATTGTTTCTTCTTGGCTTCGCTCCATCGTAGACTGCAACCAAGATAGCGGTCAAAAAGATGACTCAATTTCAAACGGTCAGTATTGTCTGCGCGGCATTTGACCCGAGTTCAAACATCTGGCCAAATGTGAAAGTGTTATCTCCAGAAAAGGGCTCACAAAGCACGCGTAACCAACCTCAAATATGTGCGCAACTATTAACTATGCTAATATTATGAAAGATGACCCAGAATGGGACGTTCCAACTCGCTGCCGACTGTACTGCGGCGCTGGAGACAGATGACACCTACACGGTGCTTTTATGGAGCTACCACTCGGTTGTTGCAACTTCATTTAGATTTCACGATGTTGTATGGGGCAGACGAAGATCTTTTTGTTGCTAGATGATAAAAATCTATGTGTGTGAGAAAGAAAAAGAGAAAAACAAGCCAACAAGTATAATTAATCGTTTCAAAAAAATGGGTAACGATTTGTAACGACAACGTTAATTTCCATAATAAAACTTCCCAGATAGCACGGAAGGTAAACGGTTGGTAAACGCAACGAAGGTAAACGCAATGGTTTATTGACATAATTTTATAGAATTACAATTTTATTTGAAAACCCTGACTGCTACTTTAGCATTAGCTGTATTGTGTCAGTCAATGCCTTCCCCAAAAATTAGGAATAGCTTGTATTTCTTACAAAAGTTTTATTATTATAACCAAAAATGTTAGCATATGACATGTGCATATGACACTCGCGCAGTAAAGACAATTCTAACGACACCTCGACATCAAAATCAACATGTAGGTACAGATATGAGCTCATATTGAAACATACATACGTACACTCGAAAGACATCCTCCTCCTTTTTACGCAATCGTGTAAAAATATTCATATTCATATTCATATTTATTGATAAAATATTATTTTACAAAATATAAGCTGTTAGATGAGCATTTATTATAATCTCTAAACATATGAATGTACGTAAACACTAGCAAAGCTACACCTTCTTTTAGCTGTAATTAAGTAAAAAATATTCTCCTTCTCCAAAAGTCCGTCGTCTGTAGTGGCCCTTAATAAAGTGCTTCGATCGTGTTTGAATCGCGTCGTGTCTAATATCATAACTGTATCTTTTAATTTAATAGCAGATAGCCCTTTTCAACGCCATAATAATGATGGTCATGTCATCGTTTATAATAAGTATTTCTGTGAAAATATCACTCTAACTGTGAAGTTCGAACCACTTGCGGTGCGAAACGCCGAAGTACCCGAATTAATGAAGTAAATATCTGAATGGTTTCTCAAAAATTCCAATTCCGAAATCCAAAATGGTCAGCAATTTTGTCAGGATTCAGTTACCCGACTTTTTTGATTTTAGAATTGTAGCCTATAAAAAAAGCATATAGGAAGCATTATAGGAATGCTTTGAAAGCACTGGGATATAACTGGTTATAGTGTATAATACTATACGTCCTATTATAAGTTATTTAATACTCGTGTGACATGAACTGACAAAACAATGGCTTATCAGAATAATAGATGTGCCTCGCGGTTTCACCCGCGTACTGATGAAAAGTGATGGTGCTGATAATGTTGATGATGATAAATTGTAGCCTATGTCCGTTTCCAGATTCTCAGCTATCTCACAACCTAAAAAAATAGTTGGTTTACGTACCTACTTATAAATAGTAGCCAACTCAAAAAAATAGTTGGTTTACGTACCTACTTACTTATAAATACAGTAGCGAACTCAAAAAAAATAGTTGGTTTACGTACCTACTTATAAATAGTAGCGAACTCAAAAAAATAGTTGGTTTACGTACCTACTTATAAATAGTAGCGAACTCAAAAAAATTGTTGGTTTACGTACCTACTTATAAATAGTAGCGAACTCAAAAAAATAGTTGGTTTACGTACCTACTTATAAATAGTAGCGAACTCAAAAAAATTGTTGGTTTACGTACCTACTTATAAATAGTAGCGAACTCAAAAAAATAGTTGGCTTACGTACCTACTTATAAATAGTAGCGAACTCAAAAAAATAGTTGGTTTACGTACCTACTTATAAATAGTAGCGAACTCAAAAAAATTTTTGGTTTACGTACCTACTTATAAATAGTAGCGAACTCAAAAAAATAGTTGGCTTACGTACCTACTTATAAATAGTAGCGAACTCAAAAAATAGTTGGTTTACGTACCTACTTATAAATAGCAGCGACCTCAAAAAAACTGTTGGTTTACGTACCTACTTATAAATAGTAGCGAACTCAAAAAAACTGTTGGTTTACGTACCTACTTATAAATAGTAGCGAACTCAAAAAAACTGTTGGTTTACGTACCTACTTATAAATAGTAGCGAACTCAAAAAAATTGTTGGTTTACGTATATACTTAGGTAGACGCCCAGTTTTGAAATTATTAGAAAACCCTGTTATTAGAAAACTGTTGGTTTACGTACCTACTTATAAATAGTAGCGAACTCAAAAAAATAGTTGGTTTACGTATATACTTAGGTAAACGCCCAGTTTTGTTTTTCGTGTTATTTCTCCCTTTTCAGTTAATTAGGTTGTTTTGAAGTCGGTACATTTTTTTTAAATTATTTTTATTATCCCCTTAAACAGGTAGTCGGTCAGACGTTATTTTCGCACTGTAGTAGTATGTCATACTCATACTTTACTCGTAATTATTAAAATTGTCATCACACATCGGGTTTTACACCCATTCATATTCCGTGAAGCGCTATAAAAGGTAACAATTCGCCCACACTGTGAATTTTTATCAACCATCATAGGTGGCATTCCTCACCGCGTTTCTACTATAAAAGCCACATAATTAGTTATACAAAACAGCGCGTCAAAGATAATCTGTACAGGCGACAAAGTAACTAAGACTTTCTATACCTAGTTATTTACTAATATTTTAATAGTAAAACAATAGTAAAACGCGTTTGAAAAACTCGTTTAATGGTAATTGACACGTGGCCGATGAAGATGGTGTGATAGAAGATATATATTCACATTATTTATTAGCCTCTATAGTACAAGCTTTGCTTAGTTTGGGGCTAGATGGTATTGTGAGAAAATGTCCTCCAAGTAGCTTTGAAAAATATAAACATACAAATATAAAATACAAAAGTTCTTAGGAAATAGAGTAACTCGCAAGCAGTTTCTCTGTCTACGAATCGAGAATGTGGACCGAAATTTTTGTGTACGAATTTTTTACAACACGACGGAAAGTGAGTGGATCAGCTTGCACATGAGCTAAATGCCTACTCTTATTTTGAGTTTTTGCAGGATAATAATTCGTTATTTCGAATGCGATATTACGCCGCACAGCACTCGAATAATATCCCTGAACATTTCAAATGTTCGATAACGGTCAAGGGAAATCGCGGAGAGCTGGAAACAATCGAGTCGTGTCGAACCCCTTTCACTAGGGCTCCCAAAGGTTGGCTGCTGATAACATCTTCTGAGATGATAGCTGAGAAAACCTTCGGTAATGTTGCCGTTTATTGTTGTTTGCAGTAGCTCCCAGCTTTTAGACTTTCGTACTAACTGTGTGAGAGTCTATTTGTGAGGCGGTGTCTGTCTGTATGTCTGTCCTACACTTAAATAGCTGTGTTTTTGAACGGTAATAGATACAAGTCTTAAAATTGTCAAGATTGTAGGGTTTACTTTCATGTAAATCTACAAGTACTAAAACCTGCTCAAGAGCGAGACAAAATTGCATTAATAATTTTAGAAAAATGGAAAATTATTGTTTGAGATAAAACTCCTTGTTGATTCCACAAAAAAAGAAACGAAAAATGACAAATGAACGTTTGTTGACGGTTGGTGGCATGTGACATAAACTTAGAGTATACGGCAGTGTTAAAATGACAAGTGAACGTTTGTTGACGTTTGGTGGCATGTGACATAAACTTAGAGTATACGGCAGTGTTAAAATGACAAGTGAACGTTTGTTGACGTTTGGTGGCATGTGACATAAACTTAGAGTATACGGCAGTGTTAAAATGACAAGTGAACGTTTGTTGACGGTTGGTGGCATGTGACATAAACTTAGAGTATACGGCAGTGTTAAAATTTCTTTGGATAAAGAAAATAGGTCTGTAATACTTTTTTGAACTTTTTATGTGAACGCCTAGCGCCTATCATTTCAGGCTATTGCTACATACATATTTTCTATAGGTACTTTAAAATATGTTAAATTACAAATATTCATAGATGTAAAGTACATTTTGTTGAGTAATTAGCCTTAGTGTCAGTAGTGTCAGTTCATGTGTCTTGCATAGGAGTACGAAAGTCTCGGTGTGCGAATGAAACTTGTACTAGTCGTACTTCGCCGTATTTATTTGCTTGCATCTGTTTGCTAAACTTTACAATTCAATAAACTAGTGAGTAGCCACTTATTCGCTATTTACTATTAGTTGGGCGATCGAGCTCCACTCGGTTTTTTTATGACTGAGAATACGAGCAAACCCGGGTTCACTAAAAATTAAACCTAGCAAGATCGATTTATCATCCCCTAATCTACCTTCAAACCAAATTTCATTACAATCGTTGGAGCCGTTTCCCAGATTCGGATTACACATACGAGTATATACAAGAATTGCTCGTTTAAAGGTATTAGATAATATTATTGCTTGTACGCTACTATTTCGATAAGTTCTTTTGAAAGATGTCAATAGTTAATTTGTTCAAATTAGGCCTAATAAATGATTTTGTTAAATGAAAAAACCGGACAAGTGCGAGTCAGACTCGCCCACCGAGGGTTCCGTACAAACTAGTAGATAAAAGGGGGAAATCATATTTTTTTTTTTTATATTTTTCTTCATAAACCGAACAATATACATCGTACAAATATTTAAAAACCTGTTTTAGCTTATGCTACTGAAGATCTTTCATATGATACCCCACATGATACGGTTAATTCACTTTAAAATTTGGACCTTCACTGCTTGCATAATGACACTATTTTTTTGTTATTAAATTAAAAATAACCAGTTTTCGGATTTTTTCCTTTATGTGTACTCTATCACAATGCTTCTTGCCAAATTTCATTGTTCTAGGTCAACGGGAAGTACCCAATAGGTTTTGATTCCCTTGTGAGTGTCGAAATGTACGTTTTTACGATATATTCTGCTGTAACTTTTTTTTACGAAAACTTAGAAACTTTATTTTTCTTTCTGCACCAAGATACTATGGGTCTGTGTATATGGTTTTAATTTCAACTCGATACCTTCACGCGTTCCCGAGATAAAGGTCTTGACACACGATGGACGGACAGACGGACAGACGGACAACAAAGTGATCCTATAAGGGTTCCGTTTTTTACTATTGAGGTACGGAACCCTAAAAAACGAGAAATACCAATTCAATGAACTTTAGCTACCTACAGTGAGCAAGTGGAGTGTAAAATCGATTTTCTTATCACGCCTTATCACCCTCTTGTACTGGTGGAACCGTGCCTTCGACAATGTAGCCTTCATTATTTGAATTAAGGACTACGGAATAACGCTACTTGAATTAAGGGCTAGGGATTAACGGGACTATGGAATAATTAAAGATAGGCGATATAATACGCATAATGAGATATTTTGACTACGAGGAACGACACACCGTAAAATAGCACATTTGTTATGTGACTCATATGCAAAACGACATAAGTTGTACCTATTACCTACACAGCAAAATGGCATACTTATTATGTGACGCATATGCAAAACGACATATGTATACAGATAAACAGACAAAATTACTTTCGCTTTTATAGTAAGGAAGTAAGAATAATTAATAATGATATTGACTTTTGCTGTTCTGAAAGTAAGAGATTTTCGTTCCACTAACCTACATATTAAATATTGGTGGACATTTCACACAACATCATCTAGCTCAAAGTAAGCAAAGCTTGTACTATGGAAACTAGATAGAATACATATTTTTGTTTAGAATTCCGTATCTCGGAAACGATTTGGATCAAATATTGTGTCACGGCATGATTTTTGCATATTAAAATAATTAAATTAAATCATAAATAATTCATAGTAGATAATAAATTCAATTCAATTAAAATTTCGTCAATTGAAACCCATTATAGTAATAAGGGCCCAGCCCTTATTCCTATGATCATTATAACGTGGGTGCATTGACAATGAAAATTACCCTTTAAGTTTAAAAATCAAAGTCTAATTTTCATTGTAGACGCACCCACGTCTAAATCACGTAACGCGGCTGATGGTCATACGGAATAAGGGTCCTGCATCGATCCTGGTGGAAGGGTGCCCATAATGCTAGCGGTATTGCCACGCTGTATGTCAATGACCAACCTTTGCACCAGGAACGAAGCAGAACGTGAGTCACCACTGTTGTTCTTTAGTCTTCGCCTCTTCGGCCAATACATATTATATATTTTTTGTAAAAGTCATACTTATAATACATAGAAACACCCAGACACAGAACAAACATCCATGTTCATGACACAAATGTTTGCCCTGGGTGGGCATCGAATCCAGATATACTACCAACTGAGCTGCGAGGTCAGTCAAATATGCAGAATAGATATATCTCAAACGTCACTTTGCACGCCTGCGTGATCTAATATGACTCGTATAGAAATGACAAACATCGTAAAGATACGGCTCTGTTTACAGCTGCTATTGCAGAAACTGCTCGTGTGATAAGATTACACTTGTCTTGGCTTCACATCTCGCCGCGTTATTGTATGTAGCTAACACTTCTGAACATTTACTGCGCTCTGCAGGTGACCTACATACCTAGTTTTGATGCAACATTTTTTTAGTACTTTTTAACTGAATTCAAAAAGAGGTTCTCAATTCGGTTGTATTTTTTACAGAATTCAAAAGGAGATTCTTCAATTAGGTTGTATTTTTTTACCGATTTTTACTGTTTATTATATGTTTAATATAAGTGCGATTATTTCGCTGATTATGAATTGATTTTGATCATTATTTTTTTGTTTGGTAGATACCTACTTATTGTTTTTTGTTTGATAGATACCTACTTAGAATTTCTATGGGAAATATAATACAGAAATATGCAATATAAATATTTGTGAAAGGTTATAGGAAACGGCGGGCGAGTGCCAGCTGCAACCTGTTCAGAACAAAGCCTTCTTGCGGTATAGATTTCATCTGTGACCTATATTGGCCACCTTTCTCTTCGCTCGCGTGTGCACTCGCCCTTTACTTAAACGATTTATTTATTATAGTTCTATTAATAAATGAAAGACCACGCTATTGTAGTTATAAATAAACACTTAAATAAAATAAGTTTTTTTTTATTACAAGTACCTAACAGTATTCATGAAGTTAATTTTTATATAAAATTTTAAGCATTTTGTAGTGGTTCACAGAACAGATCTATTTGCCAAATTTCGATTGTTAATAGTCTATCTGTGAAATGGCTGTGACAGACAGACAAACAAGATCCATAATATAACGGAACCCTAAAATCGCTGTAACCGCTTCCTCAAAATGACCAACAGAAAGAGCATTCGAGTATTAAAATTTTTACTAACACACATTATGAATTGCTCTAAAAGAAATGGCATAAACTTACATAATTTAAACGAAATATGTCACCTTTAGAAGAAAAGATGTAGACAAGTGAACAAGTGTTGCCCGCTAACTGTCATATTAGTATGCACACGAAACTGTTAAACTGGCAATCCAGGGTTGGCACGTTATATATATTTCGAAGTCATTATAAAAAGTAAAACTGACAAATTGCAAGATATAACCTGAAACTTAATACTTATGAAAAGTTTTAATTATCATCATCTCAGCCATAAAAAGTCCACTCCGTCCCTAATGGATTTCCAAAAAGACCGATAGGAAGCGGCTGGCATCCAGCGTATGCCTGCCACTTGTCATGAGGTCATCTGTCCATCATCTCGGCAAGTGTGGTCTTCCTACACTACAAACAAAAAACACACTGGCTTATAAATAAAAAAGAGACTGCAAATGTGACAATATAATTATAACACTCCGAAAGTAAAGAAGATTCTAACGAAACCTCACACTTTGAAATCGATCTGATTAATAATGATATATATCATTTATTTATTATCCTAAGAATTACATACCGAAAACTGAAAGAAAATATAACATTTAAACATTTTTTAAATTTGATAATAATTTTATATAATTGGATCCGCTCCATTTGTTTAATTTAATCCGTGTATTTAGTTCGTTGTGTTAGGTATTTTTTTATTTTATTTAATTTAGTTTGTTATTTGTTATTTTTATGACTTTTTAGTACAAATAAATAAATTTTGAATTTGAATTGGTATATTTCAACACACTCGATTTTAAGTGATCGAAAATGGTAAAGGTCGCTCTTAAATGGACTCGTCTGAAATTTTTCCAGCTACCTGCCAACCCTACAGTAAACTACACGTGCGGCAACAAAATAGGAAAACAAGATGATATTTTCACTTTCTTTGAAATAACGTTATGTGACTGACACTTTCATGCATTTTTCCATCATGGGAGTGTTAAGAAAATAGACAAATACTTTAGCGTCGCCTCGGTTCAAATAAGGCATGCTATTTATACAGCACATCAGTGGCTCGGCTAATTACTAACTTGAGGGCTTGGAATCTGTTGAGAAACCTGATAAAAAACTCATAGGTAACGATTAAAACAATAAACCTATTCTGATACTCTTATTCGTACGAAACTATAAAGCTTGGAGCACCGTCGCAAAAGTGCTGATTTATTGGATTCATTTTGGTGAGTGTGCATATGAGCTGCATCATATAGTTTACCTTTACCCTTTTTAGTACCGGATAGAAAACAAACGTCATCGTTTCATATTCTAAAAACTTGAACAAAACGCTTTAATTCCACTTTCGTGCTGACTGCTAAATTATGGAATACGCTTCCTTAGTGGGGCTTCCCGGATAGGTGCGAAACGCCGAAGTACCCGGTAGATATAATTTGGGTGTCTGAAAATCGCGAGTGCATTGGTTTCTTCTAGTTAAGCGCGCTCCATCGTGGACCGCAACGTCGCTCAACATGAGGTGAGTTGGCGGTCAAGCACAAACCTATTCCATAAAAACCCACTCAGCTTAGTCAACTCAGCCACAAGAAGACTCTGTTGTACAGAGGCATCCTCCACGGATTTCCAAAAGGCCTAATGTAAGTCGATTTTACATCCAGCATCTTCGCTCCACTTGTATGAGGTCTTCTGTCCACCTCATGGCAGATCTTCTACGCTGCGCTTGCAGGTGCATGGTCTCCACTCGAGAACTTCTCAACCCCACCGGTTTTCAGTTCTACGTGTTTGTGCCTTATGTGCGGCTAGTTAACTACAAACAAACATGATTACACAAAACATTCGAATTACCTCAGGTCGTTGAAGGTCTAAATATAGCTCATAACTACTTAGAAGTTATAAACAAAATTACCTACCTTAACCACCGACTGGTTGCGGTGAGCTATTTTAAAATAATCAGTAGCTCATATATGTAAAACAAATATTTATACAAGTGCTTGGATTACTCATAAATGTAATGATGCATGCAATTCATCACCTAAAAACAAATACCACACACAAACACAAAAAATCCAATCACACACTCGCAATTTCTAATAATTCACCACTTTAACAATTTTATTTTATTTTCGACAACCACATTTTTATTTAATTCATTTTGGCTGCACGAGACTTTATTTATTATTTTAAATGCAAGTTCGGCGAAATATCGATGCTTGTTGCAACCGATATCCCTGAAACGATGTATAGTGTTTATTTTTCAATTTGCTTAGCTATTTTCGGTGTTGCCGTGTTATGCACGGATGACGTGAGCTTAAAAATAAATAGTTTCGGCTGATTTATACACGGGCAACATTGTATCATCGGGGATATATTTAAATTGGTTAGCAACGACTTGTTTTTGTGTCCTTGGTCATGAATGGGTTAGGAATGTTCGATTTTTATACGTTTGAGAGACTTAACGGTTGAGTCACACACGTAGACAGGTCTAGATTGTCTCGACAGTTTATTGTGGGTGGATAATAGGCTAAGACACGATGTCGAATCAACTGAAAAAAAACACTACTTATTTTTTCAAAAAAATATTTCTTATTTTTTCAATAAATGGCCTGCACTTACCATCAACTCGCATTATGTTAAGGTTGTTGTTTGCGCCAATTGCAGGTTTTCTTCAGTACACTCTTTGATGAGTGAATATAAATTTACATGACATTGCGGGCTATGATCGTGCGCATTTGCCTAGAAAACACCTATTTCTTTGCGATTTAAAGATACCTAGATCCTATCTTTAAGATAAGACTTATTGAAACACAAAAAATTCTAATTGGAGCTTAAGTGTTTCAGCTGAAACATAAAGTTAGATTAATTATTTGCTATTAGTTTGTGAAGGGGAAATGTTTGTACTAAGCATAGTTTAACTTCATGCTAGCCACAAAATACCCTCGTAAAATTGATGAATGGTTGGATTAAGTTTCAACCTAATGCACTAAAAGTCAAGAGACTATTAGTGCATTAAGTTACAACAGCAAATGATATCCGTTAAGAACTAGCTTTTAGTTTAACTTAGAAAGCGTATCTCTAATGATGTATTGTCATTATGACTACTCGCAACTCAAGACTTTCCTTTAGCTAACTGTATGTACAATAATCCCCAAAAAGAATATGAATGTCATGACAAATTACCACAAAAAGCACTTTTAGTTTTCTTCGAAATTTCCAGTTTTCCGAACAAGTTTTCTATTTTTCTAGAGCGCATTTTCTAGAGAGATAAAGAAAACAAACGAAACTTACAGAATCTGTGTCTTCAATCATCACTTTGTTCTGGTCTGTCTGCCAAGGCCTTGAATAGAGCTGTTTGAATTATATAAAATTCTACCATTTAAGGCTGACTTTTTTCGTACCTAATAACCAGAATCAGAATAAGTTTTATAAACCTTGAAAACATTAAAACAGCGAAATTCGTTCAGTCGTTCTCAAATGATACGCAAACGAACAGTATCACAACACAACACAATTAAATTTAATGGCTTTATCATTAAAAAAAACCTATAAATTTTTAATAGGTTTTACTCCATTATCAACCCACGATTCAAATGACGATCAATTCTATCCCACAATCGCAGACTACGGTTGTTTCGCTAACTGGTAAAGCTGACCGCAGCGCGTTCGAGAGAGACTACAGACACCACTCGGTACGTGATTTCATTAAAGTGTTATATTACAATACCTTCTATAATATTCACGTTAACTCGCCCGGCGTCAGGTCTCCATCTTCTGGGAACAGAAAAATGTAGATAATGCTATACTCTTTTGTACGAACGCACAGA
This sequence comes from Lycia hirtaria, assembly GCA_947563715.1. Lineage (NCBI taxonomy): Eukaryota > Metazoa > Arthropoda > Insecta > Lepidoptera > Geometridae > Lycia > Lycia hirtaria. Next base: position 40,979,998 of record OX387382.1, on the reverse strand, counting down.
ATTGGATAACATGTATACATACAAGTAATCGTTTAAAAAACCGTATTCAAAATACGCAATTCGTTTACTTGGATGACATATTTTTCCAGTTATTTTATAAAAAATATTATTGAATCAGGCGTTACTTTGCGAAAATTCATAATCAAAACTTAAATCTAACTTATATATCTAGTGTGTTTGCGCTTCGAGGTCTTCAAGCTGTTACTCTTGACGGCTTCAGTGTCTTCAAGCTGGACCGATTTTGATAAAATTTTAATGGGAAGCCTAGAAAAGTGGGACCTGGGAAGTACCCTTTCAAACAAAAAAAAATTTAAAATCGATCCAGTTGTGTTCGAGTAATAGGGGAATATACATACATAAAATACCTATATATATATATATATATATATATATATAGCAAAAAAAAGGTTTTTATATTTATATTTTTCAAGTCCTTTATTGATTGGAAAACCCAAAAATGGACTTATGAAATATCACAACATGTCCAATATTTTCCTGCATATATTTCCGAAAAGAAAATTTAACTTAAAATATCACTGAGTAATGAGCGCAGTGCAATGCCGCTTAACGTTTGTATTGTTTAAGTCAATGAAGTCCAAAGTTACGTGTTGGGTAAGCGCGAGTATAACATTAGACTAGCGCCTTGCTTTTCTATCCCCTCATTTGCACAAAATAATACAACCGACTTCAAAATACGCTTTTTTATGCAAGATAGATCTACGATTGACCACCAACTCGCCTGATGTTAACCGACGGTGTGGCCGACGATCTAGAAGATATCTATTCACTCTAACCTTGAAAATTCCAAGATTGTAGGTCTCAGGAAACAGAGATGGCGGCAAAGAATTCCATGCCTGTGCAGTACGCAACAAGAATGTGGACCGATATCGCTGAGTACGGATTTTTGGCAACGAGATAATTTGCCGACTTTCTGCTAGTCCTGTAGTTTATTTCTTTTATTTGTAATATTAGTAAAGATTAGGATACATAAAGTTCATGTCATCATGTTCACTCGGGTAAATACAAAAACAATGCAAAATAATATATCAATTTATTTAACCAAAGCTCTTTAAATAATCAAACAAATCAAAGGACTGCCAATTTATCAGTCAACATTATTACGTACATCACAAAAAATAAAATATTAATTAAAGAAACGTAAAACTTCAACAGCTATCGTCTCCTAAATCAACAAACTGGCTCCGAGTGACGTGAATACACTGCTATCATTAACTAAAATTTGTGAAAACGATAATAAATATCCATCACGAGGAATAGAGTGGGTAGGTAGATATAGAGCAGGCGTAGGTTAGGGGTGTAGTGCTGGTCGCCTCCTCGTATGCCCGACTGCTACCTTTCTTCCTCCTTTTGGGGGGGAAGGGTAGTAGTGGGGCGGGTGCACCCTGGGCACTGTCAATAACTTCTCCTCCTTTTGAGGGGATCTTATTGACAGTGAGCGAAATGACCGGCGAGAGGGGACCTTCTTCGCGTGATCTACACGGTTTGTGTAGAACTCGCGGAGAAGGTTGAGCGGAGGCTCTGTGGGAGCGGAGAGCATCCCGGCTCGTAAGCCGCGTCGGGGGCCCTATGCGTGCCCGTTAGGGCAACGTGTTTTTGGGACCGACGTGGCCAGACGAGACGGAATGACACGAGGGCTCTCCACGTGTCCCTCTGAACAGCAGAGGGCACAGTGGACGAGCAAGGCTTGCGTAGCGAGCGGAGTGGCGGTGGATCCGTGATGGATCGGAGCGCGGCTGCGCGTGGCGACTCTCTGCGGGTGGCTGTTCCCTCGGATCGGCTGCGTGCTGGGAGTCGCCGTGTGGAGCAAACCGAATCCTAAGGTTCGGGGGTTGCCGAGAGGAGTGTTCGCGTTCGCGAGTCCGGAGCCGCATCGCATTCTGCGGTGCGACTCCGGGCTCGCGCGCGGGCATGGTCAGCGGGAAGCTTGGCCGCTAGACCCCCCAGGGGGAGCTCTGCCCCTAAATGGAGCAAAACAATGATAATGACGAATTTGAATGGAACTACCCAGGAGGGTCCCGTCAGCGAGTCTGGCGGGGAATCCCTCCGTGCTTCGGCACGCAGCCCCGCGTACTCTGGGGGGGGCACAAATCGTCTATCAAAAGTGGAAAAAAAGAAGAAAGAGAAGAAGAAGAAGGACACAGAGTTCCTTGTGGCCGAAAGGGCGAGTAGGAGTGAGCAGACTGGAGAAGGGTCTGCAGTTCGAGCTGCCAGCGGTAGTAAAAGAAGGCGGCAGGATGATATCGGCATGGAGCTCTCAGCCAGCGACACCGATAGCGTGCTCTCTATAGAGCCGACCATGACGGAACAGGAGGAGAAAAGAAACCGCAGGAAGCAATTCCTGCTGGAAAAGCGGGAACAGTCTAGTCTCGATCTGGAAAAGGAGCTGGAGGAAAGAGCGATGAGCATCCAGCACGATAGGGCTAGGCTGAGTTTTGAGGGAACTGCTCTAAGCAATGAGCAGCTGGCTACTGAACTCAGTCGACGGGCGGACGATGATCTCAGCATCATTACCAAGGTCGGGGCAAGGTCAGGGCACCTGAAAGGCACGTTTCAACGTGCCTTGAAGGATTCGGTGTCCTCCCTTAAAACGGTCATTGAAACGCTCGGCCAGCGAACGGTTAATGCTGAGACAGCCCAATTGCTGGTGGTCAATACGCGACTGCAGAACGAGGTGGTTGCGCTCCGCCAAGAACTAGCCGAGCTGCGCAAGCAGATAGAACGGAACCAAGACGCCCCTGCGGCTACGCCTCAGGCGCCATTAATGGACACTGAGATGTTGGGCGCGTCATGTCTACAGGACTCACAAACCTTGGAGAATGTGACGCGCTCCATCTTTGACCAGGTGGGCAAAATGGTAAACGCGCGAATCGAGGGATTGAATGATCGCCTCCTGCCCGTAAAGCGCGTCCGTCCTCCACTAGCCGCAGACCATAGGAGGGAGGACGAGCAAAATACTACACAGGCTGGCCCTAGCAGTCTGAAAACTACGGCCCAAAAGAGGCCTGCTAAGGGGAAGGCTACGCCTGGTATCCCAACTAAAGGGAAGCCAACTGACTCCCAAACGGCTCCCACTGCAAACGAGGGGAACTGGGAGGTGGTGACGAGAAAAGGGAGAAAAGGCAAGCCGGCGAAAAAGATCAACCCACCGGCTCAGAGGGTTCCACCTCCCAAACCGAAATTGCGGCCCGCGCGCTCTTCAGCTGTGGTCATAACCCTGCAGGCCGCGGCAGAAGAGAAGGGCATTACGTATGCCAGTATTCTGTCAGATGCCCGGCGTAAGGTCAGCCTTGCCAGCTGTGACATAACTGGTCTGCGTTTCCGAAGGGCGGCTACCGGAGCTCGCATCTTAGAGATCCCGGGCACCACCAGTGGAGGTAAGGCAGATACTTTGGCCCAAAAGCTTAAGGAAGTGCTGGATCCAGAGATGGTTCGAGTGTCGAGACCCACGAAGAGCGCAGAAATGCGTATCGTGGGTCTTGACGACTCGACAACGTCTACAGAAGTGGCGGAAGCAGTTGCAAGACAAGGTGGCTGCAATGTGGACACAGTTAGAGTGGGGGAGATACGGTACGATTACCAGGGCACTGGTAGAGTCTGGGCGCGCTGCCCGGTGGAGGCCGCAAAAAAGCTGGAAAATGAAGGGCGTTTATTGGTGGGCTGGATTGCGGCTGCGGTAAAGCTGCTTCCGGTCCGAAGAATGAGATGCTACAGATGTCTTGAGACTGGCCATGCTCGCGCGCAATGCACCTCAGAGACGGACCGAAGCAACGAATGCTATCGTTGTGGACAAACGGGGCACATAGCGGCCAAATGCTCCTCTGAGTCAGTGAAGTGCTCGCTGTGCGAGGCCGCAAAAAAGCCGGCAAATCACAGACTTGGGAGCAAGTCCTGCTCTCCACCTAAGGGTAAAAGGGCATTTAAAGCCCCCACCAGACCTGCAGCACAGAGCTCGCCCTCCCAGAGGAACGAGGTTGAGATGGGAAATGACAACGACTAATCATGGCCCACCAGATTTTACAGGGCAATCTTAACCATTGTGCCAATGCCCAGGACTTACTCATGCAGAGCATGGCACAATGGTCGATCGAAGAAGCAGTGGTCGCCGAGCCATATCTCGTCCCACCCCGGGATAACTGGGTGGGGGACGTTGATGGCTCGGTAGCCATTGTAGCAGGCGCTGGAGTGCCGCCTCTGATGGTAGCAGCTAGAGGCAGAGGCTACGTAGCGGCGAAATGGCGAGGGATCACTATCATCGGAGTCTACTTCTCCCCGAACGGATCCCTCGCCGAATTCGAGAGTTACCTGATCGGGCTGGGGGCCTTTATCGGCCAGTCGTTGCCCTGTCCGGTTTTGATCGCTGGGGACCTCAACGCCAAATCAGCGGCGTGGGGGTCACCAGCGTCCAATGTATTCGGTACCACGCTCGAAGATTGGGTCACCATGACTAATCTGGTCGTCATAAACCGCGGAACGGCCAATACGTGCGTGCGCCACAACGGAGGGTCGATTGTGGACATCACGTTCGCATCGCCCTCTGTAGCGCAGCACCTACAAAACTGGAGGGTTCTCGTGGAGGAGGAGACGGCATCTGACCACCTATACATCAGGTATGAGCTAGCAGTGTCGGCCGATACCCCATGCCCAGAGAGACAAGGTGAGAATAGTCGCTTCCCAAGATGGGTCCTGAAGAGCCTCGACCGGGACCTGCTGGCAGAAGCATCGATTGTCCAAGCCTGGCAGTCGAATCCAGATGGTGCGCCGGATACCTTGGACGTCGAGCGAGAGACGACATGGTTCCGGAAGGCAATGACCCACATCTGCGACGTGAGCATGCCCAGAGCCGGCCCACGTCCACCAAAGCGTCATGTATACTGGTGGTCTCAGGACATCGCTGCACTACGCGTTCAATGCGTGGCAGCCAGACGCCAGTATACGAGGCACCGACGCAGACGGAACAGAGTTCCCGACGTGGAAAACCGGCTCTACGAGGTGTATAGGAGCTCCATTAAGGAGTTAAAGCGGGCTATATCCGATGCCAAAGTACGAGCCAGAGCCGAGATGCTGGAGACACTCAGTCGCGACCCATGGGGGCGCCCATATAAGGAGATAAGGCGGAAGATCCGCCCTTGGGTACCTCCACTGACTGAGACACTCGATCCTCGGCTCCTCGAGAGCGTTGTCGGGAACCTATTCCCGGACAGATCGCATTTCCGACCGCCAAGCATGGCAATGTCTCCTCCGGAATATGCGGAAAGGGAGGAAGAGATCCCGCTCGTGTCGGAGGGGGAACTGGGTGCGGCCATACTGAGGCTGAAAGCAAAGGACACCGCCCCGGGCCCGGACGGAATCCCCGGTCGGGCCTGGGTGCTGGCACTGGAGGCCTTGGGGCCGCGTCTAAGGTCTCTCTTCGATGCATGTTTTGCGCAGGGGTATTTCCCTCAAGAGTGGAGAGAGGGCAAACTGACACTCATTAGAAAAGAGGGGCGCCCACAGGACTCACCGTCGGCCTACAGGCCAATAGTCCTGCTAGACGAGAGCGCCAAACTTTTCGAGCGCATAATAGCATTGCGCCTCTACAGGCACCTAGAGAATGTAGGGCCAAATCTGGCAGACTGCCAGTTCGGGTTCCGCAAGGGCAGGTCCACGATAGACGCAATTCTGCGAGTGAGGGCCCTTGCGGACGAAGCCGTGGACAACAAAGAGGTAGTCGTCGCAGTCTCCTTGGACATTGCTAACGCATTTAACTCCATTCCTTGGAGCTGCGTGAGGGAGGCACTTGCGTTCCACGGCTTCCCAAAATATATGCAGGCTATATTATCTGCCTCATATCTCGCGGAAAGAGCGGTAGTGTTCCCAACACGCGACGGGTGGTTGAGACGACCCATGTCGTGTGGTGTTCCGCAGGGCTCGGTCGTAGGCCCTGCCCTGTGGAACATCGGATACGACTGGGTCCTGAGAGGCAGTCTCCCTCCGGGAGCGAGCGTCACGTGTTACGCCGATGACACGTTGGTTACGGCTAAAGGGATAAATTTTGAAGAGGCGGCACGCCTAGCGACCGAGGCAGTTAGTCAGGTGGTGGCAAGGATGGAGATGCTGGGACTCCGGGTGGCCCTCGAGAAATCGGAAGCCTTATGCTTCCACGGCCCCCGAAAGGCTCCGCCAGTAGATTCCCACATCTCCGTTGGTGGTACCCGGATTCGAGTGGAGTCCTCGATGAGATATCTGGGACTCCAACTCGACAGTAAGTGGACCTTTAATAGCCACTTTGGTGAACTGGCCCCTCGCCTTAGAGGCGCAGCAGGCGCCCTCAGGCGCATTATGCCCAATCTAGGCGGACCGTGTGACTCGTCTCGGCACCTCTATCTGGGGGTGCTGAGATCGATGGCGCTATACGGAGCTCCAGTGTGGGCGGACACCCTGACCCGCAAATCCGTCGCTCTCCTGAGACAACCTCAGAGAGCGATGGCGGTCGGGGTGATACGCGGCTACCGCACTGTCTCCTTCGAGGCGGCATCCGCCCTGGCAGGCTCATTGCCGTGGGATCTGGAGGCGGAGCTTTACACTGCTATGTACAGGTGGCGCAGAGAGCTCCGGCTCCGAGGACTTGATCCCCCACCAAGCCTGAGAGAGCGGTGGAGGAGAAGGGCCCAAAAGGACCTTGTAGAGAAGTGGCGGGTGCGCCTAGCGCAGCCAACTGCAGGGTTATGGACAGTGGAGGCGGTCCGTCCAGTTATACAAGACTGGTTGGACAGGACGCACGGGTCGCTTACCTTCCGGCTTGTTCAGGTACTTTCCGGCCACGGCTGTTTTGGAAAGTACCTATGCCGAGTAGCCGGAAGGGAACCGACTTCCGTGTGTCACCACTGTGGCGCGGAAGAGGACACGGCGCAGCATACGCTGGAAGAGTGCCCAGCATGGGCCAGCGAGCGCCGTGACCTCATCGGCGCAGTCGGGGCGGATTTGTCTCTCCCAGCATTGCTCCGCGCAATGTTGGTTGATGAGACGAATTGGACGGCGGTAGTTTCCTTCTGTGAGCAGGTGATCCTCCAGAAGGAAACAGCGGAACGCGAACGGGAGATCGTCTCCGATCTCCCCATGCGCCGCCGGAGAACCGGAAGCCGTCGGAGGCTGTTCCAGGACAGCCTCCAACCCCCGTAAACGGGCCGTGGGCGGCAGACTCGGGGGAGTCTGCTGTCCGTAAAACGTTGCCCCGAGATGGCGCGCGCGGTGTTTCCGCGCGCCACTCCGAGATGGTGGGGCGGAGATAGCCCCTATCGAGAAGGGTCCTAGGGGACCAGCGCCGCCGGGTCCGTGGACGAGTTTCAGTGACGCACCCATGGGCCCGGCAAACACAGGCGCCGAGACGAAACACCCCAGGGGTTTTAGTGGGTAACCCGGCATACCGGTTGACTGGGCTGGACTATCCGGCACACCGGTCAACTGGGCGGGACTCCCACATAACCACGCAGCCTCCCCCGGGGCGCAGTGGTACCCATAAAGGGTTTCCCCTGGGTAACAAAAAAAAAAAAAAAAAAAAAAAAAAAAAAAAAAAAAAAAAAAAAAAAAAAGGCACGTACCAACCTTGGGATGTCATAACATCTTTATTTCTTTTTTCTGCGAATTCTGAACTTCTGATAAACAGTAATTTCGTAAGTTTTACGTATAATTTAACTTCTACCTGTATATATAAGTATAAAAGCGGAATATACACTACTCACATTTCATGGTTAGTCTAACCATGAAATTTCGGTTAAATGGTAAAAAGCGTTGAAAATTTCTACGAAAATCCTATTTTAATGAAGCATGAAACTTTAATAATACAGTCAACGTAGGTAACTTTGACTCTGCGTCAAACATTGTACGTAGCTTTTTTAGAAAGTTCTCGATTTTTTCCCCAACATATTAGTAGTAAAATTAATTGATTTATTAATTAACAGTCGTTATGACTACTAACCTCTTGAGAAAATAATCGAGAACCTTCTAAAAAGGCCACTTACAATGTTTGATGCAAAGTCAAAGTTACCCACGTTGACAGTAAAGTGTTTGATTAAAAAATATGTACTATTATAATATTTTGCGACAGATTTAGTTTAAAGTAGAAGGTAGGAGATTAAAAACCCCATGCTTGTTGTGATAGAGGCAATAGCATTATTATCAGATGGACACAAAATCTACAACATAATGCACGAGCAGTGTCCTAAGTTAACCAATACTCACAGATTATCAACAATGATGAACTTAAGGATTTTGATTTAAAGTGTATGTGACGCACTAAACATTGGGAAGCTAAGAGCCCCTTCGAACTATATTGAAAATCGAAATTATATAAATCGTGTAAGTGGTCTAAAGGTTGCCCCTTTAGACCTTATTGAGTTCGGACGTTTTTGGGCGCTGACGCGAAATCCATGTCGATAGTAATATCGTTGGTATGAAGTTGAGTAATTGAGGTAAATAAAAAAAGTGTGAAGAACAAATGTAACAATATTATTGCGAAAATAATCCATCGAAAAATACATGTATTTCTTCGTATTGAAGTCGGGGGAAACAACTATTCTATTACAATTTTAATTTATTAATTCGAAACAGTCTGAATGGGTTTTTTAATTAGCCATTAGCTTAAAAGAATCATCTTATTGTGTTGAGTTGTATTTTTAAGTTAGCTGGAGTATAAATACACAAATACTAAAATGTGGAAATAAGCAGATGGCTGGCCTAAAACTGCGCTATTTCTAATCTTCTTAGTAATTAATTAGTGTACTACTAAACTGTAATGTAAGTATAATAATATAAATGGATCTTATTTGTATTACATTGCGCGTCAAGCTTGGATACAGTTAGCATAGGACAGAGATGAGTGGAGTCTAGGTGTAAAAAGAAAGAAAGAGAACGAGAAAAAGTATAATTTTAGGGAATTACCAAGCATTCTGAATACCCCAATACCGATGTCTGTCGAAAGGCAAAAGACTTCCGTTTTTCGTATTTTTATACATTTTTTTTTATATTCTCGCAAAATCACTTATTTGAATAAATGATTTTGCAAGAATATAATTCTAGAATACTTTTCAGTATCAAGTTCAAATAAGTTAGTGTTACAGACCTATTTTCTTTATCCAAAAAGATGTATACACTACAATTTGCTCTATTTTAAGTTTACATCACATGACACTAACTGTCAATGAAACGTTCACTGATTATTTTCCGTTTCTTTTTTTGTGGAATGAACAAGGAGGTATTCTACACCCAATAATTTCCCATTTTTTCCCAAGCTTGTCTCGCACTTGACCGATTTTTAGTATTTGTTGATTTACATCAAAGAAAACCTTACAATTTACAGTAGTATCATGAAAAGGCTCCCACACCCTTTAGTACAGAAGCTTAAAAAATTATACATATTATTATACTTACTTACTACTACTTAATACTTAACAAGTAAATCTGTGTAAGTAATCTAATTTCAGCCTACGTAATTGTCATATAAGCTAAGCCGGATTTATCCTCGAAACTGTTAGCGAATTGCTTCTGATTCTAATCCCTCTTGAGAGTTCGGAGAAAGTTTCTTCTCGTTTGTTCTTATTTGTAGTTCCACTAGCAACTAGTTTAGTTGCCTAGAATGCTATATCTAGACCAAAACATTATTCTAGACTGTCAAATATATTGTCATTTCATTTCTGTTCACTTATCAGGTGTGTTGTGCTTTATTTATATCCTAGTTAATATTATAAATGCTAATGTAACTCTGTCTATCTGTACTGTACCTCTTCACGGCTAAATGGCTGAACCAATCAAAATCATTATGAAATTTGGCACAAGATTCTTCAAGAGCTGGAAAAGGGCATAGACTATATTTTATCATCATCGCCGTTCTTCACCCACGTCATGATGAAACATAGCCTATATCGTCTTTAGGGGCTCCGCTATATCTGTACCAAATTTCATAACAATCAGTTCAATCGTTTAGCCATCAATAGGTAACAAGGGGCCATCCATAAATTACGTCACACGTTAAGGGGAGGGGAAATGTGAAATTGTGAGACAAGGAGTGGGAAGGGTCCTAAGCCAGCTGTGATAAGGTTTTTTTTTTCACGAATTAGATCTACGATTTACCAACTTGCCAGATAGAAACCCAGGGTCAGGTATCGAAAAGCATTACCATTTTCATTCGCACAATAGACACCGAGTTCATGCAAATTAAAGTTTTACTGCAAATCAACGTATAACTACTATTAATTGAATAAATAATTGCTACGATAAAATCCCGTAAGTACTTCGGTTTAGGCGCAGAACAAACGATGAACTTTTTGCTTACCAGAGAGAGATGAATGCTCCTATCCGTTGTTGCCGAAATTAACGCTGGTGAGTAGTTTGTCCGTAACGCTCTAACAAGTACGAGTAGCCCAATCAAACCAAACTGTCCGTCTTCAGCCGCGGTCTGCCCTGTCCGCCCATGTCTGCGGGTATCCGTCTTTTTCTTAATATCTCGCCGTTATTTTTTACCCAACTCCCGAAGGAGAGTTACGTTTTTCGAGCGTATGTAATTATGTATGTACGATCTACAATCTAAATTGTTTAATTATTATTTTTTTATTTCGACGTATTAAAGGTGTCAATAAATTCATCTCAAATAATTTCACATTTCTCAGTCGGATATATAGTTTTTCTTTTGACAATATGACTTGTTTAGATCGTGTGCATACACATAGGATTTCATATCTGTTCTCGCAAATAAGAGGTCGTATCCTGCACGGTCTTTCGTCTGTATTTCACCTTGGATTCAGATTACAGTCGAAGCGGTGTGTCCGAATTAGGATTACCCGTGGCTCCATTCACAGGCTTTAGTTCGCTAATTAGTTTTATGGCCCTAGCGTCCGTGTTTTACGTTTAATTCGCGGCATAACATCAAACGAATCTACTAGCTAGTGATGTAATATGGCTGTATTTCGGTGTTTGCGTATATGGCGTAACATTTAAACGTTTCATTCGGGAACGTAGAAGAAAATCCTGAGCTCGGTTAGAATTAATTAATTATACCAGCACAAATTGAATTTACCACAATTATTTTGTTAAATATATTTTTATTGAATTTAAAATACGTCAAGGGTTCAGTTAATTGAACTTTTAGGTTAAACGATACTTTTTATCCAGTTATTCATCGAGCTTACGGTTGTCATTGTAATTTTGAAACGGAAGAGTTATTTTGCACGTGTCTTGTGAATGCAATTATGCTTATGCTTACTGTTTTTCTAAGGCCTTCATGTTCGCATGGTTATTAACCGATCAACCAAAAAAGAGGAGACTATCAATTCGTAGCGTAAGTATTTGAATCTATTAAAAGTAGATATATTTGGCTATCATCATTTTGACGTGGTCTGTGGCCACCTCAAACGGGTGGACTTGGAAAATTTGGATCTAGTTTTGTTTATTAAAGAATGTTTAATCAAAAGTGTTTTTAGTTATGTTTCATCAAAATAGGTTCAGACGTTTTCTTATGTTAGGGGAGTTTAAGTTTTCTAAACTATTAATTTAACTATTATTTTAACTAACTGAATGTCTTACTCAAACCATTAAGGCATAACTTACCTTGCAACGAAAATATGAAATACATGCACTGTATTTCAGATATATTTTCAATGTTGACCAAAACATGAAAACTTTAAAAAAATATAAAGTTCCATGATAATTTTCTTAATTCTATGTTTTCACTAAATTATATTTTATTCTGTATATTAGTTCAGGGTTTCTTTTTTTTTATTTTTATAACATCACTAATTACAGATGAGTACAACCTCATTGTTCATACGAATTTACGATCGTAGCTCCGCTTCCCATTACACGGAGCGAACAACCTTACATCTACAGCCTAATAGAGGCGCCACCGCCACGTTTCCTACACAACACTGATGGTTAAAATTTAATTCCACCTTTTCGCCAACTTTTTGGATTAGTAACAGGGCTACGCAATAATTTATTTGCCAAGGACGGTGGATAATACACATTTTATGTTTAGGAAGCAATTAAAACGTTTACAGCTCAGTTTGTAATAAATGCCGCTTGATAATATATATTTAGGGACTCGTTGATTCGTCATCGTTGTCAAATGATGGTGGGATAACTGACTAACACTATGATTTAATCTACCATAGATTTATTTTTCTATTCACATTGACAACATATCATATCATACAATGGAATTCTATTCTGTAGGTATAGTATAATCATTTTTAAAACATGAGTGAATAGATATCTTCTAGATCGTGTTCCATCGTCGTCCACACTGCTAATTTACAACCAGACAAGTTAATGGCAAACAAATTACAAAATTAAGTGTTCTAAATTATCTTAATTTTTAGTCAATTTCTAAAAGGATAGGTATAGGTACATATCATATGTGTGTATATATATATATATGTAGTTAGAATCTAAATTTGTTTCACCACCAACTCGCCTGATGGTAATTGACGGTGTGGCACAGGATGGAGCACGTTAAATAAAATTTATTGAAAACTTAATTGAATTACAATTAATGCGTTTTGTTCCATCCAATTATTTAAATTAAATATGTCACAATAACAGTATCGTGCGATCCCTTACCTTCGGTCGAGAAATTCTATCTAATATCCTCCCATACCATATTCATAAGGAAGGCACCCTCCAATTGTCATGTCTCTTGGAGAAGCAGCTTACACTGTGCATTGTGAGGGTAGACCTCATGAGTGCAGACTTTGTACTCGTCTACCGATTACTATAGGTATAGATACATTATCAATATATATAAGTGAGTGTAAAACAATTTATTGCCATTTAGTTATCCGAGAACGTGGAATATGGGTGAAGTTATGCATTGATTACGTCATCCGTCCCAGAACCAGACCTTTGTGGAGAACGTATTTACGGTCGATTATTTTATGCAGAAGGTTATTAAATATTCACAAGCTTTTATTTAGTTTCATGTGTCTCGATGCCTGTAATCAAATCTTGCCAGTTAAATTTGACCCACTTCCCGGTTACTAATTGTGCTGAAATTTTGCATGCATATATTGTGTACATCGGATATACAAATATTTTTTATTGGACAAGCAAGTATTTTACATTGTTATATGTGTTTGTAGTCCCTGCACTAGGAAAACCAGGGGCAGGGGCAGTATCGCAGGGGCTACCTAAGTGTACATACGATTACTAATACGAAGGGAGCAGTGCGGATCAATATATAATATTATTATCAATGCAATATTATTATTATTCATGTATTTATTTATTTTCTGTATACATTTTTACAATATTTTTATTAAAAAACATTATAAAAACCTACACCTAGATTGCCACCGGCAACGGGGCAGGGCCCAAGCTGCTGGCGGTGGAGGCTACAGAGTGAGGAACCTCCTGACAATGCGTGCCGTGTCCAAGATAACTGCCTTCTGCATTCGACCCTTGACCCTTATTATATATTTTTTTTTTAGGGGCAAGTGCCTTTATTAACTACAACACAACAATATACAGCTAAATATTATAAGAGTTAGTTGATCTGATCTAATTCTGATGATGGAACTGGGATATAGGGAGTGGAGTTTCCTGATAGAAAGATATTCGAGTCAAAAGCGTCTGTCTTATTGTTTCAGGTATCTTCCATTATGAGGGTCTCCAGCCCCATCCTCACGGGGCTGGAAGATTTCCACTGGAACTCCTTAGTGGAAAGTGATATGATAGTCGATTCGCCCCGAACTGAGATTTTTCGATTTTATTTAGAAATTTTAAAAAAAAGTAGTAATAAAAAGTATTAATAATCCAATGATAAAATCAATATTGAATGGAATATTGTAAAGTAGGTACTATACAAGAAAAAAAACTATTGTTTGTTAACATTTTTGAGTACTGACATTTGGCATAAAATAAAGAAAAACTTTTACTACCAATTTATTTTTTCTTTACGGTTATTTATTTATTTAAGTATATTTATTATCTATTGATTCTCTCTTCAAAATTCAATTTCTTCAAAAAATCACTTGTCTTTTTAAGAATCGAGTATTATCGTTTCTACAAAATAATTATAGTTTAAAAAACTGAAATACAGACTTTAAAATGCACAATTTTTGTTTTAAAAATCAAACTACTGAATCAATTTTGATGAAATTTCTATGGGATCACCTGGAAGGTATACCATTTCAAACAAAAAAGAATTTTCCAAATCAGTCCAGGCGTCTTCGAGTACCTAATCGGGGAACATACAAAAAAGATTCCGACGACTTGAGAACCTCCTGTTTGGTTTTCGATTAATTTATATTTTTAACAAAATAACAAAAAAAATAGCTAATTCCCAGATATATTCTGTCTGGTTACGTTCTACTTTCAACTGTATCAGTAGGTGATACCTGCGTTTTATCAATGAAAAACAAATCTCATCAGTGTACTGTATTGAAAACAGGTGGGTAAATCTATCCGTTAGCTCTTGGCTGGCTAAACAATTTACGCCAAGGTCTCGACTCTATCAAACTATTTCTGTATTAATTGAAATAAATATACAAGTGGTTACTGTGCTTATGGCTAGGGGAACCATCATTTTGATATAATTACAGGATGTTTTGGGCAAAATCCCTAAGAGACCATTCATTTATTACGTAAGACTATTTTTGCTAGTTTTTTTATTTGTAATGCCAAAAATCCGTACTCAGCGATATCGATCCACATACCTGTTGCGTACTGCACAAGAATGGAATTCGTTGCCGCCATCTCTGTTTCCTGAGACCTACAATCTTGGAATTTACAAGGCTAGAGTGAATAGATATCTTCTAGATCGACGATCTCCATCCTCGGCCACACCGTCGCTTAACATCAGGCGAGTTGGAGGTCAATTGTAGATCTATAGTGTATAAAAAAAAAAAACATAATTACATTTTCATTCGCTTTAAATATGCATGATTTTATTCCCCCTTGCCATCTCTGCGTCGCCATCGGACTGCTAAAAGTACTTTGTCGTCATCGACATCGATTCTTGTCAGTTATTCCAAATGCCTAAACTAAACATTTTTCTTCGACTTTAATTTGGTGACTTTAATGTTAGAGTGGTGATAGATAACCATTATAATCTGGGATTAAATCGTAATTTTTAAATAAAAAAATATATAATAATACGCACGCAACAAGAACTTGACAAGCGGCCGGCTGGGCGGTCTATAATGTATAAAAAATTGGGTGAAAAATTGAAGTTAACCAAACTTATGGGACTGTGCCTGAATTTCCTTCTTTCTTATTAGAAAAAGAATCATTAAAAACGGTTCACAACTGACGGAGATATCACACAAAAAATATACATCTATTACAGATCTTACTCGATCTCAAATGCTTTTAAAATCAGAATTAATCAACTGTAATTATATGTCAAAATAAATAATCAATGTCGAACAGTTATAACCGAATAATTAATTATATAACTGAGATAATTAAGTTCAATGTATACCTCTATAAATCGGCCCTAAGTATCGTTAACGTCGCACGAATTAATATATTTAAATATTCTACTTGTTATCGGATATAAGCATGTAAAATGAAGCCGTCTGTCTCAACCAAATAGCGTCACTAATTGATAAATTATTTTAAATTCATCACTTTGTAACATGCTAATGTGAGCACTTAACATGATTATTAAATAGCATAATTATTATATAATTCATTCATAACTATTGTTAATAGAATGTAATTAATATGATTATCTATTGTTGTTGATAAATTATATCTTAGCTAGGTCCTATGGTTTCATTTTTTTTCTGTTTGACCACAATTTTCTGAGAAAAAGGTTTTATATTAGTTCTATTGCACACATACACACATACTCATCCCCCACGCATACACACATACTACTGAAAAAAATAATGTAATTACTATAGGCAAATTTATGTATAATTTAAGATGTTAAAAGCTGTTGATTACTGAAAATAAATAAAATTAAAAATTAAAAATTGATATCTTACTACCGTCAGATTAAAATTTATCACGATCGATCAAGCCAT
This sequence comes from Lycia hirtaria, assembly GCA_947563715.1. NCBI lineage: Eukaryota > Metazoa > Arthropoda > Insecta > Lepidoptera > Geometridae > Lycia > Lycia hirtaria. The sequence continues at coordinate 40,963,979 of OX387382.1, read as the reverse complement.
TAGTAAGTAGGTAATAAGCACCTGGCTCTGCCTATCTTTGTAGGTATCTGTCTCTGTATATAGTTTTAATTATAAATTTTATTTTTACCCTATTGCTCAAGAAGGATAATGCTTTGGAGTATACTATGTATGTTCCTATATTACTTCTCGTGCCTAAACGACTTGAACGATCTGATGTGTGAGGTATCGCAAGATCATCTATACATTACGAAAACCATAGACTATTTTTCTTTGACAGCTTGTGTTGCATTAATACCGGTAGCAAAAAAAATTTACTTGTCAAATGCTATCATACGCCATGGACTGTTACGCGCGAAAACGGAACAAAGCACTGATTAATTTGAAGGTTTATGAGTAAGACGGATAATGTCGATGTGTTGCAATCAAGTAATAATGTGTACGCAGACCCTATACTTACTATTAATAAATACATCAAAACTGACGACAATAATTTATCAGAAACTTACTCACATGCAGATTAAAATCAACGGGGCCATTGAAATGTCATTGCTGGAGCTCAGTTTTTGAATCGATCGTAAGTTATCGCATACGAATATCGCCTTCTTTCGATTGATATTCTAGAAGTTCACTCGCAATAATTCAAATAACTCTCGAACGCAACAAGTGGTTAAAAACATTCTCATTTTAATTCTAACAACAAAAAAAAATTGTCAAAACGTTGATATTGCTAAAAAATTGTCAAATTCACATGTGAATTCCTTGCGTTTGAGTCAACAATGAAAAGCCTGAACCGTTGAACCAGGTTGAACACTTGAACCGCAGTCCTTATCCTTAGTCGCAAGCACGAAGGGTCGCCCTACTTTCGAGCAACGAGCTTGGCGCCAAACGCAAACCGAATTTATTTGTTGAATAGAGAGCAAGCGTCACGTACTAAGCTCTGGCTGACCAGCCGCTTCATTAACTCGGTGGGTGGCCGAAAATAAAAAAAATACACGAAGACACGTTAGCGTAAACGATTTACGGGAGAAATTATTATTCCTAACCATTACAGTTTTTTTTGTGGAACTAAGTGATGAGTGAGTATTTTGCAATACACGTGTATTTCAATGCCATCTAGAATTTTGGATTTCAGCGGTTCAAAGCTTGTTCAAATCTTGCATTTTTTAATGCTCATAAGGAGCAATTCAAATTTCAAAAAATTAAAAAATTGAAATATTTATTATAAATTGAAAATCTACATAAAACATATGTATTACAGAAAATATTGTCTTTTAATCCAAACTACATTTAAATATAATTATTTCGTATTGTTCTGATTCTGAATTCCTTTCGAATAAAACAAGGAATGCTTTTGCTAATCTGCAGATGAACATCTGTCAAAAACTTCCAGTTGGTAGGTACTTATGGTACATTATTTTATCCTGCTTATGTAAAGTTGTGACATCGATAATTATAGCTCTTATTTACCGCCTTCCTATTTTCAAATAAAAATATCCTACTTCGACTTAGATCTAATAAAAAAATTAATTCCTCCGTTTGCCTCTAAAACAACCCTACCACTACTAGATACGAGTACTTACATCACTTTTATGCTCACCACGCTACAAAGCTATTCTTTCATCTCTTGACGTTTCAATGGCTCACAAAAAAAAACTAAACACTTTTCGCGGAAATCTCTCTAATAGCTTCCATAAATATCAAACAGAATATCTCAAGCTCTAAATTATTTTCCGATTCCCGAAACCAACGCACAAGAATTCATAATGGCATAATTACATTAATCTCTTTGAATCGTATAAATTTAAATACTATCTCGTATAGAGATATACTCCGATTCAGCAGAAACCTTGACCACATACTTGTGTTCGTGTACAATACGTAGGCATTGATTGAAGTCCCACTTACAAGAGCATTTCAGAGAATCTCTCTCGGAATGGGTCATTTGAGAACACAACAGTGTTTTATTATCTACTTGAAAATAATTCCATGTGACATTTTATTAAGAAATATTAGTAAACTAGCATACTTACCGAGACTTTGTACGCGGCGCAGTAAAATCTCTCGCGGCTTCAATAAAAAAAAATAGAATCTTGAACTCTAGTCCTCACTACTGGACTCGACAAGATTTCTACTCTATTAAAGAAAAGTCGTACCAAATTTATTTTAGTATGCATTCATAACAACATAACTACTATAAAATAAAACTTCGTTTTTTAAAACAGGGTCGCGATCGAAGAGGTCGGTAAGCAAAATGCAAAAATAAAACCAGTGAACGTATGAAAATATGTATGTATAAACGACTATACGTTTGCATTCCGTGGGTCGCCGCCTATCTAAAGAAGACAACCGCCTAACTAAATCATAATTACAACATCATATAGAATCAAGTGTACCTGATGATCAAGCTCAGTGATCTTGACAGGTAGTCAAGAGTCAAAATCCAAAGAAAAAGCTGATGAATAATCGAATCCTGCAGGTGGCAACGATAATTAAATATACCGGTCCAGCCAGTTTTTGTGGGGAACTGCGAGTGGCGCTTGCGCAAGGAAAAAGTTGGGAATGCGAATGTGAAAGCGAAATAATGAGAGGGCAATTAGGAATACTGAGTATTTTTCTCTGAATAGATTGTTTTATTGGAAACATTTCGAAACACGCATTGTCTAGCACAAATATGAGTGGTGAAAGCACAGAAGATATCGGAAAAAAAAATTGTTAATAAGTTGATATGTACGACCAGTGCAGTGTGTGTTACCAGTGTCGCATTAGGTACTCACTAAGGGTCTCTTAAGAAAGCTCAAAGTCACGCAATAAGCTATGTTCAGAGTCTCTCTCTATCAAAACAGGATTATGGATATTATAAAGTCTAATATATATAAATCCATTTATATGGAGCGTTTTCACGAACCGTCAAGCGCGGCGTAAGACCAGCCACAAGGTGGACAGAAGACAACATACAAGTGGCAGGAAAACGCTGGATGCAGGCTGTTTCCAATCGTTTTTTTTTTATAAATCCATGGGGGAGGCTAATATTATGAAATTGTGACAATTGCATATCAAAACACCAATACGTTTTAAGTTGTCACAAAACTTATTTTTACTAGACTAGATCCGAAGATAAAGTTACCGATATAGCGTAAGTTGAAGTGATATTCGGCGCACATACCACGCAGAACTGATGGGCGATAAGGCCAAAAAGTTCCTTCAAAAAGTCACTATTTTTATACTTTTAAGCAAGATAATATTTTATCCTTAGTTGGTAGACTAGGTGTAAAATCGAAAGACGCACTGGTTGACTTTAAATATTCAGTACAAGGCACTTTATATTCATTAATTACAGTATTGACATTCCATTACTTTTATTCGAATTATATATCAATATAAAATTAACGTATGTATCCATGAATTTGACTAACATAAAAACATCACATTTCCTGAATTCCGAAAGAAATGTTAAATTAAGTATTGCAAGTTTCCGAAAACGGTTGATGGTACTTATTTTGTACTGACCACTTCCTACTTAACGTTTTAATGAATTTGTTTTTTTTTTTAATTTTAATGGCTTTTTATTTTTTAACCCTCAGCCCTAAACGACGATATTAAGTTTGACGTGTGTATCTGTGCATCTAAGTCTGTCAGTGGCATCGAAACTTTCAAACGGATTGATCGTGTTTTTGTCTTGTTCTAGGATGGATCTAGTTTATTTATTTATTTATTTACACATTAGGTACACAAAACAAAACACTCTCAATAACAAATAATAAAATACTAACAAAAGTTTAGAACTGGAAAGTGTCTCTAAACATGTGCACACAGCATGGTTAGCAGTTAAGTACATACAATTTTAACAAAGTTTTAATTACAAATACAAATACAGAAGCAAAGTTTGGGGTAGCAATCAAAATAATGTAGTAAGAGAAATACTAATCTAATAGATAAGTAGGTAATAATAATAGTTACGGTGCCCTCAGAGAGGACGCTCAATCAATTTATTGAAATAGGATTTTATCGAATGTTCTTAGCTATGCTCCAACTGGTTTTTTTAAGTCGGGGGTTTCTGAGTTTTGAAAACTTATATGTACTTGTTTTTTTATTTACAAATTACAATATTAACATACTTTTACATTTTTTTATAATATCGTTGCCTAGACTTATGATTATTTGACAACATTCTAGAATGAAGCACTATTACCTAAAGGTGTAACCAGACATCACGAGGCTGGCGCCATAAATGAATGCCTCGCCATGATTACCTGCGTGTAAGTATCAAACGGAGTATCCAAGATTCACTTTAAAATACTCGTAGGTCTATGTACTCGTAGCTTTATGTTCACATTCTTTCTTTGCTACTGATGTTACAGTTGTCCATAGACGATTATTGTTTACCATCAGGCAAATCACCTGTTTTTTTGCTACTCTTTTTATTGAAAAAAAAATATTTCTTTCATGGTAGTAAACTTAAATCTTTGGAACCATACCGTAATCAAACAAATCCAAGTAGGTACGCACTTATTATTATAACATCAACTATCTCTTTTAACAATTAGATAAATCAAACAAATAATAAATTATTTAAATATTAACATTTACAAAAGTTCAAGATCAAAGCATAAGTTCTTTAGAATTTAACATATGAGACGGTCAAATGCGATAGATGACATCAAATACAAAAAAAATCTGCTTGATAATACGAAAACGCATACGATAACAATACCGCACTACACTTATTTTCGTCGCTCTCGGATTTATCGCTATGTGGAATATGTAATCCTGATTGGGCTAATGGTATATATAGATGTAGATAGATTTCACATCTTGAAATACTTAAAAATCTTGCAGAAACTTTTTCTATTATCTATTTCCATAATTCCCCCCTTGAAATAAAAACCGAATTAATTACACCGAATCGACTATCGCTATATCTACATACTTTTGGCCCACTGGACGTTTTGGTCCACTGGAAGTTTTGGCCCACTGGACGTTTTGGCCCACTGGACCTTTTGACCCACTGGACCTTGTGACACTGAACGACATTTAGTACCAATATATAATTCCTAGGTACTCAATGTCTAGATAGTTCCAGTTACATTAAGTCACTAGCTGCACCCCGCAGTGTCACTCACGTAGTGATGAAAAACGGTGATGATGATGATGATAACCTATGTCCTTCTCCAGCTCCCACAAAATAAATGTGTCTCTGTTTGTGTTTCAAATTTCATAATGATTGATTCAGCCGTTGTGAAGAGGTAACAAACAGACAGAGAGCCAGACGACAGACAGGGTTACTTTCGCTTTTATAATATTAAGTTAGGATTAGAATAGGGTTCCGTACCATTATAATTTAAAACGCCAAAAAAACACGTTTGTTGTATGGGAGCACCCTTAAATATTAATTTTATTTTGATTTAATTATTTATTTAAAGTGAATAATATAACTCAATATTTTGTGAATATTTTCAGCGTCTACCTGTTGGCGTTATCAATATCGAGCAAAAACAAGCAAAAAAAATCACTTTTGTTGTATGGGAGCCCCCTTAAATATTTTTATTTTGTTTTTTAATATTTGTTGTTATAGCGGCAACAGAAATACATCATCTGTGAAAAATTTCAACTGTCTAACTATCACGGTTCATGAGATACAGCCTGGTGACAGACGGACGGAGGGACGGACAGACAGCGAAGTCTTAGTAATAGGGTCCCGTTTTTACCCTTTGAGTACGGAACCCTAATAATGTAGTTCCTACTGAATTACATCAAGAAAACCTGAGAAATTATTATATAGCGCCTGTTTCTAATCCCAATAACATTGCAGTCCGCATCGTAGATGATGGTAATGACGCGTATTTACAAATCCGCATTGATTTACAACCGGGTGTACGTGTACGTAAAAGTGTGCGAATGTACGAGAATAGCGCGCCATTCATGAGTAAGCCGACACCGGCTCATATCTTGATGTTTACGACGCGCTCCGTGCCACGATGACGTCCGTGCCGCACGCTCCGTGCCACGATGACGTAACGCGTGAACCTTCGTCCGGGCTGGATGTGACTCTGGTGACCACGTAGGGCTGGAGAAATCATGTACTTACATATAGTTAGAATCAGAATCAGAATTTTATTTTGTTAGTTTTTAGGGTTTAGGGTAAAACGGGACCCTATTACTAAGATTCCGCTGTCTGTCTGTCTGTCCGTCTGTCACCAGGCTGTATTCCATGAACTGTGATAGTTAGACAGTTGACATTTTCACAGATGATGTATTTCTGTTGCCGCTATAACAACAAATACAAAAAAAACAAAATAAAATAAATATTTATGGGCTTCCCATACAAGAAACGTGATTTTTTTTGCCGTTTTTATAGATAATGGTACGAAACCCTTCATGCGCGAGTCTGACTCGCACTCGGTTTTTTTGTTTTGTTTAGGTTACAAGAAACAGAAATTTTGCTACATAATGTGCCCTATACCCTGAAGATTTGGAGTGTTATTGTTCCCCTCTTTCTGATTATATTTGACAAATCATTTATAGGCTTGCGTTTGACCATAAACTCTTGATGTTGGACAACGTTACAGTTTTGAAGCGCACTTGTCTAGATTCTAGACTCTAGAAGAACGAATTAACTTACAATTTTATTTTTTAAGTATAGCTTATTTTAAGTTTTTTTTTTATTATTATTAAATCCATGATTGACCACCAACTCTTCTAATATTAAGCGACGTACGGTACGGTCGAAGATGAAACTCGTAGATCTTCACTCTAGCCTTAAAAAATCCATATTGTAGCTATCAGGAAATAGAGATAGCGGCAAAGAATTATATTCCTGTTCAGTTTAAAAAAATTAAAATAATTTTCAATAAAAAAAAAAAAATATTGTATGCGTTTACTCACGTTTTAAAAATACTCATGTAACTGAAACGATAATCCACTCACGCAGTGTAGGAAAGTATTCCACAAGTTATAAGTTTGTAAAAGTAAAGGTGTTCGAAATGAATATTTTGAAATATCAACATTCACAAGAAATCGTTTAAAAATTAAAAAACCGACTTCAAAATACGCAATTCGTTTACTTGGATGACATATTTTTTCCAGTTATTTTGTTATAAAAATTAAAATTCTAAACCGATTTTGATAAAATTTCTATAGGACCACCTGAAAAGAAAAATTTTAAACAAAAGAAGAATTTATCAAATCGGTCCAGGTGTCTTCTAATAATCGGGGAACATGCATAAAAAACCGACGAATCGAGTACCTCCTCCTTTTTGGAAGCCTGTTAAAAACAATTGGAAATCGCGCCAACCCTATCAATACTCCCTATAATTAAAACCAGTAAACACTATAATGTCATGCTTACACCGCGTACTGTGTGGTACAGAAGTTACATTGTAGGTACGGAGCCCTTGAAGGCCACCGAACATCCGACCGCTGTTTACGACAATGTACTCACACCCTAAAATACCCGGCGACTGACTTCACCCGTGACCACATTATTATTTTTACAGCCGATTATTATTTCTATAGATTCAGTGGAAATAAAATTTGGATTACGTGTGTGTTTATTGATTCAATATAAATCGATACATCCCGGGGATTCGTAACTGTTTATTTTTCTTAGATCAACGTGAATTTTTTTAGGAATAGGAAATAGGTAGGTAGAGTCTGTTTAGAATAAGAATTGACGTGGCAAAGTTCCTCCTCCTCCTGTACTGTCGGTAACATCGATCCAATAGGATGGTTATGGTTAAGTAACATATCTATAATCCGAAATATATTTTGTTCGAATCTTACTTCCCCGAATCCGTTTCATAGACATGCCTGCTACCAGATGTTTTACTTGACACGAGTTTCTGATTCCATTAGTTTGTGAGCCATCAGTTTCATTTGCACGAACTGTTATTATGTTAAGCAGGTTAGGTGTCTGTTATATTACACCCGGAAACCTTCTTATTTACAAAAGTTCTGTTATAAGATACATTAATAATAATTATTAGGATAGGTTCGTTAAGTTTTTTTTTATTACACACATAATCGTATTACAAAGATTCGGTTATCAAACAAGTTGTCAAATGAGCTTTTAGGATTTTAAAAGTGTCATTTGAAAAAAAAAGTTTCGGGCAAATGACATTCAGGGATTTCACAATTCGGGTTATAGATAGATAACCGTATGATTAGGTTGATACTGACGAATCCTACCTCCTACATGAACGGTATATAACTCGTATAGATTTTCTATGTATATTTATTTTACAATATGGACATCGACGTTTTGAGTTACACGTAAAAAAAACAATGCAATTTATATAAAGGACAACAGTGGTGACTCCCGTTCTGCTTCTTTCCTGGTACAAAGGTTGGCTATTGCCATACAGCGTGGCAATGCTGCTTGCATTATGGGCACCTTTCCACCAGGGTCGATGCAGGATGGGTTTCAATTGACTAAATTTTAATTGAATTGAATTTATTACTGACTTACTTATTATCATGACTAGTTTGTATACTATTATTTTTTAAACGTAATAAATGACTTAATTTACCCATTATTACAACATTGCTGATAACTAGAAATTAACGGCATTACAGAAAAACGTTAATTAACTTTAACCATCGTCTTAAATTCTCCGTCTTCTTTCCGCAAGTGTCATTACGTGTTAGCGAGAAGTTGACAAAATATGTTAAGCGATGCTTAAAGTTAAGTAATGTTTTTCGGTAAGGCCGTTAGTATCTACTTGCTTTAAAATCTGAAAGCACATTAACTTTTCTTGATATTAAAAAAATCCTTGGAGTAGTCCGACCAGTATTTAATTAACTCTGGTTTAGTAGCTTTAGAGATAGTTTTTTTTTTATATAAAAGACGCGTATAGAAATATAATATACATTGTAGTTAAATATTTTCATTATTACTTGTATGGTATTCATCTTCACTAGCTGTGATAGTACAAGTGTTCCATCGTGTTTGCTTAGTGAGGTCATTATTATCTTTAGTAATTCCATTTTATCAGTCAGCTTCTCTCGTGTTACGTTTGTTGCTATGAATATTGTAATAAGTACGATATGAATCATTAATCTACTTTTATATGAGATTACATTGATATCTGCCTACACATAATGCCCGGATTTAGGTGACTGGACTACTGATACTGTTATTTCATCATCATCATCTTAATCACAAGAAATCCACTGTTAGACAGACAAACAACTAGGATTGCTAATATGGATTTAAATCGTCTTGCATCCAGCGTCTTTCTGCCGGTTGTATGAGTTCATCAGTTCGTGGATGGTCATCCTACGCTGCACTTGCCGGCGACTTGTTCGTCTACGGATCTTCTCATTTCTGCTTCGATCTGGCAGAGAGTCTACATAACACTTTGCGCTTTTCCTGTGTATCAAATAGTGAGTGATTTTTTTTATGTAAGTAGTAATAGGTTTGAGCTTGACCGCCAACTTGTCTGATGTTAAGCGACGTTGCGGTCTACTATGGAGCGCGCTTACCTAGAAGAAACTAATTCATTCGCGATTTAAAGAGACCCAGATTATATATATCGGGAAAGACCCACTCAGGAAGCATATAGCACAATCTAGCAGTCCGCACGATAAAAGTGGAATTAAAGTATTTCGTTCGGGTTTTTGGAATATCTACCATAAAACGGTGACGATTTTTCGTGTTTCTGACTGTCCTGTAGTAAAAATAGGTTTTGCTCATTGCAATAAAAAATAACTTTTACCAAACGACCAAACATGAAATCATAAAGAGAAATCAGCTATTCCATAAATTTGGTCGAAGATCGATTCAAACTGAAAAATATTGAAAACGTTGAATTTTTTTATCTGAGAGTTCTGTAATAGCTCCTTTATCCCATACCTTAAACCTTATTTCACCTTTACCTCTAACTAAACGAAGCTTCAAAATGCAACCCGACATAGTTCCATCATTCATACCCTGAAATACCCATTCGGTGCCATGTGTCACATATAATCCAAAAACCGTTTTACTTAAATTTATCTAATGTTAAATCAGAGCCAAAACAAACAAAATATTCCCAAGTTTTAGACTTATAGCCGGGACGCGTATTTCCAAACCGTAGTACTAATGAACGCTTGTTCAGACGTCGAGTGTTGCCACTCGAAGCTCGGCGATGCACTCGAAAGCGCACCGGATCATATTCTAGTCATACTTATCAACTCGTTTGTGATCCTGGCGCCTGCTAGACATAAGCTTTAGGGATCCGTACGCAACCATTCATCAGACTGAAGTGAAAACTTGAATTTACGCGAACGAACGTTACATAGGCGAGCGTGACAGCTGAATCTCATTCAATGCCCACAAAATAAAGTACTCACGCAACTAAAGAAGTTTTCTCTTCAAAAAAACTTGTAAATTACCCAAAGCCGAAGTCGCATTGTATTAGTAATATATTGATATAAAAATAATACGAATAACCCAGCGTTAGCACGTTATTTCGTGAACAGATATAATGCTTGTTCTGTTTCAATACTTGCTTAGCTTTGGTAAAGCGCTCGTGCAAAGTTGGGGTGACTCACTACACTGCTTTATTACTAACATAATTTGAAAACTCGAAACTCTATGTGAAATAGGTAATGCTACCTATATAGTTTCAAATTTCATCACAAAACTAAATTGTTATTCATAGAGCGACGCTAGTACAAAAAGTCAAATCGGCAGACAGTTTTTATCGTAACTTAGTCGTGACTCGTAATGTGCGACATTTTTTGCCTCCGCTGATCTAAGACATCTGTGATTAAGGTTAGGGTTGCCAGTTCTTTAAACTGAATTGCCAGACAGACCAGTCACTTTAACCGGACATATGTAAAAAGCCGGATAGCGGATTATTAAGAGTTTTATGGCTTTAACTTTTGTTGATGACAAAAACTTTCAACAAATTTATAGACAGTTCAAAAATTACACACATCCGATGGACGTGGGACTTGAACCCGCATCATCTCGATCTGTAACTGGGAGCCTTTGCTATTTTGGCTACGGAGGTATCACGTGGGAAGAGTCTAGTACTTGCTTCGGCAGTTCATAATAGGTATAATAGAATTGGTTGAAACTTTCGAACAGACTTTTTTGCTTAAACTAATCAAACGTTGGTGGCGCCACCCGTAACACACGCTATAAGCGTGCGATTACTCAGCCGGACCCTTTATAGGTCCCATAAATTTAATTAAATAAATTTGTAAATAAATTTATATAATCAATAAATTTTTGATACCTCAGTGTGTAAAACATAAAAAAATATCTGTTATAAAAACTTTCGACGTAAAACCAGCCTTTTTGACTGTCACTCTATTAGATACTGTAAGTATCAAATACGAAAGTTTGTGACTTTGAGAGTTTTTTTTAATAATATACCTATAGGTTTGCGCTTGACCGCCAACTCACCTGATGTTAATAATTGTTTGTTACTTCTTCATGCTGAAATGGGTAAAAAGTAGGATTTCTATGAAATTTATAAAATATTTAATCTGTCTTTAATAGTTTTTTACAAGTGACGTCTGCCATAATTTGGCCGGACACTCATTGAAAAAAAAACTTAAATAAGTTCGGCTTTATCTTGACGCCTGGCAACACTAATTAAGGCAGTGGAGCGTGTGGGTGCATTGAGATACTATCTCGAGTTCTTGAATGCAGGCGGTGATTTTGTACCGTTTTATTGTGGACAAACCTTGAATAAAAACGTTTAATAACATCATAAGCGTTTCGTTTGTTTTTGTGCGTCTCTGTTTTGTGATTATTGATATAACATAATCTGTTTTGTGTTTCTTACGACTCTGTAAATTTTTTTCGGCGGTGAACTAAATTATTTATTTTCTACATTTCTACATTTTTTATCTTTTTCAGGCCAGGATAACAGTGACCGTCATTCGACTGTCTACTTTCCCTTCGTCTTACCAGAGACAATTTGGTCTTACTAGTATAAATGCTTAACATATATACCACAGAATACTTTAATAGATATCACATCAAGTTTCATTGCATTATCTTCAAATCAACGAGTGTTAACGTCTTCATCTAATAGTTTTGACAGCTCCTGTCAGAAAGGTCAGGTTAAGATGGATTATTATTTAATACCCATCACATTTCTCTTAAATCTATTAACACCGTCATCACGTCTTACAACGCGTAATATCTTATTCGAACTGTATCATGTTATATCTGTCACATAGTTTCACAGCCGTGCCAAAGCTTTCTCACCACTTTTTATCGTTCCTAGAATTGAAAACGTTATTTACTGAATGATTGACGCGCCCTTGGTCACAGTCAGCCTAAAATAATTCGATTCAAAGCTTCGCAAAAGTCTCTATAAATGTGTACTGCCGGTGCCAAGTAGGTCATCGGACCGGTTCCCACGAAACTATGACCCAGATAAATAAACAGGATCATAAATAACCTATTTATATCACATTATTATTACTCTTGATTATTATGGCGACGTATCATCCAATCAGTCTCGTTGGGAGCTATTAAATCATTTTCTTGATTATTTGTGATCTCATGAAGGTGCGGTACTGGCGACTTAACTATCGTGCATACAAATTGATTTTACGAGAATGTATGTACTTGAATAGTTAAGATTTTTAATAGCTCGTTGCCTTAGTGCTTGTTTTCCCTATCAACCATTGGTAAAATTTCACAGGAGAATTAAGAGTTTAATGCTCAATTTTTTCAAAAAGCTATTTTTGTAAGACTTAAAAGTCTTATTTATATATGAGTAATACGTATAATAAATGTATAAAAATACTTACAATTATAGCTTTTTGAAAATAATGAGCATTAAACTTTACCCCTTTGAAATTTTACCAATGGTAGATAGGGAAAACAAGCACTGAGGCAACGAGTTGTCTACGATTGAGCTTTTTATTTACTATTAAAATATATATTCTATATTATACCTATAGATATTTATGTATCTGCAAAGTAGATTGATTTAATGCAGGCTAAGTTACTTATAAGTAAACAGATATAAAAATAAAACTCATCCTAAACCTTTTCCATCAAAGTCCTGATTACGTCCGCTCCACTGGCTGTGGTCTTCCAACATATAAAGTTACGTACGAGTACAGGTGCTATCCATGACATACCCGGTCATAGTCGACGTAGCGAGACGATCTATTCTTGTATGGTCGAGATCATTCTCGGTCACTATTGTTCTCATGAGATTTGCTATGATGGAATATCGAACCAGGATAATTACGAAAACACCAAAATTGGACTCCAGGATTGCTTTTAAGCTCCCGGGGAGCTTTAGATATATATTGCCTATATAAATTGCCTACAGCCTTTTTACACTTTATAATATCTTTTAACATGTTTTGAGTACTATATTTTTTTAAGAAAACGCCCTATTCTATTTACAAATCATTATTGTCGTAAAGTGAACGGAAGTCCAGAACAGGTCGTTTTGTATAACGGCCAACCGTTGCGTTTAACGACATTTTAACGACCTAAATCTAGATTGCTCTCCACAGCTAGACTTTCTAAGTTAACCTAAATACGCGAGCGGGTTATTGTATTAAATTCTTAGTAAGCTTTTTATAGCTTTGTGGATTATTCGGAAATATGTAAATAAAAAGTTTATATGTTAAATTAGGTGGGTTTGAAGTTTGTTATGATAGGACACTTTTTCGAAGTATGCTTGGCGAAAGTTCACGCTTGTGACAATTATCCAGTCACCAAGCAGTAGTTTGCAAGCAAATAACTCTTTCTTTTAATACCAAATACGACGTACCTACTTTAAAATTACAGCAATACCCAGTGTGACCGCAGTGGGTATTTTATCAAATCCGCCATATATCTCAATGTCAACTTTAGAGTTAAATTGATTTTGTGAAGATGTTTCACAACTCCACCAATGTCTTGTAGGATAGACCATCAAACGCTCAGAGTGTTACGGTTCTGTACGCTAATTGATCGGTGACTGGATGGCATTGTTTTTCCCATCTGAAAGAGCAAAACAAACATACTTATAGATTTATCTCGATACCGCCTTCAAAACCTACGGCATACAGCGACGATGACACCCTAATTTCTACGTGAAGTGCAAATCGTAAATCCAAACTCAACGATATCGATCCACATTCTTGATGCGTACTGCACAGGAATGGAATTCTTTGCCGCCATCTCAGAATTTTCAATTCTAGAGTGAATAGATCGACGATCTCCATCTTCGGCCACACCGTAGATCTATCATGCTTCACATAATTATGTTTCCTTTTTCCGTAAGATACAATCTGTGTGTCTTTATAGAGATTAAGGTAAACAGACGATGTCTATTCTTAGACCTCATAATTAGTAAGTACAAACGTTACTCTCCCTTTTGAGTAACCGAGTAAAAAAATCAGTTTATCTACAGATTTTATCTACCACATGGTGTCTGCTATTACCTTCAGGCTTCCAACCTAAGTCCAGGCTCTGTTCTCATGCATTCACCGTGAAATAGTAATTCCCTGCGGCCTTTGAAGTTCGCCGCCTCTATTAGTGATAATTGTCTCTATCTAGGATTAGATTTTAGCACACGTCTGCTATCTGTCGTGTGTCACTTAAGCGCCACCTTAAAAGGGTATGGTTTATTTTCAACTTTAATGATAAATGGGTATAAAATAAAACCGGCCAAGTGCGAGTCAGACGCGCCCACGAACGGTTCCGTACCATTATTTATAAAAACGGCAAAAAATCACGTTTGTTGTATGGGAAAGTTCCCTTAAATATTAATTTTATTTTAATTTAATTACTTATTTTTATAGTGAATAATATAATTCAATATTCTGTGAATATTTCAAGCGTCTACCTGTTGCTGTTATCAATATCGAGCAAAAACGAGGAAAAAAATCACGCTTGTTGTATGGGGCCCCCCTTAAATATTTGTTTTATTCTGTTTTTTAGTATTTGTTGTTATAGCGGCAACAGAAATACATTATCTGTGAATATTTCAACTGTCTAACTATCACGGTTCATGAGATACAGCCTGGTGACAGACGGACGGACGGACAGACAGACTTAGTAATAGGGTCCCGTTTTTACCCTTTGGGTACGGAACCCTAAAAAGCGCCGCCCGATTCAATTTATATTAGTCATACACATAAACATTTCACACTAGGTTCTCAATCAATATTAACATTTGTCTAAAAACTCTACCGAAATTAATTAACTGAAAAACGGTATTTATTTAAAAACCTGAAAATCGAATTTCAGACAGTCTCGACGTGAAAGTATTCATTTAATTGGATCTGGTTTAAAAAGCTACTGGAATGGTACTGACGAAATCTTTATGGGACCACCTGTGACTTGGGACTTTTTCTCTACTAAAAAATTACGTTAAAATCTGTTTTTAGAGAGCAACGACATCCCTGAACATATCCAAAAATACTGACGAAAAAAAAAAGAAAAAAACTGTCGAAAAAGAAAGCTGGGTGTCCTTTCGAAGGTGCGTCTGTACTTCACGCCGGAACAGTTGCTTACACTATATCAGGCACAAGTTCGGTCGTGCATGGAGTACTGTTCGCACCTTTGGGACGGATCTGCTAAGTACCAGCTCGAGGCGTAGAGACCATTGAGAGGCGTGCTAGGAGGCTCATTTGTGACGATTACCTTGTTCGGACTAAGCTCCAAAGTCTGAAGCATCGTCGCAAAGTTGCCAGTTTATCGGTTTTTATATCATACATTTCGGTGAGTGTTCGTCTGCTTTGCATGATCTCATTCCCCCATGCACTTTTTTCTATCGGACAGTAAGAAGCACAAAAAAGCGTCATCGTTACATGGTTTATTCCGAAAACACGTACGAAACGCTTTGGCTCCACTTCCAATGTGCGTACCGCCAAAATGTGGAATGCGCTTCCTGAATGGGTCTTTCCGAATAGATATAATCTAAGTGTCTTCAAATCGCGAGTGAATAGGTTTCTTCTAGGCAAGCGTGCTCCATCGTAGACCGTAACTGTCGCTTAACACCAGATGAGTTGGCGGTCAAGCGCAAGCCTATCGTCGAATATTTTTTTTTTTATCACAATTGTGACTTTGACTGAGAAAAAAATAAAATAATGTTTTCTAAGATTTGCGCGATTGTTCGTCATGGAAATGAAACAAGTTAACGGATTTATCGCGTTTATTTTATAAAAATAAAATCAGCTTAATAAAAAATAAAACCGGACAAGTGCGAGTAGACTCGCCCACCGAGGGTTCCGTACAAACTAAATAAAAGGGAGAAATCATATTTTTTTTTAATATGGAAAATATTAAAAAAATAATATGATTTCTCCGTCTCCGAATATGATTTCATATACCGAAAAATATACATCGTAAAAATAATTAAAAAACCTGTCTTAGCTTATGCTAATGAAGCTCTTTCATATGATACCCCACATGATACGGTTAATTCACTTTAAACTTTGGGCCCGCATTCCTAGCATAGACACACATTTTTTTTGTGATTATATTAAAAATGTCCAGTTTTCGTTTTTTTTCCTATATATAAGTATGTACTCTAACACAATGCTTCTTGCAAAAATTTCATAGTTCTAGGTCAACGGGAAGTACCCTATAGGTTTTGATTCCCTTGTGAGTGTCGAAATGTGCGTTTTTACGACATATTCGGCTATAACTTTTTTTTTACGAAAACTGTTTTTTTCTGCACCAATTTTCTTATATGGATTGCAATGGATTGATTATATCTGCAGATTTGCGTATATGGGTTTAGTTTCAACTCGATACCTTCACGCATTCCCGAGATAAAGGTCTTGACACCCGGACAGACGGACAGACGGACAACAAAGTGATCCTATAAGGGTTCCGTTTTTTTTCTTTTGAGGTACGGAACCCTAAAAATAGAATTTTGGAATCACAAACATATCTTCATAACTGACTCGCGCGTTCAATTTCCAGTCAGATAAACCGAAGGATCTTCTTGAGCGATATTTATCTTAAGGTGGAGATCAACGCGCGCAGCTAACTCTCTCGCGCATCACAACATTTTTAAGTATATGAAATCATTGATTAGAGATATTAGAAAAGTATGCTCGAGAGAGATATTGCGCGTGTGAGCCAAAGAGATTACAAATCTATAGAGAGTTTATACTCATTGAATAAGAAGTGAATACATGGCGAATTTGTTATTTCTAAAATTAACAGTACTTACGTGTGACAAGATACATCCTTCAAACCTCTTAATGTTTTAGTGTAAGTCTTGCAGTTCCTAAACACACAAGCTGGCATTGTGACAGCTCACAAATCACGACACTAGCGTCTGACAGCGTTGCCCGCCGTGTCGCTGCTGAAGGCAGGTCGGACAATTACCCTACTTGAGGCTTGCCACATAGACAACCCATCTATGTATAACATATCACTGTGTTGAGCCCATTCTTAATTTCTGCAGTTGTATAGGCTACCATTTGCACTGCATTTTTTATTATTCTTTTAAATACAAAAAAATAATCGTTATATCCATAACGATATTCTTTATATTAATGAATATATTTTTTTGTATATTATATTATATTATTTATTGTATGTTATAAGGAAATAACTACAACATTTTGTTAATAACTGTGAATAGTCTATAATACTTGTATCTCTTTGTTTCAGATCATCCAGAGCCAGATCGCGTGAACCGCAGCAAAGTGAACAAACCTCTAGTTGTGAAAGATAACCATGTTTTCACTTTTGTAACACCTGCAATGTGCCACAGTGTAAAATATGAATTCAGTTAGAACACACCAGTGAGTGATCTAGTAGTGCAGTGAAAACAGTGAACTAAGTGAATCAAAATGGAAGCTTTGGAAAGGAGATATTCTCTCGGCCTCATCGGCCTGTTTGTAGCTTTAAGTTCACTGTGTAAGTATAATAACACCAATATATAGTATTTAAATTAAAATTTATGTAAACATTATGATGCTATCTGTCTCGGTCCTGTTCCAATCAAAATTTCATGGTCATGGTCATAAAGACCATGTCCAGTGTCATACAGAAATTTCAATTTGATCCAAGTTAATTTTCATACATAAAAATCATTTTTGCGTTAATAATTTCTAACCCGTACCCGGAAGAAATTATTAACGCAACGGGTTCCGGGTACGGGCATTATAATTTATGTGAACAATATACATATAATATATATATATATATTATAATATTAGATTTGTCTATCGAAATCATTTCGCACGGTAACTCAAGAAAGATTTTCAAAAACCCAAGATTTTTCTCGCAAATGTTTTGCACGAAATTAAAACAAATTTCGTTAATGTTTGAGATAAAAAAAAATGTCATACGAACTGGTATTGGCCTTGAACAACGACTTGCTCGATAATAATTCCTTTCCACCCACTTACTAATAGACTAATTATTCCGCTAGCCACCGTCTCCGATGAGTTGAGACAACTAACAAAGAACAACATTTAACAGCAGTACTCCGTGAAAATTACCGAAAATGTTTCTTTACATAGATTTAGAAAAATGGATACCCCGGTATCCATTTTGTACCTGGGGGGCAATTCAGTTATTCAAAACCGATCCGTAACTGAACCTTGTGCGAAGCTATTTTTGCCCGTTTTCTGTGTGTCTGTCTGTGGCATCGTAGCTTTCAAACGGAGGGACCGATTATGTTTTTTTTTTCAAAAGGGGATTTCATCGAGAGTTCTTAGTTATGTTTCATCAAAATCGATTCAGCTGTATTTGTCGGAGAGTTTTGAGTTTTCTATACTTGTTTATACTAAGAACAAACAGACAGGCGACTCGCATGATTATCTCTTAAATTATATAGTATAATAACTATTAAGACATTGTTAATAATACTTTTTGATATATCATATATCATGCATTTGAGTTATAAATCGGGCGTTATCGCCGTAGATCCGCTTGCCATTATTAAATTAGTTAAAATAACTGATCTGCATCAGTACGTAGATCAAACACTTGAATTATTTTAGTGATGACCAATTCCATTATTTAAATTTATTTTCAAAATTACGGCCACAAATACAACCGGCAGCACTATCATTTGATGCTAGGTTATATTAACTTCGACTAACAAAACATAGTTCTTGTATTTGTTGTGGTAGGTATTTAGAAAAAAGTTTTGTTTCCACGACTGTTATTATTTGAATATTGTCAAATGTAGGCGATAATCTCAAAAAACATAACGGCGAATAGTAAGAGACCAAAATCTTCACACCTACCTCTTTCATGAAAAATATCCCAGTTAAGATAAACAGTAGAAAATTAGAAAAAACATTATTTAAATTTTAAATATAAGAGTGTCTTATTTTACTTCCAAAATCGTTCAATTTTCACGCTTTACCATAAATGACTAGTTTTACTCTGTCATATTTGGTTCACAGTTCACACATTTAGGTGTTTGCACCGCAGATGTCCGCAATCCATATTTTTGTAAATTTATGCTCGTCACCTACAAACTCACAGTATTTGAATGCGAATCCGAGTATAACCCCGAGTAGACGGTTCAACGGCCCCTGTCAATACAATTGTTATGAAGTATTTTGACAGTTCCATTAGCAGACAATACGAGTGTTTCTCACGCTCTCCTTCGCTAATTTTTTCGCGTTTCATGCTTGTACGTTTCATTATGTTTTCCGCACTTTGCTTACGTCCTTATTTTCGTGGTTATAATGAAAGTTACTGATTTAGCACTTCGTCGTTTCTGATTCGTATATTGTTTTTAATTCATAATTGAATCTAATATAAAAAGCTTACATTTATTAATCACATACTAAACATAAGTGGGCAGGGCACATAGCACGTAGAGCTGATGGCCGATGGGGCCGAAAGGTTCTCGAGTGGAGACCACGCACCGGCAAGCGCAGCGTAGGAAGACCAGCCACGAGGTGGGCAGATGACCTCATACAAGTGGCGGGAAGACGCTGGATGCAAGCCGCTTCCAATCGGTCTTTTCGGAAATCCATAGGGAGGCCTATGTCCAGCAGTGGACTACTTATGGCTGAGATGATGATGATGAAACATAACAAAGAAATCTATCAGACTGTATGGTCAGCTGGCAAGAGTAGCAAAAGTCTCATGGGGATTCAATCCTGAGATCACAAGGACAGTATATACGGTGGTTAAAGATCCCATTATTATATTATATTATATATATATATATATATATATATATATATATATAATGCGGCGTGTGTGGTCTGGAGCTGCAGCGAAGGTTTCAGCAAGGGAAAAACTAAACTCTGTTCAGAGGGGCTTCGCTCAGAAGATTTGCCGATCTTACAGGACTGTATCCTTAAACTCCGTTTTGGTACTATCAGGCCTGATTCCTATAGATATATAGCCGCTACT
The DNA here is from genome assembly GCA_947563715.1 of Lycia hirtaria. Lineage (NCBI taxonomy): Eukaryota > Metazoa > Arthropoda > Insecta > Lepidoptera > Geometridae > Lycia > Lycia hirtaria. The sequence goes on along the minus strand of OX387382.1, from coordinate 40,943,716 downwards.
ACTACCCAACACAAATTTTGATGACTCTTTTTTTTTTGTTTGGCAGCTAATACTTCAGAGGTGTTCCCATATAAATTTAAACAAAATCGGTTCAGTACTTTGGTTCTTAAAACAAAATAACTGGGAAAATATGTTATCCAAGTCGGTTGTTTCAGTTTTTTTTTAACTATAATGATTCCTGTAACAATATTTGCTATTGTGTTGCCGCAGGTGTGGTGTCCGGACAGCGAAACAACACGAAGATGTCGTACGTGTGTCCGCCGCACTTCGTCCGGCTCGGCCACAGCTGCTACTTCTTCAGCGACGACAAGGCCTCCTGGCAGAACGCGCTCTTCAATTGCAAGGTCAGCCAGCAGACAATTATATCTTCTATATTCTTTCTTTCTAGGATAATTTGGTAAACAGAATTACTTTATGATATAAAGAATAAGTACCTGCGAGATCGAGCTCCATTAGGATTTTTTATGACTGAAAATACGAGCAAACCCGGGTTCACTAAAAATGAAACCTAGCAAGATCGATTTATCGTCCCCTAATCTACCTACAAACCAAATTTCATTAAAATCTTTGGAGCCGTTTCCGAGATTCAGATTGTATATATATATTATTATATATATATATATATAAGATACATATTTTATATATACTTATATACATATACATATATATATATATATACAAGAATTACTTGTTTAAATGTACGAGTATTATTAGATCTTAGGTTTTCGCAAACATTATGATCGACTACAACAAATATACTTGGCTATATTACAATGGCAAAAAACTGTTTAAAATTTCAATTTGCCGCCGCATGCGTGTACGCACCTTAATTATACGCCACCTTAGGCTTGCGAGCTCGCATCGCTCGTTACAATATTTTATTTATAGTATGAATGAACCTGAAGAGCAGATCAAATACACAAGTCATTCAAGTAATGTCAATGTCGTTTCTTATCTCATAAGTCATTGAAGTGTATTCATTCAGAGGAAGTGACGTCACACTGGAACTGTATATTTCTTGATAGCAATGCTAATTACGTTTCTGTAAGAATTTAAAGTTAATATACCTAATTTAGTTAATCAGTCACTGAGAGTAGTCAGTCGAAAGAGTTCTTTATCTTTATGTTGATATCATAAAATATTGAAAGTAAACAACTATATTATGTGTTATTGAATACGATCAAAATTTGTGTGGTTTTTTTATTTGTTTAACTACTTATATAAAACTATGTTTGATGTAGCTGTGTCTGTACTCATACCGCTGTCATAACCAACAAGGGTTCTTTTATTTAAGGGTTTTAAATTTGGATTTGGAATTCGAGAGCAATGGTTTTCAGAAATTTCAATGATAATAATAAAGCAGGATTGTCTTTCGTTTCTTCACAAATAGAAAATAAAGGCATTAAAATGTTCGATGGCGAAAAAAAACCTTATTCCACCCTTCCCTTTCTATTTTTTTTTCGACGATAGGCTTACGCTTGACCGTCAACTCACCTGGTGTTAACCGACAGTTACGGTCTACGATGAAGCGCGCTTGCCTAGAAGAAACCTATTCACTCGCGATTTGAAGACACTTAGATTATATCTATTCGGAAATACCCATTCAGGAAGCGACTTCCACATTTTGGCGGTACGCACAATTAAAGTGGAGCCAAAGCGTTTCGTACGTGTTTTAGGAATATCAACCATGTAACGATGTCGCTTTATTTTTTTTTTCTAATACAGGGCATTTTAATTATCCAAATATGTACACTACAATTTCACCATATTTCTTGAATTTTAAAAACTGCAATCTTAATATTTTCGAGGTTAGTTTTTCGAGGTGAGTAGTTTTGTTAGTTTGATTAGACATTATCTAGAAGTATGTGTTCCATTTTTGGCTACACTCGCTTACTATCAAGCGATATTGTGTTCAAATTGTAAAATCACAAATGACACTACAAATATAAGCTAAATATAATATAAGCTAGTCAAAACCGACTAAGTTCTGATCAAACAGCCACATAAAATAACTCGTTACGATTCAATAAAACGACATTGGACCATTGGACGCCCATTCGTAGATTAAAATGCTGTAAAGCAATTAATTTGGCAACTGGGCCGTTGTACCAATTCTGTGTGGGGTCTGTGGTCACCTCGGTATTATTGGAATTTATTGATGTTTAAAGTGGAGTGTCCTTAGCATTAGTATATGAAAACATTCAAGATAGCCTTGAACTTCTGTGAGTCGTTTAATTAAACATGCGGAAAAGTTGTATAACGTCGCGTAGAATCAGGGTAAATAGATATATGTATTCGATTTTGAATGCAGATGAACAATTTCTAGAGATTATTCAAAAAGTAATAAAGCAAAGTTCATAATATAACTATGGGACTACCTCGGCAGCTTCCTCTTTATTGGACAGGTATTGGGCTGGCTCCATTATGGATTACCAAAAATACAGCGAAAGCCTCTTGAAAGCCGGTTGACATAGACATAGACATAATTTTATTGTAACAAAAACACACAGAAAATAAAAAATCATACACACAAAAAAAAAAAAAAAAGGTCACAAAATTATGTTTTTGTCACAATCCGGCCCCAGCTCAGCATAATGCTAGTTGTAAACAACCAGGACTTTCCTGTAATTTTTATGAGGTCGTCTGTCCACCTTGTGGCTAGTCTTCCTAGGCTAAGTGCACCGATGCGTGGTCTCCACTCGAGCACGTTTCGGCCATCAATTTTGCGTGATATAATTACTGTTATTTCAACTTGCTAATCCGCTGTGCTATATCGCAAACTTTTGATCATTCCCGAATCTGTCCATATTTGATTCATCTCGAAGAGAAACTCCATGCATATACCTCTCCATAGCTGGTTGCATGACTCTATGAAACAATTTCTACACAATAAACTGCTAATACGTAAAATCTTAAATTTCAGAAGTTTTATTTCACAACCATTTAATAAAAGCTCTCCGTAACAAGTTCCTAATTCTACTAATCAAAAACCGATTCGCACAGATTCTACAGGTTAGGTAATCTGTGTGAAAACCGACGATTTTACGCAGCTGTTAATTAATTCGACAGCTTTTTTAAAGCATTGTTTGTATTGCACATTATTGGCTGTTAGTGTTCTTTCTGTGTTTTTCAATTAGGGTATCAATGTAAAGTACTTGATTTTATTCTTAGGTATTCTGCGAAAATCTACATCAGAATGAGGGCAACAATTACAAATTATAGAGAAACAACAGGACTAGTACTGAAATACTGTATATGTTACCGGCCAAACCCGATTTCAGGACAAACTAGTATAGCCTAGGCAAAACTAGTTTGTCCTAAGCCCGATAGGATGAACTAGTTTAGGCTAGTCCAAACTAATTTGTCCTAAGCCTGATAGGATAGACCAGTTTAGGCTAGGCCAAACTAGTTGATCCTGGTATAGGTATAAGCAATAATTTCTTCAGAGATTAGGTTATGTTTTTTTTTTTTTTTTTTTTAATACAAACTTATTTCCGGCTCGCTCTTGGGACTTTCCTCGTTTTCCCCCTTAGCGCTGTCGCAGAAAACTTCTTTGCAGCTTCATACTTAAAGTTAAATTATCTATAAATTTGTAATAAAAAAAAAAAACATAACCTAATCTGAAGAAATTATTGCTTATACCTATCCCCATCTTATATGAAATTTATTTTGACGTGACTGGACAAACATCAAATCAAAATACATAGATAACTGAATAAAATACTCCGTAATTGCAAAAATAAGACTAGGCCATACCAGTTTATCCTAGAGTGTGCGTATTTATATCAGGATCAACTAGTTTGGCCTAGGCAAAACTAGTTTGTCCTAAGCCCGATAGGATGAACTAGTTTAGCCTAGGCCAAACTAGTTTGTCCTGAAATCGGGTTTGGCCAGTAACATATACATAGAATAATAACAGAAACTTTACAAAACTCCATACCACGATAAATGTACATTTACCGTGGCATAAAGAGAATAACAATGATGTTAAAAAAAACCGGACAAGAGCGAGTCAGGTTCGCCCACCGAAGGTTCCGTACAAACTAGTAGTTTAAAGGGGGAAATTATATGATTTTTTATATTTTCCTTCAATAATCGAAAAATATTTATGGTAAAAATATTTAAAAAGCTGTTTTAGCTTGTGCTAATTAAGCTCATTCATATGTATAATACCCCACGTGATACGGTTAAAGCACTTTAACATTTGTGAACTTGATTATTTGATGATTGATTAAATTAAAAATGTACACTTTCCGGAATTTTTCCTTTATTAGTACTATATGACAATGCTTCTTGCCAAATTTCAAAGTTATAGGTCAACGGAAATGTAGAAAATTAAACTCTCCACTGTATAGTTCCATCTTTTTAATCACAGCCACAGTTAGTACTTCCTACATGGACCCCGAGAGAGTACTCCATGGCTTTGCAAAGATTCTAACTCCATATTCATAAGCCCTAGACACTTGAGAAAGAATGTGGACAAGAAAACTCAAGGCCATCACTTTTTTACACAATTATGCACAGTAACGACTTAGACTAGGTGCTCATGGCACCGCAGCTCAGAACAGACTAGAATCTAACCAACTAGCCGAGGCATCGCCAAGTCCCTCCGCCCTTTTTTTTCAAGTACAAGGAGAAATATATTAATAAAAACAAGTATGGTGCCTCGTTTGTTGGTTTGATCCTACTCTTAACATTTAAATTTAAATTCACACATTTTTGAAAACACGTAATGGCCAATTTAGACTATAAGTTTACAAAATCATGACAGGAAGTACCTCATAGGTTTCGATTCCCTTGCGTCTTGATAGACAACAAAGTGATCCTATAAGGGTTCCGTTTTTCCTTTTGAGGTACGGAACCCTAATTAAAAAGTTTACTATCCAAAATGGAAGATGGGAAATATACAAGGATAAAAAAATATCTATTCAATGTATGTACCTACTTATATATATCATCTCAGATCCTCACTTACAAGCGACGGCTTAAGTCAAGGTTGACCGTCTCCATCTAGTTTTAGAATCCACCTATTAGCTTATATGCAAACATTGCAAATGAGGCATGCAAATTTTCACCGATATACATAACATGTGCCGTAACATGTATAATATAATAGTGCTCGCGTCGAATATGTTCGTGCTCAAGCCACCGTAGATATCTTGTCGAAATATGCGTCGGCATTCTTTGTATTTTAATAAGGAATTGTGATTAGAATATTAAATGGTAAATATTTTGTGAGGACAAGCCTGAGATATTTATATTTTATGATAATGCTTATGTGAGGATTATGTTCGATACTTGTCGTCGATCGTGAGGATTATTTGTTACGCTTGCTATGTTACATACCTATTTGCCTGCTTGCCTTTCGCTATTGTGTTACTATAACTAGTTTATTTCATGTTAAGTGAATTTATATTCGAAGTGAAATAAATATCTTAAACCGTAAACCGTACTTTCATTACAAATCTTCAAATAGTCTCGTAGATTGAATGTCACGCGAAACCCGCGAAACAAATTTATGATAAATGTTGCTTAATTTATTGTCACCAATAAGTATATTCCATTATTTAATACGATCTTTATTTGTGATATTTATAAGCACGTTGGTCATTTAGATCCCTTCATTATAATAATCTGGATTATATTTTACGTTACCACTTAAATTTTCTGTAACGTGTGTTTTTCTTACTACACATATTGAACGTATCTACCTATAAACAACTACACAACGCTTTTACTTGACGTTTCGTTGAGAAATTAATGTTATATCGTTCTACGTTTATACAATTTTACTTAATTTTCTAATAATACCAGTTCAATTTATCGGTTATGTCAATATTTCTAGATTAAAATCGATCTTCACTAAATCAAATACTATTTTTTAATCATGACTCAAATTCATGTTACGAAAAATTTCATAATAAGACATTATTAGACACAACTCATGTGTAATGTCATCTGACAGAATCTATTTTATTCATATTCAGAGCAAACTGGTTTATCCAGCAATTGAAATTCATATCTTACATTACGGCTCCTTGAATTAGCATACGAATGTGCTCGTACACGGACACGCAATGTGATGCAAATCCACTCGTTCTGCACTTCTCGGGACTTAGTTCGAATTAAGATGAATATAGATAAACATATTGTATTGTCTGAGCGCTTGAGAGATCACATTACGATAGTAGAGATATGCGATGTTATTGACGATGATACGACAGAAGGAGTTGTTTTTGATTCTGAATAAACGATGAATCTGTTATCATCAAGGCTACAATAATAATATATATTTATGAGCTCATAAAGGAATTCAAGAATAAGACCGATTAAATCAGAATAAATATTGACTGAATTCCATTGATTGGTTATAAATAATGTTTAAAAAACGATGATTTGCCTAAAAATTAACTGCTTTAACAGAGGAAGAAAAAAATAAAAAAAATCTAGAAACACATACAGTAGTAATGCTATTTGTGTGAGATAAAAACTTTACACCATCAATCCTAATAGCCTTCAGTTGTAAATATTTTTAGTTGTGTGTTATCTTTTGTATTTCTTGAATAGAAACAATATTTCACCTCGACCTTATTCAGGTAACAATGCTACAAGTTGTTTAGTTTTCTTTTGTGTAAACAATTTTCAGGGATCATTTAAATTAGGTACACAAATTCACACAATACACGAAAATAGATGTGTATTTTTGTGAATGAATTAATAAACTTGAAGTTCTACGAACAGTAGACCTCGCGAGAGAGCTAATTTGTAGCTCACCTTGGGTCTTCTGTACATAAATATAAAATAAATAAACATAATACATACATAAAACTGGCTTAGGAGGCCGTATATAAAAACGAAAGGAAATTTGGCCAGTTGATGCAGAGACGCTTCGCTCGATCTGTCAATTAGTCAAACTTCTTAATACCAACTAAAATTTTAAATGCAGCAGACATATTTTGATAAACAGAATGTACGATTTCTTGGTTAGTCACTTAGGCATACCTAGTGTTGTTACCATTTTCACCATAGCAACACTTAATAGGTCAGTATGTGCCATACATTTTCACAACCGTTGGTTTCAGTCTAAAACTATTCATAAACAATACTCTCTTCAATTTATATTTTCATCACTCGCTATTTCCCGTCGAACATCTGGATGTTTCATATGAACTTGTTTATTTTGCCGATTTTAATTTGAGGCAACATTATTTACGTTTTGATGATGATATAAAGCATACAAAATTTTATTAGCATTACGAACCAAGCGGATTCCTAAAAAAAAAGAGATAGAGTCCTATGAGACAATGATTTAATGTAACCAATTGTACTAAAACTAGAATTTCCTTAAGCAGAGACGCATTTGTTACTAAATTTGTATATTACATAATATTCATATTTGAAATGTGATTGCCCGAAAACGAATCATTGGTATTAAATTTTTGAATACTTGTAAAATCCACCATATTGGATTTATAGAAATGGAATTATGCTTTCGCAGAATACCTATAACACCGCGTCGTTTGACACTAAGGGCTATAATTTAGGAGATTAGACATAACATTCGTTCATATGTTGTCAAAATTTTGTGAATAATTAATAGTTAAAAGAATCCAACGCTTAGATATAAAATAGCTCTGGCTATGTATTTTCCGTATCTTGATCGGAGATGGCATCTGGTGCGTGTACATAGCTGACCAGTTATTTAAAGATATGATACGCGAGACATTCCGACTGGCAAGTGCCAATCGACATACGCTTTCATAGTATTTTAGTGATGCTACCACACTTCGATTTATTTAAAAAGAATCGCAGATATTTTTTAACTTAAATAGAGAATATTTTTTTTCAAAACACATCTCGAAAAATACTGTCTTTAATGTATTAAATCTAAATATATGGAAAATTCTACTTTTTAATGAACTATAATAATTATAGTAATGCCCAAAAATGTATTAAATAAACAAAAATTAAGAAGGAGCTTAAGTTAAAAAAGAAAAAGTAAATTAATATATGCACAAATCACAACGCTAAATAAATAATGTAAACCTATTGTAAGAAAGTCCCCAAAAAGTTTTGGGCAAAAACAATACGGCAACATGCAAACTAGGCTTTGCTTAATTCGGATTTTAATTTTTTTGAGTATTCTATGATTAATAAGCTCATTCGATATCTCATCGAATTTTATTGTGTATCGTATCGTCTCATCTCTATAATGTAGACCACCCTGTCTGCGCGCAATACCTACACTCCGCAGCTGTTTGTTTACATGCCTGTTTCTATGTTATTTCCTAGTTCACGATGCTCATCGAGTCTCGCCATTTCCACCATGTGCCGATGATTATTATTAATTTAATCGAAAACAGAACACCATAACATAACCCATATTTCATAATAGAATCATTTGTATTTGTTAACGTTCTTCAGAATTAGATTTCGATGTTTTATATCAAGACAGCTACCGGTTTCTGCTCTAATTCTTAGAGATTATTTGGTTTCAATTTCCTTTTATCGTTAATGGATATGTTTAATTTTTTTCAGCTATACTGCAGATTTATTAGAAAATCATATAACCTTGTACTTAAGCATTGTGTTTGTAGTTCCAATCTTATGATTATAATTCCTAAGAAGTATTTATATGTATAATTTTTCATCAATATTAAGGTAAAAAACTACCGCATAAAATACGTCTACCTTCGTTTTGTAGTTCCAAACGTACAACTAATATTCCTAAGAGGTAAAAGCAGAGTGCTTATCTCCTGAACAAATTCCATGCTATTAAGCGCGTGAGCGTGGTCACAGATAATTTTAGCTCAGCTTCACGTCTATCATCATTAAGTACAGGATCAAAGGCAGTCGTTATTTCAAGTGCACTCGAATTGACTTCGTTATATACAGCAAATGATATTAATTGGGTCAGGTAACAGATCCCTTCACATTCTTTATACTTGAACTTGTGGAATATTCTCTGATATCTTGTTTATTTTTAATGAGGAATGATATCATCCTCAATTCTGGAATCAAAGTAGGTTATAATAACATAACACAAGACATGATTTTAATTGAAGATGCAGTCACTAAGCAAAATGATTATGTTGAAGTGTTGGCTTTTAAAATCCACATAAATTGGAAGACGTTTACTACTTTCATGAAATACAGCAAGATACATTTGGATAATGTCATAACCGCATCGTAACTAGCTACATGCTAATATGTAGAAACCACAAAACACATAAATGTTGGTAATCGCTCAGACGCGGTCGTGTCATTACACGCATCTATAAATTAACCAACTATTCAGAGATTGCTTTCTCTACCAACCTAATTATCCGGTTAAAGCGTATGTGATCTAGTTCATCTCACAGACAGGAAAAGCATTAAACTTTTATTGACAGACTCACGTAGGCTGGAACTGGACAGTTCGTGCCAAAATAGTGACGTTTCCAGGTATTTAGTTCTGGAAGGAAACTTTGCGTTTGCGTCATATTATTGCGTAGGACAAGACAGTTAAAATACAGGCGGTCCCATAAACATGGTTTTATTTGTATGCATTCAGTGTCAGGTTACTGGAATTTGAGGCAATGGTTATGTTATATTTGTTGCATAACTGGGGAACATAAAATATGATCACGGAATTTGTTGTAGATGTAAAATTGACAAAATGTTTGTAGCAATTTATGTATTATTAGAAACTTTTGTTTAGTTTTATACCGCATTTGAGGCAACGGACATCAAAATTTTAGAAATAATATTGAGACAAGTTTAATTGATTCAATAGGGAATATGCATGAATTTTATTTCATATGAATAATAGTTTTAATTATAATATACTAAAATAAAATACATTTACTACAAAACATATTTCGATCGCTTAATAAACTGTGGGGTCATTCATTTATTACGTAAGCCGATTTAGGGGGGGGAGGGGGGTCGACCATGTCTTATCGTCGGGCCATGTCCATGTCGGTTTATTCTAATTTTTTCTTACATAGGGATTGGGGGACAAAAACTAGCAAAAATAGTCTTACGTAATAAATGGCCCATTTCGAGGTATAAACATAAATTTTTTGGTGAGGGATGCTCTGTTCTTCTCTCGCGATACAACAGTTTGTATTGAATTTGTACGGCGAACATGATGCGCGACGTCATCTAACGCATTCGTATGCTCTTTGTCTAACATGAAATTAAAATGCTTGTAACCTTCTTATTTTTGTTTTTGTGAAATGGATCTATTTGTCTCGATCAAGCCTTTCTTAGACTAAATAAAATGAATCATGCATATTCCCTTTTGTGTCTAATTAGAACATATAATTTCAGAATCGCTTTTTTTCTTCAATTCTTCATAGATAATATTATATACATGAAGCTTGTTTACAAACACATCACTGAGACTGTTTTACTACGTGACATGCGTCTGGTATCTTTGAACATGCATATTTATAGCCACTCTCGCCACAAATACAAATACATCATCCTTAAGTTTCTTGCAAGTACTTAACATGATGCAAATCCTACAATTGTAAAATGAGCCATACTTGTAATTCGCCCACAGGTTTAATGGACATTTAATACTATTTCACGGGCATTACTCACGAACGACCTTTAATATAATTGGAATACATAATGTTAATAATACCTCACACAACTGCATATGTGGTGCAAGATATGAATCACCGGCGTGCTTTTACAAAAATTGCACCATATGGTATTTATAGCCTTTGACCCAAAAAGAGGGGTTTCATATGTTTGACGTATGTATCTGTGTAACTGTATATATGTGTGTCTGTGGCATCGTAGCTCTCAAACGGATGGACCGATTTTGATTTAGTTTTTTGTTTGAAAGAGGATTTCATCAAAAGTGTCCTTAGCTACGTTTGATCAAAATCGGTTGAGCCGTTTTTATTATACGAACTTCTAAATTGTGGCATACTTGACCTTACTCTACTTGGTTTTCCCGGAAATATTTAACTAAAGAAGGTGTCTTCAAATCACAACTGAATAAATAGATTTAGATTTTTTCCAGGCCAGCGCGCCCTGCGCGCATCTTAAACTTAGGCACAAAACACTTTAATAGTACTACACTGAGGTGTCTACACTGAGGAATATCGAACGAGTAAGCTTTCAAGAGCAAGCAAGTTCAACAATTATTAAATAAAAGTATTTAAAAAAAAATATCCGACTTCAAACTGAAAAGAGAGAAATAACACGAAAAACCTTAGTAGGTACAACAACTCCTTTTGAGGTAATACAAAGACCTGTTCGATTGATATCAACATAAATGTTGACCTAAACACGACCTAATTCCACCCTCCCCATTTCACTACAGGACTAGCAGAGAGTCGGCGAATTACCACCTATTTCTCGTTGAAATGTTGAAATGCCTAAAATCCGTACTCAGCGATATCGATCCACATTCATGATGCGTACTGCACAGGAATGGAATTCTTTGCCGCGATCTCTGTTACCTGAGACCTACAATCTTGGAATTTTCAAGGCTAGAGTGAATAGATATCTTCCAGATCGACGAGCTCCATTCTCGGCCACACAGTCGCTTAACATCAGGCGAGTACCAACTCGCCTGATGTTAAGCGACTGTGTGTCAGACTGTGGGTCAGTCGTAGATCTATCTTGCATTAAAAAATGTACAACCACAGAAGATCACAATTCTATAGAACTAATGGGAGTTACCCAAAGAGATTCCAATCTATAGAGAGGTTATACTCATTAAATAAAAAGTGAATACATGGCGAATCATGCTTTACCTATATACAGCTATAGTGATAGATAGATAGATAGATAAACTCTTTATTGTACACTATTAAACAAAAAAAAAACAGAGAAACTTACAAAACTAGTGTGACAACCGGCGGCCTTATCGCTAAAAGCGATCTCTTCCAGGCAACCGTGGTGGTAGTGCAGACTTACAGCGACATTTAATGCATAGATATACGAATCCTTGTTGCCAGAAAGGGATATTGACGGTTACAGTTCACAAATCATGACACTAGCGTCTGACAGCGTTGCTCGAAGGCAGGTCGGGCAATTACCCTACTTGAGGCTTACCACGCAGATCCGGAGACAACCCATCTATGTATTAACATATCACTGGCGTTACCGTCCTTTCGTAACACAACATAACTAGCTGGTCATAGGATGTGATCGTAAAGATGTCGTCCCTCGTAAATGAACATTTTATTTTGATGACAGCCTCAAGTCATCCCCATTTTCGCCATATTAGCGACATTTCAAATCGTATATTGATAACTGGCAGGCCTTAATCAAGACCCATTTATGTCATTTGAAATTCGGTTCGCACAAACCGATCTCGCTCCATTTGTTCCCATCACTGGCAATCGAGCCAGTTTATTAGTGTGTTGGTCAATCAACACTTCAATCATCATAATTGATATCCGCTCGATTATTATTTTATTTGTCGTTGAAATTCGTCCGTCGCTTGGAGGTCTATCGTAAACTTGATTGAGTTCAATTCGGTTGACTGTTGACATCATCGGGCCCTAAGCTTACACAAGCTATTAGCGAAGTGTTGCCATGCGTGAGGTCATCTCATCAAGTCATCACCAAAACGCAATAAGCCGGGCTTTTGTCGCTGATCTTGACATTTTAATGAAACTTGACGGAAGGTGACCATTTTAGGTCTGTGAGTTGTTCTAATCTGCTTGGATTATTTTATAACTTTATTGACTTATGATTATGGTATTACGTATTATGATTAAATATTATGTGAATTTAAATTCAAGGTTAATACGGGCTACATGACGTAAATTTTAAAAATCACGCTGATAAATACATAATATAATTAAATTTATCTATATAATTATAACAAAAAAACTAAAACAGCAAAACTGAAAAGAAACGAAAACAGCAAAACTTCGAAATACGCAATTTTGTTTAATTGGATAACATATTTTTTTAGTTATTTTGTTTTAAAACCCCGAGTACATACTGAACCGATTTTCGATAAAATTACGTGAAACCTTTGAAACTACCAAACAAAAAAATCATCAAAATCAAATTCATAACTGGCGAAGTAATCGCGTATAAGAACCTCCTCCTTTATGGAAGTCGGTTAAAAATATGTAACTACTTTGCAACCGTCCAGTTGTGAAACCTTCAGACTATAAATAAAAAGTCTCTTTCAAAAGTTCTCTCTTCTCTTAAAGAATGCGTTTATATTTACACGATATTAATGTAAGTGCGAACTTTAAATGCATTAACGTTTTTGATAAAGATGGAAATGTCATTGATTGACGTACAGTCAACTTGGGTAACTTTGACTCTGCGTCAAACATTGTACGTAGCCTTTTTAGAAGGTTCTCGATATTTTCCCCAAAAGATTAATAGTCAAATTACTTGATTAATTAATTTACAGTCGTTTTAACTACTAATCTAAAAAGGTCGCAGAGTCAAAGTTACCCACATTGACAGTATTTATTAATTAAAACTTATTAATTACGTCTAAATATTTAAATAAATACGTATTCACATAATTTTGAAAGTCACGAACTTTTGAGTTTATTGTTTTATTCACTTTTCTAGTTAAAAGATGAGCACTATCAGCTAGATATAATTATCTAAAAGCACTTTCTCGTTTCATATTACAAAAATACAAACAAGGACTTACATTAATAGGCGAATATATTTACTGGGGTCATTGTATTCATCATTATTATCAAATTTTATTACATTGCCGGCCTTAAAATTGCGAAAAAAATACAAAAAATATTGACTTTCAATTTAGATTATGAAAAAGCTGATTTAAATTCAAAATTGATTTGATTGAAGTAAAATATTTTTCATAAAGCTAAGGGACCATCTTCAAGTATATCCTTCGCTGTTACGAGTACTTCCTGTATATGCAAAAAAATACACATTAACTTGTCATGCATAATTTAAACATTCCGTATATTCCATTTGGTACCTACATTATATACCAACATTTTCTTGTCGAATGTCGAAACAAACGTTTTTGGTTATTTAGAGGTCACAGCCCTGCCTATGTACGTAATCAAACAAATTTTATATGTAATTAATATAATTTATATCCAGATGTTCTTCAGTGTAAGTATGTTTGTTCAACATGTTGTCATTTCAATACTTAGGTACGTATAAACATTTTGCCATCCATATATTAAAGGAGCATTATTGATTGAAACAATTCCATATTTACAGCCATCACGGTGGTGATGAAAAATGGTGATGATGATGACATAGAGCCTGTCCTTTGTCAGAGTTTACAAACAGTACAAAGTTACTTTCAAACGACAATCATTTGTTCCTGACCGAAGGATTGAAATAAGATAGAACAGGTAGTCATGCGAGCGAAGATATATTTTAATACTCCTCGTCCAATTTAAAAGGTATCAAAGAAAAACTGTTTTTAAATATTTCTTCTATATAAATAAACAAATGTATTTCTCACTTATAATATCCCGAACCCATGGCTTCATATGTTGTGATACACGAGAGAGATGGCTGCGCGCGGTGTCTGTGGAGATAAGTCTCCACTGCCAAAAGTTAAATTTTGTAGGGTTTTGTCTGTTTGTTCGATAATACATTTATTTAAATTCATAAAGTTTAAAATGTCATAAACTTCTCCTATTTACATAACTTGCGTCCACTTCATTATTTTTTATAACTGGCAAAGCTAATTTTTTCTAATATGTTATGAAACGGTCAGTCGCTGATAGCGCTTACAGCGTTCTATACAAACAGGTTGTAGATCAAACAATTTATATGTATACGGTGGCCAAATGAACTGCCCTTTTCCGGATCAAAGGGCAACGGTTCCAGTGAAATCAGAGAAATCTTCTAAAGCTAAATGCTTAGAACTTCACTTCGGTGCTCCCTGTCCATTGTAAACGAAACTTTATTATGTTTACCTACTATATTTTTGGCAGTATTACTACAATTTTATGAATAATAATGTAGGTATTATTACTGGATTAGGATATTTAAAATTATAATGACATATTATTTATGTGTCTGGGTGTTTCTATGTATCATAATTATGTATATATTTACAAAAAATATATATAATATGTATTCTATCAGCCATCTAGTTCCATAGTACAAGCTTTGCGTAGTTTGGCTAAATGGTGTTCAGATTCAGATTCAGATATATTTATTGATAGCTAATACATACAGATATGCTAGGTGATAGGTGAAATGTTCACAAATATTGATTTATTATTTATTTATTTATGTATGTATATATGTTTACTACATATTTATTTCAAAGATATTATAAAAAGTCCGAGGTCACCTTTCAAGTCGGTACCAGGAATGCATTAAAATAGACGTATGTATTAGAATTTCATACTTTTTTTTATTTCCCCAACATAGTAGTTAACTCTGAAAACCCAACATCGATCTTCAGGAATCCGATTTCAAATAACTTCACTTGTTTTTTTTTTAATCAAAAAAAAATTAGTAAGTGGAGTCAACGAACTTCTTACAGGACTACATAATTATGAGTTTTCTTTCTAGCCCTTTATCAAGTTAAAAAAAAATCTAAATATTTTTACAATCTACGAAGATATCAGCCAAACATACCATCCTTTTTTTACCCGACTGCGCAAGGGGGTTTATTTTTTTCAAGTGTATGTTTGTATGTTTTTATCCTTACCGCCCGCAGCTTAGGCCCAGCCTCGCTGCTGGCGGCACCCTAAGTTTAAGTTTTTACAATGTTTTTATTGTTTTTTTTTTATAAAGATATTGTAAAAACTTAAATTTAAGATGTATGAATAAATATGTGAATAATACAACTCTCGCAAAAAATACACCTTTTCGTAACATGCAAAGAATTTTTCTTAAAAAATATGTGATTTTTACTAGAATTATTCTGAAGAATGCCCATTTATTATAACATACATAGAAGCATACTTTCTCACAAAAAACATATACTCAACATCGTATCAAGCGTAACGAAATCGTAAGTTAGACTGCGAAAATCGCTCTTCTGCAGTCGGATATTTGTTTTTCTTTAACATCATACACAAACATACACACGAAAAACATAATCCTCCTTCTTACGCAGTCCGATAAAAATGCAAGGATACTCAATTACCCATCCGCTCCTAAGTACAAACCTTGTTCATCGTACCTCCACGAAAACAGAGGATGTTTTACTGTATTTATGTAATACGTTGGACCACACGTGCATGGCTCTAACATTACCATCTAGTTTACGAGCCAGTTTCATGGCGAGGGAAACGTTCCTCTAATTATTTTCATATGATATGGGGTGGTTCACCTTTACGCCCGCTTTTACGAGTACGGTGTCAGCTGGTTACCCTTGGTAAACATTCTGGGTACATTTGATTGCGTTGGTTTATTAGTATTTAAGTTACTAAGTTATTAGTTCATAAGTTTACTGTTTTATTTTAAGTACGTAATAGGATTTTGAATTCTGTGTAAAGTACTTAGTTTTTTAATTATTTTTTATTCGAAAATAGGATTGCGCTTGACCGTCAACTCACCTGGTGTTAAGCCACAGTTACGGTATACGATGGAGCGCGCTTGCCTAGAAGAAACCTATTCACTCGCGATTTGAAGACACCTAGATTATATCCAGTCGGAAAGACCCATTCAGGAAGCGTAATCTTATAAGTAATCTTATCCATTCTCTTACATATTAGTCTTATAATTGTTTCATGTTTATCGGGTACTTCGGCGTTTCGCACCGCATGTGATTCGAACCGCGGTGCGAATCGCCCATGTACTGTTTCTGAATGGGCCGATTCGCACCGCAGTGGTTGGTGCGGTGCGAATGGCCCAAGACATATTTTGGAATAGGTCGATTCGGACCGTAAAGAAACGCCCGATGCTCTTTTCGTAGGTCCGATTTGAACTCATATCAAAAACTTAAGGATTTCAATTATTTATTTGTATAGATGAGTGGCAAAGTGGTTAGTGAAAAAAATTTCTATATTATACGTAATCCATGGGGAGGTCTATATGGTCAGTAGTGAACTTCTTGAGGCTGAGATGATGGTGATATATTATATAAATCTCATTACTTTGTTACCATCGAAAATACTTTAGTTACAATCATCATCATCATCATCTCAGCCATAAGAAGTCCACTGTTGGACATAGGCCTCCCCCATGGATTAGTTACAATGTAAACTAATTATTGTCCTATTAGACGTTTTGGATAAGGTAGCTAGTATAATCGTAACAAAGGAAAAACAAATGATAGCAAATATTAGCCTGCACGTGTTTTATTAGCAACGATGTCGTTTTTTCATTCCCCATTGATATTCCTAACATCAATGGATAAATCAATATTTAACAAGGCATCAATGATTCATGAAAATAAATTGAGCACAATGGCCCCGATAATAAATGTATTGAATTCACGCACGTTGTGAATGAACGGCGCAATTTTCAGTCTTATTTCTCACGAAAAATATTCTGCCTTAAAGAAAAAAGAAGGATTCTCGAAATTGTAGAGACAGAGATGTTTGGCAACCTTGTACAACATGATAATCAATAGGATGAAGGGACGATGGAAAGAGAAATAATAATACTTGTGGAACAAATAAATGAGAAGGTAATATACAAGGAGGTAGTAACGATGGCGGGAAAGGTAGAAACAACCAACAGGGCATCTCGGAATTTCCTACTCGTGGTGATCATAAATAACGAATGAATTTTGCTTTAGGTGAACTATGAACAACATTAATATTAGATGGAATTTTTGTATTATAGATTATTATTGTTATTTTATTTTTAAGTTGTAAATATTTATAACTATTGTATATTACTTGATGTGTAAAGAATAAATGAGTGGTTCAATAAGTTAATATTATAAATAGACGAAGTTTGTATGTTTTGAATCTCTGAATATACTGATACGATTATTTCTTATAAGGAACCATATTATGATCTCTGATGATAGAATTTGTTTCGTCCAATATCGCGATAAATATTATGTAGCTGCTACACTTACTCTGTAAACATACAAAAGTATACAAAAAAAGTTTGGAGTAGATCAACCACAAAAAGGATGAGATAGGTATTTTTTAACCTTAACAAAATCTTGAAAATTAGTTCAACATGTGAAATATATAAGCTTCTATCGGTAATATTTATTTCAGGGGTTACAAAGGGGGTGCTAAAGTCCACGACTCCTTAAAGGTTAACATCATATCGATGATGCCCTAGGGACAGATATTCATAAGCGATATAAGCAAATCGATTACCCCAGCCGATAAAGGTCTAAAGATAATCCAAATGCTCAAACTCACTAGAGTTTAAGTTACAAATGCTATTCAAATAAGTAATTTAGTAGGAATATTGGATGGATAAAAATAAATATTTCTTTGAAGAACCTTCCTTCTAGGGCAAACTTTCATTAATTTTAAGATATTATTGATTATAAATTATTGATAAAAAACTGATCAACCGAAACGTAGGTATATGTTTTCTTACAATTTTATTGTATTAGTAACCAACCAGCTGTACTAATATTAACTCTTGCAACGTTTGCAATAGGATCGGCCTCGGTATCACTTACAACCTTATCTAACTATTCGTCCAAATTATACAACTAAGAATTTACAACGGATTGCTATCAATTTTGTCCAGGAAATGCGACATTGGCTCCCCCATTCAAGTCTTTAGAAACGTACGTCGTATAGTGTATTGTGTCTTTGTCGCTTTATTCCCGTAATATCTTGTGCTTTTAAAGTCAATTGGTGCAACTCAATTTTATTTCGATTCAAGGCTAGCTCGAGGCTATCCGTCGGTCGTGTTTTGTTTCTCTGGTCTGCGTTCCTTGGAATATGAAATGTATTTACCAATAGGTGTGTTGTATCAGTTTACATTATGATCAAGGTAAGAAGGTATATTAATGACAATATTGAGAATATTGAGAGTATTTAATACTTATATTTCTTTACAATTGCAAAAAAATATTGTCATATTGGCATTAAGAAAAACTGCAAAAACTGTTATTTTTTTGTGAAATGATATTTGTTTATTAATAAGATAAGTATTAACAGTTTGTTTTTCTATTATCACCAAATTACAGATCTGATAAATTAACAAAAACTATACAAATAAATATACAAAAACTCCATGCAAAAAAGTAGTTTTATTTTTAGAATCTTAAGCTCAAATTCGAAGTTGTCAGATCAAGCTGATGGAAGCAATATTGTAAGGATTAGTAACTGATCCATTCTAGAGTTGTTTATTGCTTGAATCGTTAAAGTTACGGGTATTAATTCTTTAAAGACATTACTGACGACAATAATATCTACCGATTTAGACTGAATTAGATTCTCTTGATTCTCCATGTTTAGAAAACGGCTCGTTATCAATAGATTTGAACATCGTTTTGGACTATCTTTAGCTTTGTGGTATTTAACTTCAAATAAAGTATTGTTTGTTTAAATAAATAGATATTTAGTTTGAATTTTATCGTTGTTACGGTCTGCAACTGATCTCAAAGTAAAACTGTTATTGATAGCTCACTCAACTTAATTTACCTACTTTACGTGCAATTTTGTATATCCTGACTAGTGTTAAAACAGCTAAAGTAACTGTCTCTGTCTGTTACCTACTCGAGACAAACATATTATACTACTTTTCCATTATGTCTAGTAAAACCGCTGGGCGCAACTAATACGTACATATATCTGCATTAACCTACACTGTAGTAGTGACTTTAATAATTTTAATTAACAAAATAAACCATCTAAACGATATGTCGCAAAATAATAAAGTGCTTTAGTCGATGAAGTGATTGTGGCCACAACAGCGCACGTGCACCTCATTAGTTACCATTTCAAATAGTTCATCTGAGCAAAACATAGACGAAGATAAAGGCTAAATATAAAGGAACAACAGATTAGTATTTTTTAAGATCGCCAGGCTACGAGTATGACCCTATCTGATCTGATGTTACGTGTTGTGTCGTTTAAGCTGGTAAGCACGTCTAGCCTGGAATGTAAGTTGGCTCTGAAGAGAGACTGCCAGGACACACTGTTAGCAGCCTAGTAAAAATTTGTAAAATTGAGGGTGGATGAGCCCGTGGGCTGAGAGATCGACTTGTTGATTGAGCCAACTACGAAAAAAACTGAAAGTGGTTAACTGAGCCTACGGACTCAATGGGCTGCGGGTTCAGCTGACCACCGAATGCTAAGAAATGACAAAATATATATATATATATATATATATATATATATATATATATATATATTTATAAATATTTGTGGACATTTCGTACAACACCATCTAGCCCAAACTAAGCAAAGCTTGTTTGGGCTAGATGGTGACCATGGGACTAGATGGCAGCCATCTAGTTCCAAAAAAAGTATAAAATATGTATTCTTAGAATACATATACCTATACTTTTTTTGTAAATATATACCTATGATACATAGAAACACGAACAAACATCTATGGTCATCACACAAAATTTTTTGCCCTGGGTGGGGATCGAAGCCACGACCAACAAGCTCAGCAGGCAGACATACTACCAACTTGAGCCACAAGGCAAGTCAAGAAGAAGTCAATTGTAAAAACTAGAATCGGAAACAATCATGTATTGTTTTCGATATTTTGAGGTTTCTCTAACGTTTCTGTAGCGTTTCACAGGTCACCTTACTTGTACACTCAGCTTACGAAATCGACTGCTACTCTGAATAGCATTCAGCCAGTAAAATTATTAGGTAGCCTGTGCCCGAATCCTCGTCCGTTCCCAGAACGCAGTAATATGTTAGTTGGCATCGCGTAGAAAGACCGATGGCCTTGGCACACGACTGGACTCGCGGCTCGTGCAGATATCTTCAGTAATTGATATGGCCGGGTGCCACATACACTCCGCCTACTAGTTATGTAGAGGTTCATTCACCTTTAATATCAAGGCTACTGAAACATTTATATCGTTAACCGGCTTCCAAAAAAGGATGTGGTTCTCAATACGACTATATGTGTGTTTTTTATGTTTTTTCAGTCTAGTCTATCTGTCTGTCAGATTACTTCGCCAATTATATTATGGATTGATACTTGTATGTCATATTTCAGAGGTAGTCCTATATATATTGTATCAAAATGGGTTCAGTATTTTGATTTTTATAACAAAATATCTGGATAAATATGCAAATGTAAATTACGTATATTGAAGTTGGGTTTTTTTTTTTTCAATTTTTTAAACTATAATTATTTTGGGAGTGTTTGAAGTCGAGAAATATTGTTTTTTGCGAAAACATTACATTTATTTTCGATTTTATAAAATAATGATTATTTTATTTATAATAGTTGTTTTAATTTGGTCGACAAAAAACTCTAAAAATATTATAACAATTTACGAAAATCTATATGCATTCCAGAGTCCACATTGTTTCCAACAACACAATAAGTATAAATGCCAAATAAATTACAGGTTTACACAATAAATTGCTTTTAATGAATAGCTAGTCGGCGTCAAACGCCGGACGGCTACCGAACAATATGTTTATTTATAATACATACGAGTATAATCCGGCGTTATCAACTTCCTATTAGTAAATAAATCGTGGTTGGATTCCTCTACGGAAGCCGCATCAGTAATTATTTAGTTAATTGCCTCTTCTAAATGTAATCGTTAGTTTTGATTTATAATATTTATTTCGGGATAGAGAACATTCACCTTTGTTTTAAGGTATCTTTGGCCACAGAATAGACAATAGCATCAGTTGGAATTAATAGATAGATAGATAACTCTTTATTAAAAAACCACACATACAGAAAAAGAAATACAGAGAAAACATAAATATAGCTAGGCTTTTAATTGGCGGCCTTATCGCTTAGAGCGATCTCTTCCAGGCAACCATGCACGGATAGGTAAGATGTTACAGATAGTGGCCTTTAATGTAACAAAAAACTATAGTATACACTAAAACAATATTATATTAATAAAATTAATGTTTTGATGGATATTTGTAGTTACGTAACAATGTGGTCCCCGGTTTTACCTTCGGAATTATGATAAAGATGTTTTCGGGTTCCGTACCTACCTCAAAAGAAAACAACGGAACCCTTATAGGATTACTTTGTTGTCCGTCTGTCCGTCCGTCCACACCGACAGACAGACAGATGGACAGACGGACAACAAAGTGATCCTATAAGGGATCCGTTTTTTTCTTTTGAGGTACGGAACCCTAAAAATATAGTTTATAATGTGCGTCTTAAGATCTTATGTATATTTATAATTTCAATTTAGGCGTAAAAGAATAACGAATAAACAAACATACTTACTTTCAATTTTATAACTTATATTTAGGTCAAAATCACCTGCATTTCATCTTCAATGATATGGCCTACTACTTTATCTTCTTTTCATAATAATTTATCATTAATAAACATATACAATGATTTGATGAATGTTTTTCTTAATTTCTATCATTAAATCTCTATCGATTCAAACGCCTATATAACTATTTTACTGAAGCGCTACCGACATAACTTTCACACAAAATACATAATTATGAAGCATAATCTCATTTAGTCATCTTCGCGTCAACTAATCTCTAATTAGTTAACTGAATCGAGCCATAAAGAAAGCGATATATCATGGGTCCGTAATAGGGTTACCAATTGTCACTTATATCCGGGATTTTTCTGCAAAAGATATAACATATGGGATAAGCCCAGTGCCTTGTGTTGAAAAGATCTGAATTTGTAAGCAGAATCTGTTTAAATGCGTTTTCAGCCATATTTTCATCAGATAATCACACTCACTTCGAGCTAAATATTTACGATATTCGGCCACAACTTCAATTAACATCATATTATCTTTCACCAAATACTTGTTTTTAGGGTTCCATACCCAAAGGGTAAATTATTATTTGTATGCTTCAAATAATACGTTATTTGTAATAACGTATTATTATGTAATTGCGAAGCATATATGTAATTGCGTAATGACATGTAATTTTATATTAATTACCAATAAAGAGAATATATTCCATGAATCAAAATGCGAGTCGAATACCAATGCATATGAAGGTGTCAAAACTATCTAGCAAGGCTAAAAATAGATTTGATGGAATCTAAACATATCTATTTATTTAGCCGATATATTTCTTATTGTTATACAAAAGGTATAACAATAAGAAATATAAGTGTATTACATAAAGAAGAACATTTTTTAAGAAGTTAACCGGTCAACCAAAGAATATGTTAACTGCGTATTGGCAATGAATGGTTCATCTACATAAATGGTCTTTATTATAATGGCTCATAAATGGCTAGCTTTGCTCAATTCCTTCTAATTTTATTTCTCCTATATGTCTCATGTAGTAAATTTCATATCTTTGATATCTTGTCCTTTGAAAGTCAGAAATTATGGCCACCATCGTCAGTAAATTAATTACCCTTGGCGAGAGCTGCCTAATGAACTTGTAAAATGGTGAGTGTGTCAAGTTAGATGGGTTGGTGTCTGTCGTCGTCACCTCTAATCATCCAATTACAACTTGTGAATATGCTGTCGGAGCTTTTAAAGTTAAATTAACCGATAACGTGATCTATCCACACTTGTTATTAATAAATGGGGATATTTAATTGCTAATTTTAGTAGTTTTTATAATATAATGAATTTATGTAGCTAGAGATTTTTATAGATGTAAACGTCACGTAAGGAACACACGTACGACGGTAAATTTAAATTTAAAATAAATTAATTGTCGTTGTAGCTGCTTTTAAGCGATCACAATATATGCGATAACATCGACGAATTATCGTTTAAACGAAAAACATTATCGAAATGCAAGTTGAAATCTATACTTCGAATATAAAAGGCTAACTAAATTTCACACGTGAAGATCGATAAAACACTTTTGTCACTTTAGGAGGAGAGTAGAATATAGTGGCATATGTTAATCCTAAACTTAATAAAGATTACAAAAGCGATAGGACTATACTGTTTGTTTTTTTCAAAAAACGATTGAAACAATCATTATTATAGCTACTTTCAAAAACATACATATTTAAATCACGTTTTTTCTCTTTACATAGATCTTACGTTGTTAGGATTCTGATACAAGTCTATTGTTCTTTCTACTTTCATTAGTGTTTCATTACTTGCTCCTCACTTGCAGACATATTTTGACGTAACCTTCTCTAAAACGTTTTCGATTGATTATAGGTTCGCCTATGTTATCCTAATCGATTTACGCATTCACACTCCCGTATAAATCTGTTTCACTAATCTTTTTCGTCCATGCTCCCTATATACAGAAAAATTGCCCCTCTTCTGGGTATACGTATTCTACGTTTAACCCCCGTTGTTATGTAACGTTTAGATAATAGTGCCGTCTGCACAGTGTAGGTGCTCCTTGGTTCAGTGATTCGGCCCTGATCTTGAACCGTCGGGATTCAATCACCCGCCGGCTGCTATCACGTGCCGTTCATTGGTTTCCTATTCAACTGCCCGCTTGTTGTTATGTGGTTTGAGTATTTATACTAGACTTATTAATGTTTTCATCGTTTCTTGATGAATATTCCAAAAATCTGGTCTTTTGGATGGTGGAATACGTTAAAATGAATGGGTTTTTTGTGATAGATATAATTGGGGTATCTTCAAATCTCTAGTGGATAAGTTTCTTCTAGTTAAGCGTAAAGTCTACTGCTGGACATAAGTCTCCCCCATTAATTTCCAAAAATATAGGTTAAGTTTCTTCTAGTCAAGCGTAAAGTTTACTGCTGGACTTAAGTCTCCCCCATTGATTTCCAAAAATATAGGTTAAAAGCCGCCTGCTGCAAGTATCATCCTGCCACTAAGCTTGTGTTCCTTAGTCAAACGGTTACTAAGATTTATTTTTCAATACAATGTGTAATTACAATAGCTTGGGGTTTTCCGAGCAAAACACTTTTACTAACTACATTGTGTAGGAATAGTATATTCTTCAATAATATTTTCTTTATCTATCATTTTAAATTTTGTTTGGTTTATCTCATTGGTTTTCCGCAGGTTCAACAATCGTTTTTTTTTTTTCTCTTAAAAGAGGAAAAATTCTGTATTAATTTTTACTCAAGTCTCTGCAACTTCGTATGTTTATCTGTCTGTCTATATATGTGGACCTACAAAAGACCTGAGTGACTGAGTTATATACACCTAAACCACTGGTCCTTGAGTCATAAACATTTGAGGATGCTTTTCTTGTAAAGTAATCTTTGTTATTGTAATACCTATACGGTCTATGCGATGCTTTTCCATTTTTTTATTAGCTTATGATATATTTGCATTTAACCTCCAGCTTTTCTGGTGTTAAGCGAGGTTCTGGTATACAATGAATCGTTTCTTTGAAAAGTATGTTCTCGTTAAATTTAAAACCTATTCGTAAAATAAGTAGGAAAACTAGATTAAGATAGGATATATTTTGTTACCATTTAAAAAGTAAAAAAAAATTGAACTTTTCCATAAATGTTCAGAATCAAATATATCTTTTCAATCATTACTGAGAACGATTAAAACGGGACCACACGAACTGAATCTGGCGCATGACATGATAAATATTCATCGACCTTAATCGAAACATGCGACAGATAATAGTCTTGTCCATCAATCGGTAAATATCACACAATAGAACACCATCTGTGCAATCATTCTTGTACGTTGTATTAGACACAATATTCTATCATCATCATCATCTCAGCCACAGATATCCATTGCTGCTCTAAGCCAAAGGATTTTCAAAAATAACTGTTATCGCTGCTTGTAACCTGCGACTGTTTTTCAATATTCTACTCATATGTGCTTATTTAAGTGCAAAGTTTATACAAAATTACTATGTAAAGAAAACATTTTAAATAAACAAAACGATAATAAATAATCGAAATAAATAAAATTAATGAATTTCAAACGATTAATCGACCCATAAAGAAACATGACACATTAAACATATTCAGATCAAATAAATTAAAGATATTATATTCAAAATGTTCATACAGAAGTCTAGTAATTATACTGAAATAAAAATACAAAGAAAAATAAATGTGAAAAAACAAAATAAAGAAAAAATAGATGAATAGCCTTAGTATAGTAGATAAAATCCAATTAATAATAACATATATACTTTGATGTAATGCAATGAATGAACTGATAAATGAAAAATAGATAGATAGATAAACTCTTTATTGTACACTATTAAACAAAAAACAAAACAGAGAAACAAAAAGAAATATAAAAGTAAATGTTGATTAAATAATAATAATAATAATAAATCTGTAGGATCTTTCCGATGTGTTTTATGATGAGAACAATACAATACAACAACACTTATTGTTAGCACAAGAATACAATATAAGGACATACATGAGAAGGCATTTAGAGAGGCTCATCTAAATAATCTTTAGATGAGAAAGAGAAATAAATGTTATGGTGGTGAGATTACACATATATTAAAACTTAACACCAAAAATATAGTAGATATAATTAAAATTATACTTCATATGAATAAGAAGCGGTTCCTGTTTATTTATTTAGCGTATCTCGGAACCAGCTCAAATAATTTGGATCCAGTTTTCAAATTAAGAAAGATTTTGTTAGACTTACACTTACAAATGTGTTTACAGATATATTTTTTAATTAACTGTTTTATACGTAGTGTCGTCTTATAAAAATGTAAAGATACACTTTATAAAAAGTTATGGTTTCGATTATCTTATTTGAACAGCATTCCTTCAGATAAACGCACTATGTCAAGAGACTGACGTCCTTGAACTTAATTGTGTCGCATAAAGGCGAGCCACTGATGGCGTCATTTAATTTCTATGTCAGTCAGTGTGCCACGTACAGCGACTCACAGCTTATAATGAATGTGGAATTAGTGAGAAACACATAAATTTGTGTTGTACTACGCTACGAGAAGTCCGACTGATTTATCAACCAACGACACAAATAGTATAAACTTAGAAAGACAGAACCGTGATGAGATGTGTAATATTTCCAAAGTATTATTTTACTGTATCTACATAAATTATTTAATTGTAACACAGAAATACATATAAATTGTTCTATAAGAATAAATGTTAAATTACACCCGTTCCTTGATAAAATTAACAAAAAATACTACATCTTAAACTTAGGTTCATTAAGATGTAAAGATGCTAAAGCCTGAAAAATTAAACTTTTTTCATTACTTTATGAAAATAGCATCAAAATTAGAATTGTATGTAGCTACGAATATTGCATTCGTCGGTACATAGAATTTGACAGCAGATTAGCCAACAGTCTACAAGTAGATCAATTCCTCATAAAAAATATTAAAACAGGTATTTTATATTTTGAAGTGTTTTTCCTACAGACACAATTTTTTGCGCTACGCTCGTTTTTCTACACTTAGGTATCTATAAATTGTACATAGTTCAAAAATTTCTCACACACGATGGGACTTGAACCCGCATATCCCTTTCAGTACTTGGCATTTACCAGTTTGGCCACAGAGATGTCACGTGAGGTGGTCGAAACTTCCGGACAGTCTTTTTTGAGATATTTTCGGATTAAGTCCCGCCAGATGTGTGAAATTTTTGAACTATCCACAAACGAATATTAAAGCAAATTTTACTTTTGACCACGTTAGCTATAATCAGTGTCGTAATATAGACGCAGACAGCTGCATTAATGCAATAGGCGAAGATCGTGTGTATTCCGTAGAAAAGGAGTATAGTTTCGTGACTCGTGTTCTAATGGTCTCTTCATTGCAGTAAATTGCATTAATGCTAGACGGGTACGCTATTAGGTATTTTAGTTTTAGTCATTGTGCAGTCTTTGAATTAAGATAAGTTTAGGCTTGCTAGAATTTGACGTATCTTGTCTCTCATGTCGAAACTTTCGTTGTGGTAATTTGATTCTGCGAACCTGATTTCCCTTTTGGTTGAGTAACCAAAGTCACTTGTCGCATAACTATCGGAATTTAACGTATTATATTTTTTTCCTTATTGCTTAACAGTAAGTAAGTTTCTGTAAGTCTTGTTTTGATAAAATTTACCAAGAAAGTTGCTACTTCTGCGTATTTTTCTTATTTATTTATTTATTGATGCCACCTCCTCCCCACGAGAAAAGTCCAATTGTCAGATCCGCGGGTCACGCTAGATTGATAACTGTAGCATTTATTAGCATTTGCAGAGCCTTGGTTGTATCCATATTTATTTTCTATACGAAATAGTTATTCATTTTACGTTTGATCACTAACTCGTCAACTGGTCAGTGACCGTATAAAGCAAGTCGAAGTATAAGATACAATTTGTATCTATTTACTCTAGTTTTAATTTCCAAGATTGTAGTTAGTAAGAAACAGAGTAGGTGGCAAGGAGTTTCTCTCCTGTACAATACGTATCAATAATGTGAATTAAAATCATTGAGTATGAATTTTGAGAATGTTGGTACCTCATATACATTCCACATAGTTATTTTGTTTATCGCATCGCAACCATTATCATTAGTTTAATAGCCATCAGCCGTTCCGTTACCGTGCCCTAAAAGTGCAACTCATGTCTACAATCAGGGCACATCTGGCGTAGATTGTAGAATCGAGCGGAATCAACTGACAGGTCATTCATCACGCGAGCTCATTCAATAATTCCGACTATTACAAGCACGTCTCAATCTGGCACTACGCGTGTTTGCTTTACTTTTATTTTGTGTATGTGTGAGTATTGTTTTGTATAGTCATTGATAGTATTTTTTTATCGGAATCTCAGCCTTACCAAGTAATTTTATGAAATAAATGATCGCGTAAATGTGGTAAGGCGTTAAGTAAGTAAACTTATATTTTTCATTACATATATATCTTATTACTACAAAGAAACGTCAACATAAATTTCTAATTGTAGCAGGCAAAAAACTATAGCATCTATAGCTACAGGTCACTTGATATTTTTACACATCTCTACAGTAAACATTTATTGTCTCACTTCACTTGCGTGGTCATAGGTACAGAATCACCAGGCTGTTCGTTGAGATGTCGCGTATTATCCACACCGCGGAGTTTTAGTAATTTCAAATGGTTGCGGTGCATTTTTAAACGCCAATTTAAATATAACTTGCACTTTAAACTATAATAATCAACTACCTATTTGGATATTTTTATGTGCAAACCAATCAGTCACTAAATGAATATGAATTTACTGAAATAGATTTGAGTATTTTAAAAAACGCACGTAAACCTGACAACGATTGGTACGAATACAATAATTCATATTCTATAGATAGGTGTCCTTATATTCCCAAATTGATGTAATCACCTCCTTCATTCCCATTTCTGCCAATGTCACAGAATACTACTTCTTTGATAGTAAGTCTAGCCTTTACGATATACGAAGGTCGTAAACCATTCCACCTACATAAAGGCATTGGCGCCGGGTGGTGACGCCATCAATGCCTCGCTCCATCCATGGTGTTAAACGGGGCACGTCACACCATCTTGTCAAGACAATTGGGTAAATAATGACACCCATGCTCTTAAAGGTACAATCATGCTGCTTCACTGAATTAGATGTGCCGTCATCGGCTAATTTGCTTAGTACTTCATATGGCATATTTGTAATTGTATGCTTTAAGTTATTCCAAATAAGTGTTATTTAGTTGTTTGTATAATTTACAAAAAAGGCACCTTCTAAATTTCTTGACCCTGGGAACTGCGGCTTAGGATTTAAATTGCCTACTGTCAGTAAATTACTTACTTAGGACAAAGCTTTTTATAGTAATAGTATTTGTATCTAGCTAACTAGTATACGCGCAGCTTGCCTACGAAGAATGTTAAGACTTGTATCACCTTTGTGAAGAATTGAGTATGCAGTATTTGTTTTCTAACCTTTTCGCGATTGTCACTCAATGAAATTAAACGACTTTTAACGAACTTTTAATTTCAAATCATAAGATTATGTAAAAGTTGTTTAATCTCGATGCAGTTTATTTTGACATGTTAACGTCATAAATTGATGAACGCCGGCTGCACGCACGAAAAAGCATGACTCATTGTCACGTTCCGCCTGAGCTGAACGTGCAAGCGTGAGCGCGAAACAAGTGATAGAGAGGCACGATCGGCCTAGGCGTTCGGCTTGTTACGCATCTATCATGACGTTATCACGTAAAATTATCGTAGTATATTATTATAAACCGATTTTACAGACAACCATTTTATTTAGTAATTTCTTTATGTATTTTTACTCCTCTCTCTCTCTCTATATACATACTCTACAAATTTTAAGTCATATGTGCATTGGTTTAGCTCTGCGTTATATGTATGTCAGTCAGACTAATCACTCAAGATAAAGCCTTTTATAGGTATAGAAATAAAAGACTCTAAACGACTCACAGTGTTTTATGTAAACCAATGTAATCAATTCATCGATATATAGCTAGCAAGCAACCCCAACGGTGAGTCAGATCTAATGTACGCAGGCATGCAAGAAGAAGACAACATACAAATAGACAGTACGGCATGTGTCGTAGAAAACGTAAGTGAAACAGTGAACCTGAAATTAGACGCAACAAAACGCAAGATCGACACTGAAAGAGTGATTGACGAGGTAGAGAGAATAGCTGCTGGCGTTGACGCACAAGAACTGAACAAGACAAAGACTGTGAACTTCGTGATCTAGCTTTAGAATACGTAAATGAGTCATCTCAATTACGATACGTAAATGAGTCTGGGTGGGTTCAATCCCCACCCAGGGCAAACATTTGTGTGATGAGCATGGATGTTTGTTCTTTGTCTGGGTGTTTCTATGTATCATATGTATATATTTACAAAAAAAAGTATATAAATGTATTCTATCAGCCATCTAGCTCCATAGTACAAGCTTTGCTTAGTTTGGGCTAGATGGTGTTGTGTGAAATGTCCACAAATATTTATTTATTTTATTTATTTATTTATCTGTCGATAAACAGCCTCCAATATTACGAGTAATTTAGTATAGCAAACGACCCTTTTGAAGTCATTTAATTGAAAATGTCACGTGTTATTGTCACACTACAAAATATACGAACTATAAAATTGACATTGTCATTTGCTGTCATGATTATCGTTGTCTCATTGAGTTTTAAGAATCAAGGGATTTTCCGTTAAACGATTACAGCGCAAAATTCACGGGAATAAGATAAGCTTCTTACATAAAGCTGCGCTGTAGCGCTATAATCGCATAGCTCGATGCGATTACAGCGCGCAGTCTCGAAGGACCGCAATTTTAAAACGGGCTCTATTTGCTATGAGGTGCTTGCGAATGTCAAAACCTATTCCTGTCAACGTCAACATTTACCAGCATACATACTACTAGCTTCCCACTGTCGAAGTCGAATAGTCGAGTACTGTAAATTATAGCTTGGCAAATTATACAAATACAAAATACAAAATAATTTATTCACGTAGGATAATACAAATGTTCGTACTGGCACCAACCGGCAAACTGGGTGAACCCGTGTCTTGGTAGTTGGTAAATTTAAATGAAAAAGGGGAGATATTTGCCCAGCAGCAGTGGGTTGTAACAGGTTAAAAAAATTCAAATTCAAATTCATTTATTAATCCTAATATAAATAAATCAATTTTTTTTTTTAATTTAAATTAAATCAAGATTTTAGTATAAAACATATGCATACATCCTTAATGTATTAAGGATATGCTTTACTCTTTTACAGATATGCTTTTGGTTATATTAGAAGCAGCCTATTGAGCTTTTCTACAATCGCAACCACAGCCAAATATAAATTGACACAAGAGTAACCCAATCCAAACTGCTTTGATGTTAATGTCAGCGCAATTAGAAAATCTTGTGACATTTACAACTTGTTTAAAGATTACCATTTGAGGTAATTTTACACTTACTTAATTAATAATCACCATACTGCGATACTGGGATCAAATATCTTGAACCTGCGATTTCTCTCGCAACAGATGTTTTGTGACAAACTTTGTTCTATTCATTTTATCATTCATGGTTGAATTTGCTCTTAGCTATAGTTAGCTTAGCAGATAGCATCACTTTTTGACGCAAAAAGAGAAGTAATTAATATATATAATAAGTTTGATGTATGTATTTTTCTATCTGTCTGTGGCATCGTAGCTCTGAAACGGATGGACAAATTTTAATCACATTAAATTAATTTAAATTAGTGACTATTTTTTTTGTAAAATTTTACAAATACAAACCTAGTTTGTTTTTGTTCGAAAGTCTCGTCTGGTATACCACCATACCAAACGAGACTTTCGAAGCGATATTTTGGCCGATGATGGAGTACGAATTTTATATTTTAAAATATTGTTATGTTAGAGCGATATTGGCGCCATATTGACAAAAAGTTGTTCATCAGAATCAAGCTGTGCTGCGGTTTATTCTGCCACATACTATAAAAAAGCTATAAAAAGGCTTTATAACACTTACTTATTGGCACTGAGTAGAACACGTAAAAAAGAATTATTATCCTTAGATAAAATCGGTTCTGAGTTGTAAAGCTAAATAATTGCATTCTCGGGCGAGATAAAATAAAACTACAAAGGATCGCAATCACTGCACACCAATAAACTAAAACTATTACTTTTAATGTTTATTATCGTTACTTGAGTCTCCTCACTATTCAAACTCACTTCGGTGTAAGTAATTATTTTCGCTAAATTTATTTATATCTTTTTTTTAAATACAGTAGTATACGTGATCTTGTAGCGGCCCACGATGAAACCTACTTGCAAGAAACTCACTTGCCATTTAATGACACCCAGATTATATCTGTCGGGAAAGACCCACTCAAGTTGTGTATTTCACAGTTGGCACTTCGCACGATAAAAATGGAATTATAGCAATCGTTGGGTTTTTTATATATTATTCACCATGCAACGAAACGCTTTTTACAGACTTCAAAAAGAAGGAAGTTAACAATTCAAGTTGTTTTTTTAATGTTTGTTACCGCATAAGTCCGTCATATTTTATGAACCGAATTGAATAAATCGTTTTTTTTACTATGTACCTTTAGATTGGTCCCATGAAAATTTCGTAAAAATCGGTCCAGTAGTTTAGTTTTCAAAACAAAATTGGGCAGTTATCTCCGTTTTTTAAACTATAATTATAGGTATTTCTATTTATGAGTATAAGCAAATTAAGTTGCATAACAACATCTCAAATTAACGATACCTGAGTGCAAAGTATGTAACGCTTGTAAATAGAAAATCAAAAAAGCTCAACTGCAAAATTTTGCACGCGGAAGAAAATCAACTTTGTATTTATTATTATCTGCTGCTATCTAATGGAAGCATTAACACAGTTTAATTTACAAAAAAAAAGAAAAGAAAAACACTGCATTAAAAACAGTGAAAAATGCGGAACATTGCACAAAAATCAATAAAACAGACGTTAAATCTATAAACAAACTACGTACAAGTCCAAGTAACCCAGTTGGCAAGTCCGCAGCCGAGTCACAATTTATACAAGACTTGTAATATATCGTTTCCCACGCTCTTACCGCTGTAAGCATAACACTGGACTATTCGCGTTCAATTTACATATATTTAGGTAAGTACTTGTTTATTCACTAGCCGCATCTATTCTACCAGTCATCGAGAAATTCTCGAGAAATCCTTTCTAGTTGTAAACCTACCGGCAACCCAAAATCACCGACACAACATGGCGGATTTACAAATTGAAGTTGGTAGGGCAAAAAAAAAAACAGCCTTCTGTCCTTGCTCCGCAAGCAATCAATCGATTATAAAGCTAGTTACCATATCAGACCAAAAAACCTGGTAAGTACATTCCAAAACCCGATTTCCAAACAGAAAGCATAATTTAGGAAATACAATGATCTGGAAAATATTTTTCTACAGGGTATAGATTCGGTTGTAAATGTACCAAAATTATTAGTTAATAATAATTTTGCAGACTGCAAAGAGACACAGGAAATATATAATGAGCTCTTGCAAAATATGCGCATTGCTTCTTCCAGAGTCATAAGCAATAAGAAACTTCCGGCGCTGAGCTTTCAGAATAGCGAATATTTTTACTAAAATTTTAACACCGGGATACGAGCTCTAGAAATAAAAGAGATGGAAAACATCATAATTCTTTTGGTTCCTTTTGATTGTCCCAGTAGAACTTGTTTAAGGCAAAGAGGCGCCAATCTCTCGCACATCCGCAGTACTTTTTTTAAGATTTAAAATTATTGAAATCACTTTTGGAAAATATTCTCTCTTCAGCTTGAACTTCATACAAACACTATTACAATGTATTAACAATAGCTGTTCTTTTTATATCTGTTATTTTGACACAAATAAACTTGTAAACGTGGAAATTTTGTCGTTTGAAATTGATTTTGGTCAAACTTTTGGCTCCACGAACCCCTGTTAAAGTTTCCAATAATTCAGCAGAAGTAGACGCAATTTGAGTAGACGTTGAATTGAATTACCTACTTGGTTTTTTTTTGTGTCGGCGTGGGAGAACGAGCCCCGAGCGACGAGTTCAGTCTGTCGCGCGCGCGCACCATGTGTACCGCACGTGCCTGCCAGTCATCAAGTCACCATTACATAAATCTTGTCGCGAACCCCCTACCGTCGATTGGCGAACCCCTAGGGGTTCGCGTACCCCACTTTGAGAAACCCTGCTGTAGAGGAAGCAGTAATCATTTAAAATGCAGAATAAGATGACAACACATTATTTGTTTATCTTGGTTACCAAACTTGACTTGCATTTGACAAACAAATATTATTATTAAAATAAAAACGATATAATCAACTGAAAAATGTAGTCAGGTAAAGATGGATCTTCAAATACATAACAAAGAAAAAGCAACATGCCAAAAACTACCATTACTTACTAAAATACTATACACCGTGATTTCTGTCCGTACTATAATACTATACATAATAATACTATACACCGTGATTCTTGATACTGCTGTACAGAAATGGAACTTTCTATGGCCTTTGCCGTTTAAATTACAAATATCAAAAATATACATAATAGAATATACCATCCATAAAAATATCTCTTAGCATAACGGGGTAAAAACATAGATCACAATAAACTGGGACGGATCATCATTTGAATGTACAAAATTGGATTAGTATCGGTAATTCCTGCGAATCATTATTCCAATATTAATCCATAACTGAAAAGAATATTTCCAATTCTAACTACGAATAAAGAATTCTATACATTTTTTCTCAGTCGAATATTAAAATCGATCTAGTTTTCTTTTTTCACCGAACCACCATTTCCCTATTTTATAAACAAATCAGTGAACATTCGCCGACATTTTCTCTGATTTAGACATCTATAAAATAAATATAAATCGTACATGCGGCGGGGAAGGCGGTGGAGCGACAAATTAAACTGTCAAAACACGGAAACGTCGAAATGATCGACTGATACCGACATCACGACGTGTTTTCGATTCGATAATTCCAAAATACAGACGGCAAAATCACATTTTCTGTCCGCAAAATCTTCTTTCCAAACTTTTATAGTATTTTAAATCAAAATAATCTATGACCGCGGTCGATTTAGTTTCTAGACTTTAATTTTCACATAGATTGATTAAAATTATGTGAAAAACTGTGAGTATTGTTTTAATAGCTTTTGATCGTTAATGTTTTCGTATATTTTCAATAATGGCTAATATTTTTAACACGTTTGCGAAGATTTAAATATATGTCCTCGAAAATTTTGTACAACTCTACGCAAAAATATTATGCGTAATCATTATGCGTTTTAAATTCTAAAATAATTTATTTTATGATTTAGATTTATGATATAAATAACTACGCATGATGGCATGTTTAATATTCATTCAATCATCAAATATTTTTTTCGACTAATTTATTCGATATTTTAATAGATCTCCTTGAAGATATATTTATTCGCGTATAAAACTATAATAGCAGTTATGACGCCCACCTTAGACACGTGTTGTGCGTTTTACAATATTTATAACGCTATTCAGCTTTATAGGTTTACAAGCTTTAAAATGGCGATAAATTGGAGTTCGTATTATACAATTAAAAACAACATCTCAATTGGTTGTTTCTTTTAATCCATAGTTTTAACAATCGGTGAGCAATATCAGAGGCCTTCGGGTGACTTATATACTTAAACACCAGGGCTAGCCACTCCCATATATTTAATATTATTAATCTTGTACTTCTATTGGCCTTACCGAAAAACGTTACTTAACTTTAATCATCATCTTATATTCTCTGTCTTATTTCCACAAGTGTCATTACGTGTCAGCGAGAAGTTGACAAAATATGTTAAGCCATGCTTAAAGTTAAGTAAAATCTTTAAGTACATCCATACAAGTCAGTGTATGAATATACTTAAGATTAAATTACACGTGTGTTATAATGTGTATGTATGTATAAACATCACATGTAGTACGTTATTTACTAATTTTCATCCCTTCATAGTTTTCCGTCGTAATTAATCTTTGGTCCAGAATTAAATTCGGATTTTGATCTTGGGTGTAATAGACCGAGTGACCAAATCCTTCCCATTTTTGAACCGGAAGGTTTGGTTTTCTACTGCGTGATGTTTGTCTGCTTGTTTTCCCCTGCATGTCGTATTTTTCAACTACAATTCTTAACTATATCATATATTTATTATATGCGATATTCGGGTTTTATATTTCATCAATCAATAGGTAACATTTTACCGACTTCACAAAAATGGTTGTCTGTAAAGTCGGTTTACGGACGATAATTTTCGTGATAACGTCATGATAGATGCGTCACAAGCCGAACGCTTGTGCCGAAGCCGAATTCCGATCGTGCCTCTCTATCGCTTGTTCCGCGCTCTCGTTTGCACGCTCGGCTCAGGCGGAACGTGACAATGAGTCATGCTTTTTCGTGCGTGCAGCGGCGTTGATACCTGACTACAGAAAAGCAGTTTTTCCAGTCTAACTTACGATATTGTTATGCTTGATACTTGGTTAAGTGAATGTTTTTTGTGAGAAAGTATGCGTAAAATAGTGAAGTTTCCGGCAGCCTAGTGGTGAGACCGTCTGACTTGCGATCCGCAGGTCCTGGGTTCGAATCCTACGGCACGCACTGCCTCTGTCTTTTTGAAGTTATGTGCGTATTGTTGATTGCCGCCGACTTCAAACGGGGAAGGAAAACATCGTGAGGAAACCTACATGTCTTAGAGCTCTCAATGATCTTGAAGATGTGTGAAGTCTGCCAACCCGCACTTGGTCAGCGTGGTAGACTATGGCCTAACATTTCTCACAATAAGAAGATGGCCCGTTCTCAGCAGTGGGAGAGTTTGTACAAACAGGGCTGTAACAGTTTGTAAAAACAAAAAAAAAATGCGTAAAATATTATAAATGCGCATTCCTTAGAATAATGTTAGTAAAATCACTTGTTTATTACGAAAAAATCATTGGAGGTATCGAAAAGACGCATTTTTAAATTTTTGCGAGATATGTATAATTATATTAATATTATAAATTATATTAATTAGGCCGTAGGCGATCATATAGTAATATAAATACACACATACATATATACACTCGAAAAACATAACTATTCTTCTTACACATCGCAGTCGGGTAAAATACCGGAGCAATTAACTAAGTATT
The DNA here is from genome assembly GCA_947563715.1 of Lycia hirtaria. Classification (NCBI taxonomy): domain Eukaryota; kingdom Metazoa; phylum Arthropoda; class Insecta; order Lepidoptera; family Geometridae; genus Lycia; species Lycia hirtaria. Next base: position 40,906,155 of record OX387382.1, on the reverse strand, counting down.
CACACCACTACAAAATATATTGAGCTCTTAATATTCGGTACCGAATATAAACAGAAATTACCTAAACGTACGCACGCAGTACTTCCAACTCAAAATAATATGACGTCACGTGCGTTTCATACATCCATCAAATTTAGCTCACGCGTTATATACCTACAAATTAAATCAAGTATATGCTCAATAATAGCTCCTATCTCAAGGGCATATAGTGCAAATATATTCGCACCGGTTACCATAGAGTTAGTTCTAAAATAGCTGGTATTGTGTGGTTGGAAACAGGTGGATCCCCTCGTATAGTTGTATCATAACTTCTTGTACCAAACTATTTGGAATAAATAACACTACAAAGAGAAGAAAACAAAGGAATGAAGATACATGGCTAGATGAAAGTGAGGCGTTGGCTAGCGCTGGAAAGATTTAGAAGTATATGGGTATTGATCTAGAAAAGCCACAAAATCACAGTCATAAGAAAATAAAACTTAAAGCCCCATTTCGTATTCGTATTATGTTGATCTAGTCAATTAGAGAAGTAGATAATAACGCTGCGTTAGCACGATGACACAGATAATGTTAACAATATACCGTCTTACTTATAAACGCATGTTAAAATCTTATTCACTGAGTATGGACTTGTCACTAAGGAACTGTCATACGCGAAAACGAAACAAAACACTGTTTAACTAAAATGCGCTTTTTAGCGATTATAAGTAAGGCGGTTTGTTTCTACTTCATGGCCAATATTTCGATATTGACTTTTACCAAAAAAATGTTGCTATAACATTTTCCATATAGCATCCACTACTCAGCTTCTTAAATAAGTCAATGTCATCCAAAAATACCGTCAGCAAACAGACGAATAAATATAATGCATTCGCGGTGGTCTTATAGTCGTTTTAAAGCGTCGGTGCATCTTCGTTACTCATCTCAGACGAGCGGGGCTGGTTAGCGGATATAAATTACGAGCGGAGTGCTCTACCACGCATTCCGTGTTTTGATATCGGCCGTGCATCGTCTAGGTGCAGGGTGACCATGCTACAGTTCGTAATACCTCAATGACATTTAATTTTTCTCTATTTTGGTTGTTGTTTAAAAGATTTGACGGCAATTGGATATTAGTCCTTTTTGCTATTTCAATTTTTATATTTTTATAGTCAAAGTTAAACATGTTACAGTCACGCCGTCGTCACACTTTCGTAAAGTGGTGATTATTTTATTGAAATCTTCTTTGGAGTTTTGTCTACAACACGAAAAGACACGTTTACCACTTCGTTTTACTTGCCCATAATCGAACATTTAATTAATAAAACACCACCATTTTTATGCTATTAATATTTGAAACAACACAAATATATAAACAGGTATACGTTTAAAAAACACAAAGACCCCCGACAAAAAAACGGCAGAACTGATTTTGATCAAACGTAGCTAAAAACATTCTCGATGAAATCGTGATGATGAAAACTAGATCAAAATCGGCCCATCTGTTTGAGATCAACAAAGACACAGATAGACACACAGATACACACATCAAATCTACCCCAAAACAACCCTCTTTCTGGGTCGCAAGTTAAAAGCAGGAAAACAAGACATCGCCAACATATTTACACACTAACGTCCCGCAAAAAAAAAAAAAAAACTCCGCCTTTTGCCAAAACTCAAAATGCCATATCGAAAAAACGAATAAAAAATCTGTAGATATGTATCCAGATCCGATTTTATAGCTCTTTGTGGGAAACCCTTAACCCCACTAAGTATGTACTAGGATCAAAATTGTTTTCTTCTAAATCATGCAATCAATAGCGTTCCCATTTCTTTTACCATGAATTTATTCACCCAAAAATGTAAATGAGCAATAAACACTAGACAATTAAGCGTTACTTTAGAAATCGTGTTAAAATCATCACATTTGGGTTTGTCAGAACAACGGTCCCGAAATCGTATGTGAAAAATACTGGAAAATCGATGGTTTCGTTGACAACAGTGATGCAATGCTCAGATTTGCCAACATACAGGTACAGCTACAGATATGTAACTAGATATGAACGGACACATTGTATACACACATTAGGAGAATACTAAACTTGTTTGTCCATTTGTAAATGATTTATGGCCTTCACTGTGAGTTTTCCAGGAACATGGAAAAACCATACCGTTGCTTTGTTTTATTTTCCGAAACATGTGTTGTTTTAATGTTGCTGGTGGCATTATTCATCAGGCGTACAATAAGTGAAATAAAGTGGTGAAACCGAATATTTTTTTATGGTTAACTTATTAGGCTTTGACTGTTTCTCGGACGTGATAAACAATTACTGTAATACAAATTATCGTAAATGGCAAATGAGCTAATCACGCCAGTTCAGTACTCCTATAAAGGAAAAAGAAAAAAATAAGGCCTAACATTGCATCCTATCTTCTTAACTAATATTATAAAAGCGAAAATAACTTTCTCTTTGTTACCTTTTCACAACCAAATGACTGTATCAATTTTTTTAAATTTGGTACAGATATAGCTGAGAACCACGAACACGGACGACCTAACAACGACGAACGACGAACTTAACTACACGAACGAACGACGAACGTTGGAGACGAACTTAGAGTACATTTTATCATCATTATCACTAATCAACATCACGATTTTCATTACTTTTATATCATTATGCATCAATTATGCATCATTATCAATATGCTTACGCTTGACTTCCATGTTGAGTGACGTTGTAGCACGCTTGCAAGAAACTTATTTATCAGGGAAAATCTACTCAGCTTGGAAAGAAAATTTAGATAAATTTGTACTCAAAATATTTTATTTATTTATAATCATTTCCAAATGACACTTGCACTTCACTCTCTATCAACATACATTTCATTTGAGTAGACAGTGATTGATTGTTTTAGATTTTTCTCCGCTAAATTTATTTAAAAACTATAAAAAAATAAACAAACACGTTAGTTATAGAAATAGCGCTCGCTGAAATAAATCAGAAGCGGTTTGCTTTTAAAGTAGACCAAATAGTTCAGATGGCAGCATGACTTCGTGTTTGCAAACTCAGAACCTTTTAGTTATGACAAGACCCTATACAACTCAAGCTCGTACTTATAGTCTGAGTACTCTGAGTTAAGTAAATAAGTCATTGTAAAATTCTAGTCACGTCTCAGTAAAATAATCGTAACTTTAAAAGCTTCTACAGATTTTTGTTAACAACATGTTTCGCCCACAAGTCTCGCCGCTTTATATCACTCATCATCATCATCTCCTCAGCCACAAATATCACTCCTGCACATAACCTAAATAAACATTAATCAAATAAAAAACACCATCAGAAACAGACATTTTGTGAAAAGCACATTTTAGGAAAAGTGAAATTATATAAATCAGAGCGCATATTTATTAAGTTCTGTGTACATCAATACATTGAAAATAACCACAGAATTCATGGTCCTATTTACATAGGCCATAATAACAATCTTATAAATAATAAAGAGCTTAATGTCACAATAAGTACAGGCATCGTTGACATTCGACCTAACACAAATTTAAGAAAATAAAACATCGTCTACTTTTCATGCCTTATTACATTCCCGCCAAAACTCGAAAAAAGAATCGTGGCAACTGGCAATAGTCCAAATTGACATACCTGGCTACTTAGGTCTACCATCGCAAGGACATGTTCTTGTTTATTCACACGAGTTCCAAGACAATAATCCTTCAACTATACATTATTTCATCGAAGCTAACAGACACCAAACTGAGCCGACAACGTATCGGAGATACTTTTGCTGACAAGACAGACCTAACCCTAACGACAAATGGTATCCCTGCAGACCGCATACCGCAGACCGACTCCCCGCCGCGCACCGTGCAAAACTTATTTAGCTTTTATGACATACGTATATAAAAGGTAGAGCGCCACTGTATATACTCTAGTAAAAGGTATATGACTGCATATCAAGAATTACAGTCAAGTGTTTGGTTACATATTTGTTCTTATAATAATTCTTATTTGTTGACAGCCTTAATAAATTTTGGCAGAGGAACCAGTACAGTTGTTTATTTATTACAAAGTTGCAACAAAATTGCTAGTCGTTTTTGAAATGTGGCAACCCAGCGTCACCAACTGACAGCCAAAGGGAAAAGCAAATACATTTTGTGCATATACATTTTGTTTAAATTTCGGATAAACACGTCGGCATTAATATTTTTTATATTCTCTTCAGTCTTACGAAAGTAAAATTAAAAATCCAAAATAACCGTCAACATAATAAATCTAGAATGTGAAAAGATAAAAAAGTTGTCTCTGGTCAACATAGTGCAACGGGGCAACCCTAGCAACCCAGGCAATTTAGATGTCTGCGGACGGCGCAGTCTTATTTCCCAACCTTGGCTTTGAAGATACTATTTACGTAACAAAAACAAAGTTAGCATGTTTACAGGTTCTGTTTGTGTTACATTTTCTTAGTAAAAATGCATTTGGACGCGTGAAGGCCGGCTCTGCGACCACTTACCGATTATTTTGACTGCTACCCACGTTGTTTGGATTACGTAATTTTTATGGTTTGTGGGCTAAATAAAGGAATCAGATGGTCTGAGAATGTTAGATTTTCAGGTAGATTCTTAGAATATTCTTTTCTCAGGGTGTTTTATTTGTTTAGACCTTATGCTTAAATGAAAGGGGTTTGGAGATAAGTAATGGCCCAATAGAATAAACGAAATGAAGTGGACATTACTCTAATCAGAAATTTTCAGGCACAAGGTTTTGTTTACGCAATAAAAAGTGCTCGCAATGACTTAATATTGAGCCCAGACTAACGCGGTAATAGAATGATGGCATCGGAAAGTTTCGTGTGTATATTCTTGATGGGTAAAGTAATAACGAATTAAAGTGGATTCTTTTTTGAATTACTTATTACAAGCATTTTATGTAGTTAAGTGCATGTACTAACGAAGTCCTGAAGATGGAGCAGTAAATTTGAGCTCATTTTTATTCATCCAAACCTAATTAAAAAAATGACTGAAATACTATTTAGTAAGCATAAAAAGAACATGACTAAGTACTGCAGTTTGTCACTCTTTCATATTAGTCTACAGCACCTAGGTATTTAGGTCAATATTCCTCCTATCTTGTTTCTTTAATCTGTGAACTTACAGTCGTAAAGTCTTGAATTAATTAACATATATCGGGAGCTTTCTTGTAATCCTTGTAACATAAATCTCGATTCTCACTGTAATTATACATGTTAGTTGAAATGGTAATTACTATGTATAAGGCTGAGTACACATGCAAGCTGTAACAGTAGCTGTAACTGTTATATGTTACTGTTACCAAAAATCAGTAGTGTTCCCATTCCTATGCAATTTAAGTACCATATTATCCACGTAAATAAGGTACACATAAACATAAAACAAACATCGCTTCTGGCTTACAATTGATAAGATCCGTACTTTTTGCTGATCTTACAATAAACATATTGAATTACAATAAAAACTAAAAAAAATACTATCAATTAAATAATATTTTATTTAAATTATGATTTATATAGGCTTGCATAAATGATTATATATAAATGATTTTTATAGGCTTGGAACTTTTTTTTGTGTCGTACCCACGCGATTAGAGTATCTACTTATTTGCCAGTATCGAGAATAGAGATTTGTTCAAGTTTCATTAATAATAGTACAAGCCGACTCTCTATCCTATCCTCCATAAAGATAAAACAAAAAAGTCGCCACCGCTTTACTGAAATTGTATATGAATTTGAATACATGACTCGAATTTGAAAATGACTGTATACGAGACTTGATTGTAACTAGAACATTTGATTGTTACTAGAACATTTATAAATTGTTTTATTCAAAAAACTTGAATAACTCTTAATACTTGACACAGGCAAATGCTTTAAACGGGTCCAAATACAATTTAAAAAAATAGTACAATTCAATTTAATTTATTTTATTGCGCATATGGGTAACATAACACACTTGGAAAATTAATACAATAGAACGCAGTACACGACCTTATTCATAGTCAAGTAAATCATAGACGACAAAAAATTATACCTATTGAAACCCTCCTCCTTTTTTGAAATAGGATAAAAAGGAAACTCCCCTGAACCGCATGACTCATCTAGATCAATACACAATAGCAATCAAAGCAACTATATCCTAAACATGTCCTTCCAAGAAGCAATCTCACAGTAGTTTGTCGCGCCGCCCCGTGTCAACATTGACAATGCGCCGCAGTACGAGTACAGGCACACGTCGGCGTCACCACAAGTCTCGTATCTGGGACAATTGCCAATGAGAGCGGCCGTTCCCGATGACTTCATCCTATACTGGACATAAATTTGCATACGGTGCTCAATGTCATTATGAAAATGGATTTTATGTGAAAATTGTATTTAAAATGCAACGCTTCTTTTTACCCGATTTCGCAAGAAGGAGTATGTTTTGGAGGTGAATGTATGGATGTTTGTATGTATGTATTTGGGTATGCATGTATGTTTGTACGTTTATACATTACCGCCTACAGCTTAAGCGGCTTGAACGATTTTGATGTGCGAGTGTCTGATACGTATGTCTATGGCACTCCCTGAGTATTGTAGACTATATTTTTGGTAATAATAATAATAGAACTCTCACAAAAATTTAAAAATGCGGGGTATTTCGTAACCTCGTGGTTCGTGTAATTTTAAATAAGGAATAAGCGCTCGACGTTCTAAGATATCGGTATAAAGGTATCGCACGTTACCCTGCTTCTTGTACAGTCAGGTAACCACAACCCCCAAATAATGTTTAAACTAATGTTTTCTTTAAAAAAAATATGTTAAAACTTGTTTCATTTCAATGTTTAAACTATGTGACAAATGCATAATTTAACCACTGACGTGAAATAACTATTAATTTCTAGTTGCAAATAACTTTACGATTATCAACAGTCATAAATTAAATACAAACGTAGTTGACTTACGCGACGCAGCTCTAGCAATAAATATATCAGCATACTGTAAGAGCCACCGAAATTATGTATATCCAAGAAAACTGTGAGCCAAGACCATCAATCAACCTTATGATGTTTGATTAAGCTTGACGCGTTGGCTTGACGTGTTGGCTTGACGTGTCATGGTTACATTATCTTGGATTTAATCTCCGTTCCACAGTTGTCTGGAAGAGATCGCTTTTAACTATAAGGCTGCTTGTAGTTTAAACAATAATGAGTTCATAATTCATAATATGTTTATTTGCGCATATGGGTATACAAATAACAGTTGAAATGTTGTTTAAATAACTGACCTCCATATCCGATCTTACGGCATGCAATAGTAATAATATAATATAAAGATGAAATGGTACTTGTGACTTCAAATTCAAATACCAAAATTCAACAACAAATAGATAAAACATCACAATTATCTTGAGTTATCTACCAACTAACCTGAATCACGATAGACTGACGATATACATAGGGAAGTAGGCAGTGACTGTAAGCAACAAACAGACCTTTAGTGAGAAAGGTCTATGTCAGTAGTGTCAGTGTTTAGACTAAAATGATGATGCTTGAAAATATTGAAAGGAATGAAGTCTGCGGCGGCGAACCTGTCAGGACCAAACTTGTCCATTCACTCGCCCTATAAATCTGTTTCGTCAATTTTCTTTGAACCATCATATACCTACTTAGTATATTTCAGCATAGTCATGGAACGACGGCTGTCCAAAGCAGTAACATTTTGTGATCAAGTATTTTTGGTCAATAAGGCAGAAGAAATAATAATCATAAAAAAATGAATTTTATATTGTTATTTTCGTCGAACTTTTAAAAATATTTTTTTTAAGTTTGACGGCGGTTTAAAAAAACCGTTACCCTGAACGATACATAGCCCAACCACAAAATATGGTGTTTGCATTCGATACCCACAAAATGCTCGGCGCGCCTAAATTATTTTGCGGCTAAAACATCTGGAACATCTTCCCTAGCACCTTAATATTCTTGGAAAATATATCAAACTGAGACAATGGTTCATATTCAAGAGAGATGTTCTCTATTAACTGCCGCGTACAAGTTATAGCCTGGTTCCTCGTAAGTTCAGATTATATTCGCTAGAAGTATGAAGTAATAAATAGAATCCTTGTTTTATTGTTTACAAGCGATGAAGCGGTGTAAGTCGGAATTACATTTTGCGCCATCCTTTGGCTATCCAAAGACACAGAGGGACAGATATATAGAAAAACAGAGAAACAGAAATACAAAGAGATACTTTGTATTTCTTAACTTTATAAACTTTATCTCTTTGTATTTCTGTTTCTCTATATCTCTGTCCCTCTGTCTATTTGTTACCTTTAATGAACTGTGATCAAATCCCAAGTCTGTCCACCTTAAAAAAATAATGTTAAGTTAAATTTGTGCCATTATTTTGAACATTTTTGTAATCTTGTTTCAGGACCGAGAAGCCAACCTATCAGTGCCGGCTCGTTGGGAAGACAGGAACCTGAGAAAACATCTCAATAAACAAGAGATCAGTGAGTACTTTACCTGCTATCCTCCTCCTGCTGCCTCCTTTTATTAACCGACCGAGCGAAGCGTCTTCATTTCAAAACTGGAAGATTTTGTGTTCTTCTGTGTGTATTGCCATTCTGTGCCACTTGTATGCAAGCCATTTTGACGTATAAATTGGTAACTTTAATATCATTTTAACTCCCAACGCAAAAAGAGGACTGTTATTATATTAGTTTGAAGTTGATTTTTCTGTCTGTTTTGTAACTCCCAAATGGTTGAAACGAATTTATTTTATATTAAGTAAATTTTTTGCTTGAAAGGTGATCGATCGTTTGTTATTTAATTACATTAGATTAATCTACGATTGACCAACAACATACCTGATGGTGTGGCCAAAGATGAAGCTCGTCGATCGATATAATGATAAGTCTAGAATATAATGGTTACACATGTAGGATAGTTCTAATGTAGTTGTTATCCTGCGTTCGTACGTAATCAAACAGATCTTCTTCTTCAGTCGATTTCCTCTGAATAAATCGAATGTATGACAATTTCCAGAGATAGCGAGCCGTTGGATTGGTGGCATCTACGACTCCGGCACGAATGCGTGGAAATGGGGGGGAGAGCTTCGGCAGATGCACTACCAGTCCTTTAGTAAGATGAAGAAGATGACTCCAGAAGAGCTGCAGTTCCACTGCATTGCCATGATGCCAGAGCTGCTGTTCAGGTTAGTTCAGACACTTAACGCTAACGAATACTTTACTGTTCAACGAAAACACACGACATTAATAACACGGACGAAGTCAGGGCGGCTACTGTTAGTATACAAATTACAAATATTAACTGAATCGCTTAGAACAATGTCTTTTATACAACCTTATAAGTTAAGTACAATACAAATCATGAACACTAATAATACAACAGTATTTTTAAGACATATTAGAGATAGACACCAAGAATCCTTACCCTATGATACAATCTTTGGAAAAAAAATTAGGTTAAATAATACAGAAAGAAAAAAAGAAGTTAAAATCTGCATTTACAAAAATAATCCTAAATTAAAAGTAACCCTAATAGTATTTGTAGATAGATATATTATATGAAATTCGTTTGCGAGGAACTCGTAGTCCCCACGTTTACGGGTACTGCGAATTGTCACTACGTCACTACAAGTTGCTACTACGTCACTACAAATTGCTACTACGTCACTACGAGTTGCTACTACGTCATTGCGAGTTGCTACTACGTCACTACGAGTTGCTACTATGCCACTGCGAGTTTCTATTACGTTACTGCGAGTTGACCACGCACCCTTTGCAGGTTAAGCTTTTTGCGACGGAAGTCTTTTCTGCGGCTTTTTCCGCGTCGTTACGATGCTGTAATAGTAAAAGGGAATTTCATTCACGAAGAATACTAAACATCTAGCTTAAATGGTTTGGATTCGTTTCGAGTTGATAATTGTGATAAAAACTGCCATGTTCAATCAACACTCGTAAATTTCAAACCATTTTCCCGGCCACATCGCTATCATTGAAGTTTTATATACCTTTAAGCCATTTTTATTGCCCAGTGACATCATATCCTCATTTTGACATCATCCATTATTGTCGATCTTCTCAGAAGAGTATAATGCTGGACTTTTAATTAGTTCAGTACGTGCTTCCACAAGTATTTCGCATTAAGTGGATTTATTCAGAGAAGCGATATTGAGTTCGTGACTGGCGTACTGTGTGGGGAATCAGCTCTCAAGGACAAGGGGTCCGGATTTAGGGCCCTAAACTGTGGAATTCGATCTAAACCGCAATGCTGTTGACGTGGCCCAAGTTATGAGCGACCTTCAAACAATAGGTACGCGCTTTTTATTTAGACAAAATCAAATTAATTAATTGATAAATGTTAATTAAATGCATAATACAACTAAAATAACAATAAGTACTATTCATTGGATAAACAATTAAATTCGGAATTTTCAGCCACATTTTAGATCACAAACATAAAATGTTTCATTGATGAACAGCGCTTTAGTTAGATTGATTTTGATTGAATTGTTTTTTGACTTATTGCTATGCTCTTCGATTTAGAAGTAACTTACTTATGACTTTATTTGCTAATCTTAACATAACGTGCATTTTGTGGATTTGTAAGTTTTTTTTCTAAGCTTAGCTTTAACTCTCTCGTAATCAGAATGATTGCGCCACAATGCAGCCTTCATTCACACTCGATCTTTGAATTGAAAACCACGTTTAATAGGTATATTATTGAAAATCAAAGATTTTCTATAATAAATCTGTTTTCATTACTAATTCTTAGCAGTAATTTTTTTTGGATCAATTTTGCAGTTATTTCTACGTAATTAAATATCAAGCAATAATTCTTAGAGTAAATTGATAACCACGAATTGTTATTAGATATTGGTAAATTCGTTCAATAATTAGTTTTTCCATTAAAATCTAAATTAAATATAGAGAGGATTTGGTATTAGTACCAATATACAATATACACATATTTTTACGAATGACCTCGCGTCCTTTCGCCTAATTTCTAATTCTGCTAAAGGGACTACTTGTCTCTAGACACTTGATGATTATTTTTAAGAGGTAAATTTACTCAATAAAATTCACATACCTATCATGTCTTGCTGATTTCTCTTATCTTACACCACGCATACCTAATATTGGCATACAAAAATGTATACCGCGAAAAGCAATAAGTTTAACGGACCATTGTGTAGCCAATGTGCGTCGCGTCGCGTGTGGCAGATGGTGCCGTGTGTTACAATAAAACCGACGTGGAATAAAATAAGAACCCTCTCTCAACGAGAACAGACCATTAAATAACTTATGGACCTCAGCGGCTTGCCCGTTCGAAATAAAAATTGTGAGGTTTGGCCTCTAATTTCGGATTTCTTGAGATACAGATGAAGAAATATGTACGTCAAGATGAAATTATAACAGTAGTTATATTGAAAATGAAAAATAGAGTAGTTTCCAGTGTGCAGGCTGGGAAGTTCCTATTTAAGTTGTAAATCTGTCACTAAACGAGTTTCCACCCAAAAGTATCACTGAAGATGTATGTATCTCTGTTTCCAACTGCAATGTCTTCTCTCACACCATTACTATAGTGACTTTCGTTACTTGTCTTATAAGTAACATGTAGTTCTAGAAAATAACGAAAATAATTATTATAGTTTATAAAACTGAAACAATCGACTTGAAAATACCTAATTTCGTATAAGTACTTGGAACAGGTTTTGTTGAAATTTCTGTGGCACTCTAATTTGAAAGCATTCTATTCTTTCTGTAAATAAGAACAATTTTCTAAATTAGTTCATAAATGATAGAGTAATATGGTAACAAATAAGGTAACAACATAAAAATCCAACTGAATTGATAAGAGCCCCCTTTTGTGATGTTTGTTAAAAAGAAGTAAAATTGCCAATATACGATCAAAATTCGTTGATAAAAGTTCCTGCAATGACTTGCAGCGCTGTTGGCCAATTTCTAGATTGCACAATCTGCATCAAAATCATTATAACATTTGCATTTTATGAGAAGTTGTTCCCATCCCACCCACTTAGATATTTGTTTTAAATTTATTCTCGTTTGTTAAATGACTGCGTTTTATGACAAGTTTACTACAAAACTTTTACTTTTTGATTGATGTATTTATTGTGGTTAGACATTTATTGCAAAATACAAAATTGGTTGTCTAAGTTAAACCACCTCTAAACCGAAGAGAAAGCACAGACATACTCAAGCAAATAAAAATGTCAGCGTCAAATGAAATGGGTTGTAAATCATTCGAATATAACGCAAATTTTAATGTTTTAATATCTCTTGTAGGTAGCTTAATCTTCACAAGTATAATACGTCTTTTTAGGAGTGTGGATCTCCGACCATTAGCATTTTGGTTGACAATGTCTACTCAAGTAACTTCTTAGAATGTCTACTATGTTAGATACCCATGTTCCATATCTAGTTTCGTATAACTAACATAAATATTAGCAACTGTAAGCTTTTCGCTTTTTGTTCCCGCTTTTAGCGAAACAGACACTCAAAATTCCTGTCCACTATCAGATGCTACGTAACCGTTTTTTTCTTCTACGATTTATATTTTATTCTCCCAGAGATTTATCTCATCATTACCAGTTATAGAAGTTCCTATATGAAAAATCTGAGCAAATCCTCTATGCTTCCAATTTGTAATGCAAATTTATCCAGTTTGATCATTTACATAGCTTGCATTACTTGTTAAGCGGTCGCTCCTAGGTTCTCTATTTTGATGATGACCTTTTCAATGTATGATAATAGTCATCATGCGTCTGTAGATCTAATCTTTAATGCTCCTGAACTCTTGTAAATTGATATATAAATACTTGCACGAAAATCATCTGTAGTCGAAATTTTTCGTTAACACGTCAATGTTAAATAGGTAACTCCACAAACATGTGTATATTTGATTATATAAATACACAAAATCATCTTATAAGCAAAGGAAAAGGAAAGGGATATAAATGACAGTATCGTAATTAATATAGCTTAAGAAAATATATCTTTGAAGATACATTTTTTTTAGACATAGTGAGAAAAATGATTTCGCAGTTTTTGGTGCTCTTCAATTTTAGTAAGGAAAAGTTAAAGCAGAGAATAATCATAACAAAAAAAAGTGTAGAAAGTACAAAGATTTTTATTGATTTCGTTCTTTTAGTCTAAAACAGTACAAAATGTAATCAATCACATGAAATTTAACCCAATCCAAAAATTGTAGTTACAAAGATATAAATTATGTGTATCGTGATATACCATAAGTAATATATTAAGTAAAATTAATAAATATTAACTTTAAGAAGATCATGAAAAAAATATCAAAAAATTCATTAATAACCAAAGAAGAAACAGGTGAACAATTACAACACAACTACTGGACAATTGAAATTAAACAATTTTAACGGATTTATAGTGTATATTTAATAATAATAGACATATACCGTATTGTTTAATTTCAATGAGAAACAACCGCGAAAACCTTATAAAACATTACGATGGAGATAATTTAAAGTGGTACCTAATACATAAAATAATTCCGTCTCGGCTATAAGCACACTAAAAACTAAATAGTAACATGATCTCTGGCAATTACAGCTCCCGAAACAAGACAGGGACACGAGAACCTACACGAGTCATCAGGTTCGTTGCGGTGTTCTGCCTAAACGAGTGTGGATGTAACAGTATTAAAATACAATAAAACACAAATAATACATACTCATAAACATATCATGTCATAATGTAAATGATACATATAACATTATCAATACGAATCTAAGGGTAAAGGTTACCGACCACATTAAAAGAATTGGCAATGAACGAAGGTGTAAGAATGGTGGCGTAAAAATACTTAGAAATAACTAATTCACAATAAAATATAACCATCTAAATACCATTTTAGTTAAATCATCTCTTATAACAAGAAATTTGAATCTGGGTTGGAATGCTGGTATGCTGGTTTAGTAGTTCTGAACGTTGACACTATTTAATCATTTACTTAATTTCTAGCTCTGAACTTACGTTATTTGTGTTTACTAGATAATTATTTCCAAATAATATTAAAAACGACATACACTTCTCCTCTTCATCTTTGAATAGAGCTTCAATTATTTATTGAATTTGTAAAATTTATTTCATTATTTGTATCCTAAAACTTTTTTCGTTAATTTATTTCAAGCTCCGTATTTATGATTTATCTTGTCAGTTAACTTTTACGTAATAGTAATATATATATACACTTTCTGTATTATTTCTACATATTTATGTTCAAACTGAGCTTTTCTATATAAAGATGATCAAACTTGACTAAGGAAGTTTGTATCAAAATTCTCATCAAAAAAATCAGGTATTTTCTTTGTATCTCAAAGTGTATACTGGTAATTTACAGATGGGCGCCTAAGAGCTGCACCGAGGAGCGACAGTATATCTGTCAAACGAAGCTGCAGAAGGTGCCTAAAGCAAAGGTGAAGGAATTGCGCAAACGCTGGCAACGCATGGGCAAGATCAATGAGATTACAGCACCTACAGTCAGCAGAGAGGTATTGCTGTTTTATAATAAAATAAAAAACTACACATAGTGCAAAAATAACAAAACAAAAAATCCAATAAGGTGTACTGAACCTCTGTCTCGCACATAATAAATGAGATCTTGAAGACACAATTCATCCGGCTCTATTTGTGGTGCTATAATTGTATGTTAGTGAATCCTTAACGTTATCGATACTGAAGACAATTTAAGTGGACGACAAACAGACACCATACCATCACGAATTGACTCCCGCACCCCTAGTACAGAAGCCTAAAAATAAACCATTATTTTCAGGTGAACGATGTGATGCAGAACGACGTGACGGTGAGCTCCATCGTGAGCAACAAGTCGTATTACCTGCACCCGAGGCAACGACCGTCGAAGCGCGGACGAACGAACCCGACCAGAAACAACTTGAGAATCAATGAGCTGAGGAAGAGGTCGCGCCCGGGCGCAACCGCCCGCGTACACGGAAAACTCACCAGACCTTTCCCAGGGTAAGCAGAACTTTAAACCTCTGATTATCATCTTGTCTAGGTGTCTTGGTAGCGTGGAATATGGATTTCGTGTTCAGGTTAAGGAACCATGTCGATAGGTATCAAGCCATGAAATTTGTTTTCTGGGATATTTTCTCTATTTATAGTAAAACATGTCTATCTCAAGATGTATTGTCTAATAAATAGAATCTTACGTAATGCTTGTAATCCACATGAAATTTATATTAAAAGCCAGCTGAGTGATCGTTGAAGCCAAACGCTTATGACCAGGCCAATTGTAATATGGTAAAAACATCGAAGACTATTAATTTACCAAGAAGGCGTGCCATTCTTTGAAACTGTGCTGGACTGCTAATTCTACTTACTGGCCATAATAGAATCGCTTTAAATGCAATCAAGATGATCGTTAACCCAAAAACTGTCTACATTATTCGAAAACTTTCGGCGATATTTCTTGCATTGCAGAGAACTCCCGTACTTAGCAATAAAAGGGTCTTTATTGTGTTTATAAATCAAAGTAATGGCGATATGTACTTTATTTTCCTCAGTTTACTATAAACATTGAGCAAGCATTTAAGCTCTCAAATAGTTTTAGGAAATTATATTTGTAATTCATTCTAATATTAAAATGAAAACAAAAAAATATTCCTTGCCTTCTTTAGTGAAACTGCACCTAAAATAACAGTAATAGCTTTATAATCTCATTTGAGAATGTAGTCTAAGTTTGTTTCTAAGCTCGTAAAATTTCAATAAAATTTGAATTCTGATACTACGAGACGTTATCCTCTTTTTTTTCCACGATATGAAACATAAGTACACAGAGTGTAACATGTATCATGTGTACATTCCAGCTACACCTGGAACCGGCGCGACCCCGAAGGCTCGTACCAGCGAAACGCCGAGCTGCTGCGTTCCGGCCGGCTCGGCCTCAGCGCGCAGCAGATCAAGGTGCACTTGGCTCGAATGCAGCACATGCGAGACAAACAGGTATGGTGGCCTTTATTATGAAAACTAACGTGGTTATTACACATTTTTATTTGAACAAACGGGTTACTCACATCTGTTTAGTACCAGACGAGACGTCCTTCAGGAGTGACGTCTGCGCTACTATTTATGAAAAAGACCGCCGTATGCGTTTGAAACTATAGTCGGAAATTTGGCTCAAAAATAGACCATAAATAGAGTAACCGTTCAAACCGACGTTTGTTCAAATAAAAAAAAAAGGTATGACATAGACAGACATAGACATATACAGTTTTTTTTTTATGATGACTCTCAGTTCACATTACTTGCTTTTCTGCTCATTTTTGCCGTAAACGCAAGACAGAAGTTGTTGTACTAATGACATTCGATGATTTGATATATTTTTCTATATTTTCATTTAGTTGCCTAAACTCTAATTTTTAACTGCATTCCCATTGAATTTAAATAAATTTTAACACTGATATTGAGTATATTTTATTTAATTTTATGACCTGACGTTTCGAACACTGCAGCGTCCGTGCTTACTCCCATTATTCACAATTATTCTGATCCTGAATCGGCTCGGAAACTATATCTCTATCTCTGTAAGGAAATGACAGAGATGGAGACATAGTTTCCGACCCGATTCTGAATAAATTAAATATTTATCCAAAACAAAACACCTGTTGGAAGCGACTTGCATCCAGCGATTTCCCTCCACTTGTACGAGGTTGTCACTCAACCTTGTGACTTACATAATACACACCAGCGTCGTCCCGCGGTATCACCTCGTAGTGATAAAAAATAGCGACTATGTGATGATAAAATATAGCCTATATCCTTCTCCAGAACCTAACGAATCTCTATGCCAATTTTCATAACGATTGGTTTAGCCGTTTAGCCGTGAAGAGGTAACAAACAGACAGAGAGACAGACGACAGACAGAGTTACTTTCGTTTTTAGGGTTCCGTACCTTAAAAGAAAAAAACGTAACCCCTATAGGATCACTTTGTTGTCCGTCTGTCTGTATGTCTATCTGTCTGTCCGTCCGTCCGGGTGTCAAGACCTTCATCTCGGGAACGCGTGAAGGTATCGTGCTTAAATTAATTTAAATTAAAACTATGTACGCAGATCCATAGTATCTTGCTGCAGAAAGAGAAATCAAATTTCTCAGTTTTCGTAAAAAAAAGTTACAGCCGAATATGTCGTAAAAAACGCACATTTCGACACTCACAGAGGAATCAAAACCTATGGGATACTTTCCGTTGACCTAGAACTCTGAAATTTGGCAAGAAGCATTGTGTTAGAGTACACTTATAGGAAAAAATCCGAAAACTGGTCATTTTTAATTTAATCACAAAAAAAATGTGTCTCTATGCAAGGAATGAGGGCCCAAATTTTAAAGTGAATTAACCGTATCATGTGGGGTATCATATGAAAGAGTTTAATTAGCATTAGTTAAAACAGGTGTTCAAATATTTTACGATGTATATTTTTCGGTATAAGAAGGAAAATAAAAAAATATACGATTTCCTCCTTTTATTTACTAGTTTGTACGGAACCCTCGGTGGTGAGTCTGACTCGCACTTGTCCGGTTTTATTATAATATAGTTACTATTACGATTAATTATACTGCTGTGCTTTTATTTTATATACTTTAAAATTAAACTTATATCTTGTTCGTTGTTCAGATCGCCCGCCGCAAGCGTCTCCGGGAGCGCGAGGACTGGCTCGTCAACGACCCGAAGCCGGCCCTGGCGCCGACCCACGTGAGGACCTACACCGAAGACAACAACATCAGCTCTCTGCATCCGAAGAACATTATCGAAGTGTTCGACATCTTCTCTCCGCCACCGCAGCCCATCGCGGTCGCAAGGCAGAGCCGGGGGGCACCAAAACATGTGTAAAATAGCTTTTACTACAATAAAATAAGGTCGAATGTTGTCTGTTGAATTTGGCATTTGTAACACTTATATCTATAAGTTGCTTTTGTATCCAAGGTTTATCGTGAATCTTTCCTGTCTTTGTTTCTCTGCTCTCATCTTACAAATACTTTATTACGTCTTTTTTCCAATCGGGATTGAAAAAACCCATATCCACTTAGTATACTACACAGTCCTCCTCTTTTTCCACTTTTATAAGTGTCTCTTTAACTCTTTTATAAGTCTCTTTTTATACACAAGCTCATTTCAGGTACTTTCGACCTCTCATCTTTAAACACAATTTTTTCTTCACAGATTTTTAATGCGTTTTTTAAAGACGTTTATAATGTGGCTTTATTGTCCATTTCTGTTGATTTGATAATTATGGTTAAATGAAAGTAATATTGGTCGTGTTTAAATTTTCTAGTTCGAGAGTTCGATAAAAGTATTTCTTGTCGATCGAAAAATCTACGTCTTGAAGCACACAACAATTCATCATTTACGCCAAAGACAAAATCAGAATTCAAATTGATTTGAGATTTAATTTTACTATACATTTGATTTATATACAACAACATTCGACCGTTTGTTCACCGATAACATTTTTTTTATATCAGTTCTTTTGTGATTCGATATTAAATGTAAGTTCCTTACGATCTTTTTTTTTCGAACTTTGTCTTTTTACATTTTGACTTTCCTTTTTCTAAACTATTTTTTATTTTTTTTAATATATTGAGAAAGTTTAGATAAGACGATACCTACTACATGGTGATGCAAAAGTTGTTAAAATTGTAAAAAGACTTTTCTACTTCTCCTATTCTCTTCTTCTCTCTTCTTTCTTAGAGCAGGTAGAATGAGTCACGGAATTTTATATTGTTTTACTACAACATCAAGTTTTAGCATATTAACCAGTGAGTCTTGTCATACATTAGGTATTTTATAGTTACCACCTCTAAATGATTGTACACTTCAATAAAAATTATCTTGTTTTTTTATTTATTCAATATAACTAGTTTACAACGCAACTTTATAACGACTATTTCAACTATTAGCATCCACGTTAGCTCTACTTTTAGCAAAACTAGTTTTTGTAATATTGTTTTCCTATTGAATTCTACAAAACATAGCATTTTTATTGATGTAGACAATTCTTTAAAAACATGTTATATATTAGATCTGATTTATTATAATGCAGGCTTCTGTGAATTCTGCATCTCGGAATAAAGTCAATAGATATTTTATTTCTTCAGTAATGGAGTCAATTCTGACACACTACTTCTGTGTGTGTTTTTTTTTTTAGTTTTACATCCAGACATTTGTTTACTCATACTAGGTATGTCAAATATAGTAAAATTGTATGTTGTCGATTACCTCTAATAATTTTATATTAAAGAAAAAAGTGATTCCAATTTTACTTACAAACTAGGCAGTTCAGAATATTATACTGAAGAATAACATCTATAATCTCTCGTTAGTATAACATATTATTTCTTAACAAGACCTCTAGGTCTGACTTTGATTCCATTGAAAATAATATCAATGCGTGAGTTGTCTATAACAATACCTAATAGGTACTAAGAAATAGGTTTAACTTATATTTTTGTTTATTTATATTCCAGTGTTTTAACATGATTACGTTTAAATGATGCTGTGTCTACGTTTGAGAATAGAGCCATTGATTCTTGTTTAGTATTTATATTGAACTAGTCAGTAAGATAATTTCAAACATAATATAATCAATCAGTATAAAATAACCCCACTGTATACTTTTATAATTCATGTTGTGGTATATACCTGTCTGTTTTATATATATTTTAAGTCTTAATAGGTCTTTAAAATCTAGTATTTCTATTGATAAGTATTTTAAAACTAATACTGGTAAATTAACATTGTTATAATATTTATTCAAAGAAAATTACTTGAAAAAAATGTGTCGTACTACTGGATTGGCATTTCATGTATAGTAATTAAGATATTGTAAGTTTCAAAACAGTTTATTTAAGGAGTAGGTAGTGAAATACCTAAAGTGACGTCGATTATGTGTGTACCACTTAAAACTAAATTTTCTAAATTTATTGCCATGCGAACATCTTGAAATAAATACCGACACATTCTAACTGTTGTCAAATTTAGTTTAGTTAGAGTTAAATTAACTAAAGTACACAGACTCGATGTCATTATGCAACTGCCAATATGAATAGTCCTCGCATTTACTAAAACACGTTTAACTTAAGTTTTATTGAATAAATTAAGTATGGCAAACTAATTTGTTTTAGTTCTCTCAACATATACATGCCCTAATATATTCCAAACCAATTTTACCTTGCTGATGATGAAGATGCTTACCTTTTTACTCACGTTCTCAAGAAGGAGGTTATCGAGTGTAAAAATACATGTGCTATGTTACCTCATTTAGCCTAAACAGCTTGACAGATTTTAAAAAGTGAGTAGTAGTGTCGTGAATATTTAGGTATTTGTTGGTGGTCAATCGTAGATCTATAATGTATAAAAAAATGTTTCTTAATTAGATTGATTCCATGGCCTTAAATGTGTTTTGTTACGTCAATGACTAGAGCATCTGTGTGATACAAGCATAGCCGATAGGGCCTAAAAGTTCTTGAATGGAGACCACGCACAGGCAAACGCAGCGTAGGAAGACCAGCCACAAGATGGAGAGACGACCTCACATACATACAAATGGCAGAAAGTGAATGCAAGCTGCTTCCATCAGGTGTTTTTCGGAATCCATATAGACCTATGTCCACTGTCCAGTAATAGACTTGTGGCTGAAATGATGATGAATTTTCATGATTATATACAAAAAATACGATTGTGGGGCTGAGTCCACATGGAGGGTAAGTGTTTATGTTTTGGATTACATCAGTTAGTAAATTTAATTCTTAGCCTCTGCTTCCAATCCTAAAAGAGGGGTGGTATAAGTTTGACGGGTGTATTTTGTGGTTCTGTGGCTCTCAAACGAATGGACTGATTTTGATCTAGTTTTTAAAGAGGTTTTGATACAGAGTGTTATCAAGTTAGTAGCAATGTTTCATCAAAATCGGTTCTGTCGATTTTATGTCAGGGATTTTGAATTTTTTTGAGCTCGGGTAAATATCAACAAACAAGATGACTTCCAAACTAACTACCTAGGTACTACGTGCTTAACTACTTTTTACTCTTTCGAATTATTCGTTTTGCCCGAAATAGTAAATTAATATAATATATATCATTATCTAAGTGCATTATATGTACATATATGCTGTATCAGAGGTATAATGATGTTTTGTAATGTTTTCTAACATTATCTTAAAAAACTTCGTGCAGGCGCCATCTAGTATCGAGTAGCACACGTATGAAGATCTCCGCAAGTGGCTGTAAAAGCAGAAACTACACCTTACACCTACAGAATTCATGTATTTCTTTAAATTTATTGAATCAGACGTTACTTTAGACGGAAATTCATAGTCTAAAACTTACATTTTAATATATCTAGTATGTTTCCGCTTTGAGGTCTTCAAGCTGGTACCTAATTCTGTTGACAGGTGTTTCACCTCTTTACGAGGCATCTGCAGGGCTTCTTGACTCTTCTAGAAACAAGAACTCGTAGAGTCAAGACAAGAGTACCAGCTTGAAGACATCGAAGCCGATAGGAGTACCAGCTAGAAAGAAGACATTAAAACGTTCAGTAGACACTCTTGTCTACCAGCTTGGAGACTTCGAAGCAGGCAAGAGTACCAGCTTGTGTGGTCTTAAGCACACACATTTTTTTAAACAGCTCAAATTGGCCCAATTGTCTCGGAAAAAAATAAGTATACGTTTTGAGTTCCTGTTAGGACTACGGAACAAGTTATGAGTATTATAAAATAGGTAGGTACCTACTATTACTAATTCTGGTCTAAGAGACCAGAATTATTCTAATCTCAGGTTTCCAAAATTCAGGTGAAAATGCTCATAAATCTGCAAAGGTCAACGACCCTCCGTCCAATTGAGGATCGGTTGCTGATGAAACGATACGGTTACCATGGCAACCGTGGTCAAACACTCTCACGATTACTGCCCGTCGTCTCACAAGTCATAAACAACTTTATTACCACGGCAAATGACTTATAATTGAAATGAAGTGATAACAAAACATTAGTATTACTAGTGATTCTACAACAGTAGACCTCGCGAGAGAGCTTATTAGCAAATTCTTACCTCACGATTTAAAAAACAATGTAGGTATATTCATATAAAAACAAATAATAATTCTATAAATGGAGAAAACGTAAAATCAAGAAAATATTTCAGCGCTAAAATGCATGAAGCACACCCACGCGCCTATGTCGAGATATGACAACCAACTTGAGATTGCGTACTCTAGTTGGTTGTCATATCTCGACAACCACTTGACCAATTCTATTCATTTTTTACCACAAGTTGTAATAATTGTGTACTTTATGTACCTACCAAATATCATTAAAATCGGTGTGTAATTAGCGCCGCAATAAACATCTTTTTATGGGAACCACCCCTACTATCAAAAAACGAAGACAAAAAATTAATAATCCATAGAACCTATACACCAAGTTTGATCAAAATTGGTACAAAATTACGCCCTGTACGCGAGTACCAACATACAAACAAACTGACAGACGAAAGAAAATTTGGCCAGTTGATGCCATTTTAACCAACTTCAAAAAAGAAGGAGGTTGTCAATTCGTAGCGTATTTTAACCGACTTCGAAAAAGGAGGAGGTTATCAATTCGTACAGTATATTTTTTTTGTATGTACACGAATTAATCCGTCATGAATGAACCAATTTTTAATAATTTCATACATAGTAAATAAATAAATATGATACATATAGAAAGTGTAGTAAGTTGTTTGATCTACCGGAATTGGTAAATGGGAACGACAAAAGACACCTTGACCAATTGATATTTTACTGATCTTGGCTACAAACATCTGTGCGTGAATGCGCGAGCGTAGCAAGCACATACGTGCAGACCGACTAGCAGACTAAATAGTTATCTGCATTTAGTATTTAGTCTAGCCTAGTTATAGTATTTATGTAGTTTAGGAACAATATGGAATCAATAAATACCTATACATACTAAATATATTATCATAATCTAATAAAATAAAGTCTAATTCTTAACTAATGTAAGGCTGCAAGTCCCACGCATGCAGACCCTGATCTGAGAGTCCCCATCACGCTCGCAGCGTTACCGCGCTGAATAGCCAAGGAAATTTGTTGTACTAGGTACCACCCAGATCTCGGGTCGCGACCTCTTTCTCGCATTCGCCGTCCTAGATCTTGAACAAATTCCCTGGCTTCTGAGCCCCAAGGTCCCGCTGTCTCGACGGCAAATGGGACGAAATCATACGTTGATTCCAGGCAGGCATATTTTAATCGTTTGCCTCTAGCTGCCGCCTCAGCACCAGCACCAGCAGACCGTTGGGTAGCAGGGAGGTGGCAGGACGCAAACGTGCTGACGCACGTTGCGTCCCAAATGAGGCAACGTCCTCTCTTCCACGGAATCAACGTGAGTCCATCAGGCCGTTTGCCGTCCGAGCGAGACAGACCAGAGGGCTCTAAAATGCACGGTACGTCCGCTAATACGAGGGCTCGTCGGATGACCTCATTGTTTGTGTGATGGCGAGGCCTCCGTCCTGCACATCGAATGCAACTCAGACCATGGTGACCGGTCGCATCAACCTGGGCCCCGCAAATACATATATGAGGCTCGCAAACGGCGCATCCCAGCCGAAGTCCCGTTGCCACCCTAAGGGACTCATTGTCAAGAAGTGTACCCATGTGAGGAGATGGCACTGCATGTAGCCATGCGCCTGCCTCTGGCCTAGTAACAGCGATTAAACGGGCCGACTCGACTCCAGAGCTCTCCTCCCGCAGCTGGGTCAGTAAGTGATTAGAGCTACCATCATCCCAACTCCTTTGCCGATCAGGTTTCTTTGGTAGATTAGCATTTGGGCACAAGCCAGACCAAACATCCTGGGCCTCGGTGGCGTAAGGGATGCGAAACGAGCCACCGTTACTAGGGAGAATGCGAGTGACAAGCTCCGCAACACCATACGCAGAGGCGAGGAAAGCTATTGGGCCGGTCTCTTGCAACCGACGCACACCCAAGCCACCATACCTAACCGGCAAACTAGCTTGGCACCATTGAGCTTCACTCAGGCTGACGTTAAGAGTTTCCTCAAGAATTCGTTTAAGTAGGCTATCGAAACGAACTACTTCTAGTTTAGGAATGGTTCTCCCGCCGAGCTTCAACCACCTCCGGGCTAGAAAAGCAACAACGATGCTATACTGACGGTTATCGTTTACCATCAGGCGAGCCGTCTGCATTTCTGCTAATAAGCAAATTAGTAACGGATTTTACGCGTATAGTGCACATCATTTGAAAACTTGCCTGCCACTGCTGTTTTAGGCGCACGCGCGCCGCTTTGCTTATTATTTATTACTTCTATCCAATGCTTAGGTAATAAATAGAGGTAGAGGTAATAAAATTTACACTCGAGAACATTACTCACCTTCTGAGTAAATAGGTAATAAAAACAATAAATTGGCTGAATTAATCGAAAGTGGCTGTTAATAAAAGTAAAATTGAGTCCAGTTCAGCGAACTTCATTGGTGAATCGAGGAGAAAAATAAAACGAAGTGGTCAGGCTATTTATGGCGGTTGCTAATACCTATTCAATAAAATCTGCAAAGAACTCGTAGTACATATGAATCGTTGGTACCAATTCAAACGGGACCCGCACCACAACCACAAACATCGCCACTTTATAAGATGTATTACACCACTAAACAGCGGATTTGAATATAGGCTACATAGGCCATATAGCCTAGGGGCCTCCACCAAAAATGGGCCCCCACCACAAACTTTTCTGTCTAGACTGGACGGCAGAATAAGGCGGGCTCAATGTCTGCGGGGTTAGTCTCAACTCTGATACAGATGCAAAGTTCGCTCAGTGCCCGTTTATATATTGCTTTCTCCGTAATTAAGAGTATGAGACGAAAGTTCCAATGGCCTACTTTAAATTGTGATATTTTTAATAATCGCTTCAACTTTTGTATCACTCTGTTAATTGCAGAACAAGCAAGATATAAGCAAGCGCTGAGCGAACTTTACATCGCTATACAAGTTGAGATTACGGCTGCTGGGCTTTGTTCAGCATTTTTTTCCTTAGACTTTTATTGGCTAGAGTGTATAGATATCTTTTAGATCTACGTGCTCCATTCTCGGCCACACCGACGATTACCAACAGGCGAGTTGATGGTCAAACATAGATCTATTTAGTAGGTAAATTATCCTTCATGGAAAATTATTAAAAATTTAAGAACAGAAAATAAATACAAATATGCGAAAAAGCATTACCCTACTTTATCGTAATCATCTCATAAGTATGAAAAGAGTATGTTCAAAAAAGATATGTAATATAAAATATATCATTATTTAAATATATACATTATATGGTTCACATAGAACAAGCTTTACTTACTTTGGAACTAGTTGGTGCTGTGAAAAAATGTATTTATTTCATTTATTTACGATTCAAACATATTTCAATATTGTATCGCTTTCTCTTCTGTAGAAAAGTGAAAGAGTAGAAGTGATTTTTTGGGGGTACTTACCCCCAAAAAATCATCATCATCTCAGATAAGAAGTCCACTGCTGGACATAGGTCTCCCCCATGTATTTCCAAAAAGACCGATTGGAAGCGGCTTGCATCCAGCGTCTTCCTGCCACTTGGATGAGGTCATCTATCCATCTTGTGATCGGTCTTCCTACTCTGTGCCCCAAACATATTTCGAACTACAATTTTTTATACTTGTTAATTAATATAAAAAACATCGTCCTTCAAAGTTAAGTTTAAGCATAAGTCCTTGCAATCATGGCCTTGTTAACCTACGCTTACAATACACATGCTATTGCATAGTATATTGTAGTATACTATACAACAACAATATTATATAAATAGGCTGACCTTTGAGAATAATTGCAACAGACCGGGTTATTTCGAACAATTTATCAAACGATTAGCCTTAACATTATAGACTGGCCTTGTGGCTCAGTTGGTAGTATGTCTGCCTGCTGTGCCGTAGGTCGTGGGTTCGATCCCCACCCAGGGCAAACATTTGTGTGATGAGCATGGATGTTTGTTCTGTGTCTGGGTGTTTCTATGTATCATATGTATATATTTACAAAAAAAAAGTATATCTGTATTATATCAGCCATCTAGTTCCATAGTACAAGCTTTGCTTAGTTTGGGCTAGATGGTGTTGTGTGAAATGTCCACAAAAAAAAGACTCAATAATGTTACGGCTAGTCTATTGTAGCTAACCACTCGAACCCTCTATAATATAATAATAACACAGTATATGATAATATAGAATCAAAATATAGAAATAAAATCAAATGAGGATAGCCGATTGTGTCCCGGTATAACTATATACCCAGAACACATAATAATGCTACTTCTACCTACCTATTTATGTAGATAAGTTTTTCTTTTCTTTGCATTTTCTGCTGTTTATCCAAATGTACTTTCTGGTAGGGCTAGTGTTTGAATCGAACAAAAGAAGGACAAAAAGTTTCGACATGGTTCAATACAAATGTAATAGAAGCTACGGCTTCTATTAGGTACTGTTAAACACATTATTAAATTAAAGAACGTAATAAATTTATCTTTTACGTGAGTGACAAAATATTGAAAACGTTTGTAGTTAGTAATTTTCAATGTAGTAATTCCAAAGGGCCTTACAAAACGACCATAATGATTGTATCTGAATAGGTGTAATGTACTGACCTGACCCTTGCTAAGATATGGTTGAGGGTTGACCTGAATAAATGACCTGCCCTAGCAGGGTTACTCTATGTTTACTGAAAATGGTTCTTGTTATGAAACTTGATCGATAAAGACGTTTTACGTCTAATTGCTGACAATAGTAAGACGAAATTTTTTGAAGAACGAAGAACAAAATCGAAGTCCCACAGGTGGGAAATAAGATGTGTTTCAATATCAAAGTAAAGTAAAGTTTATTTCCTCATAACGATATTACACAAACATTTTACAGTGGGTCCCAAACTCGGCTAAGCCGGTATCTTGGGTAAACCCTTAGAATATAGAAAAATATTTTTCTATATTCTAAGGGTAAACCCTGTGGCAGGAATACCTAATACCTAATTCTTACGTGCTGGAGATATTAAAAACCTATCTATTGCGTTACAATTATGATGAAATACAATTAAGAGACTTTGCAAAATAATCATAAAACTAAACAATATTCATACGAAATGAATAGATACAATTATTAAAATTGGTGCTTTGAAACAAGTAAACTATAAGATAATAAATCATGTGTACGTCAAAAAGTGAAGAAAATATCGAGTCTAACCAATATTATAATGTTCTCTAATTATTAGAAAAGCAAAAGAAAAACCGTAATATTTTGGTTTCATTTTAAGATTTTTTAAGTTTTAGTTCTACACTTTTTGACGTTACCTACAAGGTAAAATTATGTGCAAATTAAAAATATTATTACTAAGTAAAATAAGTTCGTATAGACCGAGGGGCCAGCCCTAGTGTCAGAGTTATGAAGCTGCCGAAAGGCCTCTGACGATTGCTGTTTTTTTAAAGAACAAACAATACAACCAATACCTACATTGCGTGCATTGCGCTCACATACATGTGCCTGTTTACTTGTGTTTGTGCGTGAGGGCATGCGTGTAGGGTGTGTATGGTGTGTGTGTCTGTGTGAGTACATGATAGGCTACGAGTATGTGTCAGGGAGGGCGGCAGGCAGTTGCCAACTGTGCTATGTATTGATGTCGTACACTTTTACGAGATTTTCTGTATCTGTTAAAGAATAAGATAGTTACATAAATGAAATAAAATAAAAAAAAATATTGGAGGACATTTTACATAACACCAAACTAAGTAAAGCTTGTACCATGGGAACCAGATGGCTGATAGAATACATATATACTTTTTTTGTAAATACAAACATATGATACATATAAACACCCAGGCACAGAACAAACATCTACGCTCAGCAGAAATGTTTACCCTTAGTGGGGATCGAACCCTCCACCTGCAGTTCAGAAAACAGACAGACGTACTATCACTGAGCCATCAAGCCTGTCAAGTGTATATTACACAAGAATAGCTGTAAGTTTTATTTATATAAAATACACTTGCGCTGGATCCTAATGTTTGCCTGAAAAAAACGGTCCAGGCGATAAATTCGCGTTTTTACTACCGAGATTTTGTTAATTGTTTAGCCATTATTATATGTAAGTAAAACTTATTTAAACGCATGTCTTCGACTTGTAATATTTTGGTGCACAATAAAGACATATTTATGATGTTAAATGTTGCGATCTGCGATGAATCACACTTAATTAGAAGAAACCGATTCATTCAATTGATTGATTTAAAGACACCCATATTATAGCTATCGGAAAAGATCCACTCGGAAAGTATGCTTCCCAAGAATGTATGTAACAATAACTTATGGAATGTATTCCAAAAATTTGCAATCCGCACAATAAAAGAAAAATAAAGCGCTTCTTTAGTTTTTGGAATATTCACCACGAAGCAACGCTTTTTAGGGTTCCGTAGCCAAATGGCAAAAAACGGAACCCTTATGGATTCGTCATGTCTGGCTGTCCGTCCGTATGTCACAGCCACTTTTTTCCGAAACTATAAGACCTATACTGTTGAAACTTGGTAAGTAGATGTATTCTGTGAACCGCATTAAGATTTTCACACAAAAATAGAACAAAAAAACAATACATTTTGCATTAAAATTTGCGCGAGAGACACTTCCAAAGTGGTAAAATGTGTGCCCCCCCCCCCCCCGTAACTTCTAATAAGAGAATGATAAAACTAGAAAAATATATGATGTACATTACCATGCAAACTTCCACCGAAAATTGTTTTGAACGAGATCTAGTAAGTAGTTTTTTTTAATACGTCATAAATCGTAAACCGCAATTTACCTTTCATTCAATCAACTCAAATATAAAAAAAATGATTTCCCCATTTTATCTACTAGTTTGTACGGAACCCTCGGTGGGCGAGTCTGACTCGCACTTGTCCGGTTTTTTTAATACTATTGATTACTTGAAAGAACCAATATTTTAAATACCTTTTATATTTTGCATCCCTGTTGGACGCCAAAGAAGTAATGTATATAAATTAATCCACAAACCTCCTAAGGTGCTCCCTCACCGGCATGCGCGTGTAATGTAACATTTATAGATTCGACTTTGCGCATTACATTACAATATACCTCCCTGACCGACGCGCATGCACGTGAAATGTATCATTTTTTGCGCATTACATTACAATAATACCTCCCTGACTGATGAGCATGCGCGTGTAATGTAACATAATAGATTTGACTTTTGGGGTTCCCCATACTTATAACTGAAACTCAAAAATATTTTTTTTTTATCAAACCCATACGTGTGGGGTATTATATTTAAGTATAGTTATATTTAAATATAATACCCCACAGTTATATTTAAGTATAGTTTATTATGAATGTTTGTATTAAGCACAATCTTAAGTTTTAAAAATTATTGTAGTTTTCTTGTTTAGTAGAACAAAAATTGTTGAAAATATTTCCAAAATTCGGAACGTTCAACAGTCGAGGTTGCGCGTGGGGAATCCCTGTTTCCCGTTGTTTGGTTTGATCGTCGTAGACTCGTACTTCACTTACTCACACTTGCAAGTCTACTTTATTATCTAAAGTGACCATTCGATTTCTCACCCTTCTTACTGCATCAGCAGCAGTTGAGAGTACACTTAGTACTTACAATGGAACACCATTGTAAGTGTACTCCAAATCCTCCACTCCAAAAGTGTATCCCAAATAAAATCGGACAAAAGCGAGTCAGACTCGCCCACTGAGGGTTCCGTACAAACTAGTAGATGAATATATAAGAAATTATATATTTTGTTATCATTTTCCTTCATAAACCGAAAAATATACATTGTAAAAATATGTAAAAACCTGTTTTAGCTTGTGCTAATAAAGCTCTTTCATATGATACTCAACATGATACGATTTAAGCACTTTAAAATTTAGACCCTCCTTCCTTGCATAAAGAACCTATTTTTTGTGATTAAATAAAAAATGTTGAATTTTCGGGTTTTTTTCCTTTATGTGTATTATATGACAAGGCTTCTTGTCAAATTTCACAGTTATAGGTCAACGGGAAGTACCCCATACCCCATAGGTTTGATTCCCTTGTGAGTGTCGAAATGTGAGTTTTTTATGACATTTTCGGCTGTAACTTTTTTTTTACGAAAACTGATAAATTTGATTTTTCTTTCTGCAGCAAGAGACTATGGATATGCGCAAATGGTTTTAATTTCAACTCGATACCTTAACGCGTTCCCGAGATACAGGTCTTGACACCCGGACAGACGGACAGACAGACAACAAAGTGATCCTATAAGTGTTCCGTTATACCGTTATGTCAATGTAAGACTTAAAAATATAACAATGATTATAAATTTTGAGTTTCTGAAAAAAACAAAATTTAGAAAAAAAACAAGGGCCCCAAGTTTTTTTTCATGTTTTTTTTTCATATTTTTGCAATTAGTATTAATTAGTAATAAAACACTAACAGTGTTGCAATTTCATTGTATCATTACAAGGTGCGCATTTTATTACGCAGTTTTCCTCCCTCACCGATGTAATGTAACGTTGCAAAGTGCGCGCTGCAATGCGCAGTTTTCCCAGTGCCGTAAATAGGGCGGTGACACCGGTGCCCATGCACAGGGCGTAGACTCTGGGGGGCGCAAGAATGGCCAGATCAGGCAGGACTATTATTTTTTCGGTTTGCTCCTGATAAGTTCCCGCTGCGCCCCTAGTGCTCGATTCCAACACATACTTACC
This sequence comes from Lycia hirtaria, assembly GCA_947563715.1. Taxonomy (NCBI): domain Eukaryota; kingdom Metazoa; phylum Arthropoda; class Insecta; order Lepidoptera; family Geometridae; genus Lycia; species Lycia hirtaria. The sequence goes on along the minus strand of OX387382.1, from coordinate 40,875,290 downwards.
TACCTACATGCCAGTATCATCAAAAACGTCTGTTAAATTTGACAAAACATGGAACTCATTTTTTTGGCAGCGCAGGAGCGTATTTGTGTTTAGTGTTTGGAGACGACCGAATGAACTGACTGAATGAAATAAAGTAGGCTTATACATAGCATTGCTCTAGCTATAGATCCTAGGGTACCTATAATATCTATAAAAAAACAAGGGCGCAGTTATAGAAGCTCGCACAGGGCGCAGAAAAGGCTATTTACGGCTCTGAGTTTTCCTCCCTCACCGATGTAATGTAACGTTGCAAGGTGCGCGCTGCAATGCGCAGTTTTCCTCCCTCACCGATGTAATGTAACGATACATTACACGCGCATGCGGCCGGTGAGGGAGCACCTCTAAAAGCAATTTAGTCCAAAAATCACAAAGCCTATAAAAGTCTTGCCATTAAATTAAGTGTAGATCTATAGATTATTCTAGATTTTCATATAAATGTTTGAGCTTAATATTTATAGCGAACAATAAATAACAGGTTCTATTTACATATCCATAAAAATACACGTATTATTCACTGTTCCTGCGTGATACAAATCTTACGTGACCATCGCTAGTTAGGTATACCCACCTATATCTAGGTATACCTAGGTAGAGGGCACCCAGTAATCTGATGCCCCCGCATGGAGTCATGACAGGCTGGTTGCGTTTTCGTAACCACTGGATTTGTAGATTGGATTTTCATGTCTAGATAACAAAAGGTTAATTAATTACTTACTTTATGAAGAAAAAATAAAAAATAAATATAATTTTCCCCTATTATCTAATAGTTTGTACGGAATGATAAATGATAAATGATAAATAAATGATAAATTCGTTTATTGAGATAAAAACGGAAAAAGACCAATTACAATTATCTCACAATATTCAAAAATTATTCTTAAACAATGTCTTAAACAAATGTCTGAGGATTACAAAATATTCATTATATAAATACAATATCATTTAAAATGTCAATACAAAAATGTCAAATGGGCAATACGCCTAGCATGTCATTACAAAAAAATAATTATGTCATACAAAGTAAAATATACCGTTCGGGTAAGTACTCAGAGTACCAAGTCAATAAACTCAAAGGTTATCGTCAAAGTCCAATGAATCATCAGGCTTTTTACACCTGTCCCATTGATCCAATTGATTTTCACAATAAGTCAAGGAGGTACTTAAAATAGTCTTCCAGTTATCACAAAAGATGTCACAATCAGGGTTGGCAGCAAGGAGTGCGTTTAAGTGGCGACGGGCACGATTCAGGGGCGACATAGAACGTGCTACTGTGCGACCGCGATCTACGTGGAACAGGTCATGCGGGCGACCACGTCTGTTTGCTGGAACCCCGGGCTCGTCCGGTACGAACAGTACGCATAGCAAGTCGTGCAGACGTATAGAATCGACGGACCCCCTAAGCGCCTTACAGCAGATAGTTAGCTGGTCTAACATCCTTCTAACTTCCAAAGAGTTGTAACCAAGCTGACCGAGCAGGAATTTAGTTGGATACAGAAACGGATAGTAACCATACATTTTCTTATACAGTGACCTTAAAAAGGCCTTTTGGACTTTTTCAAGCATTCGCGCGTAGGTGACATGATAGGGGTTCCAGACACAAGCACTCGATTCAAGTTTGCTTCTAACTAAGGAGTTATATAATGTTTTAATTACTTCAGGATTTTTAAAGTCTCTAGCATTCCGTAGGACGAAGCCAAGGCGCCGGTAAGACTCTTTTGCGAGTTCTGATATATGATCATGAAAAGTTAGACTGCGATCAAAATTTACCCCCAAATCTTTGATACAGTTAACCCTATTTATAGGTACGTTGTTTAAATGATAATCCAACTGTATTGGATTTCTTTTACGATCAAAGGTCATGACGTTACATTTACTTATATTAAATGTCATTTTATTTCTCACGCTCCATTCGTAAATTTGATTGATATCATCCTGCAATTTCAGGCAGTCACTAGAAGATTTAATTTCAAAAAATAGTTTAAGGTCATCCGCATACAAAAGACATTTGGCAGTAGATAGTACATTAGGTAGGTCGTGAATCATCATTTGAAAGAGTAACGGACCAGTGACAGAACCCTGGCTTACACCAGAACTAGTGCAATATGGTTGAGATACATATGTACCATGCCTCACATATTGACACCGGTCCCTCAAGAAATCGGCCATAAAAATTAAGAAATCGCGAGTGAAGCCAAACGTAGATAACTTATGCAATAATATATCATTATCAATTTTATCGAAGGCCTTTTGAAAATCGAAATATACTACATCAACTTGTGATCCACGATCCATAGCGCTAGATATATAGTCTGTTAAGCACAACAGGTTTGAATTTACTGATCGGCCCGGCCTAAATCCGTGCTGCTCTTCGCCTATCTGTTGTTTTACCTGGCTATATATTTCATTGTGCAGAATGTACTCAAAGATTTTGGCAGGCGCACATAGAATTGCGATTGGACGATATTCCTCTACTACGGTTTTTTTACTATTCTTTGGGATGGGGGTTACCCTTGATAATTTCCACTGTGTGGGGTACTTGCCATTTTTAAGCGAAAGATTTATAATATGGTGTAGTGGAAGAATTAAATGTTTTTTACCAGTTTTAAGGACAAAGCTAGGTAAGTTATCCGGACCAGGTGAGCTTTCTATTTTGAGCTTATTCAGGGCTCGTTCGATATCTTGGGGGATCACCGTGGGTAAACTAACGTAACCGCCTTGATAGCCTAATGCAGAACACTCGTCAACATCTAAAAGTGGCGTGTTATTTAAAAAGACGCTGGAAAAATAGTTTGCAAACGCTTCTGCAGATTCAACCCCAGTAAAAGAAACACCTTGATACGAGACACAGGGTTCGAAACCACCCTTGGATCTGAGTCTATGCACGTGGCTCCAAAAATGCTGAGGGCGCAGCCGTAAGTTTTCCGGCCGGAACCCTCGGTGGGCGAGTCTGACTCGCACTTGTCCGGTTTTTTAAACTATAATTATTTATACACATAAACTTTCGTATTTCAAAGATTCAGATTCAGTTGTCAATTGAGCTCTCGGGATTTTGATAGTTTCTTTTGAAATAAATTATATCAAAATATATATCACCAGCCCACAGCCACTTCACCCTGCATATATGCTGCGCTATCTCGATAGGAGATACGGTCCAGCAGTGGACTCAATTGGGCTGATGACGAGAGTGATACGCTGACCAGTCCCACTCCCAGCCCAGCGCATATCTGCCGTATCCGAAGCCTATGCAAAAAAACTAGCCGATTCTTGTAAGGTCTTACCGGTATCCGGCTACAAACGAAATACCTTCATCAATTTACCTTTATTCCCGCAGCTTGACCTCAAGGTAATAGTTTATTGCCTGCCTTCGCAGTTTATTAAGCTTATAGAATGGTCGATAGAAATCGCCTCACTTTGAATCATGACGCAAATACTCTAAACAGTTCATTGGCATTTCTGTTTCACGCAAACTGCTCAAGTATGCATGAGCTACTCGAAAGCCGCCTTAAGTGGTGGGTTCGACACACTCAATATATTAAGAAAGTTATGGCTTTTAGAGAAACAAGCAATAAGCATATTGAAAATTATTTCTATTTACTGCTGCCCTGACTATTTTTTTACGAAATTATTCTTATCTAGCATCTAGCATACGCGCCGCAACTTCGTAAACGGAATAATAGAATCATATTCTTTAGTCCTATTTGCTCGGCTCATTGTTAAAGAAAATTCAAGTTATTTTAGTATTTTTTCGTAACAGGTACTTTTAAAATTGACTGATTTCTAATCCTTCCCTGCCGGCTCGACCGACCAGGTGGACACTTCAGTACTTTGAGGTGTACCAGAAGAGATAAGAACTACACGATAAAACAAGATGCACTCTGTTGATTAATATAAAATTTGACACTTAACGGCTATATAAACTGACTGGCGCTTTATGCGTCATTATTCTCCTATAATACAGGTAATTAACTTAACATAGAAGTCAGGAACTTGTACAACAATGTATGTAAATTGAGTTAAATAAAGAGGTTTATATTTTCTATCCCTATAATAAGCACCTACCATATTTTACCAATATTATAAGAAAACAGGTAAAGAAAGAAAATTTCTCATAACAACTAGTTAGGTGAATACTTAATAGGTATTTGACTTTACATTTAATATTTAAACGGACTAAAAGAAAAGCGGTGTCGTTTGCCGTATGGTAATGAACTTGGGACATTTACGAGTAACTAGAAAACAATAGGAGGGCATTCACACAGGATAATTAAATGTCTACATCACTCGATTTCTATTTGATTCGATATGTGGAGAACCAGGCCGCGTAAGACCGCAAACCCCTAAGACTCGTAGACAATGATGACAATGATGTATTATATCCCAGGCTCTGCGTGGCAAGCCTCAAGTAAGGTAATTGCCCGACTCGTATTTAGTCGCGACACGTCGAGCAACGCTGTTAGACACGTGTAGTGACTTATGAACAGTGGCAATGCTATTCTGTGTGCTTAGAAAGTGCAACACCAAGATACTAATATGCCTTAAGGATGTGGTCTTATTCTCAAAAATGTTGAGAACTGATTTTTGCCATGTTTTTCTTCATATTCAATGAGTAAAACCTCTCTATAAATGAAATATCATTACTCGTAGACCGCAACTATCACTGAATTAGTGGTTAAACGCAAACCTATTACAGAATTTAAAAAATCTTGCCGCCCATAAAAATATCTAGTGTAGTTGTTGGTCATAACTTGACGCTAATCGCTGGCAGCGAAAGCACTCAATCATTACAGCTTTGGGTAATTAACCCTGGACCTTCCACAGTGCTAGACGGTACAATCAACCCCGCCCAGCGACCACTTCGCTGGCAGGTGGACATATTCAAGGTCGGGCAAGTAGCTTTTTCCATGCTTCCTTTCACCTTAAGTATTACCATAAGAAAAGGCACTTAAGTACCTACAGTAAGTAATATATTAATTACCAAGAAATTTTCATTAGCTTTTGTCTATATGCCTGATTGTATTTTAAAACCAATCTTTACGAAACTTTTTTACGCAAGATATGTAGACGATTGACCACCAAATCGCCTGAAGTTAAGCGACGGTGTGGCCGAGGATGAAGCTCGTCTATCTAGAAAATATCTATTCACTCTAGCCTTGAAAATTCCAAGATTGTAGTTCTCAGGAAACAGAGATGGCGACAAATAATTCCATTCCTGTGCAGTACGCATCAAGAGCGTGGACCGATGTCGCTGAACTTGGTATACAGGTTTTACAATTTTATAGATTTTTTTGTAATCGGGGATTTTACTTTCTCCAAATAAATAGATAGATTATTGTGGCGCCAATTATAGACTGGTTTTGATAATATTTGGCGGAAACATTCGATACTCAATTCTGAATAAGAATTTCGAATATGAGCATTAGTCTACTAGTAGTTTAGTTCAGATTTTTTTTCTAGGAGCTACTTTCTACGTCTACTTGCAATATATTGACCTTGATATAAGTAAATCAATGCGGAAGAAACTAATGCGTAATAAATAGCACGTCATAATCGCGTAGAACTGAAGGACTTGTCTATTTATATCATGACTAATCATAAACATATTGCAGTTTATAAGGACAGCTAAGTAGTTTAGAGCTTAAATTACTATAAAAAGTTGATGAAAAGTAATAAAGAGGGATTTTTTTTCAATGATTTATGCATTAAAAATTAATTTTAATAAATATTTATTAACCTGTATTTAATTAATTACAGAAAAACTTGTAACAGATTATCATGGTACAGACATGATATGCCTAGAGATGAGGAGCATATCACAAAAAGAACGATGCACATGAATGTTCATGGTCATAGCGCAGCAGTAAAGAACGCTTAAACAAACCGAACGCAGTTTGGTATCTGTGGCGCGAAATTTTCATTTTTCTTCTCTGAGTAGGTACAATTTTTACCCGATTGTATAAGAGGGAGGGTTATGTTGTAGAGTGTATGTATGTATGTATATTTCTATAATTATGATCGCCTACAGCCTAAACGGCTTGACCGATTTTGATTGCGATTGCGACGTTTCGTTAGATTCATTTTCATTTTCTGAGTGTCATAGGCTATATTTTTTGTAATAATAATATTACATCGCTCGCAAAAATAAAAAAAAGGTTTTTTTTCGTAACCTCCGACGATCTATAACAAACAAGTGATTTTTAACCGACTTCCAAAAAGGAGAAGGTTATCAATTCGACTGTATTTTTTGTTGTTTTTTTTATGTTTGTTACCTCATAACTTTCTCTGCGTGAACCGATTTTGATGATTCTTTTTTTATTTGAAAGCTCGTGGTCCCATTTCATTTGGTCCAGTTCTGACAATGGCATCCATGAGAAGTCGGTTGCTTCAGTTTCTTAAACTATAATTATTTTACTAGAATTATTCAAAAGTATGGCCTTTTATAATCTTTTACAGCGATTTTACGCATACTTTCAAAAAAAACGTACACTCAACAGTGAATCGAGGGTAACAAAATCGTATGTTAGACTACAAAAACTGCTTTTCTACAGTTGGGTATTTTATTTTTCCTTTAATATAGATACTTGTTAAATAAAAAATAAATCTTGGCTAAGTCAAAAGAAAGTATATATATACTACCATGATTTATTTCTTACAGGTTAGTTAATAAATACTCAACTGCAATTTTACATTACTAAGCCAATACACATAGCTCAAGCTAAATATAGTCGTGGTAGTGCAAACTGCAAACAGATCAATGAACGAAATGACATACCGAAGGAAAACGATTTACCGCACGAAATATAGCCATTTTAAAGTGACCCATGGAAATGAAGCTCAAAGTTCGTAGCTTTAAAAACGTGGCTGCGGTGAGGTAGGTCAGCCGGTAGTGGTCAACGATAGCTATAGTGGTTTTACCACAATAGCGGTGATTGAAGATGTACTTTTAATGGAAGGTTCGAAAGGTAACTTTAAATTGCTGTCTATTGTATTGGTATTTGTTGATAATGAGATTATTTGTATGTGTAACAAATAAAGCCTACAAAAGCATTTTTTTCGACTTATTTGACTTTTTCGTTCCTTATTTTATTTTATCCGTGTGTGTGGTGTGTGTAGTAAATTCCAATCGGTAGGTAGCGATTCCATTTGGAAAGAATATCTACATCTCTGTCATTCTATAAGGAAATGACAGATATGGAGATATCGTTTTCGAAGAGAATCGTTATCGAATTAAATTAGAATACCCTCACTGAAGAAGGTGCACAATAGTTAGGTATTATAAGACGAACAGACAAGTATATGTTCATCTCTGTCTTTTGTAACCTCCTCTATATTCAAGAAGGTATGTCGACAAGCTTTCTAAAATTATACATTCATCATCATCATCATCATCTCAGCCATAAGAAGTCCACTGCTGGACATAGGCCTCCCCTATGGATTTCCAAAAAGACCGATTGGAAGCGGCTTGCATCCAGCGTCTTCCTGCCACTTGTATGAGGTCATCTGTCCATCTCGTGGCTGGTCTTCCTACGCTGCGCTTGCCGGTGCGTGGTCTCCACTCGAGAACCTTTCGGCCCCATCGGCCATCAGTTCTACGTGCTATGTGGCCTGCCCACTGCCACTTCAACTTACTAATCCTCTGTGCTATATCGGTGACTTTCGTACGTCTACGTATCTCTTTATTCCTTATTCGATCTTGCTACAGTGACTCCGAGCATAGCCCTCTCCATAGCTCGTTGCGTGACCTTGAGCTTTCTTATAAGGCCCATTGTTAGGGACCACGTCTCAGTGCCGTAAGTCATTACTGGTAACACACACTGGTCGTAAACTTTCGACTTGAGGGACTGGGGTATATTGGACGAGAAGACGCTTTTAAGTTTCCCGAACGCTGCCCAGCCGAGTTGGATACGACGATTGACCTCCCTCGTAAAGTTGGACCTGCCTAATCGGACCGTTTGTCCTAGGTAGACATATTCGTCAACAACTTCAAGAGTGGAAATCTCCGTTTAAAAAAGATTATTTTCTTACGAGTGATGTCTTATAAATATCGCTCAAATCAGTTCTCTTTAGTCTACCAGCGGTATACCTACGCACAACTGAAAAACATTATTACCCTTCTTCTTGGGCAGTCGGGTTAATATTTTTTGTTTATTGTTCACGCTTGACTCAAAACTCGCCTGATGTTTAGCGATACTGCGGTTCACGATGAAGCGCGCTTGCCTAGAAGAAACAGTATTAGAATATAATATACATACTCTGTTATACTCATTTATTACGTTTCCCCGAAAAATCATCAATATTAAGACCCCCAAACCCTTTTCCACGACTCTTTATGGACTCGTTTTCATGAAAATTCATGCAAGTACGCATAGAGTCACATCCATCACCCCTACATCCGTGTCCGGCAGCCTGGGGTGGTCGAGGGTGAGCACGTGTGGCCACCGGTCAGTCTCGGGCCGGCCGCCGCGCTCGCCACAATATGGCACGCTCACACACTCGCTCACTCAAGTGACTAACAAGTGACAACAAGAGTGACTAGCCGGTCCTGAATACATCATGACGGATGATATACCAGGTGATGTGATGTGAAATTAAAATAAGTACCTTTCAAAACGGGCTTTAGCTCTAATCTAAGGAATAATATAAAATAATGCACTTACTGGATTTGTTTGCTATATAAAAATGGGAAATACAAAAAAAAACAACGAACGCCTGGTAGAGCTCCAACTCGTTGGTCGGATGATATCGACAAAGGGTTTCTTACCCATGGTCCACCTACGTGGTTCACCTATAGGGTGGATCACGACTGCAAATAAAAATAAAGAAAATGTGGTGCCTTTCTCTGGGTAAATACAATAAACGTAGTGCTCTTTTATGAGTATATATAAAAAATGTAGTGCCCTTCTATGGCTAAATATAAAAAATGTAGTGCCCTTGGTTCAGCAGTAACAAAAATGCACAAAGCCGCTAAAGAAGTTTTCACTACAAAAATATCGAAATCGTGTATCATTTAGAAGTGAAAGAAGTTTTCTCCTGTTGTATAAATAATTTTAAAAAACTAAAAAACGCTACAAATTATTGTGGTCAAATTTCATTACAAGACTTTTCTAACAAATCCAAACACAGCGATACGATGTTCCATCATGAAGTTCTAGTTCATATCTACCGGCTCCATCATCAGATCAGTTCTACAGTACTAGGTATATTATTGTATTGTCATCAGAACTACATACAGCTGCCAATTTTCATGACGCTACGATCCTTGGAAGATGGTTAAATTAGTTACCTTAGATTTCATTACATAGTTAGTTACATACAGGTCGACATAATTAATAAAAGCGTGTTAAAACCCCGTAATTTGCTGGCAAAAAATCGTGCGACTATTCTCTTAAACAAGCCAAACTACTAAAGATAGAATAAAAGTTTGTATATCTTCACTATATACCTAATCTGTGCTCGAGGATCTTCACATATATTTTATTTAGTTCGAAACAACAAGTCGACTCGTACTTGACCTGACTTTTAATTACTTGTTATTTTGCTTTAGAGTTAGTACTAAAAGAACCTAAACTCTACAATACATGTTGAAAAATTAAGTCGCTACGACGAAATAACTAGGAATGCAACGTAACGCAAATATAATAATAATATGTTGTCAAACATTTTTGGTATTTTTTTAACGGGCAACAAAACAATATACAAACTTAACTAACTGAATTGAACATGCTTATTAAACACATTATTTGAACAGAATAGATCTGTAAAGTGAAACACACGATAAACATGGTCTCAAAGGACAAACTAACTAAACTACTACACAAAAAGCATATCGATTACCCCAGAACGATAAAGATCTTTTTGGTAGCGTTTATCGTTAAACTATTAAAACATAGCTATTCATTAACATTCCTGAAAGTTGCTATCTATTTCGTTGCTGTCTAGTCATACAGAAAACAACAAGCAACGCTAGGTATTTTGGTTATTTTGTAAACAAATGACACGTGTGAGACAAGATAGCGTAAGTACCTCTATGCAAAGTAGGCACAGGACAGAACAGGTGATTTGAAGAGGATGAATAGGAGATGCTTATTTCTTTTTTTTTCTCTACAAACTACATAATTTAGGACAAACATTGCGGATTCCGTTTATCTGTTTACAGATGTAATTTCTTATATTTGGTTTTTGTACCGAAAAATATGATTATAGTACAAGCAGGTATTGCACCTGCTTGTACTATATACTATAGATATACTATAGACACAATTGAAGAAGGAAAAGTTTTATTTGTAGCTTCAAATATCAAAAGCTTTATTTGTAGTTTGTTCTAGTATGCTACGGCGTAGCAGTAGTAGCGTGCTACGACATTATCAGTTTGAATGATCGTAATAATATTATCATTGTAACTGATAATTCATAATGTCGACATGTGGGGCGTTAAGGCGCTGAGGTAGATGCTAAGGTTATCTCGCTCACGCGCTTCTTTGTAACCGACATCAAAAAGGAGGAGGTTCTCAATTCGGTGGTATTTTTTATTTTATGTTTGTTAGGTGCCGCATAACTCTGTCTTGGTTTACAAATGATGGAGTTATGCGGTACCTAACCCTAACGGATGTGTGGTTTTAAAAAAAAAATTTTAAATATGTACTTTCAGAGTAACAATAAAAATTTCATCAAAATCGGTTTAGTAATTTGGTTTTTAAAACAAAATTAATATAAACAATTATTGTTTAAAAACTGAAACAACCGACTTCAAAATACGCAGTTTCATTTACTCGGTTGACTTAATGTGTTGTAAAAACCATAATACTGAACCGAATAATAAATAAAAACTTTTTACAAAAAAAATACCTTAAGAAAATAATAAACCTTTTTTATTTAACTTCAATAGCTAAGTCCTTAAAGTAATGTAAGTATATCTAAGTAAAATTAAGTCGGCGCCAGCATGATACGTTGCGTTGCGAGTGGTCGTGCGGTGAGCGCATTTTTTGGAATGTCAATGTTTATTGCTGGAGATTTCATTGTTAATTTGATTTGGTTATTTCTTTAAATTTAAGGTAATTTTTGGCGCCGCCTCAATATTACTTAGATATACTTACATTACTTTAAGGGCTTAGTTATTAAAGTTAAACAAAAAAGGTAAACAGGTAGGTAAGGTATTTACCAGGCGACCTGCATTAATACCCTTAACAGCGTACAAAGACTTGCCTGCTTAATAGCTACTGGGGCGCTCTCCACTACTCCCACAGCGTCAATGGAGGCACTACTGAACCTCGTACCGTTACACATACACGTGCAAACATGTGCAAGGTCAGCGGTGTTAAGGGCCTCCATATCTGGTCGAGTAAATTGGAGATCGCTTACCATGAGGAAACTCTATGAAGACCTTACTAAAAACCCCATCATGTCTATGCCCTCAGATACCATGATGAGTAAGACAAATCTATATAAACTCTTTAAGGTACATCTACCTGACAGGACGACTTGGGAGGATGACATGCCTCGAGAGTTAAAGTCCGGTGACATAGTCTGGTACACGGATGGTTCTAGGAAAGATGACAGAGCAGGTGCAGGGATTTTCAGTGGCGCTCCCAAGGCCAACCTCACGGTTCACCTTGGGCAATACGCCACTGTCTTCCAAGCTGAAATGTACGCCATCATAATGTGTGTACATGAAAACCTGCTCAGATCATACTCAGGCAAAAGGATCTTTATCCTCTCCGACAGTCAGGCCGCTCTGAAGGCCCTGATGTCAGATAACATTAATTCCAAACTCACCTTTGAATGTGCCCAGCTACTGAATAACCTAGGCTCTTCCAACACGGTGACCCTAGCCTGGGTCCCTGGGCACTGCGGCATCAGCGGCAACGAGTCTGCTGATGAGCTCGCAAGAGCTGGTTCGGAGAAACAACCGATTGGACCCGAGCCATTCTGTGGCATATCCAAATGTAACACATACGGCGCCCTAAAGGCCGGAGGAAGGGACCAGGCTCTCAAGCTCTGGAGAACTAGCTCCGGCCAGAGGCACTCCAAACTGCTTATAGCAGGCTTCACTGACAAACTGTCCAGAGAAGCACTACAACTAAGCAGGGCTCGTATAAGAATCCTGACCAGAACCCTAAGCGGGCACTGCAAGCTTAACAAACACCTCAACACTATGGGATTGGGTGAACTCAAGGCTTGCAGATTCTGTCACACGGATGATGAAACACCCGTACATATCCTGTGTGAGTGCGAACCGTTGCACCATAGCAGAAGCCGGCACCTCGGAGGCCACATAATCTCACCCGAAGAGATTAAAACCTCCTCCCCCAAGGCCATCACTGACTACATGATCGGTATAGGACTTGGGGAGGTGCTGTGATCCAAAGGGGTTGTCACAATAGATCTGCAAAGGTCGCAGTGACGTGCCGAGGCTGCTATAGCCCGTTTGGCCTCCTAGGCCTTTTAAATAAAATTAAAAAAAAAAAAAAAGGTATTTATTTATAAATACAAGCATTATTAATATGAGCCTGGTAGCGGAACATTTACGTTAATGTTAGTTTTGCATGCAAGCGGACCGCTGACCTCTTATACTGGTGCGACAATGCATATATGCATACACACATACATGTGTCGATGGCAAAAAGCAAAACTGCTGTAACCGATACCCAAGTCATTTTTTTATTGCATATCGCAATCAGTTAAATTTTCTGCGTCGAATGGTCTCGTGGCTTATGACCATTACAAAAATTAGTACAGCATTCCAAAAATCTGCGTTTCCATGAGGAACCAACGTATAAATATCATAAAAAACTGCATTTTTTACAATCTGTTATTGAAAACAGTTTCGCTTTTTCAAATTATATGGTACCGGTAGTTACAGCGCTTTGAAAATGTTGACTCGTATTGATTACAGCGTTTTCACCACAGAATTCGCCCTATTACTTGGTTTTCACGTATCAAAAATACCCACATAAAGATGGCTCAAAAGTTACTTCTGGTAGATTTCTAGCATTTTACTAGATTGATCAAACATGACACTTGTAGCTCTTAGAGTAAAGGTTTTTTTTCTAAATCTCAAAAGTTTTTTGGCTCTTGTGAAAATTTTGCATATTGTGGGTTACAGCAGTTCCGCTTTTCACCATCGATAAACCGGAAAGAATGGCGCGCTAAAGAGGAGACCTAAACTCAGCTGTGGGTGGACAACGGTTGATGATGATGATACACATGTGAACATCTCTACGTTCAAACGGATCCACTAGTGAGAGTGAAAAGTCCGATTCTAAGGTGCAAGGGAAAACGATTCCCATCAAGCTAGTTGGTGATCAAACGCGGACTTAATCGCAATAAAAAAAAACCATACAACTGACTGAAAAACACATATAAGTAAAAAAATACTTTAAAAAAACTCATAAAAACGGCTGAACCGATTTTGTTCAAACGTAGCTTTCTCACTCTCGATAAAATCCTCTTTCAAACAAAAAAAAAACTTAGATCAAAATCGAACTATCTATTTGAGAGCTACGATGTCACAAACACACACACATAGATATACAGATACACACGTCAAACTTATCACACCCCTCTTTTTAGATCGGGTGTTAATTAAACATATGAACTAATTGTTGCTTACTAAATTGTTTTCAGGCTTCAAGCACCGTAATTTTTTCCAGGATCTGATAAAGGCCGCCGAAATACAGCCGAAACTAGCAAGGCCGGCGGAAATTCGTGCTGCCTGTAATGACTCCTTTACATTTTTACTCTGATAAAGAAAATACTGGCCAGCGGTCAGTATAATTCGGCCGGTGACGTCAGAGAGCTTTTTCAAAGTCATTAGTTCTGAAAGGGTTCCGAGAATTGTGATGTCATTGGATAGTGCGTCACAATTTTTTTTTTAAATGATTCAGTTTGTTGCTGTGGACATAGCGTGTCATGCTTTCCTATCAATTGAAGTAGCTAATAAGCGGCGTAAATATGTTAATCTCGGTAGAGGTTACATATTTGAGCCGTTTGGTGTCGAAACTTTGGGTCCGTGGGGACCGGGAGCTCATCTCATTTTCAAAAATTTATCTGAGCGCCTGATCGATGCGACGCGTGACCAAAATGCTGGCGCGTATCTGGCCCAACGAATAAGCATTGCCATTCAACGTGGCAATGCGGGCAGCATGCTGGGTACGCTGCCAACTGGTAGTGGGTTTGAGCATTTGGATTATCTTTAGACCTTTATCGGTCTGGGATGATCGATGTGCTTTTTGTGTAGTAGTTTAGTTAGTTGAGTCTGTATATTGTTGTGTTGTAGTAACTAATACTAATTGATGAGTAGTCATAAAATAAGTCGTAGTTACTAATACATTTTTGTTAGTGTAATGACATCAAAACCTGTATTTTTGTCCTATAACTAGCCTTATTCCATACTTGACAAAGAAAGTTATGTCCTAATATATCTCTAAGAACTGTGATTTAGGCTGTATGTTTGTCAGTCAGTCTGCCACTGAAAACAAAGCCTTTTATGGGTAGGTATAAAGACAAGACATAATTAAATTATAATGGAATTTGGATGTCACTACCACCAATTCTTATTCTATATACGAATATACGGTCCGATTCTTCTGGAACGAAACTTCAAAATTGTTGGATGTGACGTCACAGCGAACATTCATTAATTCATTCCGACGAATTCGGGTACACACGGTCGGCTTTTGAAGGTTTGCTGTAATGTTCGGAGCGAGCAATTCGAACTTCTGTTAGCACTTACGTCTTATTTATAGTGCTATAAATAATACTTTTATCAGTAATAAAATTCTGTACTTTCTCAACAGACACAGGCGCCGTATTCACATTCGGCAAGTCCCACTTCGCGGAGAACGAGCCGAGCCATTTCTTTATAAAGAATGACCCTGTCGTTGCTATCTCGTGCGGGGATGAACACAGCGCCGTCATATGCCGTGAGTACCTACCAGCTGCTAGAGGAACCTGAATAAATTCCACGCACAGGCCCCTGTGCCAAGGCTGCCTGTAGGAGAACGAGATAGTGGGACGTTTGCTACTGCATTATAAGACCACTGAAAAACAAGATGAAGATCGGGACTTCTTGAAAAATATCAGAATTAACTCTGCAATAGAACATCTGACGGGACGGATTGGTGGGGGGAAATGCACAATATAGCCAAGCGGGACGTCAGTGCAGGACTTATTGCCCCCATTTGTAATTAGAATTTGGTCCTTCTTGAACCTTTCCGAATTTGCAACAAAGCTGGCTCTTGGGAAGCCTCCGAAAACTTCCTGATGTTTTTTTACCATCTAAACCTCTCTGTGGGATGTTTAGTTCATGAAAATCATCACTCTAGCTAGCCATTCGATCTATCCTTACTTATTGTCTGGCAATGTGTTTATTATGTATTTGTATTTTGACACTTTTGCGTATTTTAGTGCAATTGCCTTATTATACGCATAATATAGATAGATTACTACTTATTATAACATGTAAACCGAAAAACGATAGAATATAATTTGTAAATACTTACCATTCGATTTCACAAATTTAAAATTGACACTTGTTCAAAGGTTTATTCAAAGCTCTACAATTTCAAAGGTAACTGACCACCAAGCTTAGCAATTTCAAAGCTCACAAAACTTCATACCTTTGTCAAGGCTGTAAATATTAGGTCAGTGGAAAGTTCCAGGTCAAGTATTTGTCCCAGTATTTTACACCATACTTCTAAATGCTTTACTGGCGTAAAGATTCCAATGTCTTTTGTTCACCTCTTCAGTCGATCACACGACTCTCTCCAGTGCAGTGTTGTTGTAACTAATATTATTAATGACTTTTTAATTATCTAAGGTCAAAACCACACTAACAGGCGACTCGCATCTAGTATCAAGCAAATCGATCGGTCTGTTCAGTTACAATACTTTGATAGTGTTCTATAACCAAGTATCTACCAAAATCCAAGCTATAAATCTGCTTGCTATGGTCTGTGCTGCATAAGGCGTGATTTTATGTTATAGGTACAAAATTTTCCCTTACGAGGAAGGCAAAGTATTGAAGACCATGAGGCCGTTTGATGCCACGTTTAACAGTGCTTAAAGGGTTAAGTGAAACGGATTAGAGGGAATAAGAGGGTAAGATGTAATATTGGCTTGCAAGGACAAGGGGTCAGCCCATCGTCAACACAAACGCAAATTTTCCCTGACTTGTGCTGCTGCTGGCATATTCTGTTTTTCTTTTTCTCCCAATCCAGTTTGGAATAAAATGTGTCACGTGAGACATATGAATAAGAACGGATACTTGGACCAATAAGAGCTTTGATTTTTGAAATTATGAGCTGTCATTGGCTACGAGTCTATCCTTTTCCAATAATAATTTATTCTCAAGTTATTTATCACGAAAAATTCTAAGTTATATATCACCAGTGGAGACCACGCACCGGCAAGCGCAGAGCAGGAAGACTATAAGCATTATGGACAGATGATCTCATACAAGTGGCAGGAAGACGCTGGATGCAAACCGCTTCCATCAGGTATTTTTGGAAGTCTACTCGTATGTGGGAGGCCTATGTCCAGCAGTGGACTTTTTGTGTCTGAGATAATGATGATGATATACCAAGAACTCTCAGCGAGTACTGTAAGATGTACCAGAGCTTTGCAAGCACAAATCAAGGAAAGTCGCCAACAACATTACTTTAAACATAATCCTCTCCGATTGACAGATTTGTGACTCTCAGTGGATGTTTTTGTCCTCAGAGAATGGTCGAGTGTTTGTGTTCGGGGGGAATGCCTGGGGGCAGCTAGGTCTGGGTCACAAGGACGAAGTGACGCGACCGAGCTGCGTCAAATGGCTGAAGCCTCACCGAGCCATGTTCGTCGCGTGCGGACGGGCGCACACTGTCTTCGTTACAGGTTAGCCATGTGATAAGGGTATAATAACTACACTACGTTTACGACAGATATAAATGAATCTGTTAAAATAATAAAGTATAAGCTGTCGGAGGGTGAACAACGTGCAATAGCAGAATGGATTAACATTCATGTCGTGTCTTAATGGTGTCGTTGTACTGGTAGGCTTAACAAATAAATCAGTTAATAATACAGGTTGTTTGAATATTTTTAGCTTAGAGTAATAACGTGAGCTGTAGTGTAGGTTGTGGGTTCGATCCCCGCCCAGGGCAAACATTTGTGTGATGAACATCAATGTTTGTTCTGTGTCTGGGTGTTTCTATGTATAATAAGTATGTATTTACAAAAAAAAAAGTATGTATGTATTCTATCAATCATCTAGTTTCCGTATTACAAGCTTTGCTTAGTTTGGACTAGATAGTGTTGTGTGAAATGTCCAAACAACCAACGTCCAACGTAAGATACTAAAAAGATCTTGTGTAAATGGAAAACCTTGGAGGGGTTTTCTCTCTTCCTTTGTCCTCTAAGAAATGATGTGTATTTCTGCAAATTGCTTATTTTTTTGTCATAGACAACAATGTGATATACTCAGTGGGGAGCAACGATGAAGGCCAACTAGGTACAGGGGATATGGAACACCACACCGTGCCGCAAACGGTGGAGTTGGAGGGAGAACCGGGGTCCATCAAGCAAGTATCGGCGGGAAGCAACCACACTGCCATACTTACTGGTAACTATCTAAACAGTTACCTGTTTTGTACTAGAATAAGGCATTTTCTAAAGCTCTTCTTCAAAGGCGCTAAGTATTGGCGTTAGTCTTCGCGAACAGCTTACAAATTGACAATTTGTCCCACAGACATAGAGGTTTGTGCAGTGCCAGTGAGCGAAAATTGACACTATCAAAAGTGAGACAAGACGAGTGACCAAGAAATCAAAACTTTCAAGGCAGGGAACTGCTGACCAATGACGTTCTTGAAAATCAGTTTTGCTGACTGAATTATTTTTCAAGCGTATGTACGTATATATGTCCTTGGCGTTCCCTATGGCCTTGACCGTTTGATGATATTAATATATAAGTATAACGTGTCATTAGATTTATCTCATTTATGGAAGTGACACAAGGTATGTTAATACAAATTATTGTGCTTGAAAAATAAAAGTATACGTTAAATATATAGTAACATTACGGATGTACGACTGACATGCTGTATGACACTCTGATAGCCAACATTACGGATGTACGACTGACATGCTATATGACACTCCGATAGCCAACATTACGGATGTACGACTGACATGCTATATGACACTCCGATAGCCAACATTACGGATGTACGACTGACATGCTATATGACACTCCGATAGCCAACATTACGGATGTACGACTGACATGCTGTATGACACTCCGATAGCCAACATTACGGATGTATGACTGACATGCTGTATGACACTCTGATGGCCAACATTACGGATGTACAATTGACATGCTATATGACACTCTGATAGCCAACATTACGGATGAAAGACTGGCATGCTGTATGACACTCCGATAGCCAACATTACGAATGTACGACTGACATGCTATATGACACTCCGATAGCCAACATTACGAATGTACGACTGACATGCTATATGACACTCCGATAGCCAACATTACGGATGTACGACTGACATGCTATATGACACTCCGATAGCCAACATTACGGATGTACGACTGACATGCTGTATGACACTCCGATAGCCAACATTACGGATGTACGACTGACATGCTGTATGACACTCCGATAGCCAACATTACGGATGTACGACTGACATGCTGTATGACACTCCGATATCCAACATTACGGATGTACGACTGACATGCTGTATGACACTCCGATAGCCAACATCTTTCTCTTAACTCTCGGTTTTATTTTAATAAAATACAAATGTTTATTTATAATTCCATAGTTACAAGTAAATAAAAATTAAAATTAAATTGTTGATAAAATGTTAAATATATTAAATTAATTAGTACTAACATAAAAATTACCAATTTAAATTGTAAAACATCATTAAAATTCAGAATCATTAATATAAATTATCAAACAGCATTTCTACGCATTTTAACAGTTTGTTGAAGACGTCAGTGTCGTAAAATAATTACTTGTCCTATCAATGTATGTGGTCCTGCATGAATGTGTGTTTTGCATGTACCAGAGTGTGGGAGAGTGTTTGTGTGCGGCTCCAACTCGGAGGGCCAGCTGGGGCTGGGCGAGGACACGCGCTCCAGCGTCTCCTTCACCGAGCTAAACTTCATGGAGAAGATCGCCTTCGTCGAGTGCGGTTATTACCACACGGTCTTCATTACAGGTACGTACAGATTAACCGTCTTTGGCCATTGAGCTGGATGTATTTACGTACCAGAGGAGCTATCTGAAGCAAAATCTGAAGCACATTTTTGAAAGTAAACAAAACAGCGTTACAGCGCTGGAATAATAATTACATCGTTTATATACGATTAATACTTGCAACGCAGAATTGCATCTATGGTGTGATTTCTCGCCAGCAAAACGTCGAAAGCACTCACTTCACTTAAGCCACTGAGTGAGGTGCGGCGCTCTCGCCGCAGTTGAATGTAACAAAGTAGCTATGAGTGGTGTCTGCTCTCGTACGTAATACATACAGCTCAATGCCTTAGACCGCCGGCACCGCTATGCGGACGTCCGGCGCGGATGCTCGCAACAGATCCTTTTTTTGTGTAATTTCATAGAGCAGCGCAGCGTCAAGCAAGCGGCTTCTCCGTCGGCTGCGGCGCGAGGCACGATGTACCTTCGCGCGTCGTCTTTTTAACACATCATAAATGATCAAATAATTAATTATAAAGTCTCGACTAAAATTTGTACTGGCGGCAGGATGGCCGCGATGACCGATGGGTCTCGCGTCGGATGGAGTAGAGTCTGTTTACTTCTAGTTTCTTTCTAGTTATATCGTGAAAAAAAGGAACTTAACGTCTTGAAGTATATACTTCTATGGTATACTGTAATATCGACTGGGCTAAATAATAAAATAAGAGTAGCAGCGCCCTCAATGCCACATTAGTTATCTAGGTATACTTAAATAAACGCTCAATAAGCGCATTTTAGTTAAAATGTTGTGTTCCGTTTTCGCGCGTGACAATTCCCTTCTGACGGAAGTTGACAAGTCCTTATCACAGTAACCGTTTTACGCATTTACCGCATGTTAAAATCTTATTCACTGAATTACGATTAGTCACTTTCTTTGTTCACTCTGTTTACTTTGTTAAAATTTTAAGAGATTGTCTATGATCCTACAGATATCTGCAAACAAAGTGTGAGACATTACGTTTTTACCTTCTGGACTCACTACGCTTTCAGTCTTGTCTACACTTTGGTGAGATAAGTCTTTTCCAATCTACTTTCCAGATAAAGGTGCAGTGTTCGTAACTGGTGACAATGAGAACCAGAAGCTAGGCATACCCAACACTGCGACCACAATATACGTCCCCGAAGTTATCCCCATAGACACCGCAGTAAAAAGCGCGTGCTGCGGGGCCAACCATACCTTCCTACTCTCCATGGATGAAACCAAAATCATCGCCTTTGGATCCAACGAGAAGGGACAACTAGGCATGCCCAAGGAAATTGAAAACGTCACGACACCTACAGAGATCGATATGGAGAAGATGTTCGACGGATACCAACTGAAACTTGTTGCGTGCGGCGCCATGCACACAGCCTTCGTTACAGGTCAGTGTCCATTAATTACTATTTTATGCAAATCACCCGCCACAAAGAACCCATATATAACAGTATAACACTTTATATCGATCTGTTAGTCGTTCGTAAAAGTAAAGGACGATTGCCCTGTAATTGGTATTATTACGGCGGGCACGTTAACTCTGCGTGTTAAGGATTCGATGAACAGTTTCCAACCTTCGCCGGCCAAAAGTGGTCGCGTTTTCAAATACGTTATTTAATTTCAGACAACGGGTTGCTTTACACGTGCGGCGAGTCGAGGCACAATAAGCTCTGCTTGGAGGATATCGATGACGCGGACAATTCAAACGAGGTCCCCAATCAATACCTGCCGAAGCGGGTCACCGCTATGAATGGGCACATCGTAGACAATGTAGCTTGCGGCGGTTGCCACACTCTACTCACTGCGACCAGGGGCTCTAACGCGGACTTCACTAACAACGATTTCAACGTGATCAACGAAGAAACGAGACAGATATCTTTGACGGAATTACCACCGCTACAAAAAATACCCGCGATGAACAAAACTGAGGAAGTTTCTCTCGTCATTGAAGACGTTAAGAACTCTAACGTAGACGAACCTAAAGTGACGGACGCAATCAATGGAAACGCTAACGAGGATGCCGGATCGATAGATTCATTAGAAGCGAACGTCAGCGGCTCTCATATCGTAAACATTAATGACCTTGAGCATGAAACTGGCAGTACGCACAGCATTGCAGACATCAACGCTGATGAAACAGGCTCCTGCCTTCCTCCAATAGAAGCTGAAATTGATAATGCTATAGAAAGTATGGACATGATGGCAGACAGTTTAGATACTGATATTAACACGATGACAGATAATATAAGTACTAACATGAACACCGTGGCAGATAACATGAAAAACACGATGAATACGATGGCAGATAAAGTCGTAGAAAAAGTAGAAGATACCACAAAAGAAGTAACCGATAATGTTAATGAAAAAGTTGAAGTCGTAGAAGAAGTATTAAAGAAAACAACAGCGATAGGTCCGAAGATTCACGATGAGGTGAAGAAAGTTTTAGATGTACCGGAAAAAGTAATAGAAATAGCTAATTCTCCGCCGCCTAAAATTCCGATACATCCTGCAATACTGCACATACCGCTAAAGCAAAGCCCCGTGCTCAGTAAACATAGTGACGATGGGCAAAAAAGTGAAGCTGGACAGTCAGAGAATGAGACAATACCTTGTGGGTCAGACAAGTCCAGCCCCCAAACTGGTAAGACGAAGACTCAAGCAGTGATGCCCATAGTCCGGAGTGAAGACCACATTGATTCTCATGAAGATATGGAGCAAAATGAAGGTGTAGTGGTAAAGGAAAAAGGACGCTTTGCTAGAATGTTTCAGTCGATAAAGGACAAAGAACATTCATGCATGGGAAAAGGAAAGGTTATTGAAGAAACAGTTGTTGGTAAGTTACATTTATATCTTTAAACCCCAAGTTAGGTAGATATATGCTTATTTGGACACAGCAAAATATTAAACACTGCGATTCATGGTTTCATCCCCATTTTAAGGGTTCCGTACCCTAAGGGTTCAAACGGGACCCTATTACTGAGACTCCGCTGTCTGTCCGTCCGTCCGTCCTTCTGTCCGTCCGTCTATCACCAGGCTGTATCTCATGAACCGTGATAGTTAGACAGTTGAAATTTTTAAAGATGATGTATTTCTATTGCCGCTATAACTACAAATACTAAAAAACAGAATAAAATAAATATTTAAGGGGGCTCCCATACAACAAACGTGATTTTTTTGCTCGTTTTTGCTCGATATTGATAACGGCAACAGGTAGACGCTTGAAATATTCACTGAATATTAAGTTATATTATTCACTTTAAAAAATAATAATAAAATTAATATTTAAATTTAAGGGGGGCTCCCATACAACAAACGTGATTTTTTTGCCGTTTTTATAGATGGTACGGAACCCTTCGTGTGCGAGTCTAACTCGCACTTGGCCGGTTTTATTCCTTATTTTTATGTATTCCAAATAAAAAAATGGTCAACTTAGTAATCTTATTAACTGCTTTTCCTATCATTCTCGGAGGTTTAGCCATATACTAATTTTTTTTAATTAAGAAAAGTATACGTTATTAGAGAATACAATCAACATAGAGATACAGAGTAATGCATGATTGTGATTTTTTTTTACTGACCAAAAAGAAGGATAATAAATTAGTAAAATTGCACCATTTTAAGCCGATTCTGGGTCGCATTCGACCCAGAGAGCATACGCAAAGGCATATTAACTACATATAGCCTAAACGTCTTCACGGATTACCTACGATATATGGGATATCGTTGCTTTTCTTTATTCCTCCCGAGTGCCACAAAGAAGATAACTGAGAGGGTACCGCTACCGTAATATTTTTTCTTCTTAGGCAGCGATTTTTCAGTACTAGCGTATTAGATGTCACGTTTTTAGGGTTCCGTACCCAAAGGGTAAAACGGGACCCTATTACTGAGACTTCGCTGTCTGCCCGTCCGTCCGTCGGTCACCAGGCTGTATCTCATGAACGGTGATAGTTAGGAGAGTTGAAATTTTCACAGATACTAAAAAAACAGAATAAAATAAATGATATCGGAGCCCCATACAACAAACGTGATTTTTTTAGTCGATATTGATAACGGCAACAGGTAGACGCTTTAAATATTCACAGAATACCATAGAGATAGATAACTATCTCTATGCAGAATATTGAGTTATATTATTCACTTTAAAAATAAATAATTAAATTAAAATATAATTGATATTTAAGAGGGGCTCCCATACAACAGACATGATTTTTTTTGCTGTTTTTATAGATAATGATACGGAGCGAGCCCTTCGTGTGCGAGTCCGATTGGCACCTGACCGGTTTTTTTTCTTTTGACACTTCCGTGGGAGACTTTTCTTCTTGAATGGAGCCTTTTTAAACAGTCAGCTTCTGTGTTGCGGCGGTGGAGTTCTAGATACTTTATCAGCACAAATAATTATAGGCGCAAATACTTGAGCATTTTAATTTATTTTAATGTAGTTTTAGTTCTTAACTGTATTTTACGCAGTAACTTATTTGACCGAAATGATATGATTTAGGGTTTACTTCTTTTTACCGAAAATCAACAGTTCCGCGTAAAAATGCCGCAACTTTTCTTAAAATCTTAAGTATGTGTTATTTCACAGAGAACGTCCACAAAGGCATCGAGGGCGCCGAAGAGACCGTCCAGAAAATCGAGCAGACAGTGGAAACTGAGATCAGGAACCAGACCAGCTCCAGGACTTGTACAATACTGTGAACACGTTGTCTTCTTCATGTTTCAATAAACGTATTTATTATTATTATTTTTTATTCCAAAATAGGCTTGCGCTTGACCGTCAACTCACCTGGTTTTAAGCGATACAGTCTACGATGGAACTATTCACCTATTCCTAGGATGAACCTATTCACTCGCGATTTGAAGACACCTAGATTATATCTATTCAGAAAGACCCATTCAGGAAGCGCATTCCTGGCTTCTTATTCATACCGCCATGGGCCGTAAGGCTGGTTTTAGAGTCACGCTGACCATCGATGCTGACAGCCAAAACGTATGAACTTCTAGGAACCGCACGCGCTGATTGCTACGCATTATTCTAAAACGCTTCCTAGAAGTCCATACGTTTCTACAGTCAGCACCCACGGTCAGCTTACGGTCAGCGTGACTCTAAAACCAGCCTCAAGCGTTCGATCAATATAAATAAACAATAAACATTGGTGGACATTTCACCCAACACCATCTAGCCCAAACTAAGCAAAGCTTGTTCTAAGGAAACTAGATAGCTGATATAATATATGTACATAATAAATACTTTTTTAAATACATACTTATGATACATAGAAACACCCAGTCAGAACAAATATCCATGCTTATCATACAAATGTTAGCCCTGGGCGGGAATGGAACCCACAACCTACAGCTTAGCAGAGAGACATTCTACCATCTTAGCTATCATGCCAGTCTCATTTCAATTTACAATATAATTTTGACTGTTGTCTCGTTCTTTCTACAGTTGAGAGAACAAGACAAAGTAATATTGAAATACAATTGCCCCATATTAAAT
Source organism: Lycia hirtaria (assembly GCA_947563715.1). Taxonomy (NCBI): domain Eukaryota; kingdom Metazoa; phylum Arthropoda; class Insecta; order Lepidoptera; family Geometridae; genus Lycia; species Lycia hirtaria. The sequence continues at coordinate 40,850,518 of OX387382.1, read as the reverse complement.
AAATAAATAAATAAATATTTGTGGACATTTCACACAACACCAACTAGCCCAAACTAAGCAAAGCTTGTACTATGGAACTAGATGGCTGATAGAATACATATATACTTTTTTTTGTAAATATATACATATGATACATAGAAACACCCAGACACAGAACAAACATCCATGCTCATCACACAAATGTTTGCCCTGGGTGGGGATTGAACCCACGACCTTTCAGTTCAGGTAGACATAAACACACTACCAACTGAGCCACAAGGCCAGTCAAATAGAGTCAAAGGCATACATAAATGTAATAGAGCATAATGGGTAGATGTTTTTCATGTGTAGAAATGTATTTCAGTATATTGTCTCCTGTAAACAAAACAGTTTGATAGATCTTGGATTTCCAAGTTGTAGTTAAATTCGATGTAATCAGTGCTAAAAAAGGAGGTTAACCAACTGCAAAATGTAGTTATTATTCCTAATTCGAAACCTTTGAAATACACGGTTATATCTTAGGATACGTGTAGCTGGGCTATCCAATGATGATACGTAGATAGGTTTTCCCCGGCTCTGCGTGGCTAGCCTCAAGTAAGGTAATTGCCCTACTCTTCTTTAGTCGCGACACGTCGAGCGACGCTGTTAGACGCGTGACTTGTGAACAATGCTATCCCGTGTGCTTAGAAAGTGCAACACCAAGATATACAAGACCAAGATACTGGTCGAGATTAAAGCGCGCAGCTCTCTCTCGCGCATCAGAACATTTTTAAACATATAAAATCATTGAGTATGGATATTAGAAAAGTTGAGCTAAATTTATACATTAAATCGCGCTTTACGCGCCATCGCCACTTTTACAATATGCTCCTCATTAATATCGGATTTTTCCTTGTTTATGAACAGCAACATTCTCGGGATACCTCCGACCTCGACTCTTTATCGGAACTATCAGGGTAACAAAAAAAATAGGTCATTTACGTATATATTTTTATTCAATTTAGTTTGCTTTGGTCCTCGCTTACAGTCTAACATTTTCATTATAAACTTTGTATCAAAAATCAAAGTATAAAAATCAACACTTACACAGTACTAATTGTAAGAACTGTACAATGTGCAATAAATAAATACACTATTAATAATTAATTGTATTTTATAATAAAATAAATTATTATTATAATATACAATCAAATAGGTAACAATAATCAACACCACATCTAGAACACAATGTGAAACATTGTATTTTATATCTAATAAATTACTATTATCAAATACCTAAAATGAAAGTACATTATGTTACTTCCAATAATAACACAAATGAATTACAAAATTCGATAATGTCACTTACACGAATGTCAAATCTTATAAAATAGTAGATTGTTAAACAAGGATTGAAAGTAAGCTATTTATGCACGAGATGGTTTAGCGCACCGTCACAGGGCGTCAATAGTTCAAGTGCCTAAATAGGTCATCAACCCGAGGTTAACACTGCTTTTCATTTCGAATGTAAGTAGAAAAAAATTAAGGCTCGAAACTCTTAACGCAAAACTCCACTCATGAAAACAGACTAGAAAAAAGAATAAAAATAAATAGATGAAAAATAGTTTCAATATATCTCAATAGAAATGTTAAAAATAGAACGTGATATGCTAATAATTTGACAGCACGGAAAAATGATTCTCCCTAGGGATGAAAAGTAGTTTTCGGCCTGTAACGTGTACAACAACTTCAAGCATATTGTCCGCGTATAAGCAATGAAAATACTAGTTAAGTACAACAAGTAATCGTTTAAAAAACCGACTTCAAAATATGCAATTCTTTACTTGGATGACATATTTTTTTTCAGTTATTTTGTTATAACATAAAAAACTAAAATACTGAACCGATTTTGATAAAATTTCTATGGGACCACCTGGGAAGTATAACTTTACAAACAAAAAAATATTTTTCATTACTCATACTCTGAAAGTAGATCTGAAGTTGCCTGAGGAGCGGGTTGAAAGTAATACTTTCAGCCCTAGGGAGAATCGCTTTCAACTGCCAGCTGTCAAATAAAAAAAAAACTAGTTCTATTTTCACGTTTCTATTGAGCCATGTCCAACTTTCTTTAAAGCCACTCAATTACAGCGCGATGTAAAATTGAAATAACTTAAAGATAAGTATTGAATAAAGAATAAATATTTTATAAACTTTTAATAAAATTATCTTACCAAAGTTTTTGATCTATGTAAAATAAAATTTACTCATTTTTTCTGTAGCCTATTCGTGTTTTTATTTTTACTTTCCTTGTATTCGTAATGAAAAGCACAGTGTTTACCTCGGGTTAAAGACTTATTTAATCCCTCGAACTATTTAAACCCCGTCTCGGGACTTAATAAGTTACTTTCACCCCTAGGGTAACAATTTACTGCATATTTCAAATCGGTTAATAAAAGATTTCGACAAATTGAGAAACTCTTCTTTATGGAAGTCGGTTAAAAATCAACAACTACACGACAAACATTCATATTAATTATGAATATTAATACAATCCATGGAAATCCATGGAGGAGGCCTATGTCCAGCAGTAGACTTCTTATGGCTGAGATGATGATGATGATGATGATGATTAATACAATCAAACTATAAATTTAAAGACTTCAAAATGATTACTGGCAATAAGGCAATAATATTTTCGTATTGTTAACATCATAATGTCTAATAACATCATAGTTACGCCTTCCAAATTCCATACCTCTACGTCTAGGTTTCGAAATTTCAAATTTAATCTAAATTAATTTCTGTTCACGTATGCCAGTAAAATCTTTATTGTGATGAGAAAGAAACAATTTTGTAAAATCGTGTCTAGTTTTCGTAGTTGAGAAGAATTAAGTACGAAAATGCACAAAAGCACACATGGAATCTGGCAGCTGCAACAGCCCATTTCAGGTCCCGTTACGCTATGTAGATACAATAAAAAAAAAGCGCAGACCTTTAATACCCCCACTGTTTCCGACGAGCGCTTTTAAGGCCCAGAGTTGGGCGGCAGCTGTCTCACTCGCACGCGACACTTTTTAGTAGGTATAGAATTGTTAAATGTACTTTTGATAAATCATAATAATATGTATGTATACTTAAGTATTTTAGGCACATTAGGAAGTTATTATTTGTTATTTTTATATTTGTTATAAAAATCGAAATAAACTTACAAGCCAAACGTAAAAAAATCCGTTTGGGCGTTTTTTTCGGGACCTAAATATTCTTATATATCACTCTACTAATACTAAAGCTAATAAAAAGCCAGGCGGTTCATTTTAATGTATTACATAAAATCGCATTTAAATTGAATGAAGTTAGAAAAGAGCTATCGAATTCTATTATCACATGAGGTCAATTCTGCTATACACTCACTAAAATTTAAACTAAATTGACAGGACTGAAACACATTTTCTAAGCACGGTAGTAAGAAAAATTAGACACGACTTTTGGTAATTTCAATTTAGTTCAGATTTCAGTGTTTAGAACTAAATCTATACCTAGTTTGTACTAACAGGAATAGAGAGGAACTTTCGCCTCATGAGTGTAGAATTGTAGTTTTTGCTGTATTTTCAGTTCTTGTTTTATTTTTTTGCCTATTATCAAGTTAGATTGTCCCTGCGTGTTCGTCCATATAGCTGAAAAAGAAAACATTTCATAAGAATCTTAAAATTAGGATATTAAAAGATTTAAAAAAGACAGATTAAGTGAGAATTTAAGTAAGACAAGGTAAGATTAGTATGCATCCAAACATGTACTTGAAATTAACTAGATGAGTCTAGATGTAGCTTGTTTCACTTGATATTAGTAAACATTTTATACCAGTAAACCGAACTATTTAATTAAAATTAGGTAGAAATTTGTTTCATCTACTCCTCACATTATATAATTTTGACGATTCGTGTTTCATAAATCGAACTCTTTGATAAAATATCAACGGGATGTAGCGTCAGACCTCAAAAACGTCCGAGCTCAATGAGGCCTAATTAGACACCTTACACGATTAAAATAATTTCGATTATCAAAATAATTAAGCGGCAAAATAGACGTCTCTAGACTACTCAATCTAAATTAGGCTTTAGCACGGCGAGATAGAGTCTTAATATCAAAATCAACCCATGTCGTGACACTATATTCGTGAATTTTGTTTTACACTTTACGTCCACGTGATGGAAAGTCATTGATCGAACTATAAATTACTGGGGTTCTATACTTTTACTATTCTCAAATTTCAGCTTTTTAACTTCGTTATCAGTTTCAAATAAGCGAAAACATAAGACCAGGCTCCAAGAAATCGGTACAGATGTTAAGAGATAAAAGGTTTCCAAAGATATGGAAGCCACAGGCATCTTCTGCTATTGGAATAATTCACTTACCTATTTTATGAATTGACTTCCTGTCTTTCTTGTTATTTCTGTCTCGCGTCGCACTTCTGAAGTTTACGATGGCTCCGCATACGGTGTCATTCGCTTCGCCAAAGTTTTCTCCGATCATCAAGAGCACCTGAAATATACAAGTACAATTAATTTAGAGTTTAGACTAATAACGAATGGATTGACACCTCATTTTCGTATCAACCGATGAACATACATAATAATTTTCAGTTATTGATTGTAACAAAAATATTATTTGTTTATCTATTTTGTGGATTATTTTTACTCTCTGTGTATGTTTCTTGTTGCAATAAATTTCTGTCTATGTTTAATAAACCTATATACCGTTAAACACATATGGAAGGGTTAATGTTTTCACTATGTTTGTGTATCTTTGTCTATACAAAGATACACAAACATAGTGAAGGGGGTATTTATACTTAGGGGTTATATACTGTAGGGGTATTTCGAACTCACTCGGATTAGGAATCCATATCTCCGTGTCTGTTATTTCCATAGAGAATGAATAGATTCCGAATCGATTCTAAATACGCATGAGTTCTGAATAGCCCTACTGGTCCTACGAAAATGTAATAGAAATCAGAGTAGAACACAAAGTTTTTATTTTTTATTTTTAAATAATAGTACTCCGGTGACTCCAGGGTCAATGTATTTTATAAAGTAATAATACATATTATTACTTAACGAAATTTACATTAAAAAAACTAGTATACAAATAACAAAGTTTAACCTTTCGACGTTTTTAATTTTTTCTTAAGACGTTTTGCCGTCAGTCATTTCAATTTTCGACACTCTAACCTACTCTTATACTCGTAGGTACATCTACCGTAAGTTTTACTTTTGTCAGGCGAGAACTGTGACACGCGGAAACGGAATAAAAAACTTTTGAACTAAAATGCATTTCATATATAAATAGATACTTATATACAATTCTGTCAATCGTATAGATCTATCTAATGTAAAAAATGTGGGACTTTTAAAGCTCATGTGAATGGGTTTCTACCATCGAGCTAATACGTACTACATATTACTAAAGTACGTACTACATATTACTATAGTACGTACTACATATTACTATAGTACGTACTACATATTTCTATAGTACGTACTATATATTTCTATAGTACGTACTATATATTACTATAGTACGCACTACATATTAAGTCAATAGTTTCTTCTAGGACTTCAACTTACTACATCGAGCCAGTAGTTGTCCAACTCATTAGGACGTTTGTCCAAGATGATGTACCAGAGTCCCCCGGTCCGATTTCTGGGATCCTCCCACGTGGGGGTGATGCCTTTCTTGAATACTGCGAAGTCTTGTCCGCTCTTTAGCTCTGACGGTAGCTTCGTGTGGTGATATATACTGGAAATAATACATAAGTACAAATTATACACGAAGTACAGGTTATATGTATTTTTTATACATATATATATAACCCGTACTTCATGTTTCTATTAACATCTAATACCTCTGTAGGGTTACCACAATCTTAATAGCAGTCTTATTTCAATATTACTTTGACCTTTGTCTTGCTCTCACAACTGTAGAAAGAGCGAGACAAAAGTCAAAGCAATGTTGTAATAATTTCGGAGAATTGGGCTCAAAAATTGACGTGAGTAACCTGTTTGTTCAAAATAATAATTTTATTATCAAATAACACTAGATATTACCTGTTTTTGTCATTTTAATAATTATACATAGTTTAAAAAACTGAAAATAAAACAAAATACGCAAATATGTATAGCGCCTACAGAAAAGTGAATGCACGCATATACACGACTATTCTATTGCTATTCACTTTTCTACAGTTGTTTGGATGATACTTTACCAGTTATTTTGTTAAAAAAACCAAAGTACTGCATCGATTTTGATAAAAATTCTTATGGGACCACCTCTAAAGTATGATCTACCAAATACAAAAATAATCATCAAAATCAATGCACAATTGGCTGAGTAATCGGTGAACAAACATACAAAGACATACAGACCGAATTGATAACCTCCTTCTTTTTGGAAGTCGGTTAAAAATATTGAAATAAGACTGCTTGAATGCTTGTGGTACGGCCCCTGTACACAGTTGAACAATAAAGTATTATTCTTTTCTATTCAACCGATACGGTGGATACTAAATTTCAAGGCTTCTAAATATCCGGAAAAGAGGAAAAAATTGATCCCTTATCTTGAGAGGAATGACATCTCGATTCGGATCACTTTGATGTCCGTGGGTCTGTCAATTTGTCACGAAATTCTCAAGAAGGCGTGAAATATAAAGTTGAAATTAATATCAATAAAAAAGTGCGAGTCCGACTCGCGCACGAAGGGTTCCGTACCATTATCTATAAAAACGGCAAAAAAATCACGTTTGTTGTATGGGAGCCCCCCTTAAATATGAATTTTATTTTAACTATTTATTTTTAAACTGAATAATATAACTCAATACTCTGTGAATATTTCAAGCGTCTACCTGTAGCCGTTATCATTATCGAGCAAAAACGAGCAAAAAAATCACGTTTGTTGTGTGGAAGCCCCCTTAAATATTTATTTTATTCTATTTTTTAGTATTTGTTGTTATAGCGGCAACAGAAATACATCATCTGTGAAAATTTCAACTGTCTAACTATCACGGTTCCTGAGCCTGGTGCATGCATGCAGCCTGGTTACAGACGGACAGACAGACAGACAGCGGAGTCTTAGTAATAGGGTCCCGTTTTACCCTTTGGGTACGGCACCCTAAAAATGATTTTTTTCAGCTTCAAGGGACCTTCCTTGAAGTTAGAAAAATCATGACCATTAAAATAAGCCCTATAAAACCGATATTAGGTACCTTAATTGGTGACGCGACCTTCAGCGTGCGAAAGAAAGTACTTGGCCGGCTATTTCAGTTTATTTTTAAGCGGGGGTTCCCCTGAGCGAAGCGAAAAATATTTATGCCTATGGGTTTCCCCGATTAGTCACTAGATAATCTATCTAGATTAGGTAAATAAATATCTTCAATATCTATTCAAGTCTAGAGAGATAAACTCTTTATTATACGTACACCAAATGAACGAATACAAAGATTGCAGTAAGTAGTAGTTACTACATCTTACAAAACTAGTGAGACAACAGGCGGCCTCAGCGCTAAAAGCGATCTCTTACAGGTAACCGTCTAAGATAAATTTCTCCCGGATTCAATAAATGACAAAGCGTTAGTCTCACCTCCAGTAATCCTCAACAGTGTTGAAGTGCATGAGCTCCTTCAGGTTGTCGAGCCAGTTCTTCTTACTCTCATTGGTATTGAGCCAGTAGCTCCACGTGTGCTCTAGGGGATGCTTCAACTCCATCTCGGAGTTGGACGTCGATCCGTCATCCATATCTAACTCTGATTACTAGAATTAATAAAAAAAAAAAAAAAACTACACTCTACATTAATTATTTTAATAAATAAATATTGGTGGACATTTCACACAACACCATCTAGCCCAAGCTAAGCAAAGCTTGTAGTCTTGTACTATGGAACTAGATGGCTGATAGAATACATAATAGGTATATCCTTTTGTTGCAAATATACGTACTTATGATACATATAAACACCCAGACACAGAACGAATATCTATGCTCATTACGCAAATGTTTTTTCTGAGTAGGGATCAAACCCAAAACCTACGGCTTTTAGCAGGCACACATACTACCAACAGCGAGGCCAGTCTAATTAGGTATACCTATTACCTATCTATTTTTTGTCATGTATTCATGATATGCTTAATACTATACACATAGATATTATATGTAGGCTTACTGCAGATAATCTGTTTCTGCAGTCTAACTTATGATTTTATTATTTTGCTTGATGTGCTGTTGAGTGTTAATTTTTTGTGAGAAAGTATGTATAAAATTGCTGTAAAAAGTTATAAATGCACATTTTTTTAGAATAATTCTACAGTAAAATCATTACTTAATGCAGTCTGGTAAAAAGTCAGGTAAAATTGTTTCTTTACCCCGTTTTCTATCCAACTTTGATGATTTTTGTTTTATTAGTCAAGAGAAACCATGCACAAAAAGAAGGAAAATGTTTTTTTTTTTTTTTCTTAGTGGAATGATAAACTGCTATGCATGTACTTACAGTTTTTACCTTAGAAGATTATTTTTTTAATTTGCTTTATCTGAAGTTAAAAAAATGTGGTTTTCTTTTTCCAATTTTAAACTAAAAGTTTACACGCCACGTTTGGTTTGATACAGGCATATTATGGTCATAATGATGCATGACAGGCCATTTATGATTCCAATCATGTCAAAAAAGAATTATCATTATGAACTAGGCTTTAATGACAGTATGGTCAAATTGATCACATCTTATTTATCGAGTTATCTATAATGAGGACTCCCTCTCAAGTGGGGCTAGAGAAACTGAGTTTTCTGAAAATTCTAATCACATTTTACTAGAATAGGAACTGGCTCTCAAATGAACCTAGCAAAACTAAATTATAGTGTGGCGGAAAAGAGGTAGGTAAATAACACATTTAGCATTTGGCCTGGAATTATAGCCGGTGAGAGAGCTGAAAGATATGACAATGTAAATATTAAATAAGAAACTGGCCCATACTTAGTTCATACAATTAACTACTTATAAATTATTAGAAATTAATACAAATATAGGTATATAGTCTGTGGTTTATAATCATTTACTTAGAGGAAAAGATAGGGTAACATTACAATAATATTATTCCCTTCACTGAACAAAACTCTTTGTTAATAATTTATTTTATTTTATGTGGACTGTGTTGATTGACTCTCTAGTCCAGTCTTGTCATGACATGAGTCATGAATGACTCAAGTGTAACCATAGATTAACATATTGTGAGGTACTAGTATAGATAGATTGGATAGATAGGTATTTACTAAAAAAATATTGTATATGTGGGAAACTGGGAATACCAAACCATTTTCTGATCTTCTATTATGATTATCGAGTAAGAGTATGTGAGTATGTACTTATGTCTAAGTACGTCGTCAGCAATACTACCGAAGTCCCGAAACACCATCTCTATTAATATACATATGCCATGTATATTTCATAGTTCCGTTCTGAACTTGTTTAAGAACGAACAAGAGGAATGCATTTCTATCCTTTTACTATTTTACGTAGGTATAAGGAAAATCCTAATATTATTAACGGGATATTTACCGTGGTGCGCATTAATTTTGAGCTCCCGATAATAATAAGTGTTTTAATGAATGACCGTGATAGTTTAAAAAAGTGATATGGAAAATACCTAAAGTTGCTATCCGGAAAAAAATCTTGCCCCCAAAGAAAATTAATGACTATCTCCAATTACTTAAAAAAAAACAAAAGAAGAAAATATGAAGTTTTAAGAAATACCTACCTACCTACTTTGAAAATTACAGTACCTTGTTTCGCCGGCGGAGATCTTCTTTTCTACAACACAACTACACAGACGATTTTTTCTACAATATCAATTGATTATCTTATAACTTTATTCACAATTCCTGTTCCAAGTTCACAAATGAAATAATAGTACTCGGCCTTTTGACTCATTATTTATATCAGGCGAGCGAACACCACAATAATAATATCAACAAAGTAAGGCAAGGAATCCCCATTTCCGTTGCAGAATCAGTGCTGCCACAATACAAATATGAGTAAGTAATTATCGATAGTTAGTGTCAATCCGATTGTCAATAATTACGTCATTCGTCAATAATTATAAAAAAATAAACGCTAAAATTCTGACAACGCTACAAGATGGATCCGTCTTGGTTTTTGGCGGGAACGTCTTAGTAACGTGTTGTTGCTTTGTTTTATTTTCCTAAACTTGTGTTATTTAGAACATTAATGTTATAAAAATGGTGGTGTTTTATTCATTAAGTGTTCGATCAAGTTCGTGAGTGTGGGCAAGTGAAATAAAGCAGTGAAACGTGTGATTTTACGTTGTCGGCAAAACTCCATAGAAGCTTCTAGTAAAGTCGCCACCACTTTACTGAAGCAGGACTCGACTTATAAATTGACTGTATACGTGACTTAGATTGTGACTAGAACATTTACAACTTGTTTTATTCAAGAAACGAAAAAATCCTAACACTTGACACAGGCAAATGCTTTAATGCGGGTCCAATACAAAAAAGAAGAAGAATTATTATGAATTAAATGAATATAGGGTTTTTGGCGGGAACGTCTTAGTAACGTGTTGTTGCTTTGTTTTATTTTCCTAAACTTGTGTTATTTTGAACATTAATGGTATAAAAATGGTGGTGTTTTATTAATTAAGTGTTCGATAAAGTGCGTGAGTGTGGGCAAGTGAAATAAAGCAGTAAAACGTGTGATTTTACGTTGTCGGCAAAACTCCATAGAAGCTTCTAGTAAAGTCGCCACCACTTCACTGAAGCAGGACTCGACTTATAAATTGACTGTATACGTGACTTAGATTGTGACTAGAATATTTACAACTTTTTTTATTCAAGAAACTTGAAAAAATCCTAATACTTGACACTGGCAAATGCTTTAATGCGGGTCAAATACAAAAAAGTAAATGAATATAATCCATCTTGTAGCGTTGTCAGTATTTTAAGCGGGAACATGCAAAAAACTTTAGCAAACCAACTTTTCTGTAATGTTTAAAAATTCCACCATTTTAGACATTTTAAAGCAGCGTAACCTTAAACCTTTTTATATATTCATTCAAACCAAGTAATTTTAAGTGGACTTAATTTTAGCCTATTTGATAAGTAAATAATTTAATTGAGTGAAACGAACGGCTTGAACATGTTGCCCCAATACCACTCGTCCAACATGTAGATGGAGGAGATAGAACTCACAAATTGTAAAGTAATTGTACAAGGTAGAATACGTAGTAGATTAGAATATGTCCATGATAAAATTGGCTCCAATGCGCCAACGGTGGCGCTGGCGCGAATGTCAAGATCCACACTGAATCAATTTTGGGGCCAACATTGGAGCCAACGTGAGCCGAAGTAACTCTCGTCTCGTCGCTCATGTTACTTCGGTAGGTAAGTGCTATTTGCTAAATCTAATTTTAAAATTACTCGCATTTTTTAGCATTTTCAATAACTCAAAACGATAAAACAAAAAGTACATTTTATACATGGAGGATGAGAACGAGTCTTTCAAGCAAGGCTCTTTTTTTGAAACGATTGGAGTGGGCTGTGATTAGAACTTTGTTTTAAACTAAAAAGTTTGCGTTTTCGTGATTTATTATGAGCTAAGTAGGCGTGGAGACCACGCTCCGGCAAGGGCAGCATAGGAAAACCAGCCACAAGGTGCAGATTTCATACAAGTGGCAGGAAGACGCTGGATGCAAGCCGCTTCTAACCGGTCTTTTTGGAGTTAGAAGCGGCTTGCTGGAGGGGGTTATGTCCAGCAGAGAACTTCTTGTGGCTGAGATGATGATGATGTACACATGAGAGAAAAAGTAACGGAATTAAGGTCTCTGAAACAAAATTATACTTAGCCAAATTGGGATCATGCCGACCACGTTCGAAATAGTCCAATTACCATAGGTCATCGTCTTACAGAAACTATTGAACCCAATCTAATACCAGAACAGGCTGGGTTTCGACCTGGAAAGTCATGCTCCAACCAGACTCTTAGACTCACTCAACATATAGAATTCGAAGCAAATCTTGTAACAGGGGCAGTCTTTGTTGATCTATCCGCGGCTTACGATACGGTTAATATACAAAAACTTCTTGCAAAAGTTAGCAAACTAACTAATGATAAAGGATTTATCCGCATTTTAAGAGAGCTACTAAGCAATCGAAGTTTTCAAGTTCACCTCCATTCTGAAAAGAGCAGGTGGCGACGACAGAAGAATGGCCTACCGCAAGGTAGTGTGCTGGCTCCTATATTGTTTAATATCTACACCAACGACCAATCCTACTACCCAGGTACACACCGCTTCCTGTACGCAGACGACCTTGCTTTAACATCCCAAGCCAGCACTTTCGAGGAAGTGGAAACCACACTCACGGAAGCTCTTAGTGACTTGGGACAATATTACAAATCAAACGCTCTTAGACCAAACCCTAATAAAACCCAATGTTGCGCTTTCCACCTCCGTAACCGCCAAGCAAACCGATCCCTCAATATCAGTTGGCAACAAGTCCAAATCGAACATTGTCCTCACCCGAAATACTTAGGTATAACCCTAGATAGGTCCTTAACTTTTAAACCACACTGCCAAAAAACTAAACAGAAAGTATACACACGAAATAATCTGCTCCGACGTCTCACAGCTACTAAATGGGGTTCCGCTCCACAGGTACTTCGTACAACAGGCATTGCCTTATGCTACTCTGCTGGTGAGTTTGCGTGTCCAGTGTGGCACCGCTCTTACCACGCAAAAGAGGTCGACATAGCCTTAAACGACACCTGCCGCATCATAACTGGGTGTTTGAAACCTACCCCACTCAACATGCTCTACCCGCTAGCCGGCATTGCTCCTCCTGACGTCAGGAGGGATATTGCTTGTGCTATAGAAAAGCGAAAGCAAGAATCTGATCCCCGGCACCCTCTATTTGATTACAACGCACCTCCAGCCCGGTTAAAGAGCCGTAAAAGTTTCATCCGCAGCACTACTGCTGTAAAAGAAAATCCGGTTAAGGCCAAACAAAAGCTGTGGTCAGAAAAGTACCAACTACCACCTAATTTTGCCGTCCCGAAGGAGGAGCTACCACCAGGACATGATCTGCAATGGCCAATTTGGAAGTCTATAAATCGCCTCCGAACACAAGTTGGTCGTTGCAGACAAAATATGTGTAAATGGGGTCTGGCTATTCCTCCAGTAGAGCAGTGTGATTGTGGCGCCACCCCTCAGACAATGACACACCTGCTCGTATGCCCACTGTGCCCTAATACCTGCACAATGAATGACCTGTGGGAGGCCAATACTGCTGCCATCTCTGTGGCTTCCTACTGGTCAAATACAGTATAATAATAGATAAAAAAATAAAAAAAATAAAAAAAACGAACCGTTGACACGAAAAGAAGAAGACCATAGGTAATACAGTATTTCTGATGGTCCAAGCTGTCATAAAAGTGTCCAGAGGTTGCTTGCTGTCATCAATGGATGGAGCATTTTCAGGGTAAATCCCGATTGGTTAACATTGTTTAAAGTGGGGAATCTCGGACTTCCGCGGTTATCTGATTACTTTACTACTGTACATAGGTATATCACAATAATGTGATGACTCAGCCACGTGTATCGCTACATCGAATATTTATTTCTTATCTATATTTAGGTAGGGCAGTTACTGCCCTACTGCCGACTACTGTAGTTGGCAGTAGGTAGGTGCTAAGCCACAGAATACGTAACAGTATGTATGCAAGACTTTTTTCACAAAAACATACACAAAGAAATGGGATGTCATAGAAATGGAATACAAAATGACAATATGTAGCAAAGATATTCTCTGGGCTACACTGGCGCTAACCATCAGCCGAGTTGGTGGAAAAGATAATAAATATTTCGTGTAAAAATTCCGTCCGGAATTCGAATCCGAAACATGCCTCAAAAGCCACCACTGAGCCAAAACAGGTTTTTTATAAATATTCATTACACTTTGGTTTCGTCCTCATTAGGCGAACGGTCAGCGGCTCACTGTCCGCAGACTGACTAAGCGAATCGGCAAACTCAAAATATTGAGTGAGGGGTGAAATTCAATTACCGGTGTTACTACTAGTACTAGTAAGATTGGACTGGATATTTTACCATAACAATATTGTACATACCTATTTCTAAATTTTAAGTCATAAGGTAACATTGTAATCTTTTGAAAATAAAATATTTTGTATTGTCATTTTTTTGTATTCACTTTGCTGCCCACTGAACGAATCTGCTGGCAAAACGCTGTTTACTGCGTACAATATGACTTCGAGTGAGAGTGGCGGGAGGCAAACAGCCGCTCACTGTTCGTATAATGAGAACGAAGGAAACCTTAATATGCAAGACTTGACTAAAGAATAAAACAAAAAAATATTTTTACATTTTTTTTATAAAATACCAAAAAATTTGACATACAGACAGCAGCGAAATTCAAACATGTTAAAATAGCTGGAGAAACTGTAACAACCATCCAAAGTAGAAGTTGCAGCGATGACAAAAATTTATACCTAAGCGTGTGAATACGTAATTTTCAGTTATGTAAAAATATACTTCATTACTATTACTAAATAATTTGCGTGCCGGAGGCCTGAGTAAATACATCTTACATCTATGTGACAATATTAACAAACACTCATTTAGAGCTTGCATGCACTTGGCATAAGCTGCATAAATCAGTACTAGACATTTACGGTCAATTCATAACAACTCCGTATCTTTTAAACGACTTCAACGACGCTTAGATGCGTATTTCTTTATAGGCCAGGCTAAGAATTTGACCACAGCTCACCCGATGTTAAATGACGGTAAGGGTTCTTGATGGTACGCATTCTTAGCCTGGAATGGAAACTGGCTCTCAAATGAGGCTGTTTAAACACACCAATAAGTGCCTAGTGAGAGAATTTCGGTGGTATCCAGCCAGCTGGGTACAAGTAATGACATTATGCTACGGTTTCCATATCCTCACTTTATATTTATTCAGTGAAAGCTCAAGTTCACTGTAGGGATTGCAACCTGCCACCCTCCAGCGGAATTCTATGATACAACAGACTGAGCTATCATTATGTACAAATGACATTAGAATGACACATTTTTACTAGTGAATATTTTCATTTTTTTTCCATTTCTGCTCAAAATGAATACGAAGTAAACTCTGTTACAGGTTATGAACCTTACCCGTAAAATTTACAATAAAATGTAAATCCTTCATACAAAAATTCTTTCTCCGCTTTCAATTACCAAGTACAAACAAACTTATCCGTACACCAGACATTCACGAGACGTTTGAAACAACCTAAAAATACTACTTCTGTTAAATAGACTTTAAATTTAATCAAAAAAAAACAGCAATCAGATAGTCCGAGTCTTGGAGATCTGATCAGTCTTAACTTATTGCCAACAAATCTACCTTCTTACTTATAAACATACAGTAACCAAGGTATAAATCACTTCAACTTCTAAGCATCATAAATAAGTGACAATATGAGGATTATTCCTCAATCAGTAACTTTCTCGGCTAAATTTCTGGCAATGAACTATGCCATCGTTCTCAACTTACTATATATTTATAAGTAAGAGTTCTCTTCATCTGTTGCCGCTTTTGGGAACGAACTGGGAACAACATAGTGTTATCTAAACAGTGTAAAGATTCTTTGTAGCAGAGCTGTGCTTGACCATGGTGTCTCTGTGGACCTGAAAGCCAATCTTCCCATGGATACCGAGTTGCTCCTTCAACCGTCTGCCAATTTCAATATTGGCATGCTGCTTTGATGTGTCTGCTGTCCATATACCTGGAAACCAGAGTGTAGGAGTAAGAAAGATTCATCATTTCATACATTTTACAGCTACAGAACCCTAATACACGCGTCTCGACACGGTCTTGGCCACTTATTTATCATTGCTAACTTGCATTTGGCTGCCAATGATGATGGGCGACATTACAGTCTATGATGGAGCGCACCTTGTCTAGACAGTAAATAGCAATGAGGGATACCGCGTTTGAATTTGCCATTAGAGGCACTGGTGCAGGGTAAGGTCTCCTAAATTACTTATTATTTACGATTTTCAGTAGTTCGTTCTTTAGTTAACGCATAATCGTCAGGGTTGAAATGTTTTTTACAAACACAGGAATGTTTTGAATGGGTATAGTTGTGTCTACGAATTGCTACTAACCAGAGAGTTTTGTCGTTCGGAAACGTATGTCTTCCTTTTTTCCGAACAAAACGGAACCGCACAAAACTGCGGCATGCTCTATATTTTCTTCAATTGCATTACGTTACTAGGAAATGATTTATAACTCTGTTTCCACGCGCGTAATAACTAATTTTAACAAGACCTGACTCGCCTGTGGCACCAACTGGTGACCATAAAAACAGAAACCCTCATTGCAGAAAATCCACTCAGACAACATATTCACAGTTTAAACGTTAATATAGTAAAAGTGGAATCAAAGTGCTTTGTTTGGATTTTTGGAATAACTACCTACTATAACACAATTTTACTTTTTGCTATGACCACTCACTGAATATGCAATAAACACCTTTCCCTTCTGTATAACCATTATGTATCTGTATTTTATATACTTATACAAAAAAAAACCTTATGTTATGCTACATCATCCTACCAAGTAAGATTGTGTTTCTGTGTTCTATCATAAAATACTCATATACAATATTGGCGACGAGGGAAAACGGTGAAAAGTGCGCGAAAATAGTATTGTGTTGTGTTAAACATTGAAATATTACTATGGGTATAAAATTTAATGAGTTTGATGTGGACCATGGTTGTTGGAAAAATTACATTGAAAGGTTTGGTTACTGCCTCCAGGCAAGTGAGATAGAGGAAGATTCAATGAAAAAAGCAAATTTTTCCGCAGTTTGTGGTTCTGATTTGTATGATTTAGTAACATCTTTGGTTTCACCAAGGAACATAAGTGAGGTAACATTTTCGCATATTGTGGCCATTTTGAATAGCCATTTTCACCCAAAACCAAATGAAATTGCAGAATCATACAAGTTTCACACAAGAGATCAAGAAAGTACTGAAAAAGTGAGAGACTATATTGCCCAATTGAGAAAACTAAGTCTACATTGTAATTTTTCTGATTTAAATCGTACATTGAGGGACAGGTTTTTTTTTTTTTTTTTTTTATGATAGGCGGCTTAAATGTCACTGCGACCTATTGAGATCTATTGTAACTGCCGCTGTATTACAGTTCTCTCCCTAGTCCTGCGCTCATTAAGAAGCTCAGTACTTTCTTGGGAGAGATACTTTTGACCTCGTCTGGCTGCAATGTATGCCTGCCTAGATGGAGGCTACGTTTGTGCACCAGTGGCCCACAGTCTGTGAGGATATGCATAGGTGTTTCATCAGCTTCGTGACAAAGCCTACACTCCCTTGACTCGCTCAGTCCTATAATGGACATGTGCTTATTAAGACAACAATGTCCAGTCAGGGCTCTGACCAGAGTGCGCATACTGTTCCTACTCAGCCCTATGATTTGCTTATAAGTCTTACGATCATAGGCTTTGATGAGTGTTTTCGAGTGTATAAGCCCTGGCATGTTTGACCATGCCTTGAGGGATTTATTTTCATAGTGGGTTTCGAGCGTTAGACGGGCAAGGCTTTTGGGGATGCCGCAAAAGGGTTCGGGACCATATTGCACACTCTCAGTCCCCGCCCTGGCTAGTTCGTCGGCGATTTCATTCCCCTCAATCCCTGCATGGCCCGGTACCCATCTAAGGGTTACTCTGTTGTGGCGTCCGAGAGTGTTTAGACTATCCACACAGTTAGCTACTAGTTTTGAGGTTACCAAGTTGGAGCCTAGTGCTAGAGGGACAGGTTAGTGTGTGGTATAAATGATAAGGAAATACAAAAAAAGCTGTTACAACAAAGTCAGTTAACTTTTGAGCAGTCTTGTGAGATTGCACTGTCACATGAAACCGCTAATCTGGATGCTAATGTTATTGTGCAAGCTGGGCTGGCCACAAGTGGCCTTTCCCAGGAGGCGGTGCCAATGGAGATTAACAAGGTTACCAGCAAAAAAGGTATAAAAGAATTTAGCAAGTCTGATTGTTTTCAAGAAAATTTGCACACATACCTATTTTATCAAGTTTTGGTCTAACATTGACTACAGCTCCACAGATTTCATCTGAATTTTCAAAATTTTCACCAATAAGTAGAAGAACCTGTAAAATAAATTTAAAAAATAATTCTATAAAATTGAGACTTTTTTTAAAAGACAATCTCTGTAAGCGTGCTGCATCTTACTTTCACACACTTTTTTTTAGATATTTGTACCAAAAGAGGAGGAAGCCTAGCCTAAATCTACTTAGTTTTAATACATTTACTTGAACACCTAGCATTAGCCTTAAAAATGTTAACAGATATATATGTATGTAGTTTGTTTATGACTGTCAGTGGTTACCTTATGTGAGAGTATACAAGGCTCAGTGTGCAAGTCAATTCCTACTGTGTCAGTTTAATTTTTAGTAAAACTTTTAAAAATACATTTGACCACAGCTTTTGTAATCATGGAAACAGAATCACAAAAAGAAATACAAAACAATTTCTGTACAAACATGTTGTTTTATGTTTATTTTGGTTTCAAAAAAAGTTTTTCTTTTTTTAAACTTCTTAAAGGCTATATTTGAAAAGAAAAAAACAATAGTAACAATGATATTATGTATACACGAAAATAAGTTAATGCATATAGAACAAGATAGCTTTGGTGCATCCCTGCATCCTAAATGATTTGACCTTCTCTGTGGTACTACACATGTATGTATATTAATTAACTTCAAACCTATATCTTAACTAATATTATAAAAACAAAACTGTCTGTCATCTGTCTCTCTGTTTGTTACTTCTTCATGGCTAAACCAAATGTTATGATATTTGGCATGGAGATTCTTAAGACCTCCAGGTCCTAAAGAATCTCAACACAAGATCTTGTTTGTAAGTCTGATGACTAACTAAGCAGTGTAAATAATCACTTTTTATGTTAAGGTGAATTTAGTTACTCCCATAATTTTCTCATTTCTTGTAAGTATTAAATGTTTTTATTATTACTATATATATTATTACTGTAAATAACTTACAACATCTAGCCAGAAACGGTCCAAATCAGAATTACGTTGCTTCTTCTCAAGGCTGACGAGCCAGCGTCCACCCATTTTGTTGGCATCATCTTCCCACATGGGACGGATACCTTGTTTAAAGACAGCATAGTCGTGGCCTTGACGCAGCTCCGATGGCAGTTTGATATGGTGGTACAGTCTGAAATTTCATAAATCAATGTTAATTTAAGATGATTATATAAGGCAAGGTTATATATAAAGAGAAGATCATGAGAACCAAATAAAGCAAAAGGCAAATGTTATGTCATACAAGTGAAAGCCTCAGCAGAGGACATAAACATAGAATTAGTGAACACATGAGAACTATGCTCTTAAATATTGATTGAAAGAGTTGGAGTGATCTCTCATACAAATTGGAGAAAACTAGGTTTTTTACTCCTAAACAATAACTGATTTTGACGATTCTGTTTTTATATCAGATTTAAATCATAAAACTCTAAAATTTGCTTCTGTCAAATTTAATTAGTTTCATTTCATTATAGTTCCAAAGTTCAAAAATGAAAAATTTACATTTTAAATAAAGCAAACCTAGAGGCAGTCATTAACGAATCCAAATAAAAAAAAAAAACATAAAAGAGTGTGTAACAACTTTTTTTTCTTTTATAGTTTTATTTATACATTGAAATGTTTATATTTGATCTTCAAACCACCTAATGCAAAGAGAGTTACAGATGAGATTATTATTTTTTGATTGAAGACGTTGTCACAGTCAACTAACCCTTTTAAAGATAAACTGAATGGATGGATTAAGAAAAAAAAATATCCCTCATAGACAACCACTAAACAGGCACACCAGCTTCTGCTACTTGCCTATCATCAAATAAATAATTTTGCTTTTTTTTTTTTTATAATCTTCCACCTCCCTTATACATGGTGGTAAGTTAATGTCTGTCTGCTATTTTAGTTGTGGAATATGTGGAAATGGTCATCTTGGAGGGTAATAGGACGAGCATAGACCAGAGCAATGTTTTGCAGGTGGGGGTGAGCCCATTGTCGGCTATATCACACATGCTATTCTCTAAACTGGACTAATTTTGCTTGATATATGATACTTGTCCCCTGGAAATTGGGGAAAAATACAATTATACAACTAGTATTTAATTATATGTTTCATTTTATGAAGTAAACTATTAATTAATTATATATATTTATGTATATTAGCTAGTCTCTTTATGACAAACTACCCTTATGTCATCATTTTACAAATCAGTTTAAGCTAATTACAACACATAACACCATCTGCCTACCATTTAGCCTTTATAACATCATCTGCCACTGTTATAAGAAACTAAAAAGACTATTTTGTTTTATATGTAATTAATAATGTATAGCGCTAAATTAATTAAAACAAAACACAAAAGCAGTCAATAAACCTTATAACAATAGTAACTTCACCATTGCTAACCATTAACTACACTGATTACAAAACATGACTAGTAGCGATTGGTTTTACCTCCAAAAGTCTTCCACAGTATCGAATGTAGTGAGTTCAATCAAATTCTCCTCCCAAGTTTTGTTTCTATCATTGTCGTAGAACCACAGGCTCCAGGTATTCTGAAGGGGGTGCTTGATGAGGAACTCTGGAGGCACTTCGGTGTTCGCGTTAGTTTTGCTGTCGGTCGTCGCCGACCCCTTGAACACACAAGCCATTTTTGACTTCTAAAACCTAACCTACACTTTATCAATACAGCTAAAATGTTACTACTGAGATGCTTAACTAGTTTACTAAAGACACTTTATGCTCTTAAATCGCTAGGGTAAGGCGTAATCAACGTAAAATACGGTGAACTCGATTGAAAAATTAACAGTGAAAGTTAGTCAAGCCACATCACCAAGTCTAGCAAAAACTACAGATTGTTTGACTGCCTTGAACTACGTACGGGTACTTGAGGAAAACTTTCATAAAACTATTCAGATGTACCCACCTCTACTTCTTCAGAATTATTTCCAGCCATTTCACAAGAATCTCACGATGCAATTTTTTTTAGAAAAAAGAAAGACAGAATGAATCGGTGTTGCAAGTACTTTTATTGTACTTTTTAGAAGAAAAAAAAAATACCAGCCAGTCCAATATTTATATACAGAAAAACTTTTTTTGTTTTAATAGCCGTTGTTTTGAACAAAAAATGGTAATTTTACTAGCTTAATTAATAAAAAAAAAACAACGGTAATAATACTTCCTTATAAACATATTTGGATACTTGGAAAAATGTTCAGAGATGGAGATATAGTTTTAGATTCGATTCCGAATCCGACAAGTTGTTGGAAATGACAACTTAAGACAATGATAACATATTACAAATATTTACAACATAAGGATAGGTTGTTATAAAAATGCTAGTTGATACATTTTAGATGTAACAGCTAGAATCTTTAATTTATCATTAATTAACAGTTTACTTCATAAAATAAATTATTCTTCACCCAAGATTATTTAAACAACTAAATAGGTGAGTAACATTTACAAATATAACTGTTACTCACCTGTAACGCGTATAACATAGTAATTTGGAGGTTAAATATAAACCTATAAATATATAATAAAACTGTAAATTAAAACAAAAAATATTCAGTCACAATCCTTTGCCAGTAGATTATGCGTTTTTCATACAACATGAGAAAGTTGTGATCTACCTCTAAATATTATCCGATTTAGATATTTTTTTTACAGGGAACCATTAATGGATATGCCTCTACCAGTTTGCTATACTAGTCGGATTCGGAATAGAGTTGGAAACTATCGGCCTTACCGAAAAACGATACTTAACTTTAAGCATTTCCTAACATATTTGTCAACTTCTAAATCCAACTTGTTTAATATTTTTTAATGCTTTGTTTTTTTTTTTCAAAACTGTCTACTTTGTCTGCATCTCTAAAATTATCATTATTTTGTTATATTGCAATACCAGCACAAAACGTCATATAAGTCACACGGTACGTTCCGATACATTCCAAATTACTCATTATCGTATTCAGTTTTGGCGGGAACGTCTTAGTAACGTGTTGTTGCTTTGTTTTATTTTCCTAAACTTGTGTTATTTTGAACATTAATGCTATAAAAATGGTGGTGTTTTATTCATTAAGTGTTCGATAAAGTTCGTGAGTGTGGGAAAGTGAAATAAAGCAGTAAAACGTGTGATTTTACGTTGTCGACAAAACTCCATAGAAGCTTCTAGTAAAGTCGCCACCACTTTACTGAAGCAGGACTCGACTTATAAATTGACTGTATACGTGACTTAGATTGTGACTAGAACATTTACAACTTGTTTTATTCAAGAAACTTGAAAAAATCCTAATACTTGACACTGGCAAATGCTTTAATGCGGGTCCAATACAAAAAAGAAGAAGATTATCGTATCCCATATTCCAGAATCAAGATAATTCTTGAACAATGGGTGCGCTGTGAAGAATATCAAATATACAAAAAAGGCTTGAATCATGAACATGAAATAATGACCCAATATCCCAAGAGTAAGCTCACGTAAGAGAGTAAAATTTTCATTGATGGTAGTTCGGAACTTCAGCCATCACGTTCCATTTAGGTGTCACTGTCATTATTCAATTTGTTTAGAATTTTTTTTCGATTTGTCTTGCATAATTTTTGGTTAGCATCCGGCCGACCGGCTATTTCAATTTTCAGTAAATATTAAGTACCTAAATCTTAAATATACTTTAAAGTGAAAAACAGTATTAATATGTCGGTACAAACATTGTTGTTAGATTTCTCCCTAGACGCGGCGCGCGTAGGTGACCAAAATGGGCAAAAAGCAGTATTCGAGCAAGTGGAAACTGTGCTAAAAGAATACATCCCGAGTCTTATTTTAGCCGCTGATATTAAGCTAGAAGGTGGATCGCTGATGGTGCTAACAGGGAAGAAAGGGTCGTCTGTGTCAATTCGGCTCCTGGATAGGGGTCTGATCACCATAAACATCGAATTCTACAAACATGAGAGCGAAGAACCATTAATTGATCTCAAGGTTAGAAAACCGTAAAACAAGCTCGTTTAAACAGTAGTGAATAAATAACCTTTCGTGAGTACCATGATGGGTATGCCTAGCCTTATTCAACTATCATTTATATTTGAACTTCATAGATATAACTTAGGTAACACCAGCTAGTCTGTGTAAGTAAGACATCATCATCATCGTCTATTAAATGTTTTTAGAACTTATATTTTTCTATTCTCAGACTACACGAGTTATGGAAAATCAACTGAGAAAGTATATAACAGTTAATAAGTCACAAGCCTATGCCCCAATCAAGCGGTGCCTCTTTGGGAGATATTACCCTACCTCTGGTAAGCATTATTAAAATAGTTTTTAGTTAACAAGCTAGTTATTAGACTATAACTCACCTAATGAATTAGTCCAAGACGATAAGCATATTATCTAGTATAGAATGGGAAATGTGTCAAAGTGATTGGAAAAATTCTATCAGATTAATTACAATTGGCAGTATTTTTAATGCAAATATATGAACAATTCGCCTAATAGCAGTGATGTGGCCCTAGAGCGAATTAGTTTCATAGGTATCAAACATCAGTTTGAGTCATGTAGCCTGAGACAAAACAAATGAACTAGGGCAAACTGATGACAATTTGTGTGTGATCAAGTGTAAAATTTGCTAAAATTAAAGCACTCATTGGTCACCAATCTATCCGTGTTTAATTTTGTTTAATGGTATATGGCTTAACCATTTAACCTTTTAGGTGCATATGCCTAAAACGAATTTCCATGCCCTCAGTGCTAAGGGTATGAAAAATCGTCAAACAGGTTTACCTTGTTACACTTATTGAAAACTATTGTAAAAAAATAGGCAAAAGGTCTATTAAAGTTTTATTAAAGTCTATTAAAGTCTGTGACACTCAAAAGCTTAAAAATACATATTTCCTAAACTCTTGTACACACATCAGACTAGATTATAGTTTCAGAAAATTACTGGGAAGTACCATTCCAGTTTTAAGAAGCTCTGGATAAACTTCATAATATTAGTCATAACAATTCTTGTCAATTTAATGACTAAACTTATCAGTTTCTTCAGAGCTTGGTATAAACTGATAATTTTAGTCATAATTCTTAAAAAATTGTGGACTACTAGCGATAGTAAAATTGTGACTAACATATTTGGAAAAAATGAAGCAGAAAATGAGTGATGTTTTCAGATGAAAGACTGCTGGAATATGACATCGATGAAGTTCTGTTTGATGACCAGTCTGACTTCCAGAAGATACAGATTGTCCATTCAAAGTCTCTTGGCAATATGCTAGTACTAGATGATTTGCAGAGTAAGTACTTTTTACCCGACTGTGTAAGAAGCAGTCATGTTTTTCGAGTGTATGTATATTGTTTCTATATGAGCACCTACAGCCTGAACGTGTCATTTGATTTTTCTTCATTCCCTGAGTGTTATAGGCTATATTTTATTGTTATAATAATAATACATCTCACAAAAATAAAAATTACGTTTTTTCATAATAATCAAGTGATTTTACTAGAATTATCCTAAAGAATGCCCATTTATATTCTTTTACACGGATTTTACGCATACATTCTCACAAAAAAACGTATACTCAACAGTGTGTCAAGCAAAACAAAATCGTAACTTACACTGTAAAAACTGCTTTTCTTCAGTTGGATATTTTGTTTTGCTTTTAATATAGATACTTTTACGTATACAATAGTTTTTGTGTAGGTACATATTCAGACTGTTGATAAGTCTCGAATGCGTCTCTCTAGCCAAGAGTTGAGGTTTATCAAAACGGATGTAGTGATTTGGCTTATCCAGTGCATGATTTAATTTTAATAAGTAACAATTTTAAAAAAAGGTTTCATATTTGCCTTTATCCTTATCTGTTTTCCAGTCATGTGATGAGTCTTTGATTAGACCAATCTCTTCTATGCTTCATCAGCCTGTTTTGAATATAGAGATAAAATTTTATGTCTATGGTTATTTTATCTTTTTCTTTTTTGTAAAAACTTAATAGTTTTACCACCACTTAATAGACCACATCCACACGCTGCAGCAAGTGATACAGAAGACCGATGAGTATAACTTGCCCCTTTGCTTAGCATTTGTGGACTATGAGAAAGCCTTTGATTCGATCGAGACCTTTATTCTTAGTGTTTTTTTCCAGATATTTCAGAAGCTGATCTTATTTACACGGAGACTCTGATGCAAAGAGGAAAGGAAAGCTATGAAGGAAAAGAAATTGTCATATTAGGTAAGAATACTATTTTAACATCCTAACGAATATTATGTAATTTTTATAATTTAAATCAACTGACTTGAGAATGCGCAATTCTGTTTTAAAAACCAAACAAATCAATGAAATTTCTATGGAAGTGGGACGAATCTGATAATAAATCCTTTCGAACTAAAAAATAATTTTCCGAATTGTTATAAATGATGGAGTTATGCATTGCCAAATATAAAAAAATGCAACCAAATTAAGAGCCTCCTCCTTTTTTAAACTCAGTTAAAAAGTTAAGTAACTGTCTGCCAGTCTGTTTGTAACGTGTTCACGTCTAATTTGCTGAACATATTACTATGAAATTTGACAAGTACTTAGTGACATTAGGAAAAGTCCTTTTTACCGACTTCATAAAGAAGGAGGTTAATTAATTAGCTGTATTTGTATCCCCCAACATAAGTAGTGAGTGTTATAAGTTTGATGCGTTTATCTGTATTTCAGTGTCTGTCTATGGCATCGTACCTCTTGAATGGATGTACCAATTTCGATCTAGTTTTATTTTTATTTTAAAGAGAATTTGATCGAGAGTGTGCTTTCAAAATCGGTCCAACCGTTTTTTATGTCTAGGGTTTGGTTTTTAAGTTTTCTAAACTTACATATCCTTTTTTTTATTGTTATCGCGTAACTCCGTCATTTATAAACCGTTTTCTTTTTTTTTTTTTGTTTGGAAGGATATACTTTCGGATTTGTCAAATACCAAATTTTGACACAACCGCTTCAGTAGTTTGGTTTTTAAAACGAAATTGCGCATTTCGAAGTCGCTTTGTTTAAGTTGTTTTAAACTATAATTATTATTCATCAAATTAATTATAAATTTAATTTAAGTTCGTATTCCGTACTTACATGTGAACAAGAACTTAAATTAAATGTCCACTGAGGTTGTGTGAAATCTCCACTAATATTTATTTATTCTGTATGTAATACTATAAATATATTTTGTTCTATAACGTATATAATTATTATTGATTTCGTTTCGGTATTTTTTACTTACTAAGTCGCGTGTACCAGCTATTTTATTTTTATTTAATTTTATTTGGGAAACAAACAGGGTTATTTTAACTTAATGTACTTAAAAATATAAGGGCATCTTAGCTCTATTTACATGTCTCCGCATACGTTAAATATAACGTCAGCTATATTAACTAGTTTAACTTAACAGAAAATCTTTATATGTTTGAGGCAGATTTTCCAGATTCTCTATATTGAATCTATCTTTATGATTTGTGGAATCATGATGGAGATAAAAAGATAACGGTGTACTTTCTAATTAATGATACGTGATACCTACCTACTTTATGATCGTGTTTATGTATGCTGACCAATCCAATCCATTACATTACAGCACAGTTTATTGAATTGTTTTACTAAAGTATGTTAAACATATAATTAAATAGCTGTGCCCTGCGTGTTTATGATAACAAGTAACCTATAACTTTCTCCATTGGTCAAAAAACTTGTAAGTAAATAGAAAGAATATATTAAAAAAAAAAAAAAAAAAAAAAAAAAAAAAAACATCGACACGAAGAATGAATAAACCGTCTCCAGGTTCACAGCTATCTCTGTACTAAATTTCATAAGATTTGGTTCAGCCGTTTAATCGTCAAAAGATAACAAACAAACAGAGAGACATGCATTGTTACTTTCGCTTTTATAATATTAGGACTTGCAAAGTTCAGAAAATCAATTGAAGTCGTTAAGAATTATGTATTTAACCTCTTCTATGCTGGACTGGAAGAAAAGGAAAAATTTAGAATGTACCAGCTCCTCCTCTTTACATATCTACTGTAAAAATCAGTTAAGGCTTGAGGGAAATATAGGAAATATATAGGCGGTGGACTAATCCCCTGTCACTGCAAACTAATATTTTGTACATCTTACCTTCTGTTACCGTCTCCACGGTTAGGTGCTAACCGTCTAGCCACGGCCAAATGTGGCGTTAAACGATCACATCGATACTTCGGGGAAGAAAGATAGTCATTTTTGTCGAAAATGACTTTCGTAATACAGCTGTATCATTAAGTCAGTTTTATTCTAAATTCGGCGCTCTATCCATCTGTATATTTAAAGTTTCGATATTATATTATAGCCTTTACAACTTTACTTCCCCGAAGTATCGACATGGTCTGCACATTACCAGAATCAATTTTAATTGAAATGCCCAAGATTCATACTCTACGATTTCGTACCGCATTTTTTGTTGCGTACTGCACAGAAGTGGAAGTCCCTGCCACCTGCTGTTCCCTGAGAACTATTTTGCTGATTGTTCAGGCGGCGGGGACGGTGCGCTCCTCTACGAGCTCTTAAAGGAGAAACCCAAGTACGTGTGGATGTTGGAGATAGATGAGATGGTGATGCAGGCGTGCAACAAGCACATGAAGTCCATATGCGGGGACGTGTTGGAGAGACGCAGCGGGGATAACTATGAGGTAAACAGGGATAACAATAGGATAAACAGAAGTAACTATAGGATAAACAGGGGTAATTGTGAAATAAACGGGGATAACTATGAGATAAACGGGGGTCACTATAACTGTGAGGTATAACAGGGATAACGGTCTGGTAAACAGAGATATCTATGAGGTAAACAGGGGCCACTATTGAATAAACAGGAATAACTGTAGGGTAAACAGGGGTAACTTAGGGGCCATTCATTTATTACGTTAGACTATTTTTGCCAGTTTTTGACCCCCCCCCCTCTCCTATATAAGAAAAATTATGAATAGGCCGGGAGAGTAATGTGCGGCCCTGTGTAATACATATTACGTAAGAATCTAAAGGAAAAAAATTAATACGCGTTTGGTTTATTGTAATGTTTATTTGTACTTTTATACACATCCGAGCGCACTTCGGCACTCGCGCGGTTGCCCGCGCTTTTTCAAAGTATAATTTTAACTTTTATTTTAATTTTTGTGATCTTACATAAGAACTATCAAGACTCCCTCCCACCCCCTTATAAGAAAAAATAAGACATGGTCGACCCCCCTATATCGTCTTACGTAATAAATGAATGGCCCCTTAGGATAAACAGGGATGACTGTGATAAAAGGTAATATTGGGGTGAAGAGAGGTAGTTCGTGAATATTGTGTAGTAAGTAGGGATAAATGTAAGATAAATATGTGGAACTATGAGGGAAACGAGTATTAATGAGGTAAACAGGGCCAACTATAAGGTGTAATTATGTGGTATACAGGATTAACTATGAAATTATTATTGGCATTGCCCTCGTTAATTAATAAATGAAATCATTTTGCGAGTATGATTAGATTATTGTTATTATAATATAACATATAAAAACTATTATAGTATGACATTTCTATTCAGATCCTAATCGGCGACTGCATGGTGACAGTGAACAAGTTCATAAAGGAGAAGAAGAAGGTGGACTACATATTCGGCGACCTGACCGACATCCCCATCTCGGAGAAAGCGTGTGGCGAGCTCTGGGAGTTCATGATCTCCACCCTGCACGCCGCCTTCAACGTACTCAAGCCGGACGGCAAGTTCATGACGCACGTCAGTATACTATCACTTCATTTGTACTCTAATAGTAAAAAAGATAATTCATATTGTGTCAAATAGCTATTTGATTTTGTCTCTATAACATTTGATTCCTACGAAGAGCCCTAGTCATCGCAACAAGGAATCCTACTGTGGTGAGTAGGAGGTGGACGTATTCGTCGACAACTTCGAGAGTAGATATTCACAGTTATTGGGGTAAGCACAACACTGGCATTCGACATTATTTTTAACCCCTGACCCAAAAAGAGGGTTGTTATAAGTTTGACGTGTGTATATATGTCACCGGAAAATAACAAGATCAGCAAGTATATAAATTTCCTAAAATTTTCTAAGAAATTTATAAACTTTCGTAGGATTCTAAACGAGAGATAAATTGTATTATTTTACGGTTAGGTTAGGTTTTTTTTTAACCTAACCATATAAATTTAACACGAGATGTCGCAAATTGATAAATATACGAAAATGTGGGCGTAATATAATACAATTTATCTCTCGTTTAGAATCCTACGAAAGTTTATAAATTTCCTAGAAAATTGTAGGAAATTTATAAACTTGCGGGTCTTGTTATCTTCCGGTGACATATGTACATCTGCGGCATACATATGGCTGTGGCGTCGTAGCTCTCAAACGGATGGGCCGATTTTGATTTAAGAGTTTTTTCTTTGAAAGAAGATTTAAGAGTCCGTAGTTCAATCATCGAGAACAGTTTTGAAGATATAAAATTAACATTTCATATCTTCAAAACTGTGGGTATGCGCGAGCGAGACGGCCGATCATCGAACTACGGACTCTTGACGGACGGATTGTTCTTAGTTGTTTCATAAAAATCAGTTCAGGCGTCTTTTTATGTCGGGCGTTTTAAGTTTTTTTAAAACTTATGCTTGTATTATTAATTCGAAGCGAATATGGAACAGGATACCACAAACAGAATCGTATTATCAGGAGACTGGACTGTCAAGGTTATTTGTTAATGCAGTGATTAGAAATTAATATTACCACCATACTACATATTGCTATGATGATAAAAATTATATTTACAGTATTATAAATTACATTCCAATTTCAATTTTTTTTTTTACGCAATTTATATCTACGATTGACCACCAACTCGCCTGATGTTAAGCGACGGTGTGGCCGAGGATGGAGCTCGTTGATCTAGAAGATATCGATTCATAAAACTTTCAAGGCAAGAGTGCCTTGAAAGTTTTAAGATTGTAGTTCTTCAGGAAACAGAGGATTCCTGTACAGTAGGTACGCATTAAGAACGTGAACCGATATCGCTGATATAAATTTATTATAAATAGAAAGTAATAGGGTTGCGTTTGACCGTCAACTCGCCTGTTGTTAAGCGACGCTGCGATCCACGAACTCGCTCACCTAGAAGAGACCATGTCACATGCGATATAAAGACACGCAGATTGAAAAATAAATATTTTCATAATCCAGATGTCGATAATTTAATATGTGGATTACAACAACTACGCATATTAAAAGAAAAATAAAATACCCGACTGCAGAAATATTGAGTTGAGTGTTTTGCTTATATTTTTAAATTATTTTAGTACCACTAGTAGACTCTTCTACTCTCCTTTGCCTTCCGGCCGCCAGTGAGCATATCGTGACGTCCGCAGGGTAACGGCGCCGCGTCCCCTGAATCCCTACAACTGTACGAACAAGAGCTGGCGAAACTGAAGCCTCCAGTGAAGTACAGCAAGTGCAACGCATTCGTACCCTCCTTCCTCGAGGACTGGGTCTTCTACCAGATCACCTTCGACCAGCACGCCGACACGCCGCCCGCCGACACTCTGCACGCCGACGCGCCGCACGCGTAACGAACAATCACGCTTCTCTTCGTAACGCTCCAAAGTTACACTAAGTCAGATACGCGTGTTGCTAGTTGATAGTTGTTGTGGACCGAGTGCTTTACTTATTGCCCGCGGGCATTATGAAATAATAATTAACTTTTTCGTACGCTTTAAATTCAAGTACCTACATACTAATATTTCGGCGAATGTGAGTCTGATTTGCATGATCTTATTCCCCCCTACCCTTTTTTTATCGGACGGCAAGAAGCACGTAAAAACATATTCCAAATATTTGAACGAAACGCTTTAGCTCCACTTTTATTGTGCGTACCGATGCGTACCGAAGATGTGGAATACGCTTCCAGAACGGATCTTTCCGGATGGATATAATCTATACCTAGTTACTTATACTTTATAGAAGGATCTAGCAAAAATTTTATCTTGATAATTTTGACACTTCCTGTGGGATAAACTATACAATACAATTACAACAACGACAATATGCTGGATAAATCTTTACATACCATACATTACATATATACCATAGGCATAGCTAGGGGGGGGGGTCAACCTTTTTGATACGCGACTGCATTTTTTTTGGTTTATTTTCTAAAAACCCCTCCAAAAATAAAACCTGGCTACGCCGTGATACATACTCCATTTAATACATGAGTGGCTTTAAAACTTCCAGTTAGTTTAAACGAGACATTAAAACATTTAATTATTATTACATATAGAAAAAGAAAACCACGGCATTATTCACTCGGTCCTTTATTAATACAAAATAACATAGAATTATATTAAAAGTCCATAGTATTGAGTGTAGCCAAAGGTAGATATATAATTTGAACCAACGAAGAATTATTGCAATAACTAAACTAAGTGTGTTTAAAGTGTTAATTATTTTATTAGTTAAGTTAATCAGCAGTATTTTTAAACAGGTATTACATGTTAAAATACTATACAGGATTTTAAATAAAAACTACGGGTCACTCTCGGTCGGTGTTGTTTACGCTGCTCCTTTGAAAAAGACCGCCAAATGCGGTTGAAACTATAGTCGGATTTTTCGACTCCTAAGCCTAACAGATGTGAGTGGCCCGTAGTTTTTATTTAAAATATGTGAAAACCACGTTATTATCCATAGTAAAACTTATACAGGGTTATTGGTAACTTAACACCCGCGTCAGATTAGCTTGTATACAATATACAGACCTTTTGAATTAGTCATAGTAAAAATATCGAAAAATCAAAATAAACACACCAGATTATAAAAAGAAATAGGGTGGATAGTATTTGTTGGGGGTGTTATGTGTTAACCCTGTATGCTACGTATATTTCGCCAGTATAATAATGGTAGCGGCGCATGTTGAGCACTGGGGTTCTCAGATGGAGATATCTGCGTGAATGGCAGCGCCGCGCGCGCCACCTGTGTCACCTGTCAAACCGCTCAGCCTTCGTCTCTGTTACCATTAAGACCTTAACCTCTAAAACGCCACAGTCTTCTATAGGAGACAAACTCTTTTGTGCCCTCAGAACCACATCTTCAATAGAAGAAATTTTTTGCCTATTTTTTTTATTATTTTTACAATGGTTTCTGACACTGTAATAAAGTAACATTGTTTTCAGATTTTGAAATTTTGACATTCTTGGCGCTGAGGGCACGGTAATCGATTTTAGGTGTGGCACTCAAAAGGTTAATATACTCAACATAGAAATGTGAGTGTTACCCGTTCCATTTACATGTCGCTACTAATGCAAGCATTAAAAATAATATTTTGTTGTATGGATTGTTATTGGGACACTGAATAATATATTTTTGACCATGAATCTATTTTTTTAAGTATTTACTAAATGAAATAAAAATATTGATTACGACTGTCAATATTGATTTGATTACAACTGTAATATATGCAATGCACTAACCGCGCGAGGCCACAACTCCGTCAGGGAGAAAAAGAAAAAACTAATATATTTAGTGCAATACTTTGTATCAATAGATCTCAGTACCAGGCGGCATATAAGATGGGCGTGGAAACAAAAAAAAAATACAAAATAGCATTGAAAACTAGATTTTATAGATAAAACTATAGTCTCAAATATAAAAATTTATATAAAATTTCTATTTATTTTACTAAAAACAAATATATCTGCCGGTTGCCTTACTAGACGCTGCCTGTATCAAAGGCAACCTGGGTACTGATTCCGTATGACCATCGGCCATGTTACGTGAAATTGACGTGGTTGTGTGACAATGTAAATTAGACTATTAGAGTTTTAAACTTAAAGTGTAATGTTCACTGTCAACTCACCCACGTCTAGTTCACGCAATTCAACCGATGGTCATACGGAATAAGGGCCCTGTACGCCTTATTAATTGTTTAATTGTCTGATTGTCTGGTTGATATGTTTGTTTACATACTTATTAGATATATATACATATGACGTGTAACTAGGGAGTTACCAATAAACTGATTTGATTTGATTTATTACAATTTTGACTTTGACTTTTGAATTTGACAATCTCGTCAAAACAGTTTTAGTCTTATACATTTATAGACAGTTATCCGACGGTACTTGTACCAGTATTATCCCGATCTGTACTTGGTTGCACGCTTGAAGCGTGTGTTACAGGTGGCGCCACCAGCCAAGAGTTCGTAGTTCGACCATCCGTCTTGGTGGCGCAAACCCACGTTTTTGAAGATATAATATGACAGAATGAACTTATAAAAAAATCGTCGTTTGTAAAACTAGAAAACAACATCCATCACAGTTATTGGACAAAATATTCAATTTGATCCAAGTTAATTTTCATACATAAAAACCTTTTTTATAAATTTATTAACGCAAAAATGATTTTTATGTACTTATGAAAGTTAACTTGGATCCAATTGAATTTTTTTGTCCAATTATTTGTGATGTTGTTTTTTAGTTTTACAAACGACGATTTTTTTTAAGGTCATTCAGTCATTTTATATCTTCAAAAATATGGATATGTGCGAGTGAGACGGACGATGATTGAACTACGGACTCTTGGTTTTTGAACTGTCTATAAATTTGTAGATACTTCAGTGCGTAAAATACTCAAAAATGTGGAATAGTTTTAGTCTTAGTTTTAATAGATGTTTATATTTTGTTTCCCGCGTTCAACTTATATGCAGTACAGTTATACATATACATCTTCCATGTATTCTATATACAACATCCGTAAAGTGATTTTTTCTAGTATTTCTAGATTTATAATTATAATTGTAAAACATTGCTATTTGTCTATTTTGTTTGTATTTTGGATAAGTTTTCGTTAAAAGCAACTATTATGTTTGTTATCTTTGCTTGTTCCTATTTACACTCAATAAATATTGCAATTATTTAGTATTTTATTTTATATAAATAATGTTGGCTTAGAAATGAAAAGTAAGAAATAGTATTAAGGTATTTTTACCAATTATGAATACAAAAAGAGAATAGTTTTACAATGAAGTAATTTTGGTTAGCTATAATATCGGTCTTTATTAATATTAATGTCCTGTTTTCTTTATTTAGGAACAGAAAGTTGAATTTTCATAAAGTTGAAATCTCAACTTCATCAAATATGCTTTACCGAAAATAATTATTATGACCGATTTATGATAATCGTTGCCTAATCTTTTGCTAGCAAATTACGGGGTTTTTCTTACACAAGGTTTTGTTGCATTAAGAGTAGTGTGACACAAAAGTTGAAGCGATTATTAAAAATATCACAAATTAAGCTCATTTGGACCTATCTTACAAAAAAAGCAAGATACAAGTGTAAGTTTAGAAAACTCAAAAACCCTCGACAAAAAGAAAGACTGAAACGATTTTGATGAAACAGCTAAGAATACTCTTGGCTAATTAACTTTACAAACAAAAAAAAACAAAATCGGTTCATTCGTTCGGGAGCTACGATGCCACACACACACGTCAAACTTATAATCCCGTCGTTTTTGCATCGGGGGTTAAAAATCGAACGCGAGCCAACTTTGCACCGTTATAAAAGTTGAACGTAACCCCCCAGGTATCAACTATATCGAGAATAAGATAAAGGATATATAAGTTACTCTATGGTTAAAGGGTTCTAAAACTAAAGTGTGTCGGTCCAATGCGGCCAGGTTTCCACCACCTTCTGCAGGGAGTCTCCCGGGCTCAGAGTGGAGCTCAACTGCCGGAGCCCGACCACCTTGTACTGGCTAGACAGGTGCTTGACGGCGACTCCGCAAGACATCAACTTTTGCGCAGCTGTCAACGCTTCGGGGCTGGGCTGATGTGCTGGAAGCGATTAAATATTTAACAACAAGTGGACGTATATACCTATTAAAAGAAAAACAAAATACCCGAATGCTGGAGAGCGATTTTTGTAGTCCAACTTACGTACGCTACGCTTGATACGGTGTGGCGTGTATGTTTTTTGTGAGAAAGTATGCGCAGTCCCTGTAAAAGATTGTATAAATGGATATTCCTTAGAATACCTAATACTAGTTTCCAAAAATAAGTTTGTTAGAAGTTGGAGGACGATAAAGCGCTTTTTTTTTTTAGCGAGATATTTATTAATATTATTACAAAAGAATATGACACTCCAGATAATGAAGACGAATGTAACGACACCTAGCACATCGAAATGGGTCAAGCCGTTTAGGCGCTAGGAAATATAAAAACATACATACATAAACTTAAATCTAACTTATATATCTAGTGTGATTCCGCTTCGAGATCTTCAAGCTGGTAGTCATCTGCTTCGGTGTCTTCTAGCTGGTACTCTTGTTACCAGCTCAAATATACAAAAAAAATATTATAATACAATGCAACGTGAAAAAAGCAACTAAAACTGATTACGTTACATTCTCGACTGCAGTACCTACACTTCAGTCGAGGATTTTATTTTCGATTTCGAGTCTCGATATTATCACAGGTAAAATTAAAGGTTTAAAGATTTAACAAGCTACCTAGCTTGTAAAATCATTGAAAAGAGTAACTACTAAAATCAGTGTTAAACTAAATAAATACTTACATCTGAAGTCTCCAATAAAGGCTATTCCTATCGCCTGCCTATTGTAGCCTCTAGTGTGGGCTCCTACAAGTTCCCAACCAGCTCCTTCGTATACTTTCCCGTTGCCACAAACTAAGAAACTGAAACAAGTTAGATAGGTACTTACTATATTTTAACTATTTCAGATAGTCATCCCCCATAATGTCAGTGCCCCACGTCCACAGTCATATTCGCATCGTACGAACAAGCAAAGTATTTTGAATAATAATTTATAAGCGCGATCCATTGTAGACCGCAACGAGATGGCGGTAAGTGCAAACCTATTACATCATAAAAAATCTTATTTCAATATTACTTTGATCTTTGTTTTCTCTATCAACTGTAAAAAAAGCAAGACACAAGTCTAATATAAAAATAAGACTGCTGAACGCTTCGGTACGGCACCAGTATTGAATATGAAACCAATCCAAGATACAGTTTTAGCGCTCACTTGAATTTGTAATCTCACTTGGTCAGGCAGTCAAACATCAGGAACTCGGGATACTCGTCGCCTTGAAAGTCTCACCCCACGTCAAAACTGTGCCTTGCACTGTTTACTCTGAGCATTGATCACATAAACGTAGATAGTCTTGGAATTTTCAAAGTAAGCGTGAATAGAAAACTTCAATATCGACGAGCTCTATCTTCACTTACCATCACGCGAGTTGCTGGTCAATTGTAGAACTATTTCATGTAAAAAAAATAGATGTTCTCAAATCTCAATAAACACTGATTCACGCTGTGCTGAGTACACCAATAGTCTAGTAAAAATAAGATTTGTGACAACATAAAAGACAACTAAGTATATTGTTATTTAAATGAATGTACTGGTGTTTTGAAATACATTTGAGACAATTTTATAATGTTATTATAAAAGCTAATTTTACCTTTTTAAAACCTTTACACGCTCAAACGGCTGAACCGATCGTTATGAAAATTAGTATAGAGATAGTTTTGGACCTGGAGAGGGACATAAGCTACTTATCATCATCATAATCATCACGTTTTTTCATAACTACGCGAGTGAAACCGCGGAACGCAGCCTGTCTATAAATCGGGGATTATTGTTGATCTATGATTTTTAGTTATTTTCCTATCATCATTTCAAAGAATCCCCCCAGTTGCAAATTCTGTGATCTGCTCCATACAAACGGATTTATTTTTACTAGACTACAAAGTATGTGGCGAGGCAACGTACCTCAAGAGACTATGAGATGTCACAAATATTATGTAGGAGTATAC
This sequence comes from Lycia hirtaria, assembly GCA_947563715.1. Lineage (NCBI taxonomy): Eukaryota > Metazoa > Arthropoda > Insecta > Lepidoptera > Geometridae > Lycia > Lycia hirtaria. The sequence continues at coordinate 40,813,513 of OX387382.1, read as the reverse complement.
TTACGAATAACCAATATCGTCAAATCCCATTTCCACTTGATATGTTCTGATCTCCCTGAGAACTATCTCGCAGGCGCCGTCTGTGGTCGGTTCGGACGTCACCGTGTGATGAATGACGACCAAATCTACGGGGCTTGGTAGACGCTCTTGTCGTAGCGAAGTTTCTCCCGCCCATTGTAGCATAGGCACTACGTTGCACTCTGAATGTGACAAAAATAAACAGAAATATACTCGTACTCAAACACAAAATACTGTACTGTAACCCTTAGAAGGGAAGTTACAAGAGATCCGCAAGGGTCGTTGTATGGCCTCTCCCACCCTATCTCGAATAGATAGATACTCGTACTCAGTTCAGTAGGTACCAAATATAAAAGTGTCTATCTTGTACCTAAGTAAAAGATATAGATAGTAGTTTAAGCAAATCAAATTTTATTTCAGGTAACTGTTCAATCTCTACGGACGCAGAGTCGAAGCTGAAAATACAAGTATAAAGAGCAAATAATTGTGATTGCGATTTAAATGGAATTTGTAAAGTTTGCTCCTCACTTTCGTGTCGGTACACCCTACACGTACAGTAATATTTTAAGGGTTGTTCTTTGTTGATTACGGAACCCTCAAAACGGAACGCAACAAAAGAGTTCCTTATTCTTACCGTCATCATCAGTGATGGTAGTGAAGGTGAATATTAATACCACAGCAACGAACATCACTACAACAATAATGGCTGGAGTAAGAACTACTTGGTACTTTCCCATCTTAGGTACTCTTTATTTTACTTTGCCGATATAACTAAAAAAAACCGGGTCTACACAACGCGCAACAGTGAAATTGCGCATGCCAAATTCCCTGGGGTTATTAATTTAAGCTCAATTTTCGATCTTGCCAAATGTTTTAATCGTTCAAAAATGATTTAATTCATATAGATTATTTTAGTTAAAAAATTTATAATTCAAAAAATGCATATGTATATGGAATTTGGCAAGCAAAACGATATAATCACAGTTATTTACACGAGACCAGCCGTGTCTTGTCTGTTATACGGCTCAACTGTAAAAATATAACTGACTCAAATAATAAATAAAACAAAAATTTCCTTATATCATGTGAATCCCCTTTTGTAAGTACTATCTCAAACTTTGTTGTTTTACATTGATTTAAGGAACCTGCTTGGGAGCGCCACATATGATTTTCCTTTAAAGCAACTTACCAGTAAAGTAGTTCTCTAAAATTCTGCAATATGGCGAGGTTCATATATTTCTGGTCAGTTAGGGCCAGGGTCAAGATAGGTACATAAAATTATATGTGCTAGTGATTCACTAATATAACTGTTATCTGATATGATATTTAAACCCCGTACACATTATATTACAATTATAAGCCTTTGCCCAGCAGTGGGATACTACAGGCTAACAACAACAAAACATTATATTAGCAATTGTTTAAAGTAAATAACCCCGCCTTTACAAGAGTGTTTTTCCAAAGCGCCCGCTATAAGCAGGTGTTGAAATTGAAATAGAACATAGGAATAGATATATATGGTTTCGCCATGTCAGTCTGTCTGTCTATCCGCGGCTCTGCTCAGACGATTAATAGGTATTAGAAAGCTGTAATTTGGCATGGATATGCATATTAGTTAAGTATGCCGGAAAATACGTAGAATAGAATCTTGAATTATTTTTTTTGGATATCTTCCGTACACAGAAATAATAATTCATAATTTCATAAATAATAATTCATTGGGGATGCATTATTATTTCTCATCTAACCCATCGTCGTGTAGGGTAGCGTTGGATAGGTAATAACCACATTAGGGTGTGCGAGAACCATTTTTCAATTTAGAGAACCATTTGCGAAATACCTATTAAATGAAGCGTTAATTGTGTTAGTCAAGTGTTTTAACGGTTTTAACCTTTCCCCTCTAACGGTCATACGTCATACAAAATAATAATAATAATACTATTTAAGTTTTTTATAATATTTATATTTTTGTATTTCTATTGTAAAAAAATTTGATTTAAGATTGAAATTGAATAAAGTGTATACTTAATACTATTTTTTTAATAGTAAGTATATAATATATTATGATGAAATTAAAAGGAAACCCAAGTAGGGTTTAAAAGTTAAAGAGCAATAGTCGATCAACTTAAAAAAAATGAACACAACATCACAACGCCGTGAACATGGTGCATGTAACTGTGCCGAAATATCGGGAGCTCAAAATTAACGCGAAGCACGGTAAATATCCCGTTAATAATAATAGTGTTTTAATGAATGACCGTGATAGTTTAAAAAAGTGTTTTAAAAAAATGTACTTAGAGAAAAAAGAAATTATAATTTTGCATAATTATTTTCTAAAATCCCACGAAACTAAAACCTGGCCCTGGCTACGCCCATCGATGGACTATGTGCTACTTTGTAGAGTACGCGTCTGAGTGACTAATAATTATATTTTAGGATTTTGCTATATTTTAAAAACATGTTTTACTATAACCCTTTTTTTTCTCAATTTCACATTTTCTAGAGGAAAAAAATACCTGCTTTGCCAATATACATGAAATGGGATGTGATTCAGCTTCCACATTCTTGATGCGCATAGAACAGAAGTAGAATTCCCTGCCACCGTTCCTGTTTCTTGAGAACCTGTTATCTTAGCATTTTTAGGGTTCCGTACCCAAAGGGTAAAAACGGGACCCTATTACTAAGACTTCGCTGTCTGTCTGTCTGTCTCCAGGCTGTATCTCATAAACCGTGATAGCTAGAAAGCTGAAATTTTCTCAAATGATGTATTTCCGTTGCCGCTATAACAACAAATACTAAAAATTAAATATTAAGGGGGTCCCCATACAATAAACGTGTTTTTTCGTATTTTTTTGCTCAATATTAAAAACGGTAACAGGTAGACGCTTCAAATTTTCACAGAATATTTACTTGTATATTACCTTTCAAAATAAATAATTAAATAACAATAAAGTAAATATTAAAGGGGGGCTCCCATACAACAAACGTGTTTTTTTTTGCCGTTTTTATATATAATGGTACGGAACCCTTCGTGAGCGAGTCCAACTCGCACTTGGCCGGTTTTTTTCTAGATTAAAGTGAATAGTATTATATTCTAAATCGACTAGCTAGCCTCGGCGACACCGTCGCTTACCACCAGCCGAGTTAGTGATCAAACGTAGATCTATTCTATACTTATATTTTAAAAAATGCACGTTCAATTAACTCCTTAACTAACAAAAAAAAACGTGTGTTGTAATAATAAACTTTATGAGATAATATACAAAATATTACATTGATATCTTATCATATACAGGCTGTTTACCAAAATAAAATCACAGAGTGTTCTCAGAACAAAATTGATGTCTTGTAACCCAGTATCTTTGTACAATCTTAACTGATAAACACTTATTTGCATAACTCTTATTGTTCCATTAAAAATATCCTGAGAATGTAACATAAAACAAGTGGAAACTTATCCTTATATATGACTAAATTATTTTAGCTGGGCCAGAAATGGTTTAATAGTAGATTGGATACAAGGATCGAAAGTAACCTATTTAGGCACGAGATGGTTTAGACTCAAGAACAGACTCGGACTCGGAACTCAAAGACAAAAGACACAACTTGAAAATGGCAAATGCGACCGTCCGAGTCCACATCCCCCTAAGGAGTAAAAAGAAGAAAAAGTGTCGACATGGTTCAATAGAAATATCAAAATAGAACGTGATTTTATAAATAATTGGACAGCACGGAAAAACATTTCTCCCTAGGGACGAAAAGTAGTACTTTTGTCCCTATGTACAAGCAACTTCAAGCATACTTTCCGAGCATGAGAAATGAAATTATATTTTTCATTACTCATACTCTGAAAGTAGGTCTGAAGTTGCCTGAGGAGCGGGTTGAAAGTAATACTTTCAGCCCTAGGGAGAATCGCTTTCAACTGCCAGCTGTCAAATAAAATAAAATAACTAGTTCTATTTTCACGTTTCTATTGAGCCATGTCCAACTTTCTTTAAAGCCACTCAATTACAGCGCGATGTAAAATTGAAATAACATAGTTTTTAATCTATGTAAAATAAAATTTACTAATTTTTTCTGTAGCTAATTCGTGTTTTTATTTTTACTTTCCTTGTATTCGTGAAAAGCACAGAGTTTACCTCGGGTTAAAGACTTATTTAGTCCCTCGAACTATTGGCGCCCTCACTTCGTTGGTCCGCCAAACCCCGTCTCGGGACTAAATAAGTTACTTTCACCCCTAGGGTAACAATGTACTATTGTGACATGAAGTACATGATCATTTTTTGCATAATTCATAAGTATAAAAATATAAGATAATATAGAAAAGATTGTACAAGAAATTGTTCAATACTAACTGTGCCCTGTGGTTTTACCCGCCTAATCATGAAAAATAGTGGTGATGACGATGAATTATTGCCTATGTCCATTTTCAGGTTCTAAATTATCTCTGTACCGTCGATTCAGCCGTTACATCGTGAAAAGTTAACAAACAGACAGTTATAGTTCCCGTCACGTTAAAAAGAACACTGGCCGTTTACATGCGCTGTCGTGCGCACCGAGCGTTTTATCGGTCAAAATGGTGGCATGAAGGGGGCGCGACGGGGCAACGGTCAGCCGGGCCCACGCTATTGGTTCGTCACTCGATGATCCCCGCGCTGAGATTGCGCTTCGTTTGCTCCCAAAGTAGAGTCACACGCACACACTTTGCACGACGATGGTTTTTGTTGGTTTTTTCCTATGACAACGCGGAAATCCAGTAGTTTTATCTATGTACGCAGTGGATGAAACGGAACGCGACATATTGAAATTCGTCAAAGCTGTGCGTGATTTTGTATGAGAATTTTCCGATTTTTACTATTATTTTTTAACCGACTTCCAAAAAGAAGGAGGTTCTAATTAGTTGAAATCCTTTTTTAATTTTTTATGTATGTTCCCCGATTACTCGAAGACACCTGGACCGATTTGAAAAATTATTGTTTTGTTTGAAAGGGTATACTTTTCAGATGATCGCATAGAAATCTAATCAAAATCGGTTCAGTATTTTGGTTTTTATAACAAAATTACTGGAAAATATGTCATCCAAGTAAACGAATTGCGTATTTTGAAGTCGTTTTTTTAAATTTTTTTAAACGATTACTTGTTCTCTTCTTTAAATTTACATAGTATATTATTATTATTTATTGGCGCAGCGACCCAAAATGTGTCTTGGCCTCCGATACTAGACGACGCCACTCTTCTCTATTTTGTGCACGTTCGTGCCAAGCATGAACATCCAGCTCCCTCAGATCTTTCTCCACTTCGTCTCTCCATCTATACTTGGGGCGCCCGACGGGCCTTCTCCCTTGCGGGATTCCCAAGTAGGCCCTTTTTTTTACATAGTATAAGAACTATCTAAAAAAAAAATGAAGTCTCAACTCGATTGGTTCTAAGTCATACCGTAAATGTTCTTGCTACAACCTATTTTATGTTTTAAGATCGAAACAAAAATAATGCCCAGTCTCACGTAAACATTATCTATTTAGAATTCCTGCATATTCAAAAGTACTAAGTAGCTAGTAATGTACCTATTGACAACGCCGCAAACTCCGGCAAAAAACAGAGCGAGCGCGGGGAGCGGGTGAGGAACCCGAGATTGGCGGGAGGCGAAGAGTGTCCGTTCTGTAATATTATTAATGTATTCTGTGCTAATACGCAAATATTTCTGGCCCCGCATACTCGTATTGAACATCGACTCGTGTATTTTTCAGCTACATTCGTGTACATTATTCGGCTTGCCGTAACCTGGCGAGTCTCTGCGTTAGTTCGTCCTGCTCCTGAGACACCACGGTGGTGGCGCCTACTGATGTGCTCGGGACGCCCGAAGGCAGCTCCATGTTTAGCTCCAATCTGGAAAGGTAATCATCACAGTGAGTGTGGTACAAAAATATTGTGAATGGGACGAAATAGACATAGGAAAAGGGATTTGAAGATTTCCACCTACCCCTACCTACATTTTCTTTGTTTCATTCAAAATTGCAGGCAGTAATGAAAGTGGTATTTTTAGGGTTCTGTTCCTCAAAAGAAAAAAACGGAACCCTTATAGGGTCACTGTTATCCGTCTGTCTCGGGAACGCGTGGAAGTATCGAGTTGAAATTAAAACCATATACAAAAATATATTTTCCCCCTTTTATTAATGACTAGCCGGTAGTTCTTTTATATACAGTACTAACGTACGGAACCCTAGGTAGGCGAGTCTGATTCGCACTTGTCCGGTTTTTTAATTAATATTTCCCTTCTGCCATTGTCAAGAATAAACAAGTATCAATATTAAAAGAAAAACAAAATACACGACTGCAGAAAACCAGTTTTTAGTCTAACTTGCGATTACGTTATGCTTGATAAGCTGTTGAATGTACGTTTTTTTTAAAAAGTATGATTAATTATCAAGATTATAAATGCGCATTTTTTTTAATAACTTAGAAAATCACTTATTTATTACGAAATATGTCATCAGAGGTTACGAAAAAACTCATTTTTTTGTGAGAGCTGTATTATTATTATTATTACAAAAAATATAGCCTATGACATGACTCACAGTCATGTCATAGGCTATATTTTATATGTGTATATGTCATGATGGAGTGAAGTCGAATCTAATGACACCTCACACATCAAAATCTGCCAAACCGTTTAGGCTGCATTCGATGATATAGAAACATATGTACAAACATACACACATTCGGAAAAAAACCTTCTTTCTTATGCAGTCGGGTAAATAGTGGTACCATCAACCATCATAGCTAGAAATAAAAGCCAAAATTCATACCCAGCTTCATCAGCGACTTGGTGCAACAGAGTGTCGACGTCCCCTTGAGGGACAGTTGTGGTAGTTGTCTGCGACATTGCATTCTCCATGTATGAGGACTGCACATCCAGGTCCTCAAATTGACTCTCAAACTTGTCCATAAGTGTGGATATCTTCTCTAGGTTCATGGATTTCATGGCTGCATCCATTGCTTTCACTACACCTGCCATGGACTGTGTGACCTAGAGATTGACAATAATACATTTAGTTATGGTTTTATTCATAATCTCTTGGAGCACACAAACATTATTTTTTTAATGCGAGATAGATCTACGATTGACCACCAACTCGCCTGATGTTAAGCGACGGTGTAGCCGAGGATGGAGCTTGTCGATCTAGAAGATATCTATTCACTCTAGCCTTGAAAATTCCAAGATTGTAGGTCTCAGGAAACAGAGAACAGAATAGGGAATATGGTAAGAATCTGAATCCAAAATCTTAATATAGTCCTAAATATTAACAAATTAATCAACTTAATATTATTATTTCTTTATTTTGCACATATTATTATATAAATTGACCAATGCCTAATTATTCATATATTTAAATAATGTCTCACATATTGTTTTATAATTATTTATTATAATGACATTCAAAATTGTAATTAATGAATTGAATTGTAGGTTAATGTTGATATATATGTATAATTATGACTCATTTGTGACCTGATGAATTTGTATTTATCTTAAAATAAACAGTAAAAAATATATCCCACTTTCATAACCTTTCTTACTTATTACTTAGGATGTGTAGCAACTTGAATTAGCAGTGAGCTGAACCATGTCACCACAGAATCAATAAAAGGGTAAATGAGATCTGAAATATGTGGCAACCATTACTCTCCTAGACCACCTTTTAGATAAAAGAGCAAAACTCTCACCACTACATAGAGCATTGAAATTAAACAAATTTTAATGGATGCATACACTAAATTCATTAAAATTTATTTAATTCAAATAAGTAACAATCTCTAAAACCTTAGAAAACATTACAAGGAGGACATTACAAACATTACCTATGGCCAACACCAGACTCTAATATGATGATCATTTGCAGATTATAAGTTGCAATATTTCAAAAAGAATATTACCTTTCTGGTGGTTAGCGCAGTTTGTACTCTGCTAGATACTGCATCCACTCTAGCAGACATGCGAAGATAATTTAAAGCTTGGTTTTTCTGTCGTATTGCATTCTCTGCGTGTATCCTCGCACCTTCCATGTTGCCTTTCTGTATTGCTTTCTTAGCCTTTTCCTTTTCTAGCTTCTCTTCTTTTTCACATTTTTTTGAATTTCGTTCAAGCTCTTTCACAGCGAATTTTAAATTGAATAGATGTTCTGGGAGGGTGAGTTAAGGTATAAATGAATATAATAGAACTTGTATTAAACGGCATTAGAGTCATTAGACGCAAATATCTTTTATACCTATTCTTCTCCTATTACTCATCAAGCAAGTTGCAAGTACCATTGTTTTTACATCTTGCTTGATTGTTTGAGATTCAATGGTACTTACCATCCATTGTGATCAAAGTGTGCACAATTTATCAGGAAGGTTTGCTTACTTAGGATGTGTTTAATAAAGTTAATATATTTTTTAGAACATTAATGATAAAACTTGTAAAAGGATACTTTCCATAGCGGATGATGACATTTCGTTCCCCAGTTTGACGGCTTTTATTTACAGAATACACAGAAACTCAGGCAAGACGCCTTTTTTTTAAGTTATAAACTTTATTTTTTATAATTTACAACAAGAGAAAAAGTATAATATTAATTGATTGATGACTCACTCACTCAGAAATCTCAGAATCAGAGAAATTCCGTGCAAGCAACTCTGAAGTACTAACCGCGGCTCTACACTTGTGCCGTGAATTCACGGCGCCAATTTGCGGCAGAGGCGCACCCTCCACATTCACGGAGGTCACTCAGTTGTGCCGTGAAACCTGCCGTGAAACGGACGTCGAAACTGCTGCTGCGTTAACTTTGTTTGATGAAATCGTTCGAAAGCGTTGGAGAAAAAGGAGTTGATGGATGACTGAAATATATCGTAACCGATCGATATTAATTTGAAAACTAATCCTTCTCCAGGCGACATAATTTTACTTTTATTATTATGATGTGGATGCTTCGAGTCCCACAGTATACGTTCAGCGTAAAAATATTTCAGAAAGCGAATTTCTAATTCACTATCTCAACGTATATTAATCCGATGCGCTACCATTTAGCCCGCATTACACGTCCGTGTGCATCAATAGTCAGGAGCAAACTGGCACGGTGCCGTGAATGTGGATGTGCACGCGTGAACGAGGCGCGAACTAGGGATGGTGCGTATATACGCAACCAGGTTTTTACACCAGGTATTTGCTTGCAAGTGTGCCGACCAGGTGCCGCCCCGAAATACTAGCAAGGAGAAAAAGTCTTAAAAGTATTTACTTTACTGGATTTCGCGAATACTATAATGCTTCTTATTGAAACATTTACAATGAACAATTTCCTATGCAAGTATTTTAGTTGAAAAACTCGCTACGCAATTTTGCTCCTTATTATTACTTAAATACAAATCAATTTTCTTTAACGAAAAAAATACTTTCAAGGGTTTTGACCCTGGTTTTTGGCGCTTCACTCGGGTGTCATCGTCAAATACACGGAACGAATTAGGCAAGCAATATATATCGCGCTCGCTCAGTCATGTTTGGTGTCGTTTGGAACGTTTTGAATTTCGTGAATGCCATTATGCTTCTTATTATAACGTATATAATGAACGATATCCTATGCAAGTATTTTAGTAGAAAAACTTGTTACGCAATTGTGCACCTTATCTTAGTTAAAATACAAATCAATTTTCTTTAACGAAAAAAATACTTTTAAGGGTTTTGAGCCCTGGTTTTTGGCGCTGGTATTTTTATGTGGGCGCACTTGGAAGCCCTGGTATGAGATTTTGCAAGTATAACCCATCCCTAGCGTGAACTGCCGCGAACCCTTTGTCGCGGGACAAAATACCGACTTCGATCGGGGAACAGGCGTGAATGGCCGCGAACGCCGTGAAAACCCTCCACACTTATGTTCACGCCTGTTCGCGGACGTTCACAGCACAAGTGTAGAGCCGCGGTAAAACAGCTGACAATGACAGCCAGTGACTAGCTGACAGCGGACGTATAAAAAATCTTTCGATTGTTCGATTGTGCGCTGTAATCGTAGTTTATGTGGATAATAATTACAGTAACAACTAATTTGTTTTCAATATCAAACATTCTTGAGAGTAGGACGGCGGCTAGTATAGTTCCCGTCACGTAAAAAGAACGCTGGTTTGTTCGCGCTTACGAACAAATCAGCGTTCTTTTTACGTGACGGGAACTATAACTACACGGTTACAGAGTCCCAGTCATTTTATGAAACGACAAAATATTACGGTGTCTTTTAGCAAAAGTTCGCTTGGATACATATATTATTGTAGAAAACAAAGTTTATCTATGGCTGATTTATTATTCTGAATGTTGGTGTGCTTGTTTATCTGACCAATCCCCAGACCAATCGCAGCCAAGAGAACAAAATCTTTGACAATACAATATCATAGAAATGTCAAAAACAAAAAAAAAATGTTAAGAAAATTGAACGGAGTGTGAATGTGAAGTGTTGAGCTGCCGAATTTTATTTTGGAAGTGAACGAAAGAATATATCGTCAAATAAATCCCAAACAATCGTTAAAATCCTATTGTCTTATTGCGTGAAACAAATTATATTTGAATCAGAGTTGTAACCTTAGATAAGTTTTTAGATTATTTTTATGTTGTAATAAGCTAGTGACATTAACATTAATCCCAAACAACATCGAGTAGGCAGAGGACATCGGCTGGGCGTAAAAAGAAAATGGCGTGCGCTACACTTAAAAGAAATTTGGACTGGGAGTCTATGTCGCAATTACCGACGAAAAGACGAAGATGTTCTCCATTTCCCGCAAGCTCTAGCACAAGCCCTGGTATTCGGGTGCCTGAACAACGCTCTGCATTTGGAGAAGCCGTTAGTGCACCTGCAAAAATGACTCCAGGTTTGTTTATTTTTTTACAAAATCTCTCAGATGATTTCTATTAATTCACAGGTACCTGAGAGGTGTACAAATTCTGGATATATCTTCATTCATAGCGTATAATTAGTAGGTTGTAATTACAAACGCCATTAATTTGTCCTATCATGAATATTTTTATCATATTAGAGCGAGATAGATGATGCGTAAAGACCGTTGTGTGGATTTTTAATCTCCTTTTGTCTGGTAGGCCTCTAGCTAGATAAATTTTTATGGTATATCTTTGTAGAAATAATCAAACTATGTGGGTAGTGGCACTTTAACTCCTAATTTACGGTAGCAAAGCTTTACCATGAAATCTAAAATAAAAGACTTGAATTAATATTGGTTCAAGACAATGATTTGTGGAAATCATTTACACTATGAATAATGACTATGCAAAAATACTTTCAAGACTTCAGTGAACTTAAATCATCTTACAAATTACAAAGTTAATTTAACTTTAATACAATTCTCTTAATTCAAATCATATACAATTTATCCTAGCTTGAGATATGCTACGATTTTTTTATTTTTTTAACGTCAAAATAATATCAGCTGATAATTATTGATATAAAGCTAACTCACACACTGGAAAATAATGGAAAGTTTGTATGTTTGTCACTTTCTCATCCTGAAATTAATGAAAATTAATGACATTTTGGTATGGAAATACCTATCACCATACTTTAACACAGGCTGTTTTATCCTGAGATAATTAAAAGTCCCTGAGGTATTTATTTAGTTACCATGGGTGAAATTGCAAAGCAGTATTTCATAAACATAAAATTCATTCTGTGCAGCTGTGTGGTATTTTTTGTTTTTGTTGCTACCAGTTTATAATCCATGAAGGTTATAAAAACAGCAGGTAGATAGTTTTTTCTACATTGCTTGTTAAGCATCAATAATAAAAATGGAAGTTGTGGTATTTTTTGTTTATCTTGATACAATATGTTATCTTGTATGGCAGCTATTCAGTCTGAAAGAATGAGATATATCAGTTAAGTATCAATTTTATGCTATCAATCAATGCAATCATTATTTCTTACTATTTAATTACAATAAGGTTGAAACTCCATATATACATTACTTTATTCTATTCTATACTTAGGACTATTTTATGTAACTAAACTAAATCAGGCAGTCAGCAGACAGGCGTCAAACAGCACATAACGTACATAGGTTGTCAATTATTGCTAATGTTAGTGATGGAAGCACAAAAAAAAACGAACAAATTGCCTTTGCCACGCGTGAATACTAGTTTTGTAAGGCGTTTTGGCCAGTTTGTCAGAGCCACATTGTAGATATGCTACAATGTGGTGAATAAACACTGCAAATTGAAAGATAAAAGTATCTATGAGGCCAAGAAGTTGCTACGTCTGTTTCTTATGATGTTGAGTTACAGAGAAACTGAAGACTTGATGAAAATTATATCATATATCCTTCTTTCTCTCTATATGTTTATATAATTGTATATTATGTTTGAGTGCGTCTGTGTGTGTGTGTTTATGTGTATACATGTGTGTTGGGGTATGTGTGTGTATTTATGTATATATATATATATATATATATATATATATAAGGTTCCGTACAAACTAATAGATAAAAGGAATATATAAAAAAATATATGATTTCCCATATATTTTTTTATATTTTCCTTCATAAAGCGAAAAATATACATCATAAAAATATTTAAAAACCTGTTTTAGCGTATGCTAATGAAGCTCTTTGATATGATACCCACATGATACGGTTAATTCACTTTAAAATTTGGACCCTCATTCCTTGCATAAAGACACTAGTAAAAATGTCCAGTTTTTGGATTGTTACCTTTATGTGTACTCTAACACAATGCTTCTTGCCAAATGTCATAGTTCTAGGTCAACGGGAAGTACCCCATAGGTTTGATTCCCTTGTGAGTATTGAAATGTGCATTTTTTATGACATATTTATTCGGCTGTAACTTTTTTTACGTAAACTGAGAAATTTGGTTTTTCTTTCTGCAGCAAAAAACTATGGATCTGCATATATGGTTTTAATTTCAACTCAATACCTTCACACGTTCCCGAGAAAAAGGTTTTGACACCTGGACGGACGGACAGATGGACATTTTCCGATTTATGAAGGATAATATAAAAAAATATATAATTTCCCCCTTTTATCTACTAGTTTGTACGGAACCCTCGGTGGGCGAGTCTGACTCGCTTTTGTCCGGTTTTTTTTTACTAAACTGCAAAAAGAGAAGAACAATGTTTTTGGGTGTACATATTATTTCTTTATTTATTTGATGATAGATGATCAACAGAAACTGATGTGTCTATATCCTGTAGTGCTGAAATTTAGTAGCAGCTTAGGATACTTTTTCTTTCTTGATTCATCCATCCAGTTTATTTTTAAACTGGTTAACTTGACTTTACTGTTATATCTACACTAATATTATAAAGAGGAAAGATTTGTATTTTTGTATGTTTGACAAACTATCACTCAAAAACGACTCGACCGATTTCAAAAATTTTTTCACCACTAGAATACTACATTATCCCTGATGAAAACAGGCTATATTTATTACCAGAAAAAATTAGAGATCCCTACTAAAACTTCAATAATGTAACGCAAGGTGTAATTTTTTTTGCCATAAAATGTCTTTCATCGCATGCGCTGCGCAAACTATTGTTGATAGAACAAAAAAATGTTCTACAGTATTAAAGAACATACCAATATCTACAAAAATCGTCGCGATGGCATATGTCCAACTATTGTAATTATGCCACTATAACTGCTTTTTTACATTTAAAAAGTTGATAAAAATGCCGACCAAAATCAGACCATGTTATCCATACCTTGGTATTAATCCTTATCCATATAAATCGTTTCGTATTCAAGACTGTTTCAATACCTGTAGATTACTTTTGTAATTATTCAAATCGGACATTCCATTCAAAAGATATTACGAATTTAAAAAATACTAATAGAAAAATAAACGCCGTCGCGCCGCGCGCCTCCGCGCCGATGGCTGGGCCCTTATTCCGTATGACCATCGGTCGCGTTCACGTACGTAACGTGCGTGCATTGACAATGAAAATTAGCCTTTATGTTTAAGAAGTCAAAGTCTAATTTTCATTGTAGATGCACAACGTCAAATTCACGTCATAACGTGAATGCGTGGGGTCACATGTGATATGACCCCACGCAGCGAAATACGTTACTCATATTTGAGTAAACATAATAATATATATTTTGTCAACTTCTCGCTGACACATAATGACACTTGCGGAAAGAAGACAGAGAATTTGAGACGTTGATCAAAGTTAAGTAACATTTTTAGGGTTCCGTACCTCAATAGGAAAAAATGGAACCCTTATAGGATCACTTTGTTGTCCGTCTGTCTGTCTGTCCGTCTGTCCGGGTGTCAAGACCTTTATCTCGGGAACGCGTGAAGGTATCGAGTTGAAATTAAAACCATATACCTACGCAGATCTATAGTATCTTGCTGCAGAAAGAAAAATAAAATTTCTCAGTTTTCGTAAAAAAAAGTTACTGCTGAATATGTCGTAAAAAACGCACATTTCGACACTCACAGAGGAATCAAAACTATGGGGTACTTCCCGTTGACCTAGAACTCTGAAATTTGGCAAGAAGCATTGTGTTAGAGTACACGTAGGTATAGGAAAAAATCCGAAAACTGGTCATTTTTAATTTAATCGCAAAAAATAGTGTCTCTATGCAAGGAATGAGGGCCCAAATTTTAAAGTGAATTAACCATATCATGTGGGTTATCATATGAAAGAGCCTCATTAGCATAAGCTAAAACAGGTTTTTAACACATTCTTCGCCCCCTGCAGACCCTTCACTTCAGCTGGGAACCAAAATTTTTAGGCGAATTTTGATTAAGTACAGAGTGGCCGCGCAAAGCAACGTTGACTGCTTCAAACGCGGCGGGTTGTTGGTTTACTGACTACTACAAAATGAACGGGATGCTCGCTCGGATCCGAGTAGGAGGCGCCGCTACTATAGCCTCATTCCACTCGGATCCGAGTGGTGAGCAAAGAATGTGTTAAATATTTTTACGATGTATATTTTTCGGTTTATGAAGGAAAATATAAAAAAAAAATTATAATTTCCCCCTTTTATTTAGTTTGTACGGAACCCTCGGTGGGCGAGTCTGACTCGCACTTATCCGATTTTATTACATCTTACATCGCATGCACTGCGAAAAGTATTCATAATAGAACAAAATTTTGTGCAAAAATAGAACGTAGGTTAGTATTTAGGTTAACTATTACATATAAACGTATACTTTTGCTATAGTTTTGCGACAAGGATAAATTAAAGGAATGAAAGGTCCAAAGTTTTAATGTGAGGGAAATTAAGGTTTTCATTTAGATTAACTAACAGATATCAGATGAAAACGGCTACTATTGTTTTGCTACTTAGGGTTAAAAGGTGGAAGTAAAAGATTGTATGAATGTTAGGGACACGAAATGTAGTATTTAGATTAACTATCAAATATAAACGAATACTGTTATTATAGTTTTGCGTCAGGGATGAATTAAGGGGTAGGAAACGGGGGTAATTGATTGTGTAAAAGTTACAAGGTTTTAATTTTGGGGATATTAATTCCAGTATTTATATTAACTAAGAGGTGCAAACGAATACTGGTATTATAGTTTCGTAACGACATTGACGAATTAAGAGTTATACACGGAGGGAGGGCAGTTAAAAGATTACACATAAGTTCCAGGGTTGAATGTTAGGGTGAGAGCGGGGCAAGAGGGAGCAGAGCTGGCGAGAGTGAGGCATTATTGTGATGGATGGAAGCGCCACGGGAGCGGGGTGAGAATGGGATAAAATAAGCGAGGTGGGAGAGAGTGTGGGGCGTAATAAGCGAGGTGAGAGTGGAGGGATTACAGTGAGAGGGGTGGGATTACGGTGGAAGGGGGTAAGTGTGGAGCAGGAGTAAAGTGGGAGTGAAAAGGGAGCAACAGACTCGGGCTGGGAGCAAGGTGGAAGCGAAACAAGTGGAACGGTATCGGTGTGTCAGTCAGGGGATGCAGGAACGGTGAGTCAAGTGGGGTGCGGTAGGAGCGAGGTAAGAGCGGGAGAAAAGCAATTTGTGAACGGTATGAGTACAGGAGTTGAATGAGAGTGAGGCGGCAGTAGGGTTGGAGCGAGGCGGGAACGGAACGGAGTGGGAGCGAGGAGAAAGTAAAATGAGAACAAAGTGGGAGTACGAAAGGTGCGAGGCAGAATAGCGAGTGAGTGTAGGGTGGAAATGGAGTGAAAGCTATCTGAGATCGGGAAGAACGGAACAGGAACAAGTTGAGAGCCGAACGAGAGCAGGGTTGGAGCGGGCCGAGAAAGGGATGAAAGTTTATTTTTTCATTGAAATACATAAATCTACGTTATACCACTGACTCGACATTAATAGATTGGGTCGGAAGATTGGTTGAAGCAGGACGGAAGTGCGGCGAGATTGAGTTAGGAGTGAAACACGAGCAGGGAAGATGCGGTACAGGAGCATTAGCTTGGTGGGGGTGCAGTGAGTGCAAGTAGGAGCGTGACATGAACGAATTTCTTACGCGTACGAAGTCGCGGCGGGCAGCTAGTGTATTATGTTTCTATATGACCTCCCTAAACTCAGCCTAAACGGCTTGACAGATTTTGATTGTATGGTTGTCAAATGTCATCTAGACTAATCTTATTGTGATTATTATCTTTCAAAATGGTCTATTTTGGATTTTATTTTTATTTTGAATACAATACATATTTACACTAAATCAAGTAATTTAGCCAGGCTTAAATGTTTAGTAGTCAAGTGTCAAGTTTTACACTAAAGCCATGTTTGATAGAAGTAAACCAATTATAATTAGTTATACTTTGTATGTATTTAGATCTACATAGATGCAATTTAATTCAATTATGTATCTTAGCAATACACTTGATTTGTCAATAGATCCTATATAATCAAAATAATAATTACAATGAAAATAAAAGTAATTTAAAAAAAGTAAACCAACTGCAAACTGAAAAGAGAGAAATAACACGAAGAAAACCAATATTGGGCGTCTATCTAGGTAGGCACGTACACCAACTATTTTTTGAGGTCTATTTTTAAAAACGCTTCACTACTATTGTAACGCCTAGTTTTGCGTTATAAAGTATGCCAGATCCTTTTTTACATAGTATGTGTGATAATCGTACCGAATTTCGTTCAAACCCGCCCAATAGTTTGTATAGCATCGTTGTAAAGCTCATATTTTAAAACTAAAAAAGTCCATATCTTGAAAACTACTTAACCGATTTTAATCAAACTTACGGTGACTCCTAAGTTGAGAGCTACTTTATTCAATATAGAAAGAAATTTGCTATACGACTTTTAGTTTCTGCGTAATATGTGGACAAACATACGTACACTTATGAAATTTGGCACACATGCTTAGAAGCTGGTATAGACTAACATGTACAAAAACTGTGCAGTTCTGACAATATTACAAACATACAGGTCGAATTGATAACCTCCTTTTTTTGAAGTCAGTTAAAAAGATTATCGATATAAATAACAAAAGTTAATACAGTTAAAAAATATGATTAATTATGTCAATGTATTATTACCTGTCATATTTTTTTTTTTATCAGCCCTGTTTGTACAAACTGTCCCACTGCTGGGAACGGGCCATCTTCTCATTGTGAGAAGGGTTAGGCCATAGTCTGGCACGCTGGCCAAGTGCGGGTTGGCAGACTTCACACATCTTCAAGATCATTGAGAACTCTCAGACATGTAGGTTTCCTCACGATGTTTTCCTTCACCGTTTGAAGTTGGCGGCAATCAACAATACGCACATAACTTCGAAAAGATAGAAGTGCGTGCCGTGGGATTCGAACCCAGGACCTGCGGATCGCAAGTCAGACGGTCTCACCACTAGGCTGCCGGAAACTTCAATTATCACCTGTCGGAACTTCAATTATTATTACCTGTCATAAATAAAGTTAATAAATAACTAAGCACTTTGTTTAAAATATGGTGTGTGTTACAGATCTGATGGCACAGGAGATTCGCAACGAGATGAAGCGGCTACAGCGGCGGCGGCAGCTGCGTATGTCTGGCGGCGCCGCCTCCTCGTCGTCAGGCAGCGAGGGCGACTGCAGCCCCCCGCACCCCTCGCACGCCGCGCCTACAACACACACCTACAGCCGAGCACTCTTCACATTCAAACAGGTATTCAACAAGTCTGTTGAGACTAGAGCCTTAATTGGCTGGCCTCGCAGCTCAGTTGGTAGTATGTCGGCCTGCTAAGCTGTAGGTTGTTCGATCCCCATCCAGGACAAACATTTCTGTAATAAACATTTAATAATTTTCACCATCTTATGAAATGCAAAATTAATAATTGTTTTCCTCTGTAATATTATAAACTTGCACTGTAAAGGATGACAGTCCTGGTTCACAACTAGTTGTCTCCTGGTGATAATGTGATAATTATGACTCAATTACTCTCCTCAGAAATATTGTGGTTGATAATTCAGTTTTTACTATAGTGATGTTTTGTTTTGGAGTTTGTGTCTCCTTGTAACATGTTATGCTGGATCCACACGCTTGCCAAACCTCGGCAAACTACCACAAATTCAAACGTATAGATAGTGCGTTTGCTTGATTTGCCAAGCGTTTATTTATCTTGGCTTGCCACCGACCCGCGCGCGCTCTGTCGGTTTTTGACGTCCAAATCAAAGGAAGTTTGCGATGAGCGCTTGCGATGCATCCACATATTTGTGTGTAGTCAGTATGCCTTATGCACTGGCGGCGAATAGAAATATAATATAAATACTAATAATAAATAAATAAGTAATATAATAATATCATACAATATAATACAAATACGCAAAACTAAATGTTAAAGCCGACACGAGATCGACGTCCGTCATGCTTGCTTGTCTTTAAAACACTTAACGCTCTCGCAAGCATGTGGATACCGACCGGCGTTTGTGCAAGGGTGTGAAGGAGTTTGGAGTTTGTGGCCAGTGTTAAACGTCTGGCCTCGGCATTAAAAGAACTGTTGAAATCATAATTTTTGCCAACACATTACGAACTTTTCATACAGCAGGACAAAACTGTTTTATACACGTCTAAGTCACAAGGCTTAGTCTAACTAACCACACCATGTTACCACCAGAAAGAGAGAGAGAGAGAGACATGTCTGTTGATTATATGATCTAATATAATCAAAATAATTTAATAATAATAAAAATAAATGTACCTCCTGTGCAATGAGTGCTATTAATATATGTGATATATCCCTTTACATAATGTTTTAATTCCTAATATACTTTGGCATAATGAGTCGGGCAACTCTGGCATAATATTGTTATTGCCATAATATTACTTATCCATATTATTTGTTGGCATACTGTATTGAGAGGCATAATTTTGTTTTTGGCTATATAACTTTGGACTACTCTGCAAAAGTCGCAAAAATTTTTATTATCATATTCTTTTTTGTCTAAAAGTTATTTGACAAAAATATCTTCGGAAATAATTGACCTTTAATTATATGAAAATAAACTACATTGGTAGTGGTTCCAAAAATTCGTTAGCCGTAAGTTTCATTTACCTGAACAGTAATTAGGTTAGGTTCTTTAGGTTTCTGTTTATTATACATATAAACTTTCGTATTACCAACATCCGATTACGAGATGAGTTAACAAATGTTAACAAATGAAATGTTAAGAAATGAAGTTAACAAATGAACGGTCGGGATTTTGATAGTGTTTTGAAATATATTATAGTTATAAATATATATGTAATTTATTATAATTATGAATAAAGAATATATCCGATAATTGAAATTTCGGTTTATAGATAGGTAACCTCATTATGCGCCTACTTGATTAATTAGATAGATATTCAAGGATGTTACTTTTTAACACCCGACCCAAAATAAGGCGTCGTTTTTTTTATCTTTAATATACTTATACTTTTTATACCAATGAATACTATGAATTTATGTCGTTATGCATGTAGAACATTATTTCAAAGAATAATATGCTTGTTTATTTGATTTGGCAACTGTTGTTAGGAAAAAAATATTATGCGGAATTATTATTATGCTAATACATCATTAGTAAAGCTGAAGTTATGCTAATACATTCGACATTAAACTTTATGCGAGTCAATAGTTAAACCATGTGAAATTACTAAAATAAGAATGTCGATAATCATTACTGTTAAAAATAAATATGAAAGGAAAAATATTAATACATAATAAAAAGATGCTGTATAGTATAAGGCTTATACTATAAGCTATGTATATTGTGCAGGTGCGCATGATCTGCGAGCGCATGCTCCGCGAGCAGGAGGCTGCGCTGCGCTCGGAGTACGAGTGCGCGTTGAACACGAAGTTGGCAGAACAGTACGAGGCGTTCGTGAGGTTCAACCTGGACCAGGTTCAGCGCCGGCCGCCGCCTGCCGCCTGCCATGCGACGGACGACCTGATGCACCAGGACCTCGTGCCCAGCTGTCAGTATATTAACACATGTTGGACACACAACACACTATATATTAACACATACATATGTTCGTGAGGTTCAACTTGGACCAGATTCAGCGTCAGCCTCCGCCCGCCGCCTGCCACGTGTCGGACGGCCTGATGCACCAGGACCTCGTGCACAGCTGTGTATATATAATAACACACGTTCGTGAGGATCAACCTAGGCCAGGTGCAGGGCGCAGCTAGTATTGAAATAAAGTTGCTATTACGATTGTGATAACCCCCCTTTAGGGGATTATAAATGGCGGCCATTCTAGAAAATTCTTTGATGGCTCCTAGCTAGAAAACAAATTAAAAAAAATGTGACAGCCTTCTGACAACGTGAAAGTCACATTTTGGCTCGTGACAGGAGGAGTGCGGGGAGTGGGTGAGGGCCCCGAGATTGGCTGGAGTTGAGAGCGTCCGTTTTGTATGTACTATTAAGGTGTTCTGTAGTATTACTACACGCTACACTTAATATATTCTTCATCACTATTATCATCTCTGCCACAATAAGACCTCTGGACCATGGATTTAAAATAAGACCATTTAGAAGTAGCTACACTTTATGAAATCTACTCTTTATCAACATCATCTCGGCCACAAAAAGACCACAGCTGGACATAAGCATCCCCCAAGGATTTCTAAAAAGACCAATTGGAAGAGGCTTGCATCCAGCGTCTTTGTCACTTGTATGAGGTCTTCTGTCCTTCTTAAAAATATAAGCTGTGATAATAATTATATGCAGTGAGAAGGCGTTAAATGTTTTCGCCAAAATCCCTTATAACTTTGAAATGTTTAAAGAACTGATTTCGAGATTTAGCATGCAGTCCTGCCCAACTAATTTAACCAAATGAAACTGAAACAATGTCTATAACTAATCGGTCGACTGGGGATCTTCTCGTGTATGCCACACACATTCTGAGCGAGGCCATCGAGAACAATGGTGAGGCCTTGGCTGTGTCTCTCGACATTTCGAAGGCTTTTGATAGGGTTTAGCATGACAGTCTCCTTAACAAGCTCTCATCTTATGGACTACCTGCCTCCTTCTGCTCTTGGATTAAAGACTTCTTGAGAGAACAATCGATTCGAGTGGTTGTTGACGGGTGCTCGTCCGATCAAATGGCAATAAACGCCGGTGTACCTCAAGGGTCTGTACTCTCCGCTACTCTCTTCCTGCTGCATATTAACCTGACCTGCTGAAACCTGGTATCTTAGGGTATGCAGATGACAGCACAGTTGTGGAAAGATTCTGGTCCAAGAGCCAAAAAGGCGGAAATCGAGGCTTTGAGAGAAGATATGGTTGTGCGTACGAATAAAGCTCTAGAAGCTGTGTCCGACTGGGGTGACGAAAATCTCGTAAAATTCAACGCCAACAAGACTCAAGCCTGCCTTTTCTCCGCCAAAAAGAGTGAGTTTATTTTGTCTCCTACTTTCCGAAACATACCCATATCATTGGCAGACCGTCTTGAACTGCTGGGACTCACGTTAACCCCAACAATGAACTTTAAGGGCTACCTTGAATCTAAGGCTAAACTGGCTAGTAAAAAGCTTGGCATCATTAATAAGGTTAGGCGATACTTCTCACCGGGACAACTGCTGCATCTGTATCAAGCACAGGTCCGATCGTGTATGGAGTACTGCTGCCACCTTTTTGATGGATCAGCCAAGTATCAGCTGGAAGCTTTGGAATCAGTGGACCGGCGAGCTGTGAGGTTAATCGGTGACGATAAACTAGCTGCCAAGAAGCTATTTAGTCTCGAGCACCGCCGTAAAGTAGCATGTCTGTCTATTTTCTACAGGATTCATTTCGGGGAGTGTGCGCAAGAGCTTCACGACCTAATTCCACCATCCCCATTTCACTACAGGACTAGTAGAAAGTCGGCGAATTACCACCCATTTCTCGTTGAAATGCCGAAAATCCGTACTCAGCGATATCGATCCACATTCTTGTTGCGTAGTGCACAATAATGGAATTCTTTGCCGCCATCTCTGTTTCCTGAGACCTAAAATCTTGGAATTTTCAAGGCTAGAGTGAATAGATATCTTCTAGATCGACGAGCTCCATTCTCGGCCACACCGTCGCTTAACATCAGGCGAGTTGGTGGTCAATCGTAGATCTATCATCTATAAAAAAATAAAAAAAACTGTAGTTTCCTTGCATTAGTGGCGAGGATTCTGGCGTGACTCATCACCACAGAATCGCGGCGCCATATCGTTTATATATTGTCTGCGCCATGTCGTTTACGCGTATGGCACCACATAAATGACATTGGATCGACACCTGGGCCTTGTTAGCTACTGGGTAGGATTTTACCAGTGGTTATACTTCAAATGCTTTTTTAATTTAATTTATACAGTAAAAGCTCCTTATTCGCGTCGTATACGTTCCGTAAATATGCCGTGAATATGGAATGCTGATTTGTATGGGATTATAGGGGATACGTTCTTAGATGACCAAAAAACAACAAATAGTTATGTAAAAAAAACCCAATTTAATTGAAATTTGTACAAACTGTGCCCGCGCCACCGCTGGGCGCGGGCCATCTTCTCATTATGAGAAGGGTAAGGCCATAGTCTACCACGCTGGCCAAGTGTGGGTTGGCAGACTTTACACATTTTCAAAATCATTGAGAACTCTCAGACATGTAGGTTACCTCACGATGTTTTTCCTTCACCGTTTTGAAGTTGGCGGCAACCAACAATACGCATATAACTCCGAAAATACAGAGGTGCGTGCCGAGGGATTCGAACCCAAGACCTGCGGATCGCAAGTCAGACGGTCTCCCGACTAGGCTGCCGGAAACTTTTTTCGTCGGAAAACGTCAAAGGTAAAGCCGAACCAACAACGGCGATAGCATTTTAACATACTTTAGGTGTAGTTGTACTTAGTAGTTGTAATAATTCTATTTAAGGTAAGGTCTATTTAATTTTTTTATTAGTCCATTAGCCGACACGTTTAAAAAGGATACCGAATGCTTTTTATTAATATGTATGTACCGATTACCGTTTGGATCCGCGAATATAGGAATTGGGTCGCAATTTTTTTATCCGCGAATAGTGAAAACGCGAATGAAGGAAGCGCGAATAAGGAGCTTTGACTGTAATTACATAATATAAATACTAAATTGATTTCTAATTCTTTTGCAGATTTGTCCTAATACATGGGAGTGGAAGTGCAGTGTAGCTCTGCAATATATCAAGACAAACATATTTTGGCATATGTGAATATTATATGCAGGAATATAAAGTATCCTGTAACATTCAACATATTGTGATTGCTGGTGGAATTTGGCCTACAAATTTAATTGTACATACAATATGTTAATGACTGATATTTATGTTTACAAACTATATTCATGATAATGATTGACAAATTGGGTAGTGGAGTGGAAGTATTACTGAGTTTGCACATATTGCAGACTTGCCAGCATTCGTGCCTGCTTTATTGCATTTTTTTTTTGTAGCTAATGACAATATTATCTAGGCCAAATTCCACCGTTTAGTGCATGCCACATACACATAAATTAGCTTATAACGCTTTAGGTAAGGTTTGCTGGAAAATTGTGTTCATAGACTGACAGCACCGGAAGGTGACAAGGAATGAGTGACATGCGAGACTGCATGTCGCAAATACCACGGGTGATTTATCGACATTAACAGAACAGAAGTACACACAGTTTGGATTATATTTTGTATATTTCCTAAAGTAAAGATAAACCTCTAGTAATTTAGTCTAACACATGTAATAAATTCACGCAGAGTGCCTCAAACAATGTCCTTTATAAACGCGGATTAGTTAGCCATAATTATTTTGACGGTCTTTTCGCGATTTGCCTCCTTTCGGTTTTTATAAAAATATACAGCTGGTGTACCAACAGATTTGTTGTTGCTTGCTTGTTCAAGGTAGAACAGGGGCCGTTTACTAGATACAAGGAGACCCACTGGCGCCAGACATGATGAACCTTAAAGCAATAATAAAGTGATTTATATAAGTGACCTGTAATGCATTATATAAATTAATGTGAGTATTATGTTCATAATTTGTGTATCATTATCATACATCGTCGCCCACATTACTAAGTGTCCTATCTCATTTTTCAAATAATAAAAACAGGTATTTAGAATGCAAATACATAAAAAATTTAATACTTTTAACAAATAAAATCTAATCTCAGAACTGAAAAACGTTTGTCCTGAACAAATGACTGAAATGAGATTGGACAGTTAGTCATGCGAGGGAACGATATGAGGGTTTTTAGATGTTGTAGTCTGCAAAGGTGGCAAATGGCAGACCATTTTGATTCATTATTATGTTTAATTTTTATTTTTCTTTAAAGTGTTGTCGAATTGTAGTTAGATGCACTAGTTGATAATTTATATTTTGTTCTCTCATATCCCATGAGCGAGTAGATATGGCTTGTGTATCAGATGAATTGGTTTACTTTTCTCTGTATATTCTAATATTACTACTGAATAACTTAAACATATTCATCCAAATTTACTCACTGATACTTAGCTTATTATACAATTATATTATTAGAAATTAGCTTTATTTAAAGTAAGTTATTTTTCTCAATAATGTTAGCCTATTTTGTGTCATGATAATTAGGTTGATGTGCTTAGGCAATCATTGTTGAGATTAGTTTTTCTATCGTTTAGTTGTGACTTTTATTGAAAACAAAAACGTATGATTTGTTACCAAGCATTATTCAATAAAAATAGGATAGTTTTTTTAAATTATATTATTGGCTCATTAGAATATTGGCAATTAAGAACTGAAAATAAACTAGCTAAACACTCATATGGTGCCTTTTATTTTTAATTTAACGTTAGGGTGCTGGTCTCTGGTTCATTGCTATTTAGCACAGACTAGTAAGAGAACGTGCTATTGAGTAAGGGCTATATTTCACGAAGACACCATGGCGGCGCAACTAGTCGCCGCTACCAACAAAGTGTATACAGCTCTATAGAGAGATACTCACCTGGTGTACGTTTGGTTGCGCAACCAATTTGGCGGACGAGTGCATAGAATGTTACTGGTCGCGCCACCACTAATTACTATAGCGCTGTATGGTATATCACTCGGCCGCCACTCCGGCTGCCAGTGACCACATTGCATCTCTTTTCCTACGTACATACAGCAGTAGTGCTATCTCTTCGAGGTCCATTTTGATACTGTCTCAGTGTGGTGTGGCGACTCTGGTGTCTGTATGGTGTGTAGTTTGGTAGCTTACGGACACCACGGTGGCGTGACTGGTTGCGCCGCCGTGGTGTCCCGGTGAAATATAGCCCTAAGTGGATTGATCCACCTAGAATCAATCCAAGGAGCAGACGTGTGTAGCCTTTAGTGCATTTCGTTCGAGCTATAAAACCTAGATTAGAATCTAGGTTTCATAGCTAGACTAGATGGCGCTTACATCAATATATTTTTACTTTAGCAAGTTAGGCAATAATGGTGCATTGCCTGTCATCTTGTTTTATTAAATTAATTTAAAGTACACATACGGGTATTTGTATGTTAAAAAAATCACAATACATAGCACATTGAGCTACATATACCATAGAATAATTTATATCAAGCGCGTGAGTGTGGAGTGTGAAATGAAGCAGTGAAACGTGTTTTTTACGTCGCGTCGTCGGCAAAATTGAGTCATGCGAGTAAAGTCGCAGGACTCGAATTTGAAAATGACTGTATACGTGACGTGACTAAAACATTCTAACTTGTTTTATCCAAGAAACTTGAAAAAAATTTATTAATACTTGACACTCGCAAATGCTTTAAGCGGGTCCAAATCTAATAATAAAAAAAGAAGGGAAGGTCCCAGGGAAGCAGGGGGGAGTTTTGGCGGGAACGTCTTAGTAACGTGTTGTTGCTTTGTTTTATTTTCCTAAACTTGTGTTATTTTGAACATTAATGCTATTTATAGCATTAATGTTCAAAATGTTAATGGTGGTATTTTATTTATTAAGTGTTCGATAAAGTGCGTGAGTGTGGGCATGTTAAATAAAGCAGTAAAACGTGTGATTTTACGTTGTCAGCAAAACTCCATAGAAGCTTCTAGTAAAGTCACCACCACTTTACTGAAGCAGGACTCGACTTATAAATTGACTGTATACGTGACTTAGATTGTGACTAGAACATTTACAACTTGTTTTATTCAAGAAACTTGAAAAAAATCCTAATACTTGACACTGGTAAATGCTTTAATGCGGGTCCAATACAAAAAAGAAGAAGAAGGGAAGCAGGGAAGCGTTATATTATAGTACTCTTTGAGGGAAGGTACAAAAACTTTTTTCTTAAAGTTGTTTATATTGCTAGAATGAATGAACCAAGAATGAACAAGTTTTGCTTACGTTCCCATAGTTCATTCAATGTTCAGTGAGCTGAGTTGTCAGCTGAGTGAGAATGAATGATTTTAATTTGGTATCTTTTTGTATTTTCGTCGATTTTGGATTATTTTTTGCCAAAATTGTTATTTCCTATTGTGATCAAATAGTGCTAAAATGAGTTTTGACAATGCTACTAATAGTGTGCACGATAAAGATGAAAGAAGACACTACGATCGCAAGAAATCTGATGATCTGCAGATATCTAGAACTGATATGAATATGCTAATCATGAATTATTTAGTAACAGGTAATTATAACTTTATGTTCGTTATGATTAAATCAAAACGCCATCCCTTAACTTTTTTAAGTCTTCTGCATTCTCACATTGTTTCAAACTAGCATTGAATATGAAAATTACTCTTGTTTTATTTGCAAAGGTTAGCTTGTCTTTGTTTGTGATTTTTATAGCAATTTTTGTCACTTTCTTTCCCATATCAATATTTTAACTACTAGATATATTATCTTTGTTAATTGTCTTATACAGTTATTGTATCAACCAAGCAACTAAACAAAACCACTGCAAAACATGTCGTCTGTTTGCCTTCACAGAGGGTTTTAAAGAAGCTGCTCTGAAGTTCCAGCAGGAAGCAGGTTTGCAAGAGCCAGCTCTCTGCAGCTCCCTGGATGAGCGGATCATGATCCGTGAGGCAGTTCAAACTGGCCGCATTCCTGAAGCTATTGCTATGGTGAATGCTCTGCATCCAGAGTTGCTAGATAATGACAGATACCTATATTTCCACTTGCAGGTAAAATACCAAAAATTTACTTAATTCACTGTTCAAATCATAAGCACTGCTTTATAAAATTCAGATTGGATATTATGTATATTCTTTTTAGGGTTCCGTACCTCAAAAGGAAAAACCAGAACCCGTAATCGTATCATGTGGGGTATCATATGAAAAAGCTTCATTAGCACAAGCTAAAACAGGTTTTTAAATATTTTTTGGTTTATGAAGGAAAATATATGATTTCCCCCTTTTATCTACTAGTTTGTACGGAACCCTCGGTGGGCCACTCTAACTCACACTTGTCTGTTTTTTTTACAACCATTGACTACAATCTTGGTAATGTTTAAAATGTGACTAAGCGATAACATACTGAGTCAGCAGGACACTGTTATGTTAGATCCAACTATGAATCAGCATCACTTATTTTCCTTTACCTGAAACTCATTGAGTAAGAGTAGGAAGATGAATGTTTTTACCCGAGTT
Organism: Lycia hirtaria; assembly: GCA_947563715.1. Lineage (NCBI taxonomy): Eukaryota > Metazoa > Arthropoda > Insecta > Lepidoptera > Geometridae > Lycia > Lycia hirtaria. The sequence goes on along the minus strand of OX387382.1, from coordinate 40,785,471 downwards.
GGCAGTCAACCATCAAACCTATTTCTACATTAAAAAAAAAAATACTGTAAGAATGAGGGTTATGTTTTTCGAGAGTGTGTATGTATATATGTGTTTCTATATGATTGCCTACAGCCTAAACGGCTTGACCGATTTTGATGTGTGAGGTGTCGTTAGATTTGTCTTCCCCTCCTGAATGACATACATCTCGCAAAAATAAAAATAAATGCGTTTTTCGTGGTTACGAACATGAACCCACAAAATGTAAATGCGCGTTCTTTAGAATAATTCTAGTGAAATCACAAAACTTTTTCGTAATTAACAAGTGATGTTTGCTAGCGCATTTATAATCTTTTACAGCGATTTTACGCATATTTTCTCACATAAACGTACACTCAACAGCGTATTAACTAACAAAATCATAAGTTAGACTGCAAAATCCTCTTTTCTGTAGTCGGCTATTTTGGTTTTCTTTTAATGTAGTAACTTGTTACAGTATAGATAGATAATCAATTTTCAAATGTTATACAGTAAATGTGTAGATGTTGAGAATGAATTGTTGTAGCAACTGCAACTGCTCGAGTTGATTCGCGCGGGCCGCGCTGAGGAAGCCCTTGCGTTCGCGAGCGCGCGTCTCGCGGAGGCGGGGGCTAGCGACCGCACAGCACTCACTGAGCTGGAGCGATCGCTGGCGCTGCTTGCGTTCCCCGACCCCCACGCTTCGCCCTTCGCTGACCTGCTGCTGCCTGCCCACGGCCAGAAGGTAACCTAGTAACTTGAGCACGTAACATACATTTTGTGTGTATATTTTTTTTATTTTCTATGTTTTTGTTACAATAAAATTATGTCTATGTACATACAATGGACAACATGAGTGACTAACATCAACACAGATACTGGAAGATAACATGAACACAATCGGTAACATGAGGCATGTAATATCAGCTCAGAAGGTAACAAACACAATGGGTAATGCGAGCAAGTTACATCAGTTCACAAGGTAACATAAACACAATGGGTAACATGAGCAAGTAATATCAGCTCAGAAGGGAACATAAACACATAACATCAGCACAGAAGGTAACATAACCAAGTAACACTAACACAATGGGTAACATAACCAAGAAACATAAATACAAAGGGTAACATGAGCAAGTAATATCAGCACAGAAGGTAACCAAGTAACAACACAGAAGATAACCAAGTAACACAAACACAATTGGTAACATAACCAAGAAACAAACACAATGGGTAACATGAGCAAGTAACATCAGCACAGAAGGTAATATAACCAAGTAACACAAACACAATGGGTAACATAACCAAGAAACATAAACACAATGGATAACATCAGCACAGAAGGTAACATAACCAAGTAAGCAGTACTGAAGAGCACGGGCGTAACCAGGTTTTAGTTTCTAAGGGGGTTTCAGAAAATAAAACAACAAAAAACGCAGTTGGCGAACCTACTTTGACTAAGAAATTTCGGGGGGAGGGGGGTTGAACCCCCAAAACATCCCCCATAGCTAAGCTCATGCTGAGTGTTGTATGCCTGAATGCAAAAAATCAATTGATCACGAGCGACAGACTACAGCGACCCTAACTCCATTCATGTGTGTGTGTAATATAGTTACATATATAAACTTGCGTAATTATGTGTTACTAAATAGTTTGATGTATTGTGTGGAATATCTGGGGTGTTCTATAATCTATTGTATTTCTCAACAGATTGCCAGCGAGTTAAACGCCGCCATCTTGAAATCTGAAAACCAAGAATACACAAACCCCAAGCTGTGCAGTTTACTCCGTATGATCCTCTGGTCACAGAATGAGCTCGACAAACATAACATCAAGTATCCTAAGATGACTGACCTCGCTAATGCTACCATAGAACAACCCAAGTAACTAAAGTAACACATATTAATAACTGAGAGATTAAAAAATAGTTTTTATCCTCTGACATCCCTGCATAAATGAAATATCAAGCTGATCTCGTTTATTTCTTGACAAAATTATGTTGTTGGTGTTTAAGATCTGCTATCACTTGCAAAGTATACATACATATGTAGGTAGTAATCATGAGTTAAAAACTCAATACACACCAAACCCGCTGACTTTATGTCGACTGCTTTGCCGACAGGCCCAACTTAAGCCATATTGCCTTGTGTCGGCGGAGTTGATGTGTATTGCACTTTAAATAATAATCTGGATATTGACTTTTTAGTGTAACATTTCAGATCAATAATACAACTTTAGAAACTTTTCCAGTAAAATATTTCAGATAAATATACCACTTTAGGTCCAGTTAAAATTGTGGCAGATATTAATACATTTTTCATATTGCTAGATTTAGAAATAGTAAAAAATTTGGTATTATAAAGTAACATAGTAACTAACAAATTGAATATTTCACATCCTTCATCTTTTAATATTGAGGGGAGGCTACAATGTAAATGTAAACTTATAATATTATTAAATTGGTGTGAAATAGGTTTGTATTGTAAATATTTATTTCATTAGAATAATTATATTTGTGTAAATAGGTTTTAATATTTGATTTGTGTTTACAATCATCAACATTTAACTCATCACCACCGCATGTTAAACATGCGATGCAGGTTTGAATTCTGCAGCGCCGCCAGTACTATGCTTGCTGTCTAAGCCACGCCATGGATGCGATGTTAGTATAAAACAGCCACGCACGCGTGACTACGCGTTGTGTTATGCTCAAGACAACGAAAGCCCTTACTTCTCCATACTTACTTACTTGCACTTCTCCATGCAAAGTTTTTTGTTCTCAAATTAAATCTCTATAATTATAAGGATTTTATATCTTACATTTAGCAATAAAAAATGTAATTCTAAGAAATAATAGTTTTATTTTTTATCCATTATTATCACGATATTGTATAAAATCATAATTAAGGAATCACATAGAATGTAAGATTTGTTTCCTCATTCCTTTTTTCTGTTTGAAATATCCTAATAAGTAAGTTAGAAAACATTCATTTTGAAAACTAATATCATGCAAGAAACAATAATTATTTATTGTACGAATGTAGTATAAACTACATTCGTTTCAAAAATCGTTATTTCTGTGTTTAAATAAAGTATTTAAATTCACGATTTATTTTTATCAAAAATAAAAAAATACGTAATACTAATTAAATAATTTGTCATACTATTTTTTTTATTTTATTTTACTTCAATTTCTAATTATATAGATTATTATTTAAGACCATTGAATTTGTTGAATATGAAGACATTTAATTTGTTCTTAAGCGGGAATTACATTACGAAATTAGTGGTATGAAATTAATTTCGTGACATTAGTTTTACCAACAGTTTCACGTGTAATTTAATATTTTCGTAATGCATGCATTAATTTCATGAATGCAAATTAGTTTCGTGCCCTGCACGATTTTTCGGTAAAATTAGTGTCGTGCAACTAATTTCATAGTGTAGATGCGACGTGAAACTAGTGTCGCGAAAGAGCCTATGCTGTGCGGACGTGTGTATTTTTATCATCGCGCGCGCTTCAAGCGTTGAAAATGGCAAACCAACGATGGAGTACAGATAAAAAATAAAATTATCTTCACTCATTCGAAAATAGTTTTTATAGCTCTCAGGATCTTCATCTGCTAATTCAGAGGCTAACTTTAAAGCACCCAAATGCTTTCTTGTTACCCATTCTCGAATCCACCAACGTCTTTTGTTTCTTGATAGTCTTTTTTTAAGTTTATAAAGAAGCATCTCTTTAGCTACATTGAATATAGAAAAATATAGCTTTGATGCTGATGTAAAATGGTTACTGCGATACTGTGAATTTCACGACATTAATTATTTCACGAAATTACTTTCGCATATATCGAAAATACTTTCGTGAAAGTAATTTTAATTTCATGGCACTAATTTCGTAATGTAATTCCCGCTTTAGTATAATCATGGTGAATAACTTTAACACAAGATAACAATGAATGATGTATGTATAGTTCCCGTCACGTAATTAGAACGCTGAGCGGCAGTGGAGGGGATGTGTCTGCGCATGTGTACAATCACGTCCTGTTTTAGCCTCTTGGTAGGTACTAGTCTATTGTTTTATAATTTCAGTGTAACAACAGGCACATTTCTAGCTACTTAGTACTTTACTTTGAAATAAGCAGGAATTAAAAAATAGATAATATTTAGATGAGCATTATTTTTTGTTTCGATCTTAAAATATTAAATAGTTTAGCAAGAAAATTTGCGGTATGACTTTAGTTTTGAACCAATGGAGTTGAGACTTCATATTTTTTCAAAGATAGGTCTTTTCCTAGGTAAACTTCGTGTAAAGTCTTTCGCGTCGAATACCAATACGAGAAAAAAACATCGGAAAATGATGAGGAACATGAAATGCAGTCCGTTTAATATATTGCTTTAAATTACTACCTGCTTATTGTTCAGCAGCTTTCTTCATAAAACAATAAACACTATAAATCATTTTTCTTTCCTTCCTATGTAAAACCATCGTCGTGCAAAGTAAGTTGTGTGTGCGACTGTACTTTGATAGCAAACGAAGCAAAATCGCAGCGCGGGAAGCGAGGATCGAGTGACGAACCAATAGCGTGCGGCCGGCTGAGCGTTCCCCCGTCGCCTCCCCTGCAATCCACCATTTTGACCGCTAAATCGCTCAGTGCGCAGGTTCAAGGTCAGCGTTCTTTTTTTTTTTTTTTTTTTTTTTGTCAGCCCTGTTTATACAAACTGTCCCACTGCTGGGCGCGGGCCATCTTCTCATTATGAGAAGGGTTAGGCCATAGTCTGCCACGCTGGCCAAGTGCGGGTTGGCAGACTTCACACATCTTCAAGATCATTGAGAACTCTAAGACATGTAGGTTTCCTCACGATGTTTTCCTTCACCGTTTGAAGTTGCCGGCAATCAACAATACGCACATAACTTCGAAAAGACAGAGGTGCGTGCCGTGGGATTCGAACCCAGGACCTGCGGATCGCAAGTCAGACGGTCTCAACACTAGGCTGCCGGAAACTTCTTCGGCGTTCTTTTTAGATGACGGGAACTATACACAAAGGTTGAGCATATTATGAACCATTCTTGTCTTATCTTTCTATGGCTCCAAATCTAAAATATGTAGTGTAAAGTGTTCCTTATATTTTCTTTAAGGTCAATAAACACTAGACAGAACTGCTTGTTCTACAATTTCTGATTTAGTCTTAGAGCAAATATTGTATAAAATCCCAATGGTAATCCTTTCTTACTCATATTATACTAAACCAGGAAGTAACTCTGTTTACCTGTCTGTTTATTACCTTTTACGACTAAACGGCTGAACCGTTTGTTACGAAATTTGGTACAGATATAGCTGTGAACCTGACATAGGGCTACATGTTATGATCATCACCGCCGTTTTTCATCACTACGCAGTTGATACCGCGAGGCCAAGCTATTATAATAATAACATTATTTAGTTACCAAAGACATGCAGTGAATTTTTTTGTCAATGGCAAAACTTTTTTTTAAATGGAATGAAATTATGTAGATTTTATTTAAGGAAGTAGCATTTTAGAACTTGTATAGGGTTACCCGCAATGTCAGCACTATGATGGAATAATCGGACATTTATTCCATTGAATTCGTCACCATCCTAAGACGTAGTCTAGAGCTTTAGAGATGATCCCATTTGAGCGTTGAGGCAGAGGAGCATTAGGCATTGGCGTGGGGCACAAAGAACGAACATTTGACGAGTGTCTGAAAAAGAGTATTAGATCGAAATATAAAATACAAGAAATTTGTATAGACAGCTATCCACTTTTAATGGAATGATTGCTAGTCTGCTTTATGATAAAATGGGCTAACATTTACTATTTATGTCTTTTTCTTATATGTTTTTGTCACAACGTAATACGTGCCTTAGTGTTAAAAACAATTTTGTTTCAATTGTAAGATATATTAAAAGAAAAATAAAATATCCAACTGCAGAAAAACGTTTTTTTTTCTTACTTACGATTTTGTTAGGTATGCTTGTTACGCTGTGATTGTACGTTTTTATGAGAGCATAAAATCGCTGCAAAATGATTTTTGCACTAAAAATATTTTTTTTTGTTGAACATAGGCCTCCCCCATGGATTTCCAAAAAGACCGATTGGAAGCGGCTTGCATCCAGCGTCTTCCCGCCACTTGTATGAGGTCAACAATTTTATTTTATATGTATAAAATAAAATTGTATGTACGTAAAGAATGTACTTTCTCACAAAAACATTCACTCATTATTCTTAAGAATAATTCTAGTAAAATCACTTATTTATTATAAGTGATTTTACTAGAAACATTTATTATGAGTGATTTTACTAGAATAGTTTATTTATTATAAGTGATTTTACTAGAATTATTCTTTGATAACGAAATTTCTTTGGGTGTTTCGAAATATCGCATATTTTTATTTTTGGGAGTCGTATTATTATTGTTAAATATATATATATATGACACTTGGGAGTGAAGACAAATCTAACAACACCTCGCACATCAAAATCGGTCAAGCCATTTAAGCTGTAGGACACATACATACACTTGAAAAACATAAACCTCCTTCTTATGCAGTCGGGTAAAAAGAGAGAATGGGACAAAATTTCAGGAATATACCTAGACACGAACACATGCTATGTTGTTAAATGATACTATTGTAAGTCCGAAGCATTATAAAAAGTTCTTATTATTACCTCTCTGGAGAAGCTATGCCTGGACTGACGGCTATCCTCGGTGGCTCCTTGCATTCCACTACTCCAACCATAATTCCAGGCAGCACTTGCCGCCCGCTCAGCGCCAGGGCACGCTCCTTCTCGGCTCGAGTAGCATAGCGGAGGTGCGCCCAGTTGCCTTGCGTCGGGTATTGTTTATCTGCGTCAATTGTAACACATCACTTCAATTTTAGGTGTTAGTATAAAAATGATAATATTAGTGTACGTTTATAACACGGTCCTTATAAAGCTGATAGAAATTTTTTGCAAGTTCGTTTAAAAATATTGTTATATATAAAAAAAAATATCTTTCCCTTATCCACATAATTATTTCTAAGTTTATCAGTCTGACGAGACCCCTACACAGTCGATGTAATAGTATCTGCTAACATTCCACAATACAATATAACTTGGTTCTACCCTCATTATATTGTTGTTTTCTGAGGGAGACACAAAACAAGTATTTAAGGATATGATTGTTTTTTTGAATTACGAACAAAGTTTGACGAGTCCATATTAGAAACTTTCCTAATACCAATTTATTAAATTATTATGAATGTGACTTTTATGACAATGAACGATATTCTATTCTAATTTAGCTAAAAATGTGTAACATTTTTACTATTCCTGAAAACCCCTTATAGTTGGGGATTATTCTCTATTAACTGTTACAAAGTATAATGTAAAAGTATAGAATTGAAAATTTTACTTTGAATTGAAGGTATTAGACCAATAACACCCATATCATCAAATAACTATAACACCAACAAAAAGATGTCAAAATGACATCATGTCCCATACAACAAATGTGCCCCGTAAAATATTTATTTTATTCTGTTTTTTAGCGGCAACATAAATACAACATCTGTGAAAACAACTGTCTAACTATCACGGTTCATGAGATATAGCCTGGTGACAGACGGATGGACGGACAGACAGCAAAGACTTAGTAATAGGGTCCCTTTTTTACCCTTGGGGTACAGAACCCTAAAAATACATTTGGACTGTCAAATCAGAAAACAAGAATATTTAGATCTAGGTAGATGCCTAGGCTTATAGATAAGTATTCTACTTTCAAGTAACAAGTATCTAGGTATATTAAAAAAAACAATATACCCAAATGCAGAAAAGCTGTTTTTGCTGTCTAACTAACAATCTCATTATGCTTAATATGAGTATACGTCTTTTGTTCTAAAGTATGCGTAAAATTGCTTAAAAGATTATAAATGAGCATTCTTTGGAATAATTCTAGTTATTAGAATGTTTATTATGAAAAAGTTCATTGGAGGTTATGAAAATATGCATTTTTTCTTTTTAGCAAGAAATTCATTATTATTATTACAAATAAATATAGCCTATTTCTCTCAGGGAGTGAAGGCGAATCTAATGACACCTTGCATACAAAAATCGGTCAAGCCATTTAGGCTGTAGGTGATCATATAGAAACATATATACATACACTCGAAAAACATACAAATACACACACATACACTCCTTCTTATGCAGTTGGGTAAAAAGAGAAGTATCTCACCTAATATGGCACCACAATTGCTGAATCTCGTCAGTACTGTGTTAGCTGCATTTGGTGGGAAACCAAACACTGTCACCCAATATTCATCCTGCTCTGAGCTGCCTTCTTGCCACTGACCGCTCATAGACTGATTATACATAGAACCATTATTATTAACATAAGAATTTATCATAGAGTTATTATTGTAAGCTGAATAACTATCCTGGAATAGGGATTTGTTGATAGAAGGTTCATTGCTTTTTATTGTATCAAATAGGTCTTCTATAGGTGGTCCACTAGGCTTGCTTGAGTAAGAAATGTTGGGTGAGGCTGGCATATTGTACATTTGTTGGTTATAAAGAGCTTGCTGGTGCATGGACATGTTTTGGCGGTAGGCTTTTTGCTCTGGTGTTGATGACTGTGACGGACTTGTTGGTGAACCTGAAAAAGATGTGAAAATAAGTTTAAGCCTACTTCAAAATGCTGAACTAAAAACTATGAATGAGTACTACGTGAATGATACAAGGATGTGAAGAACTCACCAAAGGCTAGATTCCTGCCTTTTGTTGGCGATAAACTGTTAGTTCTTGGGGTGGTAGGTGGATTTATTTCTCCAAGTAAGAAAGGCGGCAAGTAACCAACATTGGGACTTCCCGAAGGGGAGTGCGTGGGGCTGCCTAGAGTCATAGGCTCCATTTTATTTAATTATATTCAGGGAGAATGATGAAAAACCACCGTTGAAAACACGTTATTCGGTCCTATTTATTTAACCTATCATTTAAACTTTTAAAAATCTTATCTCGTTTGTCGTTTTTTCGCTAGCTAGCCGTTATTAGAAATTAGAAACAAATTGACATTGACATAATTGACATAATTGACATCAGAACAATTGTTTTTTTTTTTATTCTTCTTCTTTTTTGTATTGGACCCTGCGATTAGCGATTTGCCAGTGTCAAGTATTGAAATATTTTCAAGAATATTGATGCAATTTATAATAATAGATAATATTGTTCTAGTCACAGTCTAAGTCACGTAAACAGTTATTTTCAAATTTAAGTCTTGCTCTTGCCTCAGTAAAGTGATAGAGATTTTAGAAGCTTCAATGGAGTTTTGCCGATAACGTAAAAAGACACATTTCACTGCTTTTTTTTATTTGGCCATACTCATAATGTTTTATTACTGCTTTACCGAAAAACAATACTTAATTTTAACCAATTAAGCTTAACATATTTTGTCAACTTCTGGCTGACATGTAATGACACTTGCGGAAAGAAGACAGAGAACTCAAGATGTTGGTTAAAGTTAAGTAACGTTTTTCGGTAATGCCCTTAATGTTTATAGCATTAATATTCATATCACAAGCTTAGGAAAATAAAATAGAGCAACAGCATGTCTCTATGACGTTCCCGCCGAAACCCAATCTTGTTCGGATACAGCAAAAAAAGTTAATTCACTAAACATCCATTAGCATCAAAGAGTACCTTTTTTATACGGGTAATTAGCATGCACTAAACCTTCGTTCATCTATGGTTTGTGGAACGCAATATCATTCATTCTCATTATGTTAAAAATTACATTTTGTTTTAGCGGTAACGTGAAAAGTTTTTTTATATAAATCGTAGTACAAAATATGAGAGACATAATAAAACTAACAATCTAATATAGTTTAACAGCGTGAGAAAATAATATACATAATAATGTAGAAGAGGCCTTTTCGTTTTATTTTTTATTCGACCTTCGGATGATTGTAATGGCTAAATGGGTATAGGGAATTACCTGAGACAGAATTAAAAAAAAAAACAAGTCAAACAAACGAAAAACATGGATTCTGTGTCCAAGGATCCCTTAAAATATAATTCAAGTAATGTAAATGAAAATCGTATTAAACAAGGAAGTATAATGACTGATAGTTGTAATATCATCCATAAATTATTTAATCGGGAGGTAAGCCTAAGCTTCTTTAAAATATAATGTTATGAATTCATCTCGCTCTTGGTTTAGGCTTCTATTTTCTTTTTTTATCATCATTTTGTTATCCTTCTAACTGTTACTGATCCATTACCAGTTTTATAACCTGTACTGGGTACTATGACTTTAGAATCCCGATATCTCACTTCATAATCTTCCTTCAATGTATGATTCAAGATATACATCCTAGTAGATTATTTCCTTCTTCCAATAGTCACAATCTAAATTTTTGTAAGATTATTTTTTAGAAAGTATTCTTTTAAAATAGCACATCCTCTACAGTACACTATTTACATTTATTTCCCTTTGGGCTAATTTTGCTGCTATATTGACTGCTAAAATAAAATAGTAGATTCTCAGTTTTGAACATTATTAGGATTTTAGGACATTATAGGATTTTAGGACATTATAGGATTATAACTTGTGAATATCTTAAATCCTCATAATCTGCAAAAGTGTATCATAATGAAAAGTAAGAATTCACTAAAATCTGTGTTCCTGCAATGAGAGCAAAGTCTATTCTTGTTGGGCTCAGATTATGACACTCAGCAATTACTTTGAATTATCGCTTCTATTGTATTATCAAGCCAATTCTTTTACATGCTCACTAATTGACAAGACTAAAGCACAGCAACTTTTCTTACTGCCAGTAGTTTTAGTAAGAAAAAGACGCCATAGACTTAAAATCTTCCTTTTACATTCAAACAGACCCATAAAATGTGTGTGAAAATTGATTCAAGGGTAACATGAGAGTGGAAAAGAGATAAAGTAAAAAATGAAACCAGCATGGGTATTCTAATTCCATTTGGTAGAGATTCTGATCAGAAACTATCTCTATCTCTGTAGTAATGTATGGACAGAGATGGATATATTGTTTCTGACCCAAGGATTGTGAATAAGAGTGCAGTTTTTGAAATATTTTTGTGTACAGAAGTGTTAACATTTGTCACAAGTTATGTAATTTTGTTCAAAAATTGACTTAAATATACAAATTTATTTCATTGCTAAATGTAGAAATTTAGGGATTTCCTATTTATTATAAAATGTTAATGTATTTTTTCAAGTATTTTGAATCAATGCTGATTAACAGATTTCACTTGTCATTGTATGTAGTTATATCTTTCACATCTTACTATTGTACTGTGGTAGGTACAACTTTTTGTGTTAATTTGGTTGAATTTTTAGTGAGCATGTAACATGATTATAAAATATAAAAACTGAAATTTAGTAGTGATAATTGAAATCTTGAGATGTACAAAAGTTTCATTTTATCATTATCGCTATATCATTAGTGCTACAAAATACTCTAGTAAAATTTTCAAACAAGTGATACTCCATATGTGTAATTTTTTTTAAAAGCTTTTAGTCTACTTGCCCTGTTAGTATGGGACAAATCTTGCGAGTTAAATTAGAACCACTTCCTGTCGTTAGATTAGTTTGAAATTTGGTTTACTTACGTAGCTTTGGTGACAGTGCAATAATATGGTACCATGAAGCTGGTCTCAAGATGGCGTCGGAAGGTGGCTATCTAACTCCTAAACTAAACGAGATAAAACCGTCGAGTTTGGACTCGTTTCAATAGTCTTGACATGCACTCTTGTGCTACATGACAGCCAGGGTCTCAAGATGGCGTCGGAAGGTGGCCATAGGAACTCCTAAACTAAACAAGATAAAACCGTCGAGTTTGGACTTGTTTGAATAGTCTTGACAAGCACTCTTTTTTTAGTCTTGTAAATAAAATATTAATCAATTTTTTTTTTTAAAAACAAGCTTTTATCTAAATACTCTAAAACAAAGAAAATAAATTTTATATTGATATAAATAAAAGCTTGTCGCGAAATTTCAAACAACATCGTACCTATCTACTAAGTAATATTTAATTCCAAAAAAGACTTAGATGCGTTCTTATCATTTGCTTAGAATTAAAGTTAGTTTCTTTAAAAAAAAAATATGTTTGTGTTCTCGCGACAAGCTTTTATTTATATCAATATAAAATTTATTTTCTTCTTTTTAGAGCATTTAAATAAAAGCTTGTTTTTAAATATTTTTTTTAATTAATATTTTATTTCAACCCCAGTCCATCATGGATGAAACATATTTCCAAAATAATTTTAGTGTATAACCAAAGGTTTTTGAGGTCAGTTAGTCATAAAAAATTGACTACTATACTATTTTTAATTACTTCCAGTACTTTGGCAGTACATCACGCAATGGGCGTACTCGGAAGGTGTTTGAACGCATCCCGCCAAGACTCCGGTTCTGCCTTAGAGATATCATCCCTATGTCATATGTCACGAACCATGTGTTCATGGGGTTCTCTCAATGTGGCCAGTTTCTCCTCAGTTTTACATTTAACACTAATGTGACATACACACCGGTGTCATTTAGAGAATGCTCCAAATATATGTAAGTATACGTTTTTAAAACTGTTATTAGCTTGTTTAGCTCAGTGATAGCATGTCTGCTGTAGGAAGGTCTCCCATTCAATTCTGGGTTGGGAAAATGTATAATAATAAGGCAGTCATCCTAGACACGGCGCACATTGTCAGGAGATTCCTCAGTTTGTAGCCCTTACCGTCGACAGCTTGAGCCCTGCCCCGCTGCCGGCGGCACACTAGTTTTAAGTTTTTTACAATATTTATGTTCTTTTTTATATGTTTATATTTGTATTGTAAAAAAAATAAAATTAAGTACATAAATAAATAAATGTGAATAATAATATTACCGCAGGGGCGGCTTTGTGGCGAGCCGTCCGTGAGTGGCGACACCGCGTACCCCGATGTTTCCCTGGGGCTAAATGAGACCCCTGACCTCCAGCTTGCCTTAATTGGCCGGCTGGATGGTGGAAACAGCAAGAGCTAAGTACCTAAGCTCCAGGGTTAGGGAAGTGTTAAAGGGCATAACGCCGCTAGTAGCTCTTAGTGAACGTGCAGCACACCTCTCAACACCCTTAGCCACCCACACCTATGTTGCTTCCCCGGCGCCAACATGCGGCGCCACTATGAGGGGCCCATTCAGTGGGTGGCGAGTCATCACCTGCCTCAATATTTTTGGATAATGAGACAAAATAGGCAGGTGCCTTGCTCTCATTCTGATGCTCCCACACAGAAGTACCTTATCTTACTCACTGTGTGGGAACATCAGCCAATAAATTAGTTTTTAGGTCATAATCACTTCATCTCAATAGTCCATATTTGTTAAATTCCATATTGTACAATAGTTCCATTATCTATCCCCATACCAAAAATCAGATTTTTTTATTTTATTTAATTTAAAGGGCCTCTCAGTGTTGGCCTCGGCTCCACTGGTGCCCATCAAAGGACCGGGCTGCGACCCGAGATTTATAATGAATAATAATATTATTATTCGATGCTCACATGATGGCATGGCTACCCAATTCCAAGATGCCCTCGAGATCGGCTCTCTACCTACTTTCATGACTACCGGGGTCACCTTTCTGCTCTACAAGTCCGGTAGTACCACGGAAGCTAAAAACTATAGACCCTTAGCATGCTTACCTACCACCTACAAGCTTCTTACATCCACTTTGAGAAACAAAATTAATGCGCATATTGTCGCGAACAACATCTTGGCTTCTACTCAGAATGGATGTAAGGTTGGGTCCCGTGGTACTAAAGAGCTACTCCTCATTGATACGGCCATTAGCCAGCAAGTCAAGCGGAATAAAGGGGCCCTCTGCTGCTTGTATTGACTACAAGAAGGCCTATGATTCGGTGCCTCACTCATGGCTTGAGAGGATCTTAGAGTTGTATAAAATTGATGCAACTTTGAGATCCTTCTTAGTCGCATGTATGAGGCAGTGGACCACAGTCCTTCGTCAACCAGGCAGTAGAGATGGCTCCTTTACACCGGAGGACTTGATAAGGATTGAACGTGGCATTTTCCAGGGTGACAGTTTGAGTTCATTGTGGTTTTGCCTGGCACTGAACCCTCTCAGTACTCTGCTGAAGGATTCAGGGCTAGGCTATCGACTCCTACACTAGTTTAAAACTGTGGTACAGGAGCCAATGGCTTCTCCCAAACAAATAAACGAAATTTAATTACATTACAGATTATGAAATAAAAAATTAAATAAATATTGAATTTATACAGTTATGTTATAAACCACCTAAAATAAATGCCAAATTAAACTTATATACTAAGTAAATGAAATTAATGCAATACATGAAATTAATGCGAATCGCGCTGTGTGTGTGTGTGTGTGTGTGTGTGTATGTATGTATGTGTGTGTGTGCGTGTGTGTATGTTTGTGTGTGGGGTATGTTGTGTGCGTAGGAGGTGTTGTTGTGGGTGAGTGTATGAATGATAAATTTAAATATTTGCTTGAAGTCTGGGTGCCTTATTTAAATCAGTTCTGCCATTTGAGCATGACAGGGTACCTAACATGCACACACATTTATATTTATAATGTTGCTCTTCAATTTTCCTTTTATGAAAGTAAAAATATATCTGTAACTAAATAACTGCAAAATTTCAGCACTGTAGGATAGCACATCAGCTCTGCTCGTCTATCATCAAATAACTAAATTTATTAAGGGTTAGATTACATGGAAATAGAAAAAAATACCATGATGGAATAGCAATAAATTAATTAAATAAATTACATTGCAAAATTAGCTTTTCTGCAGTTTGATATTTTGTTTTTCTTTTAATATAGATACATGTTAGGCAAAACCCTTTTCCTTATGCAGAGCCCCTATCTTTAGGCAGAGCTCCTCTTATATAACACACAACTTCTCCCAGGCTCCACTTCCTGTCGTGGGTGCCGGCGCTCTTTAGGCAGAGCTCCTCTTATATACAGTTCAACTTCTCCCAGGCTCCACTTCCTGTCGTGGGTGCCGGGTCAGCGCGTGAGGCAGGAACACGTGGTGCCTCTGTTTGGAGAGGAGAGCGTCGACAGTAAGGTCACCATCTCCCTGGCGCAGTGGAAACACAATCCAGGGGTTATTGTCGTATATGGCATTGCGTAAGTAAACACCCCAATCCTATTCGAAAATTTGAACTACATATTTTAAGACAACAATTTTAATATATTTGTGATCAAATGTTGTTTTTATATTTCTAACCATTTTTAACCTCCGACCTAAAAAGAGGGGTGTTATAAGTTTCACGTTTGTATCTCTGTCTGTCTGTGTCATCATAGCTCTCAAACGGATGAATCGATTTTGATCTAGTTTTTTTTGTTTGAAAGATAATTTCATCTAGAGTGATCTATGTTTGTTGAAAATCGGTTCAGCCGTTTTTTTGTCGGGGTGTTTTGAGTCTTCTAAACTTATACTTGGTTTTAAGTTTAGTAGTGGGGAGCGCTGTAATGTATTAAAGTTGGTCTAGTACTTTTGACTAATCTAATCCCATTTATTTCATACCCTTTTGAATGAAAACGAAAAACTCAAAAATGTACTTCGACTGTTTTTATTTTAAAAGCTAAATTGGAAGATAAGTCGAAAGTACTAGGCCAACTTTTACACGTTACAGTGCTTCCCTCTCTCTCTCATAATATGAAAAGTAAATTGAATTTTCTGAAGAACAAATTGCCACTACTAAAATTCTAATGCTTCCGGTGTCACCTGCGTAGTGGTGAAAAACAGTGATGAGGTATATAGCCTATGTCCTTCTCCAAGTCCTAAAGAATCTTTGTGCTAAATTTCACAACAATTGGTTCAGCCAGTTAGCTGGGAACAGGTAACAAACAGACAGAGTTTTACTTTCGCTTTTGCACAATAATAGTCAGAAAAAGATTAGAATAGAAGATGAACGGTGATGTTGTTTTCAGAGATTCGTGTTCGACTGCGTCCTACCTCAGTGTGATTGGCGTGCCTCGGTTAGGATGTAAGAAATGTGTCGCGTTTTCCAGGGAAGACGGTAAGTCTACATTATTGTGCACTTAATATATTTAGGTATCTTCTAAGTCTGCATGCTTCATCTTCGAACACATCGTCGCTTCCTAACAGGCGAGTTGAACCACAAACGCGGACTTAATCGCGTCAAAAAAAATGCCCAAGACCGTGTCGAGAAAAGTGTATAGTAGGGTTCCATAGCTAATGCTGTAATTTTAAAGAAAACTATACTATAATGACTTAAGTGTTTTATATACATATTTATATGTCTCGAAAAGTTCTAAAATAATGTTCGTTGAAAGTATTTAATATGGTCTACTATTATGGTTAATCATGGATTTCTAGGTCCAATAGTTTAGAGATGCAGGGCATACTATTAATGTATACTGTGCTAACACATGTATACCTAATGTATACCTGACGTAGTGTGAGTCTGCTGTTACGTTTTAACACGTTACCTGTCCCCATACATTTTTTTCCCACAACCTCATATGTCCATTAATAGATAAGCAATATTCGGTCTCGTATCGATACTATATACTATAAAATATAGCGGAAACCTAAATTATATATATTATATATAACTATATATTATATATAAGTCCGTGTACCGTATTCGGTACACGGACTCGTCGTGTTGAAACGGCGTGTACACCGTGGACTTGTGAAAGGCTAGATATAATAAAAAACAGTTTTATATTATCTATGATCGTTTTACATTTCATAGACGATATCATAAAAGTAAATTGGACCTTTTTTCACGTTGGCAACATTATGTCACAGCTGAGTGTCAAAAGTTTGTATTTTTTGTCAGTTGAGTGGGAGTTACTTTGTGGAGCTCTTCTCGGTAACAAGAGTTTGTATTTTTTCTTGTAAAAATGCCATTTGTTCGTGACGAAGATATCAGGAGAGAGTTGGAAGACTGATGGTGAAGATTTGTAAAAGTATGTTAGCTCAAAAATAAATTGTTTTATTTTTCTACCACTGGCAACATAATTTTAAAAAATATGTCATGTTTTAATTTTTTATCGGTATCGGTCTAAAATCCACAAGTCCAAATAGGTGACACCAAACTTATTGACAAGTCCAGGAAGTTAGAGCTCACAGAGTAACACAAGGAACCGTGTACCGCGAACGGTGCACGAACGTGATGGGACCGGGCGGCGTGTACCTAATTCGGTACACTGGACAGGTAACGTGTGTCGCTGGCTTTAGGTGCAAAGAGGTATTTTGTTTTGAAGGATGCAAAAAGAAAACTTCAATATCTTTGTTATTTCTGAACATTTGGAGGGGTATACTCATCCAAACGAATAAAATGTCTAAAAGTCCTAGTGTAGTGTGCCTATATACTTAGAATTCAAATATCTCCTGCGCATGAGCCTCATTATGATTACATTTTTTAAACTTCAAAAATACATAAGTTTCTCAATTCGACTATATGTTATATTGTTATTGTTACGCGCTTTTTTCGCCAATTATAAATTGACTTTGGTAATTATTGTTTTGTTTGGTAGGTTATACTACGGAAATGGTCCTATAAAACTTTTATAAAATCGGTTCAGTACTTTGGTTTTTAAAACCACACCAACTGGAAAAAAACCGGACAAGTGCGAGTCAGACTCGCCCACCGAGGGTTCCGTACAAACTAGTAGATAAAAGGAGGAAATCATATATATTTTCCTTCATAAACCGAAAAATATACATCGTGAAAATATTTAAAAACCTGTTTTAGCTTATGCTACTGAAGCTCTTTCATATGATACCCCACATGATATATTAAACCCCACATTCCTTGCATAAAGACACTATTTTTTTGTGATTAAATTAAAAATGTCCAGTTTTCGGATTTTTTCCTATATGTGTACTCACACAATGCTTCTTGCCAAATTTCATTGTTCTAGGTCAACGGGAAGTACCCCATAGGTTTTGATTCCCTTATGACTGTCGAAATGTGCGTTTTTTACGATATATTCGGCTGTAACTGTTTTTTACGAAAACTTAGAAACTTTATTTTTCTTTCTGCAGCAAGATACTATGGATCTGCGTATATGGTTTTAATTTCAACTCGATACCTTCACGCATTCCCTAGAGAAAGTCTTGATACCCGACGGACGGACAGACGGACAACAAAGTGATCCTATAAGTGTTCCGTTTTTTCCTATTGAAGTACGGAACCCTAAAAAGTCATCCAAGTAAACGGAATTGCTCGTCTCAAAGTTGGTTGTTTCAGTTTTTTTTAATTATAATTATTTCTGTTTCATTTCAGGGGAACAATTACAACTAGGTAAAAAGAGATGCCTAGAGCACAATTTCGCTTTACACACTAAGTTCTTCTGCACATCTGACTCTAGCATGTACGAGCCCGTCGTACAGCTGGCGTACTCCAACCAAATCATCATCTACACCGACTTCATACACATACTGGAGATAGATTTCGTGAAACCTATTCAAGAACGAAACACAAACGAAGAACTCATAGAAGACAATACGTTAGAAAACGAAGAAGCGAATAGCCCGCTAGCCTCAGAAGCGTCCGCACCTTTCCAGTCACCGAAATATCAGAACAACGTGGTCCAGAACATAATCGCAGATTTCTCCGACTTCGACATGGAGCCCTTCCAAATGTCCCGTCCCGTGCACTTGCCAGACGTCATGGGACAGGAGTTGTGCATACAAGCATCTTCGATTTCTCATAATTTGATGGAGGAATGGGAGGGGCCTTCGCCCTCCATCAGAACCCTCATTAGTCCTCCGCTGCGGTCCCCGAGACGGAGGCCGGCGGAAGGCATGTCCCGTTTCAACGAAACACACAGATTGAACGCGGAAAAAGCATACGAATTCGTGGAAGAGACGGAAACGAAGTGCGAAAAGTTGAGCATGTTTCGGAAACGACGACTGGCCGACAAGAAATACGAATTCTCCGAAGACAATAACGAGAATATCGTTCCGTTCAGAGTTCTGAGAAGCAATAGGAAATATTTTATAGGATCTACGAGTAAAGTCCAGCCGAGACGTGCTAAATCTCCCAACGTTGAAAGTGTGGTGCTGAGGGCACACAATCAAATAGGAAGATCTCACTCTCCTACTGGCTGTGAAGAGAAGAGTGGGTTATCTTTGGAAAGTGATCGGAACAGTGAAGCGGAGTATAGAGTGACGGAGATGTTAGATGACGGGTCTCTCAAGACGGTGGCAGTCCATGACAATACTTCGAAGACCCTCTCAGACTCTCCTGTGGATGCTCAAGACCCTTATTTGGTGCACTCAGAGAATTCCAAGTGTAGTAAATTCTTCACGAGATATTTTGTTGAGACTGATGATGAGATCACATCCATTTTAACGGATTCGGAAGGTGAGTCGTTTCAACTCCACTACAGAAATACACATAACAGTCAATCAGTTTTATACTAACAAGTAAAACTGAAAACTCCCGAAAAAAAAGGCTGAACGGATTTCGATGAAACATAGCTAAGAATATTAAATAAAATAAAATATGTACTAATAGCTAACAAATATCATATTTATATTAACTTTCACTTGGATCAAAATGAAATTTTTGTCGAATACTTGTGATGTTGCTTTCTATAATTTGTGAGATGGTTTTTTAAGTTCATTCAGTTCTGTATGTAATACTATTAATAAACGACAGGGCGAGTGCTGGGAGCAGTGAGGAACCCGAGGAGAGTCCGTTCTGTATGTAATACTATTTATGTCTTCTATGGTCACAGTCTCCATCAAACGCCCAAAAGGTGGCAGTTGGAATATGCATGATTTATTTTTATTTCGTCACGAAAAGACTAATCATGAATAGATCCATTCCACAAAAACAAAATTGAAATATCTTAAAAAATAAGAAAATTAGAAACATTTTAATTTCATGTTAGACAGAGGACACACGATCGCGAATGATGACGTCTTGTTCGCTATACTGTTGTTTCGCGAGAGAGGGACATCCCTTAAAACTTTGTTTGGATCTCTGAAGTTTATGGATCGATTGAAATTATTTTTTAGTATCTAGACACGCGGTAGCGAGTCAAGCCAAGTCCAATATGTATTACATTTTAGTATGTTATATTGAAACTATTATTATAATGAAATAAAATTAATACATATTCCGTATAGTTGTTTCGATTGTTGCTGTATTCGTAGGTGTACGTTTCAGACGACTGTATATCGGGGTACCACGTGGCGCTGCACCTGACCGCGCACGGCGTGGGGCTCGCGCCGCTGCAGGCCGTCTCCTGCGCCGCCTGGGACCGGCTCTGCGCCTCGGCGCCGCCGCCGCTCACCCTACGGTAACTACACCACACTACAGGCGCACGGCGTGGGGCTCGCGCCGCTGCAGGCCGTCTCCTGCGCCTGCGCCTGCTAACTACACTAGACTCGAAGACTCTGTTCAGCTGGAGAACTAATGGGGCATTGAGGATGCTGCTGTTTTTTTAAGACTTCCAAAAACAAGGAATTTCTCAATACAATGATGATGACCAGGTCCCATGCTGGTGGTACTTGCCAAACATATTCTCTATTAAACCGGGTCATTACCGTGAGTGACTTCTGCGTGCATAGGGAACGGAGCGCATATAAATAACAGGCGGTACTAATTAATATTTTCATAACAAAAAAGTCAACGGTCATCCAGTCTCACCTGTGACCACAGACGCTGCAGTGTTTGAAACGTCAGCTCATAAAATTTTAAAAAAATATCTTCAAAATCGCTTCATTTCAATATTATTACTGATGTATATAAATGTAAATAATTATTAAATGCAATGTGATCAGGGCACAGCAACGGTCCCTGGACACGGAGCTGTTGTGCAACGAGGTGTGCGGCCGGCTGTGTAAACTGAACGGGAAGAAGTTCATCTACTGCTTCGACTGGGGCTGCCACGTCATCGACGTCTGCCACTCCAGCGGCTGTCTCTCAGGGGTGCGTCGCCTATACCTTACATATCACTTTTACATACAAATATGTACATTTAATACTAATTCAAGTGGCTTCTAGAGTTACGTAAGCAATAACATAGACATATATTTACGAGTTATTATTT
This sequence comes from Lycia hirtaria, assembly GCA_947563715.1. NCBI lineage: Eukaryota > Metazoa > Arthropoda > Insecta > Lepidoptera > Geometridae > Lycia > Lycia hirtaria. Next base: position 40,764,382 of record OX387382.1, on the reverse strand, counting down.
ATTTACGAGCGATTTTTCCCCCGAACTCTACATATATTCGATTTTAGCACCCGGCCGTGCCGATTAATGCTGGCCCGCCTATGTGTGTAAGTAACCTTTAGATTGTCACAAACATTGAACATTGTGATTATTTACAACAGTTACCCGAGTTAGCCACAAGACAAAAAACTGATTGAAATTTGAATTTCTCGTCCCATGTCTGCCGATAGTCCCGTATCTGACGTTGGCCCCGTGTCTGTCGGTGACCTCATGTCCGTGGTTGGCCCATGTTTGCCGTTGGCCCCGTGTCTGCAGTTGGCCCACGTGTCTGCAGTTGGCCCCCGTGTCTGGCGATGTCAGTAAAGTCACGGTAGTTGGTTGTGTGCAGCTGTGTGCGATGTGGCTGTGGGCGTGCGCGAGCGAGGGCGAGCCGGCGACGTGCGCGGCGTGCCGCGACGCGAGCGCGGACTGCCTGCAGCACCGGCAACAGTACGCGGCAGAGGTATATATACCACGCACACGTACACACACACTATATTTGTATTTTCTTTCAATTATGTGTCTATGTTTGGTTTGTCTCTTCCATGCTTTACTGGAAGAGAACAAAATCTTCTGTATCACACATCGGACTATTAAATGAAGGCAAGCTATTAAGTGACATGCGAGTTGACATCTGTATAAAACTGTATGGTCTGATTGCCGCTCGCTAGTGACATCAATTGGTATTAGTACACTTGGAGCCTGCGACGCTTGTATGGACTGAAAGCGTTGCGCCGCCAAGCTCCGAAAAGTTTCAGGGCGAGCGCGGGGAGCGGGTGAGGAAACCGAGAATGGCGGGAGGCGGTGTATCCGTTCTCTATATTACATATTATTAATGTTAATGTTTTAATGTTTTAAATACTATCATTACGAAATTACGTGCTCGGCCTGTAACATTTGTTAGGCTTCCGTACTAACGGTATGGGACCCTATTCGTGAAGCTACAGTGTCTGTCTGTCCTACACTTATACGGCTGTGAACGATAATAGATATGTCTCAAAATTGGCAAGATTGTAGGGTTTACTTTGATGTGAATCAAAAATACTAAAAACTGGTCAAGTGCGAGATAAGCTTGCGTAAATACTTCACTGACATTTTACTCATTTTACTCTATTATTATTATCACTTTATTTATTTCTTAATTATTATTATTATGTTATGTGATTATATTATTATGTGATTTCTATGAGTATTAACTCGAAATAAATATATAAATAAAAAAAAAGTTAAATATTTTGAAAAAACCTGTCGATTCCACAAAAAAAATAAACGAATATGACAAGTGAACGTTTGTCGACAGTTGGTGTCATGTGACATAAACTTAATAATAATAGAGTAAACGGTGGTGTTAAAAAATCAATGGATAAAGAAAATAGGTCTGTAACACTTACTTATTTGAACTTGGTATGTGATCGTCCAGCATTTCAGGCTAATCCCACTGTATAAAAATATGTAAAGTTACAAATATTTTTATGTATAAAGCACATTTCATTGAGTAATTATCTTTAGTGTCAGTGTTCATATATCATACATAGGAGTACGGAAGCCTCGGTGTGTGAGTGAAACTTATACTTTGTCGGTTTTTTAAAAGTTGTTATAAGTCGCGCTTGTGTTATTGCAGTGTTTGTTCGTGTGGGACCTCGTGAGCGGTGTGTACAGGACGGAGAAAGTTTCCATGACTGAAGATTCTAGCCCGGAGGGCTGCCGAGGTGATATTTCTTTATTTATCTTTGGCTCCGGGTATTTATCTATGCAGCCATTTTCCAATATAATAAAAAAATATTGTTTAACCCACACCTTTTAGAAAATAAGTCATAGCTCCAATCCAATGTGTTCATTAAAGCGAGCAAGTGACAAGCAGTAGTGTAAAAGCATTTATGTATCTCAGTTTGAAAGACAATATTTCCAGTGAAATATTTGAACTATATAATAAATGAGTCATAATAAATATAATGTGATTTTACATTTGATAACTCAAGGTGTGCTTGCCGCTCAGGGTTTTGAATTAAAAAAAATAATTAAATAACTAGCTTCTCCTAGCGCTGTCACCCGCGTAGTGATGAAAACCGGTGATGAAAGATGCTCTGATCATGTGTGCCAAATTTCATCACGATTGGTTCAGTCATTTATCCGTGAAGAAGTAACAAACAGACAGACGACAAACAGAGTTACTTTTGCTTTTATAATATTAGTTTGGATAGGCTTGTGCTTGATCGTTAAATCTTCCAATCTTAAGAGAACGTTGCGGTATAGGATGGAGTACATTAACCTAAAACCTGATTGTTATTACTCCATAAAGACGTACGAGCTCTTGCATTAAAAGTACAATGGGTTGGCTGTTCTTAAAAGGAAAAATAAACAACCAAAAAATAGTTTCCATCTCGTAAAAAGAACGCTGGTTTGACATAGACATAGACAGTATTGTAACAAAAAACAACAGATAATAAAAATATGTGAGTATAATACACACAAAATAGATAACTGAATAATGTTTTTGTCACAATCCGGCCCCAGCTCAGCATAATGCTAGTTGTAAACAACCAGTGTTGTTTTCACGTGACGGGAACTGTAGTGTTCTGTTTCGCACTCGCTTCGGTTTTGAGATGTGGTTGTAATGTGACAGTGTCGGGGGCGGAGCGCGCGCGCGAGCTCGCCAAGCGGCTCGGCCCCGGGAACATGCCGCCCGGCAGCGAACAGCGGCTGCTCACCACGCACACTGGTAATTAATTCATTTTTATTTATTAAGTTCACCTACATTGTGTACATCTATACATTTACAAGAAAAATCATATAAAGAAAGTACAGATTAATTACTGATGAAGTTAGCATGCATTAATATTGAGTGAAATTTAAAAATAGTAATTAAACAAATTAAAATATGCCATTGATTTCACACAACGCCATCTAACCCTAAACTAATCAAAGCTTTGGGAAACAAATAACTGATAGAATACTTGGAATAATATGTACATAATATATCATAAAATACACCTATTACTCCATAAAAAGATAAACCAAATTAGATATGAAAAAATCCCTAGACGTACGAATGTCACCGATATAGCTCAGTGGATTAGCAAGTTGAAGTGGCAGTGGCCAGGATATATAACACTTAGAACTGATGGCCGATGGAGCCGAAAAGTTCTCGAGTGGAGACCAAGCACCTGCAAGCATAGGAAGCGTAGGAAGACCGGCCACGACATGGACAGATGACCTTATGTAGCAGGAAGACGCTAGATGCAGGACGCTTCCCACCTTCTTTCTCGCTTTCTTCGGTCTTTTTGGAAATCCATGGGGGGCTTATATCCAGCAATGAACTTCTTGTGCCTGAGATGATGATGATGATTTTGAAAAGAAAAACATTGGTATACTGAAAAATTAAGGAGTGATGGCTATTCTGGTATGATCATACGATGAAAAGAAATGATTGCCACATAATGCAGGAGGATCCCAGTTGATCCTTTGCAATCGATCAGAAAATGTGTGTCAACATTGCATCGACTGTGCAGAATGTGTGTCAACATTGCATCGACTGTGTAGAATGCCCCGACTTTTGATTCGGTTTTTTTTTACTTATTTTTGATACTTTAGGTACTCTAGTTTAAGTAAGTAAATATTAAACAAGCTCCCATTCTCAGGCAAATCGCTAAAACGGGTGACGGACGTTGACAACTGCGTCGAGATCACGAAGCGGCACATCGACAGCTCCGAGTCGGAGCAGTCCTCCTCGGAGGGCTCCGAACTGGAACCCTCCTCGGCGGAGGACAGCGATTACGACTGATCCACGCGGTGCACGCTAACATGCACCTTGTGTACACGATGTTACCGTTCAAATCGCGCTGGACTGCATTGAACTCGACTCTGATCTGTGATAAGATCATTCAAATTGTCCTAAAATTCTTAATGGACTCGCGGTAATCCGGCCACTGTCTGATCCGCGACTCCCTATAATCCGACAAGACTAACTATAACTATATGGCAATAAGCTTGTTGCGGCAAATCTTCGTCAATGATTTAACTTGTTCACGACAGTAACTAGCTCAAAGCTTATTGTTCCTTGAATTGTGAGCATGATCACAGGCGTTATTGCATGCAACGCATATCTACAAATGTCGTAATGCCTTAGTCAATGACATTATCAAACATAGGGAGACGTGTCTCGCGTTTACATAGCAACCTACACGCAAGGAAACTTTCATAGCAAGCAACAATAAAATTGTTTGACAAAATATAATTTTCTTCTGCAATGCGTATGTCAGACAACATGCAGACAAAGATAAAACGGTAGGTAGGTACTCCTAAAAAGAGTTGATGTATATTGATTGATAGTTGATGTTGATGTATGTGTGTTGATAGTTGTATTCACGACAATGGTCGAAGTGTGATTAAATGTGTGTCCCACTGCGTCAACTGGACTCTGCATAGTGGCCAACTTTGAGATTGCATCACGCGTCTTCCTCAGTTTGATAATATCATTGGTCTTTGTATGTATTTTTTTTAAGTTCCGAAATACATTAGGTAAGACAGGACAGTACTCTACAATCTGACAAATTCGAATTGCGAAAAGTTTGTCGGATTACCGGGAGTCTACTGTGTTAGATCGAGGTGCATTGAGGAGAGACTAGGAGTCCTGAAGGCCGTTCATTCTCCTGGATGAAAGTAGAAACGTCCGTCCTCAGTGTGGTTGACAGATATGGGCCATTTTCAGAAAATACCTATAACCTGTTCGTAGAAATAATGTATCGTTTTTACAAATTAGGCTTTTTCCTCGCGTGTCTGCGCATGCGGCGCGGTACGGTACGCTCTGTATGCTGATACATTACTGCTCTGCTGAGTATAAACTTAGCTAGGCAGCGGTTGAGCAATAACTATTTCAAAGGTAGTTTTTTAATGTAATGCTGGTTGTGTTTGTTTCCTTTATTGTGAGTTTACGGTGTGTGACGTAAGCATTTAAGCATTGAGCATTGTGTTCATATGTTTAAATATTTCCACGTTTAGACAAATAATAAAGATGTGTCTAAACGTGGAAATATTTAATTAGCTTAATGTTTTTATAACTGTTACCTATCGTCCTATTTACGTCAGGATTGTCAGGGGGGTAATTCTAGATTTTTTTAGATCCCAGCTTCTCATCTACTTTAAGAAATAAACAAATAAAATGTATGAAATATAGATCCTCGGTAAGTGTGCGGTACCGCATATACCGAGCGTACCGATACCGTACCGCTGCAGCACACGGTATCCAGGAAAGGGCCTCCCATTTCTCGCTAGCAAACGTAAAACCACTTAACGTAGGTTATTGAATGTGTGTAAATAAGGAGTAGAAAATATTTATTAAAATAAGCATGATGACCAACGAAATGTAAAAAAAAATATATTTTCCCTTAATTTCGACTGCATTGTTGATATTATATTCTATTTTAACTACAATGTGTTATTTTTTATTTCTATGTTCGGTGCTGTTTTTATTTTCTGCCGATGATTTTGATTTATATCCTAATGCTGATGATTTTTGTATTTTGTTTTAACAGAATGATGTGAATAATGATTTTAAATTGTTTGATTTTATAATTTATTCATGATTTAAATTTACTTACAATTTGTTATTTGTACATTGTGAAAGTACTTTTTTAATATGTAATATCAATATAATAATAGTTGAGTGTTGTTACAATTTTTCCATTATGGAATGTATGTATAAATCAATATATAAGTACTTGATGTTCACAAAGTTTAAAAATATGCAATATGATCATATTAAGCGAAAAACACACTGTTCAATAATAAGGTGGTTGTATAATATTCGATTCGAATTCGTCGCGCGATCTCGGTCTAGATATAATCTTTGATGAGAACATAGAGTGGAAAGATCAAACTGACCTGTGATTTTAAAAACATTACAAAAAAAAACATATACACATGCATGAGTGTATATTCTTTAGTAAATACATGAATATAGTCTTTAATACATCCGTGATAGAGTATGGTTTTGTGTGTTATTTCTTTGTTATTGAGTTTTTATGGGCTCTTGTTTCCATTAAAATTTTAATATTCTTGACTTTCAAAATGACGGCCTAGTATGTTATTTTGAATGAACAGGCCTCCATTTTATTTTTTGTCAGTCTGTTTCTGTCTCACGGACTATTCGTACGGATCCGAATCGGAAATGTTATCTTTCGTGTATTCACTTGCGCATACGCATTTTTGTAAGGTTTTTAAAAAGACAACAGGTATGTCCGTGACATCCAAACTCTACGGTTCGAACATACTGGACCCAGTTAACGTTAAAGACATCTCCCACGAGAAAATACTACATTACAAAAGTACTACTTTGAGAACTACTAAATAATACAAAAGCGATCATAATAGATCGCACTAATTTGAGATTTGATCTGTCTATATATTTGTAGTTACTTAAGTGTGTAAAACACTTTAGATCGCAATCTCTTATGGCCCATTTAAAAAGAATAGTCAAAGAACAAGATTTCAGGCCCTAGGTGAGATTGGTCGCGCGACCAAACATTGTGTAACTAGCTTTATAAAATGAAATAAGCTACTCCAAATTTGCTAATATTCATAAAGAATGGGGGTATGTAAAGTATTTTCAGGTATCTATTTTATGCTTTTATTTGAAACTTTATTTTGTAGAATTCAAGTACATATTATTGCGATTGATATCTCCAAATAATTTATTATGTTGTTTTTGAATACAGAAAAACGGAAAAGTAGCAGATGGTTTGCCTAACGGTAAGCGACAACCGTCGCCTTTAGATACTAAAGTTCCTATTCATGGTGTCAGTGGTTTCGGAGAGGTGTCTCTAGACCTTCGGAGGATCTTGCTGGCCTGAGGAAATAATGAACGAAAAAAACAAGATATTTCCAGCTGTAAAGCTGTATTCTTGCATATGTGAGGTTTTTTTTTAACAAATGGAAACCGTTCGTCGTATGACCGAAGGATTTGAAATCGCTAAGGTCAACTATTGAAGAAAAAAATAGCCCTCAATCGCAAAAATATTGAAAATGTAATTTCATTAATTAAAATTTTATAAAACATTTATTATTTTCAAATAGAAACAAAAAAATAATAATCTAAAAATAACTCTACTACCCCAGTATAACAAAAAAGCAAAGATATATCTTTCGGGAATTTAAAATGTAGGCTCATTGTAAGGTTGTGATCGTTCGGTAGGTTTGGGTAAAGGAAGTGCCTGACACTATTCACTCGTAAGTTTTTTTAATGGGAATTATTAAGTTTTGGGCCGCGTTCACACAAAGCGTAGTGCCAGCCTCACAGACTGACTCAGTTGACGATTATTATACCATATATTACGCAAATCTTTTTGAAGTCTCTGAAGTTAGCGGAACTACGTATGAGTATATGCGGACTTCGCAGTACGCGTATTTTTATCTGATTCCGTAAGAAGGGTTATGCTTTTCGAGTGTATGTAAGTTTGTATATATGTATGTTTCTATATTATCGCCTACAGCCTAAACGGCTTGACCAATTTTGATGGGCGAGGTGTCGTTAGATTCGTCTTCAGTTCCAGATTGTCATAGGGTATGTTTTTTTTTTTAATAATAATAATAATACATATCTCGTATAAATAAAAAAATGCGTTTTTTCGTAAGCTCCAACGAACTTTTACGTAATAATCTTTTACAGCTATTTTACGCATACTTTCTCACAAAAACGTACACTCAACAGCGTATCAAGCGTAACGAAATTGTAAGTTACACTGCAAAAACTGCTTTTCTTTTAACATAGATACTTGTTATAAGTGTCGAGTTGGGTACGCGGAATGCAACCGTATACAAACAAATCTATACTATACTCGTAGAATAGAATACCTCTTACTATCTATAGAATTTCCTCTCCGCAGTGGTTACGGTATTAATGGACGGATAACGTTTGGTGTGAACGCTGCCTTATTTCACAATATAATATTGTAAGCTGAAGGCAGACATTGTGTTGATATTAATAATAGGAAGGATGTAACGGAACCTAATGTTTCGGTTTATAGGTCATAGCATTTTCTGCTAGTCTTTTACCTCTTATGAAGGGCTGCCAGTATTAGCTTTATTAGACTCCACAGCTACCAGTTTTCTTTATGACAATATAGCATGTCGTAGTTGTACCTGTTATTGGAAATTACAGTGGAATATTTAAAAAAAAACATCAGATCGGATAATGTATCAGGGTACTCATTTTATGTTAAAAAACTTTGTTTTACTATGAAAAATTTAAATCTAACTTATATATCTAGTGTGTTTCCGCTTGTCTTCAAGCTGGTACTCTCAAGTTGGTCTTGTTGGATTTAAGTTTTTGAATATGAATTTCCGCAAAGTAACGGCTGGTTCAATAAAAAATTTACTGTAAAAGTTTTTAGTTAAATTTAAAAATGTATATCTGCACCAGTACTCCTATTCACTACTCATTCATTCCGTAGAGATTCCGATCGGAAACTATATCTCCATCTCTGTCATTTCAGTACAGAAAAAAAGAGACGGAGATATAGTTTCCGATTGGAATATCTACCGAACGAGTTGTGAATAGACATGCAGTATTCACAATTCCGTCGGATTCGGAAACTATCTTCCGAATTGAATCCGAATCAGACGGGTTGTAAATAGCCCAACAAAAATTAGAAAGGCAGCCCTAAAATGATAATAGATATATTGCATTTAATGATTGTTTTTTTGATAAATGAGGTATGGATTGAAGGGCTCTAGAGTGTCCACTTGCCATCAATGTATTATAGATAGGAATTTAAACAATGCATCATATTGTATTAAATAAAACAATTATTGAGATAATAAAGTTTTTTTTTTAACAGACTTCTAAAAAAATTAAAGGTTATCAATTCGACCTGTGTATATGTAATATTGTCAGAACTGCACAGTTTTATATATTAGTCTTTATCAGCTTCTAAACATTTGTGCCTTTCATAAGTGTATGTATGTTTGTCCATATATCACGCAGAAACTAGAAGTCGTATTGCAAAAATTCTTAGTTTAGTTTTCTACAATCTTTAGTTTCAAAGTAAGTACTTCTTACGACTCCGTAGTCCGACCATCGCCTGTCTCACTCGCGCTTACCCACATTTTTTTAAATATATAATAAGTAAGATTGAAAATATTAAAAAAAAAAACAAAATGATCAAAGTTAATTTTCATACATAAAAAGCATATATTCTAAAGAAATTATTAACTCAAAAATGATTTTTATGTATGAAAATTGACATGGATCAAATTGAAGTGTCTGTTGAATATTTGTGATGTTGTTTTCTAGTTTAACAAATGAAGATTTTTTTATAAGTTCATTTAGTCATTTTATATCTTCAATATATGGCCAAACGGGTGTCATGCCATGGGCAATGTAGGGTTCCATAGTTACATAAAAATAAATACACATGATATCTCATTATATCCCCCCCCAATCAATATTATAAAAGTGATCTAGTCAACCAGTCAAAAATCCACAATATAAAGGTTTCGATTCTGACTAGAATGAGCACTGAGTAGATGAGCTCTTAATATCAGCCATGTTTAAACTATAGCAATGAGTATAATCAAAACATTACTCTGGGTGTCAATTACAAATAAAGATTAGTGTCATCATAAACAATTATATTTATGTGTCCATATTGTTCAATCTCATCACTTCCATCAAATCCTGAATGCGTCACATGGCCCTATGGTCAACTTCAATTAATGGTTTGTCCAACTCTTCTAAACAATCTGTAGCTAATCTCTCAATGTCATCCCAAGACATTTTATTGAGATTTTCCTGGATAGAAGTCATGAACTTTTCAGTTGTATTCTTGGCCTCCAGGTCTGTCATACCCGATTTTTTGAAAGCCTTGAATACTACCTCATTCAGACCCTCTGGTTTCTTGACGATTAAGTTAAGTTTACTACCGTCTTTAATTTTAGGGTATGAGTCAAGTGTCTGCTCGTCTACTAGGGTTCTTCCAAGGAAAAGTAACTTCTGTTCTTCAATGGGAATTTTCAATTCTTTGGCAACTATGCGCTTAATTTCAAAAACTAATGTAGAAGGTTGTACCTTGAACAAAAACAATAATTAGTTAGGAACGAATACATTGGATACAAGTATACCACGTTTAGAAAATAGTTAATTTTCAACTCACTTCGATGGTACATTCGCCTCCTTGCAGCTTTTTCACGAGCAATCTCATGGCAGTGTTTGACAGTTGACTATTCTGTGTGAAACTGAAAAACTTTTGCGTTTTATATGCTCAGTGACTAAACGATTATCTGTAATTTAATTTGAATTAATTTTGTACGTGAAAATCACAGGTGAAAATGTTTGTTTGGTATTTTTTTTTCCTGTCTATGATTATTGATTATTTTTCTTCTTATTGGACCAGCACGATTAGTGTATTTGCCAGTGGTAAGTATTGTTTCTTCTACAATAATATTTTAAACTATGTCTAAGCCAAAAAAATAATTATTTTCAAGTTCAATCATGCTTTAGTCACACAGAAGAGAAAAAGAAAAGTCACAAAGTAATAAGGAAATACTACGTATTAGCAAAGAAATGTGGGGGTGACTTATGTGGAAGCTTGCATGAAATGTAGTCCCTTTTTGTGTATTCGCTTATTATTTTGTAGCTTCCATGAAGATTTTTTTATTGTTTTGTTGCTACACAAACCCCAAAAGTTGGGGTCAGGGATAATTTTGCCAAAGAGGTAAAGACAGTGATAGACACAGACTAATAAGAAAATCCCTAACTATGGGCCTTATAAGGAAACTTAAGGTCACGCAACGAGCTATGGAGAGGGCTATGCTCGGAGTCTCTCTATGAGATCGAATCAGAAATTAAGAGATACGTAGACGTACAAAAGTCACCGATATAGCACAGCGGAATAGCAAGTTGAAGTGGCAGTGGCAGGGCACATAGCACGTAGAACTGATGGCCGATGGGGCCGAAAGGTTCTCGAGTGGAGACCACGTACCAGCAAGCGCAGCGTAGGAAGACCAGCCACGAGATGGACAGACGACCTCATAGAAGTGGTGGGAAGACGCTGGATGCAAGCCGCTTCCAATCGGTCTTTTTGGAAATCCATGGGGGAGGCCTATGTCAGAAATATTTCAATTACCTTAACTTTTTAGTAATAAATAATAGACATGGTGTGAAACACCATACTCTCTATTTCATATATATACACGTCCGCATTAATAGTGAAGTGCAACTACGGAACTCTACCGTGCGCGCGGTCCGACAAGCACTTTGTACAGCTTGGTGACAGTTTCAGATATAATAGATTTTCAAGTTTTTTGAAAATATATTTGCCGAGTCTATGTCCGTTTTTGTGCGGTAACCCATACCGACTCATTATTGATTCAATGGTGCAAATGTTGACCATTGCTATCAAGCGCGGGAATGCCGACAGTAGGGATGGGTTATACTTGCAAAATCTCATACCAGGGCTTCCAAGTGCGCCCACATAAAAATACCAGCGCCAAAAACCAGGGCTCAAAACCTTTCAAAGTATTTTTTTCGTTAAAGAAAATTGATTTGTATTTTAACTAAGATAAGGTGCACAATTGCGTAACAAGTTTTTCTACTAAAATACTTTCTTAAGATATTGTTCATTATATACGTTATAATAAGAAGCATAATGGCATTCACGAAATTCAAAACGTTCCAAACGACACCAAACATGACTGAGCGAGCGCGATATATATTGCTTGCCTACTTCGTTCCGTGTATTTGACGATGACACCCGAGTGAAGCGCCAAAAACCAGGGTCAAAACCCTTGAAAGTATTTTTTTCGTTAAAGAAAATTGATTTGTATTTAAGTTATAATAAGGTGCACAATTGCGTAGCGAGTTTTCAACCAAAATACTTGCATAGGAAAATGTTCATTATACATGTTACAATAAGAAGCATAATAGCATTCGCGAAATCCCGTAAAGTAAATACTTTTTCTCCTTGCAAGTGTTTCGGGCGGCACCTGGTCGCCATACTTGCAAGCAAATACCTGGTGTAAAAACCTGGTTGCGTAAATACGCACCTTCCCTAGCCGACAGCCTTATGCCTTTCCACCGGGTACAGTACGGTGGATTATTTGACGTGTGATGTTTTTGTTCTTTACAGTTATTTGTAAATCATATAAATGTTAATTTTTCAATAAATAGGTTCAATAAAATTGTTATACCCGTACTATCCTCTAGTAGTTTGAGTACCCGTACTTAACGTTATTGGTGTAAAGATCAAAGAGGTTCCTTATGTTTTTAGTTGAAGGTTCGTAGAGTAAGCATAAATTAGTCTTCGGTTGAAGGTTTTAATATTTTTCATTTTCTTGACCATCTAGATTATAAATAAATAAAAAGATTTATGAAAAAGTCATTTAGTTAACTTATATTTTACGAAAGTCACTCTTTTGTTTACTATGTAGTTTAATTTGTATGGGGATAAATAAATTAATTACCAAGGTGATATTGGAACTATTACAAACTTTAAAGCTTGGTATGTTTAATTATAAGCCATGAATTGCAACGACAGAAATTCTGAAGTTTTCAACGTTGCCAATGGGCCAGTTGAAGTTTTTAAACTGTGCTATGAAGGTAAATAATGTTATTGATATGAAATAAATACTTGTATCAGTTGATCAAGGCTGCATCTTACAGTTTTGGTCAAAAGAGACGACGGTCAGTGAACCCAACAAAGCAGTCACTGCAGTAGGGATATTCAGCCCCCTTATTCAGAACTCATTCGGATTCGGAATCTATATCGCCGTCTCTTGCATTTTCAATGGAAATGACAAAGACGAAGATATAGATTCCGAGTCCGAATGAGTTCTGAATAAGGGAGCAGAACTCATTCGGATTCGGAATCTATATCTTCGTTTCTGTCATTTCCATAGAGAATGACAGAGACGGAGATATAGATTTTAAATCGATTCCAAAACCGAATGGGTTCAGAATACGGGGGCTGAATTAAGAGGTCTAATACGGGGGCTGGTTTTTGGTCGGATGATGTCAATAATCCAGTAGGAAGACAGCCTAGTTTAAGAGCATAGGCCTTATAAATCTATGGTAAAGAGAATAGTTATTACCTATAAGGTTTATGAGACGGGCACAAGCCTTAAAAAGAGATGGCGTGTCTTATACTCAGCTGTGACTGATTAATGGTTGGTTACGATGAATTATTTCAGATACGTTCTTGTTGTCTGCCCTTTTAAATAATCGCTGATCAATTATTTTTAAGGGCAGACAATCGGTGGGAAACGCTTCCAACAAGTTTCCTTGTGTTTGTATCATTATCATCTCATTAGCTATCTCTATTGTACTCTTAAATTAGGCTTTTCATTATCATTTTCTCTTCATCACAGTTAACCATCACTACGTGAGTAAAGTCGCAAGGCGTAGCTATTTATTAATAAATAGATTGATGAGTATGTGTAATTTATAAAGAAAAATTAATGTTCGATTGTTGCAAGGGACTAACATAGATAGATATATAGATAACACTTTATTAAAAACCACATGATAACAAAAAACAAAGATAATAGCTAGGTTAATATAATATAATGGCTAGGTTTTTAATACCATCCGATATATTCAGAATTGTAATTTGGGACGTGAAATCACCCATTCACTGTGACGGCATGTTGCCTATGTTTTCCTGTATATAATATTCCTCTATGTCTATGTTCGACGAACACTGGTATTGGATGGATAATAACACGATGGAATTTAAGATCGCGTCCAACATTTTTGAATTAGTTACCGAATTAGCTCCAAGGACAAAAAAATCTTTTGAAATTTGAATTTCCCGCCGTACTAGTGATATTTGTACAAGGTAAAGTGAGTAATAATGTTCCTTGATCACAACAGTTTAAACCACTCGTAAATTATGTGTGTGAATTATTACGAATGAGCGAATTTTTGAATAGTGATGAAAAAAGGTCATAATGATCATGATAAATATAGCCTACGTGTTTTTCTAGGTTCACAGCCATCTTTGCTTTGTGACGATCGATTAAGCTCTCAGCTATATTATGTGTACAAAATTTCATAACAATCAGTTTAGGGTTCAGCCGTTTAGATGTGAAAAGGTAACAGACAGAGACAGACTAGTTACTTTCGCTATAATAATTGAGTAAGGAAAAAGTAAAAGTAAGACTTAGTACTTACCTAGAATATGGATATTAAGGACTAGATATGATTAGTTCGGAAGTTAGGATAAAGTGACGAAGAAAATTTTATGTTTTTTATTTTGTTTCTCCCTGCAATTTATCATAAATTAGGTATAACCTAGAAAAAGTTGTTAAGAAAATATGCCTCGTTTAATTATTATCATTTTATCATGCTCATCGCTAGAGTAGTCTATACCTACGGAGTCTGTATAGTATCGATTGGTTTGGTTACTGAAGAGTGGTATTTCAGTTAAGCGCATCACTAGTTAAAGAATTTTTTGCCTGGGCCGGGGTCTCCATAGAGTAACTGGGGGTCTCCTCGTAGCCTAGGAAACGGGCGTAGCTACAGGACAACAACATTGATAAGTCAATTCTTATCGGATTACATAAAATTTCCCAAAAGATAAACCGGATTAAAGCCCTAGCTCGATTTGTGATCCACATCAATCATTATATCAAGGTTTGTGATTAGAATTTGTTTCGGGCGTGTGGCATTTGACAGATCGAAGTATGGCTGGCAGGTAAGCTATGGTAGTTTCACGAAAGGTTGGTCCAGAACTCTTGAGTATTTTGTTCCATGGTCCAGAAATAGCTTGAGTTATCGGTGCGATGAGGTCGATATGTTTAGTAGATTGTATGAAGATTTGCGTGTGGCACGGTCGGAGGGAGAGTTCGGGAATGAGGTCCCCTCGATCCCACTCGTATCACGTTATCGGAGGGCTGTCGGTGGAGGGTCCGTTGCGGCGCCTGGCACGGCGCGCTCCGAACACTTGTTCCATCTACGAATGTAAATCAGTAGAGTCGAGACATGTAGTTTATAATTCATAACATTGACAGAGCACAGACAAACTACCTAAAGAAGACAGGTAACAATTTAGTTACAAGTAGGCATCAGTTATCAACCAAAAGAATAGCCAGCTGTTTACAAATGTGACCCCTTTGTACTCATTTTTTGATACTACATGATAAGTATTGGTAACTAAGTAAAAATTAGCATTAATATTATTATTTATTATACTTATAATTATTTTTAGTAAATAAGAGTAAGCACATTAACACTGCTACAAAATTTGCAGCTAATATCATTATGAATATGTAAAAAACTGCCAAAACTAAAGGTAAATTTTGACAGTTATCTAAATTCAAACAAAGAATAATAACACTAAGATTAATAATAACATAACACACAAAACAGTTAGATAAATGTATTGTTTAGCCATGCATTACCAACACATGGCAGGTGGCATCGTCCAAGCGTGACACCTGCACCCTAACATTGCCGTTTCCCTATCAGCCAACCACTCACACTGCTCACAACTCACTGAGAACACCTATAAACAAGTGGCACAAAAATGTCTGCCGTAGAAACGGTTGTTTGATCAATACCCAATATCACTATACACTGTGGAGTCATAATGTGTTGTCTGATTGTGTAGTGTGAAAGTTTAATTTGTGCTTGTAAAAATGTCTGAGATGGGGTTTGAGAACGTGTTTTATTTGGAAAGTGAGTTGAGATGAAAAGCGGTGAGTGGGGGATGGGTGTTGCCTGGATACAGCCAGCCACCCGTCTCCCGGCAGATCAATAGCGGCTCTGAGTGGCTGGGATGGTGTTATACAATCATTAACAAGATTAATTCTGTTTTTTTGTTTATATACAATTAGTATTTTTGTTAATCCTTCAATCAACAAATATGTGAATATTGACATAGTATAAAAACTTTGAAAATATTTGTTCAGGATTTATTTTTGATATAATTACTAAATTTCAGCACTGTAAGATATAAGCAGATCAGTATAATAAATAACTGATTCTTGAATTGATTACTCATTCCGATTAATCAACTTTAAAAAAATTACCAATGTCGTTTCGAAGTCAAATCCACTGTTACATCATGCATATTCATTGTAAAACAGTTTTGTTGTGATTTTTCTTTGTACATTTATTTAATACAATATAAGGTTTCATAATTAAATGCAGGTAACTTAATACAGTGGGGTGCATTTCCCCTTTCCCAATTATTTTAATTGCTATTGATCAGTACACGTCATAGGGGACAGGTGAGTAAATCACCTTGGGTGTTGCAATTTGCTGTATTATTATATTATATAGCCTATCTGAATGTCAATAAAAAATGTTTTACTACAACAATAGTTAGTTCTAAGATTTGTTTTTATCAATATTAATATATACATATATTAATGCAGAGCTTTATATTCGTACACATTTCTTATTCAGTATTATCCACATTGTATACAATATTTGTTTCAAATTAGTTATTTAAGTTGTATTTTTTTATTTTTTATTAATCTAATTATTGTATGTTTTGAAACAACTAAATATGTTATTTGCAACATTTTGTTTAGTTTGTTTCAGAACATTTTTCAACCAACTTCAAAAAGGAGGTTCTCAACTCGACTGTATCTTTTTTTTGTGTTTGTTTCCTCATAACTTTCGACTGCGTGAACCTATTTTGAAGATTCTTTTTTAGGGTTCCGTACCTCAAAAGAAAAAACGGAACCCTTATAGAATCACTTTGTTGTCCATCTGTCTGTAAAGCCGTAAGTTATGTATGGTTGTACAAGTTATATTGTTATACTTGTTCTGTCGACAGACTTTGAGTGCGCGGGAGACGAGGTCCTGGTGGAGTGTTCCCCGCCAGCTTCGCCGGACATGGCGGCGCGCCTCGCGCAGCCTACGCAGGTACCGAGCCTTCTAGAATATTCATTTGTACATGTCACTCTGATTGACTGGCCTCGCAGAATGTAAGTTTGTATGTATGTTTGTGGGTATTTATGTACGTTTCTTTATGATCGTCTACAGCCTAAACGGCTTGACCGATTTTGATGTACAAGGTATCGGTAGATTCGTCTTCATTTTCATTGGCTTTGTTTTGGCGTGACAACGTCTAATAAATCGATGAACGCCGGCTGCACGCACGAAAAAGTATGACTCATTGTCCCGATACGCGTTACGCTCATTGTCCCGTTACATCATCATTTCATCAATGTTCTGTTATGACGTTGTCACGTAAAACTATTGTCCGTAAACCGAGTTTACAGACAACCATTTTTTTTGTAATAATAATAATACAACTTTTTTCGTAACCTCTAACGATCTTTTTCGTAACAAATAAGTAATTTTATTAGAATTATTTAAAAAAATACGCATTTATAATCTTTTACAGCCATTTTACGCATACTTTGTCGCAAAAAATCATCAGGCGAGTTGGTGGTCAATCGTAGATCTATCTTGCATAAAAAAAACATCTTATGTAGATAGACTGTAAAAACCGTTTTTCTACACTCGGGTGTTTTTTTTTTCTTTTAATATAGATACCTACTTGTTATCGCAAGTGCAGTAAGGAATTTCAGCTGATTTAGTCTAGAAAGTGTTATGATTTAATAATCTGTATTTCTTTCAATAGACAATAGACATAATAGATTATAGATAATAGATTTTTATTGTGCCAAAAACTTAAAAAAATATTAACACGATTTAAAATTAAAAATTTAACTAAACTAAGTTTTTGCCACAAGCCGGCTCCAGCTCAGCATGGTGCCAGTTGTTGCCAACCGGCGCTGGTCTTCCGCTGGATCCGGCAGGTGACGTCACCCTCGTCGTCGTCGTCGTCGTCGTCTTTCCTCGTGCATCGAACTATTAACTGTGGAACCTATGCGACCTTAGAGTGTTTATGTGTGCAGAGTGGTGGCGGCGGCGGCGGCGCGTCGCCGAGTGCTGTCAGGGAGCTCATCGTGATCCCGGAGCTACCCAACTCCATACACCTGCAGCATGCTATACAGCAGGTCTACATCTACATCTTGCTCTAAGATTTTTATGGTTCCGTAGTAACTACGAGGAACCCTTTTAATTTCGCAATATCCGTCCGTCCGGCTGTCTGTCCGCCCGCAGATTCGCTCAAACACTCTAGAAAGCTGGAATTTGGTATGAGAATACATATTAACGCCATAAATACATTAAATACACGCCGATAAAGTGGTAAAATAAAATCTTAATTATTTTTTATCCTTCACTCATAAAGTGGGGAAAATTTCTCTCGTCTACCCCATCGTGTGGAGTATCATTGGATAGGTATTTAAAAATAGGCACTTACATCAATACAATATTTTTATTTGAACAAACGGGTTACTCACGTCTATTTTTGAGCCGAATTCTCCAACTATAGTTTCAACCGCATACGGCGGTCTTTTTCAAACGGAACAGAGCAGACGTCACTCCCGAAGGACGTCTCGTCTGGTACTGTCTGGAGAATTCGGCTCAAAAATAGAAAAGAAAAATAGTAACTCGTTTGTTCAAATAAAAATGTGTAACAACCACGTTGGTTTTCATAATAAAATATGATATTTTTCTTTAGGTATGTAATGTAGGTACCGTCACTTTGATAAAATAAAATGGCTGTCCATCTTGTTTTCTGAAAGTGACGCTAGATGGTGCTTTTATAATTTTTTTATTTTGGTATATTTTACTATACCAGCTGCTTACATAAACTTTCACAGTTCACTGATAAATTGATAGTGGTCAATGTAGATATTTTTCTAACTTCTAGAACTTATGTAATTATATGTGAACACCTATTTTAGGATATTTCTACTGTATAGAAAATATATGAAGTTACAAATATTAATAGATTTATAGCACATTTTGTTAATTAGTCCTGTTTTCTGTATTCATTATGTTGCATGGGAGTATGGAAGTCTCGGTGTGCGAGTGAAACTCGCACCTTGCCGGATTTATTTAAAGTTTGTTAAATCTGTAGATATTATTTTAATTCTTCGGTATACATCAAGCGAGATATCTGCGAACCTCCTTCTTTTTTGGAAGTCGGTTAAAAATAATGAAATAAGGAGAGCAGCGCCCTCAATGCCAATTACTTTCCTGTACATCCGCAGGTGTCGAGCACCGTGGTGGAAGTGGGGAACGACAGCTCTGGCCAGTCCAGCCCCACGGCGCAGGATCCGCACCACACGTACATTACCGTTGCGAGTACGTACATACACACCAGTATATCTGTGCCTCCTGTGCAAAACTGTACAAGTCGAATATCACAACTTTTCAGGAGAGCAAAAACTAAACTTTAAAAAATCATATTTCATAAACTTGGATACTTAAACAAAAAAAAAATGGATTACTTTGTAAAGTGGCGCTTGTTTGTGAAATTTGATTTTTTTAAGTTTGTTTTTGCTCTTCTCAAAAGTTTTGATTTTCTACTTGTACCGTTTTGCGCAGGAGGCACAGAAATGTATCTCTCGCATTGTTTGAAACAATTATATTTGTATACTAGCTAGATTTTGTAGTTTAGCTTCATTCTCTACAGTCTGGTCTAGGTTTTTAGGGTTCCGTAGTACGAGAAACCCTTATAATTATCTTATAGTCTATCCGTATGTCATAGTTATTATTCAGGGACTAGCAGCCCTACATAAACGAAATTTGGTATGTAGATGTGTTCATTGAACCGCTACAAAATGCCTTAGTAAAATTTAAAAAAATATAAATTTTCCATTTTAATTTTTTTCCAATTCTTCAAAAAATATTTTTTTGTTGTTGGTACACCCATACATATAAAGAAGGGATGTTTTTTTTTCAACCCCATCCCATCGTGTTGGATATCCACGTTGAAAGGGTCTCTTGAAATAAGACTAAGGTTAAAAAAATGTGTTCCCTCTGCATTTCTTAAACTATTAGACCTAGAAATTAATGATCGTACTTTTATGGTGGATATTCTAAAGACTCTAATAAAACGCTTTAGCTCCACTTTTATTATGCGTATACCCCCAAGTTGTGGAATACGCTTCCTGAATGGGTCTTTCCGGATTGACATAATCTGGGTGTCTTCAAATCGCTAGTGAACAGGTTCCTAGACCGCAACTGTCGCTTAACATCAGGCGAGTTAGCGGTCAAGCGCAAGCCTATTTTCGAATAAAATATATATAAATCAAATACTTTCAATGAAAATTGTTTTGAATACTCTGTGAATACAAATATGTAAAAAACTTGAGTTATTATAGTACAGAGGTCATTGACCTTTTTGCAAATTAGTCTAAACAAACAATACTTGCCAAGTACGAGAGCATTAGTTACATAGCCGTTCTAATGCGTGAACGGCTATATAAGTGCCTAGACACGATTTTGGCCAGCGACAACTATTCTCTTAAATAATGCTCGAGCGAGACAGAAGATTACACACCTACAGCGCCTTAATAGATTTTATTTAGACACCGGACTGTATGAGAATTTATTTAGCACACATGTATGTTTTCAGTTTTTCACGCGTTAGTAAATATAGTTGTTATTTTGGACGCATGCAATCGAGCGCTTTGTACGTTTTCCGCACATTTTATTTATTTTTGTTGTTGTTGGTGTTCGTTCCTACAGTGGAAGGCGTGTGGAGTGACGAGGAACAATTGAAGGCGGAACCCTCCAGCGATCACGAAAGCAAGTTTTATTTCATTTTACGGTTCCTTTGCTTCGGTTGGACGCTAACAAGTTGCTAATCTACTTATCTATATATTTGTTTAATCTAAAACTTCTAATAATTTAGTTCTGATTCCTCGGAAAACCTTTACTCATGGCATGATGAACTCTTCCGAGCATTTCCGAGTATGGCCGAATGATTCAGAGTACCGCAAGTGTCAAATTGACGCGAGTTACGTCATAACTGTTGTTGACACTTGTAGAAAAAGAGCCGATTATATAATTTATGCACGTGCGAAAAAGACGACAGTCACGACTAACGTCAGTTTCCATAATATGATCAGTATTTGTTTCGAGTTTCTGATAATGAAGTTAATGATTTTATAATTAATATAACAATTAAAATCAGTAACTGTATCAAGTGTTAGCTATTATACTTTGCTATTAAATAAATGAGTTTAAAGATCTGCCCTATCTGCCTTCTTTGTCGCACTTGCACGAATTTGTGTTCGTATTGAGAAGAATGTGGCATTATGGGCGCTGCTGTCCTTATTTCATTATTTTGTTCAATCGAGACGTTAGTTACCATTTTTGCCACAAAGATCTCTATCCAAACAGACTTCAGATCTTGCCTAGCGGTACTCGAAATTAAAAAAAAATAGCACTTTATATGCGCATCTCTACAAATAAGTTCTTGGTAAGCTTACCTATTGTTTTTGCATGGCATTTACATACGTTTTTGCACCTTATTTTATGCACTTTTTATTTTGCTTCTTTCTGTGCTTGTTCCTACAGTGCAAGGAGAATGGACACACGGCAGGATGAAGCCGGAGGCGACAAGCGACGCCGAATGCAAGTTGAAGCTTTATTTTACCATCTAGGGCTTTCACAATGCTGGCTTATCACAATCCTCACTAAATCGTTCATTTCTATAGCTTCAAACATTTCGAGAAACCTTTGATGCTCCTATAAATCGCCCTATAACATGAGCTCATCTTGCACCTGTCAAATTGATACCATATTAAAAATTTCCCCCAATTTTTTGTACGAAATTGAACCTAAATTCTTTGCGAAAGCACCGATTTATTTAATTGGTGCACCCCTAAGGATTACCCACCTGAGTGATCATTATCAATGGTGCATTATAAAGGGGATGGTATAATGTAGTGCGTTTATTGTGACAGACAATAGTTCACCTGCTTGGTTACTTTCGGCATGACGCGTGTCCGTCGCGCGCTTTATGTACCTGCCCTTATTATGGTATATTATTTCGTTATGTAATGTACTTTTGCTGGGGATGGGGATGGGGGATGAAGATGGTGATGTCGGCTAGACGAATCGATCTGACACCGTGAGATGAAAGGTCTTTGCAAAATTCTGAGTTTTATTGTTGTTTTCTTAATTCTTTTATTTAGGTTAACGCTCATTTTATTGCCTGGAATTTGTCTAATAATGGAGTCTAAAAGCTAAAAGATCTTTCTAGTGGTAGGTAGTAGATGATACATTGAGTTAAGACTTTTTTTGTTTAGATCATGATGAGATTCTGATGTTTCGAAAGCGATAAGATGGCTATGGATGTGGCTTAAATTGAAGGAACCGTCTAATTTTTGGCTTTATATTATCGATTTTTCTTTGGCTAATACATTATTTAAAATCAAATCGTCCTTGGACGATCAAGTCATTTTGGATGGTTGCATTTTAAGGTTCAAATTGTTCTAACTGAATTTTAAAGTATATTTTAATATATGGTTATAGTTTTTCATGTGTTTTCTGACTACACCTGTTCCCTATCTTTGTCTTTGATATGACTTAGAGGTGAAATATGTTTTCTGAATTTCGTCATACCGTGCGGTTTTTACCGCCATTGAGCCATCTTTTCTCTGCAGATACCTACTTACAATACCCATTACATATCGATGTCTTGTACAGATGTTTCTAGTTAGTGGTTTAAGGTTGCTGAAGACTTGTCATGGCTTAGAAGTAAACGTCAATCTATCACATGTCTGTAGACTGATGTATCGATGACTGGATGGCAGTAATGCAAATGTTGGTAAAACTTCATACTTTTCGGATAGCTGTGGAAAATAACATGCAAGGCTCATCTAAGAATCCTCAGTAACACCCATGGGCAATCTAACCTTAATCAATAGTCCAGTATTATGGGCCTGGGTATACACTACTTGAAAATTCTATCGCGAATAGAATGAAACCCCATTCATAGTTTACACAAATATGAGTCTTTGCACCAGAGTAGAAACCGGCACCTTGGAGGCCATTTAGGACCTAAACATAAACGCGTTGCGGCGCGGAGCCAGAACGCAAAGCGCTGCTCATCGTTGCGTTGCGGTGCCGCGAGACAAAGCGTTCTGCTTCTATATTGGGAGGTGACCATTTTACGTGAGAGCTTCACAGAGGTCTTAGCATATACCGTAGATAAAAATCGTCAGAATGATTGTTTCCAAGCGTTCTACAATCAAATTGAAGTTGTTGTCAACAAGTTTAGTGTGAGGTCATAGGTTTAAAACCTCTTAAAAGTTATTGATGATGGCTGATTATCAGCATTGCATGTAGATACTGTAACATCTGCAAAGGTCGCAGGTACTCGCCAGCCCTGCGTTGGCCCCTTACCTTAGTATGAATAAAAAAGCAAATTAATTATTGTGTAAGTGGACCCCTATCACTAGCTACCTGTAATCGCTCGGTACAAAGGAAAGTTTGCAATAATATCGCTTACACGGGATCAAATTGTAGGAGAGGTGGCCTTATATACTGCGAGTGGAAGCTATTTACTAAATAGTGTTGCTAGTATCGCGGGGATTCTCCACGATTTTCAATTTCCCATTCAAATATATAAAAAAAAAAAAAACGAACTACAGTAAATATCCCGTTAATAATGATTACAAGGTTCTTAATTTATTTTTGAATTTTCTCGCTGCGTCGATTATGAATTGGTCGTTGGTTTAAATGTTGTTTGCGGTAATATCCAAACTGCTGCTAACTATTTCTGTGAGTGTTGTATACTGTTCGACTAGCCACAAAGTGGATAGAAGACCTCGTACAAGTGGCAGGAAGACGCTGTATGCAAACCGCTTCCAACCGATCTTTTTGGAAATCCATGCGGGAGGTCTATTTCCAGCAGTGGATTTCTTTGGCCGAGATCAAGATGAGTGGTTCACCACTCATCTTGGTCTCGGCCCCCACTATCACCCACCGATTGTCTTCAGACAATCGGTGGGTGATAGTGTTTCATGATGACGGATATGAGATTTAAATATCCTCTTATATTTAATTCCATTCCGATTCAGATTTCTAAAAAGCACCGATGCTGAATTGAATTGAATTGAATTGCTGAATAGATACCCCATCTATCCAAATTTTAGGGGTTTTAAAATTATAGTTGAAGTTTAGGGGAACACATTCTTGGGAGAATTCTTGGAGGGAATGGGGTATTTATTTACTGTTACCTCTGGGAACAGTTGAGAGTTAACATTTTCTGTTAAAATTCCTTCCTGGGTATGATTTGGAGGGAATACTCCTGCTCTTCAAAAATTGGAGCCAGTTGGCAGGTAGAGCACACCAGGCCTGGAAAGCCAGGCCGTGTGAATGGAACTATGCATACTCTCACATTATCACTTAACAGCATATTAATCTGTGGTCAAATGCTCGTCATATAAAAAGTACCGATGTAGGTTGAGAAATTATAGATTTCGCCATTCTTTGTGGGGCTTTTCCAGTTCTGACATTCTGCTTTTCAAAAAGAAAATTGTGTCTAAGCCACATAATTTGCATTATTCTCCCTATATCGAGAGTAATTCAATAATATGGCAACACTCAAACACATAGAGATAGCAAGATTTTTAGACGGAAACAGCTTGATCCAGTGGGATGAGTGAAGGGGGTGTAGATTCCGGGGCGCGGCGCGGCGCGGGGGAGGGTCGGGAAGCTGAACGCTCCCCGGAGTTGCCCGGGAGTTGCCTGGGAGACGTCGGTCGCGATGGAAGTGCCGCGCTACCGCTCTTACTACCCCTGTGAGTTACCTACTTTGTACAATTAGAAACCTGAAGACAGTATTGTGTTTGTGTAGACGTCTTGTTGGGAGGACCGTTCTTGTCTGCAATTTTATGGCCTTTAAGATAACTAACTGTAGTGAGCATCCTCTTCAAGGTTTTCGAAAAATATTTGTATTGGGAATAATTTATTATGTAGTAATGGGTAATTTTATTTTGCATACATCTTTTTAGGGTTCCGTACCTCAAAAAGAAAAAACGGAACCCTTATAGGATCACTTTGTTGTCCGTCTGTCCGTCTGTCTGTCTGTCTGTCCGTCTGTCCGGGTGTCAAGACCTTTATCTCGGGAACGCGTGAAGGTATCGAGTTGAAATTAAAACCATATATGCAGATCCATAGTCTCTTTCTGGAGAAAGAAAAATAAAATTCTCAGTTTTCGTTAAAAAAAGTTACAGCCGATTATGTCGTAAAAAATGCACATTTCGACACTCACAAGGGAATTAAAACCTATGGGGTACTTCCCGTTGACCTAGAACTTTGAAATTTGGTATGAAGCATTGTGTTAGAGTACACATATATAGGACGAAAACTGGACATTTTCAATAGACTTGAAAATTTCAAGATTATAGCGGCAAAGAATTCCATCCCTTTAAAATTCTAAAATCTCAATTCCTGACTGTTACACTAACATATTGGCACAGCCTAAACTGATTATACCTTGTAGATAAGGTTGTAATTTTAAGGTATCCCTTCTTATCTCTCTATCGCGAGTTAAACCGCGGGCCGAAGTTGGTCATTACAGATGTTGTCGGATTTCTTGATTCTGATGTCATGACATGATTACGTCAAAGAGGGTTGAAATATCTTATCGATTGTTTCGAATATTCTTATGAATTTTTCATTATCAATCATCAACGTATAACTATAACGTCTACTGCTGGGTATAACGCAGGAATCACAGACAGAAGGCTAGGCGCTTTTGTTGTTTGTCAGTCACCTTCATGTATATCCTGTACTTTTTGTGTTATCGCCAGACCACCTTATTCACGGTCGATTCGAATTTCGTCAACTCAGTCTGGGTGACCATTCGTTTTACAGTACCCTTTCTGCCGTCACCAGGTCTGACTAATTCCCAAATAGCATGTTCAGTTTGATGCAACGCTGTGTGTGCTGTGTGTTTCACTTCTTTTTCCTTGTCCAAAATAATGGCACTCGTAGCTGATTCTGGAACAGGTAATTTCTTACTGGCCATATTTTATTTTACGCTATATCAAGGCATTTCTCTTGACGCGTCTGTCTCACACGGAAACGCAGGTGAAATGAAGTTGATTGATCAAACTGAAACTGTATCTACATTGGTATTATATGGTTGCTGAATGGGTTTTAAACGCTAGCGAGCATTATTACAATGCTAATTTGTAATTTCGAACCGTAAGTATTTACAGTTCGAAATTACATGCAATAGAGTGTTTTCTAAATCGTATTATCTTAGTTTTGGTGATTGCTAGCACTGAAATTTTCTGCTCTGGCGCCGGTTCACTAGAATACGGCATTGGTATCCCTTGCCTGTAGCAAGAACTTGCTTATAACTCCTGGGCTCTGCCAGTCGGAAAAGGGGCCCTGACCTTCCACTCAAATGGGCCCGATGTTGTAGGTCTAGTAGTCTAAGGATGCTGGCTCGGGAGGAACTTCGTCGCAGTGTTAAGGGGTCTGGAAACCCGGTGTTCTCTGTTTAATACCTACCAAGGCTGGCCACCGGGCTGGTTTTAGGGTTACAATCCCACATAACCTGTCTGTATCCCCAACATGATATGTTATGCGAATCATAAATTGCCTCTATGGTTAGCTTTTTTCAAATATTGTTATAACTTAGAAGTTAAAAATTAAAAAGTTTAAATAAAAAAAACCGTAGAGGCATTGCCCTTAATGGTTCAATCACAACCTTAAAAAATAAACCATATAAGTAGTTACTCCTGTTGGAAAAAGACGTATTATACTGACGTAAATTAATCATATCAGCTAATAACTAATAAGTATGTATTCTTGGTTAATGATTTTAGATTTTATTTGACTATGTCATATATTCTTAATCGTCACTCATCTCATTACCATTAGTCATGTTTACTAACTAATTTGTTAAGACGCAGGGGTGGTTGTAGCTGTAAAATTAATGAATATATTTTTCGTAAATAAGCGACAGGCAGCCTTATGAGACCACTAATAACATTGTATTAGGAATAATTTGCATCTATTTTGTTCCAAATAACGGATATCAAAATTAAAAAAATATATACATATTTTGATTAGATTGTAATAGTGCTCTCATAAGGCTGATGTTAGCACATTTCACAATCTTTTGTGAAATGTGCTAACATCAGACAACAAATAAAAAAATAAAAAAAATTATTAATAATTAGTGTTGTCACTGTACTCATCATCGTGAACGGTATACTAAACTGAATTCAGCTCATAAACCGACTGTTTAACCGGGGCTTGAAATACTGGATCATAAACGTGCGCTATTAATTTTCGACCATAATTGAATAGTAAGAAGGTGTAATGTTTGGTGGCAGGTGAGGGTGGCAATGGCGTCAACTATCATGTGCAGTACGTCACGGAACCGCAGGAGATATACACACAGGGCCATCAGATGTAAGTACTCATTTTCAGCCTGTTTTCGTCCACTAGGCATCTCTTTCTATTAATCTTGGTCCTGGGCAAATCTTGTCGAAAGCGGTCTCGCTTTTTTATTGTATAATGTCTTTTGTAATTGTATACTGTCCGTTCATTCGGCACGCGGCTTATGATAATGATGTGGTGTAAAACAGGGAGACCCTCCGTTCGTATCCCGTATACGGCGTGGCGACGGTCGCGAGCGGCGTCAGCGCGGAGCCGGCGCCTCCGGATGGCGGCTGGGCGGGCACTAACAACGCTGACTACACGGCCTACGGACTTGTCGTATGTTGTTGAATGCTGATCCTCTTTGATTTTAGCTTTTTAACAGACTTCCAAAAAGTAGAAGGTTCTGAATTCCACTGTATGTTTGTTTTGTATGTTTGTTCAGCAATTACTCCGCCAATACTGAATTGTTTTTGATGATTCTTTTTTGTTTGGTAGGTAATACCTCAGAGGTGGTCCCATGTAAATTTTATCAAAATCGGTTTAGTACTTTGGTTTTTATAACAAAATAACTGGTAAAATATCTTCCAAGTGCCTGTAAATAATTAAACAGCAAGTCGCGTATACTTATCACCGTTAGCTAGTTACAAGTAAATTTAATTGCGTATTTAGAAGTCGGTTTTTTAATATTTTTTTAAACTATAATTATTTGTACACTAATTCCCGAATAAATGTATATTTCGTGGTGGCGTAGGTGGCAGGCGACGAGGCGGAGGCCCCGGCGTCCCCCGCCACGCCGGGCGCCGCGCCGCGCATGCCCCCCGCCACCGTGCAGTGGCTGCTCGATCACTACGAGACCGCTGAAGGTTAGTGCCTCGCACGCGACCATTACACGTATTCAATAGTTAATCCAATTGATATTCTAACACTTTATTTTCTGAGTCTTCTTGTTCTCATTGTGCTGGTAATTTAGTTGTCTAGTCAGTCTTCGTTAGCATGGTGTCAATCAATCAATCTCGGTTCATCATTCGTCGCTCAATTGAAATTGACTCGGAGAATGAAGACGAATGTAACGATACCTCGCGCACATCAAAATTGGTTAAGTCATTTAGGCCGTAGGAGGTAATATATACAAACATACATACCATATATACCAACATATATGACTGGCCTAGCAGTTTAGTTGGTACTTTTGGTAAGTCGTGGGTTCGATCCCCACCCATAACAAAGATTTGTGTGATGAGCATGGATGTTTGTTCTGTGTCTGGGTTTTATTTATCATAATCATGTATTTACAAAAAAAAAAAAAAAACATCTGGTTCCCATAGTACAAGCTTTACTTAGTTTGGGCTAGATGTTTGACTATATTCTACAGGATTCATTTCGGGGAATGTGCGCGACATGGAATGTGTACACCAATATTTATTTATTTACATGCATACACTTAAAAAACATAACCCTAGAAAAAGTATTAAAGCAAATCATCAATCAGTTACTC
Organism: Lycia hirtaria; assembly: GCA_947563715.1. Taxonomy (NCBI): domain Eukaryota; kingdom Metazoa; phylum Arthropoda; class Insecta; order Lepidoptera; family Geometridae; genus Lycia; species Lycia hirtaria. The sequence continues at coordinate 40,735,643 of OX387382.1, read as the reverse complement.
GTACTTTGCGGAAATTCGTGTTCAAAAACTTAAATCTAACTTGTATATATAGTGTGTTTCCGCCTCGAGTTCTTCAAGCTAGTGCCTACTTCGAAGTCTTCATGCTGGTACTCTTCTGCTTCGGTGTCTTCTAGCTGGTACTCGTGACGGCTTCGATGTCTTCAAGCTGGTACTCTTGTCGGTCAAACACGTGTCGACAAGAGTACCAGCATGAAGATATCGAAGCGGAAACGCACTAGATATATAAGTAAGATTTAAGTCTTTAACATAACCCTCCTTACTCAGTCGGGTAAAAAATAAATGAACATGTGGTATGGAACAGGCGTATCCCTGCCCCGGTCCACTCTATACGCTCACTATCTGCGCCACTGCTCCACACACCGGCTGGAGCCAGTGAACGCAGCCTCCTTCGGGAAGCTCATCCGCTCCGTGTTCGTGGGGCTCCGCACGCGTCGGCTCGGCACTCGCGGGAACTCCAAATATCACTACTACGGGATCCGGGCCAAGCCGGACGCGTGCCACACTGATGCGGACAGCGGGGACGATAAGAGCGACGGCAATGACAAACAAGTGAGTTTTTGGTTAAGAGTCAGTAGTTCAACTACAGTTTCAACCATCGTCCATCTCGCGTATACCTTTCATTCTTCATTTTTGAAGATATAAAATGACCGAATGATCTTACAAAAAAAAAGTAAAACTAGAACACAACATCACAAATATTCGAACAAAAATTTCAATTTCATTCAAGTTAATTTTCATGCATAAGAATAATTTTTAGAAATTATTAACGCAAAAATGATTTTTATGTATGAAAATTGACTAGGATCAAATTGAAATTTTTGTCGAATATTCGTGATGTTTTTTCTAGTTTTACAAACGACGATTTTTGTATAAGTTCATCCTGTCATTTTATATCTTAAATAATTTGGGTATGCGCGAGCGAGACGGACGATGGTCGAACTATGGACTCTTAATACGATTTTATATGTCGGAATCGATCATAAATCGAGTTTTCGTAACAGCGATCGTTCGATGAATCGGAACACCAGGTCATCATTCGTTCGTTGTTTGTATGTTTGTTCAGCGATTACGCCGTCAATTGTAAATTGTTTTTGATGATTCTTTTTTGTTTGGTAGGTACTATCTCAGAGGTGGTCCCATATAAATTTTATTAAAATCGGTTCGGTACATTGGTTTTTATAACTAAATAACTGAAAAAATATCATCCAAATAAATGAATTGCGTATTTTGAAGTCTGTTTTTTAAACTATAATTTTTAATGTTGAATAGAAACCGATCGCCAGTAACAATGTACATATCTTAGTAGTAAGTGTGTGTGTGTGTACAGGAGGAAGTGTCGAGCGCTCGTTGCCGCGAGGAGACGGCGGTGTCTCCGTTGGGCGCGGCGGCGGCGCAGCATCGCCAGTACCTGGGCGCGGTGCGGCCGCCCGACCCGCCGGAGCTCGAACTCGCCGAGGCCGGGGCCGGGGCCGGGGCCGTGGTCGGCGACGAACTCGACCCCGCCGTCACGCACTTGCTGCGCGAACACCATCGGTACTTTACACGCGCTTGAAGCACTCTTCTTCTTCTATTGTATTGTATTAAGTAATGTTAGTATGACATGTACTTAAGCACGAGCATTTTTATGAAAGCCTAATCTATCAAGACACGGGTGATTAAATTCACCCACTTTGATGATTAGGTAAGTATGACTTCAAAAACTACTTTTCTGCAGTCGGGTATTTTGTTTTTCGTTTAATATAGATACTTGTTTTGTATTGGACTTACGCGATTAGCGATTCAAGTATTGTCAAGTATTGAGATATCTTCAAGTTTCTTGTATTATTACTTTGTATTATTACAAGTTATATAGTGATCTAGTCACAGTCGTAAGTCACGTAAACGGTTTCAACTTTGAGTCTTGTTTCAAGTGATGGCGACTTTACTAGAAGCTTCTATGCAGATTTGCCGACAACGTGAAAAGACACGTTTCACCGCTTTATTTCACTTGCCCACACTCACGCAAATGATCGGACACTTAATGAATAAAACACTACCATTTTTATAGCATTAATCTAAATAATACAAGTTTAGGAAAATGTGATGTGTTGGGTGTTCCCTATATAGAAAGAATGTGTGAAGGATGTTGTCATAGTATAACTCGCGTCAATGAAGAATAGAATCTAATCGAAGCAGCGTTGAACTTGTCTTCTCGTTTTCTCATTAACTCGTGTCAATAGAGAGTGAGTGAGAGTGAGTGAAAGAACAAGTTCAGCGCTGCTGTGATTAGATAAGTTTCTTTGTTGACGCGAGTTGTACATGATGTTACTTTTCGAATGGTACCAACAACTAGTATGCATCTAGAAAATTTAATTGTTTGTATATGTGAGTGTATTAGCCGAGCTTGGTCATACATTTCAAATGATTGCTTCGAAGTTGCCACTCTCCGTCGAAATCTATAATTAGCTTTCTATTGTTATAATGTTAATCATATGGTTACAAAGCTGTTGATATTCATATTAAATAAATAATGAATCGTTGCAGCGAGTACGGCGTATCATTCCTGGAGGCGGTGGCGGCGCTGGACACGAGCGGCGTGGAGAGCGCGCGCCGGGCGTTCTGGCGCTGCACGGGGGGCGGGGCCGGCGGCGGCGCGGGCGCAGGTGCGGCGCTGTGCCGGCGCTCGCTGGCGCGGCTCGCGGCGCGCCGCGACGTGTGTCGCTGGCTGCGGCGCGCTGACATGGCTCTGTACCAGCGCGCCGTCGACCTGCTGCTACCGCAAGTGTTGCGCCCCATCCCGCCAGCACTCACGCAGGTAACACGCACCATATTTGAAGCATCTCACTATGGTTTTACAAAAGTACCCTAATTTATTACACAAGATAGATCTACGATTGGCCACAAACTCGCCTGATGTTAAGCGACGGTGTAGCTGTGGATGGAGTTCGTCGATGTAGATGATATTTATTCACTCTAGCCTTGAAAATTCCAAGATTGTAGTTCTCAGGAAACAGAGCGGCAAAGGATTCCTTTCCTGAGCAGTACGCATCAAGAACGTCAGTGGCGTAGCGTGGACTAATATAGACGTGGGTGAAGCCGCATCAGCGAGCTCCCTTTTCTTTCATTCCCTAGATCTACCCAATAAATGAAATGTATCTTAACAAACGTACTTCGACGCGACATACTCGTACCAACTCACATATATAGTGAAACAATAAACTGCGCGGTAGGAGAATATTGAAAAATATAACTGCGCGGTGGGAGAATATTGAAAAATATAACTGCGCGGTGGGAGAATATTGAAAAGCGTATTAATTTGAAAAAAGGTTTTATTTTCTAACTTCATATTTTACAAAAGTAATGTTCTTCGGCTTTTTGATTTTAAATCTAATGACATCGCATTTAAAGAGGCCTCGCGAGGCCCCTTTAAGTGCGAGGCCGTGGGCGAGGGCCTTCTTCGCCCACGACTAGCTACGCCACTGAAGAACGGACCGAACGTGGATTTAAGTAATATTTTCAATAACACAATTAAACAAATCGAATAATTGCACAAATACAATAAAATAAAATATATATTGACATGTATAGTTTATTTAAGTATTTTGGCTGTAAGTTTTCTTAAAAATGTAAAATAAATAAATCTGTTTATTTATTTATATTTTGCATAATGAGAGCAAAGTTGGCAGGTGTAGTTTTCTCATTCTGGTGCTCTCACACATTTGTAATGCATCTATCCTTTTGTGTGGGAGCATCAGTTCGTAGCTTAATTTTTAAGTCACGTCCATTTCATCCCAATAGCAAGGCTTATTAAATTTCATATGATTATACAATAGTTACATCGACCATCCACAGAAGCAATTTCTGTATTTTTTTATTTATTTAAAGGGCCTGTCATTGTTGGCTTCAGCTCCACTCATAACCATTAAAGGGCTGGGCTACGATCCGAGACTAATTGAATATTAATATTCAAATGTATACACAATATGTAGTGTAGTGTGTGTAATATATGCAGGTAACTTAATATAAATGATAAATTAATTTCCTAACAATTGTAAATTAAAAATATAATTGGAAAACATCTGCAATGTTTTCGCTATCATTAATGTTAAATAATTATTGTTTGTTGTTAGTAGGAAAAATAAATGTTAATGTAATTTTAAACACAAATGAATTGAAATCGAACACAGCGACACCTTGCGTGACGTCATTTGTTCATATTTTGATTGTGAAGCTGATGTGGTGTCGCAGGCCATCCGCAACTTTGCGAAGAGCGTGGAGTGCGCGCTGTCTGCGGGTAGCCGGGGCGCGGGCGGGGGAGCGGTGCGGGCGGGCGCGGCGGCGGGGGCGGCGCTCGCGGCCGCGCTGCGCCGCTACACCAGCCTCAACCACCTGGCGCAGGCGGCGCGCGCCGTGCTCACCAACCACCACCAGATACACCAGGCGAGTCACACACACACCCACAACTGTCACGTACACACACTCGCACGTATACTGTCGATGTCGGCGGCGGTGGCGGCGCTCGCGGCCGCGCGGTAAATTACGAATATTTTTAATTTCACATATTTTATATACAATAGAAATATAACACTGTATAACAGTAGTCACATGTAAAGACAATAATATTGATAAAACCGCCATCTAGTGGACTTCGATAAGAAATATTGTGCGGCGTGCATCAGTACGCCAGTGCGCGTAAAATAAAAATATTATATCAACCAAGATGCGAATGAACGAGTGACGCAATCTAGCGTCACTCGTTTATGTCTTACAACGTGAAGTAATTTGTTTCAATTTTAAAATGATAAAAAACTGATAATATCAGTGTTTGTTATTTAATTATTATTTGTCGATTTTCGTCAAAGTAAATCGTATAATCTCGCTGATTTTGAGACTTCTTCAAAGATGCAGTCGTTTAAGTATAGGACAGATAGACATACACCGTAGCCTCACGAATAGACTCCCGCACTCTTTGTACGGAAGCCTAAAAACAAATTTATAGACAGTTAAAAAATTACACATATCCGACGGCCAAATGGTAAAGGAAACCAAGTATAGATCGGGATATGCGGGTTCAAGTCCAGTCGGATGTGTGTCATTATTGAATTGTCTAAATTTGTAGACGCTCAAGTGAGTAAAACACTAAAAAATATCGAATACAAATATTTGATAGTTGTAAATGCGATGTGATTCCAGATGGTGTCGGACCTGAACCGCGTCGACTTCCGCGTGGTGCGCGAGCAGGCCGCGTGGGCGTGCGCCTGCCCCTCGCAGGCCAACGCGCTCAAACTGGAGGCCGACTTCAAGGTGAGACGCGTCCGTGCCCGTATATAAGGGAGGGGCTTAGGGGGTCCGAACCCCCATCCCAGCATCCGACGAAAAATCGTAAAATGTTCGACAGATAACATATATATTTATTATATACTTCAATATACATGTGATCAATTCTGAAGGAACCGCTAAGCACGTTTTTTTTTTTCCGTTGGAATCCTTCAGTTTTTATTGATAACTTTTCTGTTCAAACCGTCTTAAAAGTTGTTTCAGAATTTTAGTATATATGTAATTTTGCTATATATTAATTATGAGATAGAGAAATATATTATTAAGTTTTGACATGTAAATGTGAATTAGAAAATACATGTAAATGAATATGTGCATAATCTTACCATGATCAATAAAATAGTTTTTTCAAAAATTGTATACCAGCACTAACTTTAACTTATAATGTATCTGAACTGTAACCATTAAATATGTAAGATACGGATATGAAAGAGCGGGACCTTCTGACTATCTAAATACTTAGTAGAAGACCCCGACCTTAAGTCAATAGTTGTGGTTATAGAAATAAAACATTTTTCTTTTTCATGTTCATGTGTCAGGCGACGCTGTCCCGCGGCGCGACGCTGGAGCAGTGGGCGTCGTGGCTGGAGGGTTGCGTGCGGTCTGCGCTCGCGCCGCACGAGCGCCGCGCCGAGCTGGTGCCGCGCGCGCGCCGCCTGCTGCTCGACTGGAGCTTCTACTCCTCGCTCGTCATACGAGAGCTTACGCTCAGGTACGTGTACCTACATTTAGACAAGGAACGATACGAATACACTTGTTTATACGAATAATAAGTTCTATGAAAGTCGAAGTTAATTTAACTGGTCTTGCAGCTCAGGTGGTAGGATTTCTGCCTGCTAAGCGATAGGTCGTGGATTCGATCCCCACCCAAGATAAACATTTGTGTTATCAGCATAGGTGTCTGTTCTGTGTCTGGGTGTTTTTATGTATCTTTTTTTATTAATGGTTTCCAAACTGGATGTTACTGATTATAAACATAATATCATCATACATATGAATAACATGGACGTATAATATTTTAATATGTATTTCTAAAAAAAAAGTATGTATGTATTCTATGAGCCATCTAGTTTCCACAGTACAAGCTTTCCATAGTTTGGGCTAGATGGTGTGAAATGTTCACCATTTTTTTTTTTTTTTTTTTTTTTTATCAGCCCTGTTTGTACAAACTGTCCCACTGCTGAGAACGGGCCATCTTCTCATTGTGAGAAGGGTTAGGCCACAGTCTGCCACGCTGGCCAAGTGCGGGTTGGCAGACTTCACACATCTTCAAGATCATTGAGAACTCTCAGACATGTAGGTTTCCTCACGATGTTTTCCATCACCGTTTGAAGTTGGCGGCAATCAACAATACGCACATTTTTAGAAAATATAAAATGACTGCATGAAGCTATAGAAATATCGTCGTTTGTAAAACTGGAAAACAACATCACAAATATACTACAAAAAATTATATTTGATCCAAGTTAATTTTCATTCATAAAAATAATTTTTAGAAATTATTAACGCAAAAATGATTTTTATGTATGAAAATTGTCTTTGATCAAATTGAAACTTTTGTCGAATACTTGTGATGATTTCTAGTATTAAAGAGGACGATATTTTTATAAGTTAATGCAGTCATTTTATATCTTCAAAAATGTGGGTATGCGCGAGCGAGACGGACGATGGTCGAACTACGAACTCTCAAATAAACACGTAAGAGTTTGTAAGTGTATGTATGTAATGCGTTAGGTCTGCGGCGTCGTTCGGTTCGTTCCACCTGCTGCGGCTGCTGTACGACGAGTACGTGTCGTTCCTGATCGAGCGGCGCGTCGCGCAGCACCTCGACACGCCGCCCATCGGCGTCATGCACCACGCTGACGTAAATAAACTTGTTTTAAAACGTTTCACGGCAATTGGATACCGCTACTTTACCACATTTCTTCATTTTTAAGCTTCTGTACTGATGCTACGGTATCTGTCTGTCTGTCACTGTTAAACGGCTGTATTTTTGGAACGGTAATAGATACAAGTCCCAAAATTGGCAAGATTATAGGGTTCACTTTTAATGTTAATCGATAAAGACATAAACAAGTGACGCTAGATGGCGTCACTCGTTGATATAGTATTTTTATATTACGCGTACTGGCGTACTCTTGCACGCTGCACAGTCATCTTGTTTTACAAAGGTTCACTAGATGGCGTTTTCATTAATATTTTCTTGTGTTCATATTTTGCATGGGAGTACGGAAGCCGCTAGTGTGAGTGAAACTCGTACTTTGCCGGATTTATAACCAGACTGCGTAAGGAGGAAGGTTATGTTTTCCGAGTGTATGTATGTATGATGTTTCTATATGATCGCCTACAGTTTAAACGGCTTGACCTATTTTGATGTGCGAGGTTTCGTTAGATTCGCCTTCATTCCCTGAGTGCCATAGGCTAAAATGCGTTTTTCGTGACCTCCAACGAACTTTTTCGTAATATATAAGTAATTAATATCGCTTAACATCAGGCGAGTTGGTGGTCAATGGTAGACCACCAACTCGCCTGCTCTAGCTCGTCATCTTTATTCTAAAGAATACGCATTTATAATCTTTTACAGTGTTACACGCATACTTTCTCACAAAAAACGTATACTCAACTGCGTAAGCTTAACGAAGTTTAAAAAAACAGCTTTTCTGCAGTCGGGTATTTTCTTTTTCTTTTAATATTGATACTTGTTTTTATTCCACATATTTCAAATGCTGAAAACAAATTAATGTAGTCAGCGAAAATCCACAGGACGAGGAAGAGGATAACGCTGAGGATGAAGGACGCGTCGAAGTTGACGAGGACGACCCTGACTGGGAGTGGGGAGACGAAGAGGAGGACGACGATGACATACAGACGGACAGCAAGAAGCAGAAACTGGAGTAATTACAATATAACATTTACATTTGGATTTTTTTTGGTACCACATCATATGGGCTCCTTTTGTGCCACTTTATTGGCTACTTTGGTGCCACTGCATAGGGGATAATTTGGCGGTACTTCATATGGGCTACTTTGGTGCCACTGCATAGGGGCTAATTTGGTGCCACTTCATATGGGCTACTTTGGTGCCACTGCATAGGGGCTAATTTGGCGGTATTTCATATGGGCTACTTTGGTGCCACTGCATAGGGCCTAATTTGGCGCCACTTCATATGGGCAACTTTGGTACCACTGCATAGGGGCTAATTTGGCGGTATTTCATATGGGCTACTTTGGTGTCACTGCATAGGGGCTAATTTGGCGGTATTTCATATGGGCTACTTTGGTGCCACTGCGTAGGGGCTAATTTGGCGCCACTTCATATGGGCTAATTTGGTATCACAACGTGTAGGTTGCTTAGGAATTGAAAGTTAAGAAGAGTCGCTATGTACTGACAATAATCATGATTTGTAGTTCCATGCGTTCACTCAGGTTCACTTTGGTAGGCCTGTTTAAATCTCAAGTAAATCAGTTCTTTTAAATAATTGCGCTTCATCGTAGACCACGTCAAGGATAATAATCATCAATTAAAAAAAAAACATTATAGAAGTAGAAATTAGTACTTTCTAATGATATTCGTACAAGGTTTTGACTATCAAAAACAAAATATATGCTGTAACTGTGCTATTCTTTTAGCTGAATGAAGAATGTTTAGCGTAGGATTTTATTCTTCACGTCAATTTTGTTATTTGATCGAGATTAAGTCAGTTTTTTTATGGCGAACAATCGTTTGCCCGCTAGCTGACCTGATGGATAGCGACTTGTTGTCAAGGTATTGTCTTGTAAAGCTGTAGACTTGGCCATTGGTCAAGTATTTTTTTTTTGGTAAAGATAGTGTGTAACTTAATGTCTTTGATGAAACACTAAACGTGATATCGGCATATTTAAGACATACTTTTTCAGTGGCGCCATCTGAGTATGAAATGTGGAGTGTAAGAGAACTATAGACATACTCTAAAAAGTCATTGTAGTCTATTTAAATATATAACTATTGTGGCAAAACACGGGAACTAACGTCTTGAAGTATATATTACTATGGTATTCTGTTGTCTCGACTGAACAAAATAATAAAATAAGGACAGCAGCGCCCTCATTGTCACACGAATTCTTTAACTGAACAGACTATACTCATGAACAATTTGTACTATGAAAAGAAACCTAAAATTGTTACTAAAATCATTTTGCTACATACATTTTGTAGTAGGTCAAAAACTTTTTATATCGGCTAGCTGATTTCTTTTAACGATTTCGGCATTGGTCCCATAGGATTTGTTCATGGATACAATGACCCCTTGAAGTATGCCCGGCGTTCATCCTGTATTCATTCTAAGAGGTTACAATTGTTTGTTCTATTACACAAGTTGTAGACGATATAAATATGTATACTAGGTATGTAAAGAAATATGTATATTCGCATATGGAAGAAACTATGTGTAGATTTGTGTGTATGAAATTAAAATGTATATAGAAAACAGTTTCTATGCTTCACACTAAATTCACTGTTAATATTAATATACAGTTACTTGAACTTGTTATCAAGATGACTTTAATATTGTAATTAAAAAGATTTTTGTACTTTAAGGAATCACTATTAAGATGTAGTTTCAAAAGTCGAAAAAAAAAACATCTCATTAATATTAGTATTGTATTTCTTACTTGTATTGTGTTTGACAATAATATGTCCACAATTTTTTTCCATATGTTACTTATTCCTCATCGATAAAGTGTTGTAAATTACAACCAATTCTAAAATTCGTCCATTCTTAGTAGTGTAAAAACTGAAGAAAATAAAAGCATTTATCGGTTGCTAGTTTATCGCTTGTGAGTTACAAGTAATCATCTAGTCAACTAGATGGACAGTAATGTACGTCACGATAATACAGCATGATAATCCGTGACCCCGCTGATCGATGTTGTGTTTGAACAGGGTCTTCGAACTTGCATACATGCTATTTATTAGGTACTTAAAAAAATGTGAACTCTTGGATGAGATAGCTTCAGCATGTTAAGGTTATGTTCCTCAGGCACGGAAGGGCCACACCGATTAATAGGAAGTTTTCAGCCTATAAGGGAAGGTAATTAATTATCGTGTTGTATATTAATTATACACACCCGTCACCCTTAAAATTCATAGATATAAATATATAACGGTATAAATACCGTTCTTGATATGGGCCTACAGTGATAGAGCTCGTTATTTCCCACACGCATTTCAATATTTCTAAATACGATAATTGCCTGCATGTACTTACGACAAATAAGTATATAATGGATACGACAATAATACATATCTTTCCAAACATTTAATCTTGATTCAAATAGATTTTCGTATATAAAATATAGTATTAATTCAAATGAAAAAAAAAACTGGTTGTCTGTAACGTCGGTTTACAGACGATAATTTTACGTAACAGGCGATTTGGGGCTAACATAAGCTTATTGACGTATAAAAATATGGACCCACAACATGCTGTCTTGCTTCTAAGCTTGATTAAGGACGGTAAAAACTGTCACCATTGTAGGTCTTGCAATAAATATATCAAAATAGAGTCAATAATATTGTGTCTACATAATTTGAAAATTCCTAATATTTTTTATTTTGAAAACTGACTGATTAAATACATATATGATAAGATCCTTACGTTTTAACTTTTAATTCGATCAAAATTATTGTTAATTGAGAGCTTCTTGCAAGCATTATAATACTGTTTTCACGAGACTGCCATTCATTTGTTTCTGCTGTTTTCATTTGTTTACACGTTTTTCAAAGTAATTTCAGTTTTGTTTGTCTAAAAGAGGTCGCGATCGAGGCAGTGCTGCGACCTGCCCAGGCGCCTTAATCATATATTTTCAGTATTGAATACCTACGAGTAAGATAAAAAAAAAACATTCTACAGCTAGAATTACAAACCATTAATTAATTTGGACTATCTTATATCTCACTTCACGCGGCTGCGATATTCGTTCTAGTTTTAGAGCCAAATGTTTATCTAAGGCAGTTGTATAATATTGAACAAGGAAATAATAATAAAAATTCATGAGTTCTCAATAATCAGGGTTTAATTAAGGAAAAGCAGCGGTTAGCTGGACTAGCGCTTAGGTAATCTGAGGAAATAGGCCCCTGTAGTCAGAAACTCGTAGAGTAGGAGACACCTTTTTGCATTTAACTGAATAATATTTTCTGAATCCTTCCATGTTCCTTAAACAAAATAATTGTGTTCGTTGGAAACTTAACAAAATTATTTGTGAATGTAGCGGCTTGCCACTTATTTACGTGAAGAAGAAAAAGGGGAAAATTTAAGGCAATTTTTATTAAATGTTGAAGAAGAATAATAATATAGATCGTGCCAGATGTTTCTCTTCCCGGACTGTAAAAGTGAGTTAAGGGATTTGTGGGGAGTTGACCTTTATGAACTCCATTAGCTGACCCCGTCACTGCAAGTCTTTTTTTTTAATTTTTTCAGCCACCTTCAAACAACCTCAATCTTGATGCTCTATTTATCCCGTTTACGTTGTGCTAGACTTTTATAGTGATTAAGACATTATGGCTAAACTAAACGGGTACCGAAGTTTCCGGCAGCCTAGTGGTGAGACCGTCTGACTTGCGATCCGCAGGTCCTGGGTTCGAATCCCACGGCACGCACCTCTGTCTTTTCGAAGTTATGTGCGTATTGTTGATTGCCGCTAACTTCAAACGGTGAAGGAAACCATCGTGAGGAAACCTACATGTCAGAGAGTTCTCAATGATCTTGAAGATGTGTGAAGTCTGCCAACCCGCACTTGGCCAGCGTGGCAGACTATGGCCTAACCCTTCTCACAATGAGAAGATGGCCCGTTCCCAACAGTGGGACAGTTTGTACAAACAGGGCTGATAAAAAATAAAAAAAAACGGGTACCGGCGCCTATTAGTAAATAAATACGAATTAAAATTTAGTTTAAGACGCGGCGCGGGTCGGCTTCAGATAGAATACGTTACGAATGGTTTTGTTAATTTTCAATGTCAATTCTAGAAATAAGTACCCGCGAACCTTTCTATACCTGCTAGAATGCTTGCTAGAGACTTAACATCAAAGAAATTAGCACAATATATCTGCTTGAGCAGTGCATTTATGTTTTGGAAACAATTTGACATTTGCAATTTTTTTGCCTATTCGCTACATTATAAGATTCGCTTTTTGTATATTAGCAGAGAAAACATCGTATAGGAAAACGTAAGTAGATGCATACTCATATGTGAAGAATCCTATAAATGTAAGTTTGTTAGATTTATAATGAAAAGTATTTTATTACCTAGACATAGTATTTGGATATTTCAAATTAGACTACGGATGAAAAGCGAAAGAAAAATATCTAATTTTGGCATTGATTCACCAAACAGGGAGTGGAATTCCTTAGAAACTTAACTAGCAGATTAAATTAAAAATAAATAATTTGCCTTCATAAAATAATCAATAAGTAAATTGTTTAAATGTCATTCATATCATGTAAGATCTCATTTCTTGTATATTTCTTCGTGTAAATTTAGTGTTTTCATACTTACTATAAATATTATATTTACGATATTGTACACTAAATATTCTAAAAGTAAGAAGGAACCAAAGTATTTTCTAACTGACACAAATTCTAGTTAAGATCCTACAGACGCACTTCCGTAAACCAAAGAAAACTTTGCTCACTCATTCTATTCAAAACATACCATTATATCTTATTATATGAATGTTATTCTAAGGTTACTTTTAGTATTTGCATAGATTTTTCACCTAAATTAGTATAGACTCACATAGCTTTTAAGAACAGTCGGACATGTTGGATAATTTTTTGGTTGCCCTTGTAAATAAATTATTTGTTTTGTATGATCTGTAGGAAATTTGTTACGATAAATTATAATATATTTCTTAGTCGCATTATATCATTTAAACTGTCAAGCTATTGGAAAATAACTTGGCATGGTCCTTATGTAATTTTATTTACATATTAGTACTTCAATATATGTATAAATAACATGGCCTAAGCCCTATAAAATAACTATTCAACTGTTGCAGAATTTTAAATATTCACAGTGTTTGCAGTACATTTTCTAAATAGCTAAACATAATTGTAGGTACATTGACCGAACCGTTTTGTATTCGGTTAAATAACATTGTTATTTAGCTTAATTTATGTGCATTAAGTAGGCCTTACACACATGGTTGTCATTAAAGTTATATTTGCCGCAAAAAATACATAAAACCAAATGTAATACTTATCCATAACGGAAATGGCTAATAGGACGTCGTTATACAGTAGAAATTAGATATTTAAAAATTACAAATATTTTTGTAACTTGTTTTCTTATAACAGTCAGATGGAAGCCTTAATCGTTGCCTTGTAATTCAGATTTTTTCGGTACTTATGATTTACCAATTTCTTTTCTATTTACTTTGCTTAAAATTGTTTACAGAGCCTTATAAAAGACAAGTATGTACATTGGACATTTGTGTAAAATTTATAAAGAACCAAAATTCCATTATTGATACCATTTTACTAAGGTACAATTAGGTGAGCAGTATACGTCCTAAACTAATTTAAAAGTAGTATTTTCGTCCATTTAATGGTACCTATATCTTCTACAACATACTGTCAGTATCTTCAAGTAAGACTTCAGTAGCCGAGAGGAATTTAACGGATAATCTATAAATCTTTCTTAGAGTATACATTACGTAGTACTATTAATATCTCCTGGGATGTTACTAAAATACAGGGTTTAACTTTTCTAGTACCTATACTAAAAACGCATCCCTGTATTGTCTGGTCAACCATTCTTGTTCTCTAAATAAATTAACTGTGGGTCGCCCAATGAATGCTCTTATTTTCAAAATTACGAACTGACATTGGTCGGCACTCCGTTCATTGTTTATTCATTTTAAGGTGGGGAGCTCAAAGCGCGCAGCTATCTCTCTCGCGCATCACCACATTTTTAAACATATAAAATCTTTATGTACGGATATTAGGAAAGTGAGACATCATTTTGTTTATTTAGATAGGAGAAATATTACAAAAAAAAGTTTTATTAGGATGTCATTAATTTATTTTGGTAACAGAATTATGAAGAAAAAAAAAACATATTTTAAAACCCCTCGGCTAATTTAAAAGACATCGATAATTCACATATTTTTAAATAATTCTACAAAGTATCTAAAAATGGCTCTCACTTTTATAACTCCACTCGGTGATTTTATATGTTTAAAAATTTTGTGATGCGCGAAAGAGATAGCTGCGCTGTGAGCACAGCTTTAAGACAGAAATGGCTGACCAGACAATATAGTGTAAGATTCGTATTGAACGATACAAACTATATAGTGCCTGATTCGTACGTTGGCTTAGTACAGGATAGGGTTACAACCCCGTATATTAGTAATTTATGTAAAGTATGCTTTAAGTAAATCTCACAGTAAAATGGCTTTGATTTTTTTCACGCTGACGCTGACGGTTGCGTTCTATAAATCAGCTCATTGAGACGCTGCAACTTATGTAGTATAAATGAAGCACGCTATAAGTACATAATGTGTTCAATTCCGAAGGCACTAACTAAATTAACTAAAATTATTTACATTACTAAATTAAAAAAGGAACAAAAAAAAAAATGAGACTTTCGTTCGTTTTGTTTAAATTTAGATATTTTAATTAGTTTAAGTGATTCTTCAGAATTAATCACAATATCTTAATGTACACATGTCAGATGTCATATATCAATTATAGTCCGGTGAACCATTATCGTCTTAAAATGACAGTGAACCCACTGTTGATCAATCAATACTATATTTTATATAGTATAGTTATACTCTGTTTTTTTGAATTATGCTGTCATTGATCACCGGCATGTTTATTCATTTTAAAGATTTCTTTATATACCTACCATGACCATTACCGTACCGATACGAGCAAAAAAAAAATGTTTGTATAAATTAGTATGAGACAGCGCCCGCTAGACCGTACCGGCACCGACCGAGACCGTAGTGTGTCATGCACGGTAAATGATACAGATACGTTGTCGACACGTTCTAGTGGGCGGAGTAGTGCCGTGCCGTGTCTGATACTTTCATAGCTCTGTCATGGTATGGTACGTAGCAGTGGGCGCCCATCCTTAACACAAGAATGGAAAGTCAGCGTCATTAGAATTCAAGCCAACTAGTGCCTCCAATGGTTACCTATCTATAATTCGAATTGTGAAATGTCGAATCTCATTTCCCCGAAAACGAATTTTTTTTTTCTCAAAAGACACTATTAAAATCCTGAAAGTACATTTAACAACTTGTCTGTTCATCGAATCTTTGCAATACGGAAATGTATGTGTATTATAAAAAGAAACCTAACTAATCTAACCTAGTAATTGATATATTTGTAAATATGAAGTTTTTTCCATAAAATAAGAAGAAAATATAATAAACCTAACTTAGTATCTGTTCGGGCAAATGAAATGAGTAAGATTCAAAGGAATGTATTTCGGATTATAGATAGGTTATATAATACATACTATAATTTCGAATTTATAATTAAGTCATCACAATTATCAAAATGCCTTTCGTATATTAATATAAAATATATTTTTTTGCATCACTGATATTCACGGAATTGCAGATATGAAATTAGATTACGGTAAATGTTGTATTACTGCGGAAAGTACTCGAGCTACCTCGAGATAGACGGGTACCTTTCGCAAAGTGAATGTTTCTATTTAAATATCGTTATAGCGAAACATAATCGTTTTAAATGTAATTAAATGTGTAGTATATGTTACATTGTCATCTAATAGGCGGTTACCCTGGTTGTGTGAAATGTGCACTTATATTTACTTCTCGAGGGGTTTTAAGTCAAAATTCGAGTACCACATCTTGCCTTTATGTAATAGGAATTAAAATCAACAGGGATCGATCAAGATTGGGTTTATTGGGATTGTAACGCTGGAGAGAATTGGAATGATTTTAGTCAGTGTTTGTTTCGATGTCAATAATCATGCATATTTTTTTACTGATAAAGAAAGTAATGTTAGTAATGTGCGGTTACATTAATTAATGTATTAATTAATAAAAATTCATATTTATCATTAGGGTTCTTGAGTTGATGAATTCATGATATTATGATAGCAATGCGGTATGTAATGTCTTTTTTCTACGTAAGATTGTTTCATTATTTTAAAAAAAATTGTGGCAAGGGCCGTGACTCTAATACTACGACTAGAATTTTTGATTAACGTTTCCCTTTTAATTCTACTTCCAAAATTTCATTTCATATCCAGAAATATATCCTTATCCAGGGATCCTTTGATATATTTTAAAATGTTACTGTAAAGTGAATAAAGATAATAATAATACCGTATTCTTGCATATGCTAAGTTGTTTTATTTTATAAACGTATGGGAATAATTAGTCAAAAGGTCTAGGCGAGGTTTCGATGTCATATCACAATATAATACTTTAAAAAACAAGAAATACGCTAAAGGCATCAATCACAATTAATTAATTTTTTAAAATTGTTCAAAGGTTTCGTATATAAACTAGATACCTGAAAATTACGTTGCATGCCCTATTCTATGGTAAGTTAACGTACAAAGAGCAAAACCACTATAGATTGCAATTCATCACTTTTGAATTGTCATAAAAAATAAGTAAGTAACATTCTCATTGGATTTTGTTAGCTTTTATTTCCGATGTGAAAGAATCGTGGTGTCATTATAATTTGTAAGTAGATATAAACCGGAGTTATAACTCGAAAGACCATGTAACTAGCTAGCTAGTAGTGCGGACACGCAGACGAGCTTATTTTGTAACAATTGTTAGAATAAGCGATTCGTTTCATTCTTAAATGTTTAAAACTGTGCAACGAATTATGGGACCGCATCCCTTGTACAGACTACCGTTGGAAGCATTTCGTCAGGTTCACCATTATTGTCAAATGGTTTTTACAGCTTACTTCTCCAACTTATAAATATTCAACCTATTCTCCAGATACCTACTGAATAATCTATTGATGTTATATGTCAGAATGCGACAGGCAATTCGATATGAATACAAAAAATGCTGGCGGAAAAACTGTCTGAAAAATTGACATTCTGTCCCTTTCGTTTTCATTTTACACATGGACTATGTAAGTTTTCATTTCAAAATAGAAAGACATAATCCCGTTCGGAGGTATGGGGTCCCATTTGGTATAGTTGGTAAGATTTACATTGTATTTCATTGTTGTATCTAAATGTTGTGAGGGAAAGAGTGGAGATGGGACGGTACTGGAAGGAGGGATGGATTAATGTCTGATAATAAAGCTAGTCATGTGTTTATATTGTTGTTTCATTCATCTGTAATTTCCCTTCTTTTTTGTGTTGAAACCATGCGATTAGCGATTTGCCAGTGTCAAGTATTGAGATTTCTTTAAGTTTCTTAAATAATACAAATTATAACTGTTCTAGTCACGTATAGTCATTTTCAAGTTCGAATTCTGCTTCAGTAAAGTGGTGGCGACTTTACTGAAATATTCGATATTCACCGCTTCATATCACTTGCTCACCCTCACGCACTCATCAAACACCACCATTTTTATACTATTAACATTCAAAATAACACTAGGAAAATGAAACAAAACGACCATACGTTCCCGTCAAAATGCATGTAATTAAATTACCCGTTTGTGATGTTATTCAGTGTAGGTATATAGATTAAAACAGTTTTGTGACTGTCTACAATAGTAGGCAATCAATGACAACTCTTATTCTCGAAAATAATTTCCAATCATCGGTTTATTGCTATTATTATTTACAGTCGAAATTATGTATTTGTATAATTTTGCTACATATACGCGTAGGCAAGCTACGCTACGTATACGCGTAGGCAAGCTACGCTACGTATTCACATCGGCAGATTACAGGGCATTTATTAATGTTTTTTGTATAATTATCCCCAAGGAAAATACGGTAGTTTTCAAGGCTTAGCACAGAGGATAGCGGGAGATGTATTATGAACACTGAAAATAGTTGGTTAAGTATAAAATATACTTTCATTGTACTGTTCTGTGGTCCGCTGTCGGTGACCCAGTTGCTTTGTATGATAAAAATAGTTCAAATCAAATCCACCCGTTTAAGAGTAGCTAGCTAGCGATACCACAGACAGATATACACGTTAAACTTAAGCCCCCGACCTAAAAAGAGCAACGCGGAGCAATCTAAGCGATTCGCACCATACAGATGAGTACAATGGATAGCCTCTGCCTAAACATCGTACGCCGCCATGGAACATTCACTCATATATGATGTACCTAAAATTATCCAAGCCACGTAACTTGCGAAATACGCAATATTATAAACAGTTGTAATTTCAACAATCCAATGGGACAGTAATTTTATATAATATTATAGAAACAAAGACCAGATTATGAAATTTCGTACATATATAACTGAGAACCTGGAAAAGGATATAGGCTACATTTTATCACCATCATCATCGTTTCTCATCTCATGTTTATTTTGTATTTATTTTATTTATTTAAGTATACAAAACAGAATATAGCCTAACATAATATAAGATAACATGTGACAATCGATCAGAACCAGACTATAATCCAAAGCATGTATACATCATTTGAGCAAACACATTTTAGGTATTAAATTGAAACAAAGGGGGAAAAAAGAGAAATAGAGGCTATGAAAATTTTGTAACTTTACATAGGTGAATATGTGTAAACAAATCTAAATTTTATTCATTTTGCAATTGATTTTATTTTGCAATCTACACACAGATTCCACACAGGTGGAACTTCTGGGCAATGGTAGTGTTTTTATAATATGAATACACTTAGTATTTCATGGCTTCGTCGCTGGTATAATGTAGTGTAACCCTAAAGGACCAAGGGGTAATTTAAATAATACAACGTAAATTGTTCTCAATAAATATTATTTCAACAATCTGCTCCCACCTAACAATTAATGTACAAACGAGGCGACTTGTGACCAACAAAATAATATTTACAAAGATACACTTTGAATGAAGGTTATGAATTGTACTGTCGTACGTAACACGCTTCATTTCGCAAGCAACATGCACCATGTTGCACGCAACATTTGCCTGTTGCTTACCGTCTGCACCGCACAGTACAAAATCATATAAAAATATTTAAAATAACAACCATTAAAGCGCTAGGGTGCATCCCGCAGCTGTCTCGCTCGCACGATATAACTTTTTTAGATACAAGACAATTAAAAGTATCTTTGATAAGTATATACACACATATTTTGAATTATATTCCAGTTCAGGTAAATTATCGTAAATATCATTGTTAAGGTGAAATTGAATAAAATTTGTATTGTGTTTGTGAAATAAAATATGCAAATATCAGTGTCATGAGAACAACATTAAAAAATATTCAAAACAATTTTGATTTTGGTAACTGTGGCAAGTACGTAAAGAAACGTTTAAACGTGACAATCGTCCTGTTTGGTCGTTATTTCGAAAGTAGAATCGTGCCAAAATAACAAGTATCGAAATAAAAATTATGCTTGTGTTAAGTGTTACATAGTTTTATAAGGCTCACATTCATACGATTATTAAAAGTACATTAATATATCCAGGAAAAGGAATCAAGTGCGAATGAGACAGCTGTGCCCCGCACCGTAGCACCTTAAAATATAATGTACCTACCCCTTACTCCACAACTTGATCCCAAAAATACATTTTGAAAATAATCAAAATTTAGTTAATAATAATAACTATAGCGCACAATCTCTGTAAATATAATTATTATAATTCAAGTACAATGAATATTAAAATAGGTAAACTAGTTTAACATCTAGCCGACACCAAGGCATGGAGTAAGAATTACAAAATGATATGAAAACATCAATCTTATAATCACAATCAATTTAGAATAACAAATATGAAGCCGAACAACTTATAAATATAAGCGAATGAGAGATTAACATTAGTGATGCGTGAACAACGGTTCCAACTTTTTTTGTAGTTTTTTTACCGACTTCAAAAGAAGGATCAATTCTATTCGGTGATTTTTGTATTCAAGCATAAAATTTATTAATGAACCGATTTTAGTAATTCTTGGATTCAGTTGGGCGTAGCCAGGTTTTAGTTTCGGGGGGTGGGTTCTACAAAATAAAACAACAAAAATGCAACCATGAAAAAAGGTTTTGGTCATGGCCACCCGAAAATGTGCGAATTAATACTTTAACTAAGAATTTCGGGGGAAGGGGTCTGAACCCCCAAACTAGAATCAGAATTCTTTATTGGCCTTATAACTTGTCTGCTATACTAGGCAAGCCAATTTACAATCAAGTTATTCCACCCCCCAAGCTAACCCCATGCTTGGATTGGATTTAGCATAACTAAAATGTGGTTCAATTTAAATTACATAAATGACATATACATTGTATTTGGTTAGTATTCGAATATATATATATATATATATATATATATCAGGGAATTCTCATTTGTATGTAAGTTTATCTACATCTCAGTTAGAAACTGATTATATTACCAAGTTTTTTTTTTATCAGAAACGGTTATTTCAGTCATGGTCCCATAAAAATGTCATTAACTTTGCTTCGATTTAGTTTATCAGCTCCAATTATATTTATTTAGTCTCTAAAACGTGCCAATTGAAGTCGGTTATTTTAGTTTTTTTAACTATAATTAATTTTAATGAAACAATCCAATATCTTTGGTTCGACAGCTAGCTCGGCTGACTCTAGTGCCCTAACCGTCGGAGCTAGGTACCCACCACCCCCCACCACTACTCTACCCTAACTAATAAGGCGGTGTGATGTCTAGCACAACTAAGCGACTTAAATTAATAAAATAATAATATTTCGAAGGTTTCAGTTGACAGAACTAAAGTCTAAGCTTCATTTGTTGAACTGGTTTATTAATTTACCAAGTTGTTGGTGAGATTAAAAGTCGTAATTATACTATCCATGACACAATAAAATCTGGCATGGTAATAAAAAATTTACACCAGCTTGGTGTTGCCAATTTTAACAACGAAACATAAAAATCAGGAAAGTTCTCTCTGATTATCAGGCAACATCTAAATAGTTTTTTTTCCAGAAACGACACTATTCAAGTTGCAAGTTTTTGTTTACAAAAACCTGGATTTCAGCCAGATTTTGGATAAGATATTTGTTGGTAAGATGTTGGGTGTTGGAACGCGGGTTTCTACGTCGGCAACATTTTCGAAGTTCCGAAACATCATCTCTATTACTATGCCACATATATTTATGTCATGATACTATCTATGTTCGTTGTTGGTGATACGACACGCATGCGGCGGGAAATACAAATTTCAAACAGTTTCTTTTTTTAATTCTAGCCAAGTGAGTTATCCATAGTAGTTTTTCATAATATTTGCGACAATTCAAGATTATTCTTTATATTATCAAGTCATATTGTTTACCAATAATCTGTGTTAGTTATATTAAACTAGAAATCCATTTTTACTGATTCAAGCAACTTCTCAGGATACGTAAGGAATGAATAGCATTATTGTTAGTTATATTGAAGTGATAATGTAAAGAATATATTTTTTTTTAATTGTATTTGGACACGCTTGGAGCATTTGCCAGTGTCAAGTATTAAGATTTCAAGTTTCTTGAATAAAACAAGTCATACATTTAGTAGTCACAATCTAAGTCACACATAGTCATTTTCAAATTCAAGTCAAGCTTCAGCAAAGTGGTGGCGACTCTATTGGAAGCTTCTATGGAGTTTTGCCGACAACGTGGAAAGATGCGTTTCGCCGCTCGTTGTGATCAAACGCTTAATGACTAAAATACTACTATTTTTATAGCATTAATATTCAAAATAATACAAATTTACGAAAATAAAATAATCCGACAACATATTTCCATGACGTTCCCGCCAAAACTCCAAAAATTGCCGCAATCATTTAAATCACTTATAACAGTTACCCGAGATAGCTACAAGGATAAAAAAACTTGTTTGAAATATGTATTTCCCGCCGCAGGTCTGCCGTTGTCATAGTACATAGTTCAGTTAGTGAAGACCTTCGTAGCGTGAATATTTTTGTCCGTTGGAACCGGTGCGTGTCGCATGCGCAGCTCGCAGTGCCTACAGGTGAGTGGAGAAGCGCCGGCATCAGATGGCGAGCGCCGCTGAGCGTTTGTCTCGGTTCTTGCCGCGCGCCACCGTGCGAGCCTTACACGCCGCATTGTTTTGCAGGTGCTGGAATATCACAACATATGCCTAAATTAATAGTATTCCAACGAACAGTAGACTTCGTGAGCACAAACTTTTGTAAACAAGTCTGTGCATGCGAGGTCCACTGCTCATATTGAAAATTCTTGTTTAGAATTCTGTATCTAGTGTTTGCTAAATGTTAGCAAAATCGGCCGACAAATGCCCTCGTAACAAACTTCTCCTTTCAAGCGAGATTTCATAACCTTTTATCTCGACAACCTCATGACCGATTTCGCTAATATTTAATATTCTTGTTTTGACCGAAGTAACAAACATTATTAGCAAATATTATTAAAATCGGTTAGTAACTGGCACCGCAGCACACTTTCCCCCTTTTCGGGAGATACCCCACTTATTAAAAATTCACGACGCCAAAAAACTATAAAATTAAAGAGCATGGACCTCAATGCTGCTATTTAAGCTGTCACTCGTTCGCCATATTCGCTCGCTGATACGATTTAGAGACCATTTTGACAAATTATTACTATGTAAAAAAAAAAAAATGTAACGGACTAGCTATTTGTCACAATTAAGAGCTATTTTGAAGGCAACACTAATTTAATTAAAATGTTTAAAAAAACAAAACTTAATTCAAAAAACGAACGAAGCTTCCATACAATTTTTGTTACATTTTTGAGTTTAGTGAGTTTAAGAATTCTAATTAGTTGTGCAGGATTTTTTACAGGAGGTACACATCATACATTTCATGTAAGTAACCCTCCAATTAAAGGCAAACACAGCATGAATTATAAAACAACCGATCGCAACTTCGATCCTCTCCTATTCGACACTGATTCGCTCAACAATAAATCAATGACGAATAGTGAAAAGAAAAACATGCCGAGTAGGCATGTTTTTCTTTTGACTAAAGTGACACATGGTCCAAAATTAGGTAACGCTACTCGTATTGGATAGATCACATTACTCTAAACAAACTAACTAGCTATAGCCTTGAGGCCCTGCGTGCCAAGTTTGAAGAAGAGAGTAGGTAGGAGCTGTATATATACCCGCTGCAGTTTGTTAGGTTTGTGCGCGGGAGAGAGCAGCGCGAGGGGCGCGTCCCCGAGCCCGAGCGCGGCGCGGAGCACGGGCGAGTGCGGCGCGAGCGTCTGCAAGCCGCCGGCCAGCGCGCCGGCGAGAGCGCCGTACGCTGCGCACGCGCACCACGACTCGCACGTCACCGTCTCCGAGCCCACGCGTACAGACACCGTCGGTATCTCCTCCTCCTGGTCACACAAGCACTCATTTAGTTCAATTCATAGGTATTTATGGCGTATATGAGTAAGTACAATAAAGTCAAGTTGGCGGTCAAGCGCAAACCTATTTCTACATAAAAAAAGAGGTGGAACATTCTTTAAGTGGTTCTCCACATTCTGCCTTTCAGCGTGCAAATTATAATAAATTACAGCTACTATTGGATTAACGGTAACTAACGTAGACATTATGTAGTATTTCTGCATAACACGTTCAACAATCATACTAACAAAAAAAAACTTATAACAGAAGAGAACAGCATATCTGTTGCATAAATACCTTGATGCTCAATATTAGTATCAAGGTACACCTCCTTTAAACTGCTGAAATTGCGACATTTCTACAAGCTGCAGCTTATATCACAGAAAAATAGAGCTGTTAGAGAAAAATTGAGAATTAAATTGACAGCGACCTTGAATTAGCATACAACAGCCATAAAATTCCATGCAACAAAAAAGTCTCATTTTATTCTTTTGTGTAATTTAACAGAATTATAATGATAATAAAAATATAGCGTGTAGGTGGTAGGTGTCTCTCGCTGACCGCTGTTCTAGGGAGCCCTGTGTTACAGCCGTCAACGATTCCAACCCCAGGTTATTTTCCAATTGTTAGTTGAGTAATTAACTTAAATTGATTGGCATGCATAGTCTAATAATTTACATATCTTAATGTTTGAATATTATTCTTAGGTATTATAAAATTTATCACATGCTTTAATTATTCTATTTGTGTAATGATTCGTTTTTAATTTATTGTTAAAACGAGGGCACTTTAAAAAAAGTAGTACAAGCAGATATGACGAAGATGATGTGTGGTGTAAAGGATGAGTGTAAAGACAAATTAAAAATAGTACTGTTAAATTAGGAGAAACAAAAGCGTTTATGTGTGGCGTGCTGTAGGTAAAGAAAGATCGTCTCTCTTAGTAAGATAGTTGGCAATGTGATTGAATTGTGTGTGTTGTACCTCGAAGTACTTGAGTATATCCCTGAAGGTGGCCCGCTGCAGCTTGCGGTCTCGCTTGGCTCGGAACTTGTTGGAGTCCCGCGCGAGCAGCTCGAGCCGCGGCAGCACGGCCTCCAGCTGCGCCTCCAGGTCGGGCTGCGAGCCGTCCGCCGTCGCGCGCTCGTACGCACACGCAAGCGCACCTCCCGCGGACATGCGGACCTACCGACACACATACATTCACACACATGTACAACTAGCTACACACACGCTCGTACGCGCACGCGAGCACGCCGCCCGCGGTCATACGTACCTGTAAACGCACACACATACGCAGCTAGTATAACATATAATAGTATTTAAGCAGAAACAAAAAACTAAAGTTATTCTAGTAAATAGTTGGTAAAGTAACCCCATGATAGGATGCGGCGCCAGATTGAATGCCTCCCTCAATATGGGCATGGTGATGTAATACGCTTGCACCGCCGAATCGCAGTGCACCGTGTATATGTTATGTATATACGTTATATGTTATACACACATGTACGATACAACTAGCTGCACCCGCTAACCTATGAATCTGATTCAGCGAACTTCATTCGTTTGGTCTTCTAGTGAACTTTACTAATATTTTTAACGCAATTTTTCGGATAAAATGTATGCCAGATCCGTCTACATATTGTAAGTAATAATCCTGCCAAATTTCGTTCAAATCCCTCGAGTAGTTGCGGCGTACATCGAGTACACCGTACAGACATTTGGATCCTCATTTCTTGCATAAAGACTCTTTTTTTGTGATTAAGTTAAAAATGTAGTTTTCTGATTTTATCCTTTATATGTACTATAATAAGTCAATGCTTCTTGCTAAATGTCATAGTTCTAGGTCTACTGGAAGTACCCTATAGGTTTTGATTCTTGCGGGTGTCGAAACATGCGGTTTTTCGCGACATATACGAGTGTAACTGTTTTTTTACGATAACCGTGAATATTGATTTTTTCACAGCTGCAAGGGACTGCGTATATCGCTTTAAAATCGATACCTCCTCGCGTTCCCGAGATAGAAGATCTTGACAGACGGACAACAAAGTGATCCTATAAGGGTTCCGTTTCATCCTTTTGAGGGACCGGACCCTTAAAATGTAGTTGCGAGTGCGGTCGTATACATACCTCGAGCGAGCAGGCCTCCAGCATGTCCGCGAGGCGCGGGAAGGAGGGCGGGTGCGTGCGCAGCAGCGAGCCGGCGTGCGGCGCGCCCAGCAGCGCCAGCAGCAGCGCCCAGCCGTCCAGCGCCGCCGCGTGCAGCGCGCCCTCCTCCACCGCCGACCCGGACACCTTCACGCTGCCGTCGCCCTGACCACACATACACACGGTACAGCGCACACGCATTCACATACAATATAATAAATATTACTATCTAGCCCCAACTTCTTGACTGGCCTCATAGCTTACTTGGTTGTATGTCTAAACTAAGCCGTGGATTGTGGACTCAATCCCCGTCCAGGGCAAACATTTGTGCGATGAACATGGATGTTTGCTCTGTGTTTCTATGTATCATTAGTATGTAATTACAAAAAAAAAGTATATGTATATTAGCAGCAGTATTCTATTAGCCATCTAGTTTCTATAGTACAAGCTTTGTTTAGTTTGGGCTAGATGGTGCTGTGTGAATTTTCCACAAATATTTATTTATTTATATATATAGAACACGCAGACACAGAACAATACATTCAAATCCGACACAGGCGGTTAAAGGATTACAGCTCACAGTACGCTTGCTGATGTTATCCTAAAATCAAGGTATTTTAAAACCGTTATGTTCAATAATAATAATAATCTATAGTATTAATAGTTCCATCATCTATCCACATACCAAAAAAAAATTTTTTTTAATTTCATTTTATGTAAAGGGCCTCTCAGTGTTGGCTTCGACTCCACTGATGCCCATCAAAGGATCGGGCTGCGACCCAGATTTTAATTAAATAAGGGAGATAATACTGATATAACATGTGATGTACCTTGAGATAGCTCCCGCTGAAGATGGTCTCGTACATGCGCATCACCTCCAAGATCTCCGTGACGTCCTCTTCCAGCAGGTAGCACAGCACGGCCAGCGACGAGCAACACTGCCATATTACAATACAACAGAATGTAACTAATACATACTTACATACATCTACAACTTGTCACACACACAACACAGTTTAAACAAACTGTTCACCTACTGGTCGCAGAGAGCAGTGCTTCGGTAGACCAGGATAGTCCTTCTTTATTTATTTTACTTTATATTTTTAGGAAAACTTACAGCCTAAATACTTAAATAAACTATACATTTATATAAATTACGAGGCTAGTTACAAGTTTTCGCCTATAGTTCTTCTTCTAGCTGTTATTATTTTTAGGGTAGCTTTCTCGGTTGTCAGAAAAAAAACATCCCCACTTTACGCGTTAGGGATCCCCTACACTGTACAATTTTTTTTTTTCAAGATTTTATGCTACTGCTTTCGGCATGATGTATAATTTCATGTTCATATCAAATCAATTATGGCGAACTATAAGGGTACTTTGTTTACTACGAAACCCTAAAAAGCTTTAAACAGTGGTTAGCAAAACGTTAACCAGGAGTCTCATAAAAAATAACTGCAGTGCTCTCTTACCAAACATTGAAATTGTGAGTATTTTATTTGAATTGTGAGTAGCAAATTATTTTTGTAACCTTTACCTACCTACTTTTGTTACCTTTTTACGTCTAAACGGCTGAACCAATCGTTATGAAATTTGGGACAAGATTTGTTAGGAAATGGAGCAGGACATAAGCTATATTTCATCATCATCACCGCTTTATCACTACGCGGGTGAAACCGCGCAGCTAGTGGACAATTTGGTTGTGTGTGATGTTTGTCGATGCACGATATTTATTCTGTTGCAGTGCATGTGAGCTCCATCTTCGGCCACACCGTCGCTTAACATCAGGCGAGTTGGTGGTCAAACGTAGATCTATCTTGCATTAAAAAAAAATAACGAGTTCGTACCTCGCTGCGTGTCTCGAGCGAGGCGGACTTGTCGACGGCGGCGGCTGCGAGCGCGGGCCGCACCTCATTCATGTACTCCTCTGTGCCTTCCTCACCGATCTGCAATCACCAAAAATACTATCAAGCTCTGCTATATGCATCAGTATTATTATGACACTGCTATTGTAGCTATGACCTATTCTGTATTATACAATTGTATGACATCAGGACGCCATAACGAAGAGATCCGTAGACGTACAAAAATCGCCGACATAGCACAGCGGATTGGCAAGTTGAAGTGCCAGTGGGCAGGGCACATAGCACGTAGAACTGATGGCCGATGAGACCGAACAGTTCTCGAACGGAGATTACGAACCGGCAAGCACAACGTAGGAAGACCAGCAAGATAAGCCACGATATCTCCGATGTCTAAGTCTAAAGTGGAGGTGTATGTTTAAGTATATAGTTGGTAATTAAGTCTATAAAAGTCGCAAATCGTTTGAAACAACACCGCAATTGTCCAACAAACAGTTCATTTTGAACCAAACAAATTTTCATTCATAAAGATGTATTCAAATACTTTTTTTTCGATACCATCATATTTATTACGAGTAGAATTTGTTCGGATTTGAAATTCTTATTGAATGTTCGTGATGTTGCTTTTCAGGCCTTATTATGCGACGCATTTTCCGTACCCATACTGTCATTCTACATCTTGAAAGACTCCATTCTCGAGCAAGACGGACAATTTACAACCTATCAATATTTATATCATTAATTAATCAATAGTACCTATTATTATGTTCTGTGCCTACGGTTGTACGATTTAATACAAAAGTATTTTTACTAAATACGGTCGAAAACACAATGCATGAATTTTGACATTTATGCAATGAATAGCATAAATGTCAATTAAATATTTATTTTCGATACAACATTTTTTTTTCTATTAATTTCAACTTTTTTCTTTAACTAAATGTGGTTTGCCGCCAATAAAAACACAATTATTTCATTGTAAAACGGTCTTTTCGATCATCAAATCGATCAAAATCAGACATGTTTGTATAAATTGACCCATTGTTAGGCGCGGGCCGAGAAGGGTGAGGCCATAGTCTACCGCGGTGGCCAAGTGCGGGTTGGCAGACTTCACACATCTTCAAGAACATTGAGAACTCTCAGACATGTAGGCTTCCTCACGATGTTTTCCTTCACCGTTTGAAGTTGGCGGCCATCAACAATACGCACATAACTTCGACAAGAGGTGCGTGCCGCGGGATTCGAACCCAGAACCTGCGGATCGCAAGTCAGACGTTCTCCCGACTAGGCTGCTAGTTTCCGATCATAATTGGTAAAAATCATTTTGTATCAGAATCGTAGCACCTTAAATTGTAGCTGTTAGTCCGACCTGTAGAGCGAGTAGCGGCGCGATGGCTGCGGCCGCCTTCCTCTCGGCGTCCCTGCCGCGGCGCAGCGCCCTGCTCACGTGGTCCGCGAGCGTGGCGCGGTGGCCGCTGAGCACGCCGGCCAGCGGCCGCCGCTGCAGCGCCCCGCGGAGCGACACCAGGGCGGAGGCGCGGGCCGCGTTCGCTCGGGCTCCCAGCGCGTCGATCAACTCTAGCACTTTCTCCTCGAACTTCTCTTGGATGTCGTTTTCTGGAACAACACACACAGACATATATATTTATTATTATAATATATATATACATATATTTTTACATTAGGTCTAACTATAATATTATGAAAATAATTATAGTTATATTGTTATAAAGACCAAAGCACTGAAACGATTTTGATGAAATTTATATGGAACCACCACTGAGGTATTACCTACCAGATAAAAAAGAATCATTAAAAACAATTCATTATTGACGGAGTAATCGCTGAACAACACACGAATACAGACGAATTGAGAACCTTCTTCTTTTTGGAAGTTGGTTAAAAAGTAATTCTGTCTGTTTGTTTGCCTTTTCGCGACGAAATGGCTTAATCAATTGTTATAAAAGTTCGTACAGATAAACAAAAATAAACTCGTTAGATAGGTTTTTAATATCTCCAGCGCGTAAGAATTAGGTATTAGGTATTCCTGCCACAGGGTTTACCCAAGATACCGGCTTAGCCGAGTTTGAGACCCACTGTAAAATGTTTGTGTAATAAACTTTACTTTACTAAACAGAGATAGCTAGATAGAGGACCTTGAGACGCACAGACATTTTATCATCATTATCACTGTTCACCATCATCATTGATTTTCATTAATACGCGGTTGAAACCGTAGAAGATTATCGAGATTCGAAAATTATTTCCCATTCCGAATTGCAAGGAATCGCGAGGTCGTTCAACGCGTACTATCATACTGCCTACATAAATAATTATGTAGGCAGTAATAATATATATTTTATTATGGTTTTAGCTCGAACTAAGCGTTTTGCTTCCGCCTTCTTAATGCGAACCGCTCGAGAATGGAATGCCTAGCCACCGTCCTTGTTTCCTAAACCCGGAAGTCATCAAGTCAGTCAGTGTGCAAATAATAACGAAAAAGAATATTTTTTACCGATAAATAGATAATAAACTAAGCTAATAGCTAAAATACCACCAAAATATATATAGAGTAGTTGCAACCACCCAGTAACACTAGTTGGCCTTGATCTATAATAGAGCCGCCGCACACGGTAACAGACAACCTTCTATGATGGATATGTTAATGAGTCTAAATAAAACCCGTCAAGTACGAGTTTTACTCGTGCATAAAGGGTTCCCTTGTATTCTTACACAGATTACTACCATTTTATCTTAAACAGAACGAAGTTGGTAAGGCTAGAGAGTTAAGCTCCAATTCAAAGGTGAAATACAAAATGTTTAAAGCATAATCAATTTTAAAAATGTGAGCGCGACTTGCTTTTAACCGTATTTTATTATAGACTGTTTTTTGGGAGGTTTGTTACCGCATAAATCCTGTAATTTATAAACCGATTAGATAAATTCTTTTTTTTATTTTAAAGAATATATTTTCAGATTGGTTAGTCCCACAGGAATTTCATCAAAATCGATTCAGTAGTTTGGTTATTAAAAAAATGTGTATTTTGAAGACGACTATTTCTTAAACTATAATTATTACTTTTTGTTTTTATTATTTTGTTAATAAATCCGCCGTAATAATTTGAAAATTTCAAGATTTTAACGATGGCATGTTATCTTCTACTGATAGAAGCGTACGCATAATAATATAATACAAAAAGCCGCCGTTTAAAAGTAGGACAGAGGTTTAGTAAATAGGCTCCTGTAACAGTTCGCTAACGGAGCCCTAAAACGCTCAATCAGTATGTACGAAACATTCCAGGCACATTTCCAGAGTAGACTTATTCTATGAACGGCTATGAAGCTGTCAAGGTCGCCAGTATTACTCCACGTGTCTTATCACAGCGATAACCCCGTGGCGGACGCTTTATGGCTGTTTCATAACAATTCCATGATTACAGATTATTATTAACGGTGTATTGGTTTCTTAAAACGCTGACAAAAGGTAACGCGAGCATTTTTTTTATCGTAATCGATAATTACGTACACGTGGACGCATTTAGCATAACAAAATGGTGCCTACATAATTCCTACATGTCGTTTTAGGGTAGGGTTTTCATGAAGACGAATCTAACGACACCTCGCATATCAAAAAATCGGTGAAGCCGTTTAAGCTGTAGGAGTTTATATAGAAACATACATACATAAAAACAAACATACAATCGAAAAGTAATCGAAAATAACCTCTTGCGCAGTCGTTAAAAAATAAACAGTTTCTGTGGGAACTGTGGTTTCTGTGGTACAGTACAGGGTGAAATGAAATATATTTATTGGAAAAAAAAAAGCTAAGGCAAATTACAGACACCGAAGAACGAAATAATATGAAAATTAAGACTATATAAAATTGAAGGTGACCTGTGTCGTGGGTTCCAGGCTCTTCTTAAAAACTTAATAATTACCTGTATGTGGTCAGTGGAAAATTAGACAAAAAAACGGATCTACTATATAAGATTGTATTTAATTTATTTAGGGTGACTACTAGCTCTTTGGTGACAGAATTTCACTAGAGCTTGGCTATATCTAACAATAATTTGAAAACAAAATTAATATTGTATTGTAATTGTTTATGCCCTGTATTGCTATTTTTTTTTACATCTATGGTGTTTCAATGAATAGATTAATTGTTTAAGCCCCAAATATGTACTATTGACGTATCATACCAGCTGACATAACACTTGCTGACGTAGGTACTGTGCCAACTATTACCGCATCTGTGATCGACGTAATGACGCCACGATAAACTGTCACATTTACACACAGCGATAAGAGCGCGCACATTTGCCTCACGTGCCAATAAGTTTGTAATTTATTTTGTGGCAAGTCAATGCACGGGTCAAATTGATAGCAAACGAGGCTGTATCCTATTAGTTCAATTGTAAACTAATAATTTTCGTCTGTTTATAACCAATTTCCAAAAAGAAGGAGGTTCTCAATTCGA
Source organism: Lycia hirtaria (assembly GCA_947563715.1). NCBI lineage: Eukaryota > Metazoa > Arthropoda > Insecta > Lepidoptera > Geometridae > Lycia > Lycia hirtaria. The sequence continues at coordinate 40,703,367 of OX387382.1, read as the reverse complement.
CTGTATGGCTTTTTTTGTATGTTTGTTCAGCGACTACTACGGCAATTCTGAATTGTTTTTGTTGAATCTTTTTTTTTTGTTTGGTAGGTAATACTTCAGAGTTGGTCCCATATAAGTTTTATTAAAATCGGTTCATTACTTTGGTTTTTATAACAAAATAACTGAAAAAATGTCGACGAGTAAACGAATTGCATATTTTGAAGTCGTTTTTTTTTCAGTTTTTTAGACTATAATTATTAATTTTTCACTACAGTAACACATTCTCTCAACCAAGAATTCGAAGAATCAACAAGTGAAATAGACATATATATACTGTATTGTGACAGACATTTGACATTATATACAAAACATATTAAACAAAACGAAAAACAAAAATAAGCAACGTATTTTTTTGTCACAACCCGGCCCGGCTCTGCAAGGTGCTAGTTGCAAATAACCAGAGCTGGTCTTTCGCCAGGACCGGCAGGTGACGTCACGCACGGGTGTGCATACAAGACAAGCAAACACAAACAGCACAGCAGTAGTCCTGAAGATGCTTCGTGAAAATACGACAAGAGTGCCATCTTAATACCCCTATGTAATAGAGCCTACAATCCTGTGCACTTAATATTCGAGTCAAATTACTTTTTACCAGACTCTGCAAGGGTTATGTTTTCGAGTGTAATAACATTTGTATATAGGTATACATGTATGTGTCTATATAAATAAGTAAATATTGGTGGACATTTCACACAACACCATCCAGCCCAAACTAATAGAATACATATATCCTTTTCCCTTTTTTTATACAGCTTAACCGTTTCTGGTATGCGAGGTCAAGAGACCTCCAAGGTCTCTGATCAGCGCGTACTCTACCTCTCTTACTTTCTAGAACAGGCGGCGTGATCGCGTTGTTTCTGTCGAGATTGTCGTTGACCTCTAGCTGCGGAGGCAGGGTGATTTTTAGCTCCCTCCTGGAGCGCCTGCGACGTCGGGCCACCGGCTCCAGTTCTGTCAGACAACCGTTCACATCACTCGTCTTTCAGTCTCTTCATACTTGCCATAAAATATTGTGAAGACTTTATACGAGGGAGCTGGAAGGCTAGTAAAGGTATCTGTTTTTTGGTCGATGATAGCGACTTGTCCACACAGACGTTCAGTAGACTTGCAAGTTGAAGTGGTAGTGGGCACGCATGGGACTGATGGCCGATATGTTCTCGAGTGGAGTGCATGCAGGAAGACCAGCCACAAGATGGACTGACGACCTCGACGATATGACAGAAAAACGAAGTAGCAGGACGCGCGACCACCGGACTTTTTTGGAGGTTTGCGTTTGACCGTCAACTCGCCAGATGTTAAAAGACCAGCGGCGGAGCACGCTTCTAAGAAACCGATTCACTTATTGCAGATGTCATTCATCTGAGGTGTTGATTCTTCATTCTTCTGCTTCGTGTCGATGGTTTTTTATTATATATGTGCCGACCAATAGTCATGTTTCAAGGAAGATGGACTTTAGGAATTTGATTAAAATCTAAAAGAAAGTCTCAAAACAAGTATCAATGTTAAAAGAAAAACAAAATACCCGACTGCAGAAAAGAGTTTTTTGCAGCCTAACATATGATTTTTTTTAAATTTTGATGTACCCAGTGTTCCTCTTGGAACAAATAAAAGAAAGACTAGTCCAACTGAGTGATCCTCGTAATGATGTACCAACACACAAATAAGTAACCACAAACATACTATACCACACACCACAACGGCATACCTTTAAAACAATTTTAATGATAGACAGATATGTAATACTTGTATTATTGAAATATTTATTGTAGTGTGGCCTTTTAATCGAGAGTTATATATAATAGCTCTACATTCGACCACCAACTCGCCTGATGTAAAGCGACGCTGTGGTCGAAGATGAAGCGCGTATACCCAAAAGGTATTTATTGATTCTAGACTTGAAGATACCCGGGTTATAGTTTTCAGAAAACAAGGACGGTGGTAAAGCATTCTATTCCCAAGTGGATCACATTAGGAAGGTGGAAGCGAACTGCTGCGAAAGAGCTGATGACATGCCTAAAGGATGGTGTTGTTGTCTTTTCTGACTTGTCCTCTTGTGAAAAGGGGAAGGAGTGAATAAATCAAACTTTTTTGAACTATTACATCGTGGTTATTAAATACATTTGTATTATTGGTGGTAACCAGTAATATAAATATACAAATCCCGTAGGTAAATAAATATTCTGTTAATAATAAATATCCTGTACTATTACCGTGGTCTGGCATTTTGCATTCCATGTCAGTTATGCACCATGGATGAAAAATAAATAGCTTGGATGAAAAAAACCACCTTTACCATAGTTATTCAATTACCAGGTGGAAATGTCCGGATTGAAAAAATATATTTTCATAGCAATTTCCGAGCATAACGAGATTTTTCATCTAATATCTCAGAGTGAGGAGCATAGTGCAATACCACACAGGGTTTAAATAAAATTTCTTGGTAACACCAACTTGGTTTTTTTGTTCCACTTGTGGGCAACCTTGAAACTCAACGTCAGGCGAGCAAATAACTATCCTAATTTCACTATTAATATTATAAAAACAAAAATAAGTATGTCTGTCTCTTTGTTACCTTTTCACGACCAAACAGCTGAACCGACTGTTATGATTTTGTTTCCAGAGCTGACTGAGAACCTAGATATAGACATAGGCATCATCATCGTCATCATCGGTCCTCATCACTACGCGGTTGAAAACCGCGCGGCACGATTATTAAAAAATACAAGCAATCGACTTTCAAAACACCCTTAAAATCTTCAAAGAAGTATACGCATTTACGCATTGTATGCACAGTTAATGTATAAACTTCTTAATGATCGGTGCAATGCCAACGCGAGTCAGGTACTCGTACTGATTGTCCTTCGGCAGTCGGGTCAGTCACTCGCGGATAGTGACTATAATAAACACTTGTCGAAATAATGGCAAGTCTGTAAGGTCATACGGACGCTAGACGTTGAATCATACGACGCCTGAGATAAGCTGAAAATATTTATCATATAATACAATGCTATAGAAAAGCTTTCGGCCAAAGTCAGGTTTTTTCTACTCGTATATCTTACAGCCTAAGCGAATTGACCGATTTTGACGCGAGTGTCGTTAGATTTGTCTTAACTAATTGAGTGTCACAGGCAATTATTTTTTTTAGTAATAATACAATTTATGGAAGTCAGCTGGTATTTGGCAGATCCGTCAAAAAGATGGTTTCAGGTGACTACTAGTCATACCAACGCTGTATATGTTTGTGAGATGGGCTGAGTCACAAGCATCAGTGGCACTATTACAAACACTGTGTTCCAGGTGACTCATGGAAAGTTTAAAGTGACGCCTCCAGCTGTCTTCCATTATGTCACGACCTTTGCTCATCTCCTTTGACCATTTTATTTTGATATTCATTCACAATTTTAAAGTATGAGTTTGATCAAGTCTATCGATTTTTGATATTTAAGTCACAATTATAGTATTTAAAAAAGACGTAACCAAATCAAAATCTTATACTTGTTTTAATATAATTATAGGTTCAAATTACATTAAAGTTGGGCAAGTCAATCAGGTTACAAGTGTTTATATAGAAAAGTTAAAAATATACAAATGCTTGGAAAACATAACCTTCCTTAGCAGTCTGGTAAAAACTACAATGGCAGTATTGGTACAGTACAACCTCTACACAAATAATCAGATTTCATAACACGGCTGATATTCTAGTTTTGTTTCCCACATACAATGCTATAATGAAGTCAAATCGAAAAGGTAAACAATTATACAAATATTGAAATTTAAAAGCCTGTAAAAAATATTTTCCATTGAACATGTGAAGTATGTATTTATTTTCCAGTGCTACCTATGCTACAGTAAAGGTCACATCGCAATCTGATCAAATGTTTTTAACAAAAGTCATTATAAAGGCATTTATGTTGTATGTCCATTGTCCATTATAAACTACTAGCTCATGCGCCATTATGATTATACTGCAAAATCTGTTCATATTTTGAGTTAGAAAGTTTACACTTTAGTTTTAAAATTCAATCAGCGATTTGGCATGATGACATGGTAGGATATTTTCTAGTTCCCGCTTGGATAGCTTCTACCTTCAATTAGAAAACATTTTATACTTAAAGGTTGGAGACTTATGGACAGATACTAAGTAGCAAGTACCTAAAGATTTCATCTGGCAGCTTCACTGAGACCCAGTTATTTACCACTCCACTATCACCACTCCTGGCTAGCTTGGCTGGCTCCTCATACACATACACAACACACACATACACATACACACACACATACACACACATACATACCATCTCTCTCTCATACAGGTGACTCTTATACTTTCAATATGACTGATTCGATTGTTTCGAATCTCTATTTCAAATTGAATTTGACCTTAACTTTGCTTTTTATCTAATATGATTTTGACATTTTTAATTTTTCCAGACATATCTTATATTTTGTACTGACTTTAATTTCCTTTTTAAATTAATTTAATCTCCAATTTGACATAATATCCGATAATCTATTGATGTTTTAGTTTACAGGAATATTGATTAGAATCTAAATTTTTGTGTATTATGAATAATTATGATTTTAGATTTTATTGAACAGTTTATAATGTTCGACTTACATCCAGATAAGATAATGTTGATTCATGAATATAATTAACTTGTTAATAATCAGATAAATCTCGTAGTCGTGCGCAAATTCTAAAAGTAACACGTAGACAAAGGGCCCCAAGATACAGGCTCTGCCTAGTTTGGGGACCATTGGAAAATATTTTGTAAGACTACATGCCATATATTATTGTTAATATTAGTAATGATTTGTTTTAAGTATTCTTTCAGTAAATAAAAATTATTATTATTATATTATTATCTCATTTATTTATTTATAATCTTAATTTTAAATTTTTTATTATTATTATTTTAAAGTACTAGGGGTACTCACACTACCTGCCCTGTTAATCTTCCAAGTAGCAGTGTATACTAGAGTGAACCTGAACGCTTATTCTGAGCGAGGTGAAAACCACTGCTACTCCACACGTAACAGAGGCAAGTTAGCAGCTATTCCACGGTCTCTCGCAAAGTCATCCAAGTTGACGCATGTCATGGGTCCGACTGTCTATAATAAATTACCAACTGATATCACTGAAGCGTTAAGTCTACAACGATTTAAAAATAAACTTAAAACTTGGCTCATTGAGCAAGCATTTTATAGTTTTGACGAATTTATGAATATAAAATTGAATTAACTTAATGTTTTTATTTTAGTTTTAATGTTTTTATGTTTAATTTACTATATTCTTGGTGACATTTCTTAGTATGAATTTGATTGAATGAATTTTTTAATATTTCGATTTTATTTATTTGTATTAACAATATCTTATTTAAATCGAAATTATTTCTGTGTGAAATTTATATTTATATTTTTTGATGTGTAAATTGACATTTTATGAATAAATTACTTATGACTTAGATGTGCTTGACTATCTTATCTAAGACTACCCTATTACTTAACATTAGGGATTAACATGACATCCAAAATACTAATAAAGATTTTACAAGTTTTCTATGATTTTCAAAATAAATTATATTTTAATATATAATATTTCATATAACTTAAAAAACCGGACAAGTGCGAGTCAGACTCGCCCACCGAGGGTTCCGTACAAACTAGTAGATAAAAGGGGAAAATCATATGATTATTTTTTTCCTTCATAAACCGAAATAAATACATCGTAAAAATATTTAAAAACCTGTTTTAGCTTATGCTAATGAAGTTCTTTCATATGATACCCCACATGATACGGTTAAAGAACTTTTAAATATAATAATAAATATACATTTTTTTTGTGATTAAATAAAAAATGTCCAATTTTCGGTTTTTTCCCTATACGTGTACTCTAACACAATGCTTCTTGCCAAATTTCATAGTTCTAGGTCAATGGGAAGTACCCCATAGGTTTTGATTCCCTTGTGAGTATCGAAATGTGCGTGATAGTTATGATTGTGCAATATAGATTGCAAGTATTGCAACATATTTGCTGATCTGTGTTACACACTGCACCTTTGTTATTCATTCAACTAGAGAAATAGTGTACAAGCAAGTATTCATAGGCATTGCTGTCAGTATCAAAATGCGTAGTATGGTTAAAATAATGCTGAAATTGCAGTGTGGTGTATTTGATTTACACAATATGTAAATAATATACAATTTAATTATTATCATTGTATAAATTATATATTTAATTTACTGGAAAAAACTCACAATATTATCCGGTCAAAGGAGCAATGTCTTCTGACCACTTTTGAGACTGTCTGATTACTATTGTAAGCTAATATATATTTTTAAGAAATTCTGTTTGTTACCTTATTATAAACATTTGGCTTGACAAATCTCGATGAAACTTTATAATACAGATAGCCAAAACTCTAGTCAAGACCATAGGCTACACTATACTGTGCTTCTGAAACCACATGGTGAACATAGAGAACAATCCTATAAAATGAGAGTTAAAACAGCTTAGATGTTTTTTACCTGGGTCATCATGATTGCTCTTGAGGTCGGACTGCAGTGATGCTTCCGAGCAGTTGTCCAGGGTCATATCGATGCCAGCATCTTCGTCAGAGGAGTAAGCCTGCTCTGTCCGCTTGTGTTCTAAAAATATACATTGTAAGATTAGTAATAAGATTGTAGATCTTATTGTTATTCTGGATGAAGGTGATAAATCCTTTCAAGTCCTGTACGGGTGGTTTCCCAACAGCATCTACATGATCAAGCTTATCCAACTACTTACAATACGAAAACGGAGATCAGGTCAAGTTAAAGTTATAATTTAGAGATATTGAGGTCATTTTTTATTACACACTCATTAAAATTAAAACTAAATTGATAAAACTGTAAGTCTTGTTTACTTTTTCTTACTGCCATGGTTAGAAAAAGGCTGTGTTTTAGTCTTGTTCATTTAGGGTCTTATCGAAAAACATCACTCAAATTTGAGCAATACTCAACATATTTTGTCATCTACTCGCCTTTTGTGCCATTTTCTTATTACTTTATGTGGTGTCAATAAAGTGTTACTGATTTATTGATTGACAATTGCAAAAAGAAAACAGAATTTGAGATAAAGATCAAAGTTAAGTAACATTTTTTGGTAAGGCCATTAGTTTGTTTTTGTGAGCATGTATTAGAATTAGCACCAGTGTACGAAATAAGAAAAAAAAACAATTATGGATTTTATAATTAAAATATCCTAAATAGATAGTAAATAAACAATATATTTGATCTTGTAAACACAAAGTAATTGTGGTAGATCTTAATATTAAATTTGTATTGTGATTAGTCATTGCGTTAATGATCTAGTTCCATAGTACAAGCTTTGCTTAGTTTGGGCTAGATGGCGTTGTGTGAAATGTCCACAAATATTTATATTTATTTATTTTAGTAAACAATGACAATTCACGATATAAAAATAACAACTTTGGTGTTACAAAGCAAAATTGTAACAACAAAGTTGGTATTTTTATGTTTGCTTGCACTTTTTTTAAAGAATGGAAACTGGAATTGTAAAGGTGGCTAAGTAATGTATTTTGTGTCATAGCATAGGAGTAGAAAAATATTGTGCAATAATTAATGTTTATTCCGCATGCATATGTTTTTTTTTCAACTTGCACAATAATTAGGAAATCAGCAACCAATCACAAAGAAATGAATAATTAGTAAGCCAGCACTCATTAATTTTCCTACATAGTAAAATACCATGTGACTAACATAATTGTGAAATGACCACACTGTGGCATTTTTATTTATCTCCCTTATTGTGCAATAGAGACAGAGAATGCTATGTCAACATCTGTGAACCAGGAAGTAGGCTGTGGTTATGCAAAATTACATAATCCAGTATGGAGTGAGCGTTTGAAGGCCAAACAAACCTTTTACAGGAAATATTCGTGGAATATTTACACAGAGAAAAGCATTGTTATGGTGTAAAATATAAACTAGGTACATCAAGTGTGGAAATCTGAGAATGAAATTGAAGGTTGTATTGAACTTTGACAGGGACTTAGGATATCAGTCGTGGTGATTATTAGCGTAACATATGGCGTAGGATATTGGCATCGTTCTGTTGACCGTGAGCCAATCTGCAAGACGTCATTTTGCTACGTCCCGCGGAAAGACCGCTACCACAAGGTCGCCTCGTGATCTCATTTTCTGCAAATTCCACTCGCGTCTGCTATGGATATAACAACAAAATAAGTAAGCTACTCACCGAATTTTCCTTTTCTTTTTCCTTTAGGCATGATGATAAAGCTTTCTTGGTAAAAGATCTTAAACAATACGTAAACCTATGTGCCTCAACTAAATGATAATTTATTCACTAAATTTATACTAAGCTTGTCACTTGATCAAGACGGAGAAAAGTTCAATATATCAGTTCTTATGAAATGATTTGAGCACTGAATGTAACATAAAACTAAAATTTCAGAAAAACTTTTTAACATGATTCAACCGTGTAACATGCACACTCGACTTCGCTTTGCGCAATGCGCTGTCAGTTTTGGCGTGCAAAGGAGTTTTTAAACGCCATTTTGCAAATGTATGTTGCCAGTATGATAAATTTGGTTACTACCATTTCTGAATCGTAAATGTTAATTTTCAAGCAATGTATGAACAGTTTGGACTCAATGAGAAATTTATCAATTAATAATATTTTATGGTCAAGATGAAAATAATTTTACGCATTAATACAAAATAAAATGGAATGTTATATTTAATACTGAATTTTGATATTTGGCAGCACTGTAAATATGCTCATGCGTGAGTAATTTAAACTTTGGTGGAAAATAATATTGTGTAATTACGAAGAAACAATATTAAGCTTGTGTTTCACAACAAACAACAATTCATTACGATTTATGTCATGACTCAATTATCAAATACTTTTTTAACAAATATAGGTACTAATAGAAATCTGAATAGCAGATCATGAAAAGAAAACTGCAATTTACAGATTTTAAAGTTGTTTATGCCTAATTAATTTGTGAGTGCAATAATTAAAAGTGTACTTACTTAATATATGTGTGTACAAAATACAAAAATACGAAATAGTTTATTGACCAAAAACAATTTGAAAACCCTGACTGTTACTTTAGCGCGAGCTGTGTTGTAACAGTCAGTGCCTTCCCCGCTTAAATTGGAACATTTCACATATCAACCATAATATATAATTTATTTCATATTTATACAAAATTTAAATGGAGTAGGTATGTAGATATGAGTTTATGTGTAGGGGTGTAGGATAGTTATGTGTGTGTGTGTGTGTGTGTGTAAGTGAGAGAGAGAGAGAGAGAGAGAGTGTGTGAGTGTAAGACATAAATATAAATAATTAGTGTATTTATCAGATCTTAGAGTTATTTATCTCTATGGTGTAAGTGGGGAATTTCTCTCTGATTAGTGCTAAGCAAACTGCACAGAAAAAAGAAAGAGGCATCATGCTTTGTGTAATTTGAAGACTTCTCTCTCTTTTCCCTTTAGGGAAAGGAAAGTAGACTCGCGTAGTAATTTAAAGAATTCATACTAAAGCTCATACTTATATTGTATTCCAAATATCATAAACATTGAATAAAGGATATCTTTTCATAAACTTTTTATTACTTTCAAATGTCTCGTTGTCTATAATCAAATCTTGCAAGTTAAATTTAACCCACGTAAGTAAATCAAATGTGAATGGATTTATTATAATCAGTCCTTTTTTGTCACTTCTTTTTTGGGGCACGCTAATCTCGTAAGTTGTAAATCAAGATAGACAGGAAAGATAGATTAGATTTTGTACTAGGATAGTTTTATTAAAAAAGACATTTTTTTTGTAAAGGTTACAAAAATTGATTTTTTTACAAATTCTTTATTTTTTTCAGTTTTTATGGCAATGTTTTGATATTTTAAAAATTTTCTTTGGGGGCCCACGTGCTCCCACAAAAAAAGCCCTGATTATAATAATAATATATCCCTATAAATATCAGTTATGAATTAAATCACATATTTTTAAAATACAATGTTTTATACAATAATAATACAATACAATTAATTAATAGTAAAATATATTTAAAAAAAACCTCTAAGCTCAGTCAAGCTCAGTTAAAAAGCCCGCCCCGAACTGTACCAGGTGCAAAAGTATCGTCCATGATGCTAGCCGCGTTACCACGTTGAATAGCGACCGACAACCTTTGCACCAGGTAGGAGCCAGAGTGGGGGTCACCACACATTTCCATTATCTGGCGATCCTATGGGATAATAATATATTGTAGATAAAAATTTCACTTATATGATTTTTTTATTCTAATTACTTATGTGATTTATAGTATGATTTTAATATTTTTGTGTGATTTTATTGTTTACAGGAGCAATATTAATTCTAAGGGTACAATTAACTTGAATTTAATGAATTTTGAATTTGATAGTTTTAATAGCAGCCTTTTTGCACGTACCGGCAAGCGCAGCGTAGGAAGACCAGCCACGAGATGGACAGATGACCTCATACAAGTGGCGGGAAGATGCTGGATGCAAGCCGCTTCCAATCGCTTCCTAAGTTAATATGTACTCGTACTTAACACTCTATTATTACTATTTCCTTCACATGTTTTGTATTTCCTTACGCTCAAATAAACTTATTATTATTATTATCTCATTTATTTATTTACAATCTTAATTCTAAATTTTTTACAACATAAATATAAACTTATAAAAAATAAACATAAATATTGTAAAAAACTTAAAACTAAACTTAAAACTTATTATTATTATTATTATCCAATCGGTCTTTTTGGAAATCCATGGGGGAGGCCTATGTCCAGCAGTGGACTTCTTATGGCTGAGATGATGATGATGAATAGCAGCCTTGAGGCACAGAACATAACAATACTACTACGTAAGTACGTATGTACGTACTAGGCCCTGCGATAGCGACGGGAGTTGGCCGAGGGCATAAGGTAACTTTGTAATAAACCTTTTTGCTATATGAAACGAATTTTTGCTATTAGACATTGTCATGTCATAAAATATGCCATCGATTTGTTTCATTCATGCCCTTACGAATAGATTATTGCTCGCTAAGTGTAACATCTTGAAGCTTATTTGAACTTATTTACTTGTTGAACTCTTTATAATACATATACTATATTTTTATACCTCTACTACGGAATAAGATCTTAATATTATTCCCAATCTGATACTTTCTCAAAAAAAAAGTACACTTAACTGCGTATTAAAAATAACGAAATCATAAGTTAGATAGAAAAAATCACTATTCTGCAGATCTGCAGTCGAGTATTTTGATTTTCTTTTAATGTAGCTAGTTTACCTATATTATAGGAAATATTATTATTCGTATAAAGGCAAAATAGAAGATGCAAATGTCACTAGAATATGGAAAGTAATACAACTTTAGTGTATTATTCTTAATTGCTTTGATAGCCATACATATTATTTAGTAAAATCTGTACCGTAATTAAATTCGTATATTTTATGATAGAACTGTAAAATTAAATACCAAGCATCTGATTCTATATAGAATCTAATACTAATAACTTGTTTGCTCTCTAGGTTCGAATAGTTTGTCTTTTAGTAAACTGTTTATAGTAATATTTATGTAATCGTATATAAAACGATACGATAATACTGTTATTAATATTTTAATTTTAGTCAATCAGAGAGTAGGATTTAAAGTACAGTTGCTACAGTAAATAAGATAAACAAACACTGTGAATTACATTTACTAGAAAAAAAATTACACCTCATTTTATCTTACTAAAAACTCAGGTTAAAAAGGATACATAATAAAATTTATAGAAAAACTGTAAATAAGAATCACAAATCTAAATGAATTATTCGTTTCTGCCCTATTTCTTTGTTCTTGTGCTGTTTCATCTCCATAAGTTTGTATTGGTTCTATCCAGTGCGCTTTAGCTTCTTTTGAGCCTACCAACTTTCCATTAACCACTTCGGCGCACTGAATCGTTACCGTCGGAGGTACTCCTGAAAATATTAATCTGGAACTATTGTGTTTGAATGTTCGATTTCCACGCATGTCCTTGATTTCCCTTCCGTTTATGTACCATCGCACTTCGGTGTAATGATCTGCGCGACAGTACGCTCGTATCTCGTCATCTTCACCAAAATGAGCAGCCAAACCCTCCAGTAAAGGTTGTCTATGTTCATGACCATAAACTCTCATGTAAGCGCTTTTCGTAGCAAACTTGTAGGGTACCACATCACGTTCTATGTCACATCTGTATAATCCAGTCGCTTCTTCAGTCAAAGCCCCAAGACGAAGGCTGCAGACGGTCGGCCCACATACCACCAGTTCTATTCTTCCAACTCCAAGTATTGGGAAAGATCGTGTACTAGGCGCAGCACCGGGTTTGTATCTGAAGAATTCGTTAGGTCCTTTAAACCAGTTTAGGAGCGTGAAATTTCCTTCGTATCGGCATTCGATTTCGACTTCCGTTTGTGTTGGGGGTACTTCTTCTGGGACGCTGAGGTAAGTGACATTGAATTCGCGAGCACGGGCTCCCGTCACAAATGCGATAAATACCACCGGCAGTATCATGATGCCGGGTGCTCCCAGAGCGCGCGCAACTCGCACTGCCCCTTACCCAGTTCGGAGCACCGCTAACACAATCTTAATTAACAGTTTATTAAACTTCAACACTTAACCGTCGCATGGATCAACAGCTCCGTGCGCCAGGAAGACATTTTTTGTCATTTAATTTAATAGACAAATTGGTTTGACTAGGGGTGGATAAATTACCTTGGTGTAAATTATGATTCTACTAGGGCGTATACCCTTCAATTAAAATTAACTGCGGTAACAGGGAAAGAAACGAATTAGTGAAATAATCACCACGCAATTCTACGTGTATTTTTCAGTATGTAGGTTAAGAAATATCCAAGAAGGAGTAAATAGATACTTAATTATATGATGACTCAAAATTTTAAAAACTTTTGTGTAGGAGCTGAATTAAAACAGCTTATAACATAAAACAATTTTTTTATTTTTTATTTCGAACTTTGAGCGCAGTTTAAAACTAAAACCAGAAGAAAACAATAAGGTCGAAGGTGGTTTACTTTTTTAATCGACTTCGAAAAAGGAGGAGGTTGTCAATTCGTACAGTATATTTTTTTTATGTATGAACACGAATTACTCCGTCATTCGAGAACCAATTTTTGTGTTTCGTGAATTGACATATAGAGAAAGCTCCCAAGTTGGTCCCATAATTATATTAAGATATATAATATTATTTAGTTCACTATATTATACTTATTATATTTTACTTTATGCATAGGTACTGTATGTGTTTACATAATTATACAGACTCACACTCCGGTCACGTGTATGGATAGTGTGTCACCCACTACGATACAAACAAGAAGCAATTGATATACGAGTAAGTATATCTGCTACGCAGAGATTTTCTTGGAAGGACTGTTGAATAATGCTAAAAACCTATCTTCTATTGCTTATAACCTAAGTACGTAATCTGAATTGAATGAAATTTAGCCGTCGCGGTACGCCTGGCGAAATAGCAAAACTATTTTTATGAGACATTAAAGAAGAAGGTTCTCTGTACAGTTGTATAAGAGGTGAATAAAATAAGATTGGATTCTTTTTTATCTTAGATATCTTATTTTTTTCTTTTTTGTGCTTCATCATAAGTCACATCATCGCTACCCATCAGGTGAGTTGGTAGTCATTAAGTCATTGGTGGTATTTAAAAAAATCGGCTTAGTAGTTTGGTTTTTATATCCAAATAACTGGAAAAAAATGTCATCCAATTAACCAAATTGCCTATTTGAAGTCGGTTGTTTGAATTTTTTAAGGTATTTATCAGGTATACAGGATATTTATTATATTTTATATCTTTTAGATAAATATTTATGGAAATCTATAGTCTAACTAATATTAATAAAAATATTACTTAACAGACTTAAATATTACTTAAATTAAAATTAAAACTTTAAAAAATATATTTATAAAACACTCACAAAAATTACGTATTCACCGAGGTATCTCCCCGCACAAACGTGCCCATTAGAGTGGCGACATTACCACGCTGAATGGCTAGCGAAATATTTTGGGCCAGAAATTGGCCAGAACGCGGATCACGCCCTGACTCCTTTAAACGTCGTCCAACTTCCGCAACAAACTTCTTCGCTTCTGAGCGTATTTATATGCATTATTTAAATAATGGTTTATGAAAGTATATAAGTTTCTCATTCTTTTGCAGAGTAGTTTTTCTGTTCAGATCCCGTTGGTGGCACGTCGCCACTCAAACAGCTGGACTCACCATCTTAACTAAGATGTTTCTAGAACTTAGTTGGTATATCTAATATTGATATTACGAAGCGCCAAAACTACATTGAGGTCTTGTTGTTGTAGGTTTCTTCTTTGCTACTCAATTAAGAACTTAGGTATTATGTGAAATACTGATAAAGTCAATTGGAGCCAATTAAGCTTGAATCAGTCCGATAATTAATAATGACTGCTACGGATTTAGGTAGTCTGGTTTACGTAGTTAATATTTAGGAAATTTAAATTTGGCGAAGGTATATCAATGATTTTTACTTGAAGGTAATGAACGAATTTTCACTATATTCCTATTAATATGCCTATTTAATGAGGGCTGGGTGGACATGGACCACCCAACATTAAAACGTTAGTAGGGACATAATATCCTAGCACTGCTCCATCGGCAAGCCCACCACGTTTTCTTTCTTTACTCTCTCTCTGCCAGACGTGAATCACATTGCCTCTTACAGATAGATAAATAATTTTTGACATTGCACATCCACACCTTCCTTAGATCTCCCCTTTCTGATTCTTTAATGAACGATTATGTCCAAAGCCTATTAGCTTATACACGTAGAATGGAATAACTTTAATGCGTTACCCTCAAAACTAACTTAAGAGTTATAACAGCTGTTACTGTTGAAAAAATGGAGGTTGGTGGTGTACAATCTTTAATTATCACGATTTAGAATTCTAGAAGCTACTTACTACTCCTTTAGATATCGCATAACCAGATCATCTCGAATTCGGTTAGTAGCCGCAAATGTTGGGGTCACACCGCGTACTGGCCGCATCCCAAGCCCACGCATCTCGGAAACAAGACATT
Organism: Lycia hirtaria; assembly: GCA_947563715.1. Taxonomy (NCBI): domain Eukaryota; kingdom Metazoa; phylum Arthropoda; class Insecta; order Lepidoptera; family Geometridae; genus Lycia; species Lycia hirtaria. The sequence continues at coordinate 40,688,167 of OX387382.1, read as the reverse complement.
ACAATTTTATTACTAGTAATCACGTTAAGTGTTATCATTCTAATTGAATAATGCACCATGATGGGCGTACTCACAGAGTTTGTTATGAAATATTATCCATGTTTATTATGTATAAGAGATGTATCAGTATTCACACAGTCATTTAGATGATTATAAAATAAAACGAGAAAACTGAAAATATTGAAAATACCTAATTTTTTAGTGAAATTTTTGAGTATAAACAAATTCAACATCTCATACCTAAAAGTGATGACCGTATATTGCGCTCGTCATTTAAGCGTTGCCGCAAAGTGGATTTGTTGAAGTTCAAAGTTTTAGTCTCTAGGTAGTATTAGACTGTTAAAGAAAAGCAAAGTGAGCGACCTGCGGTATCGTCACTCAATGTCATCTCAGCCACAACCAGTTCTCTGTTGGACAGACATAGAGGAGGACCATGGATTTCTAAGAAGACCGGTTGAAAGCGTCTTGCATCCAACGTTTTCTTGCCACTTGTATCCATCAAAAATCTGGCTCAGTAATATTATGACTGCTTCAAGAGAAGAAAGTTGAAGGTTACAGATTCAATTTCCAGCTTATAAGTATTTATTTGTGAGTATGGTAAAATTGTGTACGAGTAGAGTCTTGTCTTTAGCTTTCTTTATACGAGAATTCCTAGCGATGAACTACAATTGTATAACTTTTATGATAAAAGTATGTATATTAACTAAAAAAATAAAAGTATAACCGTAATACATGTTTTAATAAGTTTTCTAAATATAGATTTTAAAGATATATTTTCTGGAAAACATTTTATTACGTCATCTTTGAATCACACCGATTGTGATGTAGTATAACCACAAGAGTCGGAGCGGATGTCTCTTGAACAAATTGATTCTAACGATACAAATTGATAGTTTCTGATCCCCTTTGTGATAAAGTTAATAATGATGGTCAAATAAATTATAAGTTTGATAGTCTCGGTGGATAAACTAGTTTAATTACCAACCCCATATTTTTTTTATGAAACGAAGTAGAGAGCAAGTCATCGCATAAATATTAAGGGTCACGAACTCGTAGATAATAAAGTAATCTATGCTTGCGTATAAAAAAATGCTTCATATTCAAATAGTTGTATTTATTTTTTGATCCAATTTTGGACTCCAATAGTTCAAATCCAAGTATAACATTTATCAGAGCGAGGGGTGCATTGAACTCATCATTCTGATAAATGTTAAATATGATTAGTCAAGAAATTTTCGCTGAAAATATTTTCTTCAAAACCGATGCACATTAATGCTTGGCAGTTTCGTAATTTAAAGAAAAAATATTACTTTTAAAAACTTTGTCTGTTGCAGTTCATATGCATAGTATGATACTTGCGCTCGCCGTTTCACCTACGTAGTAATGAATAAATGCGGCAAAGTACGAGTTTCACTCGCACACCGGGGCTTTCGTACTTATATGTATGATCATAGGAGTACGAAAGTCCCGGTGTTCATGTTCACGTGCCACGGCATACATTTTATAAATTTTATCAAAATCGGTTCTTTGGTTTTTATAACAAAATAACTGGAAAATATGTAATCCAAGTAAACGAAATACGTATTTTACTATAATATGTACTTAATATTATTTAGGATTAGGATTCGTACGTATTTCATTAGTTTACTCCATTGTTGGGATTATACATATAGAATAACAAAATATGTTCTAATCAGCCCCCGTATTCTGAACCCATTCGGTTTTGAATATCTCCGCCTTAGTCATTTCCATAGAGAATGACAGAGACGGAGATATACAAATCGAATCGATTTCGAAACCGAATGGGTTCAGAATACGGGGGCAGAATTAGATTTGCAACGATTCCCTGGTTGCTTCTAAAATTATTACAAATATTAATTTTATTATTACTATAGTCCTTGAAAACACCACAAACAAATATCTGAAAAAGACTAAGCACATACATACATTATTTTACTAAAAATATTTATTGATTTTCTACCATGTCAAAAATGGTAGAAATCGGTCAAAAATCTGTCATACATTTCTGAATTAAATAAATGAAAAAATAAGTCTTCACATAATAACTTCCTCTTTCTACGCCTTTTCATCAAAGAGGTACTATTACTTATACTCCTTCTACGCTTTTCACCATGGTATTGTATTCTAAGAAAATGCGACTACAGCGTTTTACTTTTTCTCGAAGTCAAAAAGAAACTCTACGTAATACAGCAGTAAAAACCACTGCTGCACCATATTTTTGTCTCCATATTATATTATGTTTCACACCTTTTCTATGAACGTTCGTGATTGTATAAATAGTTCCTTGCGTACTTATTAGATGGCGCTGTTCCAAAATTTTAGTGAATTACTTTGAGTATGAAGAGCAAATCCTTGCACAAAATAGTATGAGAACCTTAGATGGGAACGCTGAATGCCTAGTTTGCCTGAAGAATATTTTTTTCGTATTTAATAAATTCAAATTTCCATATTTAAAACATAACATAACATTCTTGCTACGTTAGGTAGGTACTAAACTTCTAATGTGTTGCCCGTCTCTTGGTTTTCAATGTTTGTTCTGTTTGATTTTCTTTAGGTACCACTCGGTAGGTACCAAATTTCGATTAATATCCTCTCATTGAGATACATCCATTAATATCGGTTCAGATGTGTGATCGTAAAAAGGTAACACATAAAACAAGAGACAGAAGGACTATTGCTTTCGTAATCAGCAATACTACAGTATTGCTAATTTCTGAAAAACTGCATATTGTAACTTCGCATTCATAGGCGGGCAAACGTTTTTTGGGTCACACTCACGCCACGTAGCGTGCGTCACGCAATAACAGCCTCGGAATGAAGATAGTTAATCCTGAAATGATAATAAACGTGAACCTTTGAGAAATGACGGTGTATCGCTTCTATCGGGAACGGCGCTAAAACTGTATAATTCCTGACAATTTAGATAACCCTTTCAGTGTTATGGCGCGAGTTTGTTGGAGTTATTGCGTGACCTACTTCACTTAGTCGCGGAGTTTCAATAAATTGGGGAGCATCATCGCAAATCATTCGCTAAGTGCCGGCAGAACTTCGCTGGGAACTTTCTGATGCGTGTTCAGCTGAAAATAAGTGCCTTTTCTAATTTACGTTCATTGACAAGCGCAAAATAACCCAAATGTATGCTATTTGATTGAGTGTTTAGTACCAGAAAACTAAATAGGTATCTAGTGGTACTATAATTATGGATACTGCGAATGTATCTCAGATAGCGTTGCTTCAAAAACCAGTCAAGTACGAGTTTGACTCTTAGCATTGATGGTTCCGTAACAACGCCAGAGAAGATACATGCTTACTTCTTACACGATGCAGCATCTTTATACAATATTACTTTTGGTAGTGATTGTATTTTATTAGATCCCACTGACACAGATGGGCAAAGGTCTCCATTACCTTTCATTTCTCACGCTCCAATACTATTCTGAACTGACAAAACGCGTCCAAGTCGTCCCGCCAACGCTTTCGGCACATTCATGGAGGCCTACGCCTGTCTTTAGGCACTTAATACGTAATGACCTTATTGTATTAACAAAATAATATTTGGAATGTGTTCACTCAGCACTTTCTTTTAATAAAGATGCTTCCCTCAGTAGTTTAGAAAACTGTCGCGGGGAACATCGTCCACCTCCGGGGTAATATTACATATTTTTATATTACAGCTATGAATGTAAAGTAAAGTAGATATTTAATTAAATAAAAGTGTAAAATGAAAGTAAATAGATGGTGGTATTTTATTGATTAAGTAAGTATTTGATCAAGTGCGTGAGTGGGCAAGTGAAGTAAAGCAGTGAAACGTGTCATTTTACAAATTTTACGTTGTCGGCAAAATTCCATAGAAACTTCAAGTAAAGTCGCCATCACTTTACTGAGGCAAGACTCTAAGTTGAAAATGACTGTTTACGTGACCTAGACTGTGACTAGAACACTATACCTATAACTTATTATTCACCTATTATTCAAGAAACTTGAAGATACCTCAAAACTTGACACTGGCAAATCGCTAATCGCGTGGTCCAATACAAAAAAAGAAGAAGTAGGTAGATGGTATTTTCCAGATGTTAATATTCCCCTAAGTAGAAATCGAAGGATACAAGATATTTCTTGAACTCGCTCGCCAGTTATGCAAATGGCAGTTCTCAAGGTTTTTAATCTATGTATTAGCGAGTTCCCTCACAAGTTATTTGAGTTGAGCTCAAGTTCCTCCATATAAATGGTAATGAAGACGGGACGCGGTACAATCTTGCTTTTTGCGGAGTATTTTTCAATTTATCCCACACCTTGCTACTTTTGGAACTTTAGGGAAGTTTTTTTTGGAGCTCTGGGGAAGTTTTCTTGTTTTAATAAGTTGATCCTGTAGGAGCGGCGACGATGTTTTTTGATTTATGTAAATGGTATAAATATCGTAATTTATCTTTATGACTTATTCCTTTTTTATTGGCACTTATCAGAAAATAATTTTATGAAGAATGAATAGTAGGCATCCTCAACAAGTTTGGACATTAGATACTTCTCACCAGAACGTGCTTGACTTGTATCAGGCAAAGATCTGATATTATATATATATTATACGTAGGTAAATAATTATAGTTTAAAAAATTGAATCAACCGAATTCAAAAAAGGCAATTTGTTTATTTGGATGACATATTTTTCCAGTTATTTTGTTATAAAAACCTAAGTAATGAACCGATTTTGAGAACATTTATATGGATCACCTCTGATGTATGACCTACCAAAAAAAGAATCTTCAAAATCAATCCATAATTGGTGAAGTAATCGCTGAAAAAACATATAAAAAATACAGTTAAATTGAGAACCTCCTTCTTTTTGGGAGTCGGTTAAAACATGCTTTAGTTCAATACAAATGCACTACGCTCAGCATGCAGCAGCTGACATTGCTTGAAATATTAGAGCTTATAAAGTGCTTTGTCAAAGAAACAAGTAAGCTTAGAAAATAAAAATAAAAAACCTCCTAAAACCTCCGATATAAAAAATGGCTCAACCGACTTTGATGAAACATAACTAAGAACACTCGATGAAATCTTCTATCAAATAAATAAAAAACTAGATCAAAGTCGGTCCACCGGTTATTATGCCTCGTACAGACACACATTGCCTGGAAGAAATCGCTTTAGGCGATAAGACCGCCCATTGTACTGCCAAACATTCTTTCTTTTTATTGTTAATGTATTGTTTCTGTTGGTGTGCAATAAAGATATATATTATTATTATTATATCTTTATTCAGTTTAAATCTTAAATATAAACACAAAAATATAAATATTATAAAAAACTTAAACCTAGGGTGCCGCCGGCAGCGGGGCGGGGTCAAGCTGCCGGTGGTAGGGGCTACAGAGAGAGGAACCTCCTGACAATGCGTGCCGTGTCCAGGATGACTGCCTTCTGTATCAGACCCTTGACCCAACCATCGAGCGAGAGCCAGCTTATTATTATTATTATTAGTATACAGATACACACGTCAAACTTAAATGCCCCTCTTTTTTGGTCGGGAGTTAAAAATATATTCATTTTTACAGAAAATTTATATAATACATACGCATATACGCATATAGACGCATAATATATATGCATATATAACGAGCGTTTCGCCGACCTAACGACGTTAGTTAGACCTAGCTAGACAACATAGTAGGCTTAGATTCCAAATTCAAATCACAGGTCACAGTGTTAATTAAATCCCATACAATATTAAAGCCCTTGCTTGGGTTTTAAAATAAATTACTTACTTATACTAAAATTGACGTAAAAAGGAACATTATTGGGCAGGTGGTGTAAAAACTGTTTATAAGTGTGTGTATATCAAAAAGTTTAGAAAATAACCGGTTTAACAAGAATTAGATTTAAATTAGAATTGTTGATCTCTCATTATCAGGAAATGAAACAATGATTCTTCTTGATACAGTTATTAAACTGGTAGCTGAGCTGAGATGATGATGATGACCCGTAATAATATAATATCACAGGAAACTCTGACAACAAGTTGTACCAAGGCAATGAGTGCAAAAGTTCCTTATACTTCCAAGTTTTCACGGTGTGCCATTCATCCACGCACCTCGCCGCCGGTGCGACAAAGTTTCCCTATTCCCAGCCACTCCCACTCATTTCCAAGGAGACACAGTTTGTTATGAATTCACACGCGTGCTATTATTTCCTCATATACCATCTCTTGCCGACTCCGGAACTTTAGTTCTACATGCGAACTGCTACAAAATGGCTACACATGGGCATACATTCCACTAGAAATGCCACCTCATATTCTCTAACTACAGTGCAGTCGAAAATCTTCATAGGATATAGATAGATAAACTCTTTATTAACACACCTTAAAGTTAACAAAAAAGTACAAAAGGAAGTAAAATACACTGGTCGTAGGCAAGTGTACCAATGGGCGGCCTTATCGCTAAAAGCAATCTCTTCCAGGCAACCATGGAATGGAGTGAAATTTAGAAAGAAATTAGACGGAACGTGCAAAAGACCCTTGTCCTTGAAAGTGAATTTAATAGAAGCGAAGATACAGTTCTATCTTCGCTATAGGGTAGAGTTAGGAGATATTACATGAGGTACTCGGTAGATCTCCTCAAGGGCGTAACCAGCTCATGGCCCAAGGGGGGGGGGGCAAGTTAATATTATGGAGGATTAGAAAAATATGAATTGTAGGTTCAGGTACAATTGCACGGCCTTAGGGCTTTCTTTGCAGTTGGCTACCTTTTTTAAACTCTAGGGGGGGGGGGGGGGGGGGGCAGTTGCTATAAATAAGTTATAAATAAGTTGCTATAAATGAGTTATATATAACAAACAAAAACAATACAACTGAATTGACCACCTCCTTCGTTTTTTAAGTAGGTTAAAAAATAATTATTGTTTGGTCTACGGTGGTTCTACGGCGTAGAAGCGATGTAGCTACGAGTAGCGTCTACGCTTCGTCTACGATCATGACCCTACATAATATATACGTAAAATGAACCTACCTAGGGAACCTATATAATATATACGTAAAATGAACTGCTATGAAATGTATATTTATATTATGAATAACAATAAGAATATTTATTAACCTTGAATAACATACATGTTACAGGTAAGTCAGAATTACACATATTATCATAAATTAACTAAACTTTATAATACTAGCATAGATAAAATGATAAAATCGATTTAATTTAAATTATGGTATCCAATAAATTTTAGTTACATTAATTTTAAGACTCTAACCATTAAGACAAGAATAATGAAAAATATCAATACCCACCATTAAAAATGTTTTATCTAGTTAATTAAGTATATATACTAGTACAACTACAAATACCAATAGCATACTAATATTTAGTCATAATCCAGTACTCTTTATGTCCGTGCAACCGCAGCAAGGATGAGTTTTCTAAAACTTGCCCGCCTGTTTGTAATTTTAAAGTAGAGAGTTACACGTATAGCGTCGTTTTATGAGTTTCGTTGGCTTTCAGACTAACTTTACGGAGAAGTTGACCAAACGAAGGAACTAACTAAATCCACAGTTTTTTTTTTGGTTTTGTTATGAAATGCGATCGTAGCTCCGCTATTCACGTTTGGAGATATTCTTTGGTGTTCTTATAGTATGTATTTGTACCATTTGAACGGCGGAGGTCGTTAGGAAGCCATTGGAAGGTCACTTTTCTAACGGATTTATAGATCTCGGGAAATAGTGATAGTTTGGAAATCTTTTTATAATACAGCGAAGGGTTTTATTTATGGCGATCGCGTTTGCAATTTCCGCTGCAATTTGTGGTCTGGAAAGTATTTTTATTTTGCAGTTTACGGTATTTATTGAGTGGAATTTCTGTTAATGGTGAAACCTACATTTTTGCAGCAAATTGTAATGCTTTAAATGCTGGTCAATTGTGAAAAGGTTGATAAATACTACAACTATAGTAGCAGGTAATGAGTAGTTGTGATATGTAGGTAATTGTAGTTATAGGACACCTTTACAGTCCGCCTGGAGATCAATCGTAATAGTGTGCAAGTCTTTTAATTTTTATTGTCAAAGCTTCGGACGTACAAACACAATGACAGTCGATGGATATGGCGAAAGTAATGAGGGTTCTTACTACGGTCCTTTAGGGTTCTACAAACAACATACATTTATTATTGCATAAATATTGAAATTAATTACTTGAGTTTTTTTTTCCAATTACATTTTTTTTTGTTAGTGTGTAAGTTATTTAGCCGCAAAACAGTAGAAGTTATTTAACCGTAAAATAGTAGTGTGTTCGTTATTCAGCAGTAAAACAGTAGATTGCAAGTTATTCAGCAGTAAAACAGTAGATTGCAAGTTATTCAGCAGTAAAACAGTAGATTGCAAGTTATTCAACAGTATAACAGTAGATTGCAAGTTATTCAGCAGTAAAACAGTAGATTGCAAGTTATTCAGCAGTAAAACAGTAGATTGCAAGCTATTCAACAGTAAAACAGTAGATTGCAAGCTATTCAACAGTAAAACAGTAGATTGCAAGTTATTCAGCAGTAAAACAGTAGATTGCAAGTTATTCAGCAGTAAAACAGTAGTAAGCTTTAAGTTTGTCTGCAAGCATTTTGTTCTAATGTTTGTACCTAGTAAAATTTTCTACCTTTCTAATGTCTAATAATACTCAAATATATTATAACCACAAGCGTGGTGATGTGTTATAAGGTCTTTGAACAAAATTGATGTCCAAAGTTCTGCGTAGCGTTGGCTTGTTATAGCCAAGGGTGAAGCTATATTAGTACTATTAAAGTATTCTGTGGTAAAGCTGAGCTAATTTCTAAGCTCCACGGACTCAAAGGTCCGTGGTATTTGTAATGTAAAAAAACTTAATATAAAACATAAAAATAATGATTTAATATAAAAATATTGCTACTTGCTCGTCTCATCAGTCATCACGACATGCTTTAAAATTATTATAGTAAAAAAAAAACTGAAAAAAAACCGACATCAAAATAAACAATTTGTTTACTTGGATGACATGTTTTTCCAGTTATTTCGTTAAAAACTAAAGTACTGAACCAATTTTGATAAAATTTATATGAGACTACCTCTGCAGCATGACCTACCAAACAAAAATAGTTATCAAAATGAATTCATAATTTACAAAGTATAATCGCTGAACAAATATACAAAAAATAAATATACAGATGAATTGAGAACTTCCACCTTTTTGGAAGTCGGTTGAAAACGTGATTTTATTTGATTTATATCCAATACAATTTCTTTATTAACTTTGGTCACTCCGTCAAAGGTTACAAATTAATCTAAAGCTGGGTAGAATAAATGTGCCTATTTTAGGTACCTACTAACTACCATTTTAATTACAAAAAGGATTTAGGTACCGGTAATGCCTCCCATCTAAATCTCCGGTCTACATCCTCGACCGAGTCTAATTCAGGAGAGTGTGCAAATACAAGACCACTCTAATTAAGTACCCAAATCTGGGATTCCGTTAAGCCCAACGCCCATAAACTCAGCCCAAAAAGGTTCTAATTATCATAATTTATGTCCATAATTATTAAAATTATCTAGGCAAACTTGTGAGACGTAATCTCACACACAGGCTTCCCTTGGTTCCCGGCAAACAGCCCGCTCGCCGGATGTCCGGTCTGCTTCCCCCCCCCTCCCCCCACTTCCGGTCGGCTCCCCCCTCCGAGTGGGCCGACTTCCGCCGCTGACGTCACAATTAATCTTGGGCACTTCTTCCGGCGTGAAGTGTTTTTCTGTTTTGTACCGGGATGGACGCAGTTTATGGTCGAGATTAGACATTGATAGTTTGGAAACTGTCCAAAATATTTAATTGATAGTAGTTAATACTTTTGACATACTCGTAGCTTACTTCAGACACTCGTTTACAAAACGAGAGGTCTTATAAGTTTAATATGTATATCGGTGTCCGTCTGGTGGCATCGTAGCTTCCAGAGGAATGAATGACCCGGTTTTAATATTTTTTTTTTTATTTTATTAAAACACTCTAGTGTTTTAATTTTTTTAATTCATTCATTCATTTTGTTATTTGTAAGCAGAGTCTATTTAGTCGTTTTATGTCGGGATCTTTTGAGTTCTTTAAAGTTAGTCCTATGTATTACAGCCAAATCAGATTATGTTACAATAAAATCCCCAAGTTTGTTTCTAAAATTTAAAAAGTGTCTGATAGCCCTGTTTTTAGGGTTCTGTAGGCAATAAAGAATCGTTATAGTGATTTCGTGTCCATCTGTCTATCAGCGGCTTAGATAAATACTGTTAGTACTAAAAGCTGTAATTTGGTATGGGTATACATTTATTTGTGGGTCGTTTTCTAAAATAATCATAGTTAAAAAAACTGAAGCAACCAACATCTCATGGATGCCATTGTCAGAACTGGACCTAATGAAATAAAATGGCACCAGCTTTCAAATAAAAAAAATAATTATCAAAATCGGTTCACCCAGTCGAAAGTTATGAGGTAACAAACAGAAAAAAATACAGTCGAATTGAGAACCTCATTCTTTCTTGAAGTCGGTTGAAAAAAAAATGTGATGAATTGTGAATTGAATTGTGTGAATTTTGAATTGTCTCTGTCAGACGTAATCTTCACTCATCACGTATCTTCACTCCCTCGCTCCCGATTCTACAGCTTACGACCCTGCCTAGGGTTATCCTAGATACCTTGTTATTTTCTTCTCATTACATGTTGCTTTGACATAATTAAGTACGTCTATAAATGACTGATTTTTTGTAAAGGCATGTACCCTTTACAAAAAATCAATCATTTATAGACGTTTAACTATATCACTTCTACTCTTTTGACTCTTTTGAAATCATGCGTTTTAGGTACATATATTGGTTTATTTATAAACAGATTAAACAGTCATTAAAATAAAGTAGAAAAACTAAATAATACGTCACATAATAATGAATGGTTGCCAGTGCGAAATTAATGAGCGCCGTCTGCTGATTAGCTGCTATCTTCCCAAACGGGAATGAGAAAAAAATTAATGATAGGAAATCGAGAGATGGGAAACAGTGATCAGTCAAGTCGGGAGGGCGTGCTTTATTGATGATTGTATCTACTTATACGTAAGTATAGTAGGTACAACCTATATATTGGAATCACGTTGGAATTGAAACATATTCAAGATAAAAATATATATTTTTTTTTTTTTTTTTTTATTTTTTTTATTCGAAGATAGGCTTGCGCTTGACCGTCAACTCACCTGATGTTAAGTGACAGTTACGGTCTACGATGGATCGCGCTTGCCTAGAAGAAACCTATTCACTCGCGATTTGAAGACACCTAGATTATATCCAGTCGGAAAGACCCATTCAGGAAGCGCATTCCACAGTTTGGCAGTACGTACAATGAAAGTGGAGCCAAAGCGTTTCGTACGTGTTTTCGGAATATCAACCATATAACGATGTCGCTTTTTCATGCTTCTTGCAGTCCGATAGAAAAATGGGCATGGGGGAATGAGATCATGCAAAGCAGACGCACACTCACCGAAATGTATACGATAAAAAACCGACAAACTAGCTACTTTGCGACGATGCTCCAGACTTTGAAGCTTAGTCCGGACAAGGTAATCGTCACAAATGAGCCTCTTAGCACGCCTCTCAATGGTCTCTAACGCCTCGAGCTGGTACTTAGCAGATCCGTCCCAAAGGTGCGAACAGTACTCCATGCACGACCGAACTTGTGCTTGGTATAGCGTAAGCAGCTGTTCCGGCGTGAAGTACCGACGCACCTTCGAAAGGATACCCAGCTTTTTGGCAGCTAATTGAGCCTTAGACTCAATATAGGAGCCAAAGTTAAGGGTGGACGTCAGTGTTACGCCTAAGAGCTCGAGGTGGTCCTTAATCGGTATCGCAACATCCCGGAAAGTAGGAGCCAGCTGGAATGGGCTCTTTTTTGCAGAGAATAGACACGCCTGCGTTTTAGCAGCATTGAATTTGACTAGGTTGGCATCGCCCCACTCGGAGACTGCCTTAAGAGCCAAATTCAAGCGCTCGACCATTGCCTCTCTAAGAGCATGGGTTTGAGGTACACTGGCCCGCGCGCTGGATATGTAACTCTCAACAACGGTGCTGTCGTCTGCGTACCCAAAAATACCGGGTTTTAGCAGACCATTAATATGCAGCAAGAAAAGCGTAGCAGAAAGCACAGACCCCTGGGGAACACCAGCATTGATAGCCATTCGGTCAGACGAGCAGCCATCAATGACTACTCGTAGCGACCGGTCCCGCAGGAAGTCCGATATCCAAGCAATAAAACCGGCGGGCAGTCCATATGAAGGAAGCTTGCTGATAAGGCTGTCATGCCAGACCCTGTCAAAAGCCTTCGAGATGTCAAGGGAAACGGCGATTGCTTCCCCGTGCTTCTCTATGGCTTCACTCCAGATGTGGGTGACGTACGCTAAAAGATCTCCAGTAGACCGATTTCGCCGAAACCCGTATTGACGATCACTGAAAAGATCATTGGATTCAAGGTACGTCAAAAGCCTGTTATTGAGGATACATTCCATTGTCTTGCAGAGAATGGACGTAACCGAGATAGGCCTGTAGTTAGCAGGGTCAGCACGACTACCTTTTTTGGGCACAGGTTGCACGTTAGCAACCTTCCACGATTTCGGCACTTGTCCAGTTTCAAAAGAGAGGCGAAAGAGGCGCGTCAGTACTGGAGTCAACTCAGGCGCACAAGTCCTCAGAACGATGGCTGGAATACCATCAGGGCCACTGGCTTTGTTCACGTCAAGACTGCGTAGCGTTTTGCGAACCTCCGTTTGGCGAATACGAAAATCAGGCAAGGTTGCCGTGCTAGCAGGTGGAGTTGGAGGAATCGCACTACCAGCGTCAAGACGTGAGGAATCCGCAAAAAGAGAGGCAAACATGTTTGCTTTCTCTACCGCGTTATGAGCTAGTGTCCCGTCAGGTTTCAACAGGGGAGGAAACGAGGGGCGGCAGAAGTTCGCTTCAACAGACTTAGCTAGGGACCAAAACGCTTTACTACCCGCAGGGTATGAAGCAAGTTTGTTCCCTATCCGACTAATGTGCTCAAAGCGAGCCTTCTGTAGAACCTTTTTGCAGGACTTGGCAGCCCTGTTAAACGTTTTCTTTTTCAGTAGAACGTCCTTAGCCTTACGGTGACGAGCATCAACCCAAGCCAGGTAAGCCTCGTGCTTTAGCGCTTCCGCACTTCTGCAATGGGGGCCATACCATGGGCGAGCTTTGCCAGACAATGGTACGTCAGAGAATGGGATGTAATACTCCATACCCGTACGCAACACATCGGTCACGGCATCCGCACAGGTCGAAGGATCGCTGGAAGAAAAACAAACAGACTGCCAAGGATAAGAAGCAAAGAAAGCTCGCATCTCATCCCAATCAGCTGACTTGTATCGCCACACTCGCCGTCTGCCTCTAAGGCTGGGATCGGCCGGAGAGTAGACAGATACAGATTTCACCAGACAATGGTCAGAGTTTCCCAGCGGCGAAGAAATCGACACCGAGTAACGGTCTGGATCCGTTGTCAGCAGTAAGTCCAAACAATAAGGCGTGTGCGACTCAACGTCAGGTACCCGTGTTGCCCCTTGGACCAACTGGGTGAGATCAAACGCTAAAGCAAGCTTTCGCGTCTCTAACCCAGCGTGGTTAGTGTCCCGGTATGGGTACAGCCACTCTTTGTGGTGGCTATTAAAGTCCCCCAGTAACACTAGTTGGGCTGAAGGATACCTTTGTTGAGCCGAATCCGCCGCCTCGCCAAGATATTCCATGAGCCTGGTTGTCTCCTGGTCTCCGCTGTGCGAGCGATAGACACAAGCATAGAGAATTTTTTCTATGCCTGTGTCTACCAGCACCCAAAGCACTGAAAATCTAGGGTCTTCAAGATTACGGAGACGCCGACAGCAGACGTCATCACGGGCGTACAGGCACACACCAGCACGAGGCTTGAAATTATGCTCCAGGGTGTACCCAGGGAACGACAGGTACGCCACATCCGAAGGTACCGCTATCTGCGTCTCCGTCAAGAACAAGAGTGATGGCTTTTCGGTCTCTAGGTGGTAGTGGACCGGCACGAGATTAGAGTGCAGCCCTCGTATGTTTGATAGGTGCACTTGAATTGAAAGGGCGTGCAACCGCTGTACAACCTTTTTCCTTTTGTTCCTGTTTTTCATAATTTTGTAATTGGCGAGAGAATTGGTGGAAAAAACGACAGTGGAATGAGGCTTCACGCTGCTAGCCAGGAGACACACGCGGCAACGACACACTGAAAGGGAACCAGTCTGGAGACTGCGGGGACGCCCGAGCCCCCCCAGAGATGTCCATCGGGCCCTTTCGTCCGGTCGCCGACCGGCACGATGGCGCATCCCGGGATTTTTCGCGAGTTGGCGGGGCAGCCTTTCGTGAGTGGCTAGTTCACTACTTGGGCCCCCTACTAACTGCGGTCGGCCAGCGGTAACCGTGCCTCGGATCCCGCTACCCTCCATGACTGGCTACCCAATGCGTCGTTGCAGCTTGCGGCAGAACGGTCTTACAGCAGTAAAGCAACTATTCCGACCCGTTTTCCCTAACGGCGTCACTGGACATCATGCCGGAACACGGCTAGGCCGCTTGGCGGCATGTCTTTGTCCAGTGGGTGGTGACTAGCCTCGGCCGAAGCCTACCACCAGTATAGTGTCACCTGATTGGCACCAGCCAGGGATCACGTGTGGGGTTTCGATGTTAAGGGGTGCTTTCCCCACGGACGAGGGTGACTCAATCCCAAAATATATATTAGAATCACGTTGAAATATATATGTATAACCAGTGTGTGTACCGGACGGTGTGGTCGAGCTGCATCCTCAGCCACACCGTCGCTTAACATCAGGCGACTCGGTGGTCAACCGTAATAATCGTTACCTTGTGTAAAAAACTGCGCCTTGAATCTTGAAAATCGTGTTATGTTTTTCTTACTTATTAGACCGTAACAGTGATTCTTTAGCATTAAGCATTAAGCAAAACGTTAAATTTGGTCATTTTTTTTATTTTTAAATTTGTACTTTTTTACCAGACAACTACCACTCTAGGTACACTACACACATTACTACAAAATGTGTTACCTAAAATTGTTACAAAAATATATTTTACAAAAACGTCTGGCCGCCGCGCCTGCGTCATCGGCTAGACTAGTAGAGCTCGTGGCGTAGCTTGACTAGTATTCTCGAACGATCATTAATGTCAAGCAACGGACGGACAGGTCAGTCTTCAGATAGGTGACCGTGAGTGGCAATTCTTTCTGAGTGCTACCGTGGGTCGGATAACACGTTAAATTGTAGGTCCCGGTTGTTTGTCAATCGTTAAGCCAGGTCAGAGGCCTTTCGGCGGCTTAATAACTCTGACACTAGGGCTGGCCACTCAGTCTAAACGAACAGAGCACTTTACGCTAGGGGCTAATCTAATAATTTTATTTTTTTGCATAGACTTGCGCTTGACCGTGACTGTTTCGGTCTACGACGGAACGTGGTTGCATGGAAGAAACCGTACTTGTGATTTAAAGATACCCATAAGTAGTGTAATAAGATTAACGGATTTGGGTTAATTTATCGACGGATTTTGTGGAGTTATCTAGCTTTTAAGCAGCCAAATAAATGTAAAATACAAAATTCTCAGAAACAAGTCTAAAAATGTTGATATGGGGGCAATTCTGAAGGCATCCACTAAACTATTAAAAATTCTTAAAATGACTAAATTCAATTGTAATTAGTTTGCCTTCAGAATTGATATCTACCAACAATGTTCTATAAAAATATGATGATGATGATTTGCAGGTCGCTTTCGGTCACGGCGACTTAATATATTACTTATTCGTTTATTTGTTTATGTATTAGTGTAGCGTTCCACAATGTTACTGGGTGCGTCCTCACATGGCTGATACACCCAATTTGTGCAGTAAAGGTTCGAGGACAGTTGCGGAAGCCTTCGAGCATAGATATAAAATCTATGCTGGAAGGAGGTCAAGGAGGACGCCATTTATATAGTTATATATGTACTAATATTGGAAGTGAGGTAGTGAGGCCAAACAGCTCATAGGTGAGTTGGGCCACCGAGTATTTGATAGGACCCGTTCCGGAATGTTTCTGGTGCAAAGACTGGCAATCGCCATTCAGCGCGGTAACGCCGCAAGTATTATGGGTACCTACTACCTTTGCACCAGGAACAGTCAGTGGCGGGTTATTTGACTGAGTCAAATTTAGTTCATTTTTAGCTCTTTTATAAATTTGTGTTAATTAATTCAATGTACTTTATATCATATTATATAATCTACCTATATTGGAAGACGATTTAATAAATAAAAAATTACACTGGTTAATCTGGTAATATTCGTCAAACGCGTATTAGTGAAAAATTGTGACTTTAAATGCGCTTTTCTGTGGTTCTTACGAAATAAAAACTCTTATCTTAGTTTAACTGTCGCGCTGCTTAAGTAGAAAGTCGGCCCACTACCGTCGGTCGGTTTTACATGGTGGATTTTCCAATGGTTCGAACCAAACGGCTTAATTTTACGCTTTTAATCCGTACACCTGAGTGGAATAAATTGCCGGCTTCTATGTTCCTCGAGAGATATAATTTGGGTCTTTTAAGGTCAGACTAAATAGGTATCTTCTGGGTCTGCATGCTTCATCTTCGACCACATCGTGGCTTTCTAACAGGCGAGTTGGTGGTCAAACGCGGAACTGTATACGTGAAAATATACAGTGCCACTGTACAATTTATTGCAGTAACAAATATGTCAAGTTTCAAAGTTAAGCCCGAAAAAACTTATCCCATAATTTTTTTTCTCTCTAATTCAATTTTTGTCTGCAATCATAAAATGTAAGTGCTGAACTTTTCCCATCGTTTCTCCATCGAAAACGTGAGAAAGCGCCAACTCGCGCACTTTCCAGCGAAATTTATTAATTCCTAACAGCTTTGGCGAGAAGCCATTGCTTTATTTATCTGTCTACAGATTTACCAATTTACATGTTCGGCGACGAAAATATGAAACTAAAAATTTGTATCAATTTTCTTCAGACTTTCAGTTGGTGGTGCCCTCATGAGGTTCTCTAGTTATTTTCGTAGCAAAGTCTTGCTGCTTCCGAGTTAGCTGATGTGTTTCGATGTTTATAAGCCTGGCAACAGAAGGGTTTGTAAAGATGTTTAGTGAACGCGTTGGACCTTTTACGGGAATTTATGGAACTTATTTTTACTTCCCCTGTTTCTGTGGGGTAGAAAGACTTATTCTCTATTGTGGATGTGGTAGCTGGCAACACAAAGAGAGGCCAATTTGGGACGTGTATCCATGGATATGAACAAAAACAAATAACGACAAGTTTTGGCCGAAACGTTATAGGAACATTTCATCTCTCCGTTTTAATTTCCTAAACTATTTTATTTCGAAAGTTTGTTGTAATAATTTTATAGTTTCAAAAATAGAAATAATTTTAGTTTATAAAACTGAAATAAACCGACTTCAAATTTTTTTTTTTTCACTATCCGATATTTTTTCAGTTATTTTGTTACAAAAACCAAAGTACTAAACCGATTTTGATAAAATTTATATGAGACCACCTACAAAGTATTACCTACCAAACGCAAAAAATAATCATGAAACACAATTCATAATTGGCGGATTAATCGTTTAACAAACATACAGTCGAATTGAGATCCCCTTTTTTTGGAGACTTCCAATAAAATAGGTTGACAACCGACTTCAAAATACGCAATACATATATATGTTACTTGTTATATAATATCCCGCCGTTATACGGCACGTGCCCGTCTGATTTATATTTTATATTTTTCCTCCATCCCATCGTTGCCAGCCCAAGAGATCACTTTTAGCGATAAGGCCGCCTGTTGTTACACTAGTCTATTTAAGTACTTTTTTTATTACTTTTAAGGTGTGTACAATAAAGAGTTTTATCTATCTATCTATACATTATACGTAAAAGACTTGCTGTGATGCTAACAAATCATACATAAAGTATTTAGGTAGACACACTAGCCGCAGTGCCAACAAATCATACAAGAAATATATGGTACCGCTATGACAAGGCTAGGTGTTCCGGTTCCAAAGTAAGGTGTAGTGAAAAACACGCGTCAAGCTGTCTGCCGCCGCCAGCCGGACCGATGCCGGAAATGTTCTGGAGTTCACGATACACACTGAAAGGTACGGTGGCTAGCCACATTGAGGAACTTAAAATCTTAGAACTAGAGAATGTTAACCGTACAGAACGCAGATTCGGAAGATTCGGATTTTCTAACGATTAGGTATATGTAAATTCCATGTTTCTAGTCAGTACAATCAAGGAATGGTTCAAATTGCCGGCTAACGTATTTCTTGGGAAATACAATATGAGTATTTTCTATGTTAAAAGTATTTTTTGAGTCGGCGTGCTTCATCTTTACGGTAATCTGCCCAATCCAGAATCCTTTCCACTCTGAACAATTCCTAAACATAGTTGCCTGAAAGAAATCATTTTTAGCGACAAGACCACCTATTGTTACACTCATTTTAAAACTTGCTTCAGCACCTTTAGTTTAGTTTATCTGGTCTACAATAAAGAGTTATCTACCTATCTTCAGCCAGATCGCTTTCCAATCGGTGTGTTTGGTGGTCAAACGCGTGTTTATCAGCGCTATAACTATGGCATGTTCATTACAGAATCCACCTGTGTGTCACACATAGCATGGGCACGTTCCGGCACGTGACAGCGCCGGTCGTGTCGGGAGCACGGCTATTTTTCTAATGGCCCCTGTACACTTGGCACAGGACGTTCTTGAACAGGAGTGGTTGATTGAAATTAATGTTTGCAATAAACTTTTCGGTAACCACAGATAGATATACTTATCTGTAGTTGATTTGTATTAGATAATATTTAATAATAATTTGGTATTTACATAATTATATCACGTTTTGTTACAGTATGTTACGCCTCTGAAAATTATATTGTTCAAATAGATTCTGTTATTTCTACTTTCATAAAGCTTGTAAACACTACAGATAGAAAGAAAAATAAATCTGTAGTTTGGCTTGTGTACCGATAATTATGTTTCCTCCAACTAAAATTTAAATTTAAATGTAAAGGTTCTTGCGGCTTCAATTCAAAATATACAAATTGAGTTCTAAAATCTTGTTTTTGTTGGCTCGACATCCTTTCAAGATTTCTGTTCCGTTACAAGTCAAGTTGCATACAAATTTATCAAGTATCTTATGTAATAGATATCGCCATTCACCACCTGGCTGGATTGAGTCTTTCATTGCATTTACATTTATTAGTACCTACTTTGAGAAATTAGTCTACTAGTATAGTCTATTACTATTACTATCTATAGGTAGTCTATAGATAGTCTATAGACTGGCCTTGTGGCCCAGTTGGTAGTATGTCTACCCGCTAAGCTGTAGGTCGTGGGTTCGATCCCCACCCAGGGCAAACATTTGTGTGATGAGCATGGATGTTTGTTCTGTGTCTGGGTTTCTATGTATAGATTTACAAAAAAAAAAGTATATATGTATTCTATCAGCCATCTAGTTTCATAGTACAAGCTTTGCTTAATTTGGGCTAGATGGTGTTGTGTGAAATGTCCACAAATATTTATTTATTTATTTATGTTAATTTTATAGAGGTGCAGAGTGTGTCTACGCAATCTTATATCTATAACACCTTAGAAAAATAACCTTTAGGTAAGTACCTTTACTTACCTAAAGGTTATTGTTCTAAGAGATACCTTTATGTCTTTTTCTTCTGCTGCAAAGTAATTTTGCACCAGTAGTATTGTGTACTGTGCCCTTAACTCTGAGCTGCCAGCAGCAAACTGACGAGTTCCGATACTCCGGTCTCAGTCCGGATCTAGTATTTTCGGGATAAAGCCGCTTTTTAGCTCCAAGTTCCCGGTTGAAAAGGTTCACCGTGGCATGGCAAGTTTTGTTTCGGGCTACGACGGCATGTTCGTTTTTTGGCTTGGCAATTTTGTGAGGGGGGCTTGAAGCTTGTCGAGATACGCGATAACGGTGTGGTAGATCTTGATAAGTGGTCTGGATTGTTGATGAAATATTTTAAGCGTTGTACATACGGTCTTTTATGAGTTTTACAAGAAAGAATTTAAAGGATGATTATATGAAATGCCAAAAAACCGTCCTCAGCGATATCGATCCACATTCCTGTTGCGTACTGCACAAGAATGGAATTCGTTGCCGCTATCTCTGTTTCCTGAGACCTTGTAATCTTGGAATTTTCAAGGCTAGAGTGAATAGATATCTTCTAGATCGACGAGCTCCATCCTCGGCCACACCGTCGCTTAACATCAGGCGAGTTGGTGGTCAATCGTAGATCTATAATGTATTAAAAAAAAAGTTAAATGTATGCGATACATCCGATGAAAAATGTTAAATTCCAATGAATATTGTTCTTCATTTTCATTCGAAAAGCCTATGAAGGAATACACTGCGCATGTCACTCTAAGCCAACATCGCCAGATGCAAAATATCTTTATAAGTGTGGTAATTTCGTTTAAAACTTTCGTATAAAATATATGTCTACAAGAGTTCTGTAACTGCAGAGTAAGGAATTGTCAAGCATGACGCCGACAGCGAGTGACGCCTGCACTGTGAGTGAAACCACCGGATGTTGTCGAATTAAAAGTACGATATTTCGATTAGAAAAATACATGAATGATCCTTGCTTTAACTTAAATTCGACAAACATTCACAATGTTATAACAAAAAAGTTTTCGGCAAAGCTTTGGGCAGCCTAACTAAACCTTATTTTCTCTGTATCCACGACAACAATTGCAAAATTAATTTCACCTCCTGATTCTATAACGTCTTCTTTTCCCAAACTACTTGGATTTCTCACTTGTTTGCCGCCAATATCTACTTTTAGGTCAAAAGCTTAAGAATTATTTTGGATTGGCTCAGGGCAGAAGCTTCAGGCCGTTGTTACTCCTATGCTATAGAGAACAAGTGCGGTCCACATACAGGCTTACCAACTTCGTTGTAGAGGCGGTAAAAAGTGGAACTTAAATGTTGACATTGAGTTCTATCAAAAGATTGCATAAGTGGCTCTCTCATGAAGTTTTGCTTGTAATGTGGTCGTAACGTAGTCCTACGGATCTGTGGTCACGTAGGATCGCCTCGTGTGGAATTTATTACGACTTTTGCTTCAATTGGTGCTGCTCAGCTGAAAAATACTGGCGGCGGGCGTGGAGAATTGTTTCAGAGGTAGTCAAAGGGTTGGTTCGTTAGAGATGAAATGTTGGGATATTTGAAATAGAGCTATTGTTACCTGATATATGTAAGTGGTTGGGCGTTAAGTACGTGTCTATGGAATATAGTGTGTCCAAAATTTGGCAAACTGTCATTTATTAATATATGGATTTTGAAAATTCACAAAAATAGTGATGAATAACTACAATGACCCCTTAAAATATTGGCTTGTAATTAACAAATTACGTGTGAACTCCATCCTATACAAGAAAAGATATGGCATTTCATCAGATTAGTTAAAACATAATTATGTCAGAGCTCTCGTATATGTACAAGTTTTGGTTCATATAATATGAAATGGATCCTGTAGAACTGATTGTTAATTTTTTAAATTCGCTACCATACGGCGATGTCCCTGATTAAGCAATATTTTCAGCAATTAACTTACCATTAAGTGGAACAGCAGACGGTCTCCCGATGCGAGATATGTCTTCGATAGCGGCTATACAATAGTTAACAAATAGCGCAAGTAATCAAGTAGCCACTACCAGCCGGCTAGTTAGCACTTGGCCATATTTCATCCATTAGACTGGAGTAATTCGCGCCACGAGCAGAATCTTGCGTGAAGAAACCTGTTTGCTGTTGGGACAGAATGAAATATAGTACCTACCTACAACCTACAGTATTATAATAGAGAAGATTGTCCAGATTAATTAATATTAATCTGGACAATCGCAAATTAATCAGTATTTAATAATGATAATTTACAATTTTAATAATTATAGTTTAAAAAACAAAAAAAAAAAACAATATATGGGAGCAACTCTGAAATATGATCTACCAAATACAAAAAGAATTATCAAAATCAATAATCGGTGAACAAACATACAAAAATACATACAGACCGAATTGATAACCTCCTTCTTTTTGGAAGTCGGTAAAAAACTAGGTGTGCCCCGCAATGTCCCCGCGAAGTTATAAAAAACAGTGATGATGATGATGATAAAAAATAGCCCTTTTCCAGATCCTAAAGAATCTCTGTGACAATTTTCATAACGATTGATTCAGCCGTTTAGCCGTGAAGAGGTAACAAATAGACAGAGAGACAGACCACAGACGGAGTTACTTTCGCATATTAGGGTTGATTGTATCATAAGATTGATGGTAGGTCATACTTCAGAGGTGGCCCCATATAAATTTTATCAAAATCGATGCAGTACTTTGGTTTTTATAACAAAATAACTGGTAAAATAGCATCCAAGTTCCTGTAGAAAAGTGAACTGCAAGTCGCGTAATGTATTGTATTGCGTATTTTTTTAAGTCGGTTGAATTATTTTGAAGTCGATTTTTTCAGTTTTTTGAACTATAATATTGAATAAATAAATTACCTATCCAATGTATTTTGAAGAGCAACAGCAAACTTACCCAACCCACGGTATTATCATTTGGAGTGTAAGCAAACGGAAACGATACTGGTAAGTCAAATGTACGAAAAAATATCCGCAAAGCTCCGAGAGGTTAGGTAAATAAACACGTTAGCTGAGGATTGCGAAGGATCCCGGAAAGTTGAGACCACCTGCTCGGCAAACACACAAACAGGGAGACCCGCACAATTCCACGCACAACTCGACTTCACTATAGAGATGGGACTTTACACTATTTGTGTAATATATTTTCGAATTCGAATGGTGTTCTTGCGGATTTTTTATTTATTATACAGATTTGGTGTGACTGATAATTCAACTATTTCTTACAAAAAAAAAAACGATGTAAAATGACGACGATACAATGATTTCACTGCGATTATTCCCGTTGTCCTCCAGTTCCGTATCCCCCAGTGGGGGACAACGGGAATAGTCGAAAAAGTTGTGCTGATGTCCCCCACTGGGGGATAACGCCACAGCTTTTTACAATTGTTCCCGTTGTCCCCCAGTGGCGCACAGTGATACATTTACAAAAAGTTTTTCATTAGAGTCACAAGGTCTAGTGAGCCAAACGGTCCAACTGGTACTACCTGTACCGCAAATATGAGCGCGTATGAGGTGAAAAAGACGGCTATCATGCGATTGTAACGTAGCCATCCTCTCGCTCAATCACGTGTCACACTATTATTATTATCTGTGCTCATATTATACGCATACTCACGTGTGTGTTGTCACGTTCCGACGTCACTGACCATGACCGTCTGCGAATTGCCTTTCGTAATTCTATATTAATGGGAATTACCCTGTAAGTTATGAAAGCTCTCAAGCTTCGTACCGAAAGTGCCGAACGCTCATATATGTATATATACAAACATTGCAAGTTAAATAAAACCTTTTAAAAAATAGGGTACCTTTCCTACACGTAAAATGGGGATGATTTTTTTATTTTAATATGAGGGTTCCGTTATATACATTTGAGATACGAAACTCTTTATAATAAAAAATGTATGCTAGATATGTATATAGGTAACTTATACTTAAAACAGTGTTATTATTACACTGTTGTTTACTGTTGCTATTGTTATTTGTTACTGTTGTTATTGTTATTTGTTACTGTTGTTTGTTGTTAATATATACTTAGTCCTATTCCAGAGATTAACTAAAAAGAATATCAAAATCATAATCAACCAAATACATTAATAATTATAATACGCTATCAGAACATTATTGCTCTTGGTTAAATGATATTTTCATTTCATATCCATCTTCCTTTCACATCGGTTTCACACATGTATTTTCTATCTTAATTAAACATTCGAATTTATTGTGTCGAATTAAATCGGAGCTTTCATCGCAATGTTCTGAGAAAGATTATTATTTTGTGTTCATCGTCAATCAAAAATAACCTTTCATAATGCAACACAAAAAATGCTGTGTTATGGGATTTTGATGGAATCAGTAATTTGATCAAAAGCCTAGAATTATGATCACAGACGTAGTAGATAAAGCATGCGACTACATTTACGTATATGAAAACCTTGCGTGCCTGAGAATTACAACATTGGTCTTTTCAAGGTCAGAGTGAATCAAGGTATCTTCTAAGTCTGCGTGCTTCATCTCCGACCACATCTTCGCTTTCCAACAGGCGAGTTGGTGGTCAAACGCGGACTTATTCGTGTTAAAAAAATAATTGTACAAGTAAATTTAGAAAATTCAAAAACCCCCGACATAAGAAAACGGCTGTCCTGATTTTGATGAAACATCGCGAAGAACACTTTCGATCAAATAATATTTTATACGAAAGAAACAAAATCAAAATCGGTCCATCCATTTTAGAGATTTGATCCTATAAACAGACACACAAATACACACATCAATCTTTATAACATCCCTTGTTTTTGGGTCGGGTATTAAAATATAATAAAATGTACTCCTAGAAGTTCATTTTAACAAAACAGGATCATAATTATGATATACCACCAGAGGTACCACTGGGGTACCCCGGTAATAAAAAAGTAGCCGTAGTGGTGGTACTACGAGGGTACCACGGATAACAAACTTGAAATAATATCTATTTTTTTTTAGTTCCACTATGTTTACCTGGGTGAAAACATATTTCGGCTTTTCATGACAATCCTAGGTTTCTGACTTCTTCAAAATCAACACACACAAATGATAACTTTTTGTGTTTTGTTGTGTGAATTTTGGAACGACATATCATGACATATGCATTCAGCCAATAATCGAAACAAAACAAACACGACTTTAACAAATCGATTTTTGCAAATCATCCAAATCGAATTGACGAGAGAAAGATGTCGATAAATATTCAGACAGCTCTGCATTCGATATTGGAATAATTCAAATATTCGAATGAATTATTCCGTCTTGTCCCCGTCCTATAGGCAGATCTCAATAAGTTTGTTGGGGATTGTTTGCACAACGTGTAAAACCGTTTGAAAATTATCAAGGATTTCTTCAGAAGTTGTTTGGGTACCTCTTTTGTACGTACTGGGCTATAATGGCACACAGAATTCCGAATATGTCTTTTGTATGAACGTAATTTTTGGGGTTTTGGCGGGAACTTCATAGAAACATATTGTTGCTCTGTTTTTATTAACACGCTTTTATTAGGTCGACCTGTATGTAATAAAATCTAAGGTAACTAATTTAACCATCTTCCAAGGATCGTAGCGTCATGAAAATTGGCAGCTGTATGTAGTTCTGATGTCAATACAATAATATGGCACTGTCGAACTGATCTGATGATGGAGCCGGAAGATATGAACTAGAACTTCATGATGGAACATCGTATCATAGCTGTGTTTGGATTTGTTAGAAAAGTCTTGTAATGAACTTTAATCAATATGTTAATATTAAATAATATGACAATAATTTGTAGCGTGTTTTTTTAGATATAAATTTAGAAATTATTTTCCTAAACTTGTGTTATTTTAAATATGAATGCTATAAAAACGGTAGTGTTTTATTAATAAAGTCAAGTGCCTGAGTAAAATAAAGCAGTGAAACGTGTCATTTTACGTTATCGGCAAGACTCCACAGGACCTTCTAGTAAAGTCGCCATCACTTTTCTGAGGCAAGACTCAAAGCTGAAAATGACTGTTTATGTGACTTAGACTGTGACTAGAACACTATATAACTCGTATTATTCAAGAAACTTGACGATATCTCAATACTTAATACTGGCAAATCACTAATCGCGTGGTCCAATATAAAAAAGAAGAAGAAGAACGTAATTTTCTAGACTCAGAACGATTCCTTTCAATTTGTAGGTTCTCCGAAGGTTTAAAGGACACATGTGTACGTGTAGGAAAGGTAGGAGCGAAATAGGTTTCAGATATTGAATTTGTCGATGTCGGGAACATGTCTCAGCTGCAGAATTCAGCTGCAGTCATATTTGGAGAGAATTTGTGTTCTGTTTTTCGTTTCACATTTTTAACCCCAGACCGAAAAACCCTCTTTTTCGGTGTTAAGGGTGTTATGGGTGTTATATAAGTTTGACGCTTGTGTCGTTGTGTCTGTCAATGACATCATAACTCTCAAATGGATAGATCGATTTTGATCGAGTTTTTTCGTTTGGATTTGTTCAGAATTGTTCAAAGCTCTGTTTAAACATCCAGTCGTTTTTCATATCGACGTTTTATTAATTTTCTAAAATTACTTGTTAGATTTGTTGGGAAGACGCTGGATGCAAGCTTCCAATCGGTCTTTTTGGAAATCCATGGGGGAGGCCTATGTCCAACAGTGGACTTCTTATGGCTGAGATGATGATGATGATGACTTGTTAGATTTACATTGCCCAAGTAATAAGTAGAATTATCGGCGGAAAATTTAATACTTATTCTTTTCTATGATATTCATAAAATACGACACATTCCACATTCCTGTTGCGTACTGCGCAAGAATGGAATTCTTTGCCGCCATCTCTGTTTCCTGAGACCTACAATCTTGGAATTTTCAAGGCTAGAGTGAATAGATATCTTCTAGATCGACGAGCTCCTCCTCGGGCACACCGTCGCTTAACATCAGGCGAGTTGGTGGTCAATCGTAGATCACTCTTGTATAAAAAATAATAATAAAAAAATGGGATTTTACAAACTGTCCCATACTGTTAGGCGCGGGCCATCTTCTGATTGTGAGAAGGGAAAGGCAATAGTATACCACGCTGGTCAAGTGCGGGTTGGCAGACTTCACACATCTTCAAGATCATTGAGAACTCTCAGACATGTAGGTTTCCTCACGATGTTTCCTTTCACCGTTTGAAGTTGGCGGCAATCAACAATACGCACCTGTTGTATGAAAACACGTAATTTGTCAGCAAAAGACAATATAATAAATAAATAATAATTAGTACAAATAATAATAAATATTTGTGGACATTTTACACAATTATTTATTATTAAACTACAAGTGATAGGTAGACGCGTACACAGCTCCATCTGTAGAACGGACAGACAGACAACATGCCAGTTTGTAAACAACATTTGGGAGTGTAAAGTACGAGGGGCAGAGGAACCCTTGTTTATTTTGCCTAATTGAATTCATTGTAGCTGTTTAAACAGAGTTTAAAATGCTATACGCTCAAATTCATTGTGTCAGACGCAAACATTTTCTATCAAGAAAATGGTCTAAAACAATATGTTTTTTTTCAGAAGATATTGAATAAAGTAGGATTTCGATCAAAAACATAATTATGATAATAATTTTCAGGGTTCCTTAGTAAACAACGGATGGACGGACATAGCGAAAGTATAAGGGTTCCTTATAGTTTCGCTATGTCCGTCCGTCCGTCTGTCTGTCGGTCTGCCGCGACTTCGCTCAGACTATTAGTACTAGAAAGCTGTAATTTGGCATGAACATACATATTAATCACGCTGAAAAAGTTGTAGAATAAAAGTTTGAAGGAAAAGTTTTTTTTGTTTTTTTTTGGGTACTTGTAAAATGGGGATTATGGGGACGAATATTTTTTTCTCATGTACCCCATCGAGTGGGGTGTTATTGGATAGGTAATCAAAAAATATTGGAGTGCAGGAAACCCATTTTTAAAAATTGAGTAATTGCAGTTGAATTTTTATGGTTCTGTAGTAAACAAGGAATTCTTATAGTTTCGCCATATCCGTCTGTCTGACCATCTGCGGCTTTGCTCATTTACTATTAGTACTCGAAAGCTGTAATTTAGCATGGATATGCATATTAGTTATAACGATAAAGTCGTAGAATATAGTTAAAAAACAAAAAAAAGGGTACCTCTCCTACACGTAAGCTCGAGATGAATATTTTTTTCTCATCTAAGTACCGTATTGTGTGGGGTATCGTTAGAAAGGTAATTAAAAACATTGGGGGTGTGCTAAAACCATTTTTCAATTTAGGGATCCAATTTCGAAATACTAAGCTTTGAAGTGATAATTTTGGTTAGAGTCAAGTGTTCCTTCCCTCGACTGGTTAAACGTGTGACTTTGGTGTTATGAAAATAATTATGCTAATATAATGTGTGATGAGATTAAAAGGAAAACTGTCACGTCTAAGTAGACTTTACAATTTAACGAGTAATAGTCGATCAACTTATTATCGATCAACTTAAAAAATACGATAAGTAAGAAATGAAAACTTTTCTTTGTTAAAAGAAACGTATACATCAATGCTTAAATATTGTATATTATGATATCCCCGGACAGCTCAAAGACCAATAAACATTCTGATTTACACTTTTTTAAACTATTTGTTCACGGTCATTCATTAAAACACTATTATTATTAACGGGACATTTACCGTGCTTCGCGTTAATTTTGAGCTCCCGATATTTCGGCACAGTTACATGCACCATGTTCACGAGCGACTGAAAAAGCTCAAAATTAACGCGAACAACGGTAAATATCCCGTTAATAATAATAGTGATTCTGATTTACATTCCAAAGTTTATCCGTAGATAATCGGATTCCAAAGACGTTAGGAACTCTATGCGGGAACTGTCCGGGATTCAGCCCATTCACAAGATCACATCTCTAGTATCTGTCGATATATTCCTTTTCGATATTAGAGATGTGGTCATGCTAGATAGTTTATCTCATTCATATTTTATTAATTTATGCGTTTTTTATTTATGCGTATTTCAATTTCGGTCAATTGCGTATCTATAAATTCTGCCGACCTAGGCTTCAGCCTACTCAGCCTGCTGGTAAATCCGCAACTGAGAATAATACGCATCACTAACCGATATACAAGTTGTGAAACTTGTCCGTGATAACATTTATCTCTGAAGGAATCTCTCGGAGTGCAGTATCCGGGGAAATTATTTAAAAGTAGACCCTTCCTGACTTGGGGTAGTAAGTGAAAAACTTTCGCGCTGAACTTTTCGCTCACGCAGTTTATTTGATACTTAAGAATGGTGGAATAGACGAGACAAGACAGTGCTTAGTCTTATCAAAATATTTGTGTAAAGCACCTAAGCTGCTTAGACTCATGAGTTCATTATATTATATTAGTAAATATTTATTTAAATACATATACGTAACATGATTTGGTAAACAGAAAGACTTGATACAAAAAAACTTTTTGAAATCTGAATGGCCGAGAGGCTTGCTCAACGGCATCGTAAAGGGTAAGTATTGACCAACCGTAGTGTTTTATTTTTATATTTGTACCGAGTTGAAAGAGCTACTATCTCCGCATTTCCATAAGCAAATAAGCAATAATAATAATAATAATAATAATGTTTATTTTTTATAAGTTTATATATGTGTTGTAAAAAATTTAGAATTAAGATTGTATATAAATAAATGAGATAATAATAAAACTCAAACTGAGCTGGACGCCCTGGATAGAAGGGTCCGTCAGCAACTGACATTACATCGCATGCTACACCCACGCTCGTCTGTTATGAGACTGTACATTCCGCGGAAGTGGGGGGGTCGTGGCTTTTTAAATGCCAAGAACCTTCACAACCGTGAGGTGTGCAGTCTCAGGGATTATTTCCGCAACAACGAATGTGGGATTCATTGCGATGTAATGGCAGTTGACAAGGGCCTAACGCCTCTCTCCTTGGCAAAAGAGAACTGGCGCAAACCAACGGTGCTCAGCATGGAAGATCGTAGGGACGTATGGAAGGGCAAGGAGCTACACGGGAGGTTCTACCGGGCCTTAACAGGACCCGATGTAGACCTTCTTGCGTCGGTGAACTGGTTACGCTTCGGTGACCTCTTTGGTGAAACTGAAGGGTTTGCTTGTGCGATTGCAGATGAAGTTATCAAGACGAACAACTATCGGAAATATATCATGAAAGACGGTACGGTCGACATTTGTCGGGCGTGCCACCGTCCCGGAGAGTCTCTCCGACATATTATTTCCGGTTGTTCGCATCTTGCTAACGGCGAGTATTTGCACAGGCACAATCAAGTAGCCAGGGTCATCCACCAGCAACTTGCTCTTCAATACGGCCTTGTTGAGTCCGAGGTGCCGTACTATCAGTACGCACCAGCGCCGGTTCTTGAGAATGGCCGTGCTTTGCTCTATTGGGACCGTTCTATTATCACGGATAGGACTATTGTTGCCAATAAGCCTGATATCGTGATCGTAGATCGTTCCCAACGCCGGGCAGTGCTCGTCGATGTCACCATCCCACATGATGAGAATCTCGTGAAGGCTGAGAAGGACAAGCTCAGCAAGTACCTTGACTTGGCTCACGAGATAACCGCCATGTGGGATGTTGATTCGACGATCATTGTTCCGATAGTCGTATCGGTGAACGGTTTAATAGCGAAGAGCCTCGACCAACATCTCAAGAGGCTCTCGCTTGATAGTTGGATCAAGGGTCGGATACAAAAGGTGGTCATCCTAGACACGGCGCGCATTGTCAGGAGATTCCTCAGTTTGTAGCCCTAACCGTCGACAGCTTGAGCCCTGCCCCGCTGCCGGCGGCACACTAGTTTTAAGTTTTTTACAATATTTATGTTCTTTTTTATATGTTTATATTTGTATTGTAAAAAAAATAAAATTAAGTACTTAAATAAATAAATGTGATAATAATAATTGTTTATTTGTTTCCAACAAATTTTACATTAAAAAATAATATTTACATAGTAACTTAAAGCATGCAAGTTATGAATGTAATACATAGAAAATAAGATTAACAAAACTATAGTATAGGAGCTATTTTAGGATTTTGGTACAGATTATAGAGGCTTTTGTGAGGCCCTAGCTCCCACAGTAGGATACCCTGAGTTTGTGGGAGCTAGTTCTCTTCTATTACGCTCGAGAATGCAGACGTACCGACATTGGGTATGGGGGATAGGTTATGATTATGGGTATATTATGGATATATTATTATGTGTGTGTATGTGTTAGTGTGTGTGTGTGTTTGTGTGTGGGGAGGGGGAGTATGCGTGTGTATGTGAGGAGTACGTGTGTGTGTGTGTATCTGACCTTATTGTTTTGCTCGGACAATTTCTTCTGTATCGTTGTACCCTAAAGTGAGTAGGTATTCTTTAATTTTTTTCCTGCATTTATTTCTTGTATCTTTAACAATATTCAGTTTTTTTTCTAACTGCTTATATATTATAACTCCTAAATAGTTGTAAGATCTCTGGCCTATCCTTGTTTTTGTTTTTGGAAGTTCCCATCTGAATGCACGTCTAGGGTGAGAATTTGAGCGTTTGTAGTTGGAGGATTCAAGGGCTGTACGATGGAATCTCAAGGCACAAGCCTGTATAAAAAGCTGTCGCACCCGGAGCTGTTTGGTGTCTTTATAGAGGTCATCTGTTGGATAACGAAAGGGTTTATTATAGGCAACTTTGAGAATTAGCCTTTGCGCACGTTCCGCTTTTATTAAGTGAGTAGTATAAGAAGCGCCCCAGGAGATTATACAGTAATTTAGTACAGAGGCACATAAGGCAGTATATACCATTTCTATGGTTTTGGCATCGGCTATGTTTCTTAATCTTTTAAATATATACACTAGTTTTTTGAGACGTTTGTTCAGTGAATCTAATTGTTTTAGCCAAGATAGTTGTTCATCAATATAAATGCCTAAGTATTTGATGTTTTCGACTTGTTCTAGTAGTGGACATTGGCATGTGCTCTCGCTATTAGTAGTAATGTTACATAAGTGAAGTTTTATGCATGGTGGTTGAGTGGGTGCCGATCTGCTGGATATACGAAACGTCAGGATTTTAGTTTTTGTTGCGTTGAGTGTCAGTAAGTTTTGTTGCAGCCAATTGACAACATTACGTAGGCCTTTGTTGGTCACTTTGGACACCGCATCCCAGTTACGCTCATGGAAGACTATAGCAGTGTCATCAGCAAATGCGAATATTTTGGCCTCTGTGACACTTAATTGACATAAGTCATTTATGTAGACTAAAAAGAGGGTGGGGCCAAGCACGCTACCCTGTGGGACGCCAAAAGAGATTTCTTTGAAGTCACTGTACAGTCCGTTGACTTTTACCCTTTGTTTTCGGTTTGATAGGTACGAGCGAAACCATTCCAGTGCAGAGCCACGTACGCCAAGACATTCCAACTTCCTCAACAAGATACGCCTGGAAACGGTATCAAACGCTTTGGCAAGGTCAAGGAAGACGCCGATGCACCTCTGTCCTGTATCTAGTTTATTAATAACAAAATCTACCAAAGATGTAACGGCGTCCTCCGTTGACCTGCCAGAGCGGAATCCAAATTGATTGGGTGAAAGAATGTTTTCTTTTTCTAGGAAACTCATGAGGCTTTTGTTGACTACTCGCTCCAAAATCTTGGAGATAGAAGTCAAAAGGGATATTGGGCGGTAGTTTGAAGGTTGGCTTATGTCACCTGCCTTATAGATGGGGCAGACGTTTGCCTCCTTGAAATTATCGGGAAAGATACCCGTACCAATACTCAAGTTGCAAATGAACGCTATTGGAGCAGCTAAAACATGCTTAGCTGATTTAAGGAGCTGATTTGATATGTTATCTCCACCGGGAGCTGATGGGTTTTTGAGCGAAGTTATTATTTTTTGAATTTGTGCGGGATCTGTGGGTGAGAGAAAGAGTGATTTTGTTGGAGATATACTAGAAGTAACAGATTGGGCTAGTTCTAACTCAGTAGCATTAATGCGGTCAAGAATATCTGTAGCCAAGGATTCACCGACGGAGGCAAAATGTTCAAAATGAATTATGTATCTACTTAAATTATTATTAAAAATTATCAGATCTCAAGCCAAGCTCCTAACCCTAAGCTTTCTGTTTCTTAACTTTACAAGCGCTAAATCTACAAAACGATAACAATTATAGCGTTCTTTTGTGTAAATGAATGACTAGTCTCACTTTAATAAAAAAATATATATTTTAACATGGTTATAGTAATTTTTCTTTGCAAAGGTTGATATTAATAATAAAACTACACAAAGGCGGTAGACATGCGGTCGGAAATTCAAATTTCAAACAGCTTTTTGTCCTCGTAACTATTGTAAATCTGGTAACTATTGTAAATCATTGCAATGTTTGCGACAATCTTATTATTATGAATGATTATTATATACATTATCACGTCAATATTACAATCAATAATGCATATCATTGCTTATATATCCCGAGAAGTTGCTTGAATTTGTAAAAATGGATTTCTAGGTTAATGTAATACGATGTATTATTGGTAAACAAAATAACTTGATAATTTAAATATTAAATTAACATTGGATTGTCACAAACATTATGTTATGATCAACTACTATAGGTAACTAAGCTAAATCACAAAAAACTATTTGATGTTTTTTCTTACATCGCCCCATAATTGCTAGTTGCAATAGTTATTTGTTATACAAGAGTGCAAAGTTGCTTTTTAACCGCGTGCTCAATTTTGATGACCGAGCAAGCGAAGGATTCTAAACTTTAACAAAAATTAGAATCCTGAGCGTTAGGGATCAAAAGAGCACAAGGTGAAAAATCTTTGTACTCCAGTGCAACACGTAACTTTTCATCCCACATCAGCGAGGAAATGACTAAATGCAAAAAAAAAAATTTACAATCACAAGATACTTTTATTTCAGTTTAGGTATTAACTACTACATTATGACAAGTAAGTATTATAGAATAATCTTTAAATTATAACATATAACACTTAGGTACAATGGTTGATGACCAGATGAGGCTCTTTTTAAAAATTCCACAAATTTAGGATAGGTGTCGATATATATGTCTTTTTTCATCTTTGTTGTTGCTTTTAGCATTGAATACGTACTCCATAGATTGCTTGATTTCTTGGTCTCGGATAATTCAATAAAATATGCCAGCAAAACGTTTTCGGAGAAAGTTTTGGCTTTTTTAGCTAGTTGCCACGTGTATATCAAGGTTCCGAGTCTGAGTTTTTAACAAATTAAAAAAGGTTGTATGATAAATTCGGCACCATGGAGGTAGAACTAAATAGGTTTAATGATGTTTTGAATTCACAAACTCAGTGCACACAATGTTCTAAATTTGAATTTACTTTACCCTCTAGAGGATAAAAATGGCTTTTGCACTCAGATATCGAAGAGCAAAATTATTCTTTCCGAGATGGGGGGGGGGGGGGGGGATGAAAAAATACTTATTTTCTACTAGATTACAAAAGGGTACCGGATTAATTACAGAAGAATTCAATGGTTCGACTCGCGTCCTCAAAATAGTCCACAGGAATAATAGAATTAAAGGACTACATCTAAAAACTTGCATATTTTGCAAATCAATCTGAAAAGTCTGCATATTTTGCATATATATCAATCTCATTAGAGCTGAAGTACAGAAATACATTTCTCTTCCCTCCCACACGATTCTATCCAAATTGTAAATGTGTCTTCCCATCACATCATTTCCATAAAACAATCTCTCTGACAATAAGGAAGCATTTTCATTTATAAAAAATCCTCGTAACCGACAAAGGTCCCTCGTGAAAAATTATAACGAAAATTCACAGCGCGAACATTTTGTTCCGCGAGGGGAGAAAAATATGTTTTCTCATTGTGTTTTACGTGTTTTTTGGACAGATTTTGGAGACAATTGTGACGGAAAGAACAACCGGCAATTCTGTCTTTTGAGATGAATGAGTGCGGGCGAACAATTGAAATTACTTTCGAGGATATTTTTGATTGGAGATTAAATGTTTTGGTGCAGGTGAGACTGTGCTATATAGATGAGCAAAATGTTAGAAAACTATTAAACTCAACACAACTTTTTTCGGTAAATATAACGGACAAACATGACATAAATACTTATACATTGGATAATTAGCATAGTAATAAAGTGGTCTTTCGAAACTTTGGGAGTGTTACCGAAGTGCCGACGTTTTTGAAGACAAAAAACAAAAAATACAATTGAGATGTTTAATTTGTCATTTGCCTAATAATAAGAGTTCTGGTTTTTTCACAGACAAGAGGGTTTTTTGTTTCGTTGCCACTCTCTAAAATTGGCAACACTAAGCTGGTATCCAATTTTTATTAGGTACTTAGCCAGGTTTTCTTGAGTCATGCTGAGAACGACTTGCCACAAGCAACAAGGCACAGCATACAAGTGGCAGGAAGACGCTGGTTGCAAGGCACGTGATGACCTCAACATCCAATCGGCTATTTAAAAAAATCGAGAGGAAGCCTGTCTAGCAGTGGACTTCTTGTGCCTTTTTTTTTTTTTTTTTTTTTTTTTTATCAGCCCTGTTTGTACAAACTGTCCCACTGCTGGGAACGGGCCATCTTCTCATTGTGAGAAGGGTTAGGCCATAGTCTTGTGCCTTAGATAATGATAATAATATATTTCCAAGATTTTACTTAATTTGCCTTGTACTATTATGATGTGACAAATGTTGCGACTGAATTTAAAACCAGTTACTCCCAACCCAGCCCGTAGACAAGATTTCTATATATACTACGAATATAATATTCAAAAAATTCGTCACGACTTTAACTTTCAAATCAGCAAACACAATCGTATCTAGCGACATTACAAATAATTATACTCAAGAAAGAATCGCAGTCCCCCTCTGATTTAACTTTGATAATTAAATTTGTCCTTAAATTTAATAACACTTCGAATAACGCCTCATTAATAATATTAGCAGCTGTTATTATTTTTACCGTGTACAGGAAGACCGGCGTTTGAAACGTGCGGACATTTTCCAAGACAGAGCGACAGATCGGAAGAAATAATGGAGAAACCAATTATAGACGTTTGTAAAGAAAATTGGTAAAATTTAGCTTTTGTTCTAATAATTGGGAATTATTTTTATCCGAGTGTCTTAAGAAGGGTCATGTTTTTTTCTAGTAGATGCATGTCAAATAGTAAAATTGAACATTTGTTGAATTGAACAATCGTTGAAAATCAATTAATTGTGTTTTCTTTAAAATAAAAAACAGATGTATCTATTCATTCCATAATTAAAAATTTTTGACAGCATATTTTAATTTTGCTGAAAATTGATTTCTCGTTGCAGATTTACTGTTGTTTTAGTAATATTTTAGTTTAGTTTTATAAACGCGTAAATCTCGTATATCTACTGATTTATTGACGAAATTAGGCCGGAAATTACGGAAATAAACAAGTCAGATTGCTTTTTATTCCTCTATATTTTTGTTTGTAACTATTACATATTTTTTTTCAGTTCAATTTGGTAATAATTTTGATTTTGATTTATCCATTGACACTATGGATCTGTGTAATCTAAAATAAATAAATGAGTTAGAATCTTTGTGGCATATCACTTTATATACATACATTTATAAAATTTGCATTAAAAA
Source organism: Lycia hirtaria (assembly GCA_947563715.1). NCBI lineage: Eukaryota > Metazoa > Arthropoda > Insecta > Lepidoptera > Geometridae > Lycia > Lycia hirtaria. The sequence continues at coordinate 40,651,745 of OX387382.1, read as the reverse complement.
AACTGTGCTCCACAGACGTCAGGGTCCGTATCTTTTATAAATTACATAATTATATTTCTTTTTTGAGGAAGACATTATTAGAGGTGGTATTTTTTTTATTGCATGATTTACGTTGTTCTCATAAAGCGATAGTTACCTTCAAATATATCGGGAATGTGACAGTTTTGTGTATTTACTTGACATTTTAGGTTAAATCATAATATAAGTGTAGTTTACCCATATCTATACATCCTTCATCGAACATGAAAAATTTGAAAAAAAATAATCTTAATAGCAGCGGATGAATATGCCAGCTACCAGAGCAAAATGTACGTATCCCTTTTGAATTTCATATCAAGATACCTGCATGTAATCAAACGTGTATGCGAAGGCGTGGCGAACTGGTGAGTGGCTGTCAAATGCAGCCACGAGACAACAGACCCTTTGCGCAGTGCACTGAGCATTGAGCATTGCAATAGTAAGCAGTGCTCGTGCTCAATAAATCAGGCGGGCTGCGGGCGTACAGCCGGACAATGCTGATACTCTGATTAATGCGGGAATCTTTCAAAGCCAGGCGCGGGATAGCTGGTGCCTTGTTAGTCAATTAACTCTTGTTAGTTGGTAGTTAATTGATTCATTTACTAGTTGCTACTAGTACTACTAGTAACTCAATCAATAAAAAAAAACCTCCTTTATAAAGTCGGTTAGTAAATCGAATTTATAAAGGAGGTTTTTATTTCTGTTGTATTTTTTTATTATGTTCATTAACAATAATTCAGTCATTGATAAACCGATTTGAAAAAAAATATTGAAAGGATATATCTGCTTTTAGATTGGTCCTATTTTTTATTCGACGATAGGCTTGCGCTTGACCGTCAATTCACTTGGTGTTAAGCGACAGTTACGGTCTACGATGGAGCGCGCTTGGTTATATTGGTCAGTTGTTTCAGTTTTTCAAAGCTATACTTAATAATTATAATTATTTATTTATTTATTATTATGACTTGTTTGGTATATTATACGATTCATAAAAAAAATACTAATTCTTATTATATTAGTACTATTTTTTTCTAATTATTTTGTTAAGAAATATGAACTGACAAACTTTCAAATACTGTATTTTTTTTAGTGAGTTTCTAGGTCTCTAAATATTTAGACACGTTTGCTTTTAGACAACTGAGGCTAGTAAGTCATTAGCCTGATGGTTAAGCCAGAACAGTATAAAAACAGAAACCGTGAGCCCTGCATGTACTGCGCTCATCAATTTATGTTACTAATAATGCTATGCCCTAACATGAAACATTAAAAACAATTTAATTTCAATTTAGAACATATTAAAGAAAGTGGAAAGTATAATATTTTTCGTCCGCAGCCGAAGTTTACAAAAATATCTTTCCGTCACAAAATTTAATTAATGTTCCAAAAAACAGAATAACACATAAATTGGAAATAAACAGACGACTCGCAAATTTACAAACAATTAAGCCAAAGAATATTAACGGCGACATTTTACCTTTACAAATCAAGAGTATCATTGTACCGGATACAAGGACCCCGGCGCAGTACCCACAATCCCGGCGTGTCCCCGGACAATACGAGAACACGGGAAAACGACATAACCTGTCATATTATTTTTGTTCCTGACAGTTTTACACAATACACGAAACATATAAACAGTATGGGGAGAAGCTATATGCCACTACGCTGGCCAGATGACATCTGGTAGAAGGTAGAAGGATCTGGTAGAAGGATCGCCTACTAAAAAAACTTTATGATTGGTTTAGAGTCGGTAACCAGCTGTGATATTAATCGGTAGTTATAAACTAGTTGCTAAGAAGCGATTTAGAGCATCGCTATAAAGTAAAATGTCTGGTATTATTTCGTATTCAGTTTGGAATCTCGAAATCCTGTTGCATTTCCCGTTCCTGTGAATAATATTTTCCATCTTGAATTTTTTCTCGGCCAGACTGTCGGTAACAATCAGACAAGTTGGTGTTCAAAGGTTTTACTCAGATAATACTAGCGTTACATAAACGAAATTAGGCAAGTATTCATAAACCGGTACAAAATGCTGTAGTAAAATTTCCATAAAGTGAAAAACAGGGGTACCACTCCATAAATGTAAAGATAGAATGAAATTTGTTTTTAATCCGTTATCTCGCTATCGTGTGGGGTATAGTTATATAGGTCTCTTAAAATCATTATCATCATCATCTCAGCCATAAAAAGTCTACTGCTGGACATGCGCCTCCCTCGTGGATTTCCGAAAAGACCGATTGGAAGCGGTCTTCTTGCTTACTTGTATAAGGTCTTCTGTGCACCTTTGACCCCATCGGCCTTCACTTGTACGTGCTATATCTATCTATCTATCCTGCCCACTGCCATTTCAACTTGCTAAGCCACTGTGCAATGTCGGTGACTCTCGTGTGTCTACGTATCTCTTCATTTCTGATGCGACCTCGCAAAGATCACGAGCGCAACCCTTTCCATAGCTCGTTGTGTAAATTTGAGCTTCCTTGTAAGGCCCATAGTGAGGCTCTTAAAATAAGACTACCTGAATATATTATATTCCTATGCCTGGTGCTTGAAATTATGCGTTATGTTTGAAAGCAAGATTCAAACTCCCGCCATTTTTGAGAGTGCGCGGGGTTAGTACTTCAGTGAACCGCGCATGCGCGTGGGAAAACGACACGAGCGTGGGGCGGCCATCTTGTCTTGATCTGTCAACGAAATGATGCTGGTGCGTGTAAGAAACTGTACTTTTTGGGTGTTATTTTCTATGATAACAGTATGTTGAACTGTCCATACTGTTTGTCGTATATTGGGACGTTTTACCCGAATGATTTGCTCGTAATGGCATCGCACCCGCGGGACGGCCCGGGACGAACAAACAACATTACATTTTAATATTCAATATTAATATCAGAAGAAGACCAATGCAATGCTCTTCACAAGGAAGCATAAATACGAACCCCCAAAACTAGTCATGTCTGGCGTCCAGCTTGATCTCGTAGAAGAGATCAAACTGCTTGGATTGCTGATCGACCGAAGGCTCAATTTCAAAGCACATGTCAATGCCCAGTGTAAAAAGGCGGCAGACATTTACAAAATGCTAGCGTGTGCAGCGAAAGTGACCTGGGGATTAAATGGCGAGATTACGAGAACCATTTACGTCTCAGTGGTGGAACCTATCATCATGTACGCCTCATGTGCATGGGCGCAGGCGGCAGACTTCGAGGAAAATAAGGCACATTTGAACGCAATCCAAAGAGGCTTTGCCCAGAAGATCTGCAAGTCGTACCGTACTGTTTCCCTAAAAGCAGCACTTGCCCTCTCAGGTTTATTACCCATAGATCTGAGAATACAGGAAGCAGCCAGTCTGTACAGAGCGAAGAAGAACTTGTCTCATGAGTACCTCCCACCAGAAGTGGAGCTCGAACAGAATGTAAGCTACTTGGACCAACCACACCCGTCCTCAATGACATCTCTAGAGTTCGAGTTCCTAGAGAACATCTCTAACCAGTTAGAAGGACCCCAAATCTACACAGATGGCAGCAAGATAGAGGGTCAAGTTGGAGCTGCCCTGACCTAGTGGGAAAATGGCAGAGAAGTTAGGTATTCGACTTTCAAGCTACACTCTGAATGCACTGTCTTCCAGTCGGAACTTTATGCTATTTACCGAGCGATTCAAATGGCGATGACAAGCAGAGATCCCGAGGTCAATGTCTTGAGTGACTCGCGTTCTTCACTTGAACTGCTCAGAAATCCTAGAGTAAGTCACCCCTTGGTAAAGGGCATAAAGGAAAACATTGGCAAGATAAGTGCGGAAGGTAGATCTCTTCGTCTTTTCTGGTTGAGAGCGCATGTGGGTACCGCCGGTAATGAGAGAGCTGATGAACTCGCAAAATCGGCGGCCCTCACAGGCACCTCCAGCGACTACGAAGGGATCCCCTTGTCCTACGTCAAAAAGAAAATTCGTGAGGAATCAGTCCGCAAGTGGCAGGACCGGTATGAGACCTCGGACAAAGGTAGAGTCACACAAACGTTCTTCCCCAATATCGCAAATGCATATCGGGTTGTGCGAACTTCTAAGTTGACTCCCTTTCAAGTCCAAGCTTTGACGGGACACGGAGGAATAGCTGAATATCTGTACAGGTTTAAGCTCAAGAACAGTCCTGGGTGCGAGTGCGATCCCGATGTACCCGAAACAGTCTGGCACGTGCTCATCGACTGCCCCAGATTCATGGCAGCAAGGCAGGATCTCGAAATAATGATAGACAGAAATCTATTAGTGTCAGATCTGCACAAAATATTAACAGATTCAGACAGCAGACCGTATTTCTTGTCGTTCGCAGAGAGATCCTTTCGCATAGCGGCTAAACGAAATTCGACACTTCCCTCCTCCACAACAAACATAACTCCAACGCCCGTTGAATCAACGCCTAGAACAATACCACAGACACCCCTCCCATCCACAACAAACATCACCCCAACCCCCATAGAAGCAACACAGAGTGAGACCTGCGGCAGAGCCTCAAAAAGCGTATCCATCGAACATCTTTTGGAAAATGCAGATAAAGGTGTGCCAGGAATCCGGGTCCGTGGTGTGGCTCTTTTCATGGACAGCAATAGAGAAAGATTCGGAATAAGCTTTTGTCTTGTCCGGAACCAGAAACGCAAGCGCGTTCGCTTATCGCCTGGATTAGCATGTTTGCTCAATGGGAGTACCGCCAAAGCAACCATGAAGCGGAAGTCTTATGATGCTATGCCAGTGTGTGAGGTAGACGGCCATCGATTCCGATTAGTGAGATTGAAAAACAAAACGATCGCACTGCTCGAGTGGATGACACAGACACCTTTCGCACAAGCTAGCTCACTGCTCTCACATCTGAGCAGGAATGCAGACAGCACGTCTCGGGTGATAAGTGTGGACGCGATGGTTGTGGAACGATCGAGAGCGGAAGTCGTAGACCGGCTAGGTTGCACTGAGGCCTCCGCACATCATGAGGTCGTCGTGTACGAGGATAGGGGAGAGAATTTGAGTTATCTCAAGTCTCCAACACACGACCGCATAAGTGCAACAGACAGCTGGGGACATCCCGTTCCAAATTCGTCCAACCAATCTGGTTCAGAAAGAGCACAACAAAAAGCAGCCGCTGGAAAAGTCGCAGCCTATCGAAGCAGTACCCAAGAAAGAAGAGTGGGTCCCATCGCTGCTCTCGCAAGAACTGCAGCGCAGAACTTGCTCCGAATCACACCCGAATCACCACCTCCCTCGACGGCGATGACACTCAGATCAGCTTCACAACCTCAGGTAGCCCGAACAAGAGCCGACATGGGACAGGTCAACCCTCCCCGTTACATCTTGGCTTCAGAGCCAAAGAGCCACGCAAAAAACGCCTTCATTGAATTCCTAGCTACTTTGAGAGCGACAAGGAAAGTCAACCTCAAGAACTGTGATACCATCCTTCAGTTCTTCACGCTAGGAAGTGAAAACTTCCTAAAGGAAAGACTCGAGCAGGCAGAAGCAGCTATATATAATAACGACACATCCCAAGTCATAAGAGGGACCATGAAGGGACAATATATGGCAGCTTATAGTGCAAAAAGTGGCTTTGTGGCGCTGAATGAGGCCGAGACGGGGCGAACAGGAAGACCGAAATATGCGATACCATCGAATGATCCATTGGTTGTTACAGCCCGCTGCACCAAGGTAATGCTGGATGACAAGATCCTAGAGATGGCTAAAACCATCGAAAGGAACTTAGATGTCGAGGCAAATTGGGAAAACTGGGCAGTACCAAAGATCCAATGGGTCAACGGAGTTCCGGGTTGTGGCAAGACAACATGGGTGATAAGGCACTTTGAGGTGGACAGAGACGCTATCATCACAACAACGACAGAAGCAGCAAAAGATCTGAGAGAGAAGCTATCGCATCGCATCGGAGATCTGGTGAAAACCAGGGTGCGAACCATGGCTTCTGTACTCGTGAATGGTTTTGGAAGAGAGAGCTTCAGACGCCTCATGGTTGACGAAGCTCTTATGAACCATTTTGGAGCTATAATAATGGCTTCACGGCTGTCTGGTGCTGGCGAACTCATCCTCATCGGAGATGTCAATCAACTGCCTTATATCGATAGAGAAAATCTCTTCGAAATGAGGTACCATCGCCCAAACCTGGTCACAACCATCAGCCAGGAGTTGCTCTGCACACATCGGAACCCAATGGACGTTGCGTATGCGCTGAGGGAAATATACTCCGGTATATATTCCTCAACTCCCCATGTAAGATCTCTAGAGCACAGACAGTATAAGGGTGCGCAAATGCCCAGCGCCCTCCCCAACACCCTCTTCTTAGTACATACACAGGAAGAAAAGGAAACCCTTATCAGCCAGGGCTATGGGGAAGGCGTGGGGTCACGTACCCTTACAATCCATGAAGCTCAGGGATTAACATACGAGTCGGTTATAGCCATCAAGACCAAGGCAAAAATGAAGCTGCACGAGAGTGTCCCACACGCGGTTGTTGCGATATCGAGGCATACCGGGTCTTTCACATATTACGCTGATGATACCGAAGACGATGCAATCAGTCGATTCGTGCGGCGTGCGTCGGCTGCTTCACCGCAGACCATCAGAGAGTACAATTTAGAGATGGCCATTAAAGATCGGAACGCGGCGGTGATGGAGGCCCTGGGCCGAGAGTAGGCGACAGATTTATGTAATTAGACGATGTGAGTGCAGTCGCTGATAGAGTCCGATCAACCGAGGGCAAATAGATAATCTGGAAACCCCATCTAAAACCGGGCTCTACCAGTGACTGCATTCACAGAAATACTAGTATTTCAGTAGTTAGAAATAAGAGTTGTGTGCATACCTTGAGCATTCATGCTCACCATCGAAGGCTCCTTCTTGCGGCGGCGTCGTGTGGCGGGTCGCCCTCTTCCCTAACATATGGTTGAGGAGGGCGATGGCTGGCACATGCGTCATACTCGTGATCGGGTGCTGCTTGCGGGTCGCTAGTTTGCTCGTGGTATGCACGCAACATAGTAATAAGTACTTAAATTAAAATAAAATCATTTTCCCGTAACGATAATTAGTAAACAATAGTTTGTAATTATGACAAAGGTCACGGACCCTGGTGTCTGTGGAGAATAAAATTAAATAAAAAAAAAAAAAAAAAAAAAAAAAATATTAATATCGGCTTCATTCAAGATTAACGAGCGACAGCCGAGCTGCTCTGCGACTCGTGGATTGTTTCAATTTAATTAATATAATTAATGTTTTATTGATATTTAAAAATAATTTAATACTTAATTAGATGTTTTACAAATGATATTGTGAAAATTATTTTCACATTATTTCTTACTTCACTGTAATATTACTTACAAATTCATTGGAGTCGAATTCCTGTTTTAGCGATCAAAGATATTTAAAAAACCGGCCAAGTGCGAGTCAGACTCGCGCACGAAGGGTTTCGTACCATTATCTATAAAAACGGAAAAAAACACGTTTGTTGTATGGGAGCCCCTCTTAAATATTAATTTTATTTTAATTTAATGATTTATTTTATAACTCATTATTCTGTGTAAGTATTTCAAGCGTCTACCTGTTGTAGTTATCAATATCGAGCAAAACGAGAAAAAAATCAGGTTTGTTGTATGGGATTGCCCCCTTAAATATTTATTATATTCTGTTTTTCTTTGTATTCGTTGTTATACTTAGCGGCAACAGAAATACATCATCTGTGAAAATTTCAACTGTCTAACTATCACGGTTCATGAGATACAGCCTGGTGACAAACGGACGGACGGACGGACGGACAGACAGCGAAGTCTTAGTAATAGGGTCCCGTTTTTACCCTTTGGGTACGGAACCCTAAAACAAAATTCGGCGACAATAGGTAAGTACTTTCTTTAGTCTTTTAAGTCCCTCGAAAGCAAAAAAACATAGCTAGTACCAGTGCGTTCAATGTTACCAGAGACATTCCACCCTTGAGACATGTAATTTAAATGAGTTTTAGACATAATTTATTTAAGCTAAAGCACTAATTGGGGTTAACTAACCAAACCACATAAAATAGTTATTAATAGCTATTATTTTAAGCCATAATAACAGCAGATACGAGCGAGGTCTAACCCGATATGTTAATTATAAGCATACGTCTCGCACGTTACAAATGACGACAATAAATTTAGTAAATTGTCACTTGCCTTCGACACAGTATCCCCGTAACAACTCAATAAGGGCCATAATCGCGCGTCAATGCGTCAAAGTCCGCCTGTACAGTGTACGCGTTAACTCGGTAGGTGTCAGGACATTCTGGTTCTAAAGTGCTGAGCATTAGACTAATGCTTTCGTTCTATCCACGTCTGCTGCGAATTGTAGAGTTGGCTGCACTAACAGTTGCAGAGGTTGGAAGCATTTTTGTTTCAAATTTTGAAAAGTGAACTATGAGAAATATAATTTAGCAGTTGGGTCATTAAATTATCAATTATGTAAAGTATTATGTAAGAAAAGTGCATATTTGTATTGTATCTCGATCACGCAATAATATACTTAGTTTAACAAGTATCTATATTATAAGAAAAACAAAACACCCGACTGTAGAAAAGCGGTTTTTGGAGTCTATCTTACGATTTTGATACGTTTGAGTGCATGTTTTTTGACGTGATAACGTCTTATAAATCGATGAACGCCGGCTGCACGTACGAAAATGTGTCACGTTCCGCCTGAGCCGAGCGTGAAAGATAGAGCGCGGAACAAGCGAGAGGCACGATCGGTCTAGCGTTCGGCTTGTGATGCATCGTTATCACGTAAAATTATCGTCCGTAAACAGGCTTTACAGACAACCATTTTTTTTGTGAGAAAGTATGCATAAAATCACTGTAAAAGGTTATATATGTATAAAGGTTATATATATAAGAATTCTTTAGAATAATTCTAGTAAAATCACTTATTTATTACAAAACAGTTCGTTGGAGTTTACGAAAATACATATTTTAGTATATCACTGTTATTATTAACGGGATATTTACCGTGGTTCGCGTTAATTTTAAGCTCCCGATATTTCGGCACAGTTACATGCAACATGTTCATGGGCGACTGAAGTCCGTGAAGCGGAAGAATTAATAATAATAGTGATTTAATGAATGACAGTGATAGTTTAAAAAATATTTTATTAATTTTGCGAGTGTCGTATTATTATTACAGATAATTATAGTTTAAAAAACTGAAAAAGCTGACTTCATAACGCAAAACAATACACGCACTGCAATGTACGTGACTTGCTGTTCACTTTTCTACAGGCAATTGACTTTATTTTACCAGTTATTTTGTTATAAAAACCAAAGTCGATCTGAGTCTGCGTCGATTTTGATAAAATTTATATGAGATCACGTCTAAAGTAAACACAAAAAGAATAATTAAAATCAATGCACAATTGGCTGAGTAATCGATGAACAAACGTACAAAAACAAAACATAGAGATCGAATTAATTCCTCTTTCTTTTTAGAAGTCGGTTAAAAATATAACCTATGACACTCTTCGAACTGAAGAAGAATCTAACGACACCTCGCACATCAAAATCGGTCAAGCCGTTTAAGTTGTAGGTGCTTGTAAAGAAATATAGATACATGCATACAAACATACATACATTTCCTCATTGCAACCTTGGCTATTTCAAATTAACTTTATTTACACAAGTGTTTGAACTATGAGATTTGGAGTCCAACAGTGTCTGACTTCTGAGATGCTGAGTTTTGTATGCAGTGCTGTAATTCCAGGCATCAGAGGCAGCGCGATCTCAACCGGTTAATAAACTGCCACTTTCTTCACTGCAACCTTTGCAACGGCATTACTATTTCAAATTCCCTTTATTCACAGATGTGTTTGTTTGTAAGTGTTTATTTTGGAGTCCAACAGTGTGCGACCTCTGAGATGACGAGTTTTGTATGCAGCACCATTATAATTTCAGGCATCAGAGGCACACTTTTTTATTTCACTGCAACTTTTGCAACGACATTGCTATTTCAAAAGCCACTTAGTACACACAAGTATTTGAGTTGGAAGGAATAAGATTTTATCTCTATAATTATTTATTTTCATTTCCCTATAAATATTAATCACTATTTATTTTTGAGACCAACAGTGTGTGATTTCTGAGATAGTGAGTTTTGTATGCAGTGCAGTAATTCTAGGCATCAGAGGCAGTGCGATCTCGACCGGTTAATAAACTGCCACTTTCTTACTTCACTGCAACTTCTGCAACGACACTGCTATTTAAAATTCATTTTACATTGAGAAAAAACTAATAAAATAGAATAAATAACATACTAGGATTTTTGGAAGAAATAAAAAAAAAGCTACGACCAAAATATTTAACGTTTAACGTTTTGATAAGACGCTATTATTATTTTTTTCTTTTCGCACATCTTGTGTATTTGCCATAACTAAGATAATGACAAGACGTTTGCTCTGCCAATAACAGCTAAGGTTTCCTTTCCTCAGGATGTTTACGTCAGATCATTAGTGGGAAACACACCGAGTCCCCGAGGTTAAATAGTCCAGTAAAAATAAGATTTGTGACAACATAAAAGACAAGTAAGTATATGAATGTGCTGGTGTTTTGAAATACATTTGACACAATTTCATAATGATATTATACAAGCTAATTTTGTTACCTTTACACGCTCAAACGGCTGAACCGATCGCTATGAAAATTAGTATAGAGATAGCTTTGGACCTGGAGACGGACATGAGCTACTTATCATCATCATAATCATCACCGTCTTTCATAGCTACGCGAGTGAAACCGCGGAACGCAGCTAGTCTATAAATCGGGGATTATTGTTGATCTATGATTTTTAACTATTTTCCTATCATAATTTCAAAGAATCCCCCCAGTTGCAAATATTGCGATCTGCTCCATACAAACGGATTTATTTTTACTAGACTAAAATGCGTAAATTAATAATTTCCATAATCAGGTCGAGCTCGGAGCGCGCAGCTATGTGTCTATCTCTGACGCCTAACATTTTTTTTTATAATTACGTATAGTTTAAAAAACTAAAAAAAAACGACTTTAAAATACGCAATTCGTATATTTGGATGATATTTTTTTTAGTTATTTTGTTATAAAAACAGAACCGATTTTTATAAAATTTACATAGGACCACCTCTGAGGTTATTACCTACCAAACAAAAAAGAATCATCAAAAACAATTCATAATTGGTGGCGATCGCTGAATAAAGATACAAAAAAACTTACATTCAGCCTGAAGTTAAGAACTGAGGGATATTAGAAAAGTGAGATACAGATTTGATTATGTAGATATGAGAAATGTTTAAAAAAATACTTTTTTCGATATCTTTTCATTTGGCTGAGGAGTTTATTTTATTTGCTTTTCGCACATCTTGTGTATTTGTCATAACCAAGATAATGACAAGACGCTTGCTAAGTGTAAATTAGAATTTTGTCTTCCTCTTGCATAGTAAAAAAATAATTAAGTAGTTAAAAATACATATATTAGCTTATAAATGGCACGGACCCCGGAGTCTGTGGAGATTAATTTTGTAAAATAAAATAAAAATGAATAAAATCTGAATATTTTTTTTAAATATTTCTCCTATCCAAATAACATTTTCGTCTCTCACAGTAATTTTATAAGTTTATAGTTTAGTTTAGTGCTTGTAACAAAATATACCTATATGTCATTTAGGTACTTCCCCGTCCCCATCTGGCAAACTGATAACACGCGGACGTTACATTATAACGTGAAATGATGTAACCTATCGCCTCGTATAAAAATGGGTATCTATTGTCTCGCTCCCCCCATTTGTCTCTGAAGAAGACATACGTCACGTGTCACCGGAGGGCCGTGACGTGACGTGACGTCATTACTCACGTGACGCGCCGTAGTGGCCATGATGACGGATATTGGCGGACATGACTAGGAATTTGTTCACTTAATCTTAGTTTGCAATATATAGTAATATAGTCAAGTAGAGAATACATTCCTGTTCACACGGTTTGCTTTATAAGCTCTATTCAATTCAATTCAATTCTTTATTTCGTTGTACACTGTTACAGTGTGCTTGGATACATCAGTCAGTGTTTACATATACAATATAATATAAAAATAATCAAGCATAGCAACTGTAAAAAAATAAATTAAATGTAAAGTAATTTCAATTTTACATAAATATAAAAATACCAATAAAGTTATTATAAAAAGCTAAGCTAAGCTTATTTTTTCTCTGAAGAAGACATACGTGATGGGTTACGTTCAGTTAGATATAAATTGAGTGACATGACGTCATTGCTCACGTGACGTCATTGCTCGCGGCTTAGCAGCAATGACGAATGACGATGAAACTTGTGAGATATGGCAAAACAAAAGACGTGTGGCACTCGGAGACTGCCGCGGTAAAGCTATTGCATAGCATTTTTTATCAACTTATGTAATTATAATTATTTATTTATTTTATTTATGCAGTATTCCTAACATCCCCCACTCCGACCGGCACAGCGGTGATACTTTTTAGTTTTTAGTTTTGCCATCTATCGATGAATAGCACAACTTTTAATGACTTTTTGAAATATCACGCTTGTCTCTTTAGTTCTGCAAATCGCCTCTAGGTGGCATTGGTTGTATCGGCGTTACTACGTTAGGTTATTTTCGTTACGGAATTTCTGGATTCGGTCTCCACGCTCAAGGCCCGCGATAGAAGCTATGCAATAGCTTAAAAATACGATAAAGCTTATCTTACTCACGCTTTTTCCACATCATTAAAGATGTATTTAGAATGTGCTTACAAATTATAATAGAAGAGAACGAATAAATATACGATATGAGTAGTGAATACATTTATACTTATTATGCCGTTTCTTATAGGCTATGCTTCTAGTTAATAACGCTATATCGAGAACAAAATTAACATTTAGACTGTTTAAACACTAATTTGAAATCTTAATTCTCTTTTTTTTGGTCGATAATTTTGATCAGAAGAGGGGCGAGGAAGCCTTGAATAGACTCACCATACGAATGACGAAAAACTAGGATATCGAAAATACTTGATACGCTAGTATCAAATATTTTCGATGTCCCAGTTTTCGACAATTAATTTATTTGTATTTTCGATGTCCCAGTTTTTCGACGTTCGTATGGTAAGCCTATACAAGGCTTCCTCGCCCCTCTTCCGATGCTATAAATTCAAGTGACCTGTAAAGAGAAGTATATTTTTGATAGGTGCCATTTACAGCCACTCTCTGCCATTGACGGCAGACTGTAAAAAGTTACGTGTAAGTAATCATACCTACGTAATTCATAATCATATACTTTAGTAGATATACAGTGGATACAATGCGATCTTTAGCTAGCAGCTTCTAGCGCTGTCCGACCTTTAGCTAGCAGCTTCAGCCCTGTCCGATCGTTAGCTAGCAGCTTCAGCCCTGTCCGATCGTTAGCTAGCAGCTTCAGCCCTGTCCGATCGTTAGCTAGCAGCGTCAGCCCTGTCCGATAGCTAGCAGCTACTGGCCACCGCCAACTGTCTTACGTAGATTGTCACTCCATCTTGTCTCCTACACTATGTTTGTCGATGCAATAGTACTATCAAAATATATAATAATAATTAACGAGATAAAGTTAATCATTATCATGGTTTTACTACCAAAACAAAGCGAGATGTTTGGACGCTGACAGGTTGAAACTCAACACCTAATCCGCTAACGAAGGCTTACCAAATAAGATGTAATCTCTCCCGAGGCACAATGGCTGGCCAATTAAGGAGATCTCAGATGTGCGGGGCCGCGTCACGCGATGTCACGGGTGGTCCTTAGCCTGCTCAAGGCATCGTAGGTTCCTCTATCTCGCTCACACACACTATTTTGAAAGATATGGAATTTGGTAACTCGAGATGGAAAAACTAGAGCACTGTATTATAAACTTTCTGTAAATATGCAGTACTTATTCAACAAAATTCTAAAGATATTTTGATGAATATCTTTAGAAATTTCTTAAAAAACAAATAAGTTTTTATTAAGAGCATTGAATCGTACTTTTCGTTTCCATATTTCTTTGAAAACCATCCAATTACGATAAAAATGTTTTTTGAAGTGATAACTTATTATGAGAGAGTAAACCGCTTCGTTACGTAACGCGTTACGGCGCCAGTCTGTTTGACTAGATTTGTTTAAGTTATCACTACTGTCGGGCGTCCGGCTACACACATGTTTTTTTTTTTTTAAATTATGTAAGTAATGAAAAATTACTACGATAATATTCGTGTCTTTTTTTAAATTTATTTTTTAAGACGAATAAATTATAAGTATGTTTTAATAGATCTATGACGTCTTATGATGTCATTTCCTTTGGCGACGAAGTTTAAAAAAACACATATTTTTTTTATATATTTATCCCCTATCTAACTAAAGAAAACACACTCTTATAATATACCCACAAAGTTTAAAAAACATAACCCTCCCTTGTGCTTCGCTGTAGTCGGGTAAAAAGTTCTGATGCGCGAGAGAGATAGCTACGCGCTTAAAGCACAGCCTTAAAGTCACACCTAAAATTAATGAAAGTCAGCCGCCGCCCACATCTCAGTTTATTATAACACAGAGTTCCCAACTTTATCAATTATAGCCGGGCAGATGTTTGTGGGACCTCCCCCGAACGGGCGGGTTGTTTTTACTCCAGTTTAGTTTCAATTGCTACGGACTGTGATTGTTATCGTCGAGTTTGATTGATATAATCAAACGAATCAAGTGAAAATTTGAACGTGTTTTTGTTGTGAATTGTTCAGAAAGGGGAACAACTTGAAATTAAAGGAACGAACAAAACTATTTAACTCACGTCTAAGCGGTATTTAGAAGGGTTGACCAATGATATAATATACGTAGATAGGTTTTCCCCGGCTCTGCGTGGCAAGTTTCAAGTAAGGTAATCGCCTAACTCTTCTTCAGTCGCGAGCGCGACACGTCGTCTCTCTCGTACGCTCTCGTACGCTCTCGCGTATCGCGACTTGTGAACAGTACAATACCATCCTGTATGTTTACAAAGTACAACACCAAGATGTATAAGGTAAAGATACTAAAAGTGTTGAGAACTGAGATTTACCATGCTTGTACTTCATATTCAATGAGTATAACCTTATGACTATAGATAAAATCTCATGGGGTTGACGGCTTATATGGCAGTCATCTGAGTCTTGGAAAAAATAATATTCCACTGTCTTCTTTGTTTCCTGAGAAATACAACCTTGAAATTTTCGAGGCTAGAATGAATAGATAACTTCTAGATTAACGTGCTCCATTCTCGGCCACTCAGTCAGTCGAGAGTTACCATCGACGGTTGATGCCGTTGATGGTAAACACACGTTATCTAGCCACGATGACATATATTACGTAGCATGTTATCACGGTTGCTGATTCAGCTCTGATGATACTCTAAATAATATAAATATAATGCTTCAACCTAGGACTATCTCTTCACTAGACTTCTCAAAGGCTTATGGCATGAACACGACGCTTGCTAATGCTAACTAGTGGATCGGTAGAATTTTGGTTCATTTATTTAGTCAATATGAGCACTTTTCATTGAAATAATACAAGCTTATAAATAAGACAGTTTGGATCACGTTTAATTATTTATTACGGGCTAGTCATAACAGTAGTAGCCTCCGTCTATTCTCTAATAAGAGTATGGTTCTAACAAGTTTCGCGGAAAAAAGATTAGCCACTTTATCTCTGGCCATATTGCCACGTTTCCCAAGATTAGCCATCTACGGCAAGATTGGCCATAACAAAACTATGATAACAGGGCAAGGGAATAATGGGAAATGTTATTTTATGTATACTGTTACTTCTTATGATGGGTGGAGGGAGTACGGGCCGCATTCGCGATTAAGGATTTTATGGGAATAATTCCGATACCGGTTAAACGAGCGAGATGGAATGTTTTATGTATCTTGCGCAGAGATTTATTTATTGTATTACTTTTTGGAGAAAATAGTCTAATCTATTAAGGTTAGCTCTGAGTTTTAGCTGCGTAAACATTACCTACTTAAGAAACAGACTAAACTGATTATTTTTTGTTTGGTAGGTGGTCCCTTATAGATTTTATCAAAATTGGTTCAGTACTTTGGGTTTTTAATCAACATTGTGTCATGATTTGAATATTTGTTGTATGTGGTGTGCGGTGTTTTCAGTGTTGCGGAGTGGCAGCACTGCTATTTTCTTAATTTATATACTCTGGAGAACGGTGATCGAACAGAATGAACGCTACCCCGGATGATGGCGTGATGTTGTAATTCCGGGGAGGGGATATATCGCGGGCGGACGAGCGCGAGCGCCGATCGGCCCTTCGAAAAAGTAGTAGCGGCGTAACTCGGGAGTAAAAAGGCGGTCTTAGCGTCAGACCGCTCAGTGCAGTGAAATAAGTGCAGTGTTATAAGTAATAATAAAGCGTCATAAAGTTCAGACAAGGAGTTTTCTTCATATATCAGAAGTGGCAATCAACCTGCGAGCCGAGCCCGGTAAAATCGTGAGTCACCTGCGAGATTATATTTTACCCTCCGATTATTGAATATTGATGTTAAAAATTTGTCACGCATATCGAATTGGAAAAATGGTTCTTAAGTGTTGAAACAGGGTGCTAAAATAATTATAACGGGATATTCTTAATACGGGTAGACAGAATCTGTTAAGATACTGCAATGAGATGTGATCTGGGTTACTCCCAGATTATTTTATTGTAGCACAGCGATTAAAGATTATAATCCGACGATTTTATTATAACCTAATGAAATTTTGATAGTGTGGTTGGGGCTACTCCCCGATAATTTTATCGTAATTTAAACGAAATGAAGTCTGTTGTAAGTAAGTCATTAGTAAATTATTTCGTTAACATCCCGAGAGACAAGTATACGAAAATATGTTTTTCTTGTTTGAGAACCATTTTTACTTTTTGTATTTGATTATGCTGCAGCCATTCAGAGGAACCATAGCGTGGTAATATTTTTTTGGTGTGATGGTGAGAGTAGAGTTTTTAATAATACAATGGCTATGGCATATCGGTCTGTGGCCGTGTCAGCGATCAGCAGTGTGTTATTTTTCTAGAAGACTAGTAAAGTGCTGCGAGTAAAATATTTTAATTCGGTAACTGGGCTACATCAATACAGCCTATAATGTAGTTTTTCTAGAATATTGCTAACAGTAATGCAAATAAAATATTATGGTAAACTTAACAGCTTATTATCTAGCTGTTAAGGTTGGGCTCCACTAAAATTGTGTTCAGATTCAGAACACTTGTTGATAAAAATTTGGTGCAGACCTTTTGCAGTGCGCGAACTTGATCACAATAGTAGATTGCCTGTGTCCACCACCTCAGTTGTGCGTAACTTTAGTATGCGTGCTGTACGGTACATTTGTACACGAACATTTATACCTCGGAAATGTGCTTTACTTTCAGTTTAGTGTGTAAACATGTGTGCGAGTGCGTCGTCGCGGGTACAACGCGAGACCGAGGAGTGCGCGACAAAAGTTCACGGTTTGTCGAATAGAGTGCGCGCACAGTTTGCTGGTGCTGCCCGTAAGAGTTCACCAAGAAATACATTTATGCTGCACTCTGTGCGGTACAGAGCCGCACACTGGTGGAATCCTGTCTACGGTTACGGCCATTTAGGGCGAGTTGTACTGTGTTCATTTTTCTGTAAGGTTAATAAAGTACCGCAAGTAAAATATTCTAGTACGACAACTAGTCTACTACAACTAGTAGCACTGTCTTTAGTCGTGTAAGTATGCTATACCATGAAGCGAAATTTTGGTATTGTATCTCCACCTGCAACACTATAACTACTTTGTGACGTAACTATTGTAAGATCTTGAACCACATAAGTGTGTCAAACGAAATTTTATATGAGTAGAGCTACAATATTGATGGATTTACCAGAGTATCACTGCGTAAATATTTAATACAGAAGTCTGTTTATGAAGTTGAATTATACAGAGATAACATAGTTCGATTGACTTAAAATCTTAATTGAATTTCAAAGGCATGTATAACCTCAGAAATAGTACCATTGTGTACCGGTAACTTGTCGCGAATATTTATCCGTTGACGCTTTGTAATCATGGAGGCGGAATTTAAAGCCGCGCTAAGATATCAGAGTATCGACAGTGCTGAAAATTAAAGTGCATTTCTTAGTGTTAACAACTACACTTAGTGTTACTGCAAGTTTGAAATTCAAGGATTTTTAGTGTTTATGAGTTTGTTAGCTGCAGTCATGTAGGTGAACTGCAGGGAAAATGTTCCAAAGAGTGCCATGTATGTGTGCCGTAAAGTTGAAGTTCGTAGATTTGATGATGTTATCGCTGCAACCATGTAGATGAGCTGCAGGGTAATATTCTAAAGAAGTATGGCCATGTAGGTGTGCCGTAAGGAAAGTTCGAAGATTTTATGATGATTTCAGCGCAGCCATATAGGCGCGTTGTAAGGTTGAAGTTTGAAGATTTGACGATGTTTGAAGTTTGAAGATTTGACGATATTTGAAGTTTGAAGTTTTGATGATGTTTGAAGTTTGAAGATTTGACGATGTCGAAGTTTGAAGATTTGATGATGTTCTCGTTGCAACCATGTAAGTGAGCTGTAAGATTTAAGTTCAATTATTCAATGATGTTTTAGCTGTAACCATGAAGGTTTGGTTTCAGGATGATAATTTTAACCGGTCACGGAACACTTAGCTTCCAGCCATGAACGTTTTAAACTGCAGCAGGTCAAGCCTATTCAAAGGAAAGTAGAAGCTCCAAACTGTATTTAATCCAAAATAACTTGATTAACTAAATTTTGTATAATATGTATATGGTGTGCAAGAGTGTACACAGATCTTGTATTTTAGTGGATTTGATTAATCCAGTCGATTAATGATCATTTTAATGTGATTATGTTAGGCGTTGAATAGCAGAATCATTGATCGGACTTTCCCAGAACCTGAGCACCTGACTTTTAATGATGATATAACGTTATAATTCCAGTTTTGATGTAGTTTCGAGTTTCATAGAGAAAATTTAAATCATATATGAGAGATCAACCGATCGGACACGCAGCAAGTAACCTTGACGTGCATAGAAACTCGAAGAGTCGAGGGAGGAGTCTTGATAAATGCCACTATGCTTGAAATTTCCGAAACGTACTAATTAGAATCGACATAGAAGTGACTTACACTTACTTTTGATAAAACGCGTATAGTGCGTTAGAGCGAATAAATTTATGAGTAATCTGTTTGAAATTATAAGATTCTCAATTATTATGGTTATTATTATTAGATTATAGAGAGAATGGAAATTACTCCATCAATAAGATTCATGATTTGATAAATGAGTAAGTCTAAGACATTTTCCAAAAAATACTATTCGGTTAAGGATTATTATAAAAATATATTATATAGTTATCAGCGATCTGTATGTGCCAACGTAATTAGATGTCATGTTTTGAACACCCACGTTATTTTTGCAACCGCAGAGCAGTGTCTACACTTTGTTGAATTGTCCGCTGGACAGTGACGTAAGCAGTGATGAGCGTTGACAATTATCGTAAAATATATATAAACAAATCTGTATGTTAAATGAACCACTCGATAATATTACAAAACTATTAGTCGAGAGTAAACGTACGTAGTAAACGTTTCTTTGAGAGAAACCTATTTTATGCCTTGAATGAGTTGATGAAAATAGATCTTGCTGAATTCTCGTTCTAATGGAACAGCGGATCATATTTTCTACTTTCTTCCATAAGTGGATTGGCATATTTTTTATTATTCTATTTTGGCCTTTTGAACATTATTATGAATATTGACATCAGTTTGACGACATCCTTTTATTATTTAGTTATTGGATATAAAAATGACATAAATAAATAGAATATATTATATCTAAATTAATAAAAACTACGTTTAAATTGTATTTTATAACAGAAAAAGCTTGGAGTACAAACGTAACAAAAAAATACTAATTTGAAAAGGGCTTTTCTAATATAACACTTTTGTTACAAGCCCAAGAAATAATTTGACTTTGAATTTAAGCGATGACCGAAGTTTCTTATCACGAACTAAAGATAATTAAAAGAGATAAAGATAAAGATAAAGATAAGATAAAGATAATTTATTTGCATACAACACGAGAATTTTATACAACAAGTGCATAAAAGATGTTACACTAAATTTAGTCGCTTAAAATCATGTTGTGCCGATTAGGCGTACAAATGTCAGGTAGACAGCATCATGCACATGCGAAAAATTAAAAAATAATAATTATTATTATTTGTTATTAGATTATTATTTGTTATTAGACACAAACCAAAAATATATAAAATAAGACAAAGCAGAAGCAATACAAGATACACATAATGTCAAATAAAATTAAAATTAGTCATCAGAGAGGACTGATTGATCAGTTTCATATTTCAAACAAAGTAGCCTCAAAAATAGATTGTACCGGTGGCGGTTTTATTGTAAAAGTACAGTTTATGAGTTCAAAAATTAGTCAAATATAAAAACTGAATATTCATAATTAATTTATTTCTTGCAAAATAGGTATACAAATATGTGGTCTTATAGTAATAACATTTGGTCCTCTATTTTTGCTGTCAAAGCGTGCAAGTATTTCTAGGTTCTAGATCAATAACGTTAAATATCGTTCGTGCATATGAACATTTTGATAAATCTAGTATAATTTTGGTAAGCGTATAACAGAATTGGATCCAGCATACGAAAATTAATCGATAAATAAAAACATATCTTCATTAAAAATAAGCAATATTTGATAGGACTGGTAACGTTTCCGAAATATGATTTTTAGTTGAAATAAAACGGCAACTATCAAAATCACCACTGGCTTGTACTCAGTGCAAGAGCAGTTATGATATGACTAGTCGACATTATATAGACCTTTAAAAAAAAAACAACAGAAATTAATAAGACAAATATTGAGACTAATTTTATTTATGGAAGTGATTACCTGCTTCTTTTCTTTTGATGCTTTAGTATTAGTTCAGGTGTGCACTAAAAGGAATTAAGTATGCTTCTGTGTATAAACATTCTCAGTCTTTACCTACAATTAAGTCTATTAAAACCTAGTCAAGTAATTTCTGCTCTACTGTTACATCAGTACTATAAATATTGGATGGGAAAATAAATATGTCCACATTCTCGGTTTGAGTACTGTTAGTATGTAATGTGTACAGTATTTTTTCTAGCTAACGTGTCATCAAAATAGTGATGACGTATTTGACAAACAACCAACAACTCTATCCTCAAAGAGATTCATATACGAAATAGATTATCGTCGACTGGGCAATTGCAAATACTGAAGTTCTTTGCGCAGATCTCAAGAAAAGAGCACTCGACGGAGAGCCTATCGCAGCATATGCATGGCCGTGTAGAAGGCAAGCGAAGTCCTGGACGATCACCAACACGTTGGACCGACCTCATTAGAAAAGCTACGCAGTCCACCGAAGTAGAGTGTACTCGCAATGCAACCGACCGGCAGAAATGGAGAAGCATCGCGAGAAGAGCAGCTGGCCTGGAGAGTGACGGTGACGGCGAGGAGCCACCGCCATTGCAACCACGACCACTCTGACTAAAGTGTACGATTAAGAAGAAGAATTTGGCAAACAACAGATTAAAATCCGACAGATGTCAACTCAGGGCATCTGTGATGTGAAGTGATTCAACTTGATAGTACATCAATTTAATGGTAAACAGCAACAGGTATACGCCAGTCAAATAACGGTTGGTGAAGGACTGACAATGGATCAGCTACCTGTAGTTTATCGTGACTAATTTGTCCCTATGATAATGAAATTTAGTGATTAGAAAATAATAATACTTCTGACATTTTAAACTGACAAAATTTTGCTCGTGTGCTTTGCCGATCATCCACAAGCTTGACAGAAATTAATGCGGTTGTAGCGACTTGCTAAAAAAAAAAGGGGTTTGGAAAATTATTTCCGTTCTCTTATTCTCTGTATTACTCGGATTTGGGGAGTATACGTTACACAATGTTAAAATGCTATTTGGTAATGGCAGGACAATGACAGAAATACAGTTTAAAATGTTGATTCCTATGAGAGCACTTACAAAATTAACGTACTAGTGTCACCATATTATTACTGGAGCTGGTTTGAGTTGGATCTAAATATTTGAATTTATGTGTAATTATTTTTGGACGAAATTTGCTTTCATTTTATTCAAGCTTTGTCGTTGGTCATTTTAATGTTTGGACGAATAACAAAAAGGAGTATTTATAGAGTTTTTCATAAAAAAAAAAGTCTACAAGTCCAAGTCTACAAGGTTTGAATGCTACTTCAGTGGCCACTACAACATTGGGACATTTATATAATGATGCTGCCGTTCGCAATCACTAAGCCAGAGGAGGAAGTAATTGAGTAACCGACAGTAAATTAATAATGCGAATTGAATAAGTTTTTATGTACTTTTTTTTATTATATACCAAACCTCTGGAAATACCAGAATATATACTCGATCCGTACAACATATTTGTACAACAATGATTTATCTGCATAGTGTACACACGAATAGGAAGCCTCCGGTTCCCAGACCAGCTAGAATAAACATAAAATAATTGTCATATTTAAAAACGAATCCGAGTGTCATGATTATTTGTATCTACAATAATAACTAGTTACGACAACGTATACTACAAAGTTTAGTGTGCCATAAGTAGTTTTATAAAATTAGCATAATAATTACTGTTTAACTATTTTATTTTGCAGCAAATCTTTAAGGAGTCCAAAGGGTTCGATATGATTAATCAGACTTGCTTTTAGAGAGTTGTTGTGCATCGGGACGTTGCACAAAAGCGGATGGCCGAGTGTCATGATTTGAATATTTGTTGTATGTGGTGTGCGGTGTTTTCAGTGTTGCGGAGTGGCAGCACTGCTATTTTCTTAATTTATATACTCTGGAGAACGGTGATCGAACAGAATGAACGCTACCCCGGATGATGGCGTGATGTTGTAATTCCGGGGAGGGGATATATCGCGGGCGGACGAGCGCGAGCGCCGATCGGCCCTTCGAAAAAGTAGTAGCGGCGTAACTCGGGAGTAAAAAGGCGGTCTTAGCGTCAGACCGCTCAGTGCAGTGAAATAAGTGCAGTGTTATAAGTAATAATAAAGCGTCATAAAGTTCAGACAAGGAGTTTTCTTCATAATTGGAAAAATTATGCCATCCAAGTAAATTAAATTGCGTATTTTGAAGTCGATTTATTCAGTTTTTTAAACTATAATGATTTCTATTCAGTAGCATAATGTATAAGCCTGGAATAACAAACAAGTAATTTGCTGGTATCATACAAGTGGCAGGAAGACGTTGGATGCAGGCTGCTTCCAACCGGTCTTTCTGGAAATCCATGGCCTATGTCCAGCAGTGGACTTCTTGTGGCTGAGATGATGATGATGATGAATTTGCAGGTATGCGACTGAAGTATCGTTTCTTTCAAGTATCATGAGTGAAGTTCGTGACAATTCCCAATAGCTAATCACCCAGAAATAGCTCGATCCTCAATAGACAATAGGCTCGATTTCCACCAAACGACCCTGAATAATCACACATTACGCGCACTTATTTACACGTAGCGTTTGCCGCCAACTGATTGCATACCTTAACCAACACCATCAATTTTCATAGCTGACACGACCCAAACTAAAACTACCCGTAAAACGCAGGTGCCAAAGTTCAAATTCGGTTATAAAAAGAGTGTAGGTGAGGTATTGATATGGGAGCACGCGTTTTGTGCAAATAGGTGTGGGCAGGTGTGAGGTTAGATAGCTATCCGAGAAATGAGACCTTGGGCGAAGTGACGCGAATATTTTCGCCTGTCGATATTTTCATCACGTATACGATGCCGTATCTACTTGTTGTTATTTATATCTTTACGCAAAATATACATTTTTCGTTTGACATTTATTTGAAATATGTATTTGGTGTCAAAAAAGGTGTTGATAGATTTTTAGAGCGCAATCGAGTAAATGTAAGTTGTATAGTGGAGATTACGTGACTGCAAATGTAATGTAGGTCGCCTTGAGACGCGATGGAGTGACGATATACGTAAGTCTGTTGGTAGTGGGTGGAAACGGAAAATGTAATTTTAAAGGTAGGGTTGAGTAGCGATCAATGGCAGAGGCTTATGCCCAGCAGTGGACTAGAGGGGATTGATCATGATGTATATATGTGATACATAGAAATACCCGAACCCAGAACAAACATCCAATTTCATCACACAAATGTTTTTTGACCTGTGTGGAAATCGAACCCACATCCTACCTAATCTGTAGATTACGTTTAGCTGTAAGTTACGTTTGTATTACAAATTGAAATGTAAGGCCAGTCTAATCGTGTAATATGTTTTTCCTCTCTCTATTACTGCACGCCCTGTCATATTACTTTTTTGTTCCTATCCACCCTAACGTTGTCTGGAAGAGATGGTTATTAGCAATGAGACGGCCAGTTGTTACAATACTTTTTAAATTAATTTCTCTTGATTTTAAGTTCTAAGGTGCGTATAATAAAGTGTTCATCTTTAACTATATGTATATTTGATTTTAACCATGAATTGCAAGGATGACATACAGTTGACAGAATTTTCGTGAAAAGACTAATAATCAACTGGACGAGCTCATTGGAGCTCAATCTCAGAAGTCCACGACTCCGAGACAGGTTCAATTAATACTGTCCGTGAGAGTGATGGAGCTCGGAGCGATCAAATCAGCTTTGTGTATTGCTGACTAACCGGGATTACCGCGGACGGGCGCTTTCACATTGACCGGTAACGATTACTAAACCGATATCGGACCGATATTGATATCAGTTCACTAAATTAAAATTAATTTATTTCTGATTTTTATTTGAACGATTTACGGGTTACTCACGTCTATTTATAAATAAATAAATAAAAAATACAATTAATACATTATTAATAAATTTGAGA
This sequence comes from Lycia hirtaria, assembly GCA_947563715.1. Classification (NCBI taxonomy): domain Eukaryota; kingdom Metazoa; phylum Arthropoda; class Insecta; order Lepidoptera; family Geometridae; genus Lycia; species Lycia hirtaria. The sequence continues at coordinate 40,626,761 of OX387382.1, read as the reverse complement.
ATATTTTTGTCATGCAAGAGGATTCGCCGCCGTATGTGTTTGAAACTATAGTCGGAGATTTCGGCTCAAAAATTGTCTTGATTAACCCTTAAATTGTTCAAATAAAAATGTAACATCCACGTTAGTTTTCACTATGGGATTGGAAAACTTTGTCTCGAACAGTCTCCAATAATCTTCGTGCTCCAGATCATGTGAAAGAGTAAACGCTTTCACACTGTCACACTGTTCACACTGTCACACTATGTGTTCTGTCTTGTACAGTGTACGACTAAAGTCGTACAGTGTACAAGACTTGACTTGGTGTCCGCCGATATCGTGTCGGTAACGTGTGGATCATTATTATCGGTTAGTGCAAAAGCGCTCGATTTCGCAGATCAACGCATGGGGCGTCACACAGGCGGCTCGACTAAGTAATTCAGTGCTACGTTTTTAGAAGAAAAAAAAAACTTGGTACGGTTATTTCATTCTGTACTGAACTGATGATGATTTTTAGAGTTCTGTATATTTATACCTCACCACGTGCGGTCCACGATGAAGCGCGCTTACCTAGAAAAAACCAATTTAGATTTACTCAGATTTTATTTATCGGAATACACCACTCCGGGAGCGTATACCACAATTTAACAGTTCGCACGGTAAATGTAGAAATAAAGCGTTTCGTTGGAGTTTTTGGATATTCACCGTGACGAATACAATGACGGTATATCGTGATCCCTGTCGGATCGTAAAAATGGCAACTAGAAATTAAATCATACATATAAGATGCACACTCAGCTATGATATAAGTAAGATACAATTTCTATGTAACTGTGTACTATTTAATTTCTTACTTGTACTTGTACCTACAAAAATATTCCGCAGGAAGTTATCACAGACGTAAAATCTACGTAGCCGTCTATCCTCGGAGTAAGGGCGGGTTCAGACCTGCGTCATACGCTCGGCGTGGTAAGCGCGTATTTATGCTAATATAATGAGACGTCGCGGTACGTTTGCGTTAAGTTACCGCCTCTTCTACTTGGTGGGGTTAACTGTGATTATACGCCAGGTGAATGTGACAAGCCTTATATTATTATTATTTTAAAATTAGTCAGCGAGATTGGGCGCCGAATACGTGAAAGAGGTGGTGACTCCTGCTCTGGCACGTTCCTGGCGCAGAGATTGGCCATGACGTGGCCATTGCCATTCAGCAAGTCAATGGCTGCAAGTCAATTACGCGCACATATTTTGCGCCAGGAACGGCTCGCGGGATTGTTATTTAAAGATTTTTATGTGACTGATGTGTTTCTATATTATAATTTTAAAATTGGTATTAAATTAATAAAGTTTTTTCACACTAGCTGCTTATGTTCCTTTTTAACCGACCTCAAAAAAGGAGGTTTAAAATTTGATTGTATTTTTTTTTGTTTTTACCGCATAACTGTTACTCCATAATATTATGTAAACCTACTTGGAAAATTATTTTGTTTGTTTGTAAGGATATTCTCTCAGATTGGTCCCATAGAAATGCCATCAAAATCGGTTCAGTAATTTGATTCTACTATTACAGGTTACTTTTCACCGGTCACTTGATTTTATTGGCCATGAATTCTTGTATTCATTTATATTTGCTAGATAACCAAAATATGAAATTTCACGCTCCCAGAACTTTCAACCCTCTTTTGACCATCTTGTCGTAAAAATCTACGCGCATTACTTGTTTATGTTGATTTGTCAATCTAAATAGTAAATTGTATCATTATAATATCAAAATCATGGGACTTATATGCTATCTTATATAGGATTTATATCTAGAGAAAAGTTTCATTAAATAAAAGGGGGAAATTATTTTTTTTTATTTTCCTTCTTATACCGAAAAATATACATCGTAAAAATATTTAAAAACCTGTTTTAATTTTAACTAATGCTAATTAAGCTCTTTCATATGATACCCCACATGATATGGTTAATTCACTTTAAAATTTCGAACCTCATTCCTTGCATAACGACACAATTCTTTTTTGTGATTTAATTAAAAATGTCCGGTTATCGGATTTTTTCCTATATGTGTACTTTAATACAATGCTTCTTGCCAAATTTCAGAGTTCTAGGTCAACGGGCAGTACCCCATAGGTTTTGATTCCTCTGTGAGTGTCGAAATGTGCGTTTTTTACGACATATTCGGCTGTAACTTTTTTTTACGAAAACTGAGAAACTTTATTTTTCTTTCTGCAGCAAGATACTATGGATCTGCGTATATGGTTTTAATTTCAACTCGATACCTTCACGCGTTCCCGAGATAAAGGTCTTGACACCCGGACGGACGGACAGACGGACAGCCGACAGACGGACAGACGGACATATGGACAGACGGACAACAAAGTGATCCTATAAGGGTTCAGCTTTTTCCAGCAGCTTGAGGTACGGAACCCTAAAAAACAATTCGTTCAACAAGGTTTTAATTTATTTTCAAAGCATACCGCCAATATTCGTGTTCGCAAACATAAACAAGTCTAACTCAGTATCAGAAACAGACAACATCCGTTCGCGGATCGATCGAGAGAAATTGGTATTTCATTTCACGGCTACTTTTCACCGGCCACTTGACTTTATTAGCCATCAATTATTTTCCTAATTGCTTCGCGTGAAACGTTACTTCAAGTGCTGCGGTAGATTTAGAATGGTTATGGAAGTGACTTCATATTTTCAACCGGCTTCACGAAAGTAGGAGATTCTCGATTCGGTTGTATTATTTTTAATGTTTGCGTCATAACTGCGTCATTTGTTAACCGATTTGGAAAGTTATTTTTATTTGAATCTGAATCCGAAAGTATAAGTATATTCCTTTGATATATTTTCAGATTGAGCCCACAAAATAACAATAAAATAGGTTGTGTTGTTTGGTTTTTAAAACAAAATAAAAGTATTTTGTTTTAAAAACCAAACCATTCGATTTTGGTACAAGCTAGGTTTCTATTACAGGCTCTTAGAAAAAGCTTTAAGCGACATAAAACCGTAAATTAAGGCTATTTTTAGGATTCCGTACTTAAAAGGAAAAAACGTAACCCTTATACAATCACTTTGTTGTCCGTCTGTCAAGACCTGTATCTCGGGAACGCGTGAAGGTATCGAGTTGAAATTAAACCCATATACGCAGATCCATTGTCTCTTGCTGCAGAGAGAAAAATCAAACTTCTCAGTTTTCATTAAAAAAAGTTACAGCAGAATATGTGCGTAAAACGCATATTTCGACACACGCAAGGCCATCAAAACATATGGGGTTACCTATAACTGTGAAATTTGGCAAGAAGCATTGTCATATAGTACACATAAAGGGAAAATTCCGAAAACTGTACATTTTTAATTTAATCACAAAAAATAGTGTCTATATGCAGAGAAGGAGGGTCCAAATTTTAAAGTGCTTTAACCGTATCATGTGAAAGGTTTCATTAGTTAGTTAATGACAAGAATGTAAGGATGAGGGAATGTAAAGATGTGTATTGTTTCTTGTAACGTACTAAAAGAAAATAATTCTGGTGATTTTTTTATATTCACCATAGCTCTGATGTAAAAACTAAGAACTTGTACCTAATTAGTAGCCTCGTAATTTATAGGTATAAATGTATAGTTTATTTAAGTATTTTGGCTGTAAGGTTTCCTAAAAATATAAAATAAAGAAATACCTAAATATACAGACACATGGACATTTACAGTAGGACATAGAAATAGGAATTAATTAAAATTATGCAATAACAAATAACGAATTATCCTGAGTCTCTTCTATTCGGTTTTAGTTCTTGTGGAAGGTAATAAAACGTCTCCAGAAATCAAATGACTCTGAGCTTTATCTCCTGACAATAAATGTCAGTTTTGTTGTTAATGCGATCGGTAACAATGATTACCAAATCGTTTCGTCTCTTGTTGGACGATGTTAGTTGGATCCTTCTAGTGCTTCTAGGTTTCAGATAAAAACTTAATTTTGATTTAAGCACGTTTTATGGCAAAAAAAAAACTTATGTGGGAAGTTCCTACCTATTCTTCAGTTTTTTTTGCATACACGATTTTCGGTAAGTCTATTTAGTAGTAATTATGTTCGAAATGTATGCGTGAATGAGACAGATATAGTACTATCGATAGCGTCTTAAAAATTGTAATAATAGAACGTTTAAAACAATTTTAAATTAACGTGTTTGATGCATATAATAGAAAATGCAGAGGGTGTTATATAATAACTATAGTATGTATATAAAATAAATCGCTTTCAAAACAATAAAATTTACTAAAAAGGGAGAATTTAATAACTTTCTTAGAAAAAAAATGGCGTCTATGTAAGTAGGTCCCATAGAATAACTTATTTGGAGTCGGTGCCAGTCCTTAACTATCACCAACTAATTATCCTAGGGTGGCACCGACCTCAAACAAAAGCTGGTTTCGAATTTAGAATCTCCTTTTTGTGATATCCATTAAATATAGCTAAAATGAAAAATAAATATAAAACACAATAAACAACACCGGCTCTGGAAAATTCTAGAGACGAAGAGCATCTCGCTTCAATTGAAATCTATAAATCACGAATACATTTTCTTGAGAGAGATAATGTTTTCATCTTTTTCGCCGTTTTCTCGTTTTCATTCCTCCACCTTTCATACCAATATTAATATAAAAAAAAAACGATTTCTTCCGAGTTAATTTTCCTACAAACCGTTCCAAAATACAGAGGTCGTAATTTCTGTTTTCCCGAAACATTTTCCCAAAACACAATAGGTGTCGGGAAACAGCACAATGGGTCGAAACCGGTCCACCTGTCCAAAAATAAATTGCGAGCAGACGCACAAAGGGTCTCTTCAACGCATTAAACAGATTGCGAATGCGAAAATCTTGACACTTTTAACTGGGAGGGTTCCGTACAAGTTTTGGAAACCCCGTCACGTTGACCAGTGTTACGAGAGCTCTGTGGTCAGAGCCTTTATAGCATGAATGGGTTTGATATAGGATGTATAGAAGGATAGCTGTTTAGAATTCAATCAATGATTCTTTTAGAATTTTTTTATAGGTAATTTTGAGAAACAAATTTCAGTACTTTGCGGTTGTGGAAGTTTTTACCGAGGTAATATTTTTCGAATTTACATAATGTGTAAATAATCATATTTTTTCCGACTTACAAAAGAACGAGGTTAAGAATCCGGCTGTATTTTTTTTAATATTTGTTACAGCATATTTTTTGTTTGTTTGAAAGGATATTTTTTTTAGATTAGTTTCATAGAAAATTCATCAAAATGGGTTCGGTAGTTTGATTCTAAAAAGAAAATTTTACGTTTGAAGTTGGTTTTTAGTTTTTTTTAAACTGTAATTTTTATATGAAATATATCTACGTTTGATCACCAGCTCGCCTGATGGTACGCAACAAAAACTTGGATATCCAAGTTTTTTTTATTTGTAGTATAATAAAGGCTGTAAGTATTTATACAATTATTAAATAAATAAATTTATTTACTAATACTATTAATTTATTTACCCATTTAGGAACATATAGTTCTTCATATAATGGTCACGACTGGTCCCCTAATCTCAGCGTTCCTCAAGCTTCATTATTCTAATTGCTTTTTCATTGGAAGTGGAATCCTCGACGAGTGGCACTCACTTTGCGAAAATGCGATAATTAAATTATTCTTCCGTTCGCATGAGTTTTGGAGATTATTTGGCATAACAGGCTCCGTGGGAGGCCCGCTGTTGTTTCCTATCACGTATTTACACGGTACAAGTTTATGGAGCGCATCTGTGGTGTGTTGTAGGACTTTATGGAACACTGTGATAAAAGTATGTTGCGGTGTTAAAAGATGTAGAGACAAAGATATACATGTTTAGATGGTTCCGACAATTATGTGAGAGAATAGATGAAAGAAGACTTAAGTATATAGCTAAAGTGGAGAAACGTTTTCGCGCGTTCTTCTATGCAATTAGGATAAAACGTACTATTATCGAATTTCAATGATTGTTTTTCTGATTGGAATCACACCATGTCCCTACAGTTTGCTTTTTTTTCTTCAAATATCGTTGTAACTTCAAAGTAAAAAATATGCTTTTGTGTTTTATGAGGTAGGTAAGTATGACGTAAATAGTTATTACTGATTTCAATTCCATGGTATTTCCTACGTTGTAAACATTGTAAATATCGCGCGATCTTTTGACTTGTAAATTACGCGTTTTTCATACAAAAATGGTATAAAAATGTAAAAATTTACTCAAATTTTTATATTCTGTCAAGTCAGTAATACCCTTCAATAAATGCGTCAGCATGAGAAGTCTGTTTTTTTACAAATTGCATGCCCCTGCGTCGTGACTCGTGATGCAGCCAATGCCGCCAATCCAAGTATCATGAAATGGCGGCACCACACTGTGAACAATATAGCCGGAGTACTGCGCTCATTCATCAGAACTCATGCAGTTTGTTTAAGGGCGAGGACTCACCGAAGGAAAATTCTGGCTGTCAAGAGCATGCCCATAATATCAAAGAAACTGCCTGCATTCGCATTTCTCGCAGCAAACTGTACTTTGTTACTTTTAAGGTGTGTTCAATAAAGAGTTTATCGATATATCTATCTAGTTTCAATTTTAATCTATCTAGTTTCAATTGCTGTTCTACTACTACGCATAGGTATATATTAGGCAAGTAAGTACATGTAGCGTGCCCGTGTAATTCTAGGCGACAAACGCCCACGCTACGGTGCTTAGTCTCTGCTATAAAATCCTATTCTGCAATTGAACTTTAACTGTATCTTCTTTTCTATCTTTTTTTCTACTCATATTTGAATTCTGTAGCTTCTGTAGGTCATGTACTTCCGTAGTAGCATAAAAACGTACACTCAACAGCATATCCAGCGTAAGTTACAGCATGAAAATAGGCCTTATGCAGTCGGGTATTTTGTTCTTCTTTTGATATATTACATACTTGTATAATACTTACACACACTCAAATAAACTTATTTGAGTGTGTCCACATCCTTACCGGCGACCTGATGATTTGTTATGATCGCCTCTCCTGCGCAGCGGGCGTCCAAAAACTGCATTAACTCCCCGACCACCGCGACCAAACCAATTTAAACTTTACCCCAACATATCTAGTTTCAAATTTGTTTAAAACAACTGCCGAAATCGCAATGCAAACGAAACTAAATGGCGCTGCTGTTACAATTAAAGAGAAGATAATGAAATAGAAAGCATTTCACGTTTTGAACTTTAATTGAAGATTGTAAAGTTCAAAATGCGTTGTTAAACGAAATTCAAAATTAAATGTTGGCTAGTAACATCTCTGTTCCGTATAATAATTTTCTTTGTTAAGACAAGAGTGAATAATTTATTCTATTTTAACCGCCGGTGTTTTATTTATAAAGTTACAGGTTTTATAAAATTAATCACTGGTAAAGGTTTAATGGCGAATGAGGATCTTAATAGCAGATTATCACAGGATTGCGTTTAATATAAGAGTCATAATTTATAACATATATTGTCACTTTACCTGCAGTTTTTAAATTAAATCACGTGTTGCGATGTTTTTATCTGTTTTTAGGGCTCCATATCTCAAAAAGAAAACAAGTAGGTATATAAAAGAAATACAAAATACCCGACTGCATAAGAGTTATATTCGTTTTGTAATTTACGCTCGATATGCTGTGGAGCGTACGTTTTTGTAAGAAAGTATGTGCAAAGCTACTTTATAATTCATATGAACATTCGTTTGAACAGCTTTTGTAAAATCACTTAAATTTGTGTCGAAAAACTTCGTTGGAGATTATATGTATATAGGGTTGGAGATAGGAGAAAAAGCGCATTTCTTTTATTTTTTGAGAGTTTTATTATTATTATTACAATAAAACCGGACAAGTGCGAGTCAGACTCGCTCACCGAGGGTTCCGTACATATTAGTAGATAAAAGGGAGAAATCATATATATTTTTTATATTTTCCTTATTATACCGAAAAATATTTAAAAACCTGTTTTAGCTTGAGCTAATGAAGATCTTTCATAAATGATACCTCATATGATACGGTTAAGGCACTTTAAAATTTGGACCTCATACCTTGCATAAAGATACTATTTTTTGTGATTAAACTAAACATGTAAACTTTTCGGATTTTTTCCTATATGTGAACTATGACACAATGCTTCTTGCCAAATTTCATATTTCTAGGTCAACGGGAAATACCCCATAGGTTTTGATTCCGTTGTGAGTGTCGAAATGTGCGTTTTTTTACAACTTATTCGGCTGTAACTTTACTTCCGAAAACTGAGAAATTTGATTCATTCTTTCTGCAGCAAGAGACTATGGATCTGCGTATATGGTTTTAGTTTCAACACGATACCTTCACGCGTCCCGAGATACAGGTAGGTACACCTGGACGGACGGACGGACAGACGGACAACAAAGTGATCCTATAAGGGTTCCGTTTTTTCCTTTTAAGGTACGAAACCCTAAAAACGTTTAACTAATGTTACAATCCCGCTGTGTCCGGCCTTAATGGAGAATAATTATGTTTAGTTCGAAACTAGTTACGAAACTATAGTTACGTATGCGGCCGAAGCGGAATTATTACGAGATGCATTCGTTTATTATTCGTATATATTTAGTGTAAATTATATTATATTTTATTATTTTATTTTTTATTTTATTAATTATATTATATTTTGTAGCCTGTGAACTTATTTAAATTATAGTATTTAATGTAAATAAACACAACGGGTCACTCACGTCTGTTTTGAGACAGTCGGTGATGCGCATCTCGCGTGGGAGGCGCATCATCGACTCATAAACCGAGAGCGACGTTTGCGCTACTCTTTTGAAAAATACCGCCGAATGAGGTTGAAACTGTAGTCAGATTTTTCTACTAGAAACAGACGTGAGTGACCCGTATTTAAAATGTGTGAAAACCACGCTAGTTTCCATAGTTATCTATTGTCACAAAAATGGTCACAGTTACAATCTGTCTACATACTCGTAGTATATGTGTACAATCTACTGCACAGCAAATGAAAATTCCATGGTATGAGTAACGCGAAGCAATTATCCCGCAAATAGCGTTCTAGTCGTCCTCGACGCATGGCGCGCCGATAAATCTACGCTTCCAGGGAAAATATTAGACAATCCTGGCAACATTCATCTTCAGTTACATGTACGCTTCGTTTTGTAGAACCAGTAGATTACTATTTATGTCTTTTGTGCCAGTAGTTTGGCGGAATAATAAATAAATATAAAATACTACAATACTTAAATATTGGCAGTTATTTCACACCGCATCATCTTGCCCAAACATAGCAAAGCTTGTATCATGGGCTGGGCACAACAACACTTTATTTAAATTCAATACAATAAGTATTTTGCTCAAAGGCTAAGTTTAGCCATACAATGAGGAAACGCTACCAGTGTCCTGGGAACCTTATCGCACGGTGGAATATTGGATGAATATTTGTTTTATAACAAGTTATAGTTTTAAGTTTTTTTAATAGTTTTATGTAAATAATAGAAAAAATTGTATATACTACATAGTTATGTTTTGATTGAAATTAGTTTAATTAGTTGACTGGCCTTGTGACTCAGTTGGTAGCATGTCTGCCTGCTCGTGCCTGGTCGTGGGTTCGATCCCCACCCAGAGAAAACATTTGGGTGATGAGCATGGATGTTTGTTCTGTGTCTGGGTGTTTCTATAATATTATCATATTTATACATTTACAACAAAAAAAGTATATATGTATTCTATCAGCCATCTAGTTCCATAGTACAAGCTTTGTTTAGTTTGGGCTAGATGGTGTTGTGTGAAATGTCCACAAATATTTATTTATTTAATTTGTTAGCTACTGATTAATTCAAACTTGTGAAAAATTCTAACCTCAATATGTTTAGGTTCAAATCCCATCAATGACATTTCTGTCATTTTGGTGTAAGAAAAAATTGGAAATAAATCAACCTAAAATGGAGGCAGAAAAGTTTCTAGCGCTTGGATGGATAGAAATTGATGTAGGACTGGATGTAGTGTAGACTTGAGCTGAGAGCCAGAACTCATTCTAGCTGTTTTTATTATATTTTTCAACCAGTTGCAATCCCCATAAAAATGTTGTTGGTTGAACGTTTAATTTTTAGGCAATATTTTATTCGGTCTTAATTTCACTTTTTAAATTCCCTACCGATTTTATCCGATTTAATTGTTCTAATCTTTCCAATTTTCAGCTAAGAACAAGTCCCGAGGTTCCTTCAAAAATTACCCATTTCTATATCCAAGCGACAGTTCAACCCTTTAATATCTCAGCATTACGCATCTCAGCAACTTACAAATGTAGATGAAACGGAGGCGCCATTATCGCAATATCTTAAAAAATGTAAGAATAAATTTAGTTCTACTTTTTGGCGGGATGTATAAGATAAGTTCGTCGGTTTGCAAGGTTGATAGGCCTCCCTGGGGAGGTATCTCATCCTTCATTGGCTTGTCTGATTAATTGCTTCGTTTGAGGAACAAATTGATGTTATTACTTGAGAGTTTTATTTGTTTAGTTTTACGAATGGGATTGGGAATACGTGGCTGGGATAAGTGAGAAGAAAAGAGATACTTACGCAGCGAAATAAAAAAATATTATTCAATTGACCTACTGAAATGTTAAAAAAAATAAGGGGTTATCGCGTATATTTTACCTGCTTATTCAATCGAATTGTACCATGATCTCTTATTGCTGCTCAAAGTTGGCTCGCGCTTGTTATAACTTATTTTTTCTACATTATAGAGCACGAGTTTTTTTTTTTATTTCTTTATTGAGTAGGTAATAAAAAATCACAATTCAAAGTTTGTTCACTTAGACTTTTGTCTTGACCTACAGAAATTTAAATGTTGCCACATGGTAATCATCATAGGCGATGCGCAAGTAAAAGAACCTAAGTATGAAATCTTTAAATTTTAAAATACGATTAAGAATGTTGAGCGCAGCCATAGAATCAAGAAGGCACGGAAAATAAAAATATCCGAGTAATATAAGTATTTCGGATTGTCACTATGCGCTGGAAGTGGATTGTGAATAGTAATTATTTATGTTATTTTTTACGCTGCTGATAATGAACAGGATGAAATAATATAAATCCTAATAGAATAGGAAAATTGGTTATGGTGAAACAAAATTAGCATTCTGCAAAAATACTGTAATGTTTTGTAATTTTGTAGACTGTAATATTATTTATTTACTTTCATGGGAGTATTTATTATACAGGACAAGAGCTATAATTATGACTCAAAAAATATAGTTCAATGGGTAGAAGCTATAAAATTATATTCCCATATTTTCAGAAAACGGCTCCAGGTAGTATGTTAGTATGTACAAACTAATCTATATATAGCTAAAGAGCTAAATTATACAGCCATATAACTAGTTACACAGTTATCATAAATGAGCCGTCGAACCAGTGAAGGCGCTGATAAGCGGAACCGTTCGCAGAACACTCAGGGCCGGTCCCGAAAATCAATCAGCCGGCACAAAGGGCGATCTTTCAATTTGGCCATTGTACGCCTCGATAGATTAACTTTTTAATCCCCTCGGAGGTGAAGCCTCTTAGATTAGTGAAAATGACAGAGATACAACTCTAACGACATGAATTAATTTTATTGTGTAATTTGTTACATGACTTGAAAAACCATACAACTTGACTGATAAAGCAGTTACGTTCGATTTCGAATCATTTTAAAGTGGTACAGCGTAATTTTTTAAAGTTTTTTATGCAAGATAGATCTACTATTCACCACCAACTCGCCTGATGTTAAGCGACGGTGTGGCCGAGGTTAGAGCACGTCGATCTAGAAGATATCTATTCACTCTAGCCTTGAAAATTGTAAGATTGTAGTTCTTAGGAAACAGGGTTTCAAAAATCCATACTCGACGATTTCGATCCACATTCTTGATGCGACCTACCGCACAGTCTGGAATGGAATTCTTTGCTTTCTATGTTTCCTGAGAACTACAATCTTGGGTAAATCTTCTAGATCTGAGAGTAAATCTTCTAGATCTACGAGCTCCATCATCAGCCATGCCGTTGATTAACACCAGGCAAGTTTAGGGGCAATTGTAGATCTAATATAAAAATAAATAAATGGTCAGAAGGTCAGGTTTATCTCCGTAATACACGGTGACAGGTTCAAGCAAGTGACAATTTTCAGTCTTACAGGTGTAAGTTTTATTCTAATTGTGTTCTCTCTGTAATATTCTGTGTTCGGGTGGGCTAGCTCCCCTTCGGGACCACAATACATCGGGCCTTCGCGACTTGATTAATAGATCTTTACCTGAATTACAGGGACCGAACGCGAATTAAAGAAAGGGTTTAAGGGCTTTTTGTGGGGCCAATCGTTAAGCCATGACGGCCCTTCGGGAGCAAGAAACCTCTTAGGAGCTACTTAAGGCTTTAAGAACATTTTCATTTAATTTTTATTCTATGTAGTAGAATATATGTTTGATTATCAACTCTCATCAAGGAAAGTGACGTTGTGGTCGATGATGGCTTCATCTTCGACATAGCTCTAGAAAATACTTATTCACTTTATTTTGATTTTCATTCTAGTACGACCATCGTCCGTCTCGTTCGCGCATAGCCGCATACTTACCCACATTTTTGTAGGTATAAAATGACTGCATGAACTTATAAAACTGTTGTTTGTAGAATTAGAAAACAACATCACATATATTCGACAAAAATTTCAATTTGATTCAAGTTAATTTTCATACATAAAAATTATTAACACCTAAAAATATACGCGTCGACTTGAGAACCTCCTCCGTTTTTTCGTCGGTTAAAAAATGATTTTTAACTATGAAAATTATCTTGGATCAAATCGTTTTTTTTTTCTAAAACTACGGGCTGTTAAGATGGAAGCAAATCTGTTCGTATGAGTTGGTAGCATATCTACTAATAATAGATAGTGGTGATGAGTTTCCTGCCTTTTCCTAATGTGAAGGAGGGGAGGAGGAGGTAGGTCCTCCTCCTCCCGTTTTGAAAATCAACAATTTTTTGGGTTGCGTACCTCAATAGGAAAAAACGGAGCCCTTATAGGATCACTTTGTTGTCCGTCTGTCCGTCCGTCTGTCCGGGTGTCAAGACCTTTATCTCGGGAACGCGTGAAGGTATCGAATTGAAATTAAAACCATGTACGCAGATTTATAGTATCTTGCTGCAAAAAGAAAAATAAAAATCTCAGTTTTCGTAAAAAAAGTTACAGCCGAATATGTCGTAAAAAACGCACATTTCGACACTCACAGAGGAATCAAAACCTATGGGGTACTTCCCGTTGACCTAGAACTCTGAAATTTGGCAAGAAGCATTGTGTTAGAGTACACATATAGGAAAAAAAACGAAAACTGGACATTTTTAATTTAAAGATAAAAAAATAGTATCTCTATGCAAGGAATGAGGGCCCAAATTTTAAAGTGAATTAAGGTCTCTACCCATTACACCGTATCATACCATGACCGTGCTATGAACGTGTCAGGCAAAAAAGTTCTTTTTATTGAAAAGTATGGGACTATGCTCACTAGACCGTTCCGTCACTAACTAACCAACAACGTCGCGTGTCATGCACGGAGCGGCAACTATTCTCGATGAGAATATTTTGCCGGTGCTGATACGCTTTTGCAAACGGGTTTTAGCCGCGTATGATGACCGTTACAAAAGCGTTACCAACGCGTTGCGCGTAGGAAAAGCTTGCTGCGTAAACACACAGCAAGCTTTTCCTTAGTTGATAGACATTCTCTAAAACTAGTGTTTCTTCTCAAAATGTCATTGTGAATGTTTTTCAATAACATATTGAATTGGAATTGAGACATTCGGAAATACTGGAAAAACTTTTCTTCATCATCAACTAAATGCCTAAATAATGTCCAATATTCCCCTTTGAAAAAAAATGAAAAAATGAAAAAATATTTATTTCCAAAAGTAAAAGCATACAAATTGAGTTAAATAGTGATTTCCGCACTAGGCCGAGCCTGTGCTGCGGAAATCTAATACGATTTCTTAGTTCGATTTTCACCTCTAATTGAACGAACTGTTTAATTAATTAAAAATTAGCTTTCTAACCATAAATCATAAATTTTGTGTCCTTAAAATTACATAATATTTAGTAAAATTAAGATGTATAATTTCTTTGTTTTTTTTTTCTTTTATAGAATCGTGAATCCAGTAGCGTCGAGTTCTTGTTGTACGTTCTTCTTCATCCAATATTATGGCAATCATTGCCAACTGTCTAGCGGTTCTTCTAATAGCCATACTTATATAGTGACATAAAAGCACACGTCCGCTACAATCTGATATGCACATAAGAATGACGGATTCCGAATCAACTACGTTACACACGGACATCGTACGGGTTGTATGCGGTCATCATACGCTTTACAAACGGGTACAGAACGCCGTCGATCCGTACAGTGAGCAAGGTAGACCGTGTCGTATTATTTTCGTGTCTGACACGTTCATAGCGCGGTCATGGTATGATACGGTGTAATGGGTAAAGACCTTTAACCGTATCATGTGGGGTATCATATGAAAGAGCCTCATTAGCATAAGCTAAAACAGGTTTTTAGACATTCTTCGCCCCCTGCAGACCCTTCACTTCAGCTGGGAACCAAAACTTTTTAGGCGAATTTTAATTAAGTACAGAGTGGCCGCGCAAAGCAACGTTGACTGCTTCAAACGCTGGTTTACTGACTACTACAAAATGAACGGGACGGTTACTCGGATCCGAGTGGGTGCTACTATGGGGCTATAGTCCACTCGGATTCGAGTGGTGAGCAAGGAATGTGTCAAATATTTTTCGTTTTATGAAGGAAAATATAAAAAAAAAAAATATGATTTCCCCCTTTTATTTAGTTTGTACGGAACCCTCGGTGGGCGAGTCTGACTCGCACTTGTCCGGTTTTTTTATTACATAATAATACACGTATAAGTACATAATAACGCAAAGCTAACTTAGGACGTATTCTCCGTGATTGAACAAAGTGAATACGACTTAAGTTCCATTATCACATTCTTGATCTAGGAAGATCATCATCATCAGCTCAGCCACAAGAAGTCCACTGCTGGGCATAGGCCTCCCCCATGGATTTACAAAAAGATCTGATGGAAGCGGCCTGCATCCAGCGTATTCCTGCCACTTGTATGATATCCTCTGTCCACCTAGTGGCTGGTCTTCCTACGCTGCGCTTGCCGGTTCGTGGTCTCCATTCGAGAACTTTTCGGCCCCATCGGCCGTTAGCCTAGGTCGGTATGTCGATCTAGGAAGATGAGGTGGAAAAATTCTTGGTGTTAGTTCTGGATTTTCCTTCTGATTTATCGCGTAGGTATATTTCATATAATTTTATGACCTCACGTTTCGGATACTTTGCAGTGCCGACACAATTGTGTAACGTATAATCACCTGCGACGACAAATGAGTAACAAATGCGAATATCTTAGAAAACAGTTTTGTATAGAAATCCAACGATGACATAGACAAGACAGATTTACGACGTACTTCTACAGTCCATAGTATCTCCACATTCCACAGTCGTTACCACTTTATACACACCACGATAATCGTAATTGATTGATACTACCGCTGGATAGTAAAAAATAATTGAATCTGCATCAATTAAGTAATAAATTTAACAGATTATACATTTTACAGCCACCGGGAAGTTTATCGGTTCGGTAATGTATAGAAGCTTTTAGCGGGAACATAAAATCTGTAATATGTATCGAAAGTGCTTATTATGGAGAGTGGAAAGTGGAAAGGATAATGTGTAGAGTTATTTTACGACAACCGGCTTGTATCGGACATATTGTTGTATATCGGTCGTATTGATTACTAGTTTTTACCCGACTGAGCAAGAAGGGCTGTTTTTTGAGTGTATGTATGCTTGTACGTATACATGCCACTATATTATCTCCTAAGCGACTAGATAGTTTTTTATGTTACTAAGTATATTATCTACTAAACGGCTTGACTGATTTTGATGTGCGAAGTGTCATTAGATTCGTCTTTACTCCCCGAGTGCCATATAAGGCTACATTTATTTGTAATAATATTAATAGTAAGACAGTAGGCAAGGCAGTCATCCTGAACACGGCGCGTATTGTCAGGAGGTTCCACACTCAGACCTTATCACCAGTATCTTGAGTAGCTTGAGATCTGCCCCGCTGCCGGCGGGACCCTAGGTTTAAGTTTTTATAAATTTATATTTTTATTGTAAAAAACTTAAACTTATTTTTATTGTAATTAAATAAATGATAATAATAATATAACTCTAGCAAAAAGAAAGAAAAGTGCTTTTTCATAGCCTCCAACGAGCCTCTTCATAAAAAATAAGTGAATTATAATGTTCAAATGTTTTAAAAAGAATTTTCATTATTTTATTTTAAATTATTTAAATAAATTATTCTGTAGCTCTGTGCATACTTTCTCGCAAAAACGTACACTCAACATTATATCATACGTAACGTAGGCGTAAGTAGCACAACGAATGTCTCCCTTATGCAGTATTTGTCGGGTATTTGGTTTTTCTTCTGACATGGATACCTACTTGTTGATGGAATTGCCCCGTCAATTAAAAATGAACTTATGATTTAAATCTTAGATAAATCATACAACCCTGTAATAACCTTGGTAACACCAAGCCAAGTTTGGTCAAGATTGATCAGGAAATATTACATGTAAAAGAAACGTACAAATACACAAACAGAAACAAAATCAGTCCTGAAAAAGAGATGCTTCACTCATTCGGTCAATTACATTTTTGTTCATCATTCACTCGTTCACTGTACTCAGTTAATCTCACACACCACAAACACACGTAAGGACACACATTTAATACGATTATCCCTAATTTCCCGTTTTCCGGAGAACGGCACCGGAACCGTCCCAACAAAACGGCCATTATTCAAAATAAGGCCCGAAGTGTTTTGTACCACATCGGACAAGCCGCGAATGCAAGAAATGGACTAGGCCAAATTTTCACTGAAGCTTACTAAAACATACAAAGGTAAACCTTAATTTAAGGTTCATAAGGTTTATTTTAATGAGCACTTTAGAGATTCAAGAAGTGTATTTGTATAGTTTAATGTGATGGAAAGGAATTGGTTTGCTCTCGCCTGTTGAGGGTTCAGTTGGGATGTTATTTTTGATTTAAAGTTATTAGAATGGAGATAGTGGAAATGTTCGGACCTTTAGTTTTGGTTTCTGGAATAATATCTGTGTTGTGATTAGTATTAGTACAAGGTTATTGCGGAATTCTGTGGGAATGGTTTTCAATTTGATAAACAATCATCGGATATCTTCAACAGAGTTTTTTAAATGACCCCATGTTAATAAGAAGTCCACTGCTTGACGTAGGCCACCCGCATGGATTAAAAAAAACAACGGGTTGCAATCCGGAAGTGCCGGCAGAAGTGAAAACTAAAAAAAAATTTTGCAAAAGCGCCATCAAGCACGTTGGTCTGGAACTAGACTATACAGCGCCATCTAGTACGTTGGTCTGGAACTAGACTATACAGCGCCATCTAATACGTTGGTCTGGAACTAGACTATACAGCGCCATCTAATACGTTGGTCTGGAACTAACACACACTCGCGCAAGCGCCCTGCGCCGTCTTAGGACTACGAATTATCGTCCGACCTTTTGTCCTAGGTAGACATATTCGCCAACAACTTCAAGAGCTGACCTCCTGTCAATGCAGGCCAGTATTACATCTTACCCTCCAAAACATAATAACTCTCTAATATCCTCTCCCTCCCACCTAACCCTCTAGCCACGGTCAAATGTGGCGTCAAACGGCACCTGGTCTTTGATGTTCGGCCTGCTCCGTAATAGAAAATATATATAGGCGTGATTATACGTACGTATGCATGTAACATAAAAGAGGCAAATAAAGTACAGATAAATAATAAAATCATAGCTTAAAGAACAGACTTCAAATTGTGCAATTTTGTTTTAAAAACTAAACTACTGAACCGATTCTTTAAAAAATATTCTAGTCGGTTCATATATGACGGAGTTAAGCGATAACAAAAATAAAATAAAAATACAGCCGAATAGTCGAAGTCGGTAAAAAAAATTAAAAAAATTGCATTATACAAGCAACAACAACAACAACAAATAACAATAATTATGTATAACAATAATTATTCATCTCACTACTCACCGACCGAATAACTATTCATCTCATTGACCGTGAAACGAGAGCAACAGAGGCCGAAACGAAAATGGCTATTTACTTCATATAGAACGATCGAGAACGCGTGGAAGAAAAAACTGTCACGAGCTAAAAGTAAAAAGCACGACCTCCATACAAAACGATTGGGCAGATTTCCCACAGAGGAATTACCATCGAAATGTGCACTAAACGAGTCCCCAAATGACATAGGCGTTTACTGGGGTCCCGCAGTTTCGCGCCAGGCGAACAAAGCCGGCCACTTGAGGTTTATCTACCCATCTGCCATATTGTGCGTTTCAGCGGCCTGTTACGAACACTGAAACGTTTGTTACGGAGGGATATACGGAGTGATTTTACGGACGCTAACGCCGGCGTTAAGAATCTGTAGCTCAACTATCATCCGTCTTGCTCGCGCATACAATCATTTTTGAAGATATGACTGAATGAACTTTTAATCCAAACACTAGAAAGCTACATTACAAATTATTGTAAAATATTTAATTTTGATCCAAGTTAATTTTCATGGATAAAAATAATTTTATGTTAGTAATTTGTAAAAATATTTTTTTATGTATGAAAATTAACTTGGATTCAAATAAAATATTTGTCGATAATTTGTCATATTGTTTTCTAGTGTGCGGATTAATGTTTTTTTATAAATTCATTCAGTCATTTTATGTCTTCAAAAATGTTGGTATGCGCGAGCGAGACGAATGATGATCAATGATGATGAACTACAGACTCTTAAGTGGTACCATTGATAAGCAAAGGCACACTAAGTTCGTGCACATAGGTACATAGCTAAATAGTTAAAGTTTAAGCTTAGTAGGTCAATTATACGTATAGCTTCGCTTTGTATAGAGTGTAGATAAATCAATCCACTGCGAACCACTCGCGCTACTCGTATGTACGGGCATATGAAATTGTAATGCGTTGCCACTTCGTATTATACATTATATTTTGATTTCGGAATCTTAGCTTTACGTGAATGAGGAATACGCTTCCTGAGTAGGCCTTGTTCGATTGTACGGATTTTGTTATTACCCGTCACCACGGAGGCAGTTTAGTAAAAATACTAACTTATTTAACATTTTTGCGAAAAATTAGCTGGTCCGCAGACTTCGGCGCAGGTCAATAAACTTTGTTTCTGAATAGCGGATTTTGTTCTCATTACAACTCACAGAGCAAAATAAAAATATCACAGAGGCTATTTAAATTAAGTAGTTTCCGGGTTAAAACAATTAATCATATATATTTGGAGGTATCTTATATGCACAAATGCTGTATGTACAAATCAAAACTCAAAACGAATCACACCTGTAATAATATTTCAACTTTTTAGCGCGCAATACGCGCCCGTATATTTCCTATAAAGGCTTTCTCTGCAATAAAATTTGCATAACTACGTTCGTCGACACCATCGCGGCTTCTTATTAAATTTCCACCCCTCCAAAAGTCATTAATGGTTTGTATTTAACCACCTACCGATGTTATCATCCCATAAATCATGAGGTATCAACCGTACGTGCCGTGAGACGCCTTTATTACAGCCTCAAGATGGTATAATTTCCAAGATATATCCTTCGAGGATATATCCATGGAGGATCTACGGAACCCCATGGCCTGGATTAAGGATAATCTTTTGTTTATACGTTATTTTTACGGAAGGTCACTAATAAATCTGCGGATTATGTATCTGCTTGCTAAATTACGGAAGTGTCTTTTGGGGAAGAAAAACAGCGTTGTGTTCTTTTGTTCTGGACATGAAAGGGCACATCTGTCTAATTTTAAAATATATAATGAAGGTTTTATTACGGTGAGGTATTTTGTATGCGTGCTTCATCTTCTGTCAAAACGTCTTTTTAATAGGTTTATACTAAATGGTTTACATTTCTAATATGCACAACCAAGATTCGTTGGTAGTCGACTTTATTTGTTTTTGAGAGATTCAATATTAAAATGGGTAGTTTTAAAACCAAAGTGAATAGGTATTGTCTAAGTCTATGCGCTTCATCTTTGATCGCATCATGGCTTTCCAACAGGCTAGTTGGTGGTTATACGTTATTCGCATTAAAAAATTATGTATTTTTATAAACGAACGCGAATTTAATCACTTTTGCCAAGTTGCAAAAACTTTCAGCTACATGGAATGTCGATGTTTAATAACAGTGGTTATAGATAGTTATGCTAGAAAGTATTTAAATATACAGTAGGACGAATAGATTTGTAACTCATAACCAAATTCTCGTCATTGCGCGAGAACCAAAGCTTGCCAACATGATTCAACGCACGAATCCACCCACAGGCCTGATTCCGACTGCACATGTCACGAACATCAAACAAGCGCGATAACCGAACAGACAGACCGTATCGCATTACAATACATTACCATCCACTCGTCTATCGACTGCCAATCAATATGGACACACTGACGCGCATCGCAATACTACTTACTCTCATCAACGTAACTTCACCGTCAATAGTAAAATGGCTACCCAATTCCAGTTTTAACCTACCCGGGAATTTCAAAGATGGTAAACTTCCATGCTCGAAGAAAACCGTCGTGTTCCCCAAATCTATATCGGGATCTGTCGGATTAGAATCTATAATGGATGTCGGAGCTCTTATTCTACCCGATGATGGCGAACTTGTTCTGGAAAACGCTGTTATATCCCTTGGACAAGAGATAGGTGACAGCAACTGCACAGATGGAAACTCTTACTACCTGGATAAATCGAAATCTTCGTGGAATCAAGCTGGAGTTTGGAGCTCACCAAGATTCAATGAAGCGACTCCTGATACCGAGAAAGTTCCGTGTTATGACGACATCGTGGTGTTTCCAGAAAACGTTAAGTACACCGTGCAACTTCCGGATAGCCAGCAGTTTGTCCGCGGTCTCAGCATCGGTAACGATTCATATTCAACAGATTCTTTCAGAGATTACATTCGGGGCCAATCTGATCAAATGGGACAGTTTGTGCTGAACTATTACTTTTCGACAGGAGTCGACGTTAAAGGAGACACCACTTGCCAGGATACTTTCGGATGTCCTTGCCAACGATACCCTCTCGAAATAGACTGCTCAGTCAAATACTGTCCAATACCTCAGTGCGTCTTCCCTATCAAACCTGAAGGCTACTGCTGTTCTTTTTGCGGTGGTTTCATTACATTTCCTGTTGACGAAGGCTTCGATATGATTTCTTTCAAAGAACTAGTGGAAAAAACCACCGATGTGTACGGAAATAGTGTAGTTTATCACATCGGATTCCCAATAATCCAGCCCACCCGCAAAATTCAGTTGGTTATCGTGGACAAAGGGGAGTATACCGGAAATAGTGCGGAAGCAATCACCTTGATTGACAGTAATGTATTAAACCATTGGTATAAGGGAGAAAAATTGGCTCAAATTAGTGGTTCGCCTTTGTCTAAGAAGGGTTTGAGTGTGAAAATCGGCCTTTCTATGTTCTTTGTGGTAGCTTCAGTGCTGGGATTGATATATTTGTATTATTATAAGTTGCCTAACGTGACTTTTCCTGTGGGATCTAGGATGTCGAGGCCTGGAGCGATGTTCTCCAGGTTCAAATATAGATCTGAGAGTGTGGTTTCTTTGACAAGAAGAGATTCGGTGCTGGCGACTCCTCGTACTGCGTTTAGAAACCCGTTGTATGACTCTAAAAGGGGGCGTGTGTTGGTGGAAGAATCGAATGTTGAAGAAGAATCTTAATAATTAAAGGTAGACAAAATGTGATGAGAAACAAAGTACTCTTATTATGCAATTTTTAATTGTTGTATTTCCTACTATCAGAATTTGTATGATTTAAATTTCCGTGAAAAAAGTTGTGTCATTTAAAGGGTTACTTATGTCCGTAAAATTTATTGGTTATTTTTTAGGGTTCCGTACCTCAAAAGGAAAAAAACGGAACCCTTATAGGATCACTTTGTTGTCCGTCTGTCCGTCTGTCCATCCGTCCGGGTGTCAAGACCTTTATCTCGAGGACGCGTGAAGGTATCGAGTTGAAATTAAAACCATATACGCAGATCCCATAGTATCTTGCTGCAGAAAGAAAAATCGTAAAAAACGCACATTTCGACACTCACAGAGGAATCAAAACCTATGGGGTACTTCCCGTTGACCTAGAACTCTGAAATTTGGCAAGAAGCATTGTGTTAGAGTACACATATAGGAAAAATCCGAAATCTGGATCATTCAAAATCATTTTTAATTTAATCACAAAAAAATTGTGTCTCTATGCAAGGAATGAAGGCCCAAATTTTAATGTGAATTAACCGTATCATGTGGGGTATCATATGAAAGAGCCTTATTAGCATGAGCTAAAACAGGGTTTTAACACATTCTTCGCCCCCTGCAGACCCTTCACTTCAGCTGGGAACCAAAACTTTTTAGGGGAATTTTGATTAAGTACAGAGTGGCTGCGCAAAGCAACGTTGACTGCATCAAACGCCGGCGGTTTACTGGCTACTACAAAATGAACGGGTCGCTTGCTCGGATCCGAGTGGGAGGCGCCGCTACTATACCCGCCCCACTCGGATCCGAGTGGTGAGCAAGGAATGTGTTAAATATATTTACGATATATATTTTTCGGTTTATGCAGGAAAATGTAAAAAAAAAATATGATTTCCCCCTTTTATTTAGTTTGTACGGAACCCTCGGTGGGCGAGTCTGACTCTCACTTGTCCGGTTTTTTATTACATCTTGGCAACCAAAAGTTCTATCGGTCAATGTAAAAATGTATTGGTTATTTTTTTATTCCATCTTGGCAACCAAAAGTTCTATCGGTCAATGTAAAAATGTATTGGTTATTTTTTTATTCCATCTTGGCAACCAAAAGTTCTATCGGTCAATGTAAAAAACAATATGTATACAATGTGAAATTTTATTTATTACGTTTACTGTCAAACTGTTATTTTCACCAGTTCAGAAATAGTAAGTTTGCCGAAGATTACCGAATTTTGCAGAAAAAAACACTCTTGAACAAGGGACATTTGGAGCCTGAACTTATAATATCTAAGCTTTGTTCTTGCCATCAATGATGTTAGATAAATATCAGTGCTTGATATGATTAAAACATTTTTATAACTAACGATTTTAAAACCATGGTAATAAAAATCATAATAAAAAAGTTCCGCAGTATATCTTGGTGTTTAACGTTAGAAGAACTAAAATAAATCAAAACCTGTGAGCTTGTATTACAAAGCTAAAACTTCTCCAGTCTCTATGAACAAAAGTTTTGTAATTAAAGCTTGTGGGAGGAATGTACCGAGCGGCGCCGCGGGCGGGGCTTGTATGCAGGCGTAAATCATGCCTACTTGTGTGGATTGCGTTGCATTACGGTATATTATATTGATAATATTACTTTATCGATCCTTTTTCCTATCTAAATAAATAAAATGATTTCTAACTATTCTAATATCCCCTTGATCCCACTCAAGTGATTTTATATTTTTAGGGTTCCGTACACAAAGGGTAAAATCAGGACCCTATTACTAAGACTTCGCTGTCTGTCCGTCCGTCCGTCTGTCACCAGGCTGTAACTCATGAACCGTGATAGTTAGAGAGTTGAAATTTTCACAGATGATATATTTATATTGCGGCTATAACAACAAATACTAAAAAACAGAATAAAATAAATATTTAAGGGAGCTCCCATACAACAAAAATTATTTTTTTGCTCGTTTATGCTTGATATTGATCACGGCAACAGGTAGACGCTTGAAATATTCATAGAATATTGAGTTATATTATTCACTTCAAAAAAAAAAACTTAAATTAAAATAAAATTTATATTTAAGGGGGGCTCCTATACAACAAACGTGTTTTTTTCCGTTTTTATAGATAATGCTACGGAACCCTTCGTGCGCCGAGTCTGACTCGCACTTGGCCGGTTATATTATAGATATCTTCTAGATCGACAAACTCCATCTTCGGCCACATAGTCGATTAACATTATTTGAGTTGGTGTTCAAACGTAGATCTATTTGATGCAAAAAAGAAAAATAACGTCTCATAATCCATTCAAGTCATTTTTTGTACCTTTTAACCGACTTTCAAAAAGAAGGAGGTTCTCAATTCAACTGTATGTTTTTACGCGTATATTCCGCTATTTATGACTTAATTTTGATGATTATTTTTTTGTTTAGTAGGTAATTCAGACGTGGTCCCTAATAAATTACTAGAAAAACATCATCCAAGTAAACGAAATTGAGTATTTTGAAGTCAGTTGCTTCAGGTTTCTAAACTATATAAATAAAGTATACAAAACGTGTATAAAGAAGCGAATACTTTGCCTAAAATCTAAATATATTATTTTTAAGTTTGTAAATTTATCGTTTACTGTCAGATAACCAATCAATACAAAGCTCTACCGGCTTCTTTAAATACCTAACCATCTCCAAATACCCGCAATTTCAAAAGGAATGAAACTCTATACCGCCGAGAGCTCTCTTTGTGCCTCTTCCTGCCTTTGAGGGCTCAATCATGCGGCTTACGCGTATACCACTGCGACAGTAAAACAACTTCGGATATATTAATCCTAACTATCTTAATTAAAATCATAAATCAAAAGTAACTTTGTATTTGTCTTTGTCTGTCGTCAGCCCCGGATCTAGGCAAACTCCCCGAGCGGCAGGTTCAGGGGGCGTCAAAATCATAATTATAATATGATTAAAAATAAATACAAAAATGGTTGTCTATAAAGTCGGTTTACGGACGATAACTTTACGTGATAACGATCCGTCACAAGCCGAACGCTTAGACCGATCGTGCCTCTCTATCGCTTGTTCCGCGCACTCGCTTGCACGCTCGGCTCAGGCGGAACGTGACAATGAGTCATGCTTTTTCGTGCGTGCAGCCGGCGTTCATCGATATATAAGACGTTATCAAGTCAAAAAAAAAAAACTTGCTCCACAAAGCGCCCATACGGAAGCCTGGTTGGCTCACTGTAGACTTTTAAGAAAAAAGGGTTGGCCCCTTAGTAACAGCTGCTGATAATGATGAGTGCAATGACCCCTTAAAGTATTGCTAGTAATTAAAATTTAAGTGTGTGTTCTGTGTCTATTTTACAGTGTTTAGGTATAGATAAACAAGAGTTTAACTCCAACACCCCTTACTGTGTGTTGTCGATAGTGCGGCAACAGTGTAGGGTTTCCACAAAACTGGCGAAGACGCGAACTGTCACCGGTGGTCGTTAATCATTTCTTTTACAACGCGGCTGCGGGAGTCTGACGCTTGTAAGATCTCACCTTTTGGAGTTATGATTACTTCAAATCGATCTTTTTAAAGAAATTCTTAAGTTTTTGAACGCGTTTTGTGAATGACGTGACGAGACGAGAAAGTCGGTCGTTTGACGGTAAATGCTATTTTTGCTATTTTGAGTGATTGGGATCAGCCGAAGACACCATGGAAATGATTATATACCAACCTGTGTTTAGGCTAATGAAGGTCATTGTATTCAAAATTCGCAAAATGCAGCTGTTGCAACAGAAACCATTCGTGAACTTGTATGGATTTGCTGACTGGAGCAAAAGAGGGCAAGTTTGGGGGTTACGACCTTTTTATTATTCAGTATTTAGTTAAACTAAAATTTCGCAACGTAACTACGAAGTGAGACGACGGGAGAACTGTCAAAGTCGAATGACGTTTCAGCAGTGACGTAACAGTTTACGTCAAGACGTCAAACGGCAGATCGTTTGACGTTGACAGTCGTGTCTCCACCAAGAGTGGCGGGAAATTAAAAAATATACACATAAAGTTTATATCCAGTAGATAATTACTACAGTTAAATAATTTTTTATAAGTACAGTATAATTTTTGTCTCGCTCAAACAATTTTATACTCCAAATTTTGATTAAGAAACAACCTTCTAACTTTTAATAAGAACTAGGCAGATAAATTACTTAATAAAATGTTGATATTATGTTAGTGTGTGACCTAAATACGGCAGCCTTACGTCATTCCTGTTTTTATTCCGCCGTCCGTCCACAGGAGTCCGGAGCCCGTGTAAAACACGAAGAAAACGTAAACCTCACGAGCTTCTGTATTTTAATTAAAAATGCGCACCTTAAGTAAACGAATGCGCTTTACTGGATCTTACCACGGCAACTAGAACGCATAAACCGTGTTTTAGTACAAATTTAAACTATGATAGTAAATGAAAAAGCAGGTAAAGCGCGATGCAGTTGTCTCGCTCGCACGTTACAACGTGTGAATATAGGTACTTACTTTTAATTAATTTGCTTTTCCTAAGGTTTGAATCAAACGGTTTAATTCTATGTTTCTAATACATACAGCTAATGAATGTAATACATTGCCGGTGTTTTTGTTTCCTGAGAAATTAATTTTAGGTCTTTTTAAACTTAGTGTGAATAGGTTAACATCTTCTGGGTCTGAGTGCTTCACCTTCGACAACATTGTCGCTTTCCAACAGGCGAGTTGGTGGTCAAATGCAGACATTCGCAAAGAAAAATAAATGTCTTGTGAAAATCGTATAATAAAATATTATCCTCAATTTTCGTTTTGATAACTGTTTTAGTCCAAACGTAGAATTTATTGACGTTTGGGTGATTATTTAAGTGCAAATAATAGTGATAAAAACAAATAATATTGTAAATATATTGTAATGGTGTTCTAGTGAGGCTAAAATAAGTATATTCATCAAATCCAGTGTTTGACGTAACAAAACCTCAAAATCTCCAACAAAACAGATCACTAAAGCTTTGTACGGGCAACACCATTGTTTTCTCCATGATTTATATTTTAAAACTGTCAACAGCAGCGTTTCAAAATCACTGAATAACCTTTGACATATAGCTGAAAGATAAGACGAGTTTGACGCCACTGGTAGGGCCCAAATTATGAAATATGAAAATTTTAAAGAGGATTTTTAGCTTTTGTGTTTCGCCGAGCTAAATGAAAGTGGAGTTTAAAAAATAAATGGCTTAGGAACTGACAGCGTGGGTTTTATTTAAAGGTTGGAAGTTTTGCGGATATTTTTTTGTACAAAAAACGGGAAATAATACTTTGATCAAATGAGGTTGATAGCTGAGAGATGATGGATACGTCATCATTCCTTTCTTCTGTTCTTACTTTGAACGTGACAACGTTTTTAAAATGGCTCCTGCGCCGTCACGCCGGAGTTTATGAAAAATTTGCAATGTGATAATATTTTGTTTTGCCCAGTGTACAATACAGCTAAATGTTGGCCGGCGTTTCGTAGAACGTATTACAGCTTCCAATCTTTCATCCGTCTGAACGTTAGATCAACGTACTCGTATTACAGCTTCCAATCTTCCGTCCGTCTGAACGTTAGATCGTCCTCTTAAGAATTCGTTCATAGCTCGCAGCTATCTCTCTCGCGCGAAAAATGTGATCATTTTGAAACATATAAAATTATTAAGTAGGGGTATTGGAAAAGTGAGATAAGTACGAATTTGTTTATTTAGATGAGAAAAATATTTAATAAACAGTTTTTCTTCGATACCTTTTAAATTGGTTGATGAGTAGGAAAATGTATGTTTTTAGTCGCTAATATAAATGATATCTGAATAAAACTTTTTTAAAATGTTTTTCTATCTAAATAAACATAATTATGGGTCCAACTTGGGAGCTTTCTCACGAAACACAAAAATTGGTTCACAAATGACGAAGAAATTCGTGTACATACATAAAAAAAAAATATACGCTACGAATTGTTAACCTCTTCCTTTTTTGAAGTCGGTTAAAAAACAGCAGCTTTTTGTAACCTGTCTTGACGTAATGTAATACGGCGTATTCTTCAAATTGGCTTTGATATATCCAAGGAAAGGTTACGAGTTTCGTTTATAAACATGAGTGTCAGTGTCACTTTGAAAATAATCCACGGTCTTATTGTCGGCGTGCTAGTAAAAGTTAGTAAAGTGCATAAAATAAATAAATCTTGCTATAAAACTATTTCTGAGTAACAAGTACTAAAACACACATATTTCAAAAGAGTAAAGGCGAAAATGTTAGTGTAGGGGTGTCACGTGTGCTGTTTTGGAAAGTACCTATGCCGAGTAGCCGGAAGGGAACCGACTTCCGTGTGTCACCACTGTAGCGCGGAAGAGGACACGGCGCAGCATACGCTGGAGGAGTGCCCAGCATGGGCCAGCGAGCGCCGTGACCTCATCGGCGCAGTCGGGGTGGATTTGTCTCTCCCAGCATTGCTCCGCGCAATGTTGGTTGATGAGACGAATTGGACGGCGGTAGTTTCCTTCTGTGAGCAGGTGATCCTCCAGAAGGAAACGGCGGAACGCGAACGGGAGATCGTCTCCGATCTCCCCATGCGCCGCCGGAGAGCTGGGAGCCGTCGGAGGCTGTTCCAGGACAGCCTCCAACCCTCGTAAATGGGCCGTGGGCGGCAGACTCGGGGGAGTCTGCTGTCCGTAAAGCGTTGCCCCGAGATGGCGCGCGCGGTGTTTCCGCGCGCCACTCCGAGATGGTAGGGCGGAGATAGCCCTGACCGAGAAGTGTCCCAGGGGACCAGCGCCGCCGGGTCCGTGGACGAGTTTCAGTGACGCACCCATGGGCCCGGCACACACAGGCGCCGAGACGAAACACCCCAGGGGTTTTAGTGGGTAACCCGGCATACCGGTTGACTGGGCTGGACTATCCGGCACACCGGTCAACTGGGCGGGACTCCCACATAACCACGCAGCCTCCCCCGGGGCGCAGTGGTACCCATAAAGGGTTTCCCCTGGGTAACAAAAAAAAAAAAAAAAAAAAAGGAGTGTCACGTGTGTTATGTTAGTCCGAGTTAGTACCTTTTAGGCTTCGGTCTAAGGGTGCGGGAACCTATTCGTGAGCCTACGGTGTCTGTCTGTCTGTCTGTACTACACTTAAACGGCTGTATCTTTCGAATGGTATATATACAAATCTCAAAATTGGCAAGATTATAGGGTTCCCTTTGATGCAAATCTCACAAATAATTAAGTAAACAATATTATCAGTTTTTTGACATTTTGAAAATGAACAAATTAGTTCACGTTGTCGTATGACATTAGCAAGTAACGCTAGATGGCGTCACTTCTCCCTTTGTTTTATCAAATTACGCTAGATGGCGCTTTTGCACTACTGTTGCAATACCTAAAGGTTTATTAAGTGTGCCAGATCTTTTTACACAGTATGAGTAATAAACCGTTCAAATTCGTCCTGTAGATTAATTGCGTCATTGATACGTTCATATCTTAAAATTTTAAAAGTCCATAGCTCGCAAATAACTGAATCAATTTTGATAAAATTTGCATAAAAAAATATATGATAAAATCGTTTGTTCCTTAATCTGGGAGATACTTTATCAAATAAAATATTTTTTGCAATACAACTTCTAGTGTCCGTGTAGTACGTGGATAAACAACATACATTTATGAAATTTGGCACACGTGTATAGAAGCCCACATAGACTAACATATTAGAAAATTGTACAATTCTAACAATATTACATATACATATCAAATTGATAATTTTATTTTTTGAATTCGAGTAAAAATAAAGCTAAAGCTTAGGTACACTGTTCTTACGTTTTATAAACTCGTTCGGTCGATATACACCACCGTCCTTCCTCAGGTTACCAACCCTGTCATAAATCTACAGTCGAGCACATTTGTCAGAGACAGGCGCTGGCGCGAGTGGAACCGACTTGCTCTTCTATAGCACCAATACTAGACCAACCAACTTATAAATCACCTTGATAATGGCGCCTCTAACGCATTTTTAAGTAAAATGCTGTAGTAAAAAAGGTTCTTCATTTAGCCGTCTTTATATAAGTATATATAAGTTGGTAGCTTATGTGACGGACTGCAGGGTTTGACGCCTTTTTACGCTATTTTTGCACACATTTACGCCTTTTTTCTATTTTAGCGCGAGTTACAGATTTGTTTTTAGTGTAATAAATCTCTATAAAAATTGTATGTAACATGTTTTGGGTTTAGTATTCAGTTTGTGGTTCCTAATCATGACCTTAAAATAAAGCTGCCATTACTTCTATAGCCCATTTATATTTCAATCACAGAATAAGCCATTTCATATTTACTTACATGAAACCTTAGTTAGCTTTTTGATTACTTTCATACATACCAAGTGATAGTTGAGAATAACCTAGTGGCTGAGAACAGATGATCTTATACAAGTAGCAGGAAGATGCTGGAAGCGAGCCACTTCCAACCGGTCTTTTTAGAAATTCATAAGGCCTTTGTGTAGCAGTGGTGAAGATCCTGGTGATGGTCTTAGATTATACATACATATATTTTCAGCTTTTACTGTAATTTAAGGACACCAAAGGCGTAGTCAACATAATATTTTCAAACTTCTTATGGAGGGTCGTGATTCGATTATAACTCGAGTCATTTCTCGCGAGTCGTAATTCGAGAGTGATTCGAGAATAATTCAAGATTTACAATAGTGCAGAGAGGGACGTAAGTGAATTAAGATTAATGGCTGGGGTGAAGTTTACGGTTTGCTTCTAACGACCTGGGGTGAAGATATTTTTAAATTCTTGAGATAAATGATAGTTCCCCTCTTTACTCGTTTACGATTTGAGTCGGTGCTAAAATGTCTGTTCCGTTTTTATGGATATTATACGCAGATGAATTATATTTATTAAATTATATGAAAATTGTTGAAAATAGATCAGATAGTCGTATATGGTATTAGAGTCATCTTTAATTTATAGTATATTAGCTGCGCCACACGGTGTCACCCGCGCAATGATGAAAAATAATGTCGATGATGATAAAATATACCCTATGTCTTTGTCCAGTTCCTAAAGAATCTCTGTACTAAATTTCATAACAATTACTTCAGCAGCTTAGCCGTGAAAAGGTAACAAACAGGTAAAGAGACAGACGACAGACAGAGTTACTTCCACTTTGGGTATTATTTTGTACATAAATATCACCTGACTTGAAATAATGTTAGATAATTTCATTTTAATAACATTTTTAATATGAAAAAAAAAACTTAGACTACCTACTAAATATGTTTCTACTTACAGTTCGACGTAGCTATGTACTAGCAAAATTAGTACATCGTCTTATGCTAGATTTACATGACGTTAATTACTACCTAATTTTAAAGTAATTTATTAAATAGAATGTTGCACTTTATTAAAATCAAATCAGTCAAATTAAGTTAGAATATTGTATAAATAGCTACGTACTTAATGAAAATTTATCTGGGTACTTAACGTTGTGTAAACTAGGCATTAAAATATAAGTGAACTAGTTTAGAAATTGAAGGGCCAATCCTGATAGTGGACTCGTACAGTTGAGCGTATAAGAGATAAAACTGAAGATCATTCAATTTAAAGATTCGTCCTAATAGGGTAGCAATAACGATTGCATTGTCACGAAATCTTTAACAACCTTGCTAAGCTAAATGCTACAGTAAAAATAAAACTTACACCATTGAAATTAAAGAAATTTTATTGCGTCTATCTTAGGTTTAATAGGTTTTGCGTAATAATTTTAAGCGAAATATGAGCGATAGACGATACAATAACGAATGTTTCAAACTGTTTGCAATGGTTGTGGTCTAACCGAAATAGATGTCTCATTTTATCTACCATTATCATGCCATTTTACCCCATGGCTTAAGCGAACTTAAGCGAAGCTTAAAAAACTTTCTTGCAAATATCTATCTATAGGTGTCAAAATCTGTAACAGTGTTCAAATTTTAATAATTTGAAGACCGATTGAGTACCATTAATAAAAAAACGCAATGGTAAAAAAAATGCGTGATACGTCCGTTAACAAGTAATCGTTTAAAAAACTGAAAAAAGAACGACTTCGGAATACGCAGTTAATTTACTTATATTTTCCAGATATTTAGTTATAAAACCAAAATACCACCTTGGAAGCCCTTTCAAACAAAAAATAAATATTTTTCAAATCGGTCTAGGCGTCTTCGAGTAATCGGGAACATACATAAAAAAAAAATACGGAAAAAAAACATTCCGACGAATTGAGAACCTCCTCCTTTTTGGAAGTCGGTTAAAAAATACTTAGTTTCAACGAACAGTAATCATGACGACCTAAAATGTTATTAAATGTTGTAAAGCAGACTATATACTATACAAAAGATATAGAATAATCTAATTTTCTACAGAAATGTCACGTTTAAACGGCAAACTCATACGTTTCCGATTACGCAATCTTTATCCATTCCCCATTGTATTTCCAGCCTAAAGTGTCCTTATCCACGCCTAATTTAGCATTTAGCGCCGTAATCGTGGCCCGTCGCCATAATCAGCGGCTTTAGTTCCGGCGAGTGCCGTCGAGCGCTAGTGCGCACTTCACTCAAGTGTCATCGAACATCTGTCGCGTTCACTCGAGTATGTGGAGTGTGAACTAGGGCTTACAAGAGTTTTACCGTGAAGTTTTGGTGTGAATTTTTGTGCGTATTTTTTTATACAAACTACACTAACGCTCACGGTATACTCACCTTATTTGAAAAGACTTGTGGTCTACGATGGAGCATGCTTACCTAGAAAAAATCAATTGACGCTCGATTTAAAAATACCCAAATTTTATCTATCAGAATAGACTCACTCCTGAAGCTTATTTCACAATTTAGCAGTCTACAGAATAAAAGTTCTTAGGACATGAAATAATAATACTTTATCGTTCTAATCGGTCAATAAATTAATTCATAAATTCATAGCAGAAATGGCAAAGGGAATAAATTCATGCAGGTCAGATACACATTCAACGAGATTAATACTTACCTACTACCTATGATAAACTAGAAAATTTGCGTCGGAGTTCAAGATATTTTGTGTCTATTAGATGCTGCATTTGAAGGCAGATGATTATTTCCATGATTTAGTTATTTACCATAAAGTAAGAAAACGAAACATTTATTAGCAATGTCGTCCGTGTCGATAATGGATTTTATCTACAAGTATTCTAGTTTTTATAGCCTGTTAGTCTATAAAAATGAGTTTGATAGCAAATAGTTGAAAGTATCAATCAGAGGGCTTCACCTTCGACCGCATTCATAATCGATTACCAAAACAGATAAGAAAATATTAGTCTTTTAAATTGTTTCTTACATTTTAATAATTGTTAATCAAATTACCTATTGAAATTAGTAGATTTAGAGTAGGTAATTTTTTGACGTCTCGAACAATTTACATTGAAAGTATCACAAGTCATTATCATCATCATCTGTCATCTACCCTCGCCTGTGACCGTGAATACTACAGAAACGTCATGTCAGAAATGATGTGCAATATACGCTATAAATATGTTAAAAGTGTGATATTTCAAATATTTCTTCGCCCACATTATGAAAATCGAAGAGTTATTAGCACAAATTTATTTCGACCAAAAGAAGCCGTGCCAATCTTTCAATCCCCAATTCATAACGCACAAAGCACCTCTTGATAAACTGTCCATAGGCTCTCCTCTTCTTCTTTTTTGTATTGGACCCGCGATAAGCAATTTGCCAGTGTCAAGTATTAAATATTTTCAAGTTTCTTGAATAATACAAGTAATATAGTGTTCTAGTCACAGTCTAAGTCACGTAAGCAGTCATTTTCAAATTTGAGTTTAACTTGAGTAAAGTGATGGCGATTTTACTAGAAGCTTCTATGGAGTTTTACCACCAACGTAAAATGACACGTTTCAATTTAATTTGCCCACACTCACGCACCTGATCGAACACTTAATAAATAAAACACCACCATTTCTATCGCATTAATATTCAAAATAACACAAGTTTAGGAAAATAAAACAGAACAACAACATGTTTCTATGACGTTCCCGCCAAAAAACCGGTTGTCCTCATCATGTACAAAACATCTCTTGGTAAACTGTCCAGAGGTTGTGTAAAACAAGTGAAATTCCTGAAGTGAATGCGTAAAGCGCGGCATGAGGCTTCCCCTGCATTTCCCGCGTGCCTAGAGTCTTACAAACGGCAGAGGTTAAGGCGGCCCGTATAAATTGTGGCGAGAACGGTGGTCACCGTCCTGCCACGGTTGAGGAGGAAATGTGCAGAAGGACAGGTTTTCACAAAAAAATAATTACTTAGCAATGTAGTAAATACTATTGAAGTGTACAACATTTAATAAAAAATGGGCAGGAAAAAACTAGACAGGATTGTTAAAATAGAGTTAGTAATCTACAAAAAAATATACGAGTATATACCTAGTCTTGCCATAAATATAGTCACGAAGAAAAAAAAAATTTTTTTATTTCAAATAATATTTATTACTTTTACAGTGTGTTAGTTTAATACATAAATATAAAACAATTTAAAATATAAAAGCTTATTCGAAGTGGTCTCCATTGGCTGCAATACAGTCCCTTAAACGTTGAGGCCAGTTATCAATAGAAGCACGCACTCTTTCCATGGGAAAATTCTTCACTGCCAATCGTATGGATTGTTTTAGGGACTCCAAATTATCATGGCGTTTAGAGCAAGCCATACTCTCTAAAACTGACCATAAATCATAATCCAGCGGATTAATATCAGGAGTAGACGACGGCCAGTCTTCAGCTCTGATGAAGTCCGAAACGTTCACTTCCAACCAAGACTGCGTGGACCGAGCTTTATGACCTGGCGCCGAGTCTTGTTGGAAGGACCATACTTGGTTATTGAACATGGTGTTGTTAAGGGGCTTAACTACCTGCTCAAGAATGGTATTTTGATAAACTTGTGCCGATGTTTTGATACCTTTTTCACAAAAATATGGCTCAGTCACTCCTTCATAGCTAACACCCCACCAAACCATCACTGAAGTCAGATAATGCCCACGTTGCACTCTGTCGACTAATTGGGAAGCTTCCTTAGAGCTTTGAGCATAAATACGGTCATTTTGTTTGTTAAAATGTTGCTCAATTGTAAAGATTTTCTCATCCGTAAACAAAATTTTTCTGTGACCTCCCTTTGCGTACCGCTTCAGTAGCTGTTTCGATTTTACCACCCTATTCTTTTTTAAATTATCAGTTAAAAAATGACCAGTGCGTCTCTTATAGGCTGCAAGTCCTAAGTCATCTTTTAAAATACGCGACATGGTTCTGGGTGCTATCTTCATCTCCCGAGATAAAATCTTTTGCTTTCGGACAGGATTTCTTCGAATTCTTTCCCTTACTGCTTTGACCACCTTTTTCGTACGAACACTACGTGGACGGCCAGATCTTTTTCTGTCACAAACAGAGGAGGTCTCATTGTACCTATTAATAGCCCGGTACACAAACATTTGACTAATACCAAGCGTATGGAGAGTTTTAAAAATTGCATTTGGCTCCATACCAACTTTGTGTAATGCAATCACAGCGATTCGGTTCTCTTTATCACCCCACTCCATTTTAATATCGCAAAATATTGTACAATGTATTGGCGCCAAAATTAGAAAACTCAATGAACAATCGTATAAAAATGACAGATTCCAAATTCAAATCTTTCTTATTTTTAACTGTAACAGTATTTATGGCCAGACTAAGTATATAGAAAGGCGTTTGCTCTAATCATATCTTCTATTTAAAATAATTTTAACTTTTAATATCTGCCAGGTGTCCCATGACAGATTTTGTTTTAATATCAGACAGTGGATAATAATATTCTCTTTAAAAAATGTAATATTGTCAGAAATACAAATTATTAATTATATTACAAGTGGCGAACGCATCAAATATTATATAGTTGAATAGATAGACGCAGTATACATTTCACACATTGAAGTTACGAAGTGTATATCATACGTGCACGCACACACAAAGGAGTCAAAAGCGGTAGTGTAGTGGAAATGTGACAGCATAAAACAGCGTCCCATTTTCGACACGGCATACTAATTGGTTTTATTGTTAAGGCACGCCAATAGATGATTCAAATTAAAAACCTAATTACCTGTAATCTCTTTGGAACTGTGATCACAAATAATACTAAGGGCCAGTAAGGGCCTTACCGAAAAACGTTACTTAACTCTAACCAACGTCTTTTCTATGTCTTCTTTCCGCAAGTGTCATTACGAGTCAGCCAAAAGTTAACAAAATATGTTAAGCATTGCTTAAAGTCAAGTAACGTTTTTCCTAAGACAGAAAGTGTTTAAACATCTGAATCGAAAGAAAGAACGAAAGGACGAATGCTGTTATTCAATAAGTTTAATAAGAAAACTGGTTGAACAGAAAGTTAAACATATTAAATAAATAAATAAATATTTGTGGACATTTCACACAACACCATCTAGCCCAAACTAAGCAAAGCTTGTACTATGGAACTAGATGGCTGATAGAATACATATATACTTTTTTTTGTAAATATATACTTAGGATACATAGAAACACCCAGACACAGAACAAACATCCATGCTCATCACACAAATGTTTGCCCTGGGTGGGGATCGAACCCACGACCTTTCAGTTCAGCAGGTAGACGTAAACACACTACCAACTGAGCCACAAGGCCAGTCTAATTAAATATAAGTAGTATTGGAGTATCTCCGCTCTCCACGGCCGAAATTTTGCGATTTTTGAAACAATTTCTCTGTAAATGTTCTCTACTCAATTGTAGTAACCTTCAGGCAGTAAACACGCGCTCTTTGGTTAGTTTAGAAAAATAAATTAGCAGGAATGGTAAGCGGCCTGCTAATGAAATGTGGATAGTAGGCTTTATGGCCTGTAACGGTAATGGAAACTTGCCTGTACACTTTGCTCACAGTTATTTTAACTTTAGCTGTAATGTTGGCTGCCAGTTGTTGCTGAGCAGTTTGCCAGTGTTGCCAAAATTATACATTTTTCAAATTTTTTACAATGTTAGGTCCTAATGGACCTAACATTGACATCGCAAATACGTACTTGTCTGTTAACACATACCAAAATGGTTAACTATAACATAAAAATTGCGTTATTTAAGTTTTCACAACGTTACCTTTTGTAGAATACAATACCATTTTTAACCGACTTCCAAAAAGAAGGAGGTTCTCAATTGGATTGTATGTTTTTTTTTATGTTTGTTCAGCGATTACTCCGCTAATTATAATTTACTTTTGACAATTATTTTTTTTATTAGGTAGGTAATACTTTAGACGTGGGTAGTCTCATATAAATTTTATCTAAATCTATTCAGTACTTTGGTTTTTATAACAAAATAACTGAAAAAATATCATCGATCAAACGACCTAAATACATTAGTTGCTCTGCCTACCCCGTGAAGGAGAATAGACACTTTATGCATGGTATGTTATTATGAAGAAAACTCCTTGTCTGAACTTTATGACGCTTTATTATTACTTATAACACTGCACTTATTTCACTGCACTGAGCGGTCTGACGCTAAGACCGCCTTTTTACTACCGAGTTACGCCGCGACTACTTTTTTGAAGGGCCGCTCGCGCTCGTCCGCCCGCGATATATCCCCTCCCCGGAATTACAACATCACGCCATCATCCGGGGTAGCGTTCATTCTGTTCGATCACCGTTCTCCAGAGTATATAAATTAAGAAAATAGCAGTGCTGCCACTCCGCAACACTGAAAACACCGCACATCACATACAAC
This sequence comes from Lycia hirtaria, assembly GCA_947563715.1. NCBI lineage: Eukaryota > Metazoa > Arthropoda > Insecta > Lepidoptera > Geometridae > Lycia > Lycia hirtaria. The sequence continues at coordinate 40,589,055 of OX387382.1, read as the reverse complement.
AAATATTCAAATCATGACACTCGGCCATCCGCTTTTGTGCAACGTCCCGATGCACAACAACTCTCTAAAAGCAAGTCTGATTAATCATATCGAACCCTTTGGACTCCTTAAAGATTTGCTGCAAAATAAAATAGTTAAACAGTAATTATTATGCTAATTTTATAAAACTACTTATGGCACACTAAACTTTGTAGTATACGTTGTCGTAACTAGTTATTATTGTAGATACAAGTAATCATGACACTCGGATTCGTTTTTAAATATGACAATTATTTTATGTTTATTCTAGCTGGTCTGGGAACCGGAGGCTTCCTATTCGTGTGTAAATGTACAATATGCAGATAAATCATTGTTGTACAAATATGTTATACGGATCGAGTATATATTCTGGTATTTCCAGAGGTTTGGTATATAATTAAAAAAATTACATAAAAACTTATTCAATTCGCATTATTAATTTACTGTCGGTTACTCAATTACTTCCTCCTCTGGCTTAGTGATTGCGAACGGCAGCATCATTATATAAATGTCCCAATGTTTTTGTGGCCACTGAAGTATCATTCAAACCTTGTAGACTTGGACTTGTAGACTTTTTTTTATGAAAAACTCTATAAATACTCCTTTTTGTTCTTCGTCCAAACATTAAAATGACCAACGACAAAGCTTGAATAAAATGAAAGCAAATTTCGTCCAAAAATAATTACACATAAATTCAAATATTTAGATCCAACTCAAACCAGCTCCAGTAATAATTTGGTAAACGAGTACGTTAATTTTGTAAGTGCTCTCATAGGAATCAACATTTTAAACTGTATTTCTGTCATTGTCCTGCCATTACCAAATAGCATTTTAAAATTGTGTAACGTATACTCCCCAAATCCGAGTAATAGAGAGAATAAGAGAACGGAAATAATTTTCCAAACCCCTTTTTTTTTCTTAGCAAGTCGCTACAACCGCATTAATTTCTGTCAAGCTTGTGGATGATCGGCAAAGCACATGAGCAAAATTTTGTCAGTTTAGAATGTCAGAAGTATTATTATTTTCTAATCACTAAATTTCATTATCATAGGGACAAATTAGTCACGATAAACTACAGGTAGCTGATCCATTGTCAGTCCTTCACCAACCGTTATTTGACTGGCGTATACCTGTTGCTGTTTACCATTAAATTGATGTACTATCAAGTTGAATCACTTCACATCACAGATGCCCTGAGTTGACATCTGTCGGATTTTAATCTGTTGTTTGCCAAATTCTTCTTCTTAATCGTACACTCTAGTCAGAGTGGTCGTGGTTGCAATGGCGGTGGCTCCTCGCCGTGTCACCGTCACTCTCCAGGCCAGCTGCTCTTCTCGCGATGCTTCTCCATTTCTGCCGGTCGGTTGCATTGCGAGTACACTCTACTTCGGTGGACTGCGTAGCTTTTCTAATGAGGTCGGTCCAACGTGTTGGTGATCGTCCAGGACTTCGCTTGCCTTCTACACGGCCATGCATATGCTGCGATAGGCTCTCCGTCGAGTGCTCTTTTCTTGAGATCTGCGCAAAGAACTTCAGTATTTGCAATTGCCCAGTCGACGATAATCTATCTCGTATATGAATCTCTTTGAGGATAGAGTTGTTGGTTGTTTGTCAAATACGTCATCACTATTTTGACGACACGTTAGCTAGAAAAAATACTGTACACATTACATACTAACAGTACTCAAACCGAGAATGTGGACATATTTATTTTCCCATCCAATATTTATAGTACTGATGTAACAGTAGAGCAGAAATTACTTGACTAGGTTTTAATAAACTTAATTGTAGGTAAAGACTGAGAATGTTTATACACAGAAGCATACTTAATTCCTTTTAGTGCACACCTGAACTAATACTAAAGCATCAAAAGAGAAGAAGCAGGTAATCACTTCCATAAATAAAATTAGTCTCAATATTTGTCTTACTAATTTCTGTTGTTTTTTTTTTAAAGGTCTATATGATGTCGACTAGTCATATCATAACTGCTCTTGCACTGAGTACAAGCCAGTGGTGATTTTGATAGTTGCCGTTTTATTTCAACTAACAATCATATTTCGAAAACGTTACCAGTCCTATCAAATATTGCTTATTTTTAATGAAGATATTTTTTTTATTTATCGATTAATTTTCGTATGCTGGATCCAATACTGTTATATGCTTACCAAAATTATACTAGATTTATCAAAATGTTCATATGCACGAACGATATTTAACGATATTGATCTAGAACCTAGAAATACTTGAACGCTTTGACAGCAAAAATAGAGGGCCAAATGTTATTACTATCATAAGACCACATGTTTGTATACCTATTTTGCAAGAAATAAATTAATTATGAATATTCGGTTTTTATATTTGACTAATTTTTGAACTCATAAACTGTACTTTTACAATAAAACCGCCACCGGTGCAATCTATTTTTGAGGCTACTTTGTTTGAAATATGAAACTGATCAATCAGTTCTCTCTTTGAATTATCTTTAGTTCGTGATAAGAAACATCGGTCATCGCTTAAATTCAAAGTCAAATTATTTCTTGGGCTTGTAACAAAAGTGTTATATTAGAAAAGCCCTTTTCAAATTAGTATTTTTTGTTATGTTTGTACTCCAAGCTTTTTCTGTTATAAAATACGATTTAACGTAGTTTTTATTAATTTAGATATAATATATTCTATTTATTTATGTCATTTTTATATCCAATAACATAATAAATAATAAAAGGATGTCGTCAAACTTATGTCAATATTCATAATAATGTTCAAAAGGCCAAAATAGAATAATAAAAAATATGCTAATCCACTTATGGAAGAAAGTAGAAAATATGATCCGCTGTTCCATTAGAACGAGAATTCAGCAAGATCTATTCTCATCAACTCATTCAAGGCATAAAATGGGTTTCTCTCAAAGAAACGTTTACTACGTACGTTTACTTTCGACTAATAGTTTTGTAATATTATCGAGTGGTTCATTTAACATACAGATTTGTTTATATATATTTTACGATAATTGTCAACGCTCATCACTGCTTACGTCACTGTCCAGCGGACAATTCAACAAAGTGTAGACACTGCTCTGCAGTTGCGAAAAATAACGTGGGTGTTCAAAACATGACATCTAATTACGTTGGCACATACAGATCGCTGACATCTATATATATTTTTATAATAATCCTTAACCGAATAGTATTTTTCGGAAAATGTCTTAGGCTTACTCATTTATCAATTCATGAATCTTATTGATGGAGTAATTTCCATTCTCTCTATAATCTAATAATAATAACCATAATAATTGAGAATCTAATAATTGCAAACAGATTACTCATAAATTTATTCGCTCTAACGCACTATACGCGTTTTATCAAAAGTAAGTGACTTAGTCGATTCTAATTAGTACGTTTCGGAAATTTCAAGCATAATGGCATTTGTCAAAACTCCTCGACACTTCGAGTTGCTATGCTCGTCAAGGTTACTTGCTGCGTGTCCGATCGGTTGATCTCTCATATATGATTTAAATTTTCTCTATGAAACTCGAAACTACATCAAAACTGGAATTATAACGTTATATCATCATTAAAAGTCAGGTGCTCAGGTTCTGGGAAAGTCCGATCAATGATTCTGCTATTCAACGCTTAACATAATCACATTAAAATGATCATTAATCGACTGGATTAATCAAATCCACTGAAATACAAGATCTGTGCACACTCTTGCACACCATATACATATTATACAAAATTTAGTTAATCAAGTTATTTTGGATTTAATACAGTTTGGAGCTTCTACTTTCCTTTGAATAGGCTTGACCTGCTGCAGTTTAAAACGTTCATGGCTGGAAGCTAAGTGTTCCGTGACCGGTTAAAATTATCATCCTGAAACCAAACCTTCATGGTTACAGCTAAAACATCATTGAATAATTGAACTTCAATCTTACAGCTCACTTACATGGTTGCAGCGAGAACATCATCAAATCTTCAAACTTCGACATCGTCAAATCTTCAAACTTCAAACATCATCAAAACTTCAAATTTCAAATATCGTCAAATCTTCACACTTCAAACATCGTCAAATCTTCAAACTTCAACCTTACAACGCGCCTATATGGCTGCGGCGAAATCATCATCAAATCTTCGAACTTTCCTTACGGCACACCTACATGGCCATACTTCTTTAGAATATTACCCTGCAGCTCACCTACACGGTTGCAGCGATAACATCATCAAATCTACGAACTTCAACTTTACGGCACACATACATTACTACTTTTTTGAAGGGCCGCTCGCGCTCGTCCGCCCGCGATATATCCCCTCCCCGGAATTACAACATCACGCCATCATCCGGGGTAGCGTTCATTCTGTTCGATCACCGTTCTCCAGAGTATATAAATTAAGAAAATAGCAGTGCTGCCACTCCGCAACACTGAAAACACCGCACATCACATACAACAAATATTCAAATCATGACATTATGTATGTATGTATTTTAAATATTTTTATTCGAAGGTTGTCATATCGGTATAATTTTAAGACAAAAAAATCTAAGCATGAAGCGGTTGTGCTACCAATTTTAAGTCTAAATCTACTAATCTAATGTAATGTCTCTGTTTCCTGAGACCTATAATCATGGAACATTCAAGGCTATAGTGAATAGATATCTTCTAGATCGACGAGCTCCATCCTCGGCCACACCGTCGCTTAACATCAGGCGAGTTGGTGGTCAATCGTAGATCTATAATGTATACAAAAAAAAAAAAAAAAGTTTGACAGCAATTCCACCAATAAGCTCTTTTTACTTTTGACAATACAGGAGTAATACCAACCTAACGGGATAGTAAAAACACGAATGTCTGAAAAAGGTAAAATAAATGGTAATGGTAATGAGTGTTGTTAAGATGATGCTTTAACGTCGTCCTTAGCCGTCCGTAAAACCTGCCGTAATATACCTAAAGTAAAACTGTGTTCCAACTACGTTAGTAAAATTCTTCCTATGGCTATTGCTAACTTGGGTACAGAATAGATATAAAATGTTTACATATACAACATATTATACTAATGATAATGTCAATAGTTGTCAAACATGTTACCTATCTTTCTATTATTTTGTATTCTCGACAATGTTCACAATACTAAGCGCATTTAAAATATTGGTAACAGGTTTCAGGGTGCCCAAAAAACAGGCTTTGCCTAGTTTGGGGCCCGATGTCAATGAACAAAGGTACCAAACTGTATTTAAACATTAGTTAAGTAAAATATTAGTAATAAGGTTATTCAAGTAATAAACAATTTATTTATTTATTATTTAAAAGCAGACGGAACGTATAAATCCGGCGATAAAATAGAGTTCGCTTTCAAATTTTGTGCGATTTAGGCCTTGTACTCGAAGATATATCAAGTTGTCTTTAGGACACACGTCCAGTGGCGTAGCTACCTTGGGTGGCACCCGGTGCGGAAGTTGGTGGTGTCACCCCATCGAAAGTAAAAATCAATAAATTTTATATGATAAAGGTCATGGATCATTTATTATTGTCATATTATTCAATAATAAATACACGTTTAACAATTCACGCCAACCAAACACAACACACTTCACGAAACAAATGAGAAATGTTGCAACTGAGACGTCAAAGATCGCGATTATGGAACGGGGAATCCCTCACGACAGCGTCAGGCTCTTTTGCGGGAATCCCCGAATTATACATAGAGCTAAGCTAGTGCTAGTGGAGGAATCTCCGAAAAAGAAGCTTTTTTGTGCTAGCGTTTTTTTTTTGTTTGTACATTGTTCTTAAAGTTGAGAGACCGGGTGGGTGTCACCCCAAAAAAGGTGACACCCGGTGCGGCCCGCCCCCGCCGCCCCCCCTTTGCTACGCCACTGCACACGTCGGATAATAATCGTAGCTTGACTAGGTGTTCTCGAACCGTCACTGTGGCAAGCAACGGACGGACCGGTCAGTCTTCGGATGGGTGACCGTGACGTGAGTGACATTTCTTTCTGAGCGCTACCGTGGTTTGAATGACACGTTAAATTGTCATTAATTAAAGGTTTTTTTTATTTTTATTTTATTATAGATCTACGATTGACCACCAACTCGCCTGATGTTAAGCGACGGTGTGGCCGAGGATGGAGCTCGTCGATCTAGAAGATATCTATTCACTCTAGCCTTGAAAATTCCAAGATTGTAGGTCTCAGGAAACAGAGATGGCGGCAAAGAATTCCATTCTTGTGCAGTACGCAACAGGAATGTGGATCGATAACGCTGAGTGCGGATTTTTGGCATTTCAACGAGAAATGGGTGGTAATTCGCCGACTTTCTGCTAGTCCTGTAGTGAAATGGGGAGGGTGGAATTAGGTCGTGAAGCACATTCTTGCGCACATTTCCCGAAATGAAATCTGTAGAAAATAGACAGACATGCTCCTTTACGGCGGTGCTCGAGACTAAGTAGCTTTTTGGCAGCTAGTTTATCGTTACCGATTAACCTCACAGCTCGCCGGTCCACTGATTCTAAAGCTTCCAGCTGATACTTGGCTGATCTATCAAAAAGGTGGCAGCAGTACTCCATACGCGATCGGACCTGTGCTTGATACAGATGAAGCAGTTGTCGTGAGAAGTATCGCCTAACCAAATCTGAGGCATTTCGGCGACTTAATAACTCTGACACTAGGGCTGGTCACTCAGTATATATATACAAACTACCTCGGACAATCCATACAAAGGCGCGATATACAATGACACATACTCAAGTTGGAGTCTGTATACATATAACGCGCACTAAAATTGTATTAAAAAAACTGAAATTTTCTTTAAAATATTGAGTTTTAGATTTTTTAGTACAAAGATGCCGCGTGCTATAATGTTCAGTATCTATAGTAGAAAGCCACATTAGTCAGTTACCCGGCTACAAATCATACTTATGTAAATGTAAGTTAATCTTACATTTACATAATTCAATATATTGTCGCAAGTTAAGGTGGGTACAAACTGGTGAAACGTAACATGAAATGTATCACTAAACTCCTTTCATTGCATGTCGTTTCATAAGTCTACCTTTCATTGTATGTTCGGTGCAAGCGTGGACGCATAGGGTGCTCTTACCGCGCATTCACTACGAACCTCCCGCGTACGTCTGCGTACCCCTTTGTGTTCGTTCGAAAAACCGACAAATCATGGGTCGCTCCGCTTGTAATGCTCGTAGCGTGCGCGTGAAATGCACATTTCGCGCGCACAAGACGTCCAAAATGAGAAATTGTTGCAAAGTGTGTTTGTTACCTTTGATACATTGCAGCAATGTGTACGGCAAATTCTTTCATTGCATGATACGTTTCACCAGTCTGTACCCACCTTTAGCGTTACTTACCAATGTAATTTATACATGCAGCAAGTTATTTAGTGGTATTAGCTACTAATGAATTGTAAGTAATTGTGATGCCTTGATTTTCTCTTGTAGAACGGTATATAGTACTCAGATATAATCTTTTATAATTTATTGACTGAGTAAGCGAAGCGAACAAAAGTTTCTGAATCAACAGCCCATTTTTTTTGGCCTATATGCAGTTCACCGTGATATCTGTACAGTTTATATATGTCATACATACATTATATATATAAGAAAACAATGCCCTTCTCGTGTAGTCAGCTAAAAGCACAACATTTCTAATAGATTTTTTACATCTACCCATACCATTTTTGGCTCCTCACGAAGCGGTATTAGGCATGAAATTATAAGCTTTGGTCGGCGGGCCCATGCCGGGGCCCAATCAAGCGCATTGATGGTCTATCCTGCCCCATTATGGGGCAAATTATGTGAAAGTACAACACCATAACAAGAAGGAACTTTCACCGTGCTGCGTTGTGGGAAGAGGTGGAAATTAGTACGATTACAAGCATTCAAAATGTACAATTTCAAATGTAAGGAATATAATAGTAGAAGCTTTGCTTAGTTAGGGGCTAGAATGGTGTTGCGTAAAATGTTCAGCGATATTTATTCATTTATAATCTAGATTAAAAGGAAAACAACACAGTCGAATGCATAAGAGCATTTTTAGTAACTTACTCTTCCGTTGCGTTTAATGTGTTGTTAAGTATACACTTTTGCGAGAAAGTATACACAAAGCTGATGTGAATTGTATTTAAATGAGCTTTATTCATAATAAATGTTTTTAAAATTCTTATTTAACAACAAAAACGTTGTGAATTATACGAAAAGTATTATTAATATAACAAAAATGTAGCCTGAAATACTTAGAAAGTAATGACGAAACCAAAAAGATCTTGCATATCCACATGAGTATAACATACATATACACAGGTAAAACATACCCGCCTTCTTGCTCAGTCGGGTAAACACAAATTAAGGCCTATTACAGTACCCGATATCTCGGGCCCTGTTTGAGAACTATGGATATCGGGACCCTTTACGCCGACTATAGCATTTCGATAATAGCTTTGCTATCAGGCCATTTTTATTTTGTGTCATTGCGATAATATGACGATTTGCTACTAAGTAATTTTGATCTTGAGTCGTTTTAATATGTAGGACATTTTGCTTTTAGGTCCGTCTGATAGATAAGGCTCAGATATTATAAATGTAAAACTAATATTTCGACATTAACTTAGTTTTATTGGAAATTCCAAATAACCTTTTTATAACAAAGTTCTCGGGATTTTTTAAAAACACGTATTTTCTAACGTTTATGAGATTTCAGTACACTACTTATCTTGTGATTTCGTGGCTATGTCTATAAAATTGGTGAAAGCAGATCGAAGGTTTCTGGTGCTGTTTCTTTTTTTTGAGCTTAAAAATCTCAGTGGAAAAAACAAATAGCTTTTTAACCACGCGTAAAAAAATCGTGCCCCTGAACACTAGAAAGCAACATCACAAAATCGACAAAAAATTTGATCAAAGTTAATTTTCATGTATAAAAGTCATTACGTTAATAATTTGTAAGAATCATATAGTCAATTAGTCAATATGCGAAGAGACTAGTTGAACACTGTCTCCGTAACATCTGTCGGCGGTAATCCTAATTCGGTTGCCATTGACTCAATGTCCACTAACGAGTGGTCACAATTCGATTCCGAGCCGAGCGGGGGCCACTCGATTGTAATCTACAGGAAATGAACGGGAGAAAGTTTTAAAAGATTTGTGGCTTCATATGGAAGTGATCACACATGTTTACTTCTAATGCATGGAAATTAACCTACCCGGGACTCGGACTTCAATTTAATAAAATCTCAGCCTCGGCACAGATCTGCGATACCTGTTGACACGTGAGCGACTTCTGCGTGCGTAGGGAACGGAGCGCATAAAAATAATGGGTGGTAGTCATTAATTTTCATAACAAAAAAGACAACTGTCATCCAGTCTCACCTGTGTCGCGGTCGCTGCAAAGTGATCGAAACGTCAGATTATAAAATTATATAAATTATACGCGATAAAAAAAATTGTTTGGTCTCAATGTTTGATAATACATATTAGTTATTTATTCATTTTTTTTTCAGATAGTAAATCCTGTTTCGCACGCGCATCCCACAAGTATGCGTAAAATCGCTGTAAAAGAATATAAATCTGCAAAAAATATAAACATTTTTCTTACGACCGGAAAGGCACGTGATCTAAACAATAAATAATGATAATTTTATGTCGTGTATATAGTGAAAAATTAATAAAGCGTATTAATTTTACACTGAATTACGTTTCTAGTCAACACAGAGACAACAGTGATATTATATAATAGCAGTAATAACAACACGACGTCACTCGAGCGACACGAGCCGGTAATGTGATCATAATTGCGGGTAATATGATCATAATTGCGCGTTATATGATCATAATTAGGGATGCTATTGCTTAAATTACCCCCGTTTATGGGAGGTTTACGGACACCTGGTAATTTATTTTGAGAAATAAATTACTTTTATTTACTGTTTTCAGTGTATATGTGTTTTTTACAGTATTTTCTCTTTATTTTAAAATATCAAAATTCGTCTTTAACCGACTTCCCAAAAGAAGGATGTTCTTGAATCGTCTGTACCTACGTTTGTTCAGCGATGAGTCCGCCAGTTATGATTGGTTTTGATGTTAATTTTTTGTTTGGTAGGTAATATCTCAGAGGTGGTCCCATATATATTTTACCAAAATCGGTTCTGTACTTTGGTTTTTATAACAAAATAACTGAAAAAATATCATCCAAGTAAACGGATTGCATATTTTGAAGTCGGTTTTTAAAGTATAATTTTTACAGAGATAGATTTAATGATGACCATCCTCTTCGGGCTACTCCGGATATTCCCAAGCATAACCAGGGTACCGCGGATCAACTATTAAGAACCATTGGTCAACAATATCCTAAATATTCTAAAATCGCAATAATCAACGAAACAATCTTTCAGTTATGGCTAACTTTAGCAAGAATGTTTCGAGCCGAGAGCTCGGCTGTTGAATTTAATAACGCAGTAACGTACAAAACAAGTACAAGGAGATTTTGTTAAAAATTGCCCAATTCCAACAGTAGGTAATTAGGAACAATCTCATTGTATCATTTGTAAAGTGGTACACAGTGCTGTTATCACATTTTTTTATGCAAGATAGATCTATGTTTAACCACCAACTCGCCTGATGTTAAGCGACGGTGTGGCCGACGATGGAGCTCATCGATCTACTAGAAGATATCTGTTCACTCTAGCCTTGAAAATTCCAAGATTGTAGGTCTCAGGAAACAGAGATGGCGGTAAAGAATTCCATTCCTGTGCAGTACGCATCAAGAACGTGGATCGATATCGCTCAGAACGGATTTTGCAATTTCAACGAGAAATGGGTGGTAATTCGCCGACTTTCTGCTAGTCCTGTAGTGAAATGGGGAGAGTGGAATTAGGTCGTGAAGCCCTTGCGCACATTCCCCGAAATGAATCCTGTAGAAAATATACAGACATGCTACTTTAATTTACATTATAGTATTTTTTACTGAAGTAAAGTAAAAAGTTGAAAAAAGCTGTTGAGTTGGTAAAAAGCTGAAGTTGAAGTGGCAGTGGGCAGGACACATAGCACGTAGAACTGATGGCCGATGGGGCCGAAAGGTTCTCGAGTGGAGACCACGTACCGGCAAGCGCAGCGTAGGAAGACCAGCCACGAGATGGACAGATGATCTCATACAAGTGGCGGGAAGACGCTGGATGCAAGCCGCTTCCAATCGGTCTTTTTGGAAATCCATGGAGGAGGCCTATGTCCAGCAGTGGACTTCTTATGGCTGAGATGATGATGATGATGATTTTTTACTGATTCCAATTGAATTCATGCCCCTTTTAACCGACTTCCAAAAAGGAAGAGGTTCTCAATTCGACTGTATGTTTTTATGTTTGTTAAGTCAATCGACAATTAGATAGATAAACTCTTTATTGACACACCATTAAAATTAACAAAAGCAAGTACAAAAAGGAAATAATTTTACACTAGTGTAACAACGGGCGGCTTTATCGCTAAAAGCAATATATAAAAAAGCAATATATGAATCGATTTATATGATTATTTTTTTGTTTGGTCGGTCCAATACATTGGTTTTTATAACAAAATAATTGAAATCAAATGTCATCCAAGTAAACAAATTGCTTATTTTGAAGTCGGTTTTTTTAAACTTTAATTATAGTGAACATTATTAAAACACTTTTGCAGTAAAGATGGACTGAGGTGGTCGCTTCGTCGGTTGTTTCGGTTCGCTAACGCGTACGAAGTCGCGGGTAACCCTATTATAACAAATAGTTGGTTGACCATGTAAAATGTAAATCTTACTGATCTAAAATCCACCAAAGACAACACTGTGTTCTGTTTCAAGATAGTCGGGTTCCCGATTCCCTCCAAAGATCTGCATAATACGCATGCCTACCATCTACCATCAAACTTGCCTTATTACATCGCAAGAATTTTAACGAGACCCCTAACTTGCTTACAAATTCAATTTTCAAGCAGCTTGTTGGTATAGATTAAGTTTGGAAAAAGTTAAGTGATTCCGTTCGGAAATTGGCCCGATACCGTAATATTGTTAAGGGCTAACCTGTTATTTTGTGATTCAATTTGTTACATTTTGGAACGTGGCTTAATTTCGTTTTGGATTGCATTGTTACGTAGTTTTGTTTAAGTGAAAATGTGTTGTAAAACACTTAAGTCGGCATAGTACAGATATCATGGACTTTTTTGCAAAGTGGTCTAAACAGTACTCGCCAAATGGTTTTATTTTAGATTAGCTACGGAACCCTATCGAATGTCACCCTGTCTCGACACGGCCACAAAAAAAGTGGTAACGGCGGTTTTGGCCGCTTATTTTTAAATTTCCAGTTATCACCACCTTTTCAATCAATTTTCCATTGACGATTTATGGAAATACATTTTGCAGAAATATTATTTCCCCTCGCAATCGAGAAAGCAAGCAGCGTAAATAAACTGATTGATAGACTACCCTGATCTTGCTGACGACAGCTAAGCACCGTCGGGGATTCCCCCTTTTGATGATGTAAGGGCACACGCGATTAAAGGAAGTACTTATTATCTCTTATGAGAAAGATAAGGACATGATATGATAAAAGCAAAATCTGATAAAAGAATACCTATACACTCCGTTAAATATCTTAAGAAGAGAACAGATTTTTTTTTGAAATAATTCAATATATTTTTGATATCGCTGTGCATAGCTTTTTGTATGATTTTGAGCTTCCTTGAGAGCGCTGTGTTCGGAGTCCCTCTACAAGATCGAATCAGAAATGAAGAGATCCGTAGTGATACGATAGTTCCGGTATGTAAATAACCATCCAAAGGTGTATATTTATAAATCTATTTAGTTGACTGGCCTTGTGGCTCAGTTGGTAGTGTGTTTACGTCTACCTGCTGAACTGAAAGGTCGTGGGTTCGATCCCCATCCAGGGCAAACATTTGTGTGATGAGCATGGATGTTTGTTCTGTGTCTGGGTGTTTCCATGTATCATATGTATATATTTACAAAAAAAAGTATATATGTATTCTATCAGCCATCTAGTTCCATAGTACAAGCTTTGCTTAGTTTGAGCTAGATGGTGTTGTGTGAAATGTCCACAAATATTTATTATTATTATTTATTATCATTACAAAAATTGTTCCAAGTGAAGAAATTGACGTTGACGTAAGAAATCTACTGCTTTATATAGCTAGGACTCGCTAATGGATCTCCAAAAAGACCGGTTGGAAGCGGTTTGCATCCAGCGTCATCCCACCACTTGTATAAGTTCATCTGTCCATCTCGTTAAACAGTAACTAACTCTAATCTATTCTATGACAAAACCTCTAATCACCCTCTCCAAGTCTCCACCAAGAAGGCTTAATCAGTGCATTCGAATGCAGCAGAACAGCAAGATTAATGGTGTTTTGATAAATTACCGAATGCTAGGAGAGTCGTGCTCGGTGGGTAATGGAGTGGGGTAAGATGCGCGGGTAATGAGCTTCAGCACTACTGGATATAAGAAGAATTAGTTATAGAAAAGATTATTATATTGATAGTTTAAGAAACTGCATTTTCACTGTTCCGTATCTCAATTGCATTTTCATACGATTTACGTATGAAATTATTGTTTAGTAAACTGAGAAACAAATAAAAATAGAAATAGTAGGCGGTAGTAATTATTATTTTTATTACAAAAAAGACGTCTGTCATCTTCTAGTCTCACCTGTGACCACGGACGCTGCAAAGTTTTCGAAACGTCAGCTCATAAAATTATGAAAAATTTACGTGTTAAATCCGTTAAAATTAGATTCATTTCAAAAATAAAAAAACACATAAAACCATAATTATATGCAGATCCATAGTATCTTGCTGCAGAAAGAAAAATAAAGTTTCTAAGTTTTCGTAAAAAAAGTTACAGACAGTTGTCGTAAAAAACGCACATTTCGACACTCACAAGGGAATCAAAACCTTTGGGGTACTTCCCGTTGACCTACTCGTAGAACAATGTGGCAAGAAGCATTGTGTTAGAGTACACATATAGGAAAAAATCCGAAAACTGGACATTTTTTATTTAATCACAAAAAAATAATGTCTATAAGCAAGGAATGAAGGTCCAAATTTTAAAGTTCTTTAACCGTATCCTGTGGGGTATCATATGAAAGAGCTTCAGTAGCATAAGCTAAAACAGGTTTTTAAATATTTTTACGATGTATATTTTTCGGTTTATGAAGGAAAATATGAAAAAAAATATGATTTCCCCATTTTAACTACTAGTTTGTACGGAACCCTCGGTGGGCGAGTCTGACTCGCACTTTTCCGTTTTTTTTTAATTATTACTTGCAATTAAAGATTTGTTTACTTACAGATGGATAACAGTACAGGTGAAACTAAACAAACGCTTGTTAAAAAGAGCAGTTATTTGACATTTCTAATCAAAACAGAGCGCTGTGTTTTTGGCGCTGTGTCAGTATGTCGCGCGGCCGATATTTAAATGAATTTCCGAAATATCTCCACGGCCGTCGCGGTGCAAATTCCATTGCAGTACTATTGGTCAGTACTTAAACTCCATTCAATTCTTATTCTGACTTTATTTTGGTGATAGATAGATAAACTCTTTATTATTAGTTTGTTAGTCTTTTGTGTAGTGTTGTTTTTTCTTTATTAGTTTTTTTTTGTATTTATTATTAGCAAATTTCATACAAAATGTTGGTTTTAGTAGTTTGCAACTGATACGAATAATACATATTTTACAGAGGCTTTAATCTCAATAATACTATAAATACAAAGTTTGTAAGTACATGGTAAGCGCATAATAATATTAGGCTTAAACTGCGCAAGAAGTTGTACATGTAGCACACAGTTACAGTTTTACATGTAGCACACAGTTACACTTTTACATGTAGCATACAGTTACAGTTTTACATCTAGCACAAAGTTACAGTTTTACATGTAGTACACAGTTACAGTTTTACATGTAGCATACAGTTACAGTTTTACATGTATCATACAGTTATAGTTTTACACTTATCTGTAATCATGACTCTCTTGCGCAGTCAGGTTAAAAATTAAGGAGCAATTAATAATTACATAAAAACGAAAAAAAAAAACAAATCGAGCAATAGACCGGAACACTCTTCTACTAAATTCATTACCCGACCGGCTAAAATAACGTTAACATGTTTCATAATGTCTTAAATCCTGTACGGAATAGAAGTTTACACCAATGTACAGCAGATTAACGATTTGCCTAGTCGGTACTTTACATTAAGCAGTTAAGTAGGCAGTGTAGGAAAATCAGCCACAAGGTCACACACACAAGTTCATGGACGGACGACCTCTTATTAGTGGCTGGAAAACGCAGGATGCAAGCCGCTTCCAACAGGCCTTTACGGAAATCCATGAAGGAGGCCTATGACCAGCAGTGGGCTTCCTGTGGCTAAGATAATGATGATGGTAATGAATTAAATATGTAAGTATGATCCTGTATTTCATAAAATAGTAAGATTAGTCACTGTATAGCATTTATATTGTACGTACTGTGTATTGTGACGCTATGCATATTTTCGACAGATGCGGTTATTTTTCACTGAAAACTTCAGCGAAATTTTGAGCCATTTTAGCTTTGTAGCCATTACAGGTGAGGTATTCCGAGTATTGCGAGAGCAATTTATATTTTCACTTCAAAGTTTCGCGCAGAGGTATTTTTAATTTTATTGCTTAGTTAAAAATAGGAAAAAATATTTAGGATAGCCGAATACTTATGAATACCTAATCAAACTAAATCAGAATTATAAGCAGAATCAAAATGAGATGCAGAAATTAATTCTAAATTTCGAAAGTATAAATACGAAGAATAACCCCTATAGCTAAGAGTAATAAGACTCTAAATAGCAAATAAACAGCAATTTAGACAAAGAGAGAGAGAGAGAGAGAGAAAGAGGAGGTTAAGGTTATGTGGCAACTTGAAACCCTTAATGCCTTTTATATTTTGTTCTCTTTTTATTATCTTAGTTTAACGTTAGGTTATATATACATAAAATCAGTCACAGTTAATTAATAGTCAAGTCTCAATAAAGCAGTGGTGACTTTACTGCAAATTTTTATGGAGTTTAGTCGAAATTATGAAAAGACGTGTGTCGCTGCTTATTGTATTGCCAACATTCGTTAATAAAAATAAACATCACGATTTTTAACCCCCGACCCAAAAAGAGGGAGGGAGATAAGTTTGACTCTATGTATCTGTGTGTCTTTCTGTGGCATCATAGCTCTTAAACGGATGGACCGAAGTTAATCTACTTACATATTTTATTTTGTTGAAAGAGGACATGATCGAATGTATTCTTAGCTACGTTTCATCAAAATCGGTATAACCATTATTTTTTGTCGGGGGGTTTTCAGTTTTCTACAGTTATACTTCTTACTTCATTAACACAACTACATTTTAATAAAATAAAATAGAGAGCGACGTGTTTCTTTCCGATTTCCACCAAACTCAACCCCAATGTCGCTAGCTTCTTTCTCTTTCATGTTCCCTTCAAAGCACCCGAGAAAATAATTTGCTTAAAAGCTTGCAAGTTGAATTAAAATATACTTACATTATATTATATACATAGATAGAATGTACGTAGAACTGATGGCCGATGGGGCCGAAAGGTTCTCGAGTGGAGACCACGTACCGGCAAGCGCAGCGTAGGAAGACCAGCCACGAGATGGACAGATGACCTCATACAAGTGGCGGGAAGACGCTGGATGCAAGCCGCGCGCCAATCGGTCTTTTTGGAAATCCATGGGGGAGGCCTATGTCCAGCAGTGGACTTCTTATGGCTGAGATGATGAGATGATGATGATGAGATAGAATGTATAATTATAATGTACAATTATAAATGTGTATTATTAAAAAAAAAGTTTTAGTATTTAAAAGTACAATAAGCAATGCGCGCAAAGCTTTAATTACTCTTTTGTGTTCTTTTGATTAAGCGCGGGAATGCGCCAGTGTCGCGGCTTTCACAGCCACGGTTAATTTCACGTAAAAATAAGAACAAACGTGTACAAACAAACAGCTAAGTTCATAAAAACTCCGAGACAGTGCAAATATAAAATGGGCGCCGCTTTTCTGGAAAAATAA
Organism: Lycia hirtaria; assembly: GCA_947563715.1. Classification (NCBI taxonomy): domain Eukaryota; kingdom Metazoa; phylum Arthropoda; class Insecta; order Lepidoptera; family Geometridae; genus Lycia; species Lycia hirtaria. Next base: position 40,571,957 of record OX387382.1, on the reverse strand, counting down.
GTCCGCAAAAACGGGCACGGACCGAACACAAATAAAACAAAAATATAAATGAAAATAAAGTTGTCCCGCTATCCCATCATTAAGGCTTAGGGGGGTGTCATTAAACTTGCTAAATTAAAAACCATAATTTATTTTTATTGCAACACTGGCTGGATGCAGAGAAAAAAATATCAAAATAATCCCGCCCCACTTTGATCTCAATTTAATTGTCGAAAAAGGGTAGGAAAGGGAAAAGTGAGTTCTGAGTTGAATTAAATTTGGTTAATCGCTTACAGTTGTTGATGCCAAGCTTTAATAAATTCTTGGTGGAACGGATGGGCCGTTGTGGTCTGGGGCTGGATGAGGGTGTTTTGGATCTGTTGAGTTTTCTACTCTAATGTAAGAATTTTGTTTTTATGGGAAAACAAACTGCCCTATACTCTCCAGTGAATTGTTGTTTATTTTTAACCGACTTCTAAAAAGAAGGAGGTTCTCAATTTGACAGTATGTTTTTTTGTATTTTTGTTCAGCAATGACCTATACTCCGCCAATTATGAATAGTTCTTGATTATTATTTTGTTGTTTGGTAGGTACCTCAGTGAACATTGATTCATTTTATCATAATAAGTTGAGGACTTTGGTTTTTATAACAAAATAACTGAAAAATGTCATCGAAGTAAACGAATTAGTTATTTTGAAACCGGGTTTTTCAGGTCGCTAGACCTTTTGAAGTATAAAGTTTGTAAAAGATCTACTACTCGTTTCTAAATAATATTTTTTCGTATTTAAAATCAATGTTTGCTTACTTTTACATAAAAATACTTATATTTACACTCCAGTCTAGTCATAATAACAACTGAACATTTTCTAAAATGTTTTCGTCAAATCCACCACAACAATAGACTTCCCCCTTCGCCGCCAAGTAGGCCCTTATACTTTTAAATACAGCGTAAGTGTAGACTGAATGATGCACCCTGTTTCTATGGGGTCACAGAATAGATCACTTACAGAAGAAATGACGCAGCTTCATCATCGTTATAGGACAGCTGAATTTCTGACGATTATAAGTTCTAAAGATGTGTAAGGTAATAAATACCGCAGAGGCGGCTTCATGGCAAGACGTCGGTGAGTGGCGACACCGCGTATTCCTAAGCGATGTTCCCCTGGGGCTAAATTAGTCTCTTTCTGGTGCTCCCACACAGAAATAACCTAGACAACCTACTGTGTGGGAGCACCAGTCCATAGCCTAGTTTTTCAAGCTACAAGCATTAAATTAAATAAAAATAAATATTGTAGGACATTATCACACAACATCATACAGCCCAAAATAAGCAAAGCATGTACTATGGAAACTAGATGACTGATAGAACACATATACACTTTTTGTTTTATGTAAATACATACATATGATACATAGAAACACTCACAAACTGAACAAACATTCATGCTAAGCAGAAATGTTCACCCTGGGTGAGGATCGAACCCACGACCAGACCAGACCACGACCAGACACGACAGAAGGTAGACGTACTGCCTGAGCTATGAGACCTGTCATTTAAACATAAGTCGTTCAATCGTCGATCAAGAAGACATCTATTCAAGGGTAGAGTGAATAGATATATTCTAGATCGACAAGTTCCATCCTCGGTCACACTGTTGCTTAACATCGGGCGAGTTTGCCAATCGTAAATCTACAAAAGTCTTAAAAACGGTGTTCACTGCGCACATAGTAAAATATCTACCTATGGATTTGCGCATTTAATAGTTGGTTCTTTGTATAGCACCCCATCCAGTAAAGTCTAAAATGACAGGCCATTTCGCGTCGCAGCCCTAGATGTTTCCTTTGCGTGCTCGTACAGTTTACATAGACTTTACACGTCTGCTGCTGAAGGTTAGGACTTTGCAAGGACTTAAGCAACTTGCTTTGACAGCAATCGAATTGCTTGAGATAGTTTAAGCGGAATTTTAGTTGGATATTCAGGTTGTGATGCAGTGAGCAATTTTAACTGAACTGTGTTTAGATAAATCGTGAAAGTAAACTTTTTGTAATCTTACAAAATAAAAGATCGGCCTCAAAAATAAGAGTCTTATGTGTAAGTATTACATTTCGCATAGACGTGTATTTGTAGTCGGTGAACATTGAAATCTTGGGCCTTCGAATGCGTTATTAGAGTTAGACGTATGATGTAACTTTTACGAATCCCGTCCCGAAAAAGAACTCTGGTTTGTTCGCGCTTACGAACAAATCAGCGTTCTTTTTACGTGACGGGAACTATACCAAATATCCGGCTTCTCTGCTTCAGGATGATCCAACTTTTTTTAATTCATGAGGTGATTAGAAGCGTTTTAGGATATGTCTGTGGTTTTAGGTGTATGAGATGACAAAGTAAGGAGAAAAGCGACGAAGGAGCCAAAAAATAACACTGTTGTAATTCCCAAATGGCAAATGGTGGATTCGTCGACTTTGAGCTCGTTTGTATTAAAAAGCTAGTATTTAAAAAGTTAAAAAAATAAATATACTGTATTTGTTTTAAACTTGATAAAATTACATACAAATAAATATGTACCTATTAAATGCATGTATTAAGTTAAGTTTATAGTTCGACGATCGTCTATCTCGCTCGCGCATATTAACATTTTTAAGATATAAAATTATTGAATGAACTTACAAAATATCTTCGTTTAGGAAACTAGAAAACAACATCACAAATTTTCGACAAAAATTGTGATGTTGCCGCAATTGATCTCAATATGTGTACGTGGTGTGGCTAGGTGAAGGCTCTTGTCGGTAGAATGGAGGGAGGGTCGCACACAAAAGTGTTTCCGTTCCAACGTGATAGCACACACTGTGGGTACACAATTATATGTATCTAAATAGTATATTTTGTGTAGCCTGGCTTACGGCTAACATGTCTGTAAAAAATAGTAAATGAGAATACAAGTAAAATCTCTTTGTTGGTCGACAAGCTTTTAACAAATTAATTAATAGGTTTATTGTGTATTTACTATTTCTGCAAGTATTAATATTATTTTTTAATAATATTAATACTTGCATAAATGGTAAATTTATTTATTAATTCATAATGACAGTTTCAATTATTATCTACATATAAATTACAATAACACAAAACTAAAGTGAAAGTACATAAAATGTAAGTGAATAATGTCTATATTCATTTACATTTTATGTACTTGCACTTTAGTTTTGTGTTAATGAAGTTACAATCAAATAATATAAGTCACGGTTACATCCCTGTACGTACATTACTGTAATAATTGATGGTGATTTTACTAAAAGTATATTTAAATTAAGTTAAGTTTTTAAGTTTTTTTATACAAGATAGATCTACGATTGACCACCAACTCGCCAGATGTTAATCGAGTTTCGACGATTTCACGAAAATATACTTTTCACTAACTTATTTCACTTATCTACCATACTTAACTATATTAGTAATGTCTTTTATTTAGCCATCCGAAGGTTGTAATTTCAAAAGCTATCAGCATACAAAATAAAAACTCCAAATCTGTATTGTCTCGATTAAGCCCGAGTACATTTCTACTCTCTCCAATAAATAAATGAGCAGCCTGGAACCTTGTACCAGCTTAATCGGGTATAAAAACCGGACGTGACGTCACTGCCGCCGGATGTGGCCCCGAGAATTTTAGTTTTTTAATTTTTCACTAGCCTGGAAACGTGTTTATACTATATGTATCTAGAAATAAGTGTTTTAGCGGTAACTCGAAAAAATACGACGGCTCAGTAGATTTCCCCCGAAAAAAATTACCTGGGAGTGCTCAAATGGCAAATAGATAAAATTAAAATTTTTTTGTGTGTAGTACTCTATTGTGTGTAAGTGCTCCACGTCAAATTTTATAGTACACTTACATGATTACAATATTTTTATAAAAAAATATTTAGCCTACATTTTAGATTACCGTTGGTAGCGGGAAACAAGTACTTACTTAAAAATACTTTTTAAGTTAAGTGGTCTTATTGAAAAGAAAGATAATGATGTAGGTAATGTATTTAATGTATTTTACTAGAACAGCCCTTTCATTTGATACCCATATTGTGGGGGTTGTGTTAAAATATGAAATTCGCCATTTTGTGGCGGCGGCCATCTTGGATTAACAAATACAGAATATACTAAATTGTATTGTCATCAGGACTAAAGGTGTATACCAAATTTCAGATCGATCCGTCGACTGCAAGGGGGTAACATTTCAATTACTAAATTTGACCCAAATAAACAAATAAACAAACAGGCCAAGCTAAAGAAAACCGTTTAAAAACCAGCTAAGTAGCGGTAGGGACTAGAGGATATTCTTCTGACACTCAATGAGCTCCCTGTCTTGGACAACTGTTCTATATGTATCTGATCCTTGGCCCAGTCATCAAGCGAGGCTCTCTACTAATGTTGGTCAAGGCTCTTCGCTATAAGACCGGTCAGCGATACGACTAGCGGGACAATGATCGTCTAGTCAATATCATATAATGACGTGCTAAGTCTAGCTAGTTCATAGAGTCTGTTTGGATAGAAAATTATCGTAGCAAAAAATGGGAACTAATGTTTCCATTGAAAAAATTATGAAATAGGGACAGCAGCGCCCTCAATGTCACAATTAGTTCTCTATCCAAACAGAGTTATTATATTTAGGTATTCTCAGCTTGAGGTACTCATACCTGAATAGTAGGTTTTTTTATTTATAGAAGATAGATCTAAGACTGACCACCAACTCGCCTGATGTTAAGCGACGGTGTGGCCGAGGATGGAGCTCGTCGATCTAGAAGATATCTATTCACTCTAGCCTTGAAAATTCCAAGATTGTAGGTCTCAGGAAACAGAGATAGCGGCAAAGAATTCCATTCTTGTGCACTACGCAACAACTACTACTTAACTAACTACAACTACTACTTAATTAACTACTTAACTTTTGCTTTTTTAGGTACTGAAAAAATAATTGAAATTCTCAACCTTAGAGTAGATCCAACTTTTTAGGTTAAATTATATTTTCCCCTATCATATCACCATCTAATATTATCTTGCAAAAGTCAATGAACTGCAGAAAAGTATGACGTGAACTTTTTTCTATAAATTAATTCAACTAAATCCTTAAAATATTCCTTAATTGTTAGGGAATAAGGTTGATGTTGGCGCGGAAAGGTATCGTAGTACGATTAGCGGAGGCTATATCTGTTTCCCGGCTTACCCTAAGAGATGTACGGGTATAGAAAGGGATGCACACCCCTTATGTTTCATTAACGATTGTTTGTTGTAGAGTTAGGTAACGTATAGAATGGGGAAAAATAGAAAAAATAAACTACTGTAATAAAAGAAACTGTCTATCGTTTTGTTTTTGTTTTTTTCTTACCATTGAAATGCCAAATACCTACAATTTTTGTAAATTTTTCCGCAAAATTTTGGATCTAGATAAGATTTAACGACTGACATTATATAAATTTGATGGTAGGTGATGATGCGGTCGGAGATGTCCATGATATATCCACTCACTCTTGTCATGCTGAGACCTAAAAATGAGTTTTGAAAAGCGTTCCGTTAACATGTATGTCAAGATAACTTCACTGAGAAACCCTGCTCATTTTTTCAGCCATTTCAGAAAAAAAAGAAATGTAAGGGAAAATCCGTTCTGTAGTCTACATAGTCCAGGAGGTCGACACAATGACCCCACGTAAATCTCTCTCCGCTCCCGCCGCCTCCCGGACACCGGAATTCATAAATTATGATTCACTTGCTCACTGAAAACCTTTTTTATGGTAACGCTTATTCGGTGAAAAGCGGCCATTTTTATTTCACTCTTTCCCGTGTTTTTATCGGTGGGATTTTTGTGTCCGGCTCCCCTACTATGTTTTAGTTTGGGATAAGGAGCTTTTGTTTTTTAGATAGACGTTCAGTAAAGGATTTTTTTGGTCAGGTTAAAAACTATGTTACAAGATCTTATAATATTCTTAACCGACTGCTCAGATTGGAGGCCTTTATGTTCGGAAGATGATTGAATATGGAAAGATGTATTTTATTATTCTAAAGATAATTATATTATATATCCTGCGGTTTTGTTAAGATTATGGCAACATTGTAATATACAATAAAAATCTTTTTTTTTTTTTTTTAATTATACTTACTGATTTTATTGAGGCGACGTTCTCGTCTTATCAAAACACATTAAAAAATGATATCTTCCTAATAAAAAGGTATTTAGCTCGGTCACGAGACAGTGATTTTTAACCTCCAACGCAAACTGTTGGGTGTTATTAACTTGACTTGTGTATCTGTGTCTATTTGTTGTATCGTAGTTTTTTTTATTGTTTTTCACTTTTAGGGAGTTTAATGTCGGAGTTTGTTTATTTATCAAGATTGATCAAACGTTGTTAAAAAAATTATTACATACATTTTGTTGTTTCATATGCTTTCATTTATCCGGTACACAAATTGATAATCTCCTTTTTTTAAGTCGATTAAAAAGATAGTTTTTGTAAATCTAAGACATAAATACACATTTTTTCGTGATATCTTCACATACACTTGTTCAACCGTTTAATTACAAACTATTCAATATATTAGGTACATTTATGTGAACTCTAGCAAAAAACCTAGCATTGTGTAGTATTTTAGCTATATGCAGTTTGTTGGTTGTAAATAAAGCTACAAAAGTAGTTAATAATGTCATTTTCCCTTTAAAAATCGCTTCACAAAACGCTCTGACACGGCGCCAAGCTCGTCAGCGCGGGGTGATGACAATGTGAAATGTTTATGACAACTTTACATATACTTTTATGACATTTAGTAAATGTTTTATGAGAGCGGTTGATTGCCGCCGACGGTCGTGCCTTATTATGGGGGGGATGTAGTAGTTTAATTCGACACTGGTACTGGTTTCTTGAGGCGAAACAATGGGGATTTTAGTAAGCGATGAGTGGAGAGCGATATTTTTTACCCGACTGCGTAAGAAGGAGGGTTTCTGTGATATTACCTACTACAGCTTAAACGGCTTGACTGATTTTGGTGTGCGAGGTGTAGTTAGATTTACGTTCATTTTTTGTGTGTAATAGGCTATAATTTTGTAATAATATATTATATTTATAATAAATTACACTCAACAGCATATCATCAAGCGTAAAGAAATCGTAAGTTAAACAGCAAAATCGTTCTTATGCTGTCGGTATTTTGTTGTTTTAGATACATTCTCGCAAAATGCATAAAATCCACATATTTCTCAAACTGTACTTTACTGATTAAGTTTTTTTATAATTAGTAAAGTCTAAGGCAGGTTATACAGTTTTTGGTACCGAAACTGACCTTAACCATTTTAGTCATAATGCTTGTAACATATTAATAATTTAATATTTCTCTAGCTCTATTAGTACGTATAATGCCTTATTATTGTTAAAAGAAAACAACGCTTCTTAAATAAGTTTAAAATTATTCCGGATTTTGAACGGTGATTTTCTTTTTTTTTTCTTTTTATAGAACGCAAAATATCATCTGCTACACAAAAAGTAAAGTATTTATTTCAATTATGTACATATCGTATAAAATTTTCTGTATAAGATGATCCACATCTTTTTTCATCTTGAAAACAATTATTTTTAGGTATCTTCTAGTAAGTCCCACCTAAGTCTTAGTCTTCGCTCTAGTGTGACAAAGTCAAACGCAAGCTCATTCAATGTAAAAAATATGTCTATAAAAAAAAATGCAGGCAAGAAGGCACTACGGCCTCCCGCCCTATACGAAGTTACGTTTACAACTTGTATCCGTTATTCCAATGTTTGTCGTATAAAGTGACCCTGACGGTAATCTCGCGCGCCGACAAAGCTGACAAATAAAAATATATCAGCGCACTTACGGCGCTTATCCCACACCCGAATATAGGAACACATAAACCGATGTCGCATAAAAACCTCTGAATATTCTTACACTACGTAAATTTTACTATATTCAGCGTACATGCATAAGGGTATGACCCCGCCACGACTCTCGTTGATGCGACGCGACAAAATTGAGTCGTTTCCAAAATGCGACAAAGTGATGTTATGCTACGAGAACAGACACAGATATAGACATAATTTTTAGGGTTCCGTATCCAAAGGGTAAAAAGGGACCCTATTGCTAAGATTCCGCTGTCTGTCTGTCTGTCCGTCAGTCACCAGGCTGTATCTCATGAACCGTGATAGTTAGATAGTTGAAATTTTCACAGATGATGATGTGCTGATATAACAACACATACTAAAAAGTAGAATAAAATGAATATTTAAGAGAGCTCCCATACAACAAACGTGATTTTGTTGCTCGTTTTTGCTCGATATTGTTAACGGCAACAGGTAGACGCTTGTAATATTCACAGAATATTGAGTTTGTATATTAATCACTTTAAAAACAAATAACGAAATTAATATTTAAGGGGGGCTCCTATACAACAAACGTGATTTTTGCCGTTTTTATAGATAATGGTACGGAACCCTTCGTGCGCAAGTCCGACTCGCACTTGGCCGGTTTTTTTAATTGTAACCAAAACGATAGCAAAAAATATGAACTAAATTAATATGGACAACAAATATTAGTAGTGTCTTTGTCCAAGCCGGTTCCAAGTCAGCGTAATGCCGGTAGAAGTAAACAGCGCTAATCTTCAGGTGGGACCGACAGGTGACGTCACGTACACATTTTACAGGTTTTCCCGCTCCAATCATTTAATAATTATAGTTTTTAAACTGAAAAAAAAAACGACGTAAAATACGCAATTTGTTTACTTGGATTATTTTTCTATTGGGAGGCCTAGTCCAGCAGTGGACTTCTTATGACTGAGATGATGATATTTTTTTTATTTGACAAAATTTATCTCCACAGACTCCGGCGTCTTTTGTAAACTTAATATACCTATGCATTTTTAACTACTTTTTTAAATGTTGATGATAATGATGACCCTCAAAATAACTTAGTGTGTATGAACCCTACAAGTTATGTTGTGTATGGAAAATTCATGTGAAGACTGTATGAGTGAGGAGTTTTATTGTCTCTGTTGACATTCGCATCAGCCGATATGACGAGGGAGCAGTAAACGTGTCGTCTACTAGCTCGTAAAACTGCATTTATTTTTGGTTGGCAAAAAAGTTTCAAGATTGACAGTAGTGTAAGGAAAACGGGTGTCCATTTTACTTTTCAAGAATAGTAGATTTTTACCTGATTAGTAGCGCTCGTGCGTAGTTTGACTAGGTGTTCTCGTACGATCACGATGTTAAGCAACGGACGGACCAGTCTTCGGATGGGTGACCGTGGGTGGTAAAATGCTGGAATTGGTAAAAATTTATCTCTAAGTAAATGTAAGTTAAACGATGATAAACAGAATGAATAAGGATAACCTTTGATTATAGCAAACATTATGATCAATTATAATAATAGGTAGATACCTGACTAGGCTACAGTGAAATACTGTTTAAAATTTGTATTTTATGTGGCAATAAATATGGAATTTTATATGGTATTAAAGTTACCTTAATACCTTAAATCTATAAATCAGTATTTGTAAACGTGTTTTCACTAATTATTTTATTTTATTTTATTCAGGAAACACACAGTATCAAATAACTAAATAACTTAAAAAATAGGGTCACCCAGAACTATTTACGAGTCTCCGCATATGTGAAACTACAAAAAACCGCTTGTTAGCTTGAGTTAATAAGTAAGTTAAGTAATAAGTTAGTTAAATTTAAATTCAACTTAAGTAACTTAAAGTTATCGAAAACGGATATATGTATATATTGCTTTAAAACCAATAAAAAAAGGATTTAGATTTCGTCAAACCAGTTTTTGGAAATTTCCGATTTAATTTTATGGGGGTGTGTTGAATGTGTTGAATAAATCAAAATTGATATTGGGACGTTCTTCTAGGTTGTTGATAAAATTAGCCGATCTCAAGAAAAAAAATTGTCTATAGTTCGAAGAACTATGAGGCATGTGAAGGGTGACGGGATGTCTCATTGGCCGGGTGGGAACTATGAGGCATGTGAAGGGTGACGGGATGTCTCATTGGCCGGGTGGGAACTATGAGGCATGTGAAGGGTGACGGGATGTCTCATTGGCCGGGTGGGAACTATGAGGCATGTGAAGGGTGACGGGATGTCTCATTGGCCGGGTGGGAACTATGAGGCATGTGAAGGGTGACGGGATGTCTCATTGGCCGGGTGGGAACTCTCAGACTTGCTAAGGAAAGAAGATGCGGAGAATCGATTCGACATTGTGCTATTTTATTAGTTCGTATCGTCGCATTGCACGATAAAAAAATGGTGTCTGTAAAGTCGGTTTACGGACGATAATTTTACGTGATAACGTCATGATAATCGCGTCATAAGCCGAACGCTTAGGCCGATCGTGCCTCTCTATCGCTTGTTCCGCGTTCTAGCTTGCACTCTCGGCTCAGGCGCAACGTGACAATGAGTCATGCTTTTTCCTGCGTGCAGCCGGCGTTCATAGATTTTTTACAAATACAGTTCGTTTACGTTATCGTAACCCAATGACGTTCCCATTTGTACCGACTCTTTTCGTTACATATCGTTCGCAAACGATAATTATATTCCAGACTTGCACAGTATGTTCGTGAATCATGACACAGAGGGCGTAGGCGTCAGGCGTGCATTTAACTGCATCGTGATAGCTTGTGAACGACATGGCGTTTTAGTCACAGCTCCGCCCCGGCTCAGAATGCGTGCAGATATTTTTATACAGATTATATTCGTCATTAAATGATGATTCATTACTCGGAAATGTATAATTACGTGTTTAGTGCGGAGGGGAAAAAATATAACGGTTAAAATGGGAAGTGAAAAGTTGCTGCGTAAAAAATTAAATAGAATTTATTAGAATGTTCTGGAATTGTGGAACTTCTATTTTAATATGTATGAAGGAATATTTAAAAAACTATTCTGTGAGGTCGAAGAAATCCATCGACGTATGAAAGTCATCGACATAGCACAGCGGATTAGCAAGTTGAAGTGGCAGTGGCATACAGCACGTAGAAATGAATGATAACCGATGGGACTGAAAAGTTCTCGAGTGGAGACCATCTACCACCGCTTTTCCAAGCAACCTTTCTGTTTTATCCATTGTTTTTAAATGAAAAATATTTTACCTAGTCATCATTATTTACAATTTTCGCTATAATTTTAATTGCTATAACTATACATGAAATCGTGAAAAAAGTCAGCTGCAAGTCATTGAAATTTTTGTATGAAACAGCTGATTTTTTTAAAGTTTCAGCATTGGTCGCTAGTAAATTATGACTACAATGACCCCTTAATTGGTTTTTAAAACAGTGATGTGTAATAACTAATCAGAACATCTCAATCTCGATCGACCTAGATCTCTTCTACGCGGTCAGTAAAAAATTCAGGTCGCCCATTCCTTCCTATCAAAAAGCATAACCTTATCTAGAGGTCCAATAAAAGAATGGTCGGAGGTCATGAGGTCTATTTACCGAGCTCGGGTAAACACGAAACAAGATGAAGATAGGAGTCCATTCCAGGGAAGGGGTTGTCCTAAATACGTCCCGTCAAAGAGCCGTGACAAACGGATTCCGGACCCCGGGCAGACCCAGGCTGATACGGGAGCGAAATATGGACGGGCGCGACTGTGTGTGTGCTGATTTTCTAGGTATGGTATAGTTTTCGTACGATTAAGGCGAGGTTTCCCAGAACTTTAAGTATTTTACGCTACTTCACTTCTTTTGCGCGGTGTTTTCATGTACGCAGCACAGAAATACGTATGACGCCGCCGCGCCGCGCGCCGTTGGACGGCTGCGCGCAAGCTAAATTATTGTAAAATAAATTACTATAAAATAGTGCACTAAACGTATCAAAAATGTGTTCCAGTAGAACGTAAAAAAAATGTGATAGCTACTTGACTTGACATGGTACCTAACTTTGGTTTTGGTGGCTTTAAACAACTTGGAGATCAATTTAAAATTAATAAAATGGTATCTATATTTTTATGAAAAAATTAAGCTATCGAGACTTTTTTCAGCAATCGTGTTTTTGTAATAGAAGAACCCTAGCCAACAGACCAACATTTAACTAACAATTTGACCTAAATCGAATAGTACAAGTATTAATTAATAATTTTCAAACAGCTGTTTTTTGCTGCTTTTGCGTGGCCTTAATGTATTTGCCATTATTCATTCATTCATTGAAATTCGACGGTGTGTTTGTCACACTGTAACGGTCCAGAACTATCCGTTACTCACATGTAGTCAACATAACTCTAAATGTTCAAAATATGGAATAAAGATAACAAATAAACTTATCTCGTCTACATTAATTTATCTGTAATTATAAGTATTTCCCTTATTTTTAATTAGTTATAGAATTTATTTTAAGATGCGTTATATAAAACATTAACAAATACCAAATAATGCTATTTAGTCGGTCAAGGTTATATTTGAGGTCAATGGTTTATAATATTATTATAAATGTCTGAGTGAAGCATAACACCAAATTTAATGGGAAGTATATTAACTCAATACTATTTACTGGAGCTACCTTCATTTAGTAATTAAATAAGTATTGGAGCATTTCGTTCTATATTTAGACTTGCACAAGCGTTTCATGGAAAGAAGGCTGCATTCTTGATAGTATGTGTACAAGTATGCAATTTGGGATACAGACGTCATGAGAATAGAGTTTAAACTCCTTTGAATTAGTTGAATAATTTAATGAGAAAATGTTGAGGGTAGATCCGAAAAATTGTTGTTATTGTCAGTTCCATATTTAGACTTGCATGATCGGTTCTTGGAAAAAGGCTAAGCGCCGGCGCACACTCCAGAAGTTAGATATTTTATTTTTATAAATACATTATATGTGACGTCACGATAAATTATTGTAAAGATTAAAATAGATTTATTTATATCAAATTTCCAATACTACTCTTTTAAGATAATTATATTATTATTTCTCGGAATCTCATATTTTCATGCAGTAATTCGGATATTTCGACCATAGTTACCTAAATAGCTATACGGTCAAAGGAAGTGGTAAATAAATGAAAGGTTTCGGTTGTTAAAAGGGTTTTCGTATTAATAAGTAGTATTGCTAATTACGTTTGTATGTATGTTGAATCTAAGAATGTTTAATGGCGACGATGTTTTGGTCTACAGCATTTTGTTACCTTATTTAGAACCGTTATTGTAGAACGTTCAAACCTACTTTGCTGGAATTTATCATGATATTGCTAAAAGAGAGTTAAAATGGGGAGCGGTCGTTTAAATATTGTATGACCACAGATACAGATACTGATTACGGGTGACGGAAGCGTATTTTATTATTTACTAATTTCGGAAGGCGGCCATTTGCAAGTTCGGTGTATGTTTAGGTTGAGTGCGCGCGAAGCCTTAAGTCGTGACGAGTAGGCGTAGTTCTTGGTGGGGATTGATACGTAAAAGGAAACGATTCGAACGCGGCGGGGCTCTTTTGGATTCACTCGTTCTGGTTCTGGTGCTCGCTGGGCGCTAGGACTTCGTAGCTTTCGCGTTAGACGTTACTCTCGCTGGTTGCTCATTTGGGAAATAGAATTATTTTTAGATTAACGATTGCGGGGAGTCTTCTTTTAAAACTTAAATTATTTTGAAGTGTTGGTTCTTTTACGTTAATTTCATTTGCTAACGTTTACTTGAAAACGTTTTGTGTTAGATTATTATTTTACTTATTGTTAGAGATGATGCGGGGATAAATTATTGTGAGTGTGCGCGTCCTGTTTGGTCTGAGAGTTCGGAATGGAATTGTGTGCTGGTCCGGCTGATACCGAAAAGTAGATGCACGGATTGGTGTATGATTCTTGAGTATGAACCTCCGGTTAAACATGGCGTGGGTGTTTAGGGAAAGCAACTGCGGAGTCTTATTAATTATAACCCCAAAGTGGTTATTGCTAGTGTCATATGAGCTTCAAACGCAAGTTGGAGACCATACGACGCTGTCCCCTTTTGTTACGTTTTGTTAGGCGGCTGGTTGTTTGAGACGCGACCAGGAGTAGAGGATTTGAGGTCTCTGGTCGGGGATTGGTTCTTTCTCGAATTCTGGCAGCATAGAAAGAAGTAGTGCGCGGATGGATTTCCACCAGAATTTTGGTTAGAATTGGTTCCTGACTGCCCTTCGCGTTGTAGGGTAATCTCCTTGTAACTATCGATGAAGTTGCTGGAGAGATTGTAGGGAGCCAGGGGCCAGTAGGTATTTCAGACTCGCCATCTAAACTGGTAGTATAGCTTAGTAGACGTGGAATCGGGCGTGAGGAAGCGTCTATAGCTTTGGAGCAGTTCCGTGTGAACCCGAGTTCACGGTGGGGTAGTGGTTAGATTTGTTATAATAGCTAGAAGATAGCTATTATTAACAAATACGTAGTTAGCTAGGGACGTAGTTCTTTTAATTCGTATTAGGAAGGGTTAAGTACACTTCACAAAGAAGCACACACACATCATCTCATTTACACAACTTCTGGAAACCCCATGGAGTTCCAGAAGACATGCACAAAATTCAATTCTCTAATTTTGTCGGTAGGTCTTGTGATAGGCAGGGGGACCCTTGACTCTGAACAATACAATAAAATAAGGAGTTAAAATGGGTTCTTAACAATTAACGTTTCAGGTAGGATATTATCAGTTAAGTAGGTAGATTCTACTTATTCAACAAGGATCTCTAAAAAGGTTTATGTTTTATTGGTGTTACTTCTACCAAAATGGATGAGTAAATTCTTCTTATGAACAGTATATTAGTGTTCTGAACAATCAATTCAATAAGGAACACTTTATACCTTTAAATATTATAACCATTTTATCTTGACATCAGCGATCTGAACAACACATACAATAAGGATCACTGAATTCAATAACCAGAGTTAAATTTAGATTCACTAGGCAAAACTAGCGAAACCCTACCCGTAATATTTAACACGTTACGAATAAAAATGTAAGCATTGTTGTTTCATATATTTCATTGGATGAACTCCTCAAATTCCTTTGTAAGTACCTACTTCATGCTTGGTCTCTGATTTGACAATGAACGGAAGAATCTCGTTCATAATCTACCTATGCTCATTTAGTTCAGTGGAAGTATCAAACAACATAATGCAAATAGGAATTGTGTAACTTGCATGAAAAGCTAGATTTTGTTGTAAAAGTCGGGCAGTCTGAGATATGTCTGAGTTTATAATCACTACACTAAATTAAGGTTTAGATACACAAAAGCCTTTGGCCAGGATGTGCCAGTTCTACAGTAATTTCTATTACGGTGAGGAAAGACCAACCGTTTGTCTGTTAACCTTGTCGAGAGAGAGGTGTCAGCATTTTGAGTAGTCATTGCTGTATAACGCAGTGTTGAAGTGTATTTGTACCTATATATTACATACATGCTACCGAGCTATATCAAAGACTGCCTCACTTATCAGGGTTAGATATAAATTCCCTGCGGGAGAACAACGTCGAAGAAGAAGAACATCTACATAGGTACATTATATCTGATGTGGCGACTGATACTTGCCTGATGTTTAGCAAATCGTCTGGACAAACACATTCATCAAAAGTATACACCTATGATTTAAGGTTAAGGATCCATCGCGGTGAACAAAGGGTTTCGCATGTAGGGAAATAACTAAATAATTATTGTAGGGATTATTCGATTCTTGTTGGCAGAATTGAAGAATCTCTGTAGGTCAAGATTAAGACCTACTGAAAGTATAAATAGTTGCTATAGACCTAGGTAGTGGAACCAGGAAGTTCAACCTATAGGCAGGAACGTACCTAGGCAGTAAAGTCACTGTTGCATTGCTTAAGACTTCAACTAGATGTAGAATCAACCATCTCACCTTTTGCAATAACAAAGTAAACCACTTTGTTTCGATAGGATTTTCCATAGGTTTTGGGCCAACAGGAAAGCCTCCGATTCTACATTGCTGTTCTAAGCGGAATGGGTAGTTTTCCGATATAAACTTATTTCTATCTCGGCCTGACGTTATACTATACCAACACAGACATACTTGAAAGATTTTGCGTCCTCTTGTCTAGCTACATTATTAAGAAAGTAGGGAATTTTGACACACGTACAAGAAAGACTCATTTCCCATTTGCTAAACAGGGCCTCCTAAAGGATGTTAGTCCGGAGGTTTCTGATGGAGCCAGGGTGCTTAAAAGTCCAACCAGTCTCTGGTCGCAGCACATGGGGCGTTCCTAGTAGGTAACTGGTTGGTGTGACTGGTTTTTACCAACTAGTTGGTATAACTAGTTATTGCTAGCTGGTTTTCCTCGTGGTACGCAAGGGCGGAAGGCGGAGCCCTACCTCTTAGCTCCAAAATACATCTTGACAGTATATTATTAGTTTGGGACAAAAGATGTAGAAGTAAACTCTCTGAACATAAGTCCACTCTATCATATATTGAGAAATAGGATTCCCACAACATAACCTTCCTATTTCAGTTAGGTAAAACTATCTTGGTTCCAAGTAAGGGTCATCTTCATGTTCATCGGTCGCTTAACATTATAAAACCTACGGCACACTATAGTGAATTATTATATTTTATAACTTTTATTTAATGTTGCAATTGAATGTCTCAATCACCAGTAACTAGGTATACACAAATATTATCATATTAGGTAGGTTAATCCTTGTATTTTAACGATAAGTCAAATAGGTATATTGATATAGGAAAGGTATCGACTCAAATTCCCCTTCTGCGGTTATTGCGTCACAACAAGTAGAAAGTCCTCCACTAGACGAATCACTGGCCATATATTTAAGTTACTTTAAGTTAATATAGTAGAATATATTTTAATAAGAAAGGTAAGGCAGTAGGCTGATATCTTCTCAATAGTAAATTACCAAATCGTTCAATTGCATCAAGTTGGGTCGAGCATTATTAAGGGCAATAGTTTGGGGGGGTTACAACCCGTATGTTTTCATCCAAAAGATCGTCAGATATTCATGGCACTTTCGATCAAGAATGGAATTTTGGCACTTTTCTTTACAGTATTAGCAACCATGGCCGCTAACGATGTTTACTGACCCTTCTCTCGGAACTTCCTTATATCCCTATACCTTGTTTGGAACTTTGAATTCAATAAGGATATCAATCCTAACAAAGGTAATTTCAGCGACGCTCTTAAGATCAACTTTCTTTGTGATTCTTATCATCATCAGCCCACTTTAGTCCACCGTTGAACATAGTTTTTAGAATGTATGTTTGTACGTTTTTTTATATAACCTTCTACATACAATACGGCTTGGCCGATTTTGATGTGCGCGATGTCTTCAGATACTAAATAAAACACACAACTCTCGAAAACAGTAAAAATTTATCTTTTTTTGACCTCCAACAAATTTTTCCGTAATAAATAAACTCATTTTCAAGAACTATCTTAAAAAATGCTAATTTCAATACAGTGGGTTGATTGACAGACGTTGATTTCATTTATCATCACTTCAACCATAAAAAGTCCACTGCTGGACATAGGCCTCCCTCATGAATTTTCAAAAAGACCGATTACGGCGCAGCCTGCATCCAGCGTTTTCCCGCCACTTTTGCTAATTTAAATGCTAATTTAAATACAGTGGATATGTGTAAACGTTGATTTCATCATCTTCATCATCACTTTAACCATAATATGTCCACTGCTGGACTTAGACCTCTCCCCTATGGATTTCCAAAAAGTCTGATCGGAAGCATTAGCATGGAAGCATTTGCATCTCGTGGCTGGTCTTCCTATTCTGCGCTTGCCGTTGAAGACGTTGATTTGAACACTTGTTATCAAGCCTAAAAGTTAGTAAGTGCAACTACGAAATTTGCTCTTATTATATAATATGCAGTTGGGTATTTTATTTTTCTTATACGGAAACTTGTATTCTATATAAACTTGTTATATGAAATAAACTGTTTTTCGCCATCAATTGCAGGTTCAGCGTTGCATATACTGCATAATATTATATTCAGTGAGATACGAACAGGACAGACATTCAGTCATAGTATTATAGCTACGGTTGGTTGCACTAATGTCCCGTGACGTCATAAATTCAAGCGAAGGGATGTTCGGGGGTGGAGACAGGCGGATCCGGGGGATGTGATTTAGTCTTGTTTTTCTCGTGCTGTTTGTGGAAATTCGAAGGGAAATCATTGTTTTGTGTGTTACAAAAGTAAGTTACGTAAAGTAATGTAACGTGTAATTAAGCAAGTTACAAGACTTATAGGTGAATGAAGCAAAAGTATGTCTAATTCCGAAAATACTGGCTAGTCACGAAATTAAAAAAAAAAACTATTTGGGCTTATGACAGGAGGGTTCTTCCTGAGGTACAACGGGTACTTCGGCGTTTCGCACCGCAAGTGGTTCGAACCGCGGTCCGAATCACCAAGAGCTCTTTTTGAATAGGTCCTTTTGCACCGCGGTGCGAACCGACCAATATAATTTTGGAATAGGTCGATTCGGACCGCAGTGAGGAATAAAACAGTTCTCTTTTTGGGTGAGTGGGTAAATTCGAACAGAGAAGATTAGTTTGAAGTGTCGGTAAAACATTGTAATGATTCCTATGTCACAATCATAAAATTCGGTATTTGGGTTAACAAAGTCAAATAATTAAACACAATCTATGGAACCAATAAGTACCTATATATAAAATTAGAAGAGTTCCCTAAATTTTTGTTATTTTTTTATCAGCCCTCTTTTGTACAAGCTGTCCCACTGCTGAGCGCGGGCCATCTTATCATTGTGAAAAGGGTAAGGTCTCTACCACGCTGGCCAAGTGCGGGTTGGGAGACTTCACAAATCTTCAAGATCATTGAGAACTCTCAGACATGTAGGTTTCCTCACTATGTTTACCTTCACCGTTTGAAGTTGGCGGTAATCAACAATACGCACATAACTTTGAAAGGACAGAGGTGCCGCGGGATTCGAACCTAGGACCTGCGGATCGCAAGTCAGACGGTCTCCCGACTAGACTGCCGGAAACTTTTGTTATTATTGCTACATATTATTTGTTATAAAATCCGCTATAATATTAAATATTCTGTGAAAATGTATAACTAAACAATTGAAGCCAAATAATCATCAAAATCATCACCTGTATGATACGCGATATACTAAGTTCCTTTAAAATGCCAATTAGATAAGATACCATTATTTCCGTAAATCAACATCGACACGTTCACAAATCAAATACATTCAAATAAATTACCGTACGCGAGTTCGAATTAAAGTTAAATCAGCGTTTCCACGCGGTAATTACGGCTGAATCTTAATTTACGTTAACAAACTCATTACCGAGGAACGTTCATTCGCCGTTTCGTACGTTCGGAGATTCGTAATGTCGGCGATTCGTGCGTCGCTATTAATTGGACTCGATTGGTGTTTAAGTTGAGTATATTTTAGTACGTATGTAAATATTATGTGTAAATGTAATTTAATTTTGAACAAATTTTATTGAGCAAACGTAGAAAAATCGGTATATTTATTCCAATCGCTATAATTCTAGAGGTAAATCTCTGATGCGAATATTTTAAAGATTGGAATCTTGTTGGCTTCATTATAGTCAAAAAGTTACGGCTACTATATTATGTACATATTATGTTATGCTATTTATGTTTTTTTTTTACAATAAAGTACATGTTTATGTCTAAGTCGTTATAAAACGATGTGATCCAAAGTAGTGTGTTGTATTTACACGGAATTGGAATTGGATCCCGGATGACACCGTTAGGTGTTTGGTGACAGATTTTCAATATACGCTAGCTAGCTTTTAGATGGGTGCCAAAATCGTACCATACCAAAAGAAAGGTCATGTACTAAGGCTTATTCTAGGTATTCAAATCCTTTCAAATCCGCATTTTTTTAAATCGAAGTCTACCGTACAACTATCATAGCGTCATTATGACGCTATGATAGTTGTACGGTAGACTAGCGTCCTTATTTTTTGAGATACTAGGTTTTTATAAGCTTAAACTTTTCTAAATCATTCAAGTCGTTCAGGCAACAGAAGAAAACAGAAGTCTGATGAATACTACTGAATACTCTCCGTTTATAGTCGTGAAAGTTAACGAATGGTACGTAAAAGTGACTTTCATTCGCTCAACACAACCTTTCAAAGGAGCCTTTCAGCCAATTACTGCGCACTAAAATGATCGCGCTTTTAGTAACTTTCTACTTGTACGATACAAGTGGAAGTAACTTTAGTAGGTGCTGTGTCGCGTCAACTCGTGAATGCACTTGGCCTTTGGTTGTGTTTGTGTCTTTGTGTACATGTCTGCGGCGCTCGCTCACTTCATATCGCATGACCGCACACAAACGGCCTTATCGAAAAACGTTACTTAACTTTAAGCATTGCTTAACATATTTTGTTAACTTCTCGCTGACACGTAATGACATTTGCGGAAAGAAGACAGATAATTTAAGACGATGGTTAAAGTTAAGTAACGTTTTTCGGTAAGGCCGTAAGAGCGTACTCTTGTCTTTGTAGACGTGTGTGGATGCGGGTTACACTTGTATGCGAAGCTGTCTGTTCCGGAGATGATAACTTTCACCGTAGCGAATACATAATAGAAATATTTGATATCCTTAGATTTGTGCTTAATGGACAGAATACTAACTCTGATTAATTGGACACTGACAGTATT
Organism: Lycia hirtaria; assembly: GCA_947563715.1. Lineage (NCBI taxonomy): Eukaryota > Metazoa > Arthropoda > Insecta > Lepidoptera > Geometridae > Lycia > Lycia hirtaria. Next base: position 40,551,333 of record OX387382.1, on the reverse strand, counting down.
GCCTCCCTGGACTTTTGATATTTGTAATTTTGGGTTTTTGGGACCTTTTGGCGCACTGGACCTTTTAGCTCCGTAGATCTGTCGGCACCTTTTGAGACTTAATATTTTCTAATTTTTTTATTTCTTTTGAGAATTCTTTTTTTAAATTTCTTTTGAGACGTCATTTTTTTACTTAACTTTTTTGAATAAATGTAAACTAAGTACCTGTAAGTGGAATTTTCCGCCATGCGGATTGTCGAAAGTGGATTCAAGAGCTCCGCATCGCCAGTGCTCCGCAACCGGTGTTCTTTTTAAAGGAAAGAGGATTGCGAACCAACAGTAGGCGGACAGAATCCGTATCCGCGCCCGCATCCGAGCCGTTCAGGGTCAAAAGGTCTAGTGGGCCAAAAGGTACAGTGTCAAAAAGTCCAGAAGCTAGAAAGAAGACGGGTCTTCTGTCGGGACGTTCTGATTAACGCAATGATCGTGTATATGAATATACACTAGGATACTATAGTTAAAATGTGTGATAAATACCACATGTAAAATACGCGCGCACTCGTGAATTGCAACGAAGTACACTACCATTCGACAAAGTTGTATCATTTGGCCAAGTTATTGAACTAAATGTTCTTCTTCATTTTATAAAAAATGCGATGGTAGCGCCATTACTAACTGCATAGTTAAGTTTGTTTGCACGGTACTGTTTTGAGCTAGAATCTAGTGAGACTGGACAAAGCTGAGTCTACTTTGTAAGGAATGTCCGTCTAGCCGATGTCTTAAAGGAGTTACTGAGATAAATGTCGGACATTTTGTTCGGGTCTACAAATAATTGTCTTCATGATATTAACAGTTTTAAAAGATTTGTAGTCACGTAAGACTTGAATCAAACAATAAATTAATAACAAAAACTTATATCATCATCATCATCTTAGCCACAAGAAGTGCAGCTGCTAGACATAGACTGCCCATTGATATTAAAAAACCCTATTGAAAGCAGCTTGCAACCAGCGTCTTTTTATCACTTTATGTGGTCGTCTATCCATCTTGCGGCTGGTCATCCTATGCTGCACTTGCCGGAGTGTGGTCTCCACTCGAGAACTTTTCGACCCCATCGGTCATAGTTCTTCGTTTCAATGATATTCCAAGTCATATAAGTATATGACTTGGAATATCAATAAAACTTCAACAAATCTCAATACTTCACGCTTGCAAATGAGCTAATTGCTTGGGTGTCAAAAATAGTTATTTATTGTACTAGGCCGGAAAGTTGTATTTTACCGTCGAGTGTCTGACAGTTGAATCCAGAGCAAGCGAAGGATTCTAGGTTTGAACCACGAGCGCAGCGAGTGTAGAATCCTGAGCGTAGCGATGGATTCAAGAAGACACGAGATAAAATAACTTTACAGCCATACAAAAAAGCAATACAAAAAATTTCATCTTAACGTAGCGAGGTTATTTTTTAGTTCACCTATTTTCTCGAGTAGAAAAATCTGCTTGGCATTTAAGCAACTTTACTGGTCCTAGAGTTACATTATAATCACGTGAGTTCACTTACATGTACACATTTCATAAATTTTGAACATTATTTACAACAAAATTACGTAGTACAAAGTTTTTTTTAAATCTATTTTTTTCTTCTAATATTAGGCTCTTGACACAACTCGCATAGGTAATATTCTTCTTTAGTCATCCAAACCTTTTTCGTGTAAATGGTTCTAAAAATTCAAAACACTGCTAAGAGAAAGTAAATTGTATATTTTTATTTTCATTTTACGTAAATATACAAAATGTCTAAGTTATTTTAATATAATAATTAGTGTTTCTTTAAGCTAAGATAGCAACCTTCTTGAATCAAACTATTTTACTTAATTTTGTGAAGGTATTATACAAAGAGGTTGGAAATATTTTGTATTGAAAATTTAGAGCTCCATCGTGTTCCAATTTTGAAATTACTTTCCACCCTAGGGAGCAAAATTAACTTTTCCACGCCAATATTAGCCATGGAAACCTAACTTTACGAGCTAGTAAGATGAAAAATGAATAATTCTGAAATAAGTGTGATGGACTGTGGATGGAATATAATTATAATCCTATAATTTCCTTCTAATTTTCTGCAAGCATTTTCTAGGTTTTAAATAAAAACTACGGTTCACTCACGTCTGTTTTGAGCCGAAAAATCAGTGCGAGGCGCGTCACCGACTAAGAGTGGCGTTTGCGCTGCTCCTTTGAAAAAGATCGCCGAATGCGATTGAAACCACAGTTGGATTTTTCGGTTCAAAACAAACGTGAGTGACCCGTAGTTTTTTTAATTTAAAATGTGTGAAATCTACATTAGTTTCCATGGTAAACATTTTCTAGGTATAAAATATCAGATCAATTAATTAATTTCTTACTGTAATTGACAAGCGCACGCGTCTCAGTAAATCATCATCCCGCCAAAACTGTGACGTCACGCGCAGTGCAGGCATCATGCAATTTATGACGTCACGCACTATTAGCGCCTGAGCTCGCCTGCTAAATACATGCATGAGGGTGACCATGGAACGTGGGGTAGTCGGTTCTAGTTATGTTGAGCTGCATGTCCTCCCTCACATATCATAATTATAGTTTAAAAAACTGAAGCAACCGACTTCTCATGGATGCCATTGTCAAAACTGAACCAAATTGAAATGGGACCACACGGGAAGGAACATCTTTCAAATAAAAAAGAATCAAAATCGGTTCACCCAGTCGAAATTTTAGAGGTAACAAAAATAAAAAAAAGGATTCGAATTGAGAACCTCCTCCTTTTTTGAAGTCGTTTGAAAATAGAGTTGGTACGATTTTGTTGTTATTTGAGTGCCAATTTGTCTTCCAGGCTAGTTGCTTATCATGTTCCAGTGTTATGGTTGACCTGCCACGTGTTTGACCAGAGCTCATTTAAAGTCAGTAGTTTTTTTTGTAAATATATTCATATGATACATAGACACACCCAGACACAGAACAAACATCGATGCTCATCAAAAAAATGTTTGCCCTGGGTGGGGATCGAACCCACGACCTACAGCTCAGAAGGCAGTCGTACTACCACTGAGCCATGAGGCCTCTCAAATTAAAGTGTCCGTTTGTGTTGCTTTGAATCATGGTAACCGGCAGCATGCAGCTCCCTTGTCTCAACTAACTTCTAACTGCTGCACCTAACTCAATTTGCGTCATGTAATGTGTTGTCTCTTTGAACTAAAACTTTATAGGTATACAATTGTAATTAAATTAATTAATAAATTGTGATAATAACATCTAGATGAGGCTAGACTGTGGTAATCATATTATATACATATACCTACCCTATATAATATGTATTAACGATTTGTTTTTTTTTAAATTCCGTTATAACTGCGAAACAAAAAAATTATTATTTAATAAAATTTTGAAATCAAACCGTAGAGGCCTATTAGTGATCCCAATCATATAAAAAAACGGACAAGAGCGAGTCAGACTCGCTCACCGAGGGTTTCGTACAATTTAGTAGATAAAAGGGGGAAATTATATATTTTTCTATATTTTCCTTCATAAATCAAAAAATATACATCGTAAAAATATTTACAAACCTGTTTTAGCTTGTGCTAATCAAGCTCGTTCATAAGATACCCCACATAATATGGTTAAAGCACTTTAAAATTTGGATCCTCCCTTCTTGCTAAAGGATCCTATTTTTTGTGATTAAATCAAAAATGTCCAGTTTTCGGATTTTTCCCTATATGTGTAATATAACACAATGTTTCTTGCCAAATTTCATAGTTCTAGGTCAACGAGAAGCATCCCATAGGTTTTGATTCCTTTGTGAGTGTCGAAATGTGCGTTTTTACGGCATATGGCATTGACTGGCCTTGTGGCTCAGTTGGTAGTGTGTTTACGTCTACCTGCTGAACTGAAAGGTCGTGGGTTCAATCCCCACCCAGGGCAAACATTTGTGTGATGAGCATGGATGTTTGTTCTGTGTCTGGGTGTTTCTATGTATCATATGTATATATTTACAAAAAAAAAAAAAAGTATATATGTATTCTATCAGCCATCTAGTTCCATAGTACAAGCTTTGCTTAGTTTGGGCTAGATGGTGTTGTGTGAAATGTCCACAAATATTTATTTATTTATTTAAAAAAAAAAATTTATAAATTATTAATTATTATATTCGGCTATAACATTTTTTACAATAAGTAACTGAGAAATTTTATTTTTCTTTCTGCAGCAAGATACTATGGATGTATATGGGTTTAATTTCAATACGATACCTTTACGCGTTCCCGAGATAAAGGTCTTGACACCCGGACAGACAGACAGACGGACAACAAAGTGATCCTATAAGGGTTCCGTTTTTTCCTTTTGAGGTACGGAACCCTAAAAATATCGATATCATATAATATTTAAGATATAATATTTAGGGGTAGGAAACAATTTTCTCCTGTTCTATGAAAAAAATACGTTATATACATAAAACGCGTTATGTAGGTACTGACGACGATAGCCGTGACAACTATAAAAGCTCGGGCATACTCTTTATTTTTCTATTTCCTTCATAAACAAGAAAGACAGACGCACACATTGAAATACTCCTTATTTACATCTATTCAAGATACAAGATTTGTCTTTCACGCGCCCTTCCACCTCATTTCCCTCCAAAACATGTCCAATTCCACAGAGCTGCAATCCATTAGCAGTGGTAAAATGACGCATCATCTAGAGACCAGACGCCGGGAAGTTTCGACTTCCTTCCTCAGTCAATTTCGTACACAAAAACAATTCGACGTACCCTCTGACGTCAGACGTTCTCAATAACATCCCTTCGTATTTACAGCGTGAGGATTAGGTAAGAGACACAAGTTTAAACGTGTAAATGTTTCTGTAGTACAACTGTAATATCCGACTGCATAAGAGCTACGAGTATTTATTGCAGAAAAAGGTAAGGTAAGTTTATTGTTTAAGGTAGGAACTAGCTGATCTTTTCTCTAAACTATGTATAACATCTATCTATTTAACCTAGTTTCATAGACAAATTTTGCATATTGAATGTATTGAAGTCCAACTTATACCTTTGTTATCATAACTACATATATTTAACCCTGAGCCGTAAATTTCCCAGTTAAAATTTTTGTATGGAAATTCAAAAAAAGCAGTTTTTTAATCTGTTCTTTTCAAGTCTGCGTCTCTCCGTCAAAGTTCAAAGTTACCATAGTTATAGTCACCCCACGCCATTTCCCTAGCATTTTCCCCGTGTAGTTTCCCCTGAAAGAATGCACTCAGGGTGGATATTAAACTCAAATCATGCAGGGTGGCGCACTTAACGGTACTCAATGCAGTTATAGTCGAGGAGCTGCATGAAAAAACATTAGCTCATTTACATTTTTTTACATTAAATTTTTTTTACATTTGATAGATCTATGACTGACCGCCTACTCACCTGGCGTTATATTACAACTTATTTAGTGATAGATTGTGAACCACGCGAATAAACTTCCGAACACGAGGTTACCGAGTATAGGTTATTATGTCTCAGTTAAAACGGGGAGAAGTTTTCTATGACGCCTATTTTGAAATCTGGTAGAGGTAATAAGTTAAATTTTTACTTGAAAAAAGTAGGCTCTTAATTGGGTTGTATTATTTTGTGTACCACTCGGTGATTTATAAACAGATTTAGAAAATTATTTGCTTAATTTTAATACAGAAGTTTTGTTTGAAAGGATTTACTTTCAAATTGGTCCTATTGAAATTTCATCAATGAACTGGTGTTCAATAGTTTGTTTCTTAAAACAAAATCGCGCCTTTTGGAAACGGGTTTTTCATAAATACAATTTTAATCCGTTCTGCTCCTGTACTATAAATCTCGCAACAAACTTACCATGTCCTATCGCCTGCAAGTAATGACGCAGGGGTCAGTTGGCCCCCTGAGGGTCACTCCGGGGGTAGCTGTCATCGCCGCTTTAGGGATGAGCCTGTGTTGCCCGCATGTGGGGTAATGGGCCGGAACGAACTGGCAACATTGTTTCTACATTGATTGTTAATTATTGATCTATTTGTACTGATGGTAGTGATAATACTTTGGACAGAATTACAGACAAAATGTATCTTTCTACATTGAAAACAGACTGACTGTGGAAATGAAAAGTGCGATTCAAATGTGCATCATGCGAGTGGAAAAGAGATAAAGATAAAATAAATAAATTACAGTTTAAAAAACTAAAAAACGCTACAAATTATTGTGGTTGAAGTTCATTACAAGACTTTTCTAACAAATCCAAACATAGCTATGATACGATGTTCCATCATGAAGTTCTAGTTCATATCTTCCGGCTCCATCATCAGATCAGTTCGACAGTACCATATTATTGTATTGTCATCAGAACTACATACAGCTGCCAATTTTCATGACGCTACAGTCCTTGGAAGATGGTTAAATTAGTTACCTTAGATTTCATTACAAAAAACAAATCAAATTATCAAAAATTGTATCTACTCAAAACAATTGACATAATAATATACAATATACTTTATTAACTACAACACAACAATATACAGACTCAACTAACTAAACTACTACACAAAAAGCACATCGATCACCCCAGACCGATAGAGGTCTAAAGATAATCAAAATGCTCAAACCCACTACTAGTTGGCAGCGGTCCCAGCATGCTGTCCGCATTGTCACGTTGAATGGCAATGCTTATGCGTTGGGCCAGATACGCGCCAGCATTTTGGTCACGCGTCGCATCGATCAGGCGCTCAGTTTTTTTTTTGAAAATGAGATGAGCTCCCGGTCCCCACGGACCCAAAGTTTCGACACCAAACGGCTCAAATATGTAACCTGTACCGAGATTAACATATTTACGCCGCTTGTGCTGCTCCGCCGAATTAGCCGCAGCGCCAGCGCTACTCCGTGTTTCAGGAAGATGAGACGGTGCCAAAGTATCAACGCACGTGGCGTCCCACACAAAGGGCCGTCCGAACTTCCATGGCACAAGCGTCATCCCGTCAGGCCTTTTACCATCGTCACGCGCAAGACCGCTCGGTTCGAGCACAGCTGCAACATTGGCGGTGGTAAAAGCCCGGCGGATGATATCATTCAGGCTCGCGTGACGACCAATACGACCAGAGCTTCTCGAGCATGAGAGACCGTGGTGGCCGAGTTGATCAACTGCAGTACCACACTGGCAGATATGGGCCTCACAACACCTTGCTCCTAAACGCAAGCTGACTGCTAGAAGAAATGCAGTTGGATCTAAAAGGCAGCCGGTATTAAAAGACGGCATCGCTTGTAACCAAAGACCCGATTCCCAAACAGAAACTGCAAGAATACGAGCACGATCTGCGACGCTAGTACACGTATCTAAAAGATAATTCCGTGCTAGTTCACAGATCGGCCAATCCCACAGTCTCTGCGACGATAACGTCCTGAGAAAATCGGTATTTGGACAAGCCAGCCTCCAAGCAATCTGGGCCTCGTCCAAAAAAGCAACGACTACAGAATGACCTAAAGATGGAGCGAGAATTTTTTCTACTAATTTATGAGTACTATGAACCGAGGACAAGAAAGCCGGTAAAGCAACACTCGAAATTTTGCGGACCCCTAAGCCTCCTAGCTGTACAGGTAGTGAGGCTTGTGACCATATCCTGTCATTCATGTCAACATTCAAAACCGATATCAGAGTTTCCTTTACGACATTGTCTAAGCTCAAACGGAGCTCACCGTGTTTCCACAGTGGACTACATCGTAAATAATACATACATTTCGGAACGAACAAACAATATTTGATAATTGAAAACGCCATGTGGGCGTTTATTTTGAGTAACCTATAATATACATATATTTAACAGTTCTTGTTCAAAGTAGTTCTTGTTTGTTGTTGTTCAATAAAGTTTTATTGATTGATTAATTGTTTAATATTAACGTAAACAGTAGATTTCATTATTTCATTGCTAAATGAATAAAATCACGAGATTATCTATTAATTTAATAAGTATTCGCAACGAATTATTTTGGTGACACATTTCACCTGTCACTGCATTTTTTTTGAATATTTTACTGCAGTTCAGTTGGTAGTATGTCTGCAATCTGCATTCACTAAATTATGTGATATTAAATACATATTATTATTATATGTTTAATGCATATTTTTTTATTATTTATTTTTACATGCTAGGCATTTGGTCATACATCACTCGATGTTAAATCACGGTATATGTACATATGTTTTAATACAAATTTTACTTTGACTTTGACTTTGACTTTATGATGGTAGTTAAATCTATAGTTGCATACGTTCATCATGAAGATTTCAATCTAACAAAAACAATTTTCTCCTGTTTTATGTAAATATGCATTATGCCTCACCAGCGAAAATTGCGGTCTTAACGATTTACGATAAGTCAAAAGTAATTAAAAAATAATAATCTTAAAACTTATCTAACATTGCGTAAATCTTTAAAATATCGTAAAGGTATGAAAAAATATTGAATTCTTCTTCTGAATGAACAGTCAGTTTAAATAGAAACGGCGAATGCTGGCATAACTGAAGCCAGATAGATGTAAAAAGCTGAAACAAAGGAGTTCCTATTACGGTCTGTCAGACCGATATAAAGGCGGAAAAATTAAACTTATTCGCTTTGTGCTCAAAGCAGTCGAGAGCTCAAATAAAGTGAAAGAACTGAAAATTATAACAAGGTAAAGAATTGATTTTTTTTTCATAGTATTATGTTTTTTTTACAATAAATAACATGGTGGAATATCTAAAAAACGCGAAGCGCTTTGATTGTACTTTACATATAAAAGTACAATCAAAGCGCTTCGCGTTTTCTTATTCCTAAAATCTGGAACATGTTTCCTGTAAAGGAAATCCGCGGTGTATGTAACAAATTCATAAACTAATTATAAAATATGAATATGTACATAGATACATAAAATCCTTTTTGTTTCTAGTTGTGTGTGACTTTATTGACTAGAACAAAATGAAACCTAAATATAACTCTAATAGAAACCCATAAAGGTCTAAAATAAATCCAAACATATATCCAATCAATCAAACAAATATAAATCCAATACATGATGGCAGCGTACCCAGTACGCTATCATTTCAACGATTATGCGTCAGGTCAGATTTGCACTAGATTTTTTATATTCGAAAATGGGCTTGCGCTTGACTGTCAACTCGCCTGGTGTTAATCAACATTTATGATCTACGATGGAGTGCGCTTGCGCAGAAAAAAACCTATTCATTCGTGATTTGAAGATACCTAGATTATATATATTCGAAAACATCTATTCAGGAAGTAAACATTTTCTGAATAGATGTTTTCGAACATATTCCCACATTTTGGAGAGCCGAGGCGTTGACCAGGGGCTTAGACACTTTATTCGATTAATTATATATGTAGGTACATTCACGCGAAAAACATTACCTGCCTTCTCTCTTGTAAAATTGGGTAAAGTAGCAGAACTGTGAACACGAAAAAGCGTCATCGTTTCATGGTGGATATTCCAAAATACCGATTCACTGAGTGAATCTTCCTCGATGTATATAATCTGGCTGTCTTTAAATTGCTTGTGAATCGGTTTCTTCTAGGCAATCGCGCTCCATCGTAGACCGTAACATCGCTTAACATGAGGTGAGTTGGCGATCAAGCGCAAACCTATCTTGTATAAAAAACTAATTAAAATTTCCTGTGTTTTATTTAGCCAGCAGTTCTGCGGGGAGACTGCATTGTGACTGCAGTGCGGATGTAATTAATATACCAGTTTTTGTTACGAACTCACTTAATTTATTACTTCACAGTTTAAATATGTCTAGAGATATAAAACTTGCAACTCATCCTGAGATTCACACACGCACCGAGGCTTCCGTACTCACAAGATACTTAAACACAGAATTTTACTTAAACTATTTGACTAATTGATTTTCCTATCTACCATTGATAAAATATTTTACGGGAGAAGAGTTTCATACTGTATTTTTTCAAGAAACTATAATTGTAAGGCTTAAAAGCCTTTTTTATACATGAATTACATATACTCATCTATAAAAAAGACATTCAAGCCTTACAAATATAGCTTTTTGAAAAATAGAGCATTAAACTCTTCTCCTGTGAAATATTACCAATGGTAGATAGGGAAAACAAGCACTGAGGCAAAGATAAGTACTATAACTTACCTCTATCACTCCCACAAAGCAACCTTTAACTCCAACAGCTTTTCAATATTTCGCTAACTTCCGTTGTAAAGCCACCGCCGACATAAATCTTATCGGAATTTAATATAAAGACTATGGCTCTCCATAAATTGCGTTACTTATTTATAAGTTAAGACCCCTGCGGCTCGTCGAGGGCGGTACGTCATGTAGGCCCTTTTAGAAAACACCTCTGTAAAGGTTTATGTTTGACTTTCTATCCTGATATTAAGGTGAGGAAATTATTATTTCAAGTGCGGAGGAAGAATATAATTGTTTTAAAGTAATAGACCTTTGCTAAAGTATCAACGGGATGTAGCGTCAGTCCTCAAAAAAGTCCGAGCTCAATGAGGCCTAATTAGACCCCTTACACGATTAAAATCGATTTTCAAAATAATTCGAAGCGGCAAAATAGACGCTTTATACTTCTCAATCTTAATTAGGCTTTAGCGCGGCGACATAGAGTCTTTATATCAAAATCTTTAAGTTCGTCATTGTTGGTATATGAGTATCGGTCAACCCAGGACACTAACTTCGTTAATTTTGTTTTAGACTTTACGTCCACGTGATGGAAAGTCATTGTAATATACACATAAAATCTCGCTTATTTTCCTTTACGATAGTCAAAGCATCAAAAGCACAAGGCCGCACCGTGTTTAGAGGTTATAAGATTAACTGCCTTACCGAAAAACGTTACTTAACTTTAAGCAATGCTTAATATATTTTGTCAGCTTCTTGCTGACACGTAATGACACTTGCAGAAAGGAGACAAAGAATTTAAGACATTGGTTAAAGTTAAGTAACGTTTTTCTGTAAGACCGTAAGTATTTAGAGTTAAGATGTAGAAATTTTGGTTTGCAGTGACCGGGGGTCAGCCCATCGCCTACATAATCGCCAATTTCCCTCAAGTCTCTTCCAGTATGCCCGGGAAGAGAAGCAGCTGGTATTTTCTATATTTTTCTATATCTCCCAGTCCAGCATGGAAAATTATAAGTATACCTAGAAAAATAACCTCAAACAAAAATAAAGCCACTGATAATGATGTGGTAAGGGATTTATTAATAAAATAGAGTATTAATAGATTAGAATAGAAATATATTTATTAATAAAATAAAACAGCTCTTTGTGTAGTAGTTTAGTTAAGTAGTTGAGTCTGTATATTGTTGTGTTGTAGTTAATAAAGGCGCTTGCCAATTGAAAAAAAGGAAAAAAATAAAATAGAATAATACAAGTATCTCAGCTGTATTTGTTTTGAAAATTCAATTTTTTATAACTTCTGTATGGGATTTGAATTCGCTACCTTATGGCGTTGTAAGTGTCAACGTTGCGATTACCACGTTTCAGCCGAATGTAGAACGATTTATATGGGACCATAGGAACAGTTATTTTTTTTTCCACGATTTCAGGATAGTAAAAGATGTTAATATTGATTAGTACAATGACCCCATAACATAAGTCCATCGTCTAGAGATATAACCTGCACCGTAACTACGTAACGACTAGATGCCGCAGCGCGCCCGCCGTGTCGCCGCATCAAATTGCAGCTACGTCCCACGGCAGCCTAGATTGTACACGCAGATCTAAGAGTTACTAGAAATGAACGCTACGTTATGTGTGTTTATTACAACATAAAATCCTCAACCTTTAGACAATTAATTTCGAATTTCATTTAGTGTGAATAAAATGCTATATATGTATCGTATGTATACATATATAGCATTCACAGACAGTTAGAAATGATGACTTTACCCCGTCCACTTTAATAGGGTTTTGCTGCAAGTAAACCTTTTTGGAGCAAAACCCTACTATACTGGAAATAAACATATTAGATATTTTTGAGTATGTGACATACAGTTAAGTTGTGTCGGATGTGTGCAATTTTTGAACTGACTGTAAATATGTATACCTAGCTCTCTGAGTTTTGAAAGTACTTAATTAAGTATAAGTTTGACAAATTAAATATAATTATTTAAATATACACAAATTTCGCATCTTCATAATAAAAATCACCCGAAGCTACTTTCACTTTTTATGGGTACTTTTAAAATCCCTTGCTTTCTTTTTTTAACCGACTTCGAAAATGGAGGTGGTTATCAATTCGTACCGTATATTTTTTTTTATGTATGACCACGAATTACTCCGTCATTCGTGAACCAATTTTTATGTTTCTTAAATTGATGTATAGAGAAAGCTCCCAAGTTGGTCCCATAATTATTTTAGAAACATTGCTATAATACTTTTTGAATAATCTCTAAAAGTAAAAATATTTTCATTGTATTCCTGAGTGAGTGCGTCCGATTATAGAATCGCAGAGTTCCACCTACACGTTTTTCTTTGCAAGAGTGTCAAATGTTTAGGTTTTTCGTATAAACATCTGCACATTTTCTATTCTGCGACGACGAAGCATTTGACATTCAGTGACCAATGTCATTCTAAAAAAAAATCGAGCGGGTGAATAGAGGTATTTTAAAAAGTTTACAATCGTGAGAGATTTATTGAGCTTGAAAAGTAAAACCTACTTACTCCTCATCCAAAGTGTATAAGGAGAAAATAGAGTTACTTCAACGCTTGAGCGCCTTGTTTAATTATTATCCTTACATATATGTATTACAAGTAAACGAAATAACGTACTTTGAAGTCGGTTGTTTCAGTTTTTTAAACTTTAATATTATTGTTTTCTTTGATCATCGCACCTGCCACATCCAGTGACCCCAACATCGCAGTTACCTCAGTAACCCCACTGACTGACCCAGTTTTTTTTTATTTCACTTCAGTGGATATGAAATTGCTTGCAGTGGGCTCTCTGTGTTTTTTTACTGCACGAAACTTTTGTTTTCATATAACAGTTGTTTACACAGGGTAATAATGAAATGCTGGATGAGTGGAAAAGGCTGGTTTATTGGCGTTGAAAAGTTGCGTATTTATACCCTACTGCGCAAAAAGAAGGCATTTTCGAGTGTATGTATGTATGTGGATATGGATAATATTTTAATACCTTTTACAGCCTAAATGGCTTGATCGATTTTGATGTGCGAGGTTTCGATATATTCGGTTGAACTCCTTGATTATATTTTATTATCTAATATTTATTTATAAAAGTCTCGCAAAAATAAAACAGGGCATAATCTCAACCTTCGACGAACTTTTCCGTAGCAAATAAGTGATTTTACAATAACTATTATTAAGAATGTTCTCTTAAAAAAATAACACGGTAGCATTCATACCAAAACGTACATTCAATAGCACATCAAGTGTAACACAAGGGTAATTACACTGCGAAAATGGCTCTTATGTAGTTATGCTTAGAGAATTTTGTTTGTATTTAATATGAACTTTCTTGTTGTATTGTTCTGTGAAAAGTTTATAATTCTAATTGGAGCTTACTAAGTTATTTGATCCATTGATAGCATCGTGTCTAATTTTTAGGTTTTCTGTCTCAAAAGGTTCAATGAGAGCTTAGTTGTATTAAGCGAGCGCAATTGCAAATTTTGCAATTGCGCTTTGAATACACCCAGAATATATCAGCTCGGAAAGAGCCATTCAGGAAGAATATTCAACATTTTTGTACTAAGTAAGTTCATATAGACTGAGTGGACGGCCCTAGTGGCAGAGTTATTAAGCCGCCGAAATACCTCTGACCTATTTTTGCACTGCGCACAGTAAAGGTGGAGTTTTTTTTAAATTAGATTTTTAGCTCCACAGACACTAGGTTTCGTGACCTTTGTTATAATTACAAACTATTGTTTAGGTACTACTTATCGTTACGGGAAGATTATTTTGTTTTAATTTAAGTAACTTATTACTATGTTGTAAGTATACCACGAGCAAACCAGCGACCCGCAAGCAGCACCCGATCACGAGTATGACACGTGTGCCAGCCATCGCCCTCCTCAACCATGACATGTGTTAGGGAAGAGGGCGACCCGCCACACGACGCCGTCGCAAGAAGGAGTCTTCGATGGTGAACATGAATGCACAAAAAGCTGGAATTAAAAAGTTTCGTTCGATTATTTCGAATACAATATTAGTATACGCTTGTATATCAAGTTGTCATTATGTTCCCGTTCTATTGCCAGCGCGATAATTGTTGCCAGCATGTAATTGTGTCCTCAGTCGTAAAGGAGATATCCGTCATAACTGCGTCATCTACCCTCCCCCGTGGGGGGTGAGGGGGGCTCACTCGAGCGTGCCCTCAAATTGGCAACGGCTGGAGCTAGGTCTAGCTCTATCACGTCAATTATGACGTCACCAGTCTATAGGTTGACATCATAGAATTTTGTGGGCTTAATAATCGTGACTCTGTTTAAATGATAAATATCGAATATCTAGAGTATATCTATAAGCGATGTATATACTTAAAGGGGTCATTGTACACATTAATATAAATAATTTTCACTTTGGTACCTATTCTGAAAATCTATAAATAAATATATACTGTTCCTTTTCCATACAGTTTATCATGAAGCAATGAACTTTTTAAATGTAATATATGATGTTTGATGAGTTACATGTACCCTTCGTCTAGAAAAACATATCTATAAAAAGAAAATTAAATCAAAGAAATTACGAAAAGAAATTAAAGGAATTTATTAGACGCCAATTTTTTTTTAAATAAGGAAAACGTCGTCAAATAAGCGACCTATTGCAATAAATACTTCACATTTCAACATAAATTAATAATTTAACATTTAAAAAAGGAAATACACACTAATGAAACAAATTGGGGCTAAGGGCGGAGTTAGAAGCGGATTTTTGGGCGATTAATTAAAACAAGGAAAGGGTCGCCCTTCATAATATAAAGGTCGTTAGGAGTGCACCCGGAACGCTATTATCTTCGGGCTTGGGGTGTGGCCACACTTACAACAGAGATAGAGATTGTAGTAGAATGAGAACCTAAGTATCATATCTGCTTCACGACTTTATGCCGCCACCCCCATTTGCCTACGGGACAAGTAGAAGTCGCCTCACTACCATCCATATTTCATGAAGTGTTTAAACTCCAAAGTCAACGATTTTGGTCTATTTTTCTTACGCGTAATGAATAGATTACAAGGAATGGCTGCTAATAAAAAAAAATACATTACCTACATAGATTTACTATTCACCATCAACTTGCTTTATGCGTTTTTATGCGTCGGTGTGGCTAAGGACGGAGCTCGTCGATCTAGAAGGTATCTTATTCTAGCCTTGAAAATTCCAAGATTGTAGTTCTCAGAAAACAGAGAAGGCGGCAAAATCCCAGTGCAGTACGCATGAAAAGCTTGGACCGGTATCGTTGAGTACGAATTTTTGGCATTTGTATGAGTAATGGATGGTAATGCCAGGTAATGTGTACATTCTGGAAATAGGCAAGCCTATCAGAAATCAGAAATCAGGATATTTTTATTGCATAAACTGTGTATAATAAGATGTTCTTACAATATTTGTTTCAACAGATAATTTAACCCTTCATAACCCCTTATATTGATTTCAAGGCTCAACTGGTACCCAAAAAGCTGGGTATTCATTCGAAGATGTGTCGATACTTCTTCCTGGTCAAGTGCAAGCTTGCCACAGAATAAAAAGTTTTATAGTGCAACGTCGCTGAGTTGGCAGTCAGGCCTATCTTGAAATGAAATGGAATATAATACAGCAAAGGCTTTTAAATAACTTTTACATACATAACTGCTTTTAAAATCGCTCCGCTTAAACGCTACCCGCTCTTATTCTCACCCCACGCTAAGGACAAATGATTATTTCGTTTTTTAGACGAAGCAATTAGAAGTGAAGATCTCTCGACCTCTCAAAGGATCGGAATAAAAGTAAAACTTTATCGGCTCAATGAATTACACGGTATATAATGCGATTGTATGAATAAGGGCTCTCTTTAAAAAAGGAGGAAGTTGTCTATTATCAATTGGATTCATATTCGATTCGGAGCTGCATCAACACATCCACATCTGAACGCGACCTATTTATAGTATTTGTACAATTACATGCCTAGTGAAAAATAATGACTACTTATAGTTTAAAAGAATGAAAGAACCGACTTTAAAATACGTAATGTCGTTTACTTGAATTACATATTTTTCCAGATATTTTGTTCTAAAACCAAACCACTGAATCTACGCTGATGAAATCTATGGGACCAATCTGAGAGTATAACAACCTTTGAAGTAAAAAAAGTTTTTTCAAATTGTTTCATAAATGGTGTACCTACTTAATAAACAAAAAAATATACAAACGAATTGATAACATCCTTGAAGTAGGTTAAAATATGTATAAAACACTCAAAAATATCGCATATTAACTAATCACTTGTCAATTAAAAAAAAGATAATAATTTTCGTTTAATAAACTGAAAAAGCAGACTTCAAAATACGCAATTTGTTTACTTAGAATTTAGATGATATTTTTTTCAGATATTATGTTATAAAAAACAAAGTAGTAGACCAATTTTGATAAAATGTATATGGAATTACCTTTTACCTACCGAACAAAAAAGAATCATCAAAAACAATTCATAATTGGCGGAGTAATCGCTGAACAAACATACAAAATAAACATACAGTCGAATTGAGAACCTCCTTCTTTTTGGAAGTCGGTTATAAAATACACGTTTCATATACAACGAGTGCAATTTATTTTTCATGATCTTTATCATGAATAAATCACATAAATTGCTCGCCATTAAATGCTTGTTCACAATTCAATTCATGCTTCACTATTAAATATCAAATGGTGCAATATTTTAAAAATTTACATCCTGTTTTAAACGAAATTCAAAATAAATTCGGCAAAGTACGAGTTTAATTCGTATACCGAGGCTTCCGTACTTCTGTATGACACTATACATGAACATGAATACTGACGCCAGGGCCAATTACTCAACAAAATGTGCTTATATATAAGAATTGTAATTTCACATATTTTCATAATACACTAGGAATAGCTTATAGAAATTTTTATATTTTTATTATAAATATGTATTTTCTTGGGTATTAATAAAAATTCACAAAAATTATTTCCGCTTGTCTTGCTCTTGACCAGTTTTTAGTAATTATAGATTTACATCAAAGCAAACCCTTACAATCTTGCCAATTTTATGACTTGTAACTGTACTTGTGACTGTTCAAAAACATAGTCGTTTAAGTGTAGGACAGGAATAGGCTCCCGCACCCTTAATACAGAAGCCTAAAACCAAGTTTAAGCTAACTGTTTCCGCAGGTTTCACTCTGATTTTTCAGTTTTTCTCTATCATATTGCAGTTTTTCTTTCTCATGTTGCCGATGACAGATCAACATATTGTTTTATAAAATTATAATATAAGAAAAGTAAAAGCGTTTAGCGTTTTCTTAGTAGAACTCAAAATTTTGACACTTGAAAATCTTACAACTGAATTGAACTTCAAAGCATGCCATCTAATATGGCGGTCTCTCAAAGATTTCAAAACTTTTATTTTTTTCCCGCACCCCTATATTATGAAACAAATTAATCAAAGGAGAGGGGTTTTTGAGAATAATATGAAAAACCTTATTCAAAAAAGATTTTTTAAATAATATTTTCTAAGGGTTACGCGTTTGTTTAACATAATTTTATATTGATGGTTTTACATTGTTGTATATTTTAGGTAATTTTATGACTATACAATTATGTAAAATACTTATACGCGATAAATCCATAAAAAATTGTTTAATTTCAATAATAATTTCATTTATAAAAAATCAGTTCAGCTAGCTGTGACGAAGTAACGTACATACATACGCATTATTTTAACATATATATTCATGTGATTAGTTTAATCGGTTTGTATATGGTTTTTCAAGTCCAAAGACCTCAATAAAACTGATCTTGGTCACTCAGAATTGTTTTGTCGAAACACAAGAAGGACATAGAAGTAAAATACTAAATAATTATTTAATCTATTATCAATGTAATAATGTCTGTAGTGTTTCGAAAGTTGTTTTTATTAGTTTTTGTGCATATTGTAGGAGTTTTTGTAGCAGAGAAGGTAAATGGGACTAGTGCTGGGGACTTTTGGGCTTAGGATTTGCGCTGGGAACTGGTAACCGGGTAGCACACCTTCATTGTCTTGATTTGTGACGTGCCATACTAGTACATTATAGATCGATTTTATTTGATTTATAATTTATTATTTTAACTAACTATTTTATATCTAACCATTGCAAAATTAAATAATTATTATTTAATTTAAATCGAAAGTAAAAAAAAATAATAATAATTATATCCTATGTTATGGCGATTAGCATGTCGATCATAGTGTACTGTTTTTATTGTAAGAATAAATGAATTGAATTGCTTGTTATGAACTGATTGTTATTTTTATTGTAAGAATAAATTTGTATTATTATTATTTTTTATTATTAACGGATTCACGCAACGAGCGTTGGAGAGGGCTATGCTCGGGGTCTCTCTCCTAGATTGTATCAGAAACAAAGAGATCCGTAAATGTACACAAGACACCGATATAGTACAGCGGATTGGCAAGTTGAAGTGGCAGTGGGCAGGGAACATAGCACGTAGAACTGACGGCCGATGGGGCTGAAAAGTTTTCGAGTGGAGACCACGAACCGGCAAGCGTAGCATGGGAAGACCAGCCACGGTGGACAGAAGATATTATACAAGTGGCAGGAAGACGCTGGATGCAGGCCGCTTCCAGCCGGTCCTTTTGAAAATCCATGAGGAAGGACTATGTCCAGCAGTGGACTTCTAGTGGTTGAGATGATGATGATGATAATTAACAGAATAAGCGAATCTGCACGTTTTTCTTATATCCAGATGTTTGTTTGTTAGTACGCTCGTATAGATTGTATATACATATATATTATATTGTACCGACTTCCAAAAAGAAGGAGGTTTTCAATTCCACTGCATATTTTTTGTATGTTTTTTACCCGATTACTCCGCGAATTATGACTTGATTTTGATGATTCTTTTTTATTTGGTAGGTGATAGTTGAGTGGTCCCATATAAATATATCAAAATCGGTTTGGTACTTTGGTTTTTATAACAAAATAACTGGAAAAATTTCATCCAAGTAAACGAAATTGCGTATTTTGAAGTCGGTTGTTTCCGTTTCTTAACACTATGATAAATATTAAATATTTCAGATCAAATACATAAGCACGGAGCGTCCTAAGCTGGTCTACTGGAGTCCCAAGTATTTCAAATACTTCAACGTGAGCTGCCGCCGACACAGTCGCCACGACCCCATATACTACATCGAAGCTCACTTCGACGCTAGATATATTTGTCCGGGAAATCTTACGGTCAGTTTTATACATATTATTAATCTCGTGTCACTCAGTCAGTGGTACTGACTGAGTGACACGAGATAAGTCACTATCGAATTGCTACCTAAGCTTAGCTGCACTTAAAGTGTGTGTTGTAGGTCCTTATTTTAAAGTAATGACTAAGTACGTACAGTACTAATAAATATACTTAAGGCTAATCGCAGCTGTCTCGTTTGCACGGCTTGCACACCACCACTTTTTAACCGACTTCAAAAAAAGGAGGTTTTCAATTCGACTGTATGTTTGTTCAGCGATTACTTCGCCAATTGTGAATTGATTTTCATGATATTTTTTTGTTTCGTAGGTTCAAAATTGGCTCCATATAAATTTTATCAAAATCGGTTCAGTACTTTAGTTTTTATAACAAAATGAATGGAAAAATATGTCATCCAAGTAAACAAATTGCGTATTTGAAGTCGGTTTTTTCAATTTTTAGGGTTCCGTACCTCAAAAGAAAAAAACGGAGCCCTTATAGGATCACTTTGTTGTCCGTCTGTCTGTCCGTCTGTCCGGGTGTCAAGACCTTTATCTCGGGAACGCGTGAAGGTATCACGTTGAAATTAAAACCATATACGCAAATCCATAATCCATCCATCCATATCTTGCTGCAGAAATAAAAATCAAATTTCTCAGTTTTCATAAAAAAAGTTACAGCCGAATATGTCGTAAAAAATGCACATTTCGACACTCACAAGGAAATTAAAACCTATGAGGTACTTCCCGTTGACCTAGAACTATGAAATTTGGCAAGAAGCATTGTGTGTATTAGAAAAAAAAATCGGAAAACTGGTAATTTTTTATTTAATCACAAAAAATAGTGTCTTTACGCAAGGAATGAGGGTCCAAATTTTAAAGTTCTTTAACCGTATCATGTGGGGTATCATATGAAAGAGCTTTATTAGCGTAAGTTAAAACAGGTTTTTAAATATTTTAACGATGTATATTTTTCGGTATAAGAAGGAAAATATGAAAAAAATACGATGTCCCTCTTTTACCTACTTACTAGTTTGTTCGGAACCCTCGGTGGGCGAGTCTGACTCGCACTTGTCCGGTTTTATTTAAACTATAACTAGTTGATAAATATGTGAGGTTCATTGTAGACTTCTGAATATTGTATTACAAATAATTCACAAGAAATTTGATTAATCGTCGTTTCCGTGGAAGACAGCCACCCCAGTTTTCAGGAGGAGGTTTTTTTTTTGTAATATAAGCTAATACATGACACAATAAGGTAGTACATGACAATTTTTTTATATCACATTGTTATACATATTTTGTCCTTTACGCACGTTACGTGTTCCGCGGAAATAGGGCGCGCAGGCGCAGGCCCTATGCGACGGCAAAAATTGGACGCAGTGGCGTCAGTGGCTCTATTCTACGGACAATAATGTAATGTCGATCTTTACAAAATTTAAGAGAAGTATTTTTTTAATCGAATTAAGGGTGTTTTAAGTTTATTTTTCAATGTGGTTAGATGCACGTGCATTGTATGATCCCAAAAATACAAAATTAAAAAGCTTTAACGTCCATTGTGGCTGTCTTCTCGGGTAGTAACGAAATATAAACTACAATGGTATTTTTATGAAGGTGAAGCTCACACGTCTTTTTTTAAGTACACTATTTAATTTATTTTGTATTTAAAAAGAGAAAACGCGTGAACGAGAAAATCGTGAACTCTCTCCCACATAATTATACTAAGTACCAGTATAGGCTATGACTAATTAAATTGTTTGCAGGCAGATATAATATTTTATCAGTTTTTATCTAATCAGTACAAAAGAAGCTTTGTAGAGTTTCATTTTCATATATGCGACGTGTTCACTCAAGATACGTTCTTTGGACATGATTTCAAGCAAGGGAGACTGATCGGCTGTCCTATTCCACCGGTGAGTACATTTAATTATAATTTTTTCAAAATTTCTTTCAAATATATCAATTTGCCTGAACCGCAGAAACCATAGGTTTTCTCTATTTTTTATTCTATTTTTTTTATCTGGAAACATACTAAAAAAACGGACAAGAGCGAGTCAGACTCGCCCGCCGAGGGTTCCGTACAAACTAGTAGATAAAAGGGGGAAATTATACATTTTTTTTATATTTTCCTTCCTAATCGAAAAATATAGATCGTAAAAATATTTAAAAACCTGTTTTAGCTTATGCTAATGAAGCTCTTTCATATGTACCACACATGATACGGGTAATTCACTTTAAAATTTGGACCCTCATTCCTTGCATAAAGACACTATTATTTGTGATTCAATTAAAAATGTACAGTTTTCGGAATTTTCCCTTTATGTGTACTATATGACAATGCTTCTTGCCAAATTTCAAAGTTATAGGTCAACGGGAAGTACCCCATCGGTTTTGATTCCCTTGCGTCTTGACAGACAACAAAGTGATCCTATTAGGGTTCCGTTTTTTCCTTTTGAGGTACGGAACACTAAAAAATAAAAGATTCCGACGAATCGAGAACCTCCTTCTTTTTGAAGTCGGTTAAAAAGAGAAATCTAGCGAAACTATAACCTAATAATTGATCGGGCAAACGAAAACAGTTCTAAGAGACGGATTCGGGCAAGTGAAATTCAAACAAATGTATTTCGGATCATAACCATAACCAAACCATATAAAAGCATGTATAAAATACACCATTATTAATAAGAAGCAAATCAAATCAAATAAAGTCATTTATTTGCTAGAATACATAATTATACAAAGAGTTCTTATTATTATTTTAAGACATTGTATTCAGCCTGCAAGCTGACGTGCAAATATTTTATGAATTTATGAATTATGAGCTTACTATGAAATAACTTATGACTTATTGTTTCAATTAAAGTTTTGCTTTCATTCCAGGGTAAATTCGATTTATATAATATGTCCATACCGACCCACAAGATCCCGCACAACTTCCCCTTTGCAAAGGGCCGCATATCTCTCAACCTTACCTCCACCAATGCGGCTAAAGACCCTGTCTTCTACGCCCACGTCGATATGGAAATCAAAGAATTTGAGCCTGATGCGAGGAAGAATAAGAAGTTGGGAGGAAAATCTAGCTTGAAGACCACATGGCCCCGACTAGTTGGGGGATTTGAACAATTTTGGAAATTAAATTTTCTGTAGTGGCTTCTAATTGTAAATTATTCTCTAATGCTTACAAATTAAATGTAGCCCGTTTATGCGGAACAATAGTGACCTAACATGCACTACGACTGGAATAAATAAAATAAATAAATATTTATGGACATTTCACACAACACCATCTAACCCAAACTAAGCAAAGCTTTTACTATGGAACTAGATGGCTGATAGAATACATATATACTTTTTTTTGTAAATCTATACATATGATACATAGAAATCCAGACACAGAACAAGCATCCATGCTCATCACACAAAAGTTTGCCCAGGGTGGGGATCGAACCCACAACCTACAGCTCGGCAAGCAGACATACTGACAACTGAGCCATAAGGCCATCCTGGAAGTTCCAGACCTGGGCCACAAGGCTGCTATTTGAACTATCACTCGTTCGCCACTCGCTGATACGATTTACGGATATTGTGACAAATTGTTAGTTTATTACATACTCGTACTATGTATTATACTAGCGATTTGTCACAATTATCGCTAAATCGTATAATCGAGTGAAGAACGAGTAAAGTAGTTCAAATAGTAGCCTTGAAGCCCTGTGTGTACTTGACCTAATGCGTTGCTATACGCTTTATGATAATTTTGATTGACATTTTCACAGTTTACAGCTAAACGGATTGGACAAAGTAAAATGCAATCGTATTATCATTCTGTGCCATCCACGTGGTCGCTGGTGTGGTAAACTGCCAATCCCGGGAGAGTACTTCAACTTATTGACACCTGCAACTGCGCTGTTCTTCTTCTTCTTTTTTGTATTGGACCCGCATTAAAGCATTTGCCAGTGTCAAGTTATTAGGATTTTTTCAAGTTTCTTGAATAAAACAAGTTTTAAATGTTGTAGTCACAATCTAAGTCACGTATACAGTCAATTTATAAGTCGAGTCCTGCTTCAGTAAAGTGGTGGCGACTTTACTAGAAGCTTCTATGGAGTTTTGCCGACAACGAAAAATCACACGTTTTACTGCTTTATTTCACTTGCCCACACTCACGCACCTTATCGAACACTTAATGAATAAAACACCACCATTTTTTTAGCATTAATGTTCAAAATAACACAAGCTTAAGAAAATAAAACAAAGCAACAACACGTTACTTAGACGTTCCCGCCAAAACTCCAACTGCGCTGTTGATGGTAATAAGTTATAATAACTTATTACCCTAAAGTGCACTAACTGCACCTCTGTTAGTGCACCTCATTTCTGAGCTTTATAATAAAATTATAGTTGAAAAATAGAAACAACCGATATCGAATACGCAATTTTGTTTACCTACTTGGGTGACATTTTATTCCAGTTATTTCGTTTAAAAACCAAAATACTGAACCAATTTTGATAAAAATTATAAAGGGTCACCTCTGAAGCCTAACAAACAATAAATAATCATTAAAATCAATTTATAATAGGCAAGTAATCGTGCAACAAAGATTAAAAAAAAAAAAAAACAGACAATCGACACCTCCTCTTTTTTGAAGTCGATTAAAACCAAATGAGAATCAATCAATCAATTAATCAAGAGCTTGTGACGTAGCTGTTTACGTCACCGTGCTCTCTGCCACAAAATTATGAAAAACGTTTAAAAATACAAAAACGAGATCAGTTTCAAACAGATTTAGCTACCTGAGTGGATTTTCCGGATATACCTGGGTGGCTTAAAATCATAAGAGATAAGGTTTTCAGGCAAACGCGCTCCATCGTGGGCCGCAACGTTGCTCAAAATCAGGCGTCCTAGCAAAACATGACGTCCATCGGGATTGACATCTACGCTGCTCCTATTGAAAAATACCACCGAATGCGGTTGAAACTATAGTTGGCTATTTCAACTCAAAGTAGACGAGGAAAAAAAAAAATTATCGTTTGATACGCATTAATCAAATCAAATCAAATTAAGTCATTTATTATTTTAAGACATTGTATTAATCAGGTAAGTCTCAAATCATTACAAGGTGAAAACTTTCTGAAAGAATTTGCCGCAGTACTGTGACGTTGCACCTTAAGTTACTTGTACCAACATAGCTTAGATGACCTAGTTAGTAGTTCCAACTATCTGTAAGGCGCAGTACCTACAGAGGAAGCAATTTGTCAGTCGAGTGCGCGCGGTAACCACACAGGTGATATTTTACACGCAGTCGTGGCTTCTACAAATAGTTCTCCCAGTTATGTATGTATGTATCGATTTTGGTAACAAGTTAATTTAAAAATACAATTAAAAAAAAAAAAAAAAAAAATACAATAAGTAATTCAATTTGTAACGATATTTATAAAAAAAAATTACAGTCTGTTTTATTTCTTTAATATTTTGTGGCAATTTCTTTTTCGTTTCGAATTTTCTAACAAGTAGATTATAGTTTGATTTAAATATTTTGTCGAAAATTCGTCTTTTTTCTTTAGTGGCAGGCAGTTCAGAAACTTGATAATAACAAAATGTACTCATAAATATCCCAAATTTTGTTGCATCACTTGATAGTTAAAGTATTCAAAAATCGTTACGTTGAATGAGGACTGAGACGCGTCACGCGCGATAGAGCATGACAATGCAAAAAAAGCAAAATAAGCATGGCAATTTTGTGGTCATTTTGACAGACTCACCCCGACTTTTTATGAAACGTTTGAACACAACTACTCACATGATGGAAAGTGACGATGCGGTCGAAGATGGAGCACTCTTGTCCATGAAATGCCTATTCACTTATATTAAATATTGTTATGAAGTAACCCAGGTTGTATTTGTTTTGTTAGATGTTGTGGCAAAAATATTTCATGAGAATTAGTACTAATGTGTTTGTTTGTTCATCAGTAAGTTTTTCTCCCAATAAAACATTTGTCTATTGTCTAAATCTTCACAGATCCAGTCAATAGCATAAACACTTCCCAAATGTTGCATATCACTGAACATCTCTTATCCCAAAATCCACAAAAATATCTTAAAATAAGACTCTCCGCAACCACTGATCGCACACAAGCCTCAACTACAATACAATCGATTATCTTTTCCCCTCACTAGTTCTCTATTAACCAGTCTAAATTCAACTGTAACTCGTTTCATTAAAGTTGATATTGGTTCTAAGTGGAGGTAATAAGTAAAAGTCAGTCTGGGTATTGGCAGTGACGTTTGACGTCAGTCACGATCTTCTCTTGTTCGTCGATAATGCATCGCGACGTTGTGGGGTGGGCTTTGTTTTCTCGGCTTTCGAGAAGATTCTGGTTTTCGTTGCGTATTGATTCCTATTTGTGCTTGTTTTGAACGAGCGAAGCGAGGCATTTTATCGTCCTTCTGACTGTCTGTCAATCGTCGGCTGGAATAAATGGGTGCTATAAGTGGTGGAAATCCCATTAAAATGTCGTAAATTATTTCAATCTTTACTTCGTGAAATTCCTTACTAGCTTTTTTATTCAATTATAGATTGACTGTTAAGTCACCTGATTCTAAAAACGGGATACTATGTCTAGAAGGAACCTATTTACTCGTGATTTGAAGACATCCAGGTTTTATATATTTGGAAACATCCATTCAGAAAGCGAATTCAATATTTTGGCAGCGTTTTAGTCGCTTATTTGAGATAACCACCATGAAATGATGTCGCTTTGTTGTGATTTTTGCGACTGTGTATCTGTCTGTCCTTTTTCTATTGGATGCGTCCGAAACAGAGCAGGGCAGTTAATCCAGGATTATTTGAGATAATTATAGTTTAAATACCTGAAAAATAAAATTATGCGATGATAATATTATTTATCCTGAAAAACTTTAACATATGACACATGTGAAATGAATCTAACGATATCTTGCACATCAAAATCGTTCAAGCCGCTTAGGTTGGAGGAGGTAACATACAGATACTTATATACATACAAAAAACTACACTCCTTGCGCAGTTGGGTAAAAATAAATAGAGGTATAATGAACACAACGACATTTTGAACATTCAAATCCGTTAAATTATTAAGGCTACATAAAGTCATACCTTTGAAAAACATAACCTCCGTTTTGGGCAGTCGATTAAAATGAGGTTGATGACTGTGAACAGTGACTTTGCCCACTGTTCTAGATTTGTTAATATTTAAACAACTTTCTTTTAAAACTTCTCTCCCTTTATTTTGTGTTAAAGTTCATCAGTCAAGTTAATAATTTCCACCATTAATACCTAAATGGGGTGCTGGGAGTGCTTTCTTATGTCTTTATGGGAGGAGCATTTTTCTTCTCGAGTACTGGATTGTGTGGTGCAAGTAGAAGAGACTAGCGATAAAGTAATCTAGTGAAATTATGGGTCAAGTGCAATGTTTTTTCTTTATTTTAGCGTTGCTGGTAGGTGTATTTGACCCTAAATAGGAGCTGGCTCTCAAGTGAAAAAACCTGAGAAATATATGTATTAAATGTCAAATAAATGATGTATGTGATATGTATAAATCACAGAATTCGCCATATTACATATAAATGTATAAAAAATATATATGTCAAATCATACAGAATATTAACATGAAAATGGGCATTTTCTCACTATTCTTTATTCTTTTGTTACTATTCCAAAAACTCGGATGAAACGCTTATATATTAAAATTTTATTGCATGCGTACCTACTAAGATAAGATAAGATAATTTTACTGATAAAATACTTCACTTCACGAGTGAGTCTTCTTCGGTGGATGTAAATACCAAGGTGTCTTTAAGTCGCCAATGAACCGGTTTCTTCTTAGCGCGTTACATTGTAGACCGCAATGGATGCGTGACATCAGGCGAGCTGGCGGTAGCAAAAACTTAAAAAAAAAAATATGAAAATACTCTAAAAATACACTTTTCCTGTTATAAATACATGTGCAGCTATTTCAGGGCAGTCTCAAGACGAGAATTGTCGAGAATCAATTTGTATTTTCCCAACTTATTCGTACTTTTTGTATCCCACTTCATTAGCATCTCCTCTCCGGAGAGACGTCATGAATATTTTATACAGAACCAACGATTCAGTTTTAATTTCCTCGCTATTTTAGAAATGATCATGTCAGTTGGTTTGGTAAATTAACATGAAGAATGGAAGACAAAATGCTGGGCTAGGCGCCATTGAAGGCCTGACCTTTAGCTTGCTGTCTTCAACCTCCATAGTATTAGCTGGGGCCCGCGATGTCACCCGCGTAGTGACGAAAAGTGGTGATGATGACGATGACAAAATATAATCTATGTCCTTCACCAGGTCCTAAAGAATCTCTGTGCCAAATTTTGTAACGATTGGTTCAGCCGTGTAGCCGTGAAGAGGTAACAAACAGACAGAGAGAGAGAGAGAGAGAGAGAGAGAGAGAGAGATACAGACAACAGACAGAGTTGCTTTCGTTTTTATAATATTAAGTAATAAGGATTAGGATATTTCTTCAGGGTGTATGCCACCACCGCAGAACCTTTTGCGGAATTTGCGCTATCTTGACCTAAACAAGAAATGTATGTGAAACTAAAATAATACACGTTATAATTACTTTCTTATTATTATTTATTATTATTCACTTTTCACGGACGAGCACCCTCTAACCTTGTAACAAATTTCGCTTAATTTCAAACCTTGATTGCGGCATTTCGCAAACAGAATGCATTCTCCAATTTCCACGTTCAATTAACGTCAACGTTCCTAAACACCGTCACGTGAGAATTAATTTAACGTAATTTCCCGATTTTCAACGTTCAGGCTTAGCGCAATTCCCGGTCTCGCGCGTTTGCCGGTCTTGCGCTATTCCCGGTCTTGAATATTCCCAGTCTTGCACTATTTCGGTATCGAGCGCATAAGTAATTAGGAATCGTCGCAATGCTTAAAGCACAATGGCATTGAATTTGAATCCTTCACTTAGATATAATTAGGGAGAACTGTAAGAAGAATTTAGAAGGTGTAAAATTTTGAACGCTTAAAACGTATTCGTACAATCGTCAGATAATGGATTAATTTATTGAATAAGCGCCCGTGATTTAGTAAAATAATTGTTTCTAAAGGTAATGTTTAACTTAAATTGAAGTAACAACGAACTATGAAGAATGTCTAACTTTTCGATTATCAAATAATAAAGACCTTTACCTATAATTATATTGCCAAACTTAGTTTTACTTATTTACAATATCATTTTATTGTAAGCAGCAATCTTTGATAATTGTATGCAATGAAACAAAACTTAATCTAGACAGCAAATGTCTGACAAAATAAATACTTAATAGTAAAACGGGCAACCTTAGCAGTTTGAAAAATTTCTTCCAGCAATTTTTTAAATAGATATAACTAATATAAAATAATATCTAACATATCTGTTAAGCTGTCAAAATACTTGTATAAAACTTACACCTAAAGAAAATCATTAAAATAATCACAGAGTTCGCCCTATTTACATAAAATAACGGTTTGTTTATTCTGTTCTCATTGATGAAACCACTCGTCACATGTGGCAACTGCTTCCCCTCCACAATTCCCACCCGCACCGTTACCCGAACGCAAAATCACTGGCCGCAGACACCGTTCGAAAAATGAAAAACAATTCGAATTCAGTACGTCAACGTTCGGTTTGAATTTGGAACGTCAACGTTCAACCGTTTGAATTTGGAACGCGTCGAGGCGAGGAGCGCATTCAGGCGTCCGCATTTCGCGACGCTTTCGGAACGCACCCGGTATGCGAGGGATTTAGGAGGGATAGGAAATGGAGGTGCCTTCTATGTGATTTTAATTGTGATCTTAAATAACTATTATTAGAATTCTGTGATTACAGTAAACGTGTATAATGTTGGCTCTGTTCAACATTGTACACAGTCGGCCCGAAGATTCTTGATGTTTTTATCCCAAAAGATCAGTAGAAAAAATTACTACTTAACGATACTACTAAAGATTATTTGTCAAATAATCTTTTGGGGGAACAAAATCAAGAATCTACGAAAATCAAGAACGTTGACAGTATTTTGTTTGATTTATTATTAATACGAGGGATTGTCCAATAAAACCCTTTTCCTAACCTTGAATATGGTTATGATATCTAGATAACGCTTAAAACTGATTAGACTGGCCTTGTGGCTCAGTTGGTAGTGTGTTTACGTCTACCTGCTGAACTGAAAGGTCCATGGGCGTACCCAGGGGGGGGCAGGGGGGGGCAGCTGCCCCCCCCTGGAAGCCTCGCAGAAAATATATGAACTCGCCTAATTACTAATCAAAGTTCAAACGGGGCTTTATGTGCTAACTTTTAAATAAACCGCGCAGTAGACACTGGCAAACTGCACGGTGCAATTATTATTGCCATAAAAAAACCGCGCAGTGGGCAAGCGCTACAGGTACAGTAATATTGTTCTGTGCGCTACAGTCGCCAGCCACCGCCGCGGCGACGACGGCGGACGAAGATTACCGAATCTAGCTGAGCGTTCGTATTCTAGGCGGTAGGGAGTTGCGAGCGACTAGCATTTATTTTATTTGACATGTTATGCTAAGGCTTTGAATCTTGAGAGCTGCGTCTTCCAAGGACAGCAAGCCGCCAACAATATAGGGCCAATCAACCAGCTGGTTCGTTAAGCGAATATTTTCGCCGATCGTTCAAAGTTATTTAATTTCCTTTGTTGTTTGTTTGAGCCATGTCAGTACTGTGACCACATTAACAGCAAATCAGCATATGAATACTTAAAGTTTGATAAAAAGTTTCGAGAAAATTCCCGCTCGCTTCGCTCGCGCCTGATTATTTCCTATTATTTTTAGCCGACTGAGTAAGAAGCGTTATGATTTTCAAGTGTATGTATGTATGTATATGGGTATGTTTCTATATGATCGCCTACAAGCCTAAACGGCTCGACCGTTTCTGATGTGCCAGGTGTCGTAAAACTCCAATGAGCTTTTTCGTAATAAATAAGTGATTTCACTAGAATTATTCTAAATAATGCGCCTTTATAGTCTTTTACAGCGGTACTTTGTCATAAAAACGTATGTTTGTAATTTTCTATAAAGTCATGTTTTTTAATTAGGAATAATAAATTTGCAATCAATGCATTCAAATGGCTGTATTTATAATTTTTGATAACGGAAAAGTCGTTCTTATCCCTGTCGGATATTTCATCTTTTTTCTTTAAATACTTGTTTGGTTCATCTGGGCCACAAATCCAAGATAAACGAATCAAATTATTTACAAGATTTAATTTTAAAAACCTTCTAAATTTTCGCGCTCACTTCACTCGCGTTTTTACTACTTCAACATAGAACTATTGTGGGCTCACTTATATGAGAAATAAAGCATATTACTTTAAGAACACAATTAAAATTTGAAAAAAAGTTTCAAAAATTTTAGCGCTCGCTTCGCTCGCGCCTGTTTATTTCCTATTATTTTTACCCGACCGCATAAGAAAGAGGGTTAACTTTATTCGAGTAAATGTATGTATGTATGTGGGTATGTTTCTATAAGATCGCCTACAAGCCTAAACGAAAAGCCTAAACTAGAATTATTCTAAATAATGCGCATTTATAGTTTTTAAAGCGGTTCTGTGACTCGACAACATATTAAGCGTAACAAAATCGTAAGTTACACGTCGGGTACTTAGTTTTTCTTTTAATATACTTATACTTGTTTATTTGTATTAATTATTAAAGTGCTGTGAACTTGCTAATACAATCAAATAATTCACAAAAACAATCACTAAGCAAAATTTTTTCCCAACTGTCAAGAAAGTAGCGCGTATCTTGTAGGTATGTTTGTAATTTTCTATAAAGTCATAAGTTTAAATTTAATCAGGAATAATAAATTCAAATGGTTATACATATTTATATTTTTTTATAGCGTAAAAGTCGTTCTTATCCAGTCGGTTATTTAATTTTTCTTTTAACACTTGTATGGTTTATCTGGGCCACAAAAACCTAGGATACGCTAACAAGATCAATGAATCAAATTACTTCCAAGATTTAATTTAAATTACCTTTTCAATTTTCGCGTTTAAAATTTTTCTAATTTAATATACTTATAGAAGTACTGTGAGCTCACTAATACGAGAAATAAAGCATATTACTATAAAACTTTACAAAAAATTTCGCGCTCGCTTCGCTCGCGCTATTTATTACCTATGTTTTTTTACTAACCAACAAAATTGTAACACCCCCCCCCCTCCCCCCTTCCCGCTTTATGTTTAATATATGTGTTTTTGTGTAGTGTGTATGACAAAACAGCCGCGGACGATCTGACCTAAAAAATCTGACTTGCCCCCCCCTAGACCAGAAGCTGGGTACGCCCATGGAAAGGTCGTGGGTACAATCCCCACCCAGGGCAAACATTTGTGTGATGAGCATGGATGTTTGTTCTGTGTCTGGGTGTTTCTATGTATCTTAAGTATATATTTACAAAAAAAAAGTATATATGTATTCTATCAGCCATCTAGTTCCATAGTACAAGCTTTGCTTAGTTTGGGCTAGATGGTGTTGTGTGAAATGTCCACAAATATTTAAATATTTATTTATTTATTTTATTTAAACTCGCTGATATTTTGCTCTTTTGTAAAGTCCTTCGGAAATGCCACAAATTAGCCAGTCTTTTAATTGTCAAGCGATAGTGCGCAAACATTTCTGTGTTCCGGATGATAGGGAAATGTTTGCAGCGAATTTTCCGGACACAAGGAAATAAAATATAAGTAACAGATTGACAAGATAGATGCCTATACCCAGCAGTGAAATAGAGAAGGCTGTGGATGTGATGATGATGATGAATAGGTTGACGCGCGCAGTACGTTGCCACATCTTGACATCAAAGAAATCACACTAATCTCATCTCATCAAAATGCGAAAGTTTGTGCGTGCATTTGTATGTTTGTTACTCTTTCACGCGCAAACGGGATAACCGATTTCCATAAAATCTGGTATGGAGGTAGCTTATACTCATAAAAAAAGAAGAAAAACACATAAGCGATTTTTTATCCCGAAAAATGAAATGTTCCTGCAATATAGCAGGTGAAACCGCACGGCGCTGCTAGTAAGAAAATAAATAAAAACTGATATGATATTCCCATGTTCCTGGTTTTTTTTCTATTTAATATTTGGAACTTATCTTCCTCTTCGTGGATGGATGGTGAGGCAAGTTGTTACCAGCATTGCGTGCCTGTCGCTCAGACGTCTGCGGCGGCGCACATCCCTTGCCACTGCTTGCTGAGTATACGGGGGGTGTGGAGTATAACCAGTAACCACCCTTCCACATACTCGTATTAGGAGTGTATCTTCATTTCCAATTATGAAATGTTTTGACGTGACAACGTCTAATAAATCGATGAACGCCGGCTGCACGCACGAAAAAGTATGACTCAATGTCCCGTTACGTTACGCTCGTTGTCCCGTTACATCATCATCGTCACAATTTTTTTCAATGTTTTGTTATGACGTTGTCACGTTAAACTATCGTCCGTAAACCGACTTTACAGACAACCTATATTTTTTTATGATTCTTATATGTATATAGACATACATTTATTATAAAAAAAAACATATAATAGAGAATAAAAATTCATACACACTAAATAGTAACTAAATAATGTTTTTGTCACAATTCGGCCCCAGCTCAGCATAATGCTAGTTGTAAATAGCCAGCGCTGGTATTCCGCTGGCTGGTATTCAAAGATATTTCATTGTGTAAATTGAGCATGTTGTCATGTCAGTCGCTCAGGTTTGAACAGTTCTACTTGACTAGGCTTAGTCGACTTGACCGTATGTATGCTAATGTGGTAAATGGTGGGTTTACATTTGTGACCATTCTGGAATTAATTTGCCTCCGTGCTGTTTGCAACTCAGTTCGCGACAATGTTTCACAAAAGACCAATAAATTTATTATCAATAAAATTCTTGAAATAACGCCATTTAGATAAACTTATTTTACATTTGAAAAAAAAAAGTTCGGTGTAAACTAAAACAAACATTTCAAACTAAAAAACGGTCGTCAAAGCTCGTCGTTGGGCTACCAGATAAAAGAGAATTTAACTATTATGGTAAATATAAAAAAAAAAAAATTGTGACTTATTTCTTTGAAAGATCAAATATCAATAGGCATTAAAAATTAAATTAAAAATGTAAGGTTTTCGGATTTTTAGGTACTATAAGACAAAGTTTTTAGCCAAATTTCATAGTTCTAGGTCAACGTAAAGTACCCTACAGGTTTTGATTATTATTATTAGTATTTACATACACAGGAAGAACCATCTTAAATAACATTCCTTTGTGAGTTCGAAATATGCAGTTTTTGCGACAAATACGGCTGTAATTTTTTTACGATAACCGAGAAGTTTGATTTTCTCGCTGCTGCAAAGGACTACAGATTTTTTGCTTGATGTTGGCATCATGCTTGGACGTTTGTCATTTGTCCAGTTTATGACTACAGATTTGTCTATAAGGTTTTAATTTCATCGATACCTTCACGTGTTCGCGAGATAGAAGGTCTTGACAGACGGACAGACGAACAACAAAGTCTTCCTATATGGGTTCCGTTTTTTCTTTTCAAGGTACGGAACCCTAAAAACATGACTTCTAAATAAAAATTAGCATAATTTAACTTTATTCGTCAGATAAAATTTACTGTTAGAATGGTGCAACTATACCAACTTAACGTAGTTTCCGAAGCCATTGGAAGACTTTTAAATTCTTCTCATTTCTATGTAGGTAATTAAAAACCAATTAATTACCTCTACTTGTACTTAATGGCTTTCAGAGAGCGTCATAGAATTTCATTCGTCACACAGTTTTTTTTAGCTTGACACGGTGTAACATTTCTACTCAAGCTAAGTAGTTTATAATTCAAATTAGCTGTAAAAAATATCTGTTTTATTATGTATGTCATTGATTAGCAAATTTGGATGAGATTTTTCCTTCTCATTTAGTAAAAATGTACAAATACACAATTCTACGTGATGAGGTCGCTATTGTATTAGATGAGAGATTAGAACAAAATATAGAAGGAAACCTTAGAAAAGGGGCACAAAATCAAACAACTAACCAAAATACGTTTAAAAGTTATCCTTAATTTTTACTTCTATATAATTTTACTAAGACATTGTGTAGTCGATCATAGAAAATAATAATAATAATAATAAGTTTATTACCCAAAAACATTACATACACATTTTATAAATTATCAGTGATCTCCAAACTAGGCGGTGTGCCTGTGTTTTGGAGTTCAGAGCCCGAGTTGAGTATGGTAGTCAAACGAAAATTAACCACAAACACTTTTAACTTGCTTACTTAAAATAAAATGTAGACAAAATAAATTAATTATTAATTTACTTAAAATAAAATGTAGACAAAATAAATTAAAAAGAAATGACTTGACTAAGATATGAAAATTGACTGTACTTTATAAATAATAGATTGATAAACAATAATTATACCTACATGAACAGTGAGATTGTGTATGCATGTTAATGTATGTGTGTGTGTGTGTTTGTTGGTGTGGAGGGGTGTTTACATGCGTGTAGGAGAAAGTGTGTGCGTGTAAGTGTAGGCGTGTCAGTGAGTGTGAATGTGTGTGTGTGTGTGTTGAGTTCACATGTTTTTCGGCATGAACGGAAATCTTTAGATATAAGGAGACTTAAGCAACAGTCTTTCAGTTTTGTCGTAAGAGATTGTCAGTAGCCAGTTTTTGATTACGCTTTTGCATTGTGATGTATTGCAACCTGTGATAGCACATTCTTTACAGATGTTGTTGTACGTATTCGGATGGGCAAACTCCGGACATCTCAATCCTAGTAGCGAACCGTAACTAGGCACCGGTATTCTGAAAGTGCGTCGAGACATGAGGAAGTCATAATCTTCTCGGCTTGTCAGTGCTTTATGCGTTTTTATTGTGGCGTTAAGGATGTAAAGTTGTCGCACCCGTAGAACTTTGAACTCCTCATAAATACTATCTGTTGGATATCTGAATGGACGGCTTAAAATTACTTTAATAAGAGCTCGTTGAGCAATTTCTACTTTTTTCATGAAAGTTTTACAGGTGCTACCCCAGACCGAGATACAATACTGGAGTATTGATTGACATAAAGCCAGATATATCTGTCTAATAATCTCAAAAGGGGTGCAGTCTCTCAGCCTTTTCATTATAAATATAAGTTTCCTCGTTCGACTGGAAAGAGCGGCTATGTGATCGTAATAATTAAGACGTTCATCAACCAATACACCCAGGTATTTAATACATCTAGTACGTTCTATTGGGCAACAAGTACAACCATTATATTTTGGAGTCCCGAAATATTGACACGTGTGAATTTTTAAGGAAAGAGCGTCCGGCGGACCACCTACAACAGTTTTAGAGAAAGCTACATATTTTGTCTTTCTTATGTTGAGTGTGAGTAAATTTCGATCCAATAGCAAGGCCAAGTGAGCTAGTCCATTTTCTGCAATACAATGCACATGATCCCAAGTTTTTCCATGGAATAAGATTACTGTGTCGTCTGCGTAGGTAATTATTTCAGCGTTCTCAATAGAGCAATCAACTATTTCATCAATATAAAATGTAAAGAGCGGAGCACCAAGAATGCTTCCCTGCGGTATACCGAAATCAATCTCTAAGCTGCTACTGATATGGGAGCCCACCTTTACATATTGCATCCGCTGCTTTAAGTAGCTCGTGAACCAGTCCAGACTTAGCCCTCTTATACCCTTGGCCTCCATTTTCTTAAGAAGTAAGCCCACCGAGACGGTGTCAAATGCTTTTGCCAGATCTAAAAACACAGCTAAGCACTTGTCACCTGCTTCTACTTTAGATGCAACTAGATTGGCAAGAAGGGAAACAGCGCCTTCGGTGGACCTACCTCTCCTGAACCCAAATTGTCTTTCTGAAAGAAGGTGTCGTTTTTCCAGATAAGAAGTCATGCGGATATTTACTACCTTTTCAAGTATCTTTGAAACAGTACTTAATAGTGCTATAGGCCTATAGTTATCAGGAAGATTTTTGTCTCCATTTTTATAAATCGGGGACACGGCAGCAATTTTCCAACAGTCTGGGAAAACTCCTGACATCAAACTACAATTTACTATATGTGTTATAGGTACTACAATTGTTTGAACTGTTTTCTTGAGTAATGAAACAGTTATCTTGTCCGGGCCTGGTGCACTGTCATTCTTAAGTTGGAGTATAAGCTTAGATATTTCATAAGGATCAGAAGGCGTTAAGAAAAATGAGTCCGCTAATGAAAATTTTGGTTTGTAAGCTGAAATTAGTGCATCTTGCGTTAAACATAACTTGTCAAGTATCTTGTCAGCCAGTTTATAACCAACAGAAACAAAGTGTTTATTGCATGAGTGTAGTGACTGGCTCGGATCATTATTCATAATATTTAGAAGTTCAGAAGAATCGTTACATTTAGGTACTGATTGACAGATGTTTTTTATAACTTTCCAGAGTTTTTTGGTATCATTTTTGCTGTCCTCGATCTGTTTACGACAATATTCATTTTTTACCTTTTTGATTAACTTATTGCAATAATTACGATACCTATTATACACTAAACGGCGTATTGGGTCATTCGGATGAGATCTTAGATCAAGGTGCAGCTTATCCCTATGGCGCATACATCTAAGCAAACCATTTGTTATCCATGGTTTTATTGTGACCCATTTTCGTCCAACTTTAACAATTTTTGTGTTTTTCTGCATTATATTACAAACAATATCATTAAAAGATTGGGCAGCTATGTTAACGCAAGACTCAGAAGTGACAACAGACCAATCAACTTGATTAATTTCAGATGCCGCTGCATCTTCATCCATTTTATACCTAGTTGTTTTTTTAGAAGCAAGGCAGTCAAGAGATGACATACCGGCGATAATAATGTCATGGTCCGTGATAGACGTTTTGCATATGACACCAACAGCAGGCGATCTTGATTTAATAAAAATGTGATCAAGACACGATCTTCCTCTAGTCGGCTCTGTTATAGCAGGTATAAGACCATGTGTAGCCATGAGACACATGAGTGCAATGACTTGCTCGTCTGTTTGATCACATATGTTTATGTTTAAGTCACCCGTAACAATGACACTACAGTACTGTTTCAAGGAGTGGAGGACAGAGTCTAGAGATTCAAAGAAGTTACTGAGGTCTATGGTTGATGGGGACCGATATAAACCTAGCAGAGCAGTATTATTGTTAATAACCATTAATATGGAGTCTGCATCTTTAATTTCTTTTATTAATACTGTTGTTTTTAAAGAATTCTTAGTGTATATAACTACTCCACCATTTTTATTTTTCTGTGTTTTTGATCGAAAGCTGCTATAGCCTGGTAGGTGATCGATTGGCTGTTCCTCAGAGAGCCAGCACTCTGACAAAACTATTATATCTATGTCCAAATCTAAACGCTGAAATGTAACTAGAAACTTGTCAAAATTACATTGAAAGCTGCGTATATTGAAGGCCAGAACTTTAAATTTATGTCTGGCTTCTTTCAGAAAACTGTTACATAATTCTAACGAATTTAATGTATGACAATAAATAGATACAAAATCGTCAATTTCATCGCCAACATTACGTAAAGCCATCTTTATAAGAGTGAAAGAAAGAAATTGATAAACTCCGACCATTGATCGTCATACTTTTGCCGCATGTGTGTATGTGTAAGTGCATAAGTGTAATGAAGTGTAACTGAACATGTGATATTTGTACTA
Organism: Lycia hirtaria; assembly: GCA_947563715.1. Classification (NCBI taxonomy): domain Eukaryota; kingdom Metazoa; phylum Arthropoda; class Insecta; order Lepidoptera; family Geometridae; genus Lycia; species Lycia hirtaria. The sequence goes on along the minus strand of OX387382.1, from coordinate 40,513,113 downwards.
CCTTTAAAGTAATAAACAAACTTGATCTACATTCCATTAGAACTATTGGCATAATTAGAAATGAGTATATAATTATCCAAGCAGTAGGTAAATTATTAGCCACGCTAGCGTCCGATTCTCTGAAAGTACACAAGTTATTATGTAGGCACTGACGATAGTAGATGGAGCTCAATGTCATCCATGTTTTTGATCCGGATGGCAGGGTTACCCTCTTGTTTACGTACATATATATTACCGCCCTTGATCCAGCAGAATTTATAATCCGCTGTCTTTGCGTGTCTTCTGGCAGAGCGAAACAACTGGCGATTTTTATGAGTAAGTCGTTCATTTATATATATGGTCCCTGCTTCAGCAATGCCTATATCTGCACACGACAGGTTACGTTTGAGTTTTCCTGCTCCCAAAAATGCTTCACAAGTGTGACGTCGAAGAAAGCTGACCACCAGAGGGCGTGGAAGTTGTCCAGAGTTATTATCGTCAGCATTTTCACTAACAGTAGTAGCACGATTACGAGGTCCAACTCGCGCAACATGATCAATGTCATTACAATCAACTGATACTCCTATATTTTGTGAAATAACCTCTATCAGGTTTATAGGATTCTCTTGAGGGAACTCAGGAATGTCATAGATCTCCACTTCTTTGCGGAGACTAGCCTGGTCACGTGTATCTATTTCCCGTTGCAGATCAGTTATTTTCTTGCGACTCTCAAGTATTTCGTTTTCTCGTTCCTCCAGCTTACGCAGTCTCAAATCGAGGTCAGCCATCTGATTATCCTGTTCGTCTATACGTGCAACACAGTGTCTTACTAAGTCCGACAAAGAGGACATCTGCAACTTGACCTCACCAATGTCGCTCCGAAGTAATTTTATTTCAGCTATCAAGGTTATCATATTTTCTGAATCAGCTTGTTCGGAAACGGTGGGGCTGGGCAATGACGAGGGTTTGCCCACTTTATCATTCTGTAATACGTTACGTGTATCCAAGTCCACAGTCAGAGTGGTCGCAGAAGCCGCCGCAGTCGCCATCGCCTCCGCGACCGCCGCCAGACGTACGGGCGTATTTGTGTTCCCTTTTTTAGGTTCGTTGCATCGACAAAACGGGCATACCCAGGTCGACTCATCAACATTTCTTTTGTCCCCAACATTTACGCACAGAAGATGATAAGTATTTAAACATCTTGTACACTTGATAGATGGCCTACTACTAGTGTTCCTGATTAGTTTTGAGCACTCTGCGCATTGTAATGGTAGTTTTGTTGAATCCATTATATGTATATTACGGTAAAACAGTACAACAAAGTTGCGTAGCTATCGGTCAGAATGCGCAAATCACTGCCTGTGATATCAAATACTTAGATAATTCCAAACCTTCTAAATAGTGCAGTAACAGTGACACCACGACGTGTGTTTCCGGGCGTGAGAGCGAGATATAGTATGTCTAACGCAACACAAACACAGCTGATTGCCTCGAGGATTTGTTTTGATCGTAACTTTTCAACAAATTCACCAAAAACAATTATTTTTACACCAATTCACTCGCAATGTCGTGCTCCTTGAATATAACTATAGGTAATCTTCAAAATTTTGTGTTTTCTATTTATTTACTTCAAAATTTATGCTCAATTTACAAAACGATGTTTACAGTTGGACTACCCACCAACGATCAAAATACTTATCATAAAGGGGATTTTAGGAATCCTTATAAATAAATTCATCTGCCAGTCTGTCGGTCTCTCCAATAGTCATAAAAGCACTAACATAAACACAGATCAGAAAAATTTGCAAGCAAGTGTTTTCTGTGAAACACGATCAATATTGTAGTAACATTTTAATGAAATGAATTCGGCAAAGTACGATTTTCACCCGGACGCTTCCGCTCTCCCATGCAACATAATGAACCCAGAAACGGTACTAATTAGCAAAGTATCCTAAAATCTATGAATATTTAGAATTTCACATATTTTCTATACATTACAGTAGAAATATTTTAAAATGGTAGTCATAACTAAAGAAAATATTGATAAAAGCGCCATTTAATTTTAGCGTCACACAAAGGTCTTAGAAAATCTCGGTTTCTTCAATCAAAGTACAAAAAGTGGCCGAAGGGTTTTTATTAACCGACTTCAAAAAAGGAGGAGGTTCAGCTGTAAAAAGGCATTTGTACATCTGTTCTAGTTAATCCCGGGCGCGTATTTCCAAATGGGCGTACAATCGGTGGAGCTCATTAACTTTTATTGGCACTAGCCGTGTGCGTGGCTGTCGCACTGTCCGGCTTCGGATTGACGGTGTGCTGTGCGCGTGCGCATTGTACCACGATCGAAATAACGTAGCCAGGCATTTGGGTGCTGACGTAATAGCTCCAGTGGTGAAGATGGAAATGATGAAGATGAGAATGCGATTGCAGATGTTGATGCAGGTGATACGAGCCGATGCTGTGGTTCGTACAATGTGGCGTGCTTTATAATAACAATAAACGTTAGTTTAGTTCACGCTATGTGATGTACTTTATATAACTATAAATGTTTAGTTCGTGCTATGTATTGTGCCGTATCAAACAATTAGTTCGTGTATGTAAGTGCTGTGCCGTATCTAATAATGAAAATTATTTTCATTTATGCTATGTGCCGTGCCATATATAAAAATAAACGTTATTTTAGTTTGTGCTATGTGCCGTGCCGTATCTAACAACGTACCACTCTCTCAGCACGCACTATCGTATTACGCGGAGCATGTTTCGGACAAAACATAACATTTTATTGCATTCGCGATAGTGCTGGATTCTTACTGCGTTTACATGTTAGGCCGGTCGTGCATGAGGCGACACCATGTAGAGAATACACTGACTGATTAATAGTCAGATTTGTCCTAGTAATAAGACGTATCAAAAGATTTCAAAACTCGGTTAAATATGGTTATTTCTCGACTCAGGAAGATATAAGGCGCATCTGTGAGTATCTTTTCATATAACGTTCCATTGCAAAAGTAACATAACAGAATAGGAGTTTCTGTAGAAACGCAAGAACGCACGAAAAGTTACGTATTTTGGTATGTCCAAAATACGTAACTCAATTTTGGAAAAAATGTTAACATTTTTGCATTTTTATGTACTTTCTTATTTAGGTATAATACCACAATTACATATATATTGGCGTGACCACCAAAAATTAATAAATGCAAGATAAAGGTGTTATTATCTCATGGACAAAGTCTAAAACAAAATACAAGAACAAAGTATCCTGGGTTGACCGATACTTTATGCACCAACAATGACGAACTTAAAGATTTTGATTTAACTCTATGTCCCCTCGATAAAGCTAAAGCTTACAAACTTGAGGGACTAAATATAATGGTCTGGAGTATGGTGTAGGCCTCGTGTACGAACGTTCTTAAATACAGATATGGTGCTTTCGTTTTATAGAGCAGGCCAATTAAATGTAGGTGATGTAATTCTATATTAGCTTGTTAAGGGTCAATCGGTTTATAACGGGGCAAAATATGCGTTGCTCAATTTATTGATTAGATTTGAACTTTAGAAATTGTTGTGGCAATGTATAAAAATGACAACTGTCGCTTCACTGACTGGCCTTGTGGCTCAGTTGGTAGTGTGTTTACATCTACCTGCTGAACTGAAAGGTCGTGGGTTCAATCCCCACCCAGGGCAAACATTTGTGTGATGAGCATGGATGTTTGTTCTGTGTCTGGGTGTTTCTATGTATCATATGTATAGGTATATATTTACAACAAAAAAAAGTATATATGTATTCTATCAGCCATCTAGTTTCATAGTACAAGCTTTGCTTAGTTTGGGCTAGATGGCGTTGTGTGAAATGTCCACAAATATTTATTTATTTATTTTTTATTTTTTATTTTGTTTGATATGAAACATTTTTAATTATCAATAGAAAATAAATTTCAAATATTGATATTTGATTTGCAGTGGTGGAAGTCCGATATTTTTATTTCGATCGAATTCTATAAAAACTATCAGCCAGTATAAAATGTTCTTTACGAATGATACGATAATGAACGATACTTGACCTCTAGTCACCTGCAGGGTTAGACAGGTTCACTAAGCAGGTTTTTTAAGCTCATTTGAAATGTTTATTGTTTATTGTTTATTTTACATTGCATTACAATTACATACATAGCATAGGTACATACATAATCACCCTAATAGGGTATAGCAATCTAGTGCGGAGCGGAACGGTTTATTCTATTATGTGTTTGTCTTTAAAAAACTCTTCTATCGTATAATAGCCTTTTTTAATTAATATATTTTTTAGGGTTTGAGAAAAATTCTGTATATTTTCTATTTCTTTGTTTGCTTTCTTTCTTTCTTTCTATGTTAAGCAAAGTTGCGGTCCTCAATGGATCGTGCCTACCAAGAAGAAACCGAATTAGGTTTCTGGAAACTGGTTTGATTTGATAATGCACTTTTGTGTGACATTCAACTGTTAAAGCGTATAAGTTTAAAAAAAAAACTCAAATAGACTTAGTAAGCAATCATTGCCACTAAAACTGCCAATATTTGTACAACAAAACGTCAAAGCAATGAGTGCGACAACACAATGTATCAGTTTACATTCACTCAGCCATTCATCCGATCCACGTACGCGGTCCGGTTTCATCTATAATGCACGACAACCGCTATTCAATACCTGTCCGTTAATATTTGACGAGACTTCCGGCTGTATCGATCCAATGCCAAGTTCTACTGATGTTCCGTAGGTGACATTTTGGTCAGACAAATGGACTAGATAAAATATAAATAGAAGTAGGAAATAAGAAATGGTAAAGAGACGTGACGGCTTACGGTACTTCAATTTTGAAATAGTTCAACTGAGTGAGTGGCGAGACGAGCAAGTCGCTGCCCTAATGTGCAGCATTTCATCATCATCATCTCAGCCATAAGAAGTCCACTGCTGGACATAGGCCTCCCCCATGGATTTCAAAAAGACCGATTGGAAGCGGCTTGCATCCAGCGTCTTCCCGCCACTTGTATGAGGTCATTTGTCCATCTCGTGGCTGGTCTTCCTACGCTGCGCTTGCCGGTACGTGGTCTCCACTCGAGAATCTTTCGGCCCCATCGGCCATCAGTTCTACGTGCTATGTGTCCTGCCCACTGCCACTTCAACTTGCTAATCCGCTGTGCTATATCCGTGACTTTTGTACGTCTACGTATCTCTTCATTTCTGATTCGATCTCGTAGAGAGACTCCGAGCATAGCCATCTCCATAGCTCGTTGCGTGACCTTGGAAGTTCTACTTCACGGCGATGCTCGAGACTAAGTAGCTTCTTAGCAACTAGTTTATTATCACCGATTGGACACAGATGAAACATTATTGGATAGTTTTGCAAAGGAGCCGCTTCGCTCGCTCATGCCAATACTCATTGTCTATTTTTAGTTTTTTTTATTATTTAACAGCAGTCTTTAAAGGCATGCGTATACGGAGCTTCCCTAATAAGGCTCCCAGGGGAATGGCGTCATGTTCCGAATACCTATTACATTACCGTACACTATGATTGGCCTTAATCGTATCTAGTGAATTATTCCGACACAAATTGGGAAATCTAATAATGATATACCTGTCGTGATTTCAAGGAAAAAGGCGTGTGTACAAATAATATATTTGTAATTTCATATGTAGGGCATGTATATCAGGATTTACGTTGTTATTCAAAGGTTTGAGTATTTAGACTATGATCAAATTCATCACGTGGACGTAAAGTCTAAAACAAAATTCACGAATATAGTGTCCTGGGTTGACCGATACTCATAATATACCTACCAGCAAAGACAAACTTAAATATTTTGATACAAAGACTCTATGTTACCTCTATGCTAAAATCTAATTTAGTTTGAGAAGTCTATAGATGTCTTTTTAGTCGCTTCGAATTATTTTGAAAATCGTAATTATTTTAATCGTGTAACAGCCAGTCTAAACGGCGCGTTGCGTTGTGTTGCGTCGTCGCAACGCAAATATTTTAACGCATAGACGACCACACGGGCGCTGCGCCATCGCAGCGTTACTACAACGCAGTCGTGACGTTCTGTCGTCGCAACGGCAACGCCGGAACATCACGATTGAAAAAACGAAATGAGTTTGCGTATGTCCTCCCTCCCTATCAACGCACAAACAACTGAGCGCTGCCGTTCGGGCGTCGCAGTGAGTACATCCCCGCCCGTTTCGTCTCGGGGGATGCAGTTCAGTCGTGTGTGCGTTGCGTCGACGCAACGAGCCTTGTGTACACTATGATTATTAGTTGTAAAACGACGCAGCGACAGCACTACGTCGACGCAACGCGCCGTGTAGACCGGGTCTAATTAGAGCTCAATGAGCACGGACGTTTTTGAGGACTGATGCTACATCCCGTTGATACTTTATTAAAGACTATGACAATATTTTAATTTATTTACCAGGTGACATTCTGAAGGCAATGCAGTCCTGATACGGGTGAAAATGAAAATTGCTTAGTTTGTTTGGAAAGAGAACTAAGTGGAATTGAAGGTGCTGTCCTTATTTCATTATTTTAGATAGTTCTCTATCCAACCAGATTTTAGGTGAAATACACGCTTAAAAAACAACACGCTCCTTCGAAAGTCAGGCAAAAATTATCGCGCTTATTTGTATACTCGTACTCACAGGCATTTTGCTTTTCACGCGCCTATCTTTGATGTCAAGCAACTTTTATCTAAACGTTTCGCAAAAAATACAAATTTCAAAACGGAAAATGATTGCTACTGAAATTAATTTTACGACGCATATAAATTCAATATTCAATCAAATGAAATTGCACAGTCAAATGATCAAGAAAAGATAATGAAAATGTGTACAGCAAAAAGAAAATAATGTACTTCAAAATAAACCTTTGTGTTTTCGCAATAATAGTATTTGCGGAAGCTGAGCTCCCGGTGAGATTAACCATTCAGCCCGATGAGGTGTTGAAATCGTTTAAATCGATAGTATCTTCTGATTACATCAAAATATTAGCTGATGACTTTGCAACCAAAGCTGCGGAACATTTCATCAATGAAATTAAGACTAAACAAATGAACTTGGAGAGGGATTACAACGCCCGCTTACGGTAATGACTTCATAGATTTCTATTCTATTAGGTACACAATTAGAAAAAAAGAGCGAGTCGGAATAACGACCATTTTTTGGCCTCAATAAGTAGTAGGGTAGTATCAAGAGCGCGAAGCCTGGTTTCTGCCGCAAGCGGAGATATTTTGGTAAATTATGAACTGTAACTATTACAGTCTGAATCAGATAACGTGCGACAAAATGAATGAACATGTAAGGACTTGTAGCCAATGAGTCATCAAGGTCCACTGCTAGACGTAGCATTCCATGGATTTACAAAGAGGTCAGTATGGAGCAGCCTGCAATTAGCTTCTTCCTGCTACTATGTCCAATTTGTGGCTGGTCATCCTACGCTGCCCTTGCCGATGAGTGGACACAACTTGAGTTTTTTTTTTTGCCCCATGAGTTAACTGCATGCTTTCTACCCTGCCCAGTATCAACAACTAATCCGCTGTCTTAAGTCGGTGATTTCATTTTGTTTACGAATATCTTCATTTCTGATTCGATCTCGTAGAGATTCCTATGAAAGTAGGCGATGCGATAAATAAAACAAAATCTTTACAAAAATACGTACCTCCATGCGTATAGATTGGGGATGTTTTCTTTTCTCGTATACTCAATGTGAGGTATCGGTAGATAGGCAATTTAAATATATTGTGGGTGTACAAACATCATTTTTCTGTTGAGGGATGTCTTTGCAAAATATTAAGGTTTAAAGTGTAAATGTTCTAGAATCAAGTTCCATCCAACAGTCGGCTAAATGGTTGGTATTGGAAATGTGAAAACATTCATGGCAGTAACATATATTAACGCAATTACAAGAAAAACATACAACTTAAGAAGTAATATAATTGACAAACAAAAAAGTATTTAGGGAAGAAAAAATGAAAACTTCTACTACTATTTTTAAATTTTGGGAGACTATTTTTAAATTTACTGTTTTTCAGTTGGCAAGAGCTTCTTGAAACTAACAGAAATGGTGAAAAACAGCAAAAGAATTCGTTTGGAAGTATTCATGAAGGAGGCCAAGAAGAATGGAGTAAAATACACTCAAAAAAGTACGTATTTTAATATACTTATTATATTAGATAGTTACCAATTATCCTAGCTGCGAACGTTGCTGACCTCCGAAATATGCTCACAGATTTAAACGAGGCATCCCTGAAAGTTGGTCTTAAGATGTACAGGTACAAGAATAAGACCATCTCACCACATTAGTGCGCCTCAAATCGCAATATGTGATAGTACACAAGAGGTCGTTAGAGACTATGTATATCTTCTTTTGACCACGGAGGGTCTCAGGTGATTTGGAAAACTGTATGACATCATTAAGTCAAAGATTCTGAAAAGGATGAAGACCAATCTTCTTCAGATCAGTCAGAAGATGAGTCTTGCCTATTCTCACACGCAGTGCTGGCTGTAGAGATTGCAAACCGGGCCCGGCCGGGCCCGTTGCCTTTTAAGACACCCACCGGGTCCGGCCGGGCTGAGCCCAGCCGGGCCCGGCCCGGTAGGTATGAAAACCGTTTTCATACCTATCGGGCCGGGCCGGGCCGGGCCGGGCGCGAAATCATAGAAAATTCGCATGACAACCGCTGCGAGCTGCCACGTTGCCGTTCTGACGCGCCAATAAGAATTTGTTTTGTTTATACCAAATATTACCAAATACCAAAGCTACCAAAGCTTATCTATCTATCTAATCTTAGTTGTTATGACAAGTTTAGTGCTTTAAGCTTTATTAGTTTCTTATTCTAATACTATGTTTCAAATGGACACTATAACGAGTAAAGAGAAAGACCTGCTTGCTTAAACTTATAAATAAGTTAATAATTACTAATACTAATGTTACTATTCCGTCCTTAAGTAAAAGTAATCAATTCTGTATTAAATCAGAGATTTGAGACTTTGAGTGAGACTGATTATTGTTGATTTGCTAGTTTGAAATAAATATTAATTCGTAACCTTGAATCATTGTCCTTTTCCATTCTTATATAGCAAACTTTCATAAAATACTTTAACGGTTTCATCGCTAACACATCAACCCGCCAACCTGGCCGGGCCCGGCCTGGGTTGACGACGAATGATACCGGGCCCGGCCGGGTTGAGAAACATACCGGGTTGCAATCTCTAGCTGGCTGATACTTGGACCCTTACGAAAGAGACCACGCTTAAGATTCAAGTGATACAAAGGGACACATGGAAAGGGCCATGTAAGGCATCTTTTTTGTGGACTGTATACCAAACATAGAAATTCGCCGACGAAGGAAGGTTAAAGATAAAGACGTAGTTAGACGGATCACAAGACTCAAGTGGAGGCGGGCGGGACTCTAGGTTAGAAGAGAAGATGGGCGGTGGACTAAAGCAGTTACAGAATGGGGACCGCGAGACGGAAAGCGAACACCTGGCAGACCTTCCTTCGTTTCGTTTCGTCGTCGTTCGTTGGTTTCGTCCTTGCATGAATGCTTGGAAGAGACCGCTCTAAGCGATAAAGCTGCCAATTAAACCTAGCCCTAAGTACTTAATGTTATCTTTGTTATTTTGTTATCATGTGGTTTTTAATTAAGTGTTATCTATCTATCTATTTACCTTCAACTCGATGGTCAGATAATATCGACAAAGCAGTGGGAAGTAAGTGAATGAGACTGGCACAAGACCAGAAAGAGTAGCGTGCTAAAGAAGAGACTTATACTCAGTAGTGGATGGACAATAGTTGATCATGATGATGATAAGATAGTTACATGAGGTTTTGTAGGCGTAGAAAAATCCGTTTATTCCCTAGTACGGTTGCCGGTCCGGTTGACCGTACTAAATCTATCCAACGAAATCAATGATCAAATATTTACATTAAGTAACATTAAGTAACAAATGTCTATCTGTTTATCACCCCATGAAATTGGGTACGAATATAGCAGAGAACCTGGCTGAGAACGGAGACTTAGCCTACATTTTATCATCATCATCATCACTATTATTCATCATTACGCGGGTGAGACAAAACCATTAGGTATCTCCGCTTATACTTGCACCTCTTCGAGAGTACGAATTACCTTTTTGCGGTGTAATCCTTACTAAATCAATTTGACTCCGTGTCAAACATTAAAATGGGCTTTTCTCGAAGTTTCTTATTTTTTCTCGAAAGATTAGAAGTCATAACGACTATTGATAAACGAATTGAGTAATTCGACAACTAATATGAAAAATTATAAGTATTTTATGAAAAAAATCAAGATTCTTCAAAAAAGCTATATAAAATCTGTGTTTCAATCATAATCTTGGAATTTTCAAGGTTAGAGGTTAGAGATTCTAGGTTAACGAGCTCCATCCTCGGGCACACCATCGCTTAGCATCAGGCGAGTTGGTGGTCCATCGTAGATCTAAGTTGCATAAAACCCACGTTGACTGTAATGAGATCTAATTGAAAAAAAAAAAACTAAATTTACAGATCACCTGATATTGGCATCACAAGAAAACCAACAGAACTGATACAAAAGACAGAAAAGCCACCAGTTTTGAATGAAGAACAAGCTATGGCGTTACTGGATGACCCTTCCCCCGACGGAGACAACTTAGGAGATCAGCTGTCAGACGCTGAAGCAGAGGAGGCAACTAAGGCTATACCAGTCATTGGAGTGATGAAGATCAATGGAGTCTATTATAGAAGGCTTTTAGGAATGATTTGATGTAGAGGCAACAAACATTGATGACATTAAATAAAATACAGTAATATTACAAATAAGTAGAAAAAAAATTGGTTTTATTACCCGCTATGGTCCTCACTATGTGGCGACTCACTGTGAGTCTGATAAGGAAGCTAAAAACCACGAAAAGAGCTATGGAGAAGGCTATGCTAGGAGTCTATCTGCGCGATCGGATTAGACATGTAAAGGTCCATAGACGTATGAAAGCCACCGATAAAGTACAGCGGATCAGTAAGATGAAGTGGTATTTGGCAGGGTACATAGCACGTGGAACTGATAGTCGATGGGGCCGAAAAGATATTGAGTGAAGGAAGACCACGCACCGGCAAGCGTAGCGTAGCGAGACAATCCGCAAGGCCGATACTACATCGATACTCCAGACATGGCTAATTTATAGGGGTTCCCCATTCTATAACGGAACTTAAAATTAAATACTAAAAACAAATGTTTGCGAAATGCAAATGTTCTTTCAGTTGAGGAGTTATTTAGTAGAAACCTTATCCCTTATTCACCTCGCCCTTCCATGGAAGCGGGATTCCTCCCACATTATTTTCATTTTTAAATCCCTCAGCCCGGGGCGGCATACATCATCTAATACCGTCTGGTCCCTACATCGTGGCCCATCAATAATTCATCGTCTTCTGAATTATTGCCTCGACGATCCGCTAGGATTTTCTTCGTTTCAGCACCTTATACTGTTAGTACAGTTGCTCAGATAATCTCCTTTGAAAAAACAAAGAAACTTGCATGAGAAAACTGCGGTAAATTATATTTTTACAAGCTTTTTAATTAGTTTAACCTGTCCCGGTGTCTGCAATCAAATCTCGCAAATTAAATTTGACTGACTTCCCGGTTTCCGATTGTGGTGAGATTTTGCGTGCATATTAAAATCGAACGACAAAGCAATATGATTGACATAGAGCTCATTTAATGATTGAAATCGGGACTAGACTACTGTAGAGACTGGAAAATCATGGAAAGTGATAATAATGTAGTCATGTTTGAGGTCATTGGCTTTGTTTTCTTCAGAACGACGTTTCAATACACATGATAACGAAGGGGGGAACTAGTTTGCTTTGCAATCTTGAGTATCTTCTCCCTTCCATCTAACTCTCTAATCACGATCAAATGTGGCGTCTGCCTCTGCCTATCTCGTAAGAGAATAATTATAGTTTAAAAATCTGAAAAAACTGACTTCAAAATACGCAATACAATACATACGTGACTTGTTATTCACTTTTCTACAGGCATTTGGGCAATTGGTGAACAAATATACAAAAAAAAAAAAAATATACTGAATTGATAACCTCCTTCTTTTTGGAAGTCTGTTAAAAAGTAGGCGTGATTGTATGTCTGTAAGGTCCCATTTCATAAGATAAAGTATGAAGATCGGCAACTGTGTTCCCTAAGTACAGATGGTCCGTCCTTCACAAGGCTCCGGCGGTATTCCGCGAGGCGGTGTCTCGAGCCAGGCATTGTTGGGGTAACACCGCTGCATTAGATTAAACGCGACACGGAATACGAGGAAATAGTGATCATACAGTTATTTGCTAAGTAGATTGTTAAACTTACTAACGGACTTTTAAAAAGAAGGAGGTTATCAATTCGGTCTGTGTGTTTTTTTATGTTTGTTTACCTATTACTCAGCCAATTTTGCATTGATTTTGTTGATTAATTTTTTGTTGATTTATGTGGAACTACTGGGACTACCTACATAAATTTTATGAAAATCGGTTCTGTACTTTGGTTTTTATAACAATATAAATGAAATATGTCATCTAAGTAAACAAATTGCGCATTTCGAAGTCGGTTTTTTCAGTTTTTTTAACTATAATTATTTAACTTCATATTGTTGGTGCAATAGCTCCATAAACCACACACATAACCTATTTTTGTATTATTTGTATAATTTATAATTTGTATAACACGCTTCCTGAGAGGGTCTTTCCCGATAGATATAATCTGGGTGTCATAACTGTTATTAGCGGAGTAATCGTTGAACAAACATACAGACGAATTAGGAAACTCCTTCTTTTTGGAAGTCAGTCAAAAACATCCAGAAACCAGTGTATCAGTACCTGTGTAATAGCATCAAGAACTTAACGCACGATGCGTTACGGTCATGATGCGTACTGCACAGGAATGGAATTCTTTACCGCCATCTCTGTTTCTTGAAGACTTAGAATTTTCAAGGCTAGAGAGAATAGATATCTTCTAGATCGACGAGCTCCATCCTCAGCCACACTGTCGCTTAACATCTGGCGAGTTTGTGATCAATCGTAGATCTATATTACGTAAAAAAAATACTTATAAGTGAGATCATCAGTTTGAGAAGACGGTACCTGTCAATTTCTTGATGTTTATTTTTATTTTTTATTTTTTTTATCTATCAAAAGTTTTAACCATTAATTTATAATTCACAATAAAGTATAACTAACTAACTTAAAAAGTAATTAAATAAGCAATAAACTAATTTAATAATATTCATCATCTCAGCCATTAGAAGTCCACTGTTGGACATAGGCCTCCCCCAAGGATTTCCAAAAAGACCGATTGGAAGCGGCTTGCATCCAGCGTCTTCCCGCCACTTGTATGAGGTCGTCTGTCCATCTCGTGGCTGGTCTTCCTACGCTGCGCTTGCCGGTACGTGGTCTCCACTCGAGAACCTTTCGGCCCCATCGGCCATCAGTTCTGCGTGCTATGTGCCCTGCCCACTGCCACTTCAACTTGCTAATCCGCTGTGCTATATCGGTGACTTTTGTACGTCTACGTATCTCTTCATTTCTGATTCGATCTCGTAGAGAGACTCCGAGCATAGCCCTCTCCATAGCTCGTTGCGTGACCTTGAGCTTCCTTATAAGGCCCATAGTTAGGGACCACGTTTCAGTGCCGTATGTCATCACTGGTAACACACACTGGTTGTAAACTTTCGACTTGAGGGACTGGGGAATATTGGACGAGAAGACGCTTTTAAGTTTCCCGAACGCTGCCCAGCCGAGTTGGATACGACGATTGACCTCCCTCGTAAAGTTGGACCTGCCTAATCGGACCGTCTGTCCTAAGTAGACGTATTCGTCAACAACTTCAAGAGTGAAGTTCCCCACAGATATTGGGGTGGGCACTACATGGGCGTTCGACATAACCTTCGTTTTGTCCATGTTCATTTTGAGGCCCACCCGTTGGGAAACTCTATTGAGGTCTTCGAGCATCGTACTGAGCTCTTCCATCGACTTTGCCATGACTACTATATCGTCGGCAAACCGAAGGTGAGTGATGTACTCGCCGTTAATATTAATGCCGAGCCCTTTCCATTCCAGAAGCTTATAGGCATCTTCCAAACCGGCGGTAAACAGTTTCGGAGAGACAACGTCTCCCTGCCTCACGCCTCTTTTCAATGAAATTGCCTCTGAGTTCTGGTCTTGTACTCGGACTGACATGGTGGCGTTGTTGTACAAGCACTTCAGCACTTCGACATACCGATAGTCAATACGGCATCGCTGGAGAGCCTCAAGCACCGCCCAGGTCTCGATCGAATCAAAGGCTTTCTCATAGTCCACAAACGCTAAGCAAAGGGGCAAGTTATACTCTTCGGTCTTCTGTATCACTTGCCGCAGCGTATGGATGTGGTCTATGGTACTATAGCCTTTTCGGAAACCGGCTTGTTCGGGAGACTGGAAGTCATCAAACCTGCGTTCAAGACGATTCGTGATGACCCTTGAAAACAGCTTATAGACATGGCTCAGAAGCGAGATGGGTCTGTAGTTCTTCAGCAAAGTGTTGTCTCCTTTTTTGAAGAACAGCGCCACCACGCTTCTGTTCCATGCTTCTGGCGTTGTACCTTCAAGCACAACGGAATTGAAGAGCCTCTGAAGGACTTTCAGTACCGGTGTTCCACCCGCTTTCAGTAGCTCTGATGTAATTCCGTCGTCGCCCGGTGCCTTGTTGTTCTTGAGCTGTTTCAAGGCCATCCTAATCTCGTACAGGCTGATGTCCGGGATATCTTCGGTATAATGTCGAGTCAGTTTGGCTCTTGGATCTTTGCCCAAACTGCTAACAGGTTTTGCGACCGATGTGTATAACTGTCCATAGAACCTCTCGATTTCCCTCAAGACTTCTGCTTTGGTCGACGCTATACTGCCATCTTCCATCTTCAGCTTCGTCAACTGGCTCTGCCCAATAGACATGTCTCTTGCGAACACTTTGGAGCCTTTATTCCGCTCTATCGTCTCTTTAATACGATTAGTATTAAAGGTACGGATGTCGTGTCGCATAGACTTTGATATGAGTCTATTGAGCCGCCTATATGACTCGGCGTCACCGGAAGACTGCAGTTGCAATGAGCGTCGTTCAGCCATGAGGTCGAGGGTATGGCTCGAGAGCTTTTGCGGTCTATTTGTACGGTGGGGTTTATAAAACTTCGCGCCCACCGTACGGACAGTTTCCACAAACCTGTTATTGATCTCATCCACCGATGCGCAGCTCTCCAGGCACTCGAAGCGATTTGATAGTTCGAGCTGAAAGCTCTCGGGGTTTTGTATATGGGCGCGAGTGGGTCGGAGTGTAGACTTCATCATATTAATAATATTAGTTGTTTAAAATATTTTCATATGTATGAGTTATAACCATGATTCAAATATAACTGCATCCTACAAACTAATTTCCCACCGTGCACTCAAAAGTAACATCGGCTTAAAAATAAATACTTCAATAAACGAAATCCCGTCGAATCCAATCGGGGCTATAAATAAATCCAACGAGATATCGGTCGGAACCCAACGGAACGGACGGACTGAACCCTTAAACGAAATTAGTTTGCGAGCTTGTTGCTGGAAATAATAAGAAAATACGAAATGTAATTTAAGATTATGAAAAAATAAACGAAAACAGCTGATCAGATCTTATAAAACCATAATATGGTAGAATACTCTGAACCAAGTCACCTTTTAAAAACAAAGAAAAAATGTATGAAAATCGGTTTTCCGTCTATTTGTGAGCTACAAATACTTACTTACCGATACGTAACGTCAAATTTATATTTATAGTTTTGTTGAACTAAGAGCAATGCTACATTTTACAGGCCGTTGTGGTTAGAAAAAATAACGTTATGTTATGCTATATTTTTTGACAATAGACAATGTTTTTATTGTGACAAAAACTTAAATATTTACATAACTTAAAGCTAAAGACTAAAACTAAGTTTTTGCCACAAGCCGGCTCCAGCTCAGCATTGTGCCGGTTGTTGCCAATCGACGCTGGTCTTCCGCTGGATCCGGCAGGTGACGTCACGCACTGCACAGTGCGCGTGCATGTATTAGATGATATTTTCATTGTGAGAATTGTTAAATTGGTAGTAGGTAAATATAAAAACGCTGTCTGAATACAAACTTCATCGTTGGTCTAAAAACTATTTTAGGATATTGGTTATTTTGACTTGACAACGTTTAATAAATTGGGTATGTAAAGAAAAATGTAACATATACTGATTCCAAAACCATTTCGAGATTATATGTCTATAAACCATATTTTTTTATTTAGGGCACATAAAATGATGAGATTGCGCAAATTTTTGCGAAAATATAAAAAATATTTGACCTTCAGTCGACCTCTAAAATGTAGTAAAATAAAAATGTAGTTTAGTTAGTAAAAAAAGATGAAACTGACAGCATTGGCATTGACAAGAGAGACAATATCTCTATGACAACTGTCATACCAAAATAAATAAACAAAGAAAATAATTATTTTGTGTGTTTGGTGCTCTGCTACTCTATTCATTTGTATTAAATTAATTCTGTTCATTATCTTTACGACGACCTTGCTTTCCTACCGTTTTGATTGATACTGCATTTACGTTGACCACTGCTTTGTTGTAAGAAACTGTTTGCCTACTGATTGGATAAACTATGGATAATTTTGTACGTGCCGACTCTGCTAACTTACCTAAGGTTGAGAATCTTATCATTCTGGAGTTCATCTCAACTAGCGGCAAGAACTGATGAGGTTGTAAAATTCGCAAAAATCCGAGGAGCTAAAGAGCTAAAACTTATGAACAATGCCAGGATATGAAATAAAAGTGATTGACAGTACATAACTTCTTTTTTGAAATGATTTTATTGTGTTTAATTATATACCAATTTCATTGTAATTATATAAGAGATTATTTTATTTACATTTATACATTATTTATTTTATTCTGGTTCATTGTAGTGCAGCATCAATGCTTCGCCCAGGAACTTAGTCTACGTTAACTTGTTCACACCAGTCTTTTAAAGGTTTCCTTTACTTGAAAAAAACAGTTTATTAGGATTTTTGGCACGAAAGTCGAAACATTTCACAGTTGTAGTTTCTAAATAATATTGTGAATTTGTTTCATTTCAATGCGCAAACACAATCGCGAAGACCTTAAAAAACATTAATTAATTACAACGAGCTCAATATTAATTATTAATTATTCTTTTTTTCATTCTTGTTTACACAACGTATTTGTTTTTTCAAAACACAACAAAAACCGATGATATCTTGTATCAGTCAGAGACAATATAGGTACATGTCACTGTCAAGTTGACGTATATGTATTTTTTAGTTCATGTTGGCTATCACAACATCTTATTCAGTAGGTACGATGACGTCATCTTTCCTACGGACGATTTTATCTTTAAAAAAATATTAAAAAATAAGTACTGAACAGAATAAAAAAATATTGAAATTAGTTTTTCCAAATGATCCATTCTATCATATAAAAATATAAAAAAAATACCAAAAAAAAACTTTACATACCCAATTGATGAACGCCGGCTGCATGCACGAAAAAGTATGATTCATTGTCCCGTTACGTTACGCTTCTTGTCCCGTTACAACCGCGCACGGTGGCTGAGGAAGCGGGCGGGTGTGCGCCGCGCCCGACCATCGCTTCAATCATAGAGTAACTTATATATACGGAGAGCTTCAATTATCATTCCTCGGAGCTCGCGCGCGGACGTATGTTGTCACGTTAAACTATCGTCCTTAAACAGACTTTACAGATAATCAATTTTTTAGACAAATATGCTTCATTGGAGACCGTAGCATGAGGTTGCAGGCAGGTGAGAGTAACAAACACACTGCAGGACTTAAACTCATGCAACTTCAAGTATTTGTATTGATTAAAAATAATATAGCAACATAAAGAACGTTATCTGCCAGAGTGTAGTATCTTTTAATACAATATTTTAAAAAACAACTGTCTGATGAGCACGGGTGAGACTGAAACATTTCGACCTGTTAAACTTTTTTTCAGTCCAATAGCTCTCAAAATGTGACTCGTTAGTAAAATCTCCGTTGTCTCCCAAACTAGAGCCGGTAGCAACGCTCCGAACCCACTACCTTATTGATCGGAGCTAATGCCCTATAATCCACTTAGCGTCTTCTTGTAAGTATGACTGACAGGGGATTATAAGAATTACGCGTAAGACTTTTTCAGTATTGACGAAATCAAAAGCGGAAGCATTCCAGAAACAGATTTTAAACATTTGTCTATAATTATGTGGCATTTGTAATTATATAAACAAAGTACAATATTGTTAACCATATTTTTTTAATAAAAATAAAAGTTTTTCATATTCTTCTTCGAGAAATCTTTCCTGCTGTGTTCAGGGTTTCTCTGCGAGATACAATCAGAAGTGAAGAGATCCGTAGACGTACGAGAGTCACCGACATAACACAGTGGATTAGTAAGTTGAAGTGGCAGTAGGTAGGGCACATAATACGCAACTGATGGTCGTGGTTGTGCTTGCGCATCTTATAATACTAAAGATTTTGTGTATTTTTCAACACCTCCTATTTGCTCGAGCATCTTTACAGGTAGTGCTGTTGTTACAATAGTTGCCACTTTTCTATTTGTCTCTAATACACAGAATAAAATTCAAGGTTGTCAGGCTGATTCGGTTTATTTGTTTAGTTTTTATTGTAATATAGATATATAATTATACTATAGTATAACTTGTAATTGATTGACGATTGTAACTAAATGATGATGATAATTGTAACTAAATGAGGGCTTTTGGAAAATTCGATAGGGCAGAAAAGTTCTCGAGTGGAGACCACGCACCGGCAAGAGCAGCTTAGGAAGACCGGAAGAAGCTAGATGCAAGCCGCTTCCTGTCTTTTTGGAAATCCACTGGGGCGGCATAAGCATAGCAGCGGACTTCTTGTAGCTGAGATGATTATGATGATGTGTGAACCCCAAACCCAATTAATAAAGGTTTATTTTCAAGCAACAAGCTTCAATTTTGGTGAAGGGAAGTGATTTTCCTAGAATTATTCTAAAGAATGAGCATTTATAATCTTTTACAACGATTTTACGCATACTTTCTCACAAAAAACATACACTCAACAGCGATTCAAGCGTAACAAAATCATAAGTTAGACTACAAAAAGTGCTTTTCTGCAGTCGGGTATTTTGTTTCTCTTTTGATATAGATATTTGTTCTATATTTCGTGCGATAGTACCTATAGGCAAATACTATCGCAGAAATGAAACTTTAAAAAGTTTATTAAATTCGCTTCAAATCTATGCGCCGCGCCTCGGGCTTCGAGCCTTTGAAAATAGTTGTAGCGCAGTTTCATACAACTTTCATATTTTTACAGAAAATGTTTCCATGTTTAAATTTACGATATTGTTTTCGTTTACATTTTTACAGGCTTCATAAAGTAGGAGGTTAACAATTCAACTGTATTTTTTTGTTCGTTACCCCACAACTTCGTTATTTATAAACCAATTAAAAAAGTATTTTGTGTTTGGAAGTATATACTTTCAGATTGGTCCCATAGAAATTTCATCAAAATCGATACAGTAGTTTAGTTTTTAAAACAAAATTGCTAATTTTGACTTTAAAATTAAATATAAAATGTTAGTAGGTTTTTGTTATGTAATGTCAATATTCACGGAATACACCTAAAGAGAAAGACTCAGATTAAAATATTATGAGGCATTATTTTTATTCGAGGTAGGGTGGGAGGCCATAAGCCTCCCTGTCACTGCGACCCTCGCGGATCTATTGTAACTTATTTTTGTATTATGAGGCATACTTAGACAGTGAAAAAATTGGAATTTATAAAGGTATTTCGTATTGCTACCTAGGGAACCCTAAAAATATCGATTACGAGCTAAAAACATGCTGCATCCATCCGCCTTAAAACTTCGCATCGTGATTAAAACGTAAAATTCATGAATAATTTATTTTATAATAATTTATTATGTTATGAAACAATGATAATAATAGTCAGAGTCAGCTTCGAGAGAATTCTGATTTCCCGTTTGGTCGTATTGGTCTTACCGGGAAATGGTTCGAGACGTTAACTGGAGCAGTTATTGCGGTGTAAGTTGTCGCACAGAGACAGTGGAGTGTCGTTTGGACGAGCTCTAGCTTGTTCCACTCATAATCAAACGAAATACGCGACTTTATTGTGTTTCGCACCAATAGTGGAGTGTTTTTAGATATTTCAATAAACATTTATTTAGTAATGTGATTGTTTTTTATTCAATTTTTTAGCTCCACAGACACCGGGGTCCGTGACCTTTGTTAATTTTACTAAATATTGCTAATATACGTACATTGTTTTCTTTTTAACTTACCTTCTTCTTCTTCCGGCCTTTTCCCATTTTTATTTGGGGTCGGCTCTCCTAGTCATTCTTCGCCAGAGACTACGTTTCTGGGTCGTCTGTGGGTCTGTGTGTCGTCTGTTCTTTTTAACTTACCTAACTTATTATATTGTGTGTATACCATGAGCAGACCAGCGGCCCCAAAGCAGCAGCAGTAATGTGATTTGAAGGAAGAGGTTGTTCGGAAAATTTTATTCGATTTATTTTTTGATGTTTTTCGTTTTAATACATTGTTAATTTTACTTTTTAGTCACATTTTAATTTTTTAGATACAAAAACATATTCCTTTAAAGTAATTTCGAGCAAGACAACGACATAATAGGTATTCACTCTGACTCACGAAACAGCTGTACTAACAAAGGGATTCAATTAAATAAAGAAAAAATTTCAGCGATGAGATTACCTAATTATTATTAAACGTTTTTTGAATAATTTAGAAACATAAATGGTGATGTGATCTTACTACTGGACAATGGAATAATCACCTTTTTTGACGTGACGACGTCTAGTAAATCGACAAACGCCGGCTGTACGCACGAAAAAGTGTCCCGTTACGTAGTCCCGTTACGCTCATTATCGAGATCAATTTTATTCATAAAAGTATGCAATCATTTCATCAATGTTTTGTTATGACGTTGTCACGTTAAACTGTCGACTGTAAACCGACTTTACAGACAACCAAATTTTTTTTAATTCGTCGTTCGACTTGCGCTTGACCGCTAACTCGCCTGATGTTAAGCGACTGTTGTACCCTACGGTGGAGCGCACTTGCCTTGAAGGAACCTGTTCACTCGCGATTTGAAGACACCCAGATTATATCTACTCATTCAGAGAGCGTGTTCCTCATCTTGGTGGTACGCACAATAAAAATGGAGCTAAAAGCGTTTCGTTCAACTATTTGGAATATCTACCATAAAACGACGTCGATTTTTCGTGCTTCTTGGCGTCCGATGGCGGAGAAAAAAGGGCAAGGGGAGTAAGATCTTGCAGATCAGATACACACTCACCGAAATGTATTCGATAAAAAACTGATAAGATGTATACATAATGTATACATACATACATACATAAATTCGAAACATAACCCTCGTTGTGTAGTCGGATAAAAAGAAACAAAACACCCGATTGCATGGAAAAGACTAATGCAATACAATTGTTACGCTTGATATGACGTTGACTATATGTTTTTTGTGAGGAAGTATGCCCAAAACTGTCTACATGAAGCATGTTTTATAAATAAAAAAAACCTTGTAAAATGATTAATTTCTCACAGGAAACCGACGACGAAGCTGCTTTTTTACCCGTATAAATAGGTCATGCCTATTTTTCATAACAGCCATTTTAATAAGAGCCTATTAGTACTACTTGAATTAGCACAATCATATTGGTCACAATTTCGTGACTTATCTTTACATAGCTTAGCCTAGCTCTCCTGTGGAATAGCACCCTTATCTACTATACTCTATATAGATTGAAATACTTGTGTAGTAAAACATGAGCCGTCAACCTTTACGCCGTAAGCTTCGGAAGGACAGTTTCCCAGCAGGAACGTGCACCGAGGGGCCAGTAAATCCGTGAAATGGGTCCCGTACATGCTATATAAAGCGCTTTATACGCGTATTAGCATGAGTTACTGTTAGCTTGCAGTCTTGATGGAATATCATTTTAGAAAATAATTATAGTTTAAAAAACTTAAACAACCGACTTCAAATTTCGCAATTTCGTTTACTTGGATGACGGATTTTTCTCAGTTGTGTTGTTTTAAAAACAAAGTACTGAACCGATTTTGATAAAATTTATATGGGTCTACCTCTGAATTAGGACTAACCAATAACCAAACTAAAAATAATCATCAAAACCCATTCATAATTGGCGAAGTAATCGAGAAACTACTATTTACTACAATGCATGCATAAATATTTTAATGTAGTTTATTTAAGATTTCTTTTTACTAACAACATTGACTTACTGTCTGAATAATAAACTATTTGAATTTGAAACAAACATAGAAAAAAAACATACAATGGAATTGAGAACCTCTTTATTTTTTAAGTCGTCTAAAAATTTATTAGTTTCACATGATGTATGTTTTTTTTTTTTATATTCTAATAACCAAATCTTTAGTAGATAGTTTCTGCGTATAATAAACGGATAAATAACTCAACCTAATCTAATAATTGATATAGCTGATAACCGAACCTTGTAAATAATAAGGTTTTGACTGGCCTTGTGGCTCAGTTGGTAGTGTGTCTACGTCTACCTGCTGAACTGAAAGGTCGTGGGTTCGATCCCCACCCAGAGCAAATATTTGTGTGATGAGCATGGATGTTTGTTCTGTGTCTGGGTGTTTCTATGTATCATATGTATATATTTACAAAAAAAAAGTATATCTGTATTCTCTCTGCCATCTAGTTCCATAGTACAAGCTTTGCTTAGTTCGGGCTAGTTGGTGTTGTGTGAAATGTCCACCAATATTTATTTATATTTATTTATTATTCTGGCTATAATAAAACAGATCTTTAACGAACGTTTAATAATTGTTTAATTTAAGCAAATGTAACTTATGGCTAACAGAATCAGAATCAGAATGTATTTTATTGTGAAACTGGGTATACAAGGTGTTTAACTTAAAAATATGTTCCAACAGTTGGCCCTCACAGGCATGCAATATTAAAATAAGTCTAACAAACTTATGGAATCAGAAACTTGTCTCAACTAAAACATCTTGATTCAGACAGTTCTATAAAACGGATTCGGGTAAGTAAGATTCCAGCAAATGTATTTCAGATCAGACATAGGTTACCGCAGTGACCCAGTTGTATAACCTAATACAGGGTGTCAGCGTATTCCGCTCACGTGCCAGGCTGGACTGGACACACCGCGCCAGACCAATTTAGACCATTTTAAAACTGAAAACATCTATTACATATTTGAAACTAGTTACTGTGAGAAATATCTGATTTAAAAAAAAATATGTACGACTGAGTGGCGAGTCGAGAAAGGCAACTGGGTGTCTGATTTTAAAGTTGAGAAAGGCAACTGGCAAATTTGTTTTACATCTGTGCGGATGTTGTTAATATCCTGTACAGTAGGTACGTATTTTTAACCAATTTGTTGCAAATACATAAAAGTAGTATTCCATTATTTTATAGATTTTTTTGTCGGCGGGGATTTTTGACTAAAGATGTACTTCCCCCAAAAAGGGGTAGTTTGCTGAAGCGCCATTAACTGACCAATTTTAGTAATATTTGCTAGAAATTTCCGGCATTTTTAAATGTGAGTAAAGTTGGTCAAACGTAAATATTAAAACTGTTTCACACGAGCATTTTAAATAAGGTATTTATTTTTCAACAATTTCCGCCGCAGCTCTGAGTAGAATCAGCTAATCGGTCCAGATTGCAGGTGTCCGATGCCCCTGCACCAGTGGCCAAGAATGACCTGATTCCAATTATGCCGTACCGACTGTGCGGTCGCACGTGACTGGAATACAGCCTGGCTTTACCGGGAACATCGCTTTATACTTTTTTGGGTTTTGATACAAGATAAAAGATAAAATCCATCCATAGAAGTAATAAGCTTAGAATGCGAGTCGAGTGAAGCAACTTATAAACAAGCCTGTTAAGGCTGCTATTCCAAAAAAACTCTAAAAACGTTTCCAATAGTTTACTACACTGTAAATTTGCTACTCTGTGATACTGGCGTAAGCGGCCCGTGACAGACGCGGTCAGCGCGGGCGGCCGCGAATTGCGATTTTTTGGTGCGGGGGCGCGGTGAAGCGCGGGCAGAGGGTACCTAGCTCAGACCGATTCTTCAAGGACATTGGCTTGATCCCAAGCCTTAAGGCTTGTATCGTCTCTGTTCGTTGCGAGTCGCTACACACGACAGGTAAGCATTTGACATAATTTCACTTCTTAATTTTGAGACAAATACGTTTACTCTTTTGAAACTTAAATTTTCTAACGTTCATTTGCATTGTATTCATGCATTTGTAGATACTTCATTGTATAAAACACTCAAAAAAATCGAATATTAACAGACGTGCGACATCTCTCGTCAGTCTATGGAACCTATAAAGGTTCCAGCTGAGTAATTGCACGCTTGAAGCGTGTGTTACGGGTGGCGCCACCAACGCTTGATTGGTATAAGCAAAAAATATAGTTTCGACCATCCCACTTGACACCTCCGTGGCCAAAAGTACAAGTTACAAGTAAATTAAGAAAACTAAATAAACAGCCGACATGCAAATAAGTTAAACCGGTTTAACTCTATTAAACTGAAATTTACAACAAAATTGGCCCATCAGTTTGAGAGCTACGATGCCACAGACAGACACATTATATATGTAGATACACAGATACATATTTCAAACTTATAACACCACTATTTTTTGGTTGAGGGTTAAAAAATTAACAAATCGAAGAATCTGAGTTTGCCCAGCCGAGAGCTAACCTGAAATAATTCCACAAAACCAGTTCATTTCCTGATTGCATTAGTGATTCATAGTTGGTACATTAGCATCACAATGCAGCACGCCCCCGGGGAACAATCGCCGCGGAGTCTTCTTAATGTCTCTGTTGCAAGCCGTGGGCGGCGGGGTTACCAGGTAGATGGTACCTTGCTGGAATATATGGAAAACTAAAAAAAAAACAGAATTAAATAAATTAAAGAATAGTATGTTTCTGAATTGAGATATAAGGAAATGAGTGGTGTGAAGACTACATTTCGCCACAGGAGTTTGCCAGAGGCATTTGATTCTCAATTCTAAATAAAATATCCCATCAAAAACATAATATGTACAAAAAGCCAAGTCTCGCAACTCAGCTCTTATAATCACAAAAAGTTGTGAGATGTAATGTAAAACAAAGTCGATTAGTAATTTAGTACTTTCTATGGGAGTATTTATCCAACTATTTTGTAAGAAATTGTGATGTAATTAGTTAACTAACAACTTTTGTAGTAACCGTAACGATATTAAACATTTCAATTTCTTTAATAATTAGAATGACTTGGCCATCGCACGACAACATAATCACATAATCATTGATCTGTTGTTTGAAATAGTTCTAATTAGACATAGGACTTGCGAGCTAAATTCATGCATTTAACATTAGGTGAACTGTATGTAGATTCTATAATCATGTACGGCGTGGCCTCGCCGCTCGACTTGGCCGGGGCCACTGCCGTGCCCCCAGATACGAATATTAGTAAAAACGGTCAAAAAAATGTCGAGGCTCTCCACAGACACCGGTTCGATCTCCGGTCCACTTCGATCAATCAATCAACTCAAATATAAAAATAAATAAAAAACATTTTATCTACTAGTTTGTACGGAACCCTCGGTGGGCGAGTCTGACTCGCACTTGTCCGGTTTTATTTTATGTTAAGTAGTTTTAAGACTGCGTGCTTTACATTCATTCATTCATTCATTCATTTTTGCATCAAGCAGTCGGTCACAACTGAAAAGATAAATCATGTAAGGTATTTCAATGTTAGCATCGGGCAACACCTGTGGGTGATATTTAGTGTCACCGGTCGGATGGAGCTGTAACAGCCACCTCTTGTCGCAATCGGTTGATAAGCCTATTATACGGCGATAACTGCATTATCTTACGGCTTTGTTATAGTACACTGCATTGCTTATTAGTTTAGTTAGAGAGAGCTTAGAGCCCGTGTTAGGAAATTATACTGAATTACGACTTATTTTGACTTTGTAGGGCTTGGATTACAATTTATGAGTGTTTTGAACGAACCATAGTTCGTTGCGGGGAAAAACACTCCGAAAAACACTCCAAACATAGCCCTTTTCACAGAAAGGGCTATGTTTGGAGTCTCTCTACGTCCTATGAGATCGAAACAGGTAAGAAGAGATCTGTAAATAAACATGCGATTTTTCGTAGAATCGTCGACACATCAGCACAGGGGATTATCAAGTTGAAGTAGCAGTGGGCAGGGCACATAACACATAGAAACGATGGCCGAGGTTAAAAAGTTCTCTAAGGAAAACCACGTTTTTTTTTATTTTATCTACGATTGATCACCAACTCGCCTGATGTTAAGCGTCGGTGTGACCGAGGATGGAGCTCGTCGATCTAGAAGATATCTATTCACTCTAGCCTTGTAAATTTCAAGATTGTAGGTCTCAGGAAACAAAGATGGCGGCAAAGAATTCCATTCTTGTGCAGTACGCAACAAGAATGAGGATCGATATCGCTGAGTACGGATTATCGCTGAGTACCGGCAACCGCAGCGTAAGAAGACCACTCAACGAATACATTAAATATCTGCCGTTTCAATGGAATTTCCACATTCAAAATGCAGTTTTGCATTTCGAAACAAGGATAAAAAATTTAAAATACAAAAATTGCACAAACACCATCACAGCTCGACAACGATCGCCAATTTTTAGTTCAGCAACTTTAAATTACTATTCGCTACTGGCAACCTTTATGCAAGTTTAATAGCTTCCACTACGGTGTTACCAGCATAACATCAACACTTTTATTATGAAATTACACGACAGCTACTCTCACGTAACTATTGTTTACTTTCAAAACGAATGCGGGTTTTGCTACTCCTATTTCGAAATGCTTAGTGCGGATCGCGTAATGGTTAAAGAATAGATTGAGATAGATTTGTTCGGAATAGATACGAGTGCGCGGGGGGTGTGTTTGTTCCCCTGCTTCATTCAATCAATCGGCCCAGTGGATGCTGATTGGTAAATAAGGCCATGCGTACATTCGTACATGTTTTTTTAGCGAGGCGATCTAGCGCTCGTCACTAGGTTTAACAATGTGTCAACACCACTACATGGGAGCGTTTTTTGCGGAGATCAGTTGGGATTTTCACTGCTGTAAGCGGCTTTGTTGATAACTATTTCCGAGGCCTGTTATGTTTGTTATAACTATTGTATATTTGCCGGACTACAGCGAAGGCAAAAAGGAGGGGATGATTTCAGTCCGTGTAAATGTACCTACTTACGTTAATGTGTTCCTGCATACCTAATACATGCTAACAAATGAGAGAACTACACTATACAGCAAAACTACTATCGAAGCGGAGTGAGTCTTCTGTACCAATACTACATGTTAAGTAATCTGTGGTGGAATGTTAAATAAGCTAAAGCTTGCATGGCAACGTAAGCGTTTTGCCCTTTAATAATTTTCACGGATAAATGGAGTGTCACTCGGCAAATGAAAAGTGCGACGACATTTTTACGTCACAGAGTGTGTAATGGCTCAATTTTCCGATAGGAAATTCAATAAATTAAATTTGGAGCTGAAAGCTTTCAGCTTTTTCGGGATAATCCGTTATGTGTCCTACTTTTGTGTATTAAATAAGTACTTATATTGTTTTCAAAATTGTCTACGATTATTCAAATGAAACAAGTTTCAGCTGATTTTTCACGTATTTCTATGAGTATTATAAAAAAAAAACATTAGAAAACGTAAAGCTTAGAAAATATTTTTTCATTATTTTTTTGTCTGTTATTAATTATTTATTTATTTATTTATAAAGTTCACCTACACTATGTACACTATGTATACATTGACAATAAAAAATCATACAAAGAAAATATAGCATAATGTCACAATAATTACAGGTGAAATCAACGACGAAACTATTTGACATAAACATAGACAAAAATGTATTGTAGAAACATACAACAGAGAATAAAATGTTTAGGTATGTATGACATATATAATTTCATACCTTTTTGGTACACGTCGTAAATAAAAGTTTCTTCTAATTATTTTTCTTAGTACATTTCTACGCTAATGTTCTCGACTGCTTTCCGCTTTCACTAACAGCCTTACATCGTCTTTCTATTACATCTATGACAACAAGTAATAACCATCATTATCTCAGCCACAAGAAGCCCACTGCTGGACATAGATCTTCCTCATAGATTTCCAAAAAGACTTGATAGAAGCGGCTTACATCCAGCGTCTTCCAGCCACTTGTATGGGGGTCATCTGTCCATCTCGTAGCTGGTTTTCCTACGCTGCGTGCGCCGGTGCGTGCTCTTCATCTCAGACCTTTTCAGCGCTGTCGGCCTCACTACCACTACCGTTCTCACTATCACTTCAATTTGCTAATCCGCTGTGCTATGTCGGTAATTTATATACTTATATGTATATAATATTTCATTTCTGTTTCCATCCCGAAGAGAAACTCGGAGCAAAGCGCTCTCGATAGATCGTTGCGTGACTTTGAGCTTCCTTTTTTTATTATTCGAAAATAGGCTTGCGCTTGACCATCAATTCAACTGGTGTTAAGCGACAGTTACGGTCTACGATGGAGCGCGCTTGCCTAGAAGAAACCTATTCACTCGCGATTTGAAGACATAGATTATATCCAGTCGGAAAGACCCATCCAGGAAGCGCATTCCACAGTTTGGCGGTACGTAAGTACAATGAAAGTGGAGTAAAAGCGTTTCGTACGTGTTTTCGGAATATCAACCATATAACGATGTCACTTTTTCGTGCTTCTTGAAGTCCGATAGAAAAATGGGCATGGGGGAGTGAGATCATGCGAAGCAGACGCACACACACCGAAACGCATGCGAGCCTTTCTTCTTTATAAGGCCCATAGTGAATGAGTTACAACCCCCACTTAAAAATAATAACTTAAAACCCCTCAAGAAAATTGATTCGTCGTTATTGAAAATATTGGAAGATTCGCGGGTACCCCTTTCATGGCAGTATTACGGAAACCGGACTCGATACCGACAGAGTCAGGTTCAGATTCAGATTCAGATTCAGATATATTTATTGATAGCTAATACATACAGACATGCTAGGGTGATAGTGCATTATATAGAATTATCAGCTTACCCTCATCGGGCATTCAATATTGTCAGAAATTTATAACATGCTTGATTAATATGATTGAATATTCATAAACGATTTCTAACTGTAATGTCCTATATAATTATGTCAATAAATTTTTAATTTATCTAGATGTCAATATTAATAATAATTTAAATTTAATGTCAGATGAATAGAATTAGATAATGTTAATTTAATGTAGAAAATACTTTGCAATCAATTAGTCAAAAAATTATGAACACTAGTCAACTCTGAAATCGTCTATTTAACAAGGTAGTACCAGTCATACTTCTGTTTAAAAAATCTTTTAAGTCATAGAACACATTTTTCACACATTCCGGTTATTTACCTATTTGCAATTTGTTTTCGACGGGAATTGCGATGCTGGCTTGTTAAGTATTGGCCTAGATATTGGTGAGATTGTTTAGAGATCACATGGTTATGATATTGCTGTTGACCTAGTTCTTTCTTAGTAGGTACTAATAAATATATTTTTGTAAAATGTTGCAGAGCGTCAGTCGTCAAACAGGATATAAATCAATAATATTACATTTAAAATGTTAAAATTTCAATGTTTGGGCCTTATTTACATATCTGATAGAGATTTAAAAAAATAATCGTGAATAAATTTGATAATATTTACACGACGTTTGTACATTTATAAACATAACCCTCCTTCTTACGCAGTCGGGTAAAAAGTAGTTGTCAGCCTGTAGCAAAAGCTTTCACCGTGTTTTTGCAAAATAATCTTATATAAAAATTACATTAAATAATTTTGCATTGGAATGAAAAAAGTATCTGTGTGAGCGAGACAGCTGTGCCCAACTACGCCTAAAATCTGTGCTAAAACGCGTAGTTATCTCTCTCGCGCACCACAACATTTTTCAACGAGTCGTTTTTTTACTATTTCGCCTATCTAAATAAACAAAACTGTCTGTCACTTTTATAATACTCAGTAATTTCATATTATGTTTAAAAAAAATTGTAATGCGCGAGAGAGACAGCTGCGCGCTTTGACTACATAATAATATGAAAGGGGTAAGAAACTATTACATCACCAGAACCGTTTCAATAAAAACCCGATCTCGGTACTAAAACCGAAATACCAACGCATCTCAAGGAATACGATGCAAATTGAAAATCTCTCCATTCGAAGATCAAACGCCCCTTTGTAAACGCCTTTGTAGATTTTCCATACATTTCCCGACGCGCAATATGTGGTTCAGTAATATTCGTATGATCGTGTGCGCTGGAGGCTTAGCTTTTTGTCAATCGTGCGTGGATGTGGCTCGTTATTTTGTTTCGTGGAACGGATTTGGTGTCATTGTAACAACTATATGTGATATTTGTTGTGAATGGGATGCATGGAATATAAAATAATAGAACATTAATCACTATTGCGGTCTCTATTTCTATTTCGCGCTCCATTGTAGACCGCAACGTCGCTTAACATTAGGCTTGTTGGCGGTGAAGCCTAGTTATTTATATATTAAAAAAAAAAGTCATATTTTTACTTTGTATTTCCTGTAGCATGTATTAGTGAGCAAACATTAGTCTGTTCCGAAACGTAATTTTTAATACAGTTGCTCAAAAAGTGGCGTATTGCAGGGACGTATAGCGTTCGGGATGTGGGCTATTACATACTCGTGCTTTTTTTTTACCTTTCCCGAACTCTTGCGTTCTCTTTCCCAACTGTCAAAATAATGTCTATTAAAAAAAAAAAACAACCATGAAATTTTTACTAAAAAAAAAAAAACAGAAGTTTTTATGATTCATGCAAATACGTATATTTCTAAAAAGAAGCTACTAATTTGTTTTAATATCAGATTTAATGATTTGATTGAATGAGTTAGGCTAGGTTTCATTTCATTTTATCTCATTAAATTTCATTAAATTTCATATCAATAAAAAAAAAACTGAAGACTTGGCTGTATGGGCATAGTTCCCTTTGCCTACCAGAATGGGTGAACAAAAAAATAATCTCTGCTTATATTCTACGGTTGGCGCCATTTTCCAGAAATTTTCTTTACGAGTTTAGTTGTTTGTTGCACAAAATGAGTAATTTCGACCCTAGCCTCAACTCAGTATAATTGCACAGAATGCTTCGGAGAACATTTTACCGGAAAAGTCAAAAAGTCGCTACATATCTACATACGACGAATTTATTGCGTGGAGAGAAGAGAAAAAAGCAAATAGTTTTTCAGAAAATGTTATGTTGGCATACTTCTCCGAACTCTCAGCAAAATTAAAACCTTCTACGTTATGGTCGAGGTTTTCGATGAAAGTATGCTGAAAATAAGGAACAACGTGGATATAAGTGAATACCCAAAATATGTATATGTGAATTTTAACTTTTATACGAAATACATGATTAGTTAGTTGAGTTTATTGTGTTTTTATTATTTTATTAAATTGCTTAATTTTTTCGCAACTGTATTAAAAATAGTCGTTCAGTACACGTGCGGAACCGTGATTGCAACTTGTTCCGACTGTCAACCCTCGCCTTCGGCTGCGCCTCGGTTCGGGTAGACATTTGTCGGAACTCTTTGCAATGACAGCCTTTCCACACTTGTAATGAAATATACTATTCAAAGTTCTAGGCTTAGAGTTTTATTTAGATTGTCCAGTAACATAATTTTTACGCGTTTTTCTTACAACAGACGAAAACTGTTTTCTGTCTCTAAAAATTATCCGATTGTAATTTTTTTTTTTTATGTAGTTTAAATCATTAATGGCTACGCATCTATTGTTTTTTTTTCCAAAATTAGAATGTTCATAAAAGTATTATCAATTTATGACTCTAATTAGATGAAAAAGAATTATCGAAGTCGGTCGCTGTTTAAAGGTAGGAAAAAGTGGAAAGCTCTCGTAAAGCGAATTAGGGATTTCTTTACAATAAGTACTTGTAACAATTATAATAATAAATGCTGGTAAGGTATACCTGATTCAGTGTTAAAAAAAAAAAAAAAAACTAAATAAAATTTGGTTTTTTCGCCTATGTCCTTCTCACAATGAGAAGATGGCCCGTGCCCAGCAGTGGGACAGCTTGTACAAACAGGGCTAATGAAAAAAATGCCTATATGATGCACTTACAAGAGACAGATCTTGATTACCTCCATTATAAAAAAAACTGAGGCTGAACTTTGATAGTTTTAAGTACTATTTTAGTACCAATAAGTTGGCAGATCAAAAACGAATGAGAGATTTAAATCAATAACAGTTTTGTACAAAGCACACACAAACTTAACACACTTTACGCATACTAAAATGAAGCCATGATACGAAGAAACCAACGTACTGTTCCCTGAAGATGTAACATACGTTCTATTAATTAATTCATTTATTCATTCATTAGCTGTTAGATTTGTTGTTCTGTCGTGCGCTCGATTGACTCGACAAGCCGCACACAACTTGTAAGGTGTAGTAAGTGGTTTAGTGCAATTCAGTGCAGAGCTACGGAAGCGATGCCATTAAAGTGCATCGGATTGTAGTGCAACTGCTACGCGGTTTTGCTGTTAGGATTGTTAATTTAGTATTATTGCTTTACGGAACAGATAACATACAGGGTGGTACAGAAGATAGTGTTAAGGCGTAATAATAAAATTGTATGTATATTTTCAAATAATTTAAGTGGACTTAATCTTTATGATGTTTAGAAGTTGGGCTTTAACTTTATTTTTTTTTCATACATTTTTGCAACAGTATTTTAAAAAGATTTTTGAAGGTTAGTTTTTGTTTTTGACGTTACAACGTCTAATAAATCGATGAACGCCGGCTGCACGAACGAAAAAGTATGACTCATTGTCCCGTAGCGCTCCTTGTCCCGTTACGCTCATTGTCCCGTTACATCATCATCATTTCATCAATGTTTTGTTATGACGTTATCACTATCGTCCGTAAGCCGACTTTACAGACAACCATTTTTTTATTATCATTTTTATCAATTTATCTGTCAAGATAACCTTTATCAGAGAGTTGAACTCAAGTAATGTTTTATTTCTTTTAATTAAGTAATATAAATTTATAAAAGAGCTAAAAACGAACTAAATTCAAGTTGAAATTAATATAAACAAGATAATTATAATTAAAAAAAAAACTAAAATAACCGACTTCAAAATGTGCAGTTTCGTTTACTTGAATGAAATTTTTTCCGGTAATTTAGTTTTAAAACTAAACTACTTAACTGATTTCGTTGAAATTTCTAACCAATATGAAAGTATATTTTTTCAAACAAACAAAAAAAAACGATTTATATAGCAAGATTTATAGAGAGAGTGGCAACACTGGCAAGCGGTTACTTCAATTTTTCTAATTTTACGTTTAAAATTGTTATTTATCTATAAATTTTGTTAAAAATCAGTTGAATTTGTTGAAAGTGAGGAAAAAACCATTTAAAAAGTGTTGTTGGATCAATATCTTACTGAAATATAGTGAAATTTTTAAATAAAGAAATCGTAACGGCAATCGACACAAAATGGAAAATATTAGAAAATAGTGAGAATTAACGTTAATACAACAAATCACAGTGGATGAGTGCTAATACAAATGCTGGAGAGATTCAAGAACTATTTTTGAAAGATATTTGGATTTTTCATAACCTCAAAATTTAAGAACGCAAGTAAGCAAAGCAGTAAGTCAAATAGCATTTAAAGATTGATCCTGCCATTATTAGTGGTCTTATTGACCAATAATACCAATTCCACCCACGAAGCAAACTACAAACCAGCTACTAAGCGATAAAGAAAGCATTTTTCTTGAACAAATTAAATAGCACTAATGAGCAATATACCTCTTTCCTAATTATGACATTCAACAAGACTGAATAGTGGACTAGACATTGTTGGACTAAAAAAGGCAACCAATTTTGAAATCCTTATCTAGCTGTGTGTTGTATTCTGCAGAAATACAAATGATGAACTTCTTTGAGAACATAAACATAGGGCCGCGTCGTCGTGCTCGTTGTAAATCAGATTCTTCCAAAAACGAGTCTGTGATATTATCAACCACACTAGACGGTACCACCAGTAGCATGCCTGATATTTCTGATGATGATTCCGAACAAATAAAACCACTACAGGAGAAGATAACAACACTAGAATTGCAATTAATGAGTGCACATAACGAAATTGAGTCTCTTTCAATGGAAATTACTGAACTAAAACCGAAAAATATGGAATTAATAAAGAAGAATGAATTTTATAAAGTGGTTTCACAGAGTCCAATTAAAACTAAAAAGCAGCTGACTACTAACAACAAATTTACACAGACTGACACAAAACTTATGAAAGAAAAACAAAAATTAACCACACAAAAACCACCGTCATCTTTGCCCACAAAAAAATTCCAAACCAAAGTGACCGAGTCAAAGAAAAAAATATCACCAGAAAGTACTCCGGCAGAGCAAGTCGTCCACATCAAAGGATTGTTGCAAAACGATACAAATCCAGCTCGCTCAGGAAAATTATTAAACAAAATATGTATACTGAGTACATGTAAACATAATAAAATTGTATCAACTGCACTAGATACAATTGGTTCAAATGATGAGTATGAGTTGATGCACTACCTCACACCAAATGTAGGCATTAAACCGATGCTTCAAGGACTTGAATCGAAACTAATAAACTACACCGAGAGTGACTTTTGCATCTTTATGATTGGAGAAGAAGATTTCAGAAATACCAATGACTATCATGACATAATTTCTTATATACAAAAAAAGCTACAGGGCATAAAAAACACAAATGTGATAATTTGTTTGCCGACATTTAAATTATCAAACACCGCAAGGTTGTACAATTATAGAGTTGAACAATTCAATAACTTGCTTTATTATGATAATATGCAACATGAATATGCCTACATTTATGATGGCAATAAGAAACTATCCTATGATGACACCATGTTCCATGGATTTTCAGGTACAATAAATAAAAATGGACTACGTGCGATACTAAAAGGCATACATAACTACATCAACGATATTACAAGATACATTAAAAACTACCCAAAAATTAAAGAACCAATAAAAATGAACAAAACATCAAGTGAAGGATCACCACGGCTTTTTCGTGGATAAACACTTACATATTATGCACCAAAACATAGCAGGGTTATTGAATAAAAGTGATGAGTTGGCTGTATGCCTACAAGAACTGTCAGAAAAGAACACAAACATAGATGTACTATGCATAACTGAGCATAATATGAAAGAAGGCAGCGAAAGTTTTTTGAATGTACCTAATTTTTATTTATCATCCAGTTTCAGCAGAAAACAAAAAAGCAAAGGTGGAGCTTGTATTCTTGTTAGAAAGGGACTATTGTCGCGCGAGCTATCTGAGATAAAGCAGCTATCTGTAACCGGTAAAGTCGAATGCTGTTGCATTGAGTTAATTAGTCATAGAATTGCAGTAATTTGTATTTATCGAGTTCCTATACATGAAACTCGCAATATGTTTATGGATAAATTACAAAAAAAATTGATACAACTGTCAAAGGGTAAATTTAGTAACATCATAATTACTGGAGATTTTAACATAAATATATTAAAACCCAACCCTCTTA
Organism: Lycia hirtaria; assembly: GCA_947563715.1. Taxonomy (NCBI): domain Eukaryota; kingdom Metazoa; phylum Arthropoda; class Insecta; order Lepidoptera; family Geometridae; genus Lycia; species Lycia hirtaria. The sequence goes on along the minus strand of OX387382.1, from coordinate 40,477,299 downwards.
CTAGAGACTTAGAATGTATGTTGTTAGACCATGGGTTAAAATTAGCCTTAAGGGTACCGACAAGATTAAAATCCAAAACATGTATTGACAATTTTGCACACAATTTTATAAAACCCTGTAAATCAGATGTGATTGAGTTTGCCCTGTCAGATCATACAGCTCAGATACTAAAATGTCCTGTTAAAAAAAAGTGTATTATTGATATATGGCATAAAAAGAAACGAGACTATAGTACAGAAAATTTACTTAAATTTAAATCTTGTATAAGTGCCTTATCTTTTTCAGAAATATATACTACAGATGACCCTAATGTTGCCTATGAGCGTTTTAAAGAAAATTTCAAGCTTTTTTATGACCTGTGTTTTCCAATTAAGACTATTACGATTAGGGTTAAAAGAAAACCTCATTGGATTCCACGAGGCATTAAGTTGTGTAGTAAAAAGAAACGATATCTTTTGAATTTTTTTAGATCAAACCCTTCTGATAATAATAAAGCTGCCTACACATCATATTCGAAATTATTTAAAAAAATTATCAGATTAACACAGCGTGCACAAAACAACCACAAAATTAATACTTCTGACAACAAAAGCAAAGCAACTTGGCAAATAATAAATAGCACGAAGTTAAACTTACCAAGACAATCAATTGACACAATTAAATTACAAAACAAGACAATTACTAATCCATGTGATATTGCTAATGCTTTTAATGATTATTTTATTGACAAAATTGTTCCATCTGGTAATTCCAGCTCAAATATAACATCACTTATTGAAAGCAGTTGCAATTCTATGTTCATGAGCCCTAGTATTCCATTGGAAGTTTTGAAAATTATTAAGAACCTGAAACCAACGAATAGCGTTGGACATGATGGATTTCACACGAAGGTAATTAAATATGTAGGTGAATGTATCTGTGAACATATTAGCTATATTATTAATCTTTGTATTAGTAAAGGCACCTTTCCTGATGATCTTAAAATTTCAATAGTTAAACCATTATTTAAAAAAGAAAATAGAGAGCAAATGGAATTCTATAGACCTATTGCTATTCTATCAGTCTTTGCAAAAATCTTTGAGAAATTTCTGTACAAAAATATTTATTCCTACTTTGAGAAGTATGAATTATTTTGCAATGAACAAAAAGGATTTAGAGGCAATAAAAATATAAACATGGCTATTTGCGATTTTCTGGAAAATGTAATATTAAATGTTGATAATAGGAACCCTAACTGTGCAATCTTTTGTGACATGACACAGGCGTTCGATTATGTTGATCATAATATACTCCTTCGTAAGCTTGAGGCATATGGTATCAGGGGTGATTTGCTTAATCTTATAAAATCATATTTAAGTGATAGGAAACAAGTAACAGACATATCAAGAGTAAATGTTAAGAAGAAAAGAGAAGAAACTTTTACCTCAGGAGTACGCACTCCAAGGTATGGCGTGCCCCAGGGAAGTGTTCTTGGTCCTCTATTATTCATAATATATATAAATGATTTACCAAGGGCTACTGAACATTCAATGACCCTTTTCGCTGATGATAGTACAATATCAGTAGCTTGTAAGCAAAAAGTACAATATTCCAATGACATAAACAAAGCTTTAGTCTCCATAATACACTGGTTAGAAAATAATAATCTTAAAATTAATCTCAGTAAAGCGCAAATAATGCATTTCTCACAACAACCAAATAAAGTAACTGATATGAATATTATGTATGGTAGCAAACAATTAAGTAATGTACCAATAACGAAATTTTTAGGTTTAACTATTGACCAAAGGTTAGATTGGAAAGCACACGTCACAGAACTTAGTAAAAAAATAAGCAGCTCTTCTTATGCTCTTTATAAATTGGCACCTAATACTAGTACTGAAGCTATTTTAACGGCATATCATGGCCTTGTTGCATCGGTTTTGAGGTATGGAATAGTTTTTTGGGGAAACTCAGCAGACAAAACCCAAGCCTTTAAGCATCAGAAGCGCTGCATAAGATCCATGTTTAAACTCAAGCCAACAGATAGCTGTAAACCCTATTTTCAGAAACATAAAATCCTGACACTACCATCAATGTATATATATGAATTGGCAGTATTTGTAAGGGCTAATCCAAAAACATTTCCGGCACTATCAAAAAAAGTCGTTCGTAACCGCCGTGACAATAAATTATTAACTCGATACAGTAAGACAAAACTTTTTAGAAATAGTGTTTTTGGAATGGGCCCATTGATATACAATAAGATACCACAAAGTATAAGAGACCTTAATACGAGCCTTTTTAAAAAGAAACTCAAAGCTTTATTGACTGCTAAATGCTACTATAAAATAGATGACTTCCTACAGGATAAATTTGATTTCAATAAGAATTAATATTAACTACTGACATTAGAATCTATAAAATTAAATATGTATATTGTAACTAATGAAATTGATGTTGTAACTAATTAAATTGATATTGTAACTAAAATGACTTAAGCATGTAAGTGTAAGCTACTTCACTCTCATATTTGTACACCCTATGTGGTAAAAACATGTTTGACCGATATTGACGCTTGACATCTGCACCTGTACACATGTTTTGACAAATAAATATATCTTTATCTTTATCTTTATCTTATATGACGGAGTTATGCTGTAACAAACTTATAATATATTACCGAATTGTTAACCTCCTTCTTTTTGGAAGTCGGTTAAAAATTAGATTACGGAATGAATGCTGACTCTTGTAATAAAAGTTCCTCCCAGTCCGGTGAGTCCGAAAATCCATTAAACAGTTTTATGTGAAAAATGATAAGTCCTCCTGAAACCCCATAAAATGGAGGCCCGAATCCCATAAAATGTTTTGTGTCCAAACTTTTATGGTATTTTGATCACCTATTAAGGGATTTACTTGTTTTAGTTGGGAGTGGATGCCAGTTTATGGAGAAAATTGTTAATCACTTGTCGGATTAATGCGGGTTATAATTTTTATGGGAAAAGTTAGAAGTGCCGTCGATTTTTATACCAATAACCATATTTTAACCGACTTTCAAAAAGAAGGAGGCTCTCAAATCGACTGTATGTTTTTTTGTATGTTTGTTAACTGATCACTCCGCCAATTGTGAATTGAATTTGATGATTCTTTATTTGTTTGGTAGGTACTTCAGAAGTAGTCCCTTGTAAAATTTATCAAAATCGAATCAGCACTTTGGTTTTTATAACAAAATAACTGGAAAAATTTCATTCAAGTAAACGAATTGCGTATTTTGTGAAGTCGGTTTTTTTAAACTATATCTATAAAAAAGTAGTTTTTGCACAGAAGAATCTTCCTGTTTCCTGAGAACTATACTTGGAATTTTTAATGCTAGATTAAATAGAAATACCTATTCTAGATCTATGAGCTTTATCCTCTATCACATCGTCGCTTACCATCAGGCATCAGGTGAATTGGTGGTCAAGCGTAGATCTATTTTATATATATAAATGGACAAATGCGTGTCGTGGCACGCGGAATGTAGGGTTCCTCACACATCATAATTTATGTGAACTTAAAACAGGGTCTCTTGTTTGGATACTACGATATGAATTAACTTGTGTTAATTTAAATGAAACATTCATTTTTAATTTGTCTAAATAATTAGTTTAAGTTGATCGACCATAACTCGATAACTTGTAAACCCTACTTAGCCGTGATAGTTTTCTTTTTAATTTCATCATAAAAAATATCACTTTATAACTTAATATTTCGTAAACGGATTCCTAAATTGAAAAATGGTTTCCGCATACCCCCAATGTTTTTTGATTACCTATTCAACGATATCCCACTCAATAGACATGAGAAAAAAAGGTTCATTCCATTTTACATGTAGGGGACGTACCTCAAAAATTTTTTTTTTCTATTTATTTTCCTACTGTATTGTTGGCATTATAATTGTGTATAGTCATACGAAATTACAGATTTCTAGTACTTACAGCTTTTACGCTAAGCCGCGGACAGACGTACGGAAGGACGGTAATGGCGAAACTATAAGGGTTCGTAGTTGACTACGGAACCCTAAAAAAAGAGATAAATATATTCCAATCATTTACCCCTCCTTATCATCAAATACCGTTTCACCCTCTCCTATACCTGCCTCCATCTAGATACACATCCACTAACCCTATAGGTTGAAACGTCCCCTACAAGGTGGACAATGGCAAGATATTGGCATTCCTGGCCACAATGCCGGCATTGTGTCGCGGCTAATGATAGATCGAATCTCTGCTTTATTGATTCTCTAATATATTGATGGTTTGCCTGTAATAGCCGGACCGTGAATAGGTGGAATTGGGGATGTATGGAGGGAGCTGGGAGGGGGTATTGTAGTCTTCTCCGTAATAATTATTTGTTATTTTTAACCGACTTCCAAAAAGATGGAGGTTATTAATTCGGTCTGTATGTATTTTTTGTATGTTTGTTTGCCTTTAATTATTCTTTTTGTATTTGGTAGATCATACTTCAGAAATGGTCCCATATAAATTTTATCAAATTTGATGCAGTACTTTGGTTTTTATTACAAAAGAATTGGTAAAATATCATCCAAGTGCCTGTAGAAAAGTGAACAGCAAGTCGCGTATGTATTGTATTGCGTATTTTGAAATCGTTTTTTTCAGTTTTTTAAACTATAATTATTTAAGTTAATATGTAATGAGTTGAGCATATCACGTAATAGACGGTAATGGTATGGATGTATGTTTTTTGTATGTTTATTCTGCGATTACTCCGCCAATTATGAATTGTAATTGGTGATTCAGTTTTGTTCGGTAGGTAATACCGTATCAGAGGTAGTTTCATATAAATTTTGTCAAAATCGGTTGAGTATAGCTTTTATAACAAAATAACTGAAAACATGTCATCCAAGTAAACGAATTGCGTATTTTGAAGTCGGGACTTTTCAGTTTTTTAAACTATAATTATAAATAAATCAATTCAATTCTTACTTGGCATTACATTGTGCCTTCTTTTAAGAATAATTGAGTCTGAGATTTTTTTAGCCTTAAGCATAAGTAGATATAAGGAATAAGTATTACAATATCACCAAACTTGGCCGTAAAAAAATCATCTCTGCCACTTAAAAGGTTTATTGACCTTTGAAAAAATGTATGGCATCATCATCATCATCATCTCAACCGCCAGAAGTCTACTGCTGAACATAGGCCTCATCCATGGAATTTCAAGAAAAGACCGACTGGAAGCATCTGCGTCCAGCATCTTCCCGCCACTTCTATGAGGTCTTGTCCACCTATCTTCTTGTGTTTGCTCTTCCTACACTGCGCTTGCAAGAATGGTCTTTATTATATATTACGGTAAACTTACCCCACAACTGTATATAGTTTATATATAAACAAATCGAATCTCATTAGTTTCTATTCCAACTTTTATTTGCTTTAATAAAACGTTATTAATAAAAAGGTAATTTTTCTGTTTCCGGTCACTAGGGGGTCGGATTAATGTAATGATAACATCATTAATCTATATTAACCAATTGATGTATTTTTTTCCATTGAATTGATAAAAATGTATACTACTAAATTCTTTGTTATTTGTAAAGCTGATTACGACTTCTGTTTATATAAATAAATAATTGGCTAAGAACGTGTCGAGATTTGCAGAATTTTTGTCCATATTGTAGTACGCTTGGAGAAGTAGTAGTGTGCAATGACTGGTCTAGCAGATTAGTCGGTAAATGTCTTCCTTCGAAGCTGTAGGTCGTAGATTCAATTTCCACCTAGGAAAATGTTGTGTGATGAGCATGGATATTTTATTCTGTGTCTGGGTGTTTCTATCTATCCTGAGTAAATATTTACAAAAAAAAAGTATATAAGTATTCTAGCAGCTATTTAGTTATCTTAGTAACAAGCTTTGCTTAGTTTAGGGTTAGATGGCGATCACAGATAAGGTAGCAACTCCTTGCGCAGTCGGTTAAATACCTAGCTCTACGCAAGCAAGAGCAAAACCACCAAAATATTTTCAGAATAAAATTACACACACACTTATAACAAATTTCAGTAAAATTCAGCACCGTCACAAAAAGAAATACCTAAACCTTCCTTCCAAAGCCGATCAAAGATTTTTCTATTGTACCTTTTCGAAACAAGACTGTTAACAGAAATATTACGTTGGCTTACAGACATAAACCCATTGTTCAGGCTGAAAAACTCCCGATATATTATTAAAACGGAAGTGATTGCCGACTCTTTTATACTTCTTTGCTTTTCTTTAAGTTTTGGGGTGCATAAAATATCTGTTTACATAACAGAGGGTGGTATGGATGTTGACTCTATTCAAACTTTGAGATATTTGTGACATTGTTTAGAAATTTCAATTTGATCCAAGTTAATTATCATACATAAAAATCTGATTTAGAAATTATTAACGTAAAAATAAATAATAAATAAATATTGGAGGTAATTTTCACATAACACCATCTAGATCCAAACCTGTGCTCCAAACTAAGTAAAGCTTGTACTATGGGAACCAGGCTAATAGAATACATATGTTTAAACTTTTTTTTTTTGTAAATACATATAATCACACAGACACAGAACAAACATCCATGCTCAGCAGAATTGCTTGCCCTGGGTGGGGATCGAACCCATGACCAGAGGGTCAGAAGGCAGAGATATTATCACTGAGCCATGAGGCCTATCTGCTCAGAAATGGTTTTGTATGAAAATTATCTCGGATCAAATTGAATATTTGTACAAAAAATTCTGATATTGTTTCCTAGTTTCCTAAACGACTATTTTTTAATAAGTTCATTCAGTCATTTTATATATTCAAAAATGTTGGCATTCGCGAGCGAGACGGACGATGCCGATGGTCGAACTACATACATTTAATATCAAACTAGCAAACCATATATAATTATAGAAGATGCCTCAAGCATGAGCAAGCCTCTTGGTCAATTCACGATGTAGGTAACTACATCAATATCCACCAGCTCTAATCTGATAGAGGGGGTGACGTTAGCAATCGCACAAATCGGTCCATAACGCCGCCCGCCCGGGAGGCCGGCTTGCATCGAGATTACAGGGCGGGGGTTGCCAGCTCAGGAATTTACCTCAAATTTCGGTTGGAATAATTAAAAATAATTTTGTTTATTATGCAGATTGCTGTTAGTTTTTCTTTACTAGTTATAATCACAGAAGGTTTATTTTATATATTTATATATTTTAACTGAACCTAGTTCATGGCTTTTCTCTTTTTTGCTAATGTATTTATACCATGTTTAACATGTTTATCTTTCCGGATACATTGTAAATTATTTAATATCAAGGGGAGGTGGGATTGATATTATATTTGTTAGATTTTACGGCAACTGGATTCCAGTTGTTAATGTTCTATTTTAAGTTTTTCATATATTCCATCAAAGTCCTTGTTACGCTTTAATAAAGTGTTAAATAACTTTACTGAAAGTTTCTAAGAGTTTTAAGAGTTGAACTACTTTGTGTCATTTGTGTTATGGATCATCATTATTTAATCCCCGACTTAAAAAGGAGGGAGTTCTAAGTTTGACATGTGTATCTGTGTGTATGTCTGTGGCCTCGTAGCTATCTGAATATCGAATATAATCAAATTGCTATTTTCCTTTCTCTGCATGTGGCAACCCCATCGGAATCGAATCTGGGCCCAGCTTGCTGCACCGTATTAAATTTTCGATAATGTCGTGTCGTCTTCAAAGCTAAAGAGATTGCACGGCTGCGTGCATCTGGGACTGGCATTTTGTTAGCGGACCTTTGTACGCTGCTTACATTACCCATGTGTTGACGTCGCAGATTGTGTTGCCAGTGGAAAATATAATTTAATGATTATTTTTGGATATCTGTTTATACATAATTCAGGTTTATTAATAAAATAGTAGTTCTACGAATAGAAGACTTCGTGAGCACAATCTTTTGTAAAATTTATTGTAACAAAAAAGTCTGTGCTCGCGAAGTCTACTGCTTTAATTCAAAAATATTGTTCAGAATTCTATATCGAAAATTTTGCCATATATTGTCAAAATCAGCTGACAAATGACCTCGTAAAGGAAGACTTCAATCGATATTTCATATCCTTTTTATCTCGACAAACCCTGAACTGATATTATCATATTGAACATATTTAAAATTCTGAGTTAGAAATAATTTTGTACCAAACACTTTTAGCAAATATTATTAAAAGTACGAGTATATGTATAAAAACTTTAAAATCTCCGACAAATAAAAACGACTGAACCGATTTTGATGAAACATAGCTAAGAACACTCTCGATGAAATTCTCTTACAAATAAAGAAAAAGTAGATCAAAATCAGTTCATCCGTTAAAGAGTTACGATGCCACAATTTAGATTAGATTTAGATACAAATTAGACACCAATTAGTGATTATGGAAATTAACGTGGTTTTCACACATTTTTAAATAAAAACTACGGGTCACTCACGTCTGTTTTGAGCCGAAATATCCGACTATAGTTTCAACCGCATTCGGCGGTCTTTTTCAAAGGAGCAGCACACACGTGACGTGTGTGCGGTTGAAACTATAGTCGGACATTTCGGCTCAAAACAGACGTGAGAGACCCGTAGTTTTTATTAAAAAAAAATGTGATTATATTATTTTCACGTCAATGTTTTTATCAGTAATTTATTACTTTTATAAATTGAAAACCAGTTTGAAGTAGCATCTAAATATATATTTATAGACAAAATGTGGTGATAAGGTAAGAAAATAATCCTTGAATTGTTGCAAATTTAATTTTATTGTGTACGCTCGTGCGTGACGTGCGTGACGTCACCTACCGGTCTCAGCGGAAGACCAGCGCTAGTTGTTTACAACTAGCATTATGCTGAGCTGGGACCGGATTGTGACAAAAACATGTTATACAAGTATTTTGTGTATGATTTATATTTTTTGGAATAATATTTATTTTGTGTTGTATGTTTTTTGTCACAATAAATTTCTGTCTATGTCTATGTCTATGTCTATGAATATCTCAGAAACTGTGATTTTCAATAGTCTTAGTTATTTTTACTGCACTTTTCCAGCATAGAAGCAGAAAAGATAAAGAAATTGAAATTGTAATTTAATATTCATAATCAAAATTAAAGTTGCGCCTTAAATTGACCTAACTCGTTATATTTTCCAGAATTCGAAGGATACTGTCCTATCTGTCACAAAGACGATTTTTTATCCAATTAGCTAACAACCACTTACAAAGTAGCTACTCCCAAATAGAAGTGGTTGAAATGGAATTCCAATTTTAAAATAGCAAATGCTAACAACTCTAGCCCCGTGCTACCTGCGATGCGGTCAAATCGGACCTATCTATTACGTTAATGGATTGCAACTGGCAACTCAAAATAGAAAAAGAAACTTGAGTTCGATAGGAACACAAACTTTTTGATTTAAAACCCGTTTTAAATCTACCTGTTTTTGGGAGCGCATTTTGGTTGTAATTTTAGAATTGAATACATTTTTCACGTCATCATTTCAGCCAAAAGAAGTTCACTGCTGGACATAGGGGCCTTCCCCATGGATTTAGAAAATGACCGATTCGAAGCGGCTTGCATCCAGCCAGCGTCTTCCCGCCACTCGTATGAGGATTTTTTCACGTAAATTAGACAACTTTACATACAATTCAGAAGGCACAGAGAAAAATGTTACATAAATAATGTTTAAAAAACATTATTTTGTCTGTATGAATTTTTATTTTCTGTGTGCTTTGTTACAACAAATTTATGTCTATGTCTAAAAAGAGTATTTTGATGGTTTTATACTTATAAACTTTAAAAGTTATGAAAGTTGTTGTAGATATTCATCTAGTGGAGTGAACATTAAACTTTGATACATCAAACTTCACTTGGTAAAACTAAACTTCACTCTTAGAGTAAACCGTTTGACCGATGTTGATCTATGATGTCACGTTAAATTACGTAATAGGTATATCTTTTAAGTGTTGTTGTTTTATATTTTCAAGTCTGATATATTATTTTTGTTGTAATAATATTATTGTCTATATTCAGCAATAATTACCGTGTGTTAAGATATTACACATACATACATATCTACCTCTATTTCTATTAACCTACAAATCCTTAGAAACTGATACATGTAAGTAGTTGTTTTCATTAAGGGCCCATAGAACGCCCGCTGCTAATGGATTGATCTTACTTACATTTGCATTGCAAATATTACTTCAAACGTCTTTTTACATTGCAAATGTAGGGTTAACTTGTCAACCAAATTAACCTTTTAGAAAACAAATTTGTTGGCTTATTGATTGGTGCTATAAAATAATAACCTGGGTGGCTCTATATTGCCCTTTATTTGTTTTTTCTTCTTCTATTCTTTTCTTATAATATGAACATAAAAATAACGTGCGTATTAGCCACGAAAAAACACAGTCTTCGATACACCTCATAGTAAAGAGATGGTGATTTTACTGGTATGTATTTATAAAAATTCTATGAGTTTTACTGACAAAGTGAAAAATAACGTTTTACCGCTTTATTTCACTTTTCCACACTTCTACACGAGTTTGAAACTAATTTAATGAAGCAACATTAACATTCGAAATAATGTTATTTTACGACATACAGTTAAATCGAGGTGTGATTGTGTTATGGCCACGACCGGACGTTTTACGTAATATAAATTTTACGTACGTTTTGTACGTAACGTCGAAACTACTACAAAATGGCGGCACTTTGCCCTTTGCAATGCTTCCTCATTTAATTTTAATGTAATGAATTCTTTAATCCTTATCTATCAAGAGGTGTAATTAAATTGAGAGTAGATATATAGTACTCCTTGAAATGCTAACACGTTGACGCTAACGTATACGTTATTGAAGCGTACTCCACAGGAATTTTGCCGCCATCTCTATTTCCTGAGAACTACAATCTTGGAATTTTCAAGGCTATAGTGATTTTTTTAGATGAGGTTTGGAGGGAAGAAGGAAATGGGTTGGTTTTTGACTGCTGAAGGCCGGCGCTATTGATAATATACACCAGGCTAGTGGATAGGACACCAAGATAGTGACTAGGTATCTAAATCGACGAGCTCCATCTTAGGCCACAGCAACGCTTAACATCAAACGAGTTGGCGGTCAATTGTAGATCTATTTAACATAAAAAGTACCTACAACACAAAACTGTATCCACCGATGTTAACATCATCAGTTTTTTTATTTTTTTCCACAAATTGCGTCTCACTACACTCGAAGAGTGTAGAGAAGGCTACTGGGTGACTTAATTGAAACTTTTAAAATCATGAATGGGTTCTACAATCTGCCTAACATAAGAAGCCTATATACTATAAAAGAGAACTTAAGGGAAAGCAGACGACATAACATCTTACTGTGGCGTGAACCATCTCAAACCAATACTGCACATCATATTTTAAGCAACAGAGTTGTACACAACTGGATCCGGTTGCCTGAAGGTGTCGTCATGGCAAAAACGATCAACTCTTTTAAAAGTAAGCTGGATCAATGGATTAAAAAGGAACAAATTATACTAAAAGACAACCAGTAAATTTCTGCACTGCAGGATATAGGCTCATCAGCTCCTGCTGCTTGCCTATCATCAAATAAATAAATAAATAAATAAATTTAGACACTAAGTCACCTCAAATGATTTTTTTTTATCACTTAACTGTGTTGTCTAAGACTTTGTAGTTTAAACTCTATTCTCATATCGAAAACAAGTAAAACCTACAACAAACACACACGTTCCAATATTAATTCAAAGTTAAATTAAGCGCACACAGGTAACATTCAAAACAAACAGCGTTCACTGAAATATTCAAAAACTGTACGGGAAGTTCGGAATAACAGCACATGTTGGACAGCGATATGGCTGTCGCACACCTGTGACTCAATTATGTGCCAGGGCTTAAAATGTGTCACCATTTCAGAATAAGTTCACAAGATTGTATTTATTTATTTTAGAAACACCAACAGTATACAAAATACGTATTACATTAAGACTTTGTAGGTATTCTTTAATATTATTACAGACTCTGATATGAAACCCTTAACAGGTGTTTGAATTATTATTTGTTGTATTTTTTGTATTGTTTCGATCGTATACTGTCTTATAAAGATTTTATCCAACTGCGCAATATGAAGGGTATAGTGTTTAGAGTGTATCTATGTTGGTATCTATAGTTACCCGTCAATATCAGTCAATGCGCCATGGTACCTATAAATAGCTAAATTTGAAAAAGTCAACAAAGTACAATCTACCTACATATGATTCAAAACCGATAAGAAAGAATCACTGATTCTGTAAATTTTTAGATTTTAGACAAATTTCCTCACTTTGTTCACATGCAGCAAGGGGTAGTTGTGGAATAAGCTTCTTGTGTGGGTCGGTCCTAATGTATATCTGAACTTTCTTGGAGCACGTAGAGAGAGAGCGTCTAAGAACAAAATACCGGACTATTTTAATTAAAATCTAAAAATATTTTTCATATTTTCCTTGTAATTCTATAATATTTGCCTCGATAACATATTATTTGAGTCGTATCAGAGCGGAATCGATACGGTGTGCGAAAGCCATAGCACTGTTCGTTGGATAGCCTGACTCGTGAAAATTTAACTAGCGCGATGTTCAGTTTTATTTGCACCGAGGTGTACTACGCTGCAGAGAAGGTAAACTTTGTAGTATCAGAGTTACTGATTCGGCTAATAACGAGTCGACATGTAATAATTGTTGTTTTTTAAGTCTTGGAAAAATAAATAAATAAATAAAAGGGAATGTTAGGTAAAATTAGAAGTCTAGCTGAATCAAGCGCACATATGTTTCAGCTATTCAGCTCTTAGCTTAGCTGAGCTGCTTAGCTCTAATAGTGTTAAGTTTATTTAAAATCAAATAATCTTTTCATAGAAAACGTTTTTAAATCTTACTTTTCATTGCTTAGCTAAATTTTATAGTATAATAATTTATGAATCCGAAGAGATAAAGTATATGGAATCACAGGATCACAAAATATGCGTCATTTTTATTTTATCAATAGTGCCATCAAACTAGTTACCTAAATGAGAAGTTCACCAAAAATATCTTCGACAAAGAAAAAAAATTAGGTCATTTTGTAGCATTCTAACATTTAAGCCCGGTAAATGGACGTTATTCTTAAATAACATAATTACTAAAAGTTATTTAAATTATTACCAGTGTTATTCTCTAGCGCACAATTTTAATTGGTTTCACTATTTACTAATTTATATTTCTTGTAATTAAATAATTAAAGAAACAAAAATGCAAAAACATCAATTGGCTGGCTTTAGTTGCATATTCCTTTAATTTTCAAAAGCCTCCACACAAGGAAACACTCGTAATCAGACAGACCCGCCATCTCCTCACCTACAACTCTGTACACGTCGCGCCAACTTCATCCAGTAGATACGAGACAAATTGTTTACGCAAATACACCACTCGCCGATATAATTGGCAGCAGCCAATTACGATGACTGACAGCCGGACTCCACTTCATAATGAATGGTAGACACTGTTTGTATGACAGCGGTCGAATGGTACGTATGCAGTTGATTGGCGTGTATTGTTTGGGGACATTTTGAAATGCAGCTGTCATATTTGTATTATAGTTATCGCAACTTACGAGCGCACGGCAATTTTTATTATCCCCCGGCGCAAGTTCAAATCGGACCTACGAAAAGAGCATCGGGCGTTTCTTTATGGTCCGAATCGACCTATTCCAAAATATGTCTTGGGTCATTCGCACCGCACCAACCACTGCGGTGCGAATGGGCCCATTCAGAAATAGTACATGGGTGATTCGCACCGCGGTTCGAATCACTTGCGGTGCGAAACGCCGAAGTACCCAAAACAACGGGTTGTTATAATATTATAAGTTTGGCGTGTCTGTGTGTGTCTGTCTGTGGCATCGTAGCTCCCGAACGGGTGAACCGATTTTGATATTGTTTGAAAGATGAATTAGTCGGGAGTGTTCTTAGCTATGTTTCAACAAAATCGGTTCAGCCGTTTTTTTTTGTCATAGGTTTTTGAGTTTTCTAAACTTATACTTGTTTGTAATGCGGTCGTGTAACGCGCATTACATTAGTGTGTGTGCATGACGCCGTAAGCCAGGGATGCTCTAAAGGTCGATCGTGATCGACTGGTCGATCGCAAAAGGTCATAGAGTCGATAGCGTAGTCACAATATTTTAGTTTAAAATGAAAAATATCTCATTTTATCGCAGTATAACTTTAACTTTAACCATTTTTGCACTGCTAGTTCACACCATCATCATCATCATCTCAGTCACAAAAACTTTACTGCTGGACATAGGCCATTGGCTTGGAACCAGCATCTTCTTACCACTTGTATGAGGTCGCTGTCCACCTTGTGGTTGGTCTCGCTACGCTGTGCTTGCGGATGTGTGGTCTCTACTCAGAAAATTTCAGTTCCATCAGCCTTCAGTTTTGCATGCTATGTGATCTGCCCACTGGCACTTAAACTTGCCAATCCTGCTACTTCTACCATGAGTATACGATTTATCACCTTGTTTATCTAGTTACTTGTTTATGTCGGCATCGATAATAAATCGAATCAGCGGTACAGTGATTTTAGCAATAAATCGAAACGCAAGCACCACATACATGTGTTCGATGAATTCTATGACGCAATAATGGTGACTAGCATCCAGCCAATCAGGACTCTTATAAGCGCAAATAAAAAAAATGCATAGTAAATTTATGTCTATGTCTATGTCAAATTAGTTTTATTCGGGTTACGCTCACTGAAATTTATGACAAACTAATGAATGAGACTGCCCAACGCCGAAATACTTATATTTTTTTACCGACTTCGAAAAAGGAGGAGGATATCAATTCGTACCGTATTTTTTTTTATGTGTGTACACGAATTACTCCGTCATTCGAGAACCAGTATTTGTGTTTCCTGAATTGGTGTATAGAGAAAGCTCCCAAGTTGGTCCCATAAATATTTTATAAACATAGCTTTATTACTTTTTGAATAATCTATAAAAAATAAAATATTTTTATTGTATTCCTGAGTAAGTGCGTCAGGTTATAGAATCGCAGAGATCCACCTACACGTTTTTCTTTGCAAGAGTGTCAAATATTAAGGGATTATCGTATAAACATCTGCACATTTTCTTATCTTCGAAGACAAGCATTTGACATTCAATGACAAATCGCATTCTTGACAAAAGAAAAAAGGGCGAGTGAAGAGAGGTCTCTTTAAAAAGTTTACAATCGTGAATGATTTAGTAAGTTGCGTTTGAAGTCGGTTTTTATAGAAAAATTATTGCTTTGTAATATGTGTAGATCACAGATCAGTAACGCTAGAAGGGAAATCCACAGCCCTCTTTGTAGCCAGCTATTGTTTTATAATAATAAAGCCGATGCGGGTGCGGCCGAGTGATCCCATTCAAAGCGAAACTCGCAAATATATCGTTTTCACGTTATTGTCATGCTAATAACTGAAATGTTTATTGTTATTAATTAATTTTAGACATGCAATGCGTAATGTGTGTTTATATGAATTATTGAATGAAGTAATAACAGAAATACTACTTATTATGTTATGATACCCTTTTTAATCTTAACTTAACTTTAAAAACAGAGGAGGTTCTCATTACACAAATGTTTGTCCTGGCTGGGAATCCAACCCACAATCTACAACCTACTGCTAGAAGTAGAAGCCTACAGACTGCTAACTTAGCTGTGAGCTGGTGTATTTCCCTAGCGCCGGCCTCCTGCTATTAAACTAATCCCCTTCACTTTCGATCCCAAACTCCTCTAATTAAAAAAATTAAAAAATACAGTGAGGTCAGTCAGTTTTAGGGTAAATATAATGTTTGTGTGTGTGTTGTGTTGTGTTTTGTTGTTTTGTCAGGTCATAAAATTATGTAAAATATACATACGCGATAAATCCGTTAGAATTTGTTTAATGTTTTCGTACTGTTATCTTATATCATAAAACACATATTATAGAAAACAGCACTTCTCTGCAGAATGTGAACCTCAAGCGGCGCGTTCAAGAGTACAAGAGTAAGCGCTCAGATCCCCTACTTACTTATACGTACATCCCTAGCTTAACCCTCTCTTGTGTCTGCATGAATTGATTCAGCGGCAAACCGCGAAACCGCACTCCAGTCCACCGCGACACCACGCCGCTGTATTTCCCTATACTTGGTTTCGTTTAAACTTGTAATAACATAGCATTTTAGGAACTTTGAGGTTACTAATAAAAAAATATAAGTCAACAGTCAGTTGCCTCATACAAGTAGCAGGAAGACGCTGGATGCAGGCCGCAAGCGGCCTTTTTTTGGAAATTAACAGGGAAGGC
This sequence comes from Lycia hirtaria, assembly GCA_947563715.1. Classification (NCBI taxonomy): domain Eukaryota; kingdom Metazoa; phylum Arthropoda; class Insecta; order Lepidoptera; family Geometridae; genus Lycia; species Lycia hirtaria. Next base: position 40,460,956 of record OX387382.1, on the reverse strand, counting down.
CTGCGTTCAGTAGTAGATTTCCTGTGGCTAAGATGATGATGAATAAAATAAATATTTTAGATAACGATAACTTAAGTATTAAAGAATAATAAGAACACAAGTTTCGTTAGACGATAACATGTATTATAAATAATTAAATATCTCTGGTAGAACCTGAACAACGAGATGCGTGGAATACAAGAGTATAGTTATGTCTGAAAATCATGATGACCATAAAATTATTAGTGTGAAGCAATATTTCATCGCATATTCCTGTTAGAGTTGTAATAAATAATTTTAATATCAACTTTTAAGGTGTGGATAGTACAGATGGATAGTGCCGAGGTTACATACACTTCACTCTGGATAGAGTGAAGTGTATGTAACCTCGGCATCTGTTTTCCACGGGGTGTCCGCAAACCGCTTGCAGTCGCGACAATGCCTTTATTGCTCCTACCTCGTTACTTACCTACGTCACGGCGCGGCGGGGCAAACTTTCCCCTGGGGCAAAGATTAAGGTGGGGCAAAGAGACATATTTCTATTTGCGATAAAAATAACCACAATATAGGAACACATAAAAATAAACAAAAACTACAGTCGCTTTTGTCGGAACCCGCTTCCTGCAAAGCGCGCACCTACATTTATGGGGTACTTCGGCGTTTCGCACCGCAAGCGCAACACAACATTTTTAAATAAATAAAATCATTGAGTAGGGATATAGAAAAGTGAGACATGATTCTGTTGATTAAGTTAGGAGAAATATTTAAAAAAGTTTCATTATGATGTCATTTATACTGGCGACGGAGTTGTAAAAAACATATAAATTCCTACTCCTGCGCTAAATTAAAAAATAGGTACCTATGGAAGAGAAACTGAATATTTATTATTTTTCCTATCTAAATAAATAAATTCATGTTTCACTTCCCTAATATTAATAAGGATACTAATGATTTATATGTTTATAAATGTTGTGATGCGCGAGTGAGATAGCTGTACGCTCAACTGTACGAGTCCATCCCACCGCTGAGCGTGGACTTATTTGATAGTAAAGCCTTACACCACGCTAGCTGAGTTCGGATCAAAAGATCAAAACAGAAAATTGATTTGTGTGCTAAAATTTTGATGGTTATTTTATTGGAATTTAGAATTATAAATAACTTTTTTTTTAATTTCATTATATTATCAAAGTAAAATAGTAAAATAATACAAACCTAGTTTATTTATAGATTAAAACATACAAAAAAAAAATTGCAAATTGGATCTCCTGAATAAAATGCCGTAATTCTCGTGAAAATTATTATGTGAAAATCTGTATTAGGTACATCTTTGCAAAATTAGTTAAATTGATGTAGTTGGTATATTAATTGATATTCTATACAGACCTACAGTACCTAATAAATTGGTACTTATTAGTACAGGTACTGTAGGCAAATATGTACAAGTTTCTCTTCTGTCCTGACTATTCTTTGCCAATATTGTTTTGAGCGCACCTTCACCACGCATAGAGGGTGTTCAAAGATTGATGCTTCAATTTCGCTAATGGTTGCTTATTAGGAGTTGGGAGCACTTTGAGGCTCGCGGTCGTGGTATTTGGGACATGCTGTATGTAGGGACTTGATTTAGGGATTTTAGGGTAATCATTGTGATTACTTGAAATTGGAAGGTTTAAAATGATTAATAACATACTTTTTACATCAAATATATGAAAAATCTGGGTAATCTGAAGCTTTTGAGAATTAGATGAATGTGTATAATTTAATTTTCTAATTGATAACTTGTGTCAATATTTTAATTTTTATTTATAGAGGATGTTTTCACTATTACTGTAATAAATGCTTACCTAAAATAATATATCCTTTGAATTCTATTAAAATTGTTACGTTAGGAAAAAAAGCATTTCAGACATTAGTCGCCTAAACCATTTAATCCTATCTCGTATGTATATAAAAATTGTCTAAGTAAGCGCGCTCCATCGTACATCGCAACGTCGCTTAACATTAGGCAAGTTGGCGGGCAAGCACAAAACTATAACTACATAAAAAAAGTAATACTAAAATAGCCAGTCCGCAAGGCTTACTCCCATTTATTTTATAATAAATAGGAGTATGGGACGGCTGTATCTTACAAACTGCAATAGATAGATACAAGTCTAAAAATTGACAAGATTATTGTGTTCACTTTTATGTAAATCAACAAATAATATTTAAATAACAAACAGTAGATAGGTATTATCAGAATTTTTCATTAAAAAAATTAGCATTAATTCACGTTGTCGTAAGACAACCAAGTGACGCTAGATGGCATCACTCATGTCTTCGTCGTTATAATATTTTTATTTTAGGTAGATAATATAATAATGCCGCACGCCGAACAGTCATCTTGTTGTTACCAAAGTCCGCTAGATGGCGCTTTTATCAATATTTTCTTTAGATATGTCTACCATGTCAGAATATTTCTACTGTATAGAAAATATGTGAAATAACAAATATTCATATATTTATAACACATCATGCTAATTAATCCTGTTATTTGTATTCATATGTTGCATGGGAGTACGGAAGCCTTGGTGTGCGAGTGAAACTTGTACTTTGCCGAATTTATCATGAAAGAGTGAGACAAAATTTGAAACAATTATTAAAAACAACGATTCAAAGTTGGCTTGACATAGGTATGCACGTATAGTGCAAAACTAACAATATTAATTACAAAAACTTTTCTGAAGTCTACGAAAAATACCTAGAAGGATTGAGGAAATATTTTTACATCGAAAATGCATTAATCAGATGAATTACTTCCGGCTGTCACTTATCTCTGCCATTCAGTGCGCAGCTCCACAGGAGTCATAGCTGCATTCAACGAAAGAGAAAATTTAATCCTGACTATTCTCAGTTGCAGCTTCACATTCACGTGTAAAATTAATTTATAGGATGCGGTGAGTTGGTATGCGTTTAAGGAAACTGAATTGGCAATGAGTCGGCCATACCAGTGCTGTCTTATAACCGATAACCTCTGGGCAGACGCGTTCTAGGTAGAGTGGAGACCGCGTGTGTGCAAACATAAAAGATGCCTTGTGACATGATGGAGTGACTATATACGGAAGGTGTCAGTGGCTGGAAACTGAACACTGAAGATATGACTCAGTGGCGTTCAATAGAAGGGGCCTAAGTCCAACAGTGGACTGAAGTGAACTGACTCTATTTTAGAAATGGCGATATTCTCTTGACATGTCTGAATCGCGTGCCTTCCAAAACGTCTCTATTTGTTTGTTACGTGTTTACGACTAACAGGATCAGCCATAAGAAGTCCACTGCTGGACATAGGCCTCCCCTATGGATTTCCAAAAAGACTGATTGGAAGCGGCTTGCATCCAGCGTCTTCCCGCCACTTGTATGAGGTCATCTGTCCATCTCGCGGCTGTATAATAGTATAATGAATAATAATTAATATTTGTTCCAGTTTCTACGTGTACAAAGTCGTAAGAAACAGCTAGCATACAGTTAAGCAAAACAATAGACAAACAGCCCTACCTTTTCTACGCAAACTATCAAAGCGCCGCCTCCATCCCCTCTCACCTTTGGAGAACTAAATCTAGTAAATTAGTTTCATTATCACTGTGTCCCAGGTGCTTCCTGAGCAGCGTTTTTGGCCTTCCTTGCTCCTCTATACCCCCGAGTCTTAGGGTCTGTACACGCTAAGATAAATAAACTAGATGGCTGATAGAATACAAATATACTATTTTTTTGTAAATACATACTTATGATACATAGAAACACCCAGACTCAACAAACACCCAAACTGGGAATCTATGAAGAAGACCTATACCCAGCAGTGGCCTTATTATGGCTGAGATGATGATGTGATGATAAGCGACAGTTATCGCTTGTTATTAGGCAAACAATCTACTTACTTGTTTTTTTTTCTTTGTAAGAAATATTTTTACTGTGTTTAAAATGGTGTGGCTATTTTAAGACTTACACTTTTGGTTCACTTGTTTTGCACATACTAATTATAGTAAAGTTAAGAAAAAAACAATTCAACTGGAAAGTTGAGTTATCTAATTACAAAAGCCTTGTAATTTCCATTGCAGTTCTTTTCGGTACAGTGAATTTATGGCGTTTTTTTTGTGGTCTCGGTAGCGAAGCTCGACTTATGGAAGGTCAAGCTAATGGGGGATACCTTTGCCCAGCAGAGGGACATTATTATGTTTATAAAATAAAAATAATGTATCAACTTTAATTAATGAAATTAAATGACTTTAATGAATAAACGATGCTCGTATTCCAGTACTCTATATCCTAGTGCGTTAATACCCTAACTGACGTTATTACGTTGAAGTGTTTAGTGCGAACTTGGCTGGCTCTTGATTATTTGCCGGGAGCTTTGTTATTTTTGTTTGTGTCTAGGGTAGTTTAATTGGTCTCGGTGTTTTAGCTCCCCCCCCCCCCCCCCCCCCCCCCCCCCCTCACTCTGCCTTCCGCCCAGTAAACTGATTGAATTTGAGTTTATTGGAAAAAGGAACCTTTAAGATTGTTTTCTAAACTTTACGTTAGCCTTAGAATAGTGAAATTATTTTTAGGTAGATCTTATGTTAAACTCTTAATTTCTTACTCTTAATTTAATTTCTTTTTTATAAAGTAATGTAATGTTTTAAGGAAAATTAAATTGTAATTATTACATACTATTAATAATTGTATGGGCGTTTACTTTATTTCAGTATTTCACGCTTAGGCATATAATTTTGTCTATGGAGTCCCTTTTTAATAGAGAAGACTGTTCCTCTAAAATACAAATAGATAGTCCTTGGAATTCTAAGTTTTTTGTCATAACGAATTTTATTTATGCTAGGAGAAACAATTAATTAAACGGAACATTCCATTTACATTTTTTTTTTACTTCTATGACTATGATTATGATACTCTGAGTACTTACCCGAACGGTATATTGTACTTTGTTTGATATATCTTTTTTTGTATTGACATGCTAGGCGTATTGCCCATTTGACATTTTTGTATTGACATTTTAAACGATATTGTATATAATGAATATTTTGTAATTTTAAGCCATGAATTGTTTAAGAATAATTTTTGAATATTGTGAGATAATTGTAATTGGTCTTTTTCCGTTTTTATCTCAATAAACGAATTTGAATTTGAATGACGTCGACTAATGGAAAGTGGAAGAAACCTTTTAACTGGCTTGAAAAAATGAGGTTAAAAATTCGTAGCGTGTAATTCACTACCAAATTATACTTTTTTCATCACTCAGCCTGTCCAGAAAGTAGGTAAACAAGACCCTACTTGGCACCTCATACATAGTACAAAAGAAAGGTAAAGGGTCATAATTAACTCGTTAATACGACGTCCCAGTTTTAATCACATGACAATAACTGGGCATATTTTAAATTAATTACCGACATACTGCGACGGACGCTGTTTTCTTTACATGTATTGAATGAAACAGTAACCCAACTCATATTATGAAAATAACTATACTTCAAGTATCTTTGTTAGAAGAAAAACAAACTACCCGACTGTATAAGAGTGATTTTGTTTTTTTCCTTCGATTTTGTATTTCATCAGTGACTGTCCTAGAGACAAAATAAAATGAAAAAAAACCGGACAAGTGCGAGTCAGACTCGCCCGCCGAGGGTTCCGTACAAACTAGTAGATAAAAGGGGGAAATGGTATTTTTTTTCATATTTTCCTTCTTATACCGAAAAATATACATCGTAAAAATATTTAAAAACTTGTTATAACTTATGCTAATAAAGCTCTTTCATATGATACCCCACATGATACGGTTAAAGAACTTTAAAATTTGGACCCTCATTCCTTGCGTAAAGACACTATTTTTTGTGATTAAATAAAAAATTACCAGTTTACGGATTTTTCCTATAATGTGTACTCTAACACAATGCTTCTTGCCAAATTTCATAGTTCTAGGTCAACGGGAAGTATCCCATAGGTTTTGATTCCCTTGTGACTGTCGAAATGTGCATTTTTTACGACATATTTGGCTGTAACTTTTTTTTATGAAAACTAAGAAATTTGATTTTTCTTTCTGCAGCAATATACTATGGATTTGTGTACTTATATGGTTTTCATTTCAACGCGATACCTTCACACGTTCCCGAGATAAAGGTCTTGACACCCGGACAGACGGACAGACAGACAGACAGACGGACAGACGGACAATAATGTGATCCTATAAGGGTTCCGTTTTTTTCTTTTGAGGTACGGGACCCTAATAACCGAAAGTCCACGGATTCGCTTTGCAAAAAATTGAGTATACAAAATACATTATGAAAAATCTTATCTATAAGTTTTAGCTAGCAAAACTGTGGATTATAAAAATAAACGAAATTTGTGAAAAAATCGTTATTACGCTCAAAATTAATCTTCGACGATATTTTAGTATTCATTAATATGCTATATAGATGGTTTTATTAGATAGTTATGCAGATTTTAGTTAATTTTTCAAAGGTCATTCAATGTGCCGCCTTTCCATTCCGTGCATGGTTGCCTGGAAAAAATCGCTCTAAGCAATAAGGCCGCCAATTATCTCCATAATCTTATTTTCTATGTATCTTTTTCCGTGGATACTGTGGTCTTTTAATAAAGAGTTATCTATCTATCTATCTATCTACATCTGTACAGATATGTTGGTCGTTGTAACAGATAATCAATAAAAAAAAACATTTTATCCGCTTAAAAAGGTTGAGATTTAAAAAAATCGTATCTCCATAACTAGAAATGCCAAAGCGCTGGGAGTTTTAGTCTAGGGTTTGTCTAGACCTAAGCTATACCAATCTATAAGAACATATTTACGTGTTTACAACAGGCGGCCTTATCGCTAAAAGCGATCTTTCCCAGGCAACCTTTTGATGGAGAAGCGAAAAGAAAAAAATAATGTAAGAAGAATGGCTCCTCTAAAAAACTGTGCGTGGATTAAAACTGTCTATCCACCTTCCATGCTAGGCAAATGGATTGGTACAGAGCGTGAAGTCGACAGAAACGGATAAGCATCATGAGACGAGCAGCTGCCCTGGAGAGTCACGATGACGGCGAGGCGAGGAGTCCTCAACACTTCAGTTACAACCACTCTGATAAGAGTGCGCGACTAAGAAGCTATGATGATTCATCACTCCAAAGCCTTAAATCCGAATTGAATCGAATCATATAATTTATATACTTCGATTTAACAATAGGTCATCTATGAATGGTACCACAATCACTAATAGGACAATAATGTTATGCGGCAAAAACTACTTGACTAGTTAACCATTCTTTTAGGCTTAAAATAATGGTTAGCTAGTCAAGTCTTCTATTTATCTCAAAGAATATGTTGACGCAGACACGAACACATGTTTGTAGTGTCTTTTATATTGTGAGATAATTGTAATTGGTCTTTTTCCGTTTTTATCTCAATAAACGAATATGAATGAATTTATATTACTGTCTTGTCTAGAACTTAACTAAATATTATGTGAATAGTATTTTGTCATAGTAAAAAAAAAGTTACGAGTAATGTTGTATGTCTTATTTTTATACTTATTTTTGTACTATTATACTATTATTATTATTTACTTATTGTATAACTGTGTACAAAGGTGGGGCCTTTGTACACAGTTAAACAATAAGTAAATATTTTCTGATATCTAATTTCTGATGACGTTTTCTGATGACGATTGTAGAATCATAATTTATCACACTACCTACCAATTTTTTGAGTCAATGGTATTTTTTTAAATGTAGAAATATATTTGCGCTTGACCGCCAACTCGCCTGATGTTAAGCGACGTTGCGGTCTACGATGGAGTGCGTTTACCTTGAAGAAACCAATTCACTCGCGATTTAAAGACAACCAGATTATATCTATCGGGAAAGACCCACTAAGACGAAAGCGTATTCCACAATCTTGCAGTCCCCACGATGAAAGTGAATATTGAATATTGAAGTGAGTATTGAATGATAAAGGAACCTAGAATGGCTGTTCTTGTCTAATAGCAGACATAATTCCCAGTAAATATGATTTTGTGACATTGCATGCTCCACATGCCACAAAACGGGTCACCTCTTACGCCTGTGTGCGTGTACGTGTATTCCCTAGCTAGCAAGTGTAGATATAATCTCATTGGAGTGAATTCGGCTGTGAACCGTCGATATTATCGCAAAGGCGCCGAAGAGCCGTACATTTATCAGGCACACTCGAACGCTCTCGTGTTAAATTAAATGACATTTGATGGCTGGAACAAGGGACGAGTTTTTGGTCACGAAAACATGTAACTTGCGTCATTGTATTTTTGGTTGTAATTTGAATTTAGAAATTTTCAAGTTAGAAACAACAAATTTTGAAAATTTCGGTATGTTCTATTCTCGGCCACGGCGTCTCTTACCATCAGGTGAGTGGGTGGCCAATAATTATTTCGTTTGAAAACGTAGTTGGGGAGTGATTACTTGTAAAAGGCTGGTTGCATGTGAATCGTAGGGTACGAATAGAGTAGTAATCATAAGGCAAGTAGTAGACAAACAGCAGGCTAGCCATCTACTGATAGACGTAGGCCATCTTTTTAAAGTGAGAAGAATAATATCCAACATGTTGGCAATGCCCGCGTTACTATTAAACCTAAAAAAAGTCTCTAATTAATCTATATTTCCCATACCTTTTTAACTTTAAAACATTTTAGACTTGGCTACTGTGGAGAGGACTCTCATAGATAATCCTACAGTATCTCAATAACCTAGTTTTGATTAAGTGTTATTTTGCTTATATATACACCGATTTAATTCGTTCTCGCTTTTGTTTCGAGCCACACCCAAATTCACATTACCTCTGCAAACAAAATTAAATGCAGCGTCGAAATTCGACAATGGTTATATAATTAGATGTCATTATTTAATGGAAGTGACGGCCCTGTGGCCTCTTATCGCTCCACCTGGAGCTCCTCATTATTAATCTGTGACTTCTTTTAGGTCGCGAGCTAACGGGCAAAATGTTCGGATACAGACTTTCAACTTTTCAAATTGGCTTGGCTGATTACCTACTTATTTATTTCCTTTTAATTTATGTCTAACACTAATTTGCCTAAAGATGTCGTTATTTATCGTTAAAGAGATATTTGTTGGACAAGGTTTAATTTTAAAGTGATTTTTGTTATTATTTTGACATTTATCATTAATCTTCAGGAGTGTAAAATTAAGAGTTTATTTTTCTATCTAAAGTTGTAATAAAAACTCATAGGAAACCTTGTAAAATCTAGATCAACATACGAGTGCGTGATTTGTACAGAATTATCTTACTATTTATGTGATTTACATGCTAGTATTAGCAAATTATTTTCAAAATTGCATCTTAGTTTTCAGGAGTTTTCTATTATGGAGATATTTTTTTAAGCTATTGCATAGCTTCTATCGCGGGCCTTGAGCGTGGAGACCGAATCCAGAAATTCCGTAACGAAAATAACCTAACACACCGCACGTAAAGCTATTATGCAATAGCTTTACCGCGGCAGTCTACGAGTGTCACACGTCTTTTTTTGTTTTGCTTTGTGAGATGGAAGAATTATTTTGATATTTTCTAAATTGAAACATTATTAAACATACTTCCTAATGATTTAGAGCAAATATGTAATTTCCCCGAGTTATTTAAATAGCCAGTAGCTGCTGACCTATTCGAGAGATAAGGCATTGTTTTGCGAGCGTTTTAAGCGAGTAATGAGGAAGCTTTGTTGAACGTTTTCGAGTTGTTTATTCGGAGATTTGTTTGTTTATCTTGTAAAGGTGACAGGGGCTCCAGAGGACTTCCTAGCTCTATGGAAATTAAGTGGTTTACGGGAAAATGCTTTTATGAAATGGGAGAATTATTTGTAGAAATATTGTGTATTATGCATTACTAGCTGTGCTCCACTGTTCCACGTGCATAGTGATGAAAAAACGGTGATGATGGTAAATGGTGATGATTGTGATTTTTTAATTTATATCCGTCTTCAGGTTCTAAGCTATTTTTGTACCATATTTCATAGCAATCTGTTCAACAGTTTGGTCATGTAAAGATGACAAACAGACAGAGAGACAAAAGGATTTACTTTCGCTTTTACAAGTTAAGATGAAAATCTGCGACTTTTTTAAATTTTAGGCTTTACAGTCCATAGCCTAAAATTTAAAAAAGTCACAGATTCCCCTCACTATAAAGCAGATTAGAAAAAAATAATTCATCCCATCTTTACATATGGGAGGTATCCCCAATATTTTTTTAAATTCAATCCTACAACTTTTTCTGCTTGATTAATATGTACCTATGTTCATGCCAAATTACCTATAGCTTTCTAGTACCTATAGCCTTAGTAAAGTCGCGGACTGACACACAGACAGACGGACATGGCAAAACTATAAGGGTTCTTTGTTTACTACGAAACCCTAAAACATAAGTTATATATTTCCACGACTAAAATTATAAGTTTATGTGTTCGGAAATATATCTTTGAAGAGCTGGAAATGCATGAGCGAGCCAGCAGCTCTATTCGTACAGGCCCTTAAATTAAAATCATATCCGTGCACGAATGGAGATTCAATCTAACAGTATTGTAATATTACATACGATATTGTCAAAGAATATTCCCGCATCGCAAATAATTCCGATTCCTGAGTATTAATATTCCAAATCAGAATATCTGGCTGAATATATTTATCGGGATCTGCTGGAGCATGTTTCCACTTCTGTGGCTCCTTTCACGGAACTCACTGGATTGTTGCGATGTATTCACAGGTTGGCTAGCTGTGTGCTGTGGGTTCACTTGCGCTTTTATTAATTTGAGATATAATCCATCTGGAAGTATCTCTGTCTACCTATCTGTTTGTTAGCAAGCGGAGCGTAAGTAGACCAAACAGAAGTTAGACAGAATACCTCATACAAGTGGCAGGAAGACGCTGGATGCAACCCATTCATTCAGTCTTTTTGAAAATCCTTGGCGGAGGCCTATGTCTAGCATTGAAATTCTCGTGACTGAGATGATGATGATGTTGATATTAGGTTATACGTTGTTGATAGAATGTTTTAGGGCACCGTTAGTTTGCACCGTTGCGCGGGCACCCAGCGCGGGCACCCAGCGCGAGCACCCAGCGCGGGCACCCAGTGCGGGCACCCAGCGCGGGCACCCAGCGCGGGCACCCAGCTCGGGCACCCAGCGCGGGCACCCAGCGTGGGCACCCAGCGCGGGCACCCAGCGCGGGCACCCAGCGTGGGCACCCAGCGCGGGCACCCAGCTCGGGCACCCAGCGCGGGCACCCAGCGCGGGCACCCAGTGCGGGCACCCAGCGCGGGCACCCAGCGCGGGCACCCAGCGCGGGCACCCAGCGCGGGCACCCAGCGCGGGCACCCAGCGCGATATATTCGCGCTGGGTGCCCGCTATATTCGAGACGAGACGAAACGAATCGAACAATACTTTTATAACTATTAGGGCTTAGTCACACGTGGATTGCTGCAGCGAAATTTTTTCATCATGATTTATGATGAAAAATATTCAGCATATAGTACTCGATAGTGACTATGAGCTAACAGATTTTTTTAGCACATATGTTTGATAAATAAAATAAAAAGATATTTAAAATACAGCTCCGCTTGCGTGCACCATTGCGCGTGGCGCGCGAGAGTACTCCGTGTTCCGCGAGGCGCAGCGCTGCTCTATGAAATTACACAAAACAGTGGCGTACGCGCCGGACGGATTTTCGCAGGAATGATTTAGGGGATTTGAACAATATCCAGTTTATCTAACCTTTATATATGCTCTTGCACATCTTACACACATACACTCTCATTTGTATTATTAGTGTAGAAGCGATAAGCACGGACAAGAAAAATACAAAACACACAACAATACAACACAATGAGTGCGAACAACGTTTGATATTCATTTGTTTTCGACACGTGCCCCTCGTATCATATTCTCGATTCAGAGATTCGGGAAAAAAATAGACGCACTACGTCGTAATGGCAGTAACTCAAATCAGCTGCTATGTGCTGAAATTCGTTCACGTCTAAAAATCCATAAATGTAATTTAAAAACATAAATAAAGTAAATTAATTTCGAAAATGCAAAGATTGATCAGAGACTGTAAGCAGTAGTTTAGAATACGAGTTGACTCGGTGTGTCTATTTTTTATATAGACGTACTTACTTACTTTAATATTTTTTAACTAATTTGCACTGTCTCGCCGATCTCTTTCATTTTTTTCTATGGAATGTATTATTATTAAAATTACATAAATAATGTCACGTGGGTATTGTTCCGTAGTTCTGAAGAATGTGAGATAGGTACACTGCTGTCCATACTGTCATTCAAACGTATCGACAACAGTAATCACGATCAAAACCATCGATATTCGATAAAGTGTGAGCAGAATAACTGATAGCAAATAAAAAATATAGTAAACCGCGCTCAGATATGAATATTTCACTATTTCAGGTAATTCCCGCGTCCATTGCGCTGGGGCGTGTTCTTTCCCGAATGCTGGGGATTTAGTCGCGTTAATGCAGTGGAAAACATTGAACTGAATTTTAGTAATTCTCGCGATTGATCCATTGCGGTGTAAGAGCTTAACGCAACGAGATGCGTTACGTTGCGTTTATTATGTTTTGGTGTGACTTTACATCTTCATAGTTGGTGCCAAGTATGGAATCCTAATCCTTGTGAACTAATGTTCACAAGCAAGAAAATAAACAGCAGGGATGAACATTTTATAACTTTCTGTGTAATAATAATATAATCATTGGATTATATTAGAAATCATAGGATCAATATCGAACTTTAATAATGATTGGATTATTAAAGTTTAAAATTTTCAAGTCTTCATCCCATACTGTCACTTACACTATGAAAAATAATTATTTTATTAAAAACTGCTAAATATCAGTAAGTACCGTAGTCTCATGCGTAACAAAATGAGATGAAAGTAAATTATCAGTACATTTTTTAACATGTTTGAGCATAGTATAAGATAGGCTAGCTGCAGAACTTTGTACTAAGTTATCTATATTGACTTACTATTACATATTATGTGCTAAAATATTGTTATTTCATTGTAACTATCGCCTACTCTGCTGTACATCGGTCGTAATTCATGATCTAAATAATTGCGCTGCAGCAATGCACGTGTGACTAAGCCCTAATAGTTATTAAATTATTCTTCTATTCGTTTTTAACCGACTTACAAAATGAGGTTGCCGCCAATCCAAACCACGATAATTGGCAAGATTGTTGGGCTTACTTCAATGTAAATCTTCTTCTTTTTTGCATTGGACCCGCATTAAAGCATTTGCCAGTGTCAAGTATTATTTCACTTGCCCACACTCACGCACTTGATCGAACACTGAATAAAACACCACCATTTTTATAGCAGTAATGTTCAAAATAACACCAGTTTAGGAAAATAAAACAAAACAACAACACGTTACTAAGACGTTCCCGCCAAAACTCCATTTGGCAATATTGTTGGGCTTACTTCAATGTAAATCTTCTTCTTTTTTGTATTGTACCCGCATTAAAGCATTTGCCAGTGTCAAGTATTAGGATTTTTTCAAGTTTCTGAAATAAAACAAGTTGTAAATGTTCTAGTCACAATCAAAGTCACGTATACAGTCAATTTATAAGTCGAGTCCTGCTTCAGTAAAGTGGTGGTGACTTTACTAGAAGCTTCTATGGAGTTTTGTCGACAACTTAAAATCATACGTTTCACTGCTTTATTTCACTTGCCCACACTCACGCACTTGATCGAACACTTAATGAATAAAACACCACCATTTTTATAGCATTAATGTTCAAAATAACACAAGCTTAGGAAAATAAAACAAAGCAACAACATGTTACCAAGACGTTCCCGCCACAAGTAAATCTACACATAATAAAAATTGGTCAAGAGCGAGACAAGCTTGCGTAAATACATTTTGGAAAACATGGGGACTTTTTGTGCGAGATAAAACCTCCTTGTTGATTCCACAAAAAAGAAATGAAAATGGCAAGTAAACGTTTTTTGACAGTCGGCGTCATGTGACGTAAATAGAGTAAGTGTTAAAATCTCTTTTGATAAAGAAAATAGGTCTGTATCACTTAAGTACTTATTTGAACATGTTATTCCTATTGTCTTAAAAATATGTGTTAAATAAGTTACAAAATATTCTTAAGGCTCATTTTGTTGAGTAATTAGGCCTGGTATCAGTACCTATTCATGTTCATGCATTGTGTCATGCATAGGAGTTTGGAAGCCTCGGTGTGCGAGTGAAACTTGTACTACTTATTCCGGATTTCTTTGCTCTAATTTGTGTACCAGTGATACCCTCACTCTTCCAATTAAAAAGCTCGAATCTAAACGGTCCGTAGAGCCAGTAGAGCAGCTCTTTGTATTCGTAACGTCACGGGAGGGCCCTACTTCACCGCGTCTCTTCCTCTTATTAATAACGGGGGCCATGTTTTCTATCTGTAGAGTAATACTAGTACGTGTAAACAATAGGGAATATGCATGATTTCTTTTTATTTGGTCATAAAAAAGCTAACCACAAATAGATCCATTCCACAAACACAAAATTAAAATACAATAAAAAATATGCAAGTTACTATCAATTTAATTTCGTCTTAGACAGAAAGCACACGATAGCGAATGATGACGTCATGGTTCAAGTTCGCCGTACTAATTCAATACAAACTTATTTTGCTAGAGAGGGACAGAGCATACCTCCCCTAAAACTTTAAATGTTTAAATCTTGGAAGTTTATTGACCGATTGTTTTTTTTTTGGTATGTGTATTACATTTTAGAATGTTATCAATTAAAACTATTTCTCATATAGAAATAAAATTAATTTATATTCCCTATTAAGCCTTTTCCTATTGGGGTAGGAAAAGATATTTTTTTTCCACTTGCTACGATCCTGATACACGTCTTTTGGTTCTACTGATTTCATTCATGTTCTTCAGCTTCAGGTACCTTTTTTTATCATATTCATAAATTTGGTCGTGATTAATTTACCTAGGTCAACTTCTATACACCAATTTATTTTCTTGAAACCTCCGACAAAATACTCTATCTCTGTTTTCTAAATCTTCAAGTCTAGTGTCACAAAGAGCTTTCTAGGCTTCTGTGATTTCATCTTAGTAAAAAAAAAATTTTTAATAAAAAAAAAACAGTAACGATATTACTTCAAATTCTTTCAAGCCGTTTATAAATTAAAATAATTTTAGTTCACGTTTGAATAACATGTTCCAAATATCAGAAATTATTAAATAAATATTGAAGGACATTTTCTCACAACACCATCTAGCCCCAAATTAAGCAAAACTTGTTCTATAGGAACCAGATGGCTGATAGAATTACTTTCAACTTTATTACTTATATAAGCAATAATTTGAATATATTTATTTGATAGACAAGTTATAATTCATAAGTATAATCAAATGATATCAAGCAGTGGTGCAGCGGACCACGAGCAATTATAAAACTCTATCTCCGCGGCTGTTTAACATGCAAATAGTGGAGTGACGGCAAATTGTCTGCTACTCCGCTGAGCTAATATTAAAATATGGCTCAGTTTTCAAATTCGTCTCTAGTGCTTAACTGGAGCTTTCTGAGAATGCTGTAATTTATAATTGACAGTGGTTAAACTTGACTGTGTGTTAAAATTTTATTTATTACTAGGCGGCTCTGCGACTTGTAGTTGCGTCATAGATGAAGTTGTCGTAGTATCTAGGTAACTGTTTCTTACTATAATTCTAAGGTTAATCAACCTATGATGCAAAGATAGAAAGAGTTCATTTTGATCTGATATTAAAATTAACTCTTTCTATCTTTGCATAATATCCTAATATTGTAAAAGCGAAAATAACTCTGTCTCTCAGTCTGTTTGTTATCTCTTTTATTCACACTTTCACGCTCGTGTATAATTTCTGCTCGCAACTTCTTCGTACATTATTATTAGTATAAATACATAGTTTACATAGGAACAGTAAAAACCGGGAAGTCGTGCGACTCACACTTCCACGATTTTCGGGTAGCTGTGACCAAAACCTTTTTAGAGAGTATTTTTTAAATTTTTTATCTGTATTAATTTGGGCTTGGGTTGTTGCGACTGCATTTTTGTTGTTTCATTTTCTTAAACTAAAACCTGGGTACACTCGTGGACTTCACGATTATAACTGTTCATTTATATTATTTGATTAACCGGAAAAAACTCACGATATTAATCGGTCAAAAGAGAGATATCGTGAGTTTTTTCCGGTTAATCAAATGATATTCACGATTATTATTGTTTGTATTTGTGCTTTTATCTCTTAGAAGATAAAATAGCCCAATTTCCTTTTCAAAATTGTAAAGCAGTAGCAGGCTACCACTCGGATGGAATTATGCGAGGAATCCTAACAAATTGGGAGCAATTTTAGGTGAATGAGTTCCGCCTCGAACGGAATCGGAAGGGGGCGCTACGGTTTTAATTTAGATTTAAGATAAACTGGTTGGTATATTTTCATGCAACATTATGTAGTCTTGGTGGAGTGGTTGTATAGCATGACCATGGATTTTAGGTATCATGTCAATAATTACACAAAAGCAATCAAGCGTCTATAAATAAATTAAATCTCGATTGACATTCATATTTTTTTTTATATTTTTAACTTTTTTTTTATATTGACATTGTTTTTTGTTTTTGATTTTTGACCATCACTATATTTATTACATTGAATTATATTTTTTATTTGACATTTGATATCTTTTGTGCAATTATTAATATTAATTTTACTATTATTGACATTTTCATTTTAAATAATTTTGAATCCGTTGTAATTTTGTAATTAATTATGATTTTGACGTATTGATATAATGTATTTGTAATTTAATGTTTAATGACGTATCATTAGTGTAATTCGCATCAGCGGTGCTAATTGAAAAAAATATATAAATAAAAAATCAGGCTTAAATCTGGCCTTCAAGCTATACGACTATTTTAGTTTCAGTATCAGACAAAATAATTATTTCCAGTTTTTATTGTGCCACTTTGTCGGCGCAATTAAGGCTAGGCTTCCCCAGAACTTTAGGTATTTACCTCAGCCCACACTTCTTGAGCGCGGTGTTTTCATTACGTTTTTTTATAGTTTTTGGTGTTGGTGGCTTTAAACAACTTATATAACAATTTAAAAAATAAATAAAATGGATTATTAAAAAAAAAACTATCGAGACTTCTTTCACCAATCGTGTTTTTGTACTAGCGAAACTCCTTGTTTACTACGAAACTCTACACAACACTTTAGACTGTGGTAGCAACGGTATATTGTACAGGTTTTCACGCGGAATTTATACAAAAAGCGAAAAGTACAAGCTCTTCTCCAAGCTAAGAGAACATTTACGACAACATTAATGTCTATTATCCATAGGCGACGGTTATTGCTTGCCATCAGGCCAGCTGTTTGCATGTTCGCTGTTTCTGACTTTGAAAACTAAATACATTTACATATGTATGCAGTTTTATACGTGGCTCCTTAGGTCAATGTCAATTAAACTGCCTACTGCATGTTTTACCCTCAGGCTAAAAAGAGGAGTTTGTAAGTTTGACGTGTATACAATTGTACATACGTGTGCTGTTTGTGGCATCGTAGCTCGTAACGGATAGTTTAATTTTAATTTAACTTATTTTATTCGTATGAAAGAGGATTTAATCGAGAATGTTCTCAGATTAAATAAAAATAAAAATCGGTTCAGCCTTTTTATGTCGGGGGGTTTAAATTTTCTTTGTAAGTATTTCTATTAGTTATTTTTCATACTTACATAATGTTAGCTCAGTTTTCTTAATTAATAAACTACTTTGGATGTTTTCTTGAAACTTTTCATGACTTTGTACGGTGCATAGTATTTTCTTACAAACATATTTTCATTAACAGACTTAACTTGTACGTACAAGCAGGTAGAGTAAGTACAGGGAGGAAATAAATATAAATGATACTTATTACAAAACAGAGAGTGTAGTCTTTATTGTAAGGGAGAAAGGTGTACAGTCGTGTAACAGTATAGTGAGAAAATGCAACAATTTGGGGTAGAATTTCAGGACTCTTATGTCTGTGACACACTGATGTTATGTTTGACGTACAGAACCAATATATACTTAAGTGTTTTTGGTCCCTTGAATTTGGATTTATAAGTAAAAAAAAGGTGCGTTGTTCAATATATTAAATTAGGTACTTTCGCGTTACGCGGTGGCAGCGATCTGATATGTACCTACATTTTAATTTATCTTTTCTCTTTCGAGATACCTACGTACCTTGATTCAAAATGAAATAGAGCAATATATTTGTCTCTTTCATCATTTCATATCTTATGGGGCTTAGTTGGAAAAGAATTTAAAATAATGTAATATGAGCTGTTGACGAAGAACAAATAAAATTCAGATTTCTTCCAAATCTGCGTGTATTTCCAAAAATCTCGTAGACACTGCAAAGCTTGTCGCTTGTATTGCGTGTTGCGAGTAAGTTTTTTGAAGTGAAGGAGGACAGCAGCGCTGAAGGCGCATGCTAAAAAATGTGGGTATTTGAACAAATTCGCGAAGTCGGCGCGAACATGAGTTATGCCCCGCTCTTTTACCCGCGTAGTGATGAAAAACGATTGTGATAGTAAACGGTGATGATGATGATAAAATTCAGTCTATGTCTGTTTCTAGGTTTTTAGCTATCTTTGTACTAAATTTCGTAACAATTGGTTCAGCTGTTTGGTCGTGGTAATAACATACATAAGTTATTTTCGTTTTCATTATAGTTATGATGATGTGATATTTGCAAGTAATTTAAAAACAAATTTAAATGTATAGTTTTAAAATTATTCTGATTTGAGATGACTTGATTATTGTATTCAGTACTTAGTATTAATCTAAGAGTTTAATTGTCTGTCAAAATATCTGTCTCTCATGTCACCTTATAAAAAACAGAAAATATTGTGGTGGCACACATCTTAGGCATACAAGTTCGTTGTATGCATTTCCAGCCCGTGTGTCCCACCTCAAGACACGCCTAATTTGGCTTTATGAGGCTGGCTTAAGGCACCTTAAGGCGCGGTATACACGCCTGAACACTGGCGAACACATACGTTCACAAGTTTACGAGATATGAACCCTGGAGATAAAGTAAGGCGTTAGAGAGTTTTACTGGTGGAGCTAATAAACTGGAGTTCGCTGAGGTATTAGGGAGGAGGATTAGGTATATTGTATATTGTATATTGTATATTGATAAAACCTATATGAATATGTACAGAATGAAAGCTATCTAAGGCTGGTGAAAGCCAAAAAGATGAAACCCATTTTTAGCCGACTTCCAAAAAGGTTTTATCATTTCGGTTCAAAGGCAGGTTATCATTTCGGTCTGTATATTTGTTTTTTGTATGTTAGTTAACCGATTACTTAGCCAATTGTGCATTGATTTTGACGATTCTTTTTGTATTTAGTAAATCATACTTCATAGGTGATGCCATGTAAATTTTTTCAAAATCGATACAGTACTTTGGTTTTTATAACAAAATAACAGATAAAATATCATCCAAACGCCTGTAGAAAAGTGAACCGCAAGTGGCGTATGTGCGTATATTATTGCGTATAATTTTAAAGATACGTAGGCTATCATTGAATAAATCGTATGTAGAGAGGAGACGAATAGAGATGACGTAAGAAGCCAACAGGCATAATAATTTGTAACTTATCTTTTTTCTTCGGTTTTGCCTGACCTTCGGTTGACCTCTTTAGCAAAGTTAAACCTACCTATTCTGACTAGCCCTGGCTGGTCCTATTTAGGCGTATTTTGTAAAAGTCTAAAAGATCTAGATAGAATTAGACGGTTCTTTTTAACAGGCCAGTAACACTGTAGAAAATTAAAGGATTAGAAAACAAACCCTATCCTTATTTAATATCGTCAAAAAATTACCTAATTCTTAAAGTTTTAATAGCTCTATAAATTACAAAGCCATACTGAACCAAGCCTCAGCCATGAAAAGAAGTAGGTTACCTAAGTTAGCTATAAAACCCAGTCAAGTCGTATCATGCTCTTAGAAACGCAGTAAAATCAAATATAAAACTTTGATGTCTCTTTCAAACAACACTTTGGCGTCTAGAAATCGCGTGAAATAGCTAACTTTGACCTGAGAGGGTAAACAAGCCAGTCAGTTCATTGTGTACAGCTTTATCATGACATCAATTGTTTTAGTATCAAGACAAGAACTTATTTATTCAAATTTATTATTTTCAGGTTATTTAAGAAAATAATTGCGCCTACCATGAAGTGCCGTTTATGGCGGGTATACCGGTGTCGACACAAAAAACGGCGTTGGTGCCATATGCCAGACAACTGTGACGGCGTCGTATCGTCAATTTTTCATTACGTCGTCGAAAATTATAGTTTTTTGGCAACGCGCATGGCAATATTATAGGTACTCGTACAGGTAAGAAAATCGAGCGCGAAGACGAGCGAAATGCACAATTAGTTTTATGCTAAAATTGTTGTTGTTCTACAGTATCTTAACATCAGGCGTGTTAGCGGTCAAGCGCAAGTATATTTTCGAATAAATAATAGTAAAAAAAATCAAATGGACAAACCTTAACAACCCTTTTATTTAAGACTTGTTAAATTAAATTAATTTAATTTATTAGTCCGTCGCTACACATGTTAGCAAAATTTGCAATAATATTAAATTAATTAGACAAGTTGGCAAAATTTGGAACAAATTAAATTTTAACTCTGTGACAAATAAATACGTCTTCTCATTGGAAACATCATTCGAACGCTCATATGCATATCAAATACAGTAAATACGTGATAATGCACACGTTTTGATAGATTCTGGCTTCACCTTTGAGCGGAATTTTGAATAAAACTATCACTATACGGATGTAGTAAGTGATTGAGAAATGACGGTTCAAACTAAACAATATTTATTTATCATTAGTACGGTTCATCACCTAATTATATTACAATAGAAAATAAGAAATATTCATGTCAAATTAAATATACATATATCACCGAATAAATTCAATCGTACGTATTCTTATTCTTACCAAGTACTTAGAGCGATGTACGCTCTCCTGTCTAGACTTTGTCATTTATCATTTTTTTTTTTTTTTTATCAGCCCTCTTTGTACAAACTGTCCCACTGCTGGGAACGGGCCATCTTCTCATTGTGAGAAGGGTTAGGCCATAGTCTGCCACGCTGGCCAAGTGCGGGTTGGCAGACTTATCGGGTTGGCAGACTTATCCAAAATTAACAAGCATCAAATCACAGAATTCGCCCTATTACATTTTGCATCAAATATTAGCACAATAAGTTCAAGAATGCAGCATGGTTCCCATAACGTTAAAGCCGGGTTTAAACCCCTATAAACAATCTCGATGCGCAGTTTCCTACATCAAATAAAAATATGTAATAAAACCTTTTTATTCCGCCGTTAATGAGTTCCTGAGCCCGACCGCGCTGACGTCGGATTAAGGATCGGGTACTGTTGGAACTCGATACTGAGTCGCTTCGAGTTGCGTGTTCATTTATTTGTGAGCTCGGGTTTGGTGTTATGAAGGTGATTTACACTTTACGCACAGGATTTACATGTATAAATAAATTAAAAACTCTAAATCTAAAGGTTTCACCGGTCACCGGGTTTCTAAAGGTTGAGGTTTCACTGGTCCCAATATACTCCATGCATGTACGTCAAGTCAGGGTTTAAAAGTCCATTTATCACCTTAGGGCCATAAGTCACCAAGCAGCCCCGTCATATGACAATGTATTAGTCCGAATCACCTCATAGAATAAGGTCACAAACCCCATTTTTAGGGTTCCGTACCCAAAAGGTAAAAATGGGACCCTATTACTGAGACTCCGCTGTCTGTCCGTCTGTCACCAGGCTGTATCTCATGAACCGTGATAGTTAGACAGTTGAAATTTTCACATATGATGTATTTCTGTTGCCACTACAACAACAAATACTAAAAAACAGAATAAAATAAATAGGGGGCTCCCATACAACAAACGTGATATTTTTTGTCGTTTTTATAGATAATGGTACGGAACCCTTCGTGCGCGAGTCCGACTCGCGCTTGGCCGATTTTATTCCGAATAATGCGTTTAGAGACTGCTAATGGACTTTTCATAGAGACTGTATAATTGTTTGGACATCTATATCAATATAGTGGGTTCAATTTATAATATATTGATGATGTATTATGTTTGCGCGATTATTATTTATTACAATTAAACATCTTTCAAGAAATTCATTGCGTACATATTTTTCAGTCCTGCAGGCTTTGACAAAGCGGTAAACGTTTCTATTTCTACAAACGCTTACACTTCGAAATGCTACGAAACTGTGACGTGCCGTCACGTGACATTATGTTATCTAAAGTCAATATACCATACATTTACTTTTCTAATACGTTTACGAAATTAGAATGCCATTTGTCCAACCCCCGGGTCTGGCAACATTGTTGTCTGCAGTATTTAAAACGTGGGCGTTTTGGCGGGAACGTCATATAAACATGTTGTTGCTTTGTTTTATTTTCTTAAATTTGTGTTATTTTGAATATTAATGAGCTAAAAATGGTGGTGTTTTATTAATTAAGTTTTCGATCAAGTGCATGAGTGTGGACAAATGAAATAAAGCAGTGAAACGTGTCATTTTGTCGTTGTCGTCAAAACTCCATAGAAGATTCTAGTAAAGTCGCCATCACTTTACTAGAACTATAAAATAATGAAAATGAAAATATAAATAAAAGATTTGGCTTAAAGGTCTTGTAACCAAGCCATAATAAATTAATAAATAAAATAAAAATATTTAAAACGTCAAATCTGACGTTTTAAATACTGCAGCGTCGCCGCTATGTAAAATATTCTTTCACGTTTCTAGAACAAACAGTATGACCGACCAAGTTTCCCGTAAAAACTGCAACGTTGCTTGATGGGTCTGAATCTTTTTGCTCCTCGCAGAGGTGATTCAGCGCAGAAATTAATAAGAAACCGCCCACGAGATTGATTAGGAGCGAAAATTACGAGTTCCTCACACTTAATGACTCGACGTTTTAATGTTTAGCGTCAGCGTATTCTAAGGCTTTTATGCGCGTGGAATTACTTGAATTATCTTGTCGAATCATCGCCTGGGCAAGTATCGGTTGCAGTAATTATTGGTAGGATAAACTGTGAGATTGAGTACTTGTTTATTATGGGCCGGTAATATAAAGGTTAATGTATATACGGAATTGGTAATTAATTCAATGTTTAAGAGCACAGCTCTTGTTTTAGAGTAATGTCTATCGATCTTCTAATGTTAAGTGTCACCCTTTAACAATCAAATCCCCCAAGCTTAATTTTTTTTAATGAATTTTTAGCTCCACAGACACCGGGGTCCGTGACTTTTGTCAATTTTACAAAATATTGCTAATATACATAAGTACATTGCTACGGTAAAATATTGCTAATATACATACATTGTTACGGGAAGACAACATTTTTTCTTTTTAACTTACCTAACTTATTAATATTGTGTGTATGCCATGAGCAGACCAGCGACCCGCAAGCAGCACCCGATCACGAGTATGACGCATGTGCCAGCCATCGCCCTCCTCAACCATATGTTAGGGAAGAGGGCGACCCGCCACACGACGCCGCTGTAAGAAGGAGCCTTCGATGGTGAGCATGAATGCTCAAGGTGTACACACAATTAAAAACACAAAGCTTTAATTTTGCTCTATATAAACATTATATTTGGCTTTTTAATTATTTTTTCTGGTGTTCTTCTGTGTCCACCTTATTTCTTCCAATATACTCTTAAGCTCTTAACTATATATTAAAATCACAATTACAAAATTATGTACTTATCACACCCTAAAATATTGCTCCCCTTCTTGAGCATTCGGGTGAAAACGAAACATTCATTGAAATATATATTAAAGTTACACAATGCCACAAAGAGTTTGTTAATACCCATCAATATTTTGAGTTTCCTTTGTTCCGCGACCGCATTTCTCTAATCAGAGCAAATCTTATGAAACTACTGACTGACCAGGATCCCATCAAAGGATGTGCTGACTGGCACCACAGTGTACGAATCTATGCAGTCGTCCGACTACAGGCAAAGTTCGTGCGGGGCGAGACGGGTAGCGTTGTAGTAGTTTTGAGTGTACTCTCTATAAAACTAAAAGAATAAAAAAAAAACAACAGTTCTATGACATCACAGTTCTATAGAACTAATGGGAGTTACCGCTCTCTTTTTACCCAAAAATATGAACTCAGTTCAGTGGTTAAATGGTTTGCTATAGTTTTCGAGTTTGTGTTTCGATATTAATTCCTGTAGTTTTAACGACTTGGCTGGTTTTGGTGTGTTTTGTTGGTGTAGGTGTGTAGGTAGTTAGAAATTTACAATTGTCGTTGAGTGACAGTTGTCGTTGTTGTTAACTGTGATGTTACCATTGTATCACAGCTGTGGACTTGTTATGGCTGAGATGATGATGATAAAAAATCACATTAGTGAAAAACCAAAACTATTAATTATAAAAATAATACACGAAGAGATGGTTTATTAATTAAATAATTAATAAAAAGATTCTAAGATACATAGCTTTCTCATTATTTCATAGATATCTCTAATCCTACCTGGCATATATATTTTTATCGTCCAAATTATGTAGCTACATAATGTGCCATATTACCTACGTTGGCCCATTTCATCATAAAAAATGTTATTTTTTTCTGGTGTCGATACATTTTGTGTTGTATTGTACTGCTGTTTGTTCTATGGTTGCTGTGGTTGTGGTCAGGTTTCGCAGTAAAAACGAGGAATTCGTATTTACGACCTGTTTCCGTAGAATTGAGCTCTTTGAACGATAAGTACGCTACCTCCGTGTCTAAGGAACGATAAGTACGCTACCTCCGTGTCTAAGGAACGATAAGTACGCTACCTCCATGTCTAAGGAACGATAAGTACGCTACCTCCATGTCTAAGGAACGATAAGTACGCTACCTCCGTGTCTAAGTGTTTTACTTTTGCGGCTATTATTTAACTTCTACTTTCAGATATTGGATATTTGTGGTTTTATAGGGCGGTAAACCTTTTTATATTTTCTATGCGGAAAGTTTTTGCTGCTGTGGTAAATAAAATAAACATAACACCGTTGTACTCAGAAAAAAAAATACTTGACTGTGAAATACCCATGTTTGTTTATAGACAGCCATTTGTAAAGTAGGGGAAAAATTGCATTGCATATTTTATTTTGTTTTAGATAGATCTACGTCTGACCAGCAACTCACCTGTTGTTATAAATCTGAAAAATAGGAAGAACAGCCATAAGGTAGACAGATAATGGTCAGAATTATATATAGTACCTGTGTACATAATATTGGTATCTATAGTATATTTTTAGAAATATTTATGTATGTTTAGGTTTTCACTTTAGCATTATTACAAACACCACCGCCCATCCACTATATCATTTAATTCATCCTAAGGTTGTCTGGAAGAGATCGCTGTTAGCGAGAAGACCGCCCTTTGTGCCATTATTTTATGTGTGTATTTTGTTACTTTATACGTTTATGGTGTCAATAAAGTGTTATTGATTTTTTTTTTATGGCAAGCGCCTTTATTAACTACAACACAACAATATACAGACTCAACTAACTAAACTACTACACAAAAAGCACATCGATCACCCCAGACCGATAAAGGTCTAAAGATAATCCAAATGCTATTGATTGATTGATTGAATGATCTAATACATAGTTTACACACCACTTTGCAGTTAGTTGCCGACGGGAGTCGAATACACGACCTTTCGCGTTTCAGGAGTCTAGTCCCATCCAGAGATAATTTAACTTAACCACAGATGTAAGCACGTCTTGTGCTAAAATTTCTCAATCGTTTTTTTTCTTTAAGCTAACTAAACGTTGGTGGCGCCACCTGTATCACTTGAAAAAACAAGTAATAATACATCTAGCTAATCTAAGCTGGAGCCAAAAAAAAAAACTAAGCTGATGTAATGAACTTGTTACAGCATATTTAAAACTGACAAGGACTTTTGTGAAGCAAATCTTATAGAAAGATTTTTAAATATTTACAAAATTATTATGAACGGCTTTTTATTTTTTCCAAACTGGATTGTCACATTTGCTAACACGCTCACCCATAACTTAGTACATATTATGAAACTAAGTACCTACGTCCCAAAACTCAGTTATCCAAACAGCCATTCCGGCGACTAGTGCACCCATTTGGGCACAAATCACGCCTGTTTGGGGAACTTCGTAAACGTATTAACTATACGTCGCATTACAACACCCTTAACTTGAAAAATGTCCACTGTAAGCTAAGATATGCTAAGATATACTTAGCTATCGCCTATCGGTGTCTACTTAGGGCACCCGCTGCGTTGAGCGAGTCGCACGCGTAGAAGGATCTGGCTCATCCCTCAACGATGTAAGATACCTCACATTCCTCAAAGTAAATCTGGTTTCTGATAGTAAAATGTCATCTAGGTTAAAAAAAGACGATTTTTTTCAGTTATTTAAATATAAATATTAAAGACAGAAGTTTGCAGTAATATTTTTTTTATTTTCTATTAATAGAAATAATGCATAGTATAATTGTCATGTTTTTTACCACTATTATTAATAAAACTATTTATTTGTGAACTGCACTTGTATATTATGTGATAAGCTTAAAGTGTACTTATACGAAATTAGTTTATTTTAGTCAAAACTATATTTGCAATAGTACTCGGCAGTGTTTTAACCGACTTCCAAAAAGAAGGATCAATTCGGTCTGTATGTTTTTTTTTGTATGTTTGTTCACCGATTTATCAGCTAATTGTGCATTGATTTTGATGTTTTTTTTTTGTATTTGGTAGATCATACTTCAGAGGTGAGAATTGATCCTATTTGTAAAAGTACGGAGACGGATAGTCTTTTAGATAAATACCACGTACAGTTTTCTAGAACCTAGACAGAGCTCCACTCGGATTTTTTATGACTGAAAATATGAGCAAACCCAGGGCATTAAAAATGAAACCTAGCAAGATCGATTTATCGTCCCCTAATCTACCTACAAACCAAATTTCATTAAAATCGTCGGAGCCGTTTCCGAGATTCAGATTATATATATGTATATAATATATATATACAAGAATTGCTCGTTTAAAGGTGAAGGTTTAAAGGATTTCGTGAAATCTCCGCTCCCAGTAGGCGTGAGTCCTCACTCGGACACGTTACCATATTTTGAGCGTTGCGAAGTTAGCTCGTAACTCGCCCGCTTCGGCCGGGTTAGGTCACGTACGCTGCCCTAAATTTAAAGGAAAACACTCCAATAAGTTCTGCGCCAACTGCGCACACGAACATACGGGGGAACTTTGAAACTTCCACGCATAATCCTTAATACTTAATTATTTTACTTAGTTAGCATAGGTACAGAAGACTGACTCAAGTCATCTTTCACAGGTGTTCAATGCCTGCTCTTGCTGCTCTTTTACACTCAGGTCTGTTGGGTAGGGAAGTGAGCAGGAAAGTACTGCCCGTACAAATATGTGAATATGAAACAGACAATGAGTTGCCTGTTTCCATTGAAGTACTCGCGGTGCCCACTTCCCTGTTGACTTCCCTACCCAACAGAGCTGAGTGTAAATAAAAAATTAACCTACAGATATTTCACGAGAGCATATCGTGTAGCTGTTATGTCTTCTGGTGCTTGGAAAAGTATTAAAGTGTCGGGTGGCAGTTTATTTTTACTAAAGTGCATAGTGCTTCTGCCATGCTTTAAGTTACAAATTTAATATCTGGTCTTGGCCAAAAAACATACGCCTGGAGTGTAATTTTAGAGCGTTACAGTTTTTTATGAACGAATAATTGTACCTGTTCATAAATTGTACCTGCGACATACTAAAATGTAATATTTTGGACATTATAAAACTCACATTTATTTATTTTTTGTCATTTTCAAATTTAATGACATTACATTATTAGATTAGTATTTGATTGTTCGACAATGACATTAGTTATAATAAGTTGACATTTCATATTGTATTCTTATTTTATCCTGTTTATTTTTAAATTTTATTATCTACACATACATTTATTCTTTTTGACATTATTGATTCTTGACATTGTATTCTGACTCATACCTATATTTATTGACTTTGTTACTATTCATTATGTTTGGACTAGCCAGACTTTAAATTGTGAATATTGTTGTGTATAGGTAGTCATACCAAATCTATCTGTATGCCTTCCCAGGTAGAAACTAGAGCCAGCCCTCCGACTTATTTAAGACCTATGTATACTAACGTGCATATACCTAGTTTCACAGACTAATAAAGAATTAAAGAATAAATGACATCTGATGGAATTTTGTGGAGAAAATAAACATATTGTGCCAACACCACCTAGTGAGATAAGGGCCTGGAGATGATGGAGTTTAATGTATATTAATATGTTGTGTTAACCTCTTTATTTTATTAAAGAATCCATAATTTTATCAATATTTTATAACTGCCTTTTATTAATTTTCCCAGCGTTTGGTTACAAAATACACACGCGTGTGTTTCCCAGTTTTATTATATCTTTTCCCGAAGTAGGTGCTCCAAGTCCGGCGCTGTCGGGTGAAGGGGAAAAACGTTCACCTTACCAGAACTAGGATGGAAAGGATCCAGGATTACTTCAGATGTTTACTTCTTTTCTACTTTCTAAGTGTTGTTTTTGTGGACAAAGTACACAGGCTATCAACGTGCCATTTATATAGAAAAAATTGGTTTTCATGGAAAAACCCTTGAAATATGTACTTATGAGCAAGAATAACTGATAGTACTTTGTTTTTGTAATGTTTGTGTACGTAGGGCGAATGGCTATAATTAGATGCTTTCTAGTAACATTGTTTGAAGGATTTTAGATGGAAAAAAAATCTATCAAAAATGTGTGTATCTTAAAAATACATTGAACTACGAGTATTATTTATGAAAAAAATAATAATTACAATACTTTACAAAATGAAAATTTCTCAGATTCACGTAACATTGTTGTTAAGGTTTGTGTAAAAATTTTACTAATGAAAATACAATGTAGACCAAAGCGTAAAAAACCTGTGGTGTACACTAGGGGCCTTACCGAAAAACGTTACTTAACCAACATCTTACATTATCTGTCTTCTTTCCGCAAGTGTCATTGCGTGTCAGCCAGAAGTTGACAAAATATAAGCATTGCTTAAAGTTAAGTAACGTTTTTTCGGCAAGGCAGTTAAAGTGCGAAAATTACTACTTACATCATAGCACAGTAGATGTTACGTATAATATAGTTTTTTTTTTCACTAACCACTTTTCCACTCATCTATACAAATAAATAATTGAAATCCTCAAATTTTTATATGAGTTCAAATCGGACCTACGAAAAGAGCATCGGGCGTTTCTTTATGGTCCGATTCGACCTATTCCAAAATATGTCTTGGGTCATTCGCACTGCACCAACCACTGCGGTGTGAATGGGCCCATTCAGAAACAGTACATGGGCGATTCGCACCGCGGTTCGAATCACTTGCGGTGCGAAACGCCGAAGTACCCGATGCAAGTTGAACTGGCTTGTGGCTGGTCTTCATATACGCTGCGCTGCCGGTGCGTGATCTCCACTCGAGAACTCTTTTGCATCATCCATCCATTAGTTCTGCGTGCTATGTGCCGCTCGCAAAATTAATGGATGAATGAAAACCACACATGGTTGTGTGGTGGTTAACAGAGGACAAAATACAAGTGGCAAGAAGACGCTATGCTGGAAACAAAGCGCTTTTAACCGGTCTTTTGGTAATCCCATGGGGGAGGGCCTATCCAGCAGTGTACTTTTTTCTTTTTTTTATAATCCTGTTTTTGTACAAACTGCCCTCCCACTGCTGGTTGAGAGCCAAGGCCTTACCCTTCTCATTGTGAGAAGGGTAAGGCCATAACCCCTGGCCAAGTACGGGTTGGCAGCGGGTTAGAGCAGTGGACTTCTTATGGTTGAAATAATGAAATACATTAACAGATTTTACGTTATAAATTGTTGATGAGAGAAAGAGAAGTTCAATTAGGCCTATGTAAAGGCCAAATCGGGTCTCTCAACCTCTTAAACCTTAATTTTCAATATCCTAAATTCTGATCTGAATATAGATCTGAATATAGATCTTAATATTGTTACGGTACAATAACTATAACTCATATTGTGTGAGGGGGGGGGGGCAAGGTGGCGACGAAGCGGGCACATTAAGATAAACCGAGATGTTAATTTATTATTTACAGTACATTGATTCGGACGCTCTGCTGATACTTACACTCTACGATACGATAAGAAAAATTAGAATAGAATATAACTTTATTGTACATCCATACAGTAAAAACATAAAATAAACAATAAACCTAAATAGTACAAAGGAGGCCTTATCGCATAGAGCGATTTCTTCCAGGTAACCTTAGGGTAGATATAAGTAACTAGCTAAATTTGACCGATATGGTATTAATTTATTGTAAATTCGTAAAATTTACCATATTAGAGATAGTTCAAAGGTTTCAGCATCTGTCGGAACTCTAACCTACTCTTTTAATGTCTTAAAGGTGTAGGTTCGAGTTCCGACGCGTTCAAAGAGATTATTTTAAACCATATGGAATTGATTGAAAATTAAACTTTAGATGTTTATTTTTTTATGCAAAATAGATCTACGAATGACTACAAAATCGCCCAATGTTAAGCGTCGGTGTGGTCGAAGATGGAGCTCGTCTATTAGACATTTTGTACTACACAATTTTCATTGTAAATTTTTGCGCGTTCGCTGTCAATTATTTACTACAATAACAAGCATAAATACAAACGGCAAACCTTGTTCTACGATTTTATTGAACTACTAGCTGCGCCCCGCGGTTTCACGCGTGTGGTGATCAATTATGTTGTTATTGTTTAGTCGGGATCCTAAAGAAATTGTTAATTTTTTCAGGATGAAAAGTACGCCAGATCCTTCTACATATAGTATAAGTGAATCCGTCCAGTAGTTTCGGAGACACCGTACAGACAGATAGACAGATAAAATGCTGAAAATTGCTGTTTTGGCTTATGTATCGATAGTAAGTAATGCATCCTCTAAACAAAATTTTTCTAAAATATTTATTGTACCAGATTTTGCCCTGTCACTCTTATAAAAAAACAATGAACTTCATTTTTATCTAACTCAAAATCATCATTGTGAACTTCAATGGCTATTATGATTAGTACATTCTTCTAAATTGCCATGAAGTCCATCAATGGACATCGATTTCTAGACAATATACTATATTACAATAAAAGTTAGCTGATAAAGCCGTTGGTTTATCTATTTATATGTCGTGTGTCGTGTCGTTGGTTATGAAAGATTCTAACAGCTTCGCACGGGTGCACAAGCACCGTTTATCAAGACTGCATGGTAATGGAGTTATGGTATTGTTTTCAGACGCTTTGGTACCTATTGAAGATGTGCTTTGTGAATGCTTAGGCAGCATTTTCACAAACGATTTTTTAAGCCGAGATTTACTAGCTAGTACCTACTTGGAAAGGATTGCGGACGAAATACACTCACAAAACTGCGACAGATATTTATTTACATAGATGATAAACAGTAAATTGTTTCACAGATTTCGTACGGCTTCTTAAGAATCTTACTCACTTGTAAAAATTGATAATAGAAGGATGGTAACAGTCATTACCTACCCTCTGTCCCCAAATGGATGCAGATGATATAATAAACAAAATAATGGTAAAAATATTTTAGAATAAAAAATACAAAAATAAATAGCATAAAAACTAAAAACTAGAAAAAAACTAAAATATACAAAAATATTAATTATCACGGACGTGAATTTATTTTATACGTACATTGAGCTGTATATACCTACGAACGAATTTTTTACTTAAGGAAACTAACGTAGTTTTCACACATTAAAAACAACTACAAGGTCACTCATGTCTGTTTTGAGTCGAAAATTCCTACTATAGTTTCAATTCGGCGGCTTTTTTCAAAGGAGCAGCGCAATCGTAACTCTCGGTCGGTGACACGCCTCGCGAGTTTTGGCGGGAACGTCTTAATAACGTGTTGTTGCTTTGTTTTATTTTCCTAAACTTGTGTTATTTTGAACATTAATGCTATAAAAATGGTGGTGTTTTATTCATTAAGTGTTCGATAAAGTGTGTGAGTGTGGGCAAGTGAAATAAAGCAGTAAAACGTGTGATTTTACGTTGTCGGCTAAACTCCATAGAAGCTTCTAGTAAAGTCGCCACCACTTTACTGAAGCAGGACTCGACTTATAAATTGACTGTATACGTGACTTAGATTGTGACTAGAACATTTACAACTTGTTTTATTCAAGAAACTTGAAAAAATCTTAATACTTGACACTGGCAAATGCTTCAATGCGGGTCCAATACAAAAAAGAAGAAGAAGACACGTATTTTTTTTTTAATGTGTGAAAACTACGCTAGTTTCCATAGGGTAAAAAATTTGTTCGTATATACAGCTCAATGTTCGTATAAAATAAATTCACGTCCGTGATAATTAATAGTTTTGTATATTCAACTTTTTTCTAAGGACCATTTATTCTAATGTAATAAAAAATGCTAATTATGATATTGTATCTATTGCAGGTGGAACCTGGTCTCGATTGGACCGAGGCATGATAGGTGATGAGAGAGGCATAAAATCCTTTTCAACATAAAAACATTTTTTATGTTATTGTACTATTTGCGATTTTTTATTATGATGAATTTAAATAAAAATAGAGCACTAATTTTGGAAATCTAATACACAATTGCTAATATTTCACTGTTTTCTTTTTATTGTTATTTTTTTAAACTAGAATACTAAAACCCTTAAAAAATGATTTTCAAACATCACTCACAAGTAATTTAAATTTTCAATAGAATATCACCATATTACGCCACACAATCTTTTGAGAACATCCTAAAACTCCCATTTCCACATCTAACCCATCAAAATCAATTTCCGTAACTGGAACACACTCCGAAAATTTCAAAATCCAACAAACTTATTATTTACCAAACTTCAAAAACGCCTTTTAATTGGGCGAAACTCCAACAAGCAAGTTGGAAGTTTCCGAAAGTTTACATCCACGTCTGAAGTTTGAAAGGGTCTAAAAGTTTCGCCGACAAAGCTTCAAGCATTCTTCAGGATGATTGATGGACCGGGGTCTCGATGAAAAGGTGGAAATATGTTTTGAATTGATTGTTTTCGTGGAGATTTTACTGACATAATTTATAAATTCAACTGAAAAATATTCTGCTTATAAAAGACATAGCAACATTTTATGGAAATATATGTATTGTATATACCTACCTGTGTGTTTTATTTATTCATTTGACACACACTTTTATCTATCCGTCATCCGTAACAGGAGAGTAGTTTTCTCTTTAATAGACAGAGAAAAACTACTTCATAGTTAAATTATATATATATTAAATATATTATCCTTAATATTATTATATATACAATAGTCACCTTTCAAAATCAAACTCTTATAGTTAAAGCAAGATATTTAAAGAGTTTTTCAAGACTCTTAGTACATTACAAAAGCCGGAAAGGAATCGCAACACGGGCTGACATCCGGGAGAGCTAAAGCCGGGCTTACACTGTAGAACGCTAAGCTCTGTTTTAAATAGGGATGGGGAAAATGAAATTATTCGAAAGTGCCTATTCGAACGAAAAGCTTATGGCATTCACAATCCTTTATCAATATCTACTTCTTAGTTATTCTTATCATTATAAATTACAGCAAATAAAATCCAGGCAAACTTTTTTACCCGACTGCGTAAGAAGGAGGGTTATAGGGTTATGTTTTTCGAGTGTATGTATGTTTGTATGTATTTATACATGAAGGTACGTATTTATGTATATATGTATGTGGGTATATATGTATGCATAATATGTTTCTATATGATTGCCTATAGTCTCAACGGGTTTACCGTTTTTGATGTACGAGGTGTCGTTATAGATTTATCTTCACTCCCTGACATAGGTTGGTAGGTAGGTGACATAGGTTTTACTTTCTTGTAATAATAGTAATACATATCTCGCAAAAATGCGTTTTTCGTATTTTTTTATAAAGTATGCGCATTTATAATCTTTTACAGTGATTTTACGAATAGTTTCTCATAAAAAACGTACACTCAATAGCGTATGAAGCGTAATGAAATCGTAAATTAGACTGCAAAAATTGCTTTTCTGCAGTCGTGTATTTTGTTTTTCTTTTAATATAGATAGAATATTTTCTTCTTGTTACCATTAGGTACACGTAATTTTATTTTAGTGTTTTTTTTCAAATCCAGCGAAGATATTCAGATATATTTTACATCAGTTTTGTATAGATATATTATTATAATGAAGAATATTTGTAAAAACTACGTGTCACTCACGTCTATTTTGAGCCGAAATATCCGACTATAGTTGCATCCGTCCGTCAAAATAGACGTGAGTGACTAAAACTCCGTAGTTTTTATTTAAAAATGTGTGAAAACCACGTTAGTTTCCATAGTAAAATATTCGTAAGTTAGGCGCTTCTGAAAGCATATTTATTTTCCGAGAATTAAAAATATCCTACCATAAAATTTTCAATATTATGCTGGCAGAGAAGAAGAAAAGTAGAAAATGTGATCCAAGAACTTAAGGGTACGCATTAAGTTAAATTTTATTAGGTGCAATTTCCGATTAATAATATTCGAATAAACTATCGATCAATTTCGAATACGAAAGTTATTTTTCTACCCATCACTACCGAACAAAAGGCTTGCGTTGACTAACAAGTTTCCCTGCCGTCCCGTCGCTAGCAAGAATTTCTCATCAGATTATTAACTAAAAGGAAAACAGTGTACCGTCGCGGGAGTATGCCATGCATAAAATAACTGAACGCTAAGAAATTTCGAGACTCTGCCGCAGTGTGAGCACCTCAATGCGCGTTGGACATATTTCATGAGGGTATCTGGACTGGAACATTTTTGATGCATAAGATCTCGTAAGTACCTACATCCTTAGATTAATGTACTTAGAGTGAAAATTTAATTCAAAATTCCGTTCATAGGTGAAGCTAATAATTATTATAGTAAAAAAAACTGAAATATCCGATTTCAAAATACACAATTCGTTTACTTGGATGACATTTTTCCAGTTATTTTGTTTTAAACCAAAGTACTTTTTTTTAAGCGAAGTGGGGTGGTATGATGACAGAGGTTCAGCGCTATTAAACCAAAGTACTGAATCGATTCTTATAAAATTTATATGGGACCACCTACCAAACAAAAAAAGACAAATCGGTGAACAAGTACATGTATAGGTATGTATAAACAAAAAACCGGACAAGTGTATATTCGGCTGTAACTTTTTTTAACGAAAACTAAGAAATTTTATTTTTCTTACTGCAGCAACAGACTATGGATCTGCGTAAATGGTTTTAATTTCAACTCGATACCTTCACGTGTTCCCGAGATAAAGGTCTTGACACCCGGACAGACGGACAGACAGACAGACAGACGGACAACAAAGTTATCCTATAAGGGTTCCGTTTTTTCCTTTTAAGGTACGGAACCCTAAAAAAATACAGCCGAATTGAGAATCTTCTTTTTGGAAATTTTGTATGCACTTATTTCTTGTGTAAAAGTAATTCAATAATTATGTCCGTAGCTTTCTTACTGTGTCAACTTATACATATGCTCTATGGCAGAGTGTAAACTTAAAGCGCAATGCTTTTAGCGCTCAAGTGGAAATAATTTCAGAACGCCTGAAGAGTCTTGTCATGTATGCAAGTTTTTAGAAGGCCTATTTCTTCCAAATATTGTGATACAAGGAAATTATAGACGCGTCTTGGTAAAAGCATACCTTGGAAATGTGTAGAATGTCGTCTTTGAGTTATTTTCTGCGGGAAGAGCTTTTGGCATTTTCTGAGTCATTTAAAACACGTACATATTCGTCTGTACAAAATATTTCCGAGTTTATATGTATGTGGGCTATAAAAAAAAAAAAAAAAAATATGTATTAAATAAAAAATATGAATGTTTAGTATCGGTTTAATTCAATAAATGGTAGTAGCGCTCGTGGCGTAGCTTGACTCGGTGTTCCCGAACGATCACCAATGTTAAGCAACGGACGGACCGGTCAGTCTTCGGATGGGTGCCCGTGAGTGGCATTTCTTACTGAGCGCTACCGTGGGTCGGATGACACGTTAAATTGTAGGTCCCGGTTGTGCAGCAATCGTCAAGCCAAGTCAGAGGCCTTTCGGCGGCTTAATAACTCTGACAATAGGGCTGGCCACTCAGTCTATACGAACTTACTTTTTTAATAAATGGTTGGCCGGTAGAGATCGTTCTAAGCGCTCTGTTTGTTTTATTTATGTGTGGTATTTAATTAAATTGACCTATTCAGTAAAAATAAAATTTGTTAATCCTCACTAAGATTCAAGCTTAGTAGAAGTCGGTTTTTCATACCAGGATCAATACAATAGGAGATTAGTTTTTTCAATAATTTTAATGTAACAATAAATAAATATAATTTAAAAACTGAAAGAACCTACTCCAAAATACGCAATTTAGTTCTAAAAACCAAACTACATACTGAACTACTGAACTGATTTTGATGAAATTCAGATGGGTCCAAATTGAATATTTCTTTTTCCGTTCACCGAATATGTACATATAATTTCATACAAAAAATAATAAATTTTCAAAATTGACGCAGATGCAGGTAGGGTAAACATAAGAAAAAGAAATAGATTAAAAAACTGAAAAAAAAACCGACTTCAAAATACGAATTGCTCGTTTACTTGGTAATTTTTTCAGTTATTTTGTTATAAAAACCAGAGCAATTAACCGATTTTGATAAAATGTAGATATATGGAGCTACTTCTAAAATAACTACCAAACAAAATAAGAATCATCAATATCAATTCACAATTGGCGAAGTAGTCAGTGAACAAACATATAAACAACAAAACATACAGTCGAATTGAGAACCTCCTTCTTTTCGGGAGTCTGCTAAAATACAGCTGAATTGTTAACTTTCTCCGTTTTGAAGTTTACAATGTAATACCTCTACATAATATGCTAAATGAAAAAGCGGAAAATTTTATGTAAGATAGTATTCATAACTAATTTTTGACTAAAATGTCGCTTATAAAGTACTTTTTAACCGTCGATATGTTCTAACTAAAACACTAAAACTAGGAAAATCTAAATACCGCTAAAACGCTTCTAAAACGTGTAGTTCTTATACTTCTACATAATATGCTCAATGAAAAAGCGGAAAATTTTATGTAAGATAGCATTCATATCTCATTTTTGACTAAAATGTCGCTTATACCCTATTAAGTACTTTTTAACCGTCGATATGTTCTAACTAAAACACTAAAACTACGAAAATCTAAATACCGCTAAAACTCTTCTAAAACGTGTAGTTCTTTGTATGTAACGCTTAGCGCATTCTAGCGGAATAATAGGCTTTCTACGATATTCCACATATTCACAACGGTGTGTTAAAAGCCTTAAAAGCGACGTATAAATGTACATAATGGATATTTTAAGCCGTTAGAGTAGTTTTCCTCTTTAGTTAACTGGAGAGGAAACGTGGAATGTACGTACTTGTTTTGTTATTTAACGAAATTGTATGGATGTGCTGTTAGAACAGTATGACCGCTACAGGTTCATAAAATATAGCTTTAGAAGCACATAATGGGCTATGTAATTTATTTTTAAAAATTTTATCAACCGACTTCCAAAAAGAAAGAGGTTCTCAATTTGACTGTATGTTTATTTTTGTATGTTTATTCAGCGATTACTTCGCCAATTATGCATTTATTTTAATGATTCTTCTTTTCTTTGGTAGGCCAAACTGCAGAAGTATTCCTGTATTAATTTTATCAAAATCGGTTTGGTACTTTGATTTTTATAACAAAATTACTAGAAAAATGTCATCTAAGTAAACGAATTGTGTGTTTTGAAGTTGATTGTTCCAGTTTTTAACCAACTTCCAAAAATAAGGAGGTTCTCATTTAGACGGTATGTTTTTGTATGTTTGTTACGCGGGTAGGTACTCCACCAAATATGAATTGTTTTGACGTCTTTTTTGGTAGTGTTTACCTCTGAGGTCCCATATAAATTTTCTCAAAATCGGTTCAGTACTTTGGATTTTATAACAAAATAACTGGAAAAATATCATCTAAGAACACGAAATTGCGTATTTTGAAGTTGGTTGCAACTTGCATCAGTTATGTCATAACTAAAGATCTAATGACTAACAAATCTCTGAATAATGTTTTAACATTTTTACAACTTAATAATAAAACACATTGATTTAGTAAATAAATAAAACACATTGATTTAGTAATTGAATCAAACACATTGATTTAGTAATTAAATAAAACACATTGATTTAGTAATTAAATCAAACACATTGATTTAGTAATTAAATCAAACACATCCATTTAGTAATTAAATAAAACACATTGATTTAGTAATTAAATAAAACACATTGATTTCGTAATTAAATCAAACACAATGATTTAGTAATTAAATCAAACACATAGTATTTTTGTAATGTATAGTAATTAAATTTCTAATTTATTTACTGATACCATAGTTCCAAATTTTTTTACTATAAACTTTTTCATAAATTTACTTTATTTCTATATTAAACTTCCATATCAGTAACGATTTAACCGAAAAACGTCTCTCAACCTTGATCACTGCTCAAAATATTCCATTTACGGAATACAGTCGCAGAAATGAGAAAGAGAATTTGGGACAGTAATTATGTAAATAACGTTTTTCGGTAAGTGCGTACTTGTTTCACCTAGACCAAACCAATAATTTTCCGTCTACACCTCACTGGTACGTAACGACAGCTACGGAAATGAGAAAGATAATTTGGGACAGTAATAAAGTAAATAATGTTTTTCTGGAAGTCCGTACTTGTTTCACCTAGAGTCTAGACCAAACCAATAATTTTCCGTCTACAATGGCAATACCGATTCCCGAATAGCATCGTGTATATTTCAAGTGCAGATAATGTACACTGTAGTGTACAGTGGAGGCCAACAAACTTGCTCGCTGTGTAACGGTGCCACTGTACATGCTATTGCACCCTAGTGTCATAGGCTAAGAGCTATCGGTCTTGATGATTAGGGTATAACGTTATTTTGTTATTTAAGAAAATGGATAGATAGATAAACTCTTTATTGTACACCATTAAAAAAAGTGAATTGGTATCTCCTAGGCAGACGAGCTAGATCTTCGACCTCATCATCGCTTCCCATCAGGTGAGATTGTGGTCAAACGCAGGCCTAGTTTGTCGTAAAAAAATTAAGACGTTGCAATTGAAATGCATTTAAAAAAATCTAATAATAAGTATATAAAATGGTATGATAAAAGTAAATAAAAACCAACTTTATTATTACGGCCATGATAATCAAACGATATAAGCATTATAAGCTTAGTTAGTTTGTATGCCTCCGTTCGATTTTACCACCTCCCCGTCTGCCTTTCTGTTCTATCAACTATCAGCATTATTAGTTATAGTTATTTTACATAATTTTGATTTGAAGTTAGCGTGAATGC
Source organism: Lycia hirtaria (assembly GCA_947563715.1). Classification (NCBI taxonomy): domain Eukaryota; kingdom Metazoa; phylum Arthropoda; class Insecta; order Lepidoptera; family Geometridae; genus Lycia; species Lycia hirtaria. The sequence goes on along the minus strand of OX387382.1, from coordinate 40,421,354 downwards.
TTTCTATATTCAGAGAGCATTAATAAAATAATAATTATTTATTTATTAACTTTGGCGTACCTCAATGGAATGGACAAAAAATACACAAAAAAATAATATACTTGACCGCTGTCTCTTAAAACTCCATGAAGGATAAAGCTTGGATTTCATATCCAGTTTTTGTGGTCGTTATGCCAAACAATAGGATAGCGATTTTAAAATTTCACTGCTTTCGTATCGTGGAAAAATAACAGTTTTCTAAGAACAGAACAAAAGGCTAATGTTTTGTAGCTATATTAAGGTAAGTATTAACTTTATTTATCGAAAAGAGTAAAATAAATTATAAATATTGGTGGACATTTTACATAACACAAGTAAATGGTGTACTTATATTTTTATTAGAATATATGATGAAATTAAAAGGAAAACTATCACAGCTAAGTAGGCTTTACAAGTTATCGAGTTAGGTATAGTCGATCAACTTAAAACAATTACTTAGACAAGCCAAAAAATAATAAATGTATTTTTCATTTAAATTAACTCTTAGGTCCGTAGTATCAAACAGAAGATCCTGTTTTAAGGTCACATAAATTATGATATGTAACTACTATACTTTGCGCGGCATGACACGCACTTGGCCATTTATTTAAATATCTCTATGATGAAATAAAAATATTTGAGTTCAAACATCTACCCTAATTTCTTAGTAGATTTCTTCCAAATGCCAAAGGAGGCACCTTTTTCCGCGGCAGTTAAACTCTATTTCAGTGTGCGCGAAAAAAGAAATTGACAGAGTACTTATCTTTTTATGCGAAGTAGTATGTTGTAGGCGTCCCAATATAAAACATTTTAATGGAAACAAGAGATGGAACAAATTAAGTTCAGCGCAAAGAAATAACAAGATTCGTAATAAGCTACTTACAAGTTTTGTTTGTACACATTTCTAACTTAAGAATTTTGTCGAAAATAGCCTACGCTGCCTACGTCCTAAAGTTAGATCCTACTTCTTCTTGACTGTTCTCAATTCGTTGTTCATTTTTAGGGTTTCGTACCCAAAGGGTAAAACGGGACCCTATTACTAAGACTCCGCTGTCTGTCTGTCCGTCCGCGTGTCACCAGGCTGTATCTCATGAACCGTGATAGTTAGACAGTTGAAATTTTCACATAATTATGATGTAATTCTGTTGCCGCCATAACAACAAATGTGTACTAAAAACACAATAAAATAAATATTTAAGGGGCTCCCATACAACAAAAGTGTTTTTTTTTTGCTCGATATTGATAACGGCAACAGGTAGATGCTTGAAATATTCACAGAATATTTAGATATATTATTTAGATATATATACTTTAAAAATAAATAATTAAATTAAAATAAAATTAATATTTAAGAGAGGCAGAGGGCTACAAAAAACGTGTTTTTTTTTTGCCGTTTTTATATACGGAACCCTTCGTGCGAGAGTCCGACTCGCACTTGACCGGTTTTTACGTTATGTTCTAATAATACCTATTCTGTGATCCAAAATACATTTTCTTGAATCTTATTTGCCTGAATTTGTTTAGATAGAAATTATTCCAGATTACACTTGACACGTCAAGCCAAGTCGGAGGCCTTTCGGCGGCTTAATAACTCTGACAATAGGGCTGGCCACTTAGTCTATACGAACTTACATACTTTTTTTTACTTGACAGGAGCTTCTGATTACATTAGTTTGTTAGCCAAATATTGTATTTGCCCAAGCAATTATTGGGGCAGATTTGTTAGGTTTCTTTTTTATTATATCCAAAAACTTTGTTTACAATGTTTCAGTATTTAAATACATATATTAATTATGAGGTTAGTTTAATAAGGTTTATGTTTATAATACACCTTCTTATTACAAAAAGTCTGTTATCAGATGCGTTGTCAAATGAGCAGCTGATTTTCCCGACCATGGCCATTCATCACTTTGGGCTTTAATAAACGCTGTGATTGGTTGATTCGATGAATTCTCATTGACTGCCTGTTGTCTTCAAATGGTCATGCGTTCCTGGAAATCGCACACTGTCTGGATTTTTTAATTATCCGGAAGTCTTCTCGTTCACAAAACCAAAAATGTTACAGTTGACAATATCTATTACCGTCAGATTAACTTACAGCCGATTTATTGCTCTTTCTACGAATCAAATGCGTGTCAAATCGTATACCACAAATTGTTCTCTATATTTTATATCTTTCTCGTGGTCCAGCACTGCGGCTAGCGCGTGCCGAGCTGCCTAACTGGGGCGCTAACAAGAGCATTTCATTAATTTTTTATTGATACGAAAACTTTGCCCTCTGGCGTTATAAAGCGCTATGCAGATAAACGGTAACGGGGACGATATTAACCTTTAGAATTTCTTTTAACGCAAAAATATATTACAAAAGTAAGTTTTATTAACATCTGGAACAAATAATATGCAGTGGAAAATTGGTAGAAAAGAAATATAATTTCTTATACTTGAAAATGACTCACAGAATTTTGTACCTAATAGACCGAATAAAGTTTTTAGGAAAAATACAAAAAAGTTCCTAAGAGATTTGAAAACTGGAGAAAAATTAAACGTCTATAGGCTAAACTTGAAATCTTATTTTTTCAACGAAGTCAAATTCTTTATACAAGTCGAAATCATCGGTCACACTACCAGTTGGCAGTGTACCCAGTCCTGGATTTGTCAATAGGCCGTATAGGCCGCGGCCTAGGGGCGGCAGATTGAACTATCGATTTTCAAGATCAGTAGGGGCGGCAAAAAATTTATAGCCTACTGGCGGCAAAAGTGTAAATCCGCCACTGAGTGTACCCAGTATGCTACTGCATTGCCACGTTGAATGGCAATACTTACGGTTATCGGTATCGGTTCACACGAGGTTAAAATATGAAATTGTTAAATTATAACAAAATACAGGAAATAGATGCGAAATGAGCCTGCATATATATAGAAGAATATTTTTACTAAGAGAATATAGAGAAAGTAGGTTCAGCTATTAGCAAGCTGGGTGTGAAATTAATATCGTGCGTCTAGATTACCATTCCGCAAGTGTTTTGGCAGCTTCCCAACTGGAATACCGTGTTTGTAATAGTAACGGGCCGTGTACTTAGGATAGCATTACGGGATACTACATTGTCTCATGAAATATTAGTGGCTTGCGAGCGATAGACCTCGCGGGCACAATAATAACTACTAAAGATATAGTCATGTTTAAGTAAGTTCAATGTATACTATTGATAAAGGCAACAGGTAGACGCTTGAAATATTCACAGAATATTGAGTTATATTTTTATTCATTTAAAAAATAAATAATAAAATTAATATTTAAGGAAGGCTTCCATACAACAAACGTGTTTTTTTGCCGTTTTTATAGATAATGGTACGGAACCCTTCGTGCGTGAGTCAGACTCGCACTTGGCCGATTTTTACTTTTATTTTTTATGATATTAGTAAGGCTATATACAAGCTATTAGAAGGAGGGTATTTGTTCTAGGCAAATAAATTGAATCATTTAATTTTCATTGTTTGAAGTCTAAGTACATTTCCGCACGAGTAAACAATCAAAATATTGAACAAAGTATTTCCTTTCAAACAGACATAAATAATTAAAATGAAGATGTTATTGACTCACGAATACCTACAGGTCCTTTGATAATTTAACAATTTTATTTGAACTTAAGCGTGGCGTGGGAGTCTCAATTATAAAGTTTTACAGAAATCGGAACAAATCTGAGAATTCTGTTTGATAAAAGTTTCTCTGTAAAATTATTTTGATTGTTTAAGAAATTCGTTAAATCTTATTTGTTACTAAGTTTTTGGGTAGTAACAAAGTAACCAAAGTAAGTTATTATAATGAATTCGCTTCCTGAGCGGATCTTTACCGGTGGATACAGTCTGGGTGTCCTTAAATCGCGAGTGAATCGGTATCTTCTAGGTAAGCTCACTCCATCGTAGACCGCAACATCGCTTAACATCAGGCGAGTTGGCAGGCAAGTGCAAGTGTATCTAGTATGAAAAAATTAAATTAAAATAGTTATGTTTTTTTTTTTTTTTTTTATCAGCCCTGTTTGTACAAACTGTCCCACTGCTGGGAACGGGCCATCTTCTCATTGTGAGAAGGGTTAGGCCATAGTCTGCCACGCTGGCCAAGTGCGGGTTGGCAGACATGTATTATATCATTGCAATAACCTGAAAAACCTACCTAGAGAAAATCAAGGAACAGAAGGTGGGTATATTGCTCGGACAGCAAAGACATTTAAAAAACTATATAATAACAATATATTTATTTATTTATATTTGTAATTATTATGCCGTATATCACGATCTTTAGTTATGAGATTACAACCAATTTACTAAAAATTTATATACCTAACTACAATAAATAAATCATCATCATCATCATCATCTCAGCCACAAGAAGTCCACTGCTGGACATAGGCCTCCTCCATGGATTTCCAAAAAGACCGATTGGTAGCGGCCTGCATCCAGCGTCTTCCCGCCACCTGTATGAGATCGATAAATAAATACCTACAGTAAATTTCTGTCTATGTCCATGGCTACAATAAAAAAAACAATAGTACATTTAAATACTTAACTATGTTTACTGCGCGAATTGGAAATTCTTGTTTGGAAATGACTATCGAATGTTTCTGTCAAACTTTAACAAAGTTTCCGTCAATTATTATCAAAATAAGGTATGTATGCAATCGATGTAGAAAATCAGGTATTTGTTTGCTTAAAGTTCATTGACAGGTTAGAGGACGGTCAATTTCTCGTTAAAATGCATTTCAATATTACCTGTTGGTTAGAAGACGGTTTTCCACCAGCCAGTGGACCCTCCAGTGGTCAAATTATAACTTTCAACAGCTCTAGGGAAGGTGCATTCCTTGCATTTTCTATTTACGGTGCAAGTTATAAGCGGTTTGAGATTATTTAGGATTAATATTTAAGTGCGTTCAGACAAATTTTAATTTAAAAGTTTTAAAATTTTGTAATTTATTTAAAATACACTTACGGAAATAAAACGTCTCTTATCTAATTTAGCTTTGTACTGCAATGTGCAATTTCTAATTGAAAAAAAATTATACTTCTACATAATAAAGTCCTTTTTACTTTACTGCCCAATTAGAAACGTAATGTTTTTCATGTGTGTATGTTATTTTGTTTCTTTATTATCTTTTGTAGCATAAACGGCACAACTCATTGTGATATGCGAGCATTTGTTTATTTTACCTGAACCTTTTAACTTTAAATTATAAAAATAAAGTAGGTTTCACTATTTTTTATTAATAACAATTATTATTATTCTAACATATTGCTCACGAAAAAAAGATAAAATTCACTCATTAAATCATGGCTATTATAACGCGAATCTTTTAATTCTACAAGGGCCGATCAAAGAGATCTCAACATATTTAAGTTTCTTTTATTATACTTCCTAATAATAAAAATCCCAATAACACATATAATAAATTTTCGATGTTTGAACGAATCGCTTTTACCTTACACCGAGTACAGACTGGAACTTTTCCAATAAACGTAACCGACTAGAGGACGAATGTCGCTGCGGTGGCGGCTGCATTGTTGTGCGTCGTCATTGATTAAACCCATCCTGTAACCACTTTTTACCGGTTCGGACCGGTTACCGACCGGTTTGTACCGCTTTTGTCCGACCGAAACTGGTTTTAATCTTTTAATTCTTATGCTTTTGTAGAGTTTAGAATTGGGGTTGGCAGGTATTCTTTGTGATATAGGGGTGGGATGTTTTTTGATATTGTTGAGGTTGACATTATTTATATAAGTTGTGTGGTCTCTTTGAGCGATCTATGAAAAATGTTGTTATTATTTTATATTGTCCAAATTAAGAATCATTAAATATTTTTTTGGTGTATGTATGGGTTTGTGTTGCTCGAAACTACCTAATACAACCTAAATGATTGCTGCATGGCAGATGACATGGCATAAGAAAAGTTTTTAGATTCGTTTTTTTTTTTTTTTTTTTTTTTTTTTTTTTTTATGACAAACTAGGCCTGCGTTTGACCACAATCTCACCTGATGGGAAGCGATGATGAGGTCGAAGATGTAGCACGCCTGCCTAGGAGATACCTATTCACTTTTTTCTTAAACAACCCCGGGTTGTATTTCATAGGGAACACCGACTCTGGAAGAGCATTCCACACCTCTGCCGTTCTCACCAAGAAATTGGATCGGAAACGCTTGGTGCGACTAAACGGAATCTCTACAGTGAGAGGGTGCCTCTTGTATGAGCGTCTGGTGGTTACATTATAGAACGGCGATGGTTTGATCAGGTCATGCAGCTCCTGTGCACACTCGCCATAATGTATTCTGTAGAATACCGACAGGCTGGCCACTTCTCGTCGGTGAGACAAGCTCTGCAGCTTCAAATCAACCAACGAGTCATCATTGATAAGTCTCTTGGCGCGTCTTTCTATTGAATTCAGAGCTTCTAACTGATATTGAGCAGAACCATGCCAAAGATGGGAGCAATACTCCATACACGAACGAACCTGTGCTTGATAAAGTGTAAGAAGCTGTTCCGGAGTAAAGTACCGCCTCACCCTAGACAAAACGCCCAATTTTTTTGCAGCGACTTTTGCTTTCGATTCAATGTACGCACCAAAGTTCATGTTGGCCGAGAGCTGGATACCTAAGAGGTTAAGGTGATCGCCCGTCGGTATTGACACTCCGCGAAAAGTAGGAGACAGCAGAAAAGGACTTTTTTTCGCGGAAAACAGACACGCCTGAGTTTTGGTAGCATTAAAGTTCACCAGATTAGCTTCACCCCATGTGGAGACTGCTTCCAAGGATGAATCAATACGACTTACCATAGCCTCTCTCTGTAATCGGGTGTCTTCACAACTGGCACGCGCACCGGACACGTATCTCTCAACAACAGTGCTATCATCCGCATACCCATAGATTCCGGGCTTGAGCAGATCATTTATGTGTAATAAAAACAATGTTGCTGATAGAACCGACCCTTGAGGTACGCCGGCATTAATAGCCAATAGATCGGATGAGCAGCCGTCGACAACCACTCGAATCGATCGTTCCCTCAGAAAGTCAGATATCCAGTGGCACAGTCCAGCAGGGAGTCCGTATGATGGGAGTTTACTCATAAGACTGTCGTGCCAGACCCGATCAAATGCCTTTGAGATATCAAGTGACACGGCAAGGGCTTCTCCATGCATCTCAAACGCTTCGCTCAATATGTGCGTGAGGTACGCAAGAAGATCTCCAGTAGACCGGTTACGCCGAAAGCCATACTGCCGGTCACTAAAAAGTTCGTTATCTTCAAGGTACGATAGGAGCTTGTTGTTGATGACCCGCTCCATAGTTTTACAGAGTAGAGATGTCATAGAGATGGGCCTGTAATTGGTAGGGTCTGCACGACTGCCCTTTTTTGGAACTGGTTGAACATTTGCGATCTTCCAGATCTTTGGGACTTTACCCACTTTGAGAGAGAGACGGTACAGACGTGTCAGTATCGGAGTCAACTCTGGTGCGCAAGTCTTAAGCACGATTGCTGGTATACCATCCGGACCACTAGCTTTACTCACGTCTAGAGTACGAAGCTCTTTAAGAACCTCCTTTTGTCGAATGCGTAGTTCCGGCATAAATACCCCGCAGTGCGGCAAGCTAGGAGGAGTTTGATCTCTAGTGTCTAGACGAGAATTTTCTGCAAAGTGTGATGCAAAATAAATTTGCTTTGTCTTTAGCAGTATGAGATAGCGATCCATCAGGTTTAAGCAGTGGCGGGAGTGACGGGCGGCAGAAGTTTCCTTCGACCGATTTGGCAAGGGTCCAAAAAGCTTTGCTTCCGGCAGGGTATGAAGCCAATTTTGACCCAATACGACCAACATGGTCGAAGTAAGCTTTCTTCATAACTTTCTTGCATTTCTTAGCAGCAGCATTAAATGCTTGCTTCTTCACCTTAGTATTCGCGGATTTGTGTTTTCGAGCATCAGCCCAGTCCAGATATGCCGCATGTTTTTGTGATTCAGCGCGTGCACAATCGGCTCCGAACCAGGGCTTGGCTTTGCTGGAGATAGGCCTATCAGAAAACGGAATAAAATACTCCATAGCCTGACATATAACGTCGGTCACAGCATTCGCGCAAATAGAAGGGTCTTCCGAAACGAAACATACTTGTCGCCAAGGATATGAGGCAAAAAAGTGCCGCATTTCGTCCCAGTCAGCTGATTTGTATCTCCATATTCGTCTGTGACCTTTGGGACTTTGGTCAGACGGGGAGTTAACAGAGACAGATTTAACCAGGCAGTGGTCAGACTTTCCTAATGGGGATGACACCGACACCGAGTAACGATCTGGTTCTGTCGTCATCAGCAGATCAAGACAATTGGCAGTGTGGTCATCAACATCAGGCACTCGTGTTGGTTCTTGCACTAATTGAGACAAATTATGAGATATTGCAAGTTTATATGTCTCTTTTCCAGCGTGATCAGTTTTTAGGTTTGGGACGAGCCACTCCTTGTGAAGGGCGTTGAAGTCCCCCAGAACGACTAGCTGGGCCGAGGGGTATCGTTGTAAAGCCACATCTGCAGTGTCACTGAGATATTCTGCCAGTAGAGTTGTCTCCTCCTGTGTCACTATGCTATTGGTTGACACAGGTGTAGACTATCTTGTCTACACCTGTGTCAACCAATAGCCAAATCACCGAGAAATTAGGGTGTTCAAGGTTTCGAAGACGCAGACAGCATATATCGTCACGGACGTAAACGCAGATACCTGCGCGAGGAACGAATCTGTGCTCCAGGATATATCCTGGGAAATCCAAGTACGCCGTATCCAAAGGGCATCCTATCTGCGTCTCCGAAATGAAAAACAAGTGAGGTTTTTCGGTCTGAAGATGGTGGTGGACCGGTTGGAGATTGGAGTGTATCCCGCGGATGTTAGTAAGGTGCACTTTGAGCGTGAGGACGTGCATCTGCTGTTTAAACTTGTTTTTCTTGTTGACTTTTTTCATAATTTGTGAATAGGAATGGTGGATGATGATGATCGAGGTGCCGGATAATAGAAACTCGGAGACACGGATACAAACACGCCAAAGGGAGACTTACGCGGAGACTGCGGGGACGCCCGAACCCCCCTGAGACAACCCGTCGGTTCCTCACAACCGATCGCCAATCGGCCCTACGGACTGTCGTTTCTTAGCGTTTTAGGCTAATATTACAGTATCAATCAAATATCATTTTTCTTTGACTGTTATTGGTTGTTAATACAACCACATTTTATATCAAAGATTGGTTAAACCTCGAAAAGTTACTGTGAACTCAGGTAAGTAATCCAATTGCGAGTGCGTCACAAGAAATAAACAAGTATAAAAAACAATCACGTTTCGCGTCGAATCTGTCAGAAGAACTCATCAACCATCCGACACCGTGTCAAAATCGAGTTCATAGAAAAACCGACGACCGTATGGTACAAGGCATGAACGCAGCAGTACCATCTGCCATGTCACTTCTCTAACGGCGTCTTAGGTTATCGCGCTTGTTATTCCTAAGCGAACATTAAACGATTTTGAGAACAAACGTATAAATCTATTTTGAAAGTTATAATGTCTTAGATTTGTTTAACTCCTTTGTAGAAAATTCTACACTTTAAAACTGTAATGAAGTTTCCTTACTAATAATAAATATAATCAATCAAGCAGAAGTCGTATGATATACATACATATGACTTATTATTTGTAAACTTCCGCGCATCTTAGAATGGGCCACATTGTTGTGTGAAATGTCCACAAATATTTATTTACTTTTATTAGACTAGGCATTGTAACTACACGTTGTGGATAGCTCTAACAAAAGCCTTAATTTTCTGTGTTTTTTATTTAAAGAAAAGACTAAATAAAATGTATGTGCACAAGTAATCGTTTAAAAACCAAAAAAAAACGACATCTAAATACGGAATTCATTTACTTGGATGAAATATTTTTTCATTTATTTTGTTATTAAACCAAACTACTGAACCGACTTTGATAAAATTTCTATGGGATCATCTGGGAAGTATTGCTCTTTCCAACAAAAAATATTTTCCAAATCTTTCCAGGTGTCTTCGAGTAATCGGGGAACACACAAAAAAAAAACCTTTTTATAAGTCGATTAAAAAAGAAACGTAAAGTACAGTATACTGTTTTACGAAACCCAGTATGTTGGATATCACATAGCGAAGTCGCAGGTCACGCTTTACCGCGGCACCTCAACGTAGTGTGCAATAGCTCATATACCTACATACGCTTCGCTACAACCCCCCGTAATGTGCGTGTAATACTACATTCACCTTCTATCTAGCTATGTTCATTTCCAAAACAAGAAAGAGACACGTCAACTTATCAACTGATTTGAGTGAAAAATATACTGATTAATTCTGTACACACTAATTCTATAGAATGCGTAACTTAATCCGCTCTCAGCTTACACCTTCCGCCAAGTCCAACCGGTACACTCAGTAGATATACATTACATTTTTTAATTCCCGTCACGCGACACCGGCGCGGCGACCAGCTATGAATATTATTTTCCTTGTTAGCAACACGATACCAATAATCGAGTGGCGGTAATCGAGTACGATATCGATAACGGAAACCTTAGAAACGTTTGAAAAAAGAACGTTAAAATTTTACGCGCGGCGGTGACAGGTGCCTTTCGCTTTATGGAAAGAACTGTCGTAAAAGAGGTTATGTTGGTTTGTTAACAAAATTGTTGTCAGTTTATAAAGGGCACAGTATTCGCCGACTTGTGTGAAGTCACAGTTGCGGCGCAATACCGCCACCGTGACAATTATTCTTTCATACAATAATACAATCTCTATGAACAGTTCAGACATGTTCTTGTTCTTGAATAAAACAAGTTGTAAATGTTCACAAATCACAATAGTCACAATCTAAGTCACGTATACAGTCAATTTATAAGTCGAGTCCTGCTTCAGTAAAGTGGTGGCGACTTTACTAGAAGCTACTATGGAGTTTTGCCGACAACGAAAAATCACACGTTTTACTGCTTAATTTCACTTGCCCACTCACGCACTTTATCGAACACTTAATGAATAAAACACCACCATTTTTATAGCATTAATGTTCAAAATAACACAAGTTTATGAAAATAAAACAAAGCAACAACACGTTATTAAGACATTCCCGCAAAAACTCTCAGTGACTCTCAGTGATTTCATAGGATATGTACGAAAAAAATATTATCACGGTGACGGTACTTATCAGATATTTCAATTGCTTAGGTAGCAAATCATTCGTGTCGCTTGCGCATAAACGGTAAAGAAAAATTGAAGATTACAAGTAATAAGTAAATGGTATAGATTCATATAATTTTAGACCTAGAAAGAAAAATATCACAAAATTTTTAAATTACACACACAAACAATTACACGAGATTTAAATCTAAAAAAGAAGATATAAAATGAAACCAAGTCATTGTATGTCTTCGAAAATGTTACTATGAACGAGTGAGACGAACGATTTGGTACTTAAAAAGCTCTTAGGAAATGCAGTTTTTATGGTCAAGACGCTATGGCCACAGCCGACCACGGCACCAGAAATACACTTTAGTGTACTTGACGACATATTTCTACTTCCTATAGTTTATCTAAGTAGGTACCTATATTAGAGGTGTATGCGCATTTACGTTTATATAACGGTGTTTCTATTGACATTCCAATTCAATATACAGATTGTATTTTGTATTGGTATTTCAAACCCAACCTACCCTACCCGTACCAAAATGAGTGAAAACCGAAGTTCTGAAACACCTATATGTACTGAAAAGTTCCTCCGGGAGGAGAGTAAACTCGCAAATATGGAACCAGGAACAGCATTAAGCAGTTATTAATGCCATTAGTCCAGGTTCGTTTCCGGGACCAGCTTGCGGCGTGTACGTTCGACGAACGGCGAGGAAGTGCGGACGCCGCGGTGTGCTGTTGGGTACCACACTCATCCTGGGGACTTGGGAATTGTACAAGTTTTACGGTATATGAAGCTTTAAAATTATAATAAAACCAAGCTCAGTTCAGGCAAGGTCTGCGTGGGTCAAGTCCAAGAACATATTTAGATCCAAGTCAAGATCCAATTTCAATTAGTGGAGGTCGTGACCGTCGTCTGGGCATTTCCTAGTGCAAAATATCCCCTGGCCATCCACAGGCCATCCATCGCCGCTAGCCTGATGGGCACATTCGGGCGGGGAAGGGGGGATCGCGGAGAATATTTTGACTAAATCTGTGTAAAGGACTTTTCTTTTCTTTGGCTTTTGCAGATGTTATTTGTCGTCTATTTAAAATTATTTATCATATTTGACTGTTTATTGAAAGTAATTTGAGATTATATTAATTGGAGTTATTAAGTATAATAAAAAACGAAATAGCGCAGTTTTTCAAAATGTCTTCCGTGTGATCATATGATAATGGTTTTCCATGCTGCTAATATATTTTTCACTTAAAATTTAACGTTTTTATTCAAAATATCACAAAATTTTGTTACTATATTGTAGATTGAAACAGAGAAAGGTTAGATGAATAAAAAACAGTACTCTGAAGGGGAGAAAGTTGAAGTCCACAGCTAGAGCAGTCGATATTCCTACATTATAGTATCTGTGACCAATCGAGCATTTCTATTTTACGCAGACCGTGACAAATCGCTTATTTTGTTTGAGCACACAAAGCGCTGTGTTTGGCCGTGCGTGAACCACACACCTATTGTCTGAGCAATAAAGGCCCTTTTGTCTTGGCAACTTGATTTATTACAACGTTTCCGTATAAAGCTTTCTAATTGGAAAACAAATGAGGTAAAATTAATTTGGTTAGTTCCGTCGCGGGGCGTTTGAAATGACTTAATTAGGTTTGCGGGAAAAATGGGAGGGAATGCGGGTGTATTTTTTTCTAGGAAAATGTTAATAAAGATTTGATTTAATTTAATGCGGTTACAGTATGCTGAAGTTTTATTTAGAATTTTTTGACCATTTTCTTAATATTATCAACAAACGGTTTTGTTTTTTTTTACAAAATTTATGAACAATTCTTGATAAAGACGGGAGAGAGGTTCTAGTTAATATATGCATATTTGGAACTTAGCACGCGATAAAAACAATTGTAAATACTGCTTATAAAGTTTTTAGAAATTTGATTTTCAGATACCTACCTACCTGAAATATAAGCTCTTAGAAACTTTATATTTATCGTTTTAAAAATAATGAAATCCATCTAATTTTAGGTAAAATACATACCTATGTTCTGTCAACTATTGTCAGACGAGAGCAGCCATAAGTAAAAACGGAACAAAACACTTTAAAACTGACATACAGATCATCATCATCATCTCAGCCATAAGAAGTCCACTGCTGGACATAGGCCTCCCCCATGGATTTCCAAAAATACTGATTGGAAGCGGCTTGCATCCAGCGTCTTCCCGCCACTTGTATAAGGTCATCTGTCCATCTCGTGGCTGGTCTTCCCACACTGCGCTTGGCGGTGCGTGGTCTCCACTCGAGAACTTTTCGGCCCCATCGGCCATCAGTTAAATAATATACATTTCTGCATTCTTATTCAGATTATATCATAATCTTTTATCTTCCCTTATTTGTTTTAATTTAATTTTACTGAAGTATTATTTTGAAAGAGTACCTATGTCTGATATTCTACTTGCTTGTTTTGTACTTACTTTAGCAGAGCTATAATTAAGTGCAAAAATAAAGATAGGAAAAATAGTATACTTAGTATTTGTTTCTGACACCCAATATATTTATTATTTTAAAAACTGTAGTTAGATTAAGATTTTTCCAAACTATACAACAAAATTTGTTCATTAAACTATACAAAATTCCTTAAAAGATATTAGCTAGACTATACCTATATAGTTAGTTAAAAGTATTCAAATTTCAAACAGTTTTTGTGACCCAGCTTGGTTAATTATTGTAAGCATTCACAATGTTTGTGACAGTTTAAGATTATTATATATGTATATATATATATATATATTATATTTTCACGTCAAATTAACTTATCAATAATGCACTTCGTTGCTTACATATCCCGCGAAGTTGCTTGATTTACTAAAAATGGATTAATAGATGATGTATTATTGGTAAACAGAATGACATGATAATATAAAAAATAATTTTAGACTGTCGCAAACATTATAGTCAATTACAAAAAATACCTGAAAAGGACAAAAAACTGTTTGAAATTTGAATTTCCCGCCGCATGTATGACCTAACTACTTATTTGTAGTGCAACAGCACAATAAGAGTCCAAAACAACACTAATCTAAACAGAATATTCTAGTTCCAGATTAAGATAAATAAATTATTTACAGGGACCGTTCCGGAAATTCCGAAATTTTCCGGAAAATACATTTCCACTCCGTAATTCCGGATAACCGGCATTAGCGCAGCTGGAGCCGCCGTTGAATTATTGTCGAACAAATAATTTCGCTTCAATTCCTATTTAGATCCAACATGGAGTATTGCCGAAAATAAAGGTACAATTTTCTCTCAGCTTTCGAATTATATTTGTTTCTGAAATGAAATTAGTTACTTTCAATTTAATTAGCTATTTAGGTGATGACAAATATTTTATCACAGGTCTCTAGATGTTACTGACATACTCTATATAAAGCCGAATGAGGGTCTTGTGCTTGTTGCTCAAGACAAGATAATCAATATAAAAAAAAATACAACAATCTAAGTGTCTTCAAATCGCGAGTGAAAAGGTTTCTTCTAGGCAAGCGCGCTCCATCGTAGACCGTAACTGTCGCTTAACACCAGATGAGTTGACGGTCAAGCGCAAGCCTATCAACGAATAAAATAAAAAAACTTGAAAAAAATTACTGTCACGAAATATATAGAAAAGCTGTTTTTTTATACGTAGAACTTAGATCAAGAGACCACCAACTCGCTTGCTTTTTACCCGCACTCCTCCGTAATTTATAAACTGATTTCATTTTTTTTGTTTGAAAGGATATACTTACAGATTGGCCCCATAGATATTTTAGCAAATCAGTCAATTAGTTTGGTTTTAAAACAAAATTACGCATTGTGTAGTCGGCTTTTCAGTGTTTTAAGCTATAATTATAAGTGATGGTATTTATCGCTATATTTTGGACCACAAAAACAGAGCTCGTCGATCTAAAAATCTACTAACTCAATATTTGAAAATTATATGATTGTAACTGTCAGGAAACAAAGACGGTAAGAGTTCCACACCCGTGCGAACAGGAATTCCTACAGTACCTACGAGTATTAAACTATTAACTTAACCTTATTTTTTAACCGACTTCGAAAAAGGAGGAGGTTATAAATCGTACCGTATATTTTTTTTATGTATGTACACGAATTACTCCGTTATTCGAGAACCAATTTTTGTGTTTCCTGAATTGGCTTATAGAGAAAGCTCCCAAGTTGGTCCCATAATTATTTTATAAACATCACTTTATTACTTTTTGAATAATCTCTAAAAATTAAAATATTTTTATTGTATTCCTGAGTATGTGCGTCAGATTATAGAATCGCAGAGTTCCAACAACACGTTTTTCTTTGCAAGAGTGTCAAACATTAAGGATTATCGTATAAACATCTGCACATTTTCTAATCTTCGAAGACGAGCACGTCAAGAATGCGATTTGTCAATGACAAATCGCATTCTTGACAAAAGAAAAAAAGAGCTAGTGAAGAGAGAGTAAGTTGCGTTTGAAGTCGGTTTTTTAATAGAAAAATTATTGTGCCATGTTAATGTTGTATGTGATAAGTTGGGTATCAACCCAACTTATAGTAGCTTATAGTAGCCTGAAAAAAAAATAACCCAGTTAGCTCAGTCGCGGAATGAATATCATAGGTCCAAACGGATGGTAGTCTCCACAGATCATAAAACAAGGGAGATATGGTGAGTAGGCGCGGCCCGTCGGAACGCATGCGGTGCAAAATGCACTTGATGGACGTTTCTGTATTCAGTCGGTCTGCACGTTGTCGTGTTCTCACATCTCCGTTTTAGTAGATTATTTTAACAAAATGCCTTGTTGTTCCGTAGTTGTTTGCAAAAACTCTAGTCGCAAAGTGAATTATGTCAAAGATGGAATCTCATTTCACACGTAAGTACTGTAATATTTATGTTTTTAGTTTAAATTTAATAAAATATTACAAATGCACAACCTAAGGAACTTTCCAATGCATAAACGTCCATATGGCTATGCTTAAGTGATATGAAATACAAAGTGCAGTTACATTGCTTGTTTAAAATCAGGCATTCAATGAATATACTATTCTTACGCTGCAATGGATAAGCATTCGAGTGATACTTTCACTAACATAGATTATCATGGTGCGCATGCACGTAGCGTCCGTAAAATAGAGATGTACTGTGGGTTTTGTGGTTGTCGATATTTTTAACGTTTCGTATTCAATCTTGTTGTTATTTGTGCGTATATCTAATATATTAAAATATTATTATTTTGTTAAATAATCTCAGCTTTCCAAAGGATTCAATAACAAAAGAACAATGGATTAATGCTTGGATGGTTTATATGTAATATATAATAATGGATTATAAACATATTATTTGTTTTTATAAGAATATACATTGTTTTTTAACTAAGGGCATCTAAACATATTATCTTATTTTTTGTATTCATTTTAAAACCAGTTATTATGATATGTCTTCTCAAAAAGAGAAAGCGGCGTAGCATAGCTGTGGGGTATTGTGGAGTTTTCGTACATTTTATTGTGTTTAATACTTTTGTAGAACGCAAGCTTAAAATTAAGAAATCGTTCAAAATTTATAAACGGCCTCCTAAGTCAAATTTATGTAGGTTTTATATACAGATGACTCAAAATGAGCTGCATATAAGTTTTCTCGCGTGGTCTACTGTTCGTAGAACTAGTCGTTTATTTAAGTTGCATAGGTTATTTTTATCTAGTAGTATTTGTATATTATTTAAGTTATTTAGGTTGTTTTAGTTTAGTTTTATTTACGTTTATTCATACAATTAAATATTTAATACCTAAGTTTAAAAACTAAAAACAGAAGGTTGTGTATTTATAACAAAATAAGAAAAACGTTTAGAATTTTTTGACGCTAATATATTATCCAAGGATGACTGGAAGTATAATATTGAGCTTTGTTTAACCTCAAGTGAAGCTGATTCAAGCACAAACTAATCACTATTAAAAAAATGCAAATTAATTTAGAAATATAGTTATTTAAAATAATGTATTAATTTTATTTGACAGTTGTTTATACCATGCATAATAATGATGAGCCAATTTCATCGAATTTTATCTATCGATCAGTAGTTTACATCTCTATTTGTCTAAGTGTTTGTATTCTGAGCTCATAGCTACACGTCGATGCACCGCCTTGTTTTTGTATGTGTGCAATTAACTGACCAATTGACTTTCAACAACATTTTTAGTGTGCGAGACAATCGGGGAGATGTTTGCTATACTTACAGTTTTTGTGTTTGTGTTAGTTAAATGGGTGGGGGAAGCACGGCGACACCGGGTTTTCAAACATTATAGTGAACAAGGCATATCTCCCTTGTTTTATGATCTGTGGTAGTCTCACTTCTCTTTACCGGCTTCCAAAAGGAAGGGAGTTCTCAGTTCGACTGGATTTTTTTTGTATGTTTTTTCAGCGATTACTCCGTCAATTATGAATTATTATTAATGATTCTTTTTATATGGTAGGTGGTCAGAGGTGGTCTCATATACCTTTTATCAAAATCGGTTCAGTACTTTGGTTTTCAAATCATTTCACATAGTGTTTCGTAGCATCCCAAATACAGGGAATCCTAGTGTTGAGATATAAATATGAATTGTTTTTTGTTTCTTATTTACTAAAATTTGTTTTTATCCAACTCTGATGTAACCTAATTTGGTATACACTCATCATCATCATCAGCTCATTTGATATTCGTCCACTGCTGCACGTAGGCTTCTCTAATGCTGGGGCTTCAGTAGCGGGCTACGGCGAATATTCATATTAACGCGATGAGTGTGGGCGGGTAGATCGTTGCAACGCGTAGTATTCGGGCGAAGACGACGTATTATCGGGGCACTGTCGATAAACTGGCGCGCAACGCGACACGAATCTTAGTCCGCCTAATGTAGACAAGAACATCGCTTATGCCCGTACACGATGTTTTTAGCGCGCCAACGCGACACGAATCTTTGCCCACTAATGTAGCCCCAGCATTACCACTCGGCACGATCTTCTGCTTTACGCATCCATTTGCTACCAGCCGCCTTATACAGCTGGTTGGTTTGGTATACACTAATAATACCATAAACTGTGACTCATAAACTTTCCGTAATATCCCAAATATATATTTACACAAAAGTAATGAAAGGATTGATTCCATCCCCCTCCTACCCCCACCCCCGGAGACAATTACCTGCCACTTTGGTGATTGATACGACAGCAAGGGTTGGAGGGTGGTGTCTTTATACTTGGACGGTTGATACTTTTCTTGTTTGTCCGTATAGCATGGTGACTCTAAGGCTGACCACTTGTCTATAATAGAGTTGACTGTCCATGTATCGTATTATTAAATAGTGAAAATGTTCAGTAGCTAATAAACTAGGTTTAATGTATAGTACATTAAAATTAAAAGTAATACAGAACAGAGTACTTGCATAGTATTCAATTGAAACCTAAAAACTATAAGCTGGATATCTTCAAGTCTAGAGTGAATAATTATAGTTTAAGCAACTGAAAAAAACCGAATTCAAAATATGCAATTCGTTTACATGGATGACATGTTTTTACGACTAGCCGACTTTATTCGAACGAGTGTTACGTAACCAAGCGTGACTGTTCAGTCTCATTCAATACTTAAAAATTGTAAATTTAATATAAAGTGCTATTTCGCGCATAAAGAATTTTCCACTTCAATAAACCAAGAATTGGACAAATAGATAGCGCATTTCTGATAAGCTTCTCGACAGCTGGTTACTCTCTCAGGCCGATATAATTTACCGTGTTATTGAGCTACGCCACGAATGCTACGAGTGCTACGCGCTCCGGAGCTACGAGCTACGAGTACTACGGCGGGCTATGTTCTTGTTGACAGGTTGAAATTTAGGGGAAGGAAATGGGACGAACTTGTTGGCGGACAAAAAGTAAGAAAGTAATGGTTAATATCTATTTTTGCGTTTACTCTCCAGAATTGTTTTTGAGCTAAACAGGCGTGACTGTTCTGCGAATTTATGTACTTTTTCCTTTTTCTGTTTTTGTTTCCTGATCTAAATATTAGGTATGTCTTTAGAAACTGAACTTTAAAGTATTTTAAGGCAACATCAACATTCCCTCAATGTTTGGCCGTTACAGGAAACCAAACAACAAAACAAAAACATGAAACAAAACAAAACATTTGGGATGTGAAACAAAATGTATTAAATGTATGCGGAAGCGATGAAAGCAACAAAATATACTATAATTGAATAGATAGGCATATGGAGTATATAATTAACACGTATAGAAGTAACGTAGTGTGTAGTACCTATACGCACACGCATACACAGGGGAGTCAAGAGTAGTAATGTCGTGATGTCATGAAAGAGCGTCATGCCATATCCTTCATATGTGCTATTTCTTTCAATACATACGAATTGGTTTTACTGGTCTGGCAGTACGTATTTCATACCAAACATATTTTTATTACTTACTACTTTTAGGTATTAATTTTCAGGCATCACTATTCTCATCTAAATTGAAAGGTATATTTGGTGTCGGCCGGATTTGTTCCGGTTAGTTCTGGCCGTTCGGAAACAAGCGGACAGCGCCGGCGCGTTCCGGTATATCCGGGATTACGACGGCTACACCGTTTGCGACTTCAAATATCCGGATCCGAATCAAGTACGAATTATGTTACATTTTTAGGGTTCCGTACCTCAAAAGGGAAAAATGCAACCCTTATAGGATCACTTTGTTGTCCATCTGTCCACCGAGACTCGCCCACTGAGGGTTCCGACTTCCGTACGAACTAGTAGATAAAAAGGGAAAATTTATATATACTTATATATATATTTTTTTATTTAAATATACATTTATTCATATTATCATAACAAAATTGTCATATAAATAATAATCATTTACAAAAAATAAAATTGTCAATAACATAAGTAAAAAAAAAAACACACACACAACTTGCCTAACATATTAAAGCCACTGGCCCCACGCCAGTTCCTCGTCTTCTTCCTTCATTAATCAAAAAATATACATCGTAATAATATTTAAAAACCTGTTTTAGCTTGTGCTAATAAAGCTCTTTCATATGACACCCCACATGATACGGTTAAAGCATTTTAAAATTTGGATCCTGCTTCCTTGCTTAGAGACCCTATTTTTGTGATTAAATTAAAAATGTACAGTTTTTGTATTTTTTCATTATGTGTATGTATATGTGTCATTATATATTCATTTCATTATTTTATGTGTACTGTAGGACATATGAATGCTTCTTGCCAAATTTCACAGTTATAGGTCAACGGGAAGTGCCCCATAATTTTTGATTCCCTTGCGAGTGTCGAAATATGGGGTTTTTGCGACTTAATCGGCTGTAACTTTTTTTAAAGAAAACTGAGCAGTTTGATTTTCTCTCTGCAGCAAGAGAGGATCTGTGTATATGGTTTAATTTCAATTTTTTTTTTTATTCAACTCCATACCTTCTGTTCCCGAGATACAGGTTTTAATAGACGGACGGACAGACGGAAAAACGGTCAACAAAGTGATCCTATAAGGGTTCCGTTTTTTCCTTTTTTAGGTACGGAATCCTAAAAATGGTGTAAGTCAAGGAAACTGTATAATAAACTAGTCACGATGTAAGATTTTTTAGGTTATGTATCTTGTTAATTTATTTTGTTAACTAAATAAACTGTTATGTTTTAATCCCCGACTAAAAAGAGGGGTGTTATAAGTTTGATATGTGTATCTGTGTACCTATGTATATATGTGCGTCTGTCTGTGGTGGATGGATCGATTTTAATCTAGTTTTTTTTTTGTTTGAAAAAGGATTACATCGAAAGTGGTCTTAGCTATGTTTCATCGGCTCAGCCGTTTTTTTCTTCGGTGGTTTGTGAGTTTTCTTAAGTTATACATGTGGTAGACTATTTTCATATGATTTAGATTGGTGGTCAATCGTTGATCCATGAAAAAAAAGCAACGGGTTGCACTCCGGGAGTGCCGGCAGAAGTGAAAACTAAAAAATAAAATAGCAAAAAGACTGACTCGTTAAGGATTTGAACTTCCGCCCTCCGATTGACAAATTTAAATTTATATCGGTGCTCTAACCTATTGAGCTAACGAGTCTTACGTGCATGTGTCGAAAATAAGCATTCGGCGAAACGACGTCATGCTAGAAGGACAAACTTGTACATACAATAATGAACTTTAAATGCAGAACTTTAGATTAGGTTTCTGACTGTCCGTCTTACGATCTGACGATCTGACGTGAGTTTAACATTTTTTACCTATCCAAAAAATGCATAACGTCGCTAAAGAAGTCTTCACTTCAAAAAAGTATCCTATCAACAAAAAAATATATATATTAAATATATATAAATATTTTATATATTTATTATTATATATAATTAAATTTATCACTAATTAATCTTCAAAATAACGTCATCGACATTGCAAAATTACGAAGTTTATATGAACTTAAATATGTGTAATGCACTTATTTGACGATTTAGTGACTACTCTTTCGGAAAAGGAAAAAAAATAGTTTTCAGATAATATTTCTCCACAAAAATTGGCGGCAGTTACACGTTTTCCCCATTTAGGAGTTGGTTTGGCTAATGGAATACCGATGCAAACATACACGGAAAATACTGATTTATAGGGAAAATTCTGCGAGCTGGTAATACTTGTGTAGACAATTTGTCGAATGTCTATCTGCTTCGGTCAAAAACTGTGCTAAAAGGTGTGACTGCGCACGAAGGTGGGTCATGTTTTTCGCGTTAGACTGCCAATTCGCCTGACGTAACACAATTTGCGATCTACGATGGAGCATTTTATCCGACCCAAAAAGAGGGGTGTTACAAGTTTGACGTGTGTTACACATTACACACGTCATATACACATATCTGTATATCTGTGTGTCTGTCTGTGGCATCGTAGCTCTCAAATGGATTGACCGATTTTGATTTAGATTTATTTTTTAATTGAAGGGGATTTCATCGAAAGTGTTCTTAGCTATATATCATCAAAATCGGTTGAACCGTTTTTTTGTCGTTTTTTTTTTACCTTTCGTGGAACTACTTATAATTACTGTAAATTTTCAGTTTCCTGTATTTTTCGAGTGTGTGTATATTTGTATATATCTGTAATAATGTATATGTGGTAAAATTTTTGATATATAATATATATATATATATATATATATTTATAAGATAAAGTTAAGACCTACAATAGATATACACATTAGATAAAAACATACAGCAAAACAATGTAAAATTTAAAAATATATTTGGATAGATTGATATATATGTAATAGAAATAAGTTTAGCCCTTCAATCCTTGAATTAATATCAGGGAAAACTAGATCGCTATAAAAAAAAATTATGTGTGTGTATGTTTCTACATAATTATATGATCGCATAAAGCCTAAGCGGCTTGATTTGATTTTTAATGAAACAAGTGATTTTACTACAATTATTCTAAAGAATGCGCATTTATAATCTTTTACAGCGATTTTACGCATACTTTCTCACAAAAAAATATACACTCAACAGCGTATCAAGCGTAACAAAATCGTAAGTTAGACCGCAAAACTGTTTTTTTGCAGTCGAGTATGTTTTCTTATACTTGTTCCCTTTGATAAAATTCCACTCATCATATACCAATCATAAGTACATATTTGTTATAAGATATATCTGTATATAACCATAACACAGGGTGCTCCGACCAGGCTGCCATGTCACCCGCCACGGTCCCTTTGTCCCGAATTCCGGCCTTCCTGCAACATCTCCAACAATGCATGTCGCAGTCAAAGTGTTCCGGTTGGGCGTCCCCCACAATGCCTACCTGAAGCCTATTTATTTGCATGTGTAACTTTTGGGGGTCTTTTGTCGGGCCTTCGCCGGATGTAACGTGACTTTGGCATGCTTTGTTAAACTCAAGATACGTACTATAAGAATGTGCCGGATATTCCGGCAGTCATTTGAGAGCCAGTGACCTGATTTTCAGGCGAAAACTAATTGGGCGATGGAAGGACAGCTTATAAGGTCTTCGGAGTTTTGACGGGAACATGGAACAATACCGGTGAGTGCGATTTTGACTAGCTCACAAAAGCTTTCGTACTCTCATAGAAGGAAATGTTAAATTTTAATATAAAAAAACCGGCCAAGTGCGAGTCAGACTCGCGCACGAAGGGTTCCGTACAATTTATCAATAAAAACGGCAAAAAATCACGTTTGTTGTATGGGAGCCCTCCCTAAATATTAATTTTATTTAAATTTAATTATTTATTTTTAAGCGTCTACCTGTTGCCGTTATCAATATCGAGCAAAAACTAGCAAAAAAATCACGTTTGTTGTATGGGAGCCCCCTTAAATATTTATTTTATTCTGTTTTTTAGTATTTGTTGTTACTTATAGCGGCAACAGACGGACGGACGGACGGACGGACAGACAGCGAAGTCTCAGTAATAGGGCCCCGTTTTTACCCTTTGGGTACGGAACCCTCAAATGTCATTACAGAAATATAAAAAAAATATTTAAAATATCAAGTTAATATAATACAAATATATGTTCAATAATGCAGTCAAATTATCCTTATTCTTCTGATCAAAGCTTGGCTAACTTGCTCGCTTTGGAGAAGCGCTTATGAAAAGGATAAATTATGACTCTTTTCTCGACTAAATTACTATCATAATATTATGTACCAGATTTTAAGTTTAGTATAGTAGGTATACGTCAAAAGTGAATTCTATTGACGCATGCGACGCACGGTCAATCGTGAGGCGTCGATACAGCCGATAACAACTAATAGAGTTTGGGATTAAATAGCGGCGAACTATATACTATCATAAAGCGTTTAGTATCGCTCGGGTGGTTTAAATGTCAACTCGATACCTTCACGCGTTCCCGAGATACAGGTCTTGACAGCCCGACGGACGGACGGACGGACAACAAAGTGATCCTATAAGGGTTCCGTTTTTTCCTATTGAGGTACGGAACCCTAAAAATGCTTATGCGATCTAACACGATTATTCCTGTTGTCCCCTAGAGGATACCTAGTCATTATAAAGTTTCAGTCATGCCTCATAAAAGTGTGGAGACTGGTGTCACCCACCACACTTTAACCTATCAATAAGCGGTATTTCACTGTTAAGAGTTCAATTCAATTCAATTCATTTATTCTTACAATAAAAACAGTACAATATGATCGAGTTGCTAACCGTCAAACTGGGTGAATTTAATCACCCGTATCTTGACTGATTAGAAATTTCATTTTTTTTATTTTTTAAAGATACAACTTAAGTACATGTCATAATTTAGTTCAGTTAAAATTAACCAGAAATTAGAATGAAGAATTTGCATTTACATATTTCATAATTTAAAGTTGGTATACAAGAATTAAATAATCAAGTCAAACTGTTAATACTAAATACAATTTAAAGTATTATAATGTAAAGTTGGTATACAAGAATTAAATAATCAAGGTTAAATGGTTAATACTAAATACAATTTAAAGTATTATAATGTAAAGTTGGTATACAAGAATTAAATAATCAAGTCAAATGGTTAATACTAAATACAATTTAAAGTATTATAATGTAAAGTTGGTATACAAGAATTAAATAATCAAGTCAAATGGTTAATACTAAATACAATTTAAAGTATTATAATGTAAAGTTGGTATACAAGAATTAAATAATCAAGTCAAATGGTTAATACTAAATACAATTTAAAGTATTATAATGTAAAGTTGGTATACAAGAATTAAATAATCAAGTCAAATGGTTAATACTAAATACAATTTAAAGTATTATAATGTAAAGTTGGTATACAAGAATTAAATAATCAAGTCAAATGGTTAATTCTAAATACAATTTAAAGTATTATAATGTAAAGTTGGTATACAAGAATTAAATAATCAAGTCAAATGGTTAATACTAAATACAATTTAAAGTATTATAATGTAAAGTTGGTATACAAGAATTAAATAATCAAGTCAAATGGTTAATACTAAATACAATTTAAATAGTGGTATTCAAAGAGTAGTTCGTGGTGGCTTATACAAATAGGACTTTAATCATTTTGTTTGATATTTAAAAGTATTGTAGTTTATACAAATTGTAGAATGTTGTATAATTATGTAGTTTGTTTTTACTTACTACAAATAAGTGAACCACAGTGTTAATTTTCTTACGCAATATAGATCTACGTTTGACCACCAACTCGCCTGATGTTAAGCAACGGTGTGGCCGAGGATGGAGCTCGTCGATCTAGATGATATTTATTCACTCTATCCTTGAAAATACCAAGATTTTAGTTCTCAGGAAACAGAGATGACGGCAAAGAATTCCATTCCTGTGCAGTACGCATCAAAAGGAACTGTGGACTGCTGAAAACCTACCTGAAGTTAATAAAAGGTGCTTGTTGTAAATAGTCTATATGTATCAATAAATAGGTATTCAAAAAACATGGGGGTGTGCGTACGCCATTTTTAAATTCAGTGATCCGTTTGCGAAATATTAAGCTTTGAAGTGATAATTTTTGTTTGAGTCACGTGTACGGACCGGCTAAACGGTTGACTATGGAGATATGAAAAATTCCATGCTACTAAATATATGATGAAATTAAATGGAAAATTATCACGGCTAAGTAGGCTTTACAAGTTAACGAGTTATAGTCGATCAACTTAAAATAATTACTTAGATAAGTCAAAAATAAATATTTCATATCAATGCTAGGCTATGCTAGGTTAACTAATATGTTCGTGGTATCAAACAAGAGACCATGTTTTAAGGTCACATAAATTATAATATGTAACTACGGAAACCTACATTGCGCATAGCACGACACGCACTTGGAAAAATACATATATGGCTAACTTAGCAACAGCAACGACAATTCAACTTAATACAAAAACAGCTACCTTTTTTCGCGATCACAGATTCAGTCAAACGATGAAAGACATTATCGATGAATACAATGACCCCCTAAAATATTTCCATTATTAATACACCCAATACGGTTATTTTTACCCGACTGCGCACGAAGGAGGGTTATTAATAGAAGCAGTAGGTACGTTGGCGAACAATCAATGCGGCATCCGAGTTCTGCGAAGTTCATTAATAAAACGTTAATTAACTCCACATTAAGCAAGTCAGAGTGGATTAACTCTCTCCCCGGAACAAATTAATGGGGATTATTCAAGATTATAGGGAGTTACGCGGATAAGAAAGGATTTCTCGTCTGAATCTCGCTGGAATCTTTCTCAGGGAGTGAGTCTGTCATATATCACACAATGGCTTTTGGTATGTACATAATATGTAGTTATATTTGTTGTTGGACTTACTTTGAAGCGATAATATCTGTCAAATCTGTCAATGCTACTTTTTAAGGTTCTGTACCCAAAGGGTAAAACGGGACCCTATTACTAAGACACCGCTATCTGTCTGTCTGTCCGTCTGTCACCAGGCTGTATCTCATGAACCGTGATAGTTAGATAGTTGAAATTATCACAGATGATGCGTTTCTGTTGCCGCTATAACAACAAATACAAAAAAACAGAATAAAATAAATGTTTAAGGGGGCTCCCATACAACAAACGTGATTTTTTTGCCGTTTTTATAGTTAATGGTACGGAACACTTCGTGCGCGAGTCCGACTCGCACTTGGCCGGTTTTTTAAGAGAGTGGCACAAAGTTGAAGCGATTTTTAAGATATCACTTTTTAAAATTGGTCCATTTCAACTTTTGTCTCTTTTAATTGCAGAAAAATCAAGGTAAAAACGAAGGCAAGCCAACTTTATGAGGTAAAAGTAAGGCCTCAGTAGTATTTTTCTGCAACACCACTAGAAAGAGTCAGTTCCTATATCAAGAACCTTTATTAACCTCAGGTAGGTTTACTGAAATACCAATCTCAGCTTGCAATTTCAGCAGTCCACATTCTTGATGCGTACTGCGCAGGAACGCAATTCTTTGCTGCCATCTGTTTTCTGAGAACTACAATTTTGGAATTTTCAAGGCTAGTGTGAATAGATATCTTCTAGATCGACGAACTCCATCCTCGGCCACACCGTTCGCAATCAGGCGAGTTGGTGGTCAATCGTAGATCTATATTTCTTAAAAAAATTAACACTGTGGTTTACTTTATTGTATTAAGTAAAAATAAACTGCATAATTTTACAACATTTTATATTATTGTATTAATGTATGATAGATAGGCCAGATGTATGACCACAGCTCAGCATGTGAGTGAGCTATTTCTAGTTGGCAACCATTTCAGAACCGATAATTATTTTTAACGAACCCATTCTAGTCAAAACAAACAGACTTGACAATATTTTAAATATACTGACTAACAAAATAAACTGCGCCTGACACATCAAAGGGAGTTAGTTTAAATATAACTTTTACTTTTGTTTAATTTTACTCTTCATAATATTCTATAATTAAAATAGTAGGATATATATATATATTTCTTTAGTAGCAAAAAAAACACAAACATACACTTGAGTTGACTTGTTTTGGCCACACTAACAAAGTATAAAGCTAATAGCATTTTCGACAATATCTTAGAAATAATTGATTTTGCAATATTCTTTTCAAATAAGCTGTATTCGATCGTTATCGCAGTAGAATAAAAAATCGCAGTAGAAAAAGCAATAAAAATACATATACAGCTCTCTTTTTATTCTCTGTCAGTTTCAAAGACCCTTCTCATTGACCACACGGTGTAATATCCTTTTCTAAAAGAAAACTATTAAAACAAAATCCGCTTTAGGGCTCTAACAACATAATCAATTCTGTAGAGCCCTTCAAGGCTACAAGTGTTTCGAGCGATTTGGACATCTGTTAGCCTGGTATTTTACATAATAATCATTTAACTTTCAAATGGAACTCAACTCTATGTAATAGATATAAGGTTCATAGAAATGCAAAGATATGTCGGCAGTTTTAAGTGATTTTATAATTATGATTTTCTTTTTATTTGAATTTGAACTTTAGATACTCAGTAATAAGGGTTTGAAAGGTGCAAGTGAAAAGAGGTAGTGTTTTGAAAATTATGCTCACCACATGGTAGTGTTCCATAGTGAATTATTAAGATACGATTTAAGGTACGCCCGCTGAGGATTGAAATGAGTATTAACTTTTTTTTTTCTTTAAGCATAATTGAAACTTTTCGGAATTAAAAATAATAAGAGTTGTTTTCGTAGTATGTACCTACTTGAAATGAAGTTGAGTGTAAATTTTTCATGAGAAAGTATGTGTAAAGATGGTGGAAAATTTGTTTAAAAGAACATTATTTACTATAATTTTTGTAAAATCCCTTATTTATCACGGAATGCTACGTAAAAGTATTTTTTTTGTTTATACACTAATAATAAACAAACAAACAAACACAAAAAAGAACTTAGTTTTTTTTTGTGTTTTTTATTATTAATACAAAAACATAGCCTACACTAGTGAAAACTAGTTAATGCTGAGTTGGAAGCGGCTTGTGACAAACACTACTGTTGTTTTTGTTTATTTTATGTGTTTAATATATGTTGTGATTGTTTTGTCACAAACAAAAATAATTCATACATCAAAATAGATCTATTTAAGCTGTAGGAGGTAATATAAAATATATATACACATAAGGTACATATATAAACATGATCCTTGAAAAACATACCTTTCTTCTTGCACAGTCGGTTAAACAGATAATAATTGGATGTAACTTTTATTAGACAAGATGTAACCACCTACAAAATAGATCACAAATAAGATCGTATAATCCTGGAGAAGAGAAATCCCCTCTTTTGTGAAAAGTACGATTTGTTGTGACTTCCGATGTGTGCTTGTACAGAGTAAGACGCTTTTTTTCTTAGATAAGTAGGTACTTATTTATTAATAAATAGTAGCAACAAACATTTTTCTATGTACGACTATTCGTAAATAGTTTGTTTACTTTTGTCTCGACAACTTCGTTACCGTTTTTGCTCATTATTTAGTAATTTTGCTTAGAATTGAGTACTTACTATACCATATCAGTGTTTCTATTATTCCAAATATTATCAAAATCGGTCAGTAAAGGGCACCCTAGCAAACTTCCCTTCTTTATGGGGGAAATACCCCCTTAATCAAAATTCCCCGACGACAATACATTCTATTAATTAAGGATAGTAGGCGAAACGAACATCACTTTTCCAATTTTAAAATCTTTCTCTATAAATTATTTTTATATTTTTCAATTAGTATTTTTTGTGAAACTTGGTATAATAAGTACTGGCGAACAGAGCACTTTCCACTTTTTGAAATTTCGTTTTTTTTAGGGTTCCGTACCCAAGGGGTAAAAACGGGACCCTATTACTGAGACTCCGCTGTCTGTCCATTCGTCCGTCCGTCCGTCCGTCCGTCTGTCACCAGGCTGTATCTTATGAACCGTGATAGTTAGACAGTTGAAATTTTCACAAATGATGTATTTCTGTTGCTGCTATAATAACAAATACTAAAAAATAGAATAAAATAAATATTTAAGGGGGCTCTCATACAACAAACGTGATTTTTTTGCTCGTTTTTGCTCGATATTAATAACGGCAACAGGTAGACGCTTGAAATATTCACAGAATATTTAGTTATATTATTCACTTTAAAAATAAATAATTAAATTAAAATAAAATGAATATTTAAGGGGGGCTCCCATACAACAAACGTGATTTTTTAGATAATGGTACGGAACCGTTCGTGCGCAATGCCGACTCGCACTTGACCGTTTTTTTTTGTTTCGTGTTGCCTCCACAGAGACTATTCATCATCATCATCATATCAGCCTGGGTTTCCAAAAAGACCGATTGGAAGCGGCTTGCATCCAGCGTCTTACCGCCACCTCTTATATAAAGTCATTTGACCACTTTGTGATATCCTACGCTAGGCTTGCCGGTAAATTATGTTTTGTATGTTTTATTTAATATTTTATTTATTAATATATTAGGCACTCATTGTAAATTAGAGGAAATCTTGGACTTAGCATGCTATGGATGTGGTCGATCCCATGATCTAATAATATATATACAAATCTGCCAAGATTTAACTTATTAGTGTTAAGTAACAAGACACATTTCTAAAAACCATCATGGAGGGCAAGATTGGGAAGGGAAAAGGATCGGTAAGATCGAAAATAATGTTTTTAGATCAAATAAAGGAAAAAGAAAATGCCATGCACAGTACCGGCAGACATGGAAATTACTCCACAGACAAGAGCCAAGCTCCTAAATGTTGACTAAATGAAAACAATTTTACAAAAGAAAAAATATATAGACAAAATAAATAGTTCAATATAAAAAAAAAATATACAAAAGATTTGCAAAAATTTATTAAAAGAAAATTCCATCAAGGTTTTCAATATGTTTCCTCTCCCAGTTTTCTTATCTTCTGTTTTCCCAGTAGTGTGAGCTCGCATCGGGTGCATGGGGGAAAATGCAATTAATTTCAGCACAATGGGCTGCAGCCCCTAGCTATTGGCAATAGGAATGGTGTGTCTTAATTCCTGTAACCTACACAATATTCAATTTTTTTCTTTTTTTCGGAAGTAATATGGCATCTTAAGACACTGTTTTGGTGCATTGTTTTATTAGCGACTTTAAAAAGAAGGAGGTTTACAGTTTGCTGTATTTTTTGTTTCGTTTGTGATTGTTATTATTTGATTTATCGTTTTTTTTTTTTCATATTAATTTTTTTATTTATTAATATTATTTATTTTATTTTTTATTTATTATTTTTTTATTATGCCTAATCATAAGCATAAAAAATCGACTTATTTCAACAAAAGGTATGTAAGAGTTGTTTTTATTTTAATTTAATTACATATTTCAACGATTTGAATTTGAAAAGAAAACGCAAAAGCGACATCGTTTTATGGTGAAAATTCCAGAGACTCGAACGAAGCGCTGTAGCTCGACTTTAGTTGTGCGTACCGCCAAGATGTGAAAACACGCTTCCTGAATAGGTCTGTCCGAATATGTAGAATCTGGGTGTCTTCAAATCGAGAGTGAATAGGGTTCTTCTAGGCAAGCGCGCTCCATTGTAGACCGCAACAGTCGCATCAGCCGAGTTAACGGTCAAGCGCAAGCTCATTTTCGAATAAAAATAAATAAAAATTACTGCGGGACGTAGCTTGTAATACATTCTAATTATTACAATGACCCCTTAAAGTATTTTCACCGTTCATTGTCACAATCTACATGGATTACCTACGTACCTACATACACTAAAAACAACATCTACAAGCTTCTTACCATAAGTAACACTTCCTTCATCTTAAAGCTGCGACCCTAAGCTTTAACCTCCGTAAGCACATTCAATAACACTACTCGGGGCCAAATCCGGGCCGGTCCGGAAGCGGCCCGGCCTTTTACAATTAAAACGGGCCATTATCAGGCTGGCCCGTAATCCGGCCCGTTTAAGTAAGCGCCCAGGTGACCGGCCCGACCTTTTGTTCTCCATTTTAAATGCAAATTTTGGTGATGGCGATTTTGAGGTAAGAATTTGTAACGTTTTTATCCAGTTGCTAAAGACCCAATTTTTTTCTTCAAATTTTATATTATAGCTGCTTCTATGTATATAATTAATCACCTTTTACACTTTTCCTATAGGTCTCGTCACGTAAAAAGATCGCTGGTTTGTTCGCGCTTACGAACAAACCAGCGTTCTTTTTACATGACGGGAACAGTTTACTATACTCTGTTTTATTCGTACATCTTGATTATTGACACACATTAGTAGATCCCAGTGACACTAGATGGCGCTAGTTGTTCCTTTACGAAATAAACTAAACGAGTATTTTTGGGTACTTCGGCGTTTCGCACCGCAAGTGGTTCGAACCGCGGTGCGAATCACCCAAGAGCTCTTTTTGAATAGGTCATTCTTTAGAATGCGAATGAATTGGTTTCTTCTAGGTAATAACGCTCAATCAACACAGGTCACACCACAGACCACACTGTGTGGTCTGTGGGTCACACACTCTGTCCACCTTGTGGACAGACGACCTCATACAAGTGGCAGGAAAACTGGATTATATCTGGGAGGCTTAGCATGCTTGCCATGGCGGCCAGCAGTGGACCTTTTGTAGTTGAAATGAAGATGATGATAAAGGAATCTCTATCGTGGGTGGCAACTCTATAACATCGCAAGCCCTTTAAGTATAAAAACAGTTAATTACCTAATTGTATTTTTTCATGAAAAATCTATGTCTAATTTTAAATAAAAACTACGGGTCACTCACGTCTGTTTTGAGGCGAAAAATCCGACTACAGTTTCGACTAAAACTAATGTATTTTTTATTTAAAATATGTGAAAACCACGTTATTTTCAATGTCTTATTATTTACAAGCAACATTTGACGCAAGCTTATTTATAAACAGTAGGTATATATAGGTAGGTAGTTCTAAATGTCGTTTGTCCGTAAAGCTCCCGAACTCACAGCGTTACCTCAGTGGCTATAACACTTATCTCTGTTGAATTAAATTTAGTGCCATTACTGCCAACTTCAATTTGTATTTAATTAAAAAGATTGTCTCCCTCGATTGTGTTAAATAGTTTCTTTTGCTTGCGCAATTTAGATAATTCTGAACCTTTTTGTTGGAACCTAAAATACATTATTTATAAAAATAATTATTGAATCAGGCGTTAATTTGCGGAAATTCATGTTCAAAAACTTAAATCTAACTTGTATATCTAGTTTGTGTCTGCTTCGAGGTCTTCAAACTGGTACTCTTGCCTAATTCGAAGTTCAAGCTGGTGCTCTTTCCTACTTCGAAGTCTTCAAGCTGGTACTTTTGTCGACACGTGTTTCACCTCTTCACGAAGAATCATCTGGACTACTTGACTCTTCAAAGCATTTTTCTCGCGCAAGAGTCAAGAAGTTCTGAAGATGCCTCGTAAAGAGGTGAAACACGTGTCGACATGAAGACTTCGAAGTAGGAAAGAGTACCAGCTTGAAGATATCGAAGCGGAAACACACTAGATTTATACTTAAGTTAGATTTCAGTTTTGTGTACATTCTTTATCTTTAAAGAAAATCGTAATAAATTAATTACCTATGTTGAATGTAAAATTTGTGTAAATATGAAGTTTTAGTGAAATGTTGAGAAATAAAGTATATTTGTGTTATTTTATGCTGTTTTTATTTTTGTTATGTTATAAATATGCTTAAGAAAAGGCAGCCTTACCGAAAAACGTTACTTAACTTTAAGCATTGCACATTTTTTTAATGTAGAAATAGGTTTGCGCTTGAACGCCAACTCGCCTGATGTTAAGCGACATTGCGGTCTACGATGGACAACGGTTTTGTCAACTTCTCGCTGACACGTAATGACACTTGCGGAAAGAAGACAGAGAATTTAAGGCGATGGATAAAGTTAAGTAGCGGGTAGAACGTTAGTGTTAAGAATGGTAGTCGAGCATTACAGTATCAATATTTTTTGTATTCTGCTAAGGGCAGAATACAAAAAATAATAAAATACAATAACTACAAATTAGTGCTCTAAAATATTAAACCAATAACAGATATTTTATGTAACGTCGCACCTTTTTACGGGAGAGCTGGGTGGCTGTTACACATCTGGGAAAAATAACGTATTCTACTTTTCCGATCAGTTCAGAGTATGAGGCGTAGCAAAGAGACATGCACTCACGTACCTGGGTCTGCTCCGGCTCCGATGATATTTCCACCATCAATCTCGTCTAGTTGGGCTTAGTTTGCACACTAACTAACACTCGTAAAGGTTTGGTAGATTGTCCTGAACCCGCGGGTTATGATTTGGTGTTGCTTCGATAATATTTACGAAACATTCTCGATAACAAACGGTTTTCGATACTTGTACCACGGCGGTGATCGTCAAGATGACAGCGTTGACATCCAACTGAGCCCTTCGCTCCCATTGGACGAATACGGAGTGCATGACAGCCGCTGTCAACTGTATTTGCTAAGCCACACATACTCCGATGTAGATACGTTTTTAAAATATACCGGACGGTACAGATATCATTTATTATTTAACTAAAGGTAACACGTATGGATCATCACGTACTAAAAATATAACCTTACAAATCCTGCAATATTCCAGATACTTACCCACTCTTTTGTTCGATAAAGTAATAACAATAAACTAACAGATCGAAACAAAAGAAAAACGTCTCACCAACATGTTGCAAAGTTAAAGTGGTAATTAACATTTAAAATTCGAATGAACTTGGTGTTACTATCAGTTCTCGACAGTAACTTTTAGTGCGTTCGATTATTAGGAGGAATGGACAAGAAACTTCAATCAATTCAAAATTTACAGATATTATAAGAAATAATATCTAAAAATAAAACAAAATAATTATGTCTTTTTTTTTTTTATCAGCCCTGTTTGTACAAACTGTCCCACTGCTGGGAACGGGCCATCTTCTCATTGTGAGAAGGGTTAGGCCATAGTCTGCCACGCTGGCCAAGTGCGGGTTGGTAGACTTCACACATCTTCAAGATCATTGAGAACTCTCAGACATGTAGGTTTCCTCACGATGTTTTCCTTCACCGTTAATTATGTCTACTTGTTACCTATTCACAACTAAACGGCGGAATGGGTCGTAATAAAATTATTTGTAAGTTGGATAATAACTTGGCAAATGACAGGCCTAAACAGCATCGTCATTTTTCATCCCTTCGCGGGTGAATCCGCGGGACACAGCTATTCTAACTAACTTTAGTGTAATAAAGAAAATATTTGTGAAAATGTGATGTGACCTTTCTGATTGTCACCTTCATTAAATGAACAAACCATAGTGAAATTAGGGGTAGAGCTAATTGATACCTTGAAAATTGACAAAGAATACATTTCATTACCATCAAAATAGCGTAGTAAGTAAATTGCTTTCATTTGTCAGACGAGTTAAGTGTTGTGAGCTTCCAACGCAGTCATCGTGAGCAAACGTCAACCAGACAACGATCCTAACGTCATAAATGTATGTGTATGTATACAGACGTTACTTTATGTGTGTCACTGATTAGCGCGCCGTTGTATGGAATATCCGAAGTGTGCTATAACATAGCCCATTGTGCAATAAATTACATTATCGAGAGAAATAAGTAGCCCCCCAGTATTTATTCAGTCGATTATGCGTGCAAAGGTGGGTTTTAATTTAGAAAACACTGCACCAGGCTCCAGCTAAAGCCGCACGCACACTCACGATTATGTTGTAATATTTTGCACGCAAATTGAATGATTGCGATATTAATTCGAGTTACGATACTTGTTGTTTATGGCTTGTCTATTTGCTGGCTTGATCTGTTAAGTTGTTTCCGATGTGGGTGATTAAGATAAAGCGTTGTGTATTGTTGGTGTTTCAAATGTGTTGCGGATTTGACAGGTTTCTGATTTTAATTGATGTTTATTATATTTTGAGCATTGGATCTTATATCTTATATAAAAATAAATTTCGATATATCACGCACGCTTTACATAATTGAAGATTATTTATTATAGTTTGACCGAACATCATTAACATCATCAACCTATAATATCCACTTAATTTTACAACAGTATTTTAGTCGTAGCACTGAAGAGTATAAACTTTCACCTCTGTCCTTTGCTAAAGCTAAAGGTAGTTACAAAAAAATACGTTAGGAATCTTGTCTACTCATAAATATTTGTCAAAAATTCTGCTTTTGATTGAAATAAGGTTTCTTAAAATATACTTGATTTTTTTATTCAATGAATGGGTTTTGATACATAAAAATAAATAGAACAAATTTATTTCTGTGAATCATTTGTTATATTCACAGAAATTGAAGCCTTATTACATAAGCTTATAACTTATTGTTGAGATTCCTTACGTGCAATTTTCTTTCGTAAGCATAATTAATTTACTAAAATTATATGTTTAGAAATTATAGATAAGCGCAAATTATAAATATTAATATATTTTTCTATGAAACTCAGCGTCAGCAAACCAAAATTCTTCCGTTTTTTTTTCGGATAACACACACGCACAAAAAAAAACTAGACAGGAACACTTGTGCACGGCACATCCGTAAGTGACGTCATTTGCCAGGGTCCAACGAAAAACAGAGCTACGCGTCGTTTGCTAAGATTAAAGAAAATATAATTCTAGTTAGATTATCTTTTGCTACAAATAAATTACAATCTATAAGCTACTATCCAGAGGCAACAACTTCCAATTAAATCAATTCCAAATAAATGAAGATGTCAAAACTATTCCCAACACAATTTCCCACATAAATCCCCGCTGTCACCGCTAACTGCGCGTGTGTACGCCCCTGTACTGGGTATCGTTTGATCGAGTTATGCATTATTAATGAACATCGACGTGTAATTACAGGGCGCGCACAGATTTATCGCGCGACTTGTCCGACACGGTTCCGAGAAGTTGAGAGTGTGCGGGGGGCCTTAAGATGTACATTTTAATAATTACTAAAACTCAACGAATGAAAAACTAATATTCAAGCCGCATGAAGCCAATACATACATATATGCATAACACATAAATAACATACAAACATAAAACGTAACCCTCTTTCTTGCACAGTCGGGTAATAAATAAACACGCAAACCCCCACAAGCTTAGCGCACCATAAAAATGCGATCCAAATAATCCTAACTTAAGAAACGTTAAAACATATCTGCTTAATCCCGTCGGATACCTCCAATTAAATTTAATGATTTTAACGATGACAGGGAATTAAATCGAGATGAAATCACCATTTTAATAACTTTAACGCGTCTCCAGTGCCGAGAGCAAATATTTGATTTGCAAATAATGATTATCTCCGTATTTTGGTTGACATGTGCTTAAGTTGTAAAGTTATGGGATGTTTTGATTGTGGTACTTAAATATTTAGTATAATATCGAAGATGTAAATGTATGGTATTATTGTGGAATGTCTTTTTAGGGTCCGTTCGAGTGCGGCTTAGCTCTGAGAGATTAGTTTGCGAATATTAAACTTAGTAATTTTTGTTAGACACAAGTGAAGCCGGCTAAATGGTTGGTGATGCGAAATGTGCAAAAATTCATTGTCATACACACGTCAAACTTATAGCTTTTTGGGTCGGGAGTTAAAAATACGGCCACTTACTCGTATGTCTTATATTTAGACACTCGTAAATAAATCAGGTGATATCTCATTTGAACTAGAAATACGAAATTTTGCAAATAGCATGTAATTGTAGTAAAAAAACAAAAAAAATAGAAAATATTGAATTGTGACCAGTTTTCCATAGGCGATGATTACGATTATAATTAAGCAATTTGTCTGTAGCAACACCATCTATATAAAACATTTCCAATTTTTCAATCTCCATTTTTTGTGCCCGGAAGACAAAAACTTCAACGAAACCTAAGAATGAGTTACAAGAAAAAAGACAGGAAACGAAACACCTTTATAAGAGCCAAGACAAAAGTTATGGATGTACTTACGAAGATAGACCATTTAAGAGCTACAGGCAAACTTAAAATACCTTGTTGTTTCGAACAAAACGTCGAAACTAAGGTAAACGTCCCAATAATCGAACGATTTTGAACTTTGCTGACTTTGTTGCTCTACCACACTGAAACTAGTTAAAATACGAAAATGAAATTTCAATTGCTAGATAGGGTATACATCCTAGTTTATCTCAAAATAAGTTGTTTAGGATACATTTGAGGTTTAATAGTAATTAATAAACAAATAGTAAAAAAGGACCCTAAAGTACTAATGCTCGAACGATTTGCCCTAGAAATCGGAATGTTGTCCCAAAAGTCGAACGCCTTACAAATATGAACTGTATCTGCTTGAATTTAGAGTTTAAAATCCCGTCATTACTCAAAAAAAATTTAGGCATAGCTGAAAAAATCATGCGTAAACTATGAATAAAATAGTATTTCAGTTCAAAGTGCGTAAAGAACTTCACGTGAAAGAAAAATACATTTTGATAATTATCGAAATAATATAAATCACATACAACTTAAAAACGAACAGCATTTACTTTTTTTTTTTTTTTTTTTTTTTTTTTTTTTTTTTTTTTTTTAACAATTTTTAAATATATTACAGAAAACAAATAAAATAAAAACTTACTCAAAAAGTCCACTGGTAGTGGGAAAAGTGGCAAGAATACTGGCAGCATTGCCACGTTGGATGGCAATGCTTACTTTTTGAGCAAAGTAGGAGCCAGCATTCTGGTCACTTGTCACCTCTACCAAGCGTTTGGCTATTTCCTTGTATAAGCTCTGAGCGGCTG
Organism: Lycia hirtaria; assembly: GCA_947563715.1. Classification (NCBI taxonomy): domain Eukaryota; kingdom Metazoa; phylum Arthropoda; class Insecta; order Lepidoptera; family Geometridae; genus Lycia; species Lycia hirtaria. The sequence goes on along the minus strand of OX387382.1, from coordinate 40,382,897 downwards.
GACCCCATGAACCTAATGTTTCGACCCCAAACGGCACAAACATGTACATCCGGTCTAAAAATGCATATTTGCGCCGTTTGAGGTTTTCTGCTTTTGTTGCGGCAGCACCAGCTTGTTTGCTAGTCTCTGAAAGATGGGACGGCGCCAGTGTGTCAACACAAGTAGCATCCCAGACTATCGGCTGACCCATCTTCCAAGGGATAAGTGTCATTCCATCGGGCCTCTTGCCGTCGTCTCACATAAGACCGTTGGGCTCTAAGACTGAAGGGACGCCGGCACTGACAAAGGCCCGACGGATGACATCATTCAAACTGGCGTGCCGCGGTATGCGCCCAGCGCTCTTACTGCACGATAGGGCATGCTGGCCCAGCCGATCCGCCATGTCACCACATGAGCAGCGGTGTGGTACTTGGCAAGGGGCGCCTAAACGGAGGGATACGGCTACACGGAAAGTATTGCTGTCCAAAAGATTGCCAATGTTTTTAGATGGTAACGCTTGCAGCCAAAGCCCCGATTCCCATCGAGCAACAGCAAGAAGACGAGCACGCTCTGTGATAGAACTTGATGAATTTAATTGCTTTTGATATTCCAGTTCACAGAGCGGCCCGTCCCACTGCCTCTGAGAAGCGGGTATTTTGGGCAAGGATTGGGCTGGACAAGCTATTTTCCAGCGTTCTACAGCCTCAGCGAGATAACTAATTTTGAAATTCTGAATAGAAGGCGATAGAATAGCACTCACTAATTTTTCAGTACTGAAGGCTGATGATATAAAAGCTGGCAATGAAACACTAGAAATTTTACGAATACCGATACCTCCAAACCGCACAGGTAACGTAGCCTGGTTCCAAGAGCAATCTCCAAAAGATATATTTAAAATTGTGGTGAGTGTATCCTTTAGGATGTTATCAAGCTGTCGTAAAGCTGAAGAATGATTCCAAAGCTGACAACATCTAAGAGAATACATAAATTTTGGAACAAAAAGGCAATATCTAATAATATAATAGGCCATATGAGTGTTAATTTTTTGGAGGCGGTCCGAAACTGATTGAAAATTTTGAATTTTGTCATCAACAAAATCTTGAATTGATTCATCTAGAACCGGTGACCCTAAAAGACGAAGAGAACTGTTTTCTAATACTTTAATGTTTGGAGCTATTTTTTCGAAAAGGCCAATTGTCTCATGTTTTGGAATCGAAGAAAAATTTGGAATAAAAACTTCACATTTTGAAAAGTTTAAGGTCAGGCCTATTGAACTAAATTCAGAAATTAAAAATTGTAGGTCTTTTAGAACAGTATTAACATCGCCTCCCAGAGTCCCATCATCTAGGTACCATACATTAAATTTTGATTCTAATTTTTTAATGATTGGGTGAATTACTAAGCTGAAAATAGCTGGTCCAAGAGGATCACCTTGCTGGCACCCTACTTCTGAAGATAACACGTTACTTTTGTACATTAATTTTGATGGTTTGCCATAACATTGCCAAATGAAATTAAATATAGAAGGAATTTTGTCTTTAACTTGAGTCAGAAGAGAATTTCTATCAACAGAATTAAAAGCATTTTTGATATCTACCTTTAGCACCACTTCACCTCCTTGATGCCCTAAAAAAGTACGTAAAGCGTGTACCGCCGCCTCACAACCACCGCGTGAACCAAAACCCAACTGGAATGGTTGAAATTCCTCACGGAGCGGTTCTTTTATGTGGTTGACACAAATCTTAGCTGTGAGACGACGATAAACTGTGCCGACAGCAATTGGCCTTAGTCCACCATCTTTTTTAAGCAAGGCGCACAAATTTGCTCCATATAATATTTCTGTTATTTGTTCAGTAACTTTACCGGCTAACATTATATTCACTAGAGAAGTAAGCTCTTTAAGTAAGGAGTCACCGATCTCACCACAACCCGCACTTGTTAGATCTTTCAAGTGCTGGGGAGTAAGAGAGTCGAGACCCCCCGCTGAACCACTGGGAAAAGAAGAAATAGCATTAATTATGTCTTGGACAGATGCTGTGAGAACATCTTCCCCAGGAAAACCAGCCGATAAAGGATGAACTAGGTCGGCTGCTGCTGGTGGATGCTTTTCTTTGAGTGCCAGCAAAGTCTCTGGTGTATTTGGTGCTAATGTATCACTGGAAAATAAAAGCCTAGCTGCACCTTTGATATCCCCTTCACTATTCAGCATTTACTAATTTTGCAGTCTTTGCAAGAGAGGCCCGTGACCAGCAACGGGCAGATTTAGGGCCATAATTATTTATTTAATATTTGGTGGATACCTATCCTACCTACAGATCTATTTGGAACATGTTTTGAAAAAATATAGACGAAACTACCTAGTTTCAAAATCAGTTCAATAATAAATTTAGTTTAGTAAATTCTAGTGAAATTAGGATTTTTTGTGATTGTTTTATGGATAATCAACCAATAAAAACAAACTTTACTTTGTTCTTCAAATGATACATTACAATTTATAGATACATCAAAACGTTATTTCACTAGGCAAAACTTCTGCGCAAACAGTATGATAACAAGTCTTACAAAGTACGCACTGTATCACCACCTTTTTGATGGATCAGCCAAGTATCAGCTGGAAGTTTTGGAATCTGTGGACCGGCGAGCTGTGAGGTTAATCGGTGACGATAAACTAGCTGCCAATAAGCTACTTAGTCTCGAGCACCGCCGTAAAGTAGCATGTCTGTCTATTTTCTACAGGATTCATTTTGGGGAATGTGCGCAAAAGCTTCACGACCTAATTCCACTCTCCCCATTTCACTACAAGACTAGCAGAAAGTTGGCGAATTACCACCCATTTCTCGTTAAAATGCCAAAAATCCGTACTCAGCGATATCTATCCACATTCCTGTTGCGTACTGCACAAGAATGGAATTCTTTGCCGCCATCTCTGTTTGCTGCCATCTTAACATCAGGTGAGTTGGTGGTCAATCGTGGATCTATCTTGTATAAAAAAATATAGTCTAATAAAATTAAATCCATTTGTATGGACCAAATCAATGAACCTTGAGGGATTCTTTGAAATTATGAAAGAAAAATACCTAAAAAACATAGATTAACAATAATTTGATACTACTAACTTTGAACTACCTGCACCTGCGGTTTCACCCGCGTAATTATGAAAATCGGTTATAATGATAAGTAGTAGCCTATGTCCATCTTCAGTTTCACAGTTATTTTCACACTGAATTTCATAACGATCAGTTCAGCCATTTCATCTTGTAAAGGTAAAAAATTTCGCTGGTAGTATTATTATGAAATTGTGTTAATGTATTTGAAATTGGTTTCTTGGGCAATTGCCGATTGATTCAAGCATGTTCTAGATGTGCTAGACTATACAACTCTCACCAGACAGTGATCGAATCCACCAAGTGGTGCTGACGATATGGAATATCTGTCGGGATCATTCGTCAGTAAAAGGTCCAAGCAGTTGGCACTGTGGCTGTCAACTTTGGGTACTCTCATAGCTTCCTTGACCAGTTGGGTGAGATTTAATGACATTGGTAGGTTATACGCCTCTCTCTCTGCGTGGTCTGTCTTCTGGTTTGGGAATAGCCACTCCGGTGGTAACTATTAAAACCCCCCAGAAGAACAAGCTGAGTTGTGGGATATCGCCGTTTAACCAGATCTGCCTTCTTACTGAGCTGCTGAAACAGCAGAGTTGTCTCTTCGTTCCCAGTGTGCGAGGGATACACGCCGGCGTAGGGTCTTTTCTAAGCTGGTGTCGACCAAAATCCACAGAATAGATAATCTGGAACTTTCAAGGTCACGGAGACGCCTATAGAAGATGTCATCACGTGCATAGACGCAGATACCAGCGCGTGATTTACCAGACCACCTGTGCTTCAGTACATAGCCTGGGAAAGAGAGATAGGCTGTGTCAGCAGGACACAGCCTATCTCTCTTTTCTGATTCGCGTTTCCGTGACGGATAGCAAGTGCGGGTTCTCAGTCTCAAGATGGTATCGTACTGGTTCGATATTTGCGTGCAGAGCTCAAACTTTTCTTCTTTGTCACTGAGATCTAGTTTTGAGTAAAAACTACAAGCCACAAAAATAAAGAAAAAATACAGAGTAAATTTATACGAAATTAATATAATTGCACTTTTATTTTATAAATTTTGCTCGACTTTGAAAGTATCAAATCAAATCAAAATTAATTTGTTTTAGACTCAGAGACATCTATATATTTTATAGTATAAATTGTATTAAATTCTTATAATATGTCAATTAAATCGAATTAACTATTATCTCATCTACTCGTACTAAGCCAAACAAAAATGTAACTAAACTCAACGTAATAAGACACATAAATGCACCCATCGATGTACGTTCTAACATTCGGAAGATATTTACCACAGGTTTAAGGGAAATTGAAACTAATTTCAAGGCAATAAAGATGTATTACGGACTTAGGTACAAGGAATACCAAAAGCGAAAGTGTGTCCTAGTCTTCGGACGAAAAATATGTATTTTGTTCGAGTATTGGGTCAACTAGAGGTTAAGTGTGTACTAGTAGGCGAACGCACAAATATAACAACCAATCAATTAAAATCTTCTCAATTTATAGGTTATATCGCTAGATAATTTTCTTAAGTATCTTAGTAAACTAACACACTTACCGTATCATTACGCAGAACTGCGAAACAAAATAAACTAAATGACGTGGTGGCAACGAAGTGTAGCAACTAAACTTGTCAACTTTTTAATAGTTTCGGATACCGCACTTTTGTTGTAATGTAGACTGGTCGCCAATAGACCAATTTTTCAGTGTTGCTACTATATTGGTTTAGAATATAACCATAAATTTTTTGCCATTCACAAAATCTTATTAAGTATTAGTAGAAAAGCTTAAAAAACAAAAAACCGCAAAGCGTTCGAGCTCTAGGACATGTTCGAACTTGTGTACATTTACCTTATCTCATAAAACATCTAAAAACTTCAATTAATACATTGTGTTAAGCCGATGCCGTTACCACCCACTCGCAATTAAGTTATTTGAACGGAGAAATTAAGTTAAATTTAATGTAAATGTTTGTTTTTATTCTAATTAATGATAAAATTATAAAGGCAAAGCTTAATTAAGTTAATTAACGATGAACATACTTTTAACTTTAAAAAGTTGGATTTACTTGATTTAATTTATTTCATTCTGTTTATGTAGGTACCTAAGTTAAAAAATCCAAATTTTTCTCTTAAATGAAATGAAACAAATTTTAACGGATTTATCGCGTATATTTTACATAATTTTGAGATAACTGTTGACACTGAGCAACTTCTGCGTGCTTAGAGAACGGATTGCAAAAAAATAGGCGGTAGTAATTAAGTAAGTAATACTTTCATAACAAAAAAGAAAACTGTAAGCGACATCGTTATATGTTTGATATTCCGAAAACACGTACGAAGCGCTTTGGCTCCACTTTCATTGTACGTACCGCCGAACTGTGGAATGCGCTTCCTGAATGGGTCTTTCCGACTGGATATAATCTAGGTGTCTTCAAATCGCGAGTGAATAGGTTTCTTCTAGGCAAGCGCACTCCATCGTAGACCGTAACTGTCGATTAACACCAAGTGAGTTGACGGTCAAGCGCAAGCCTATTTTCGAATAAAAAAAAACTGTAATCTAGTCTCACCTGTGACCACGGACGCTGCAGTGTTCGAAACGTCAGCTCATAAAATTATGTAAAATATACGCGATAAATCCGTTAAATTTGTTTCGTATCAATGAGAAACAATTGAAAAAACCTTAGAAAACATCTCTCTCTTCATAAGATAGCATAAAATTAAAATAAAATAAAATATAAAATTAATTATTGATTGATATTTATTTTCTAATTATGTAATTAATCTTAAATAAGTAATTTGAATTTAATTTCTAATTATCCAACAACTTGATGTCTGTATACCATCAAGGTAGAAACTAGAGAACCCCAATGTAATGACATAACACCATATGTAATCACCTCGTTTCACAGACGAATAAAGTCAATGTTTCAATGTTTCCAAAAAAAAAACTCAGATCAAGAAAATACGGTAATTACGTAAATCTTTTAAACATTCACCAAAAGTCAATACAAATATTACGATATCATTGAACACCGGTGTTTGCTCGTCGTTATCTGCGAAACGAGATGTTTAACGATTGCGTGCTGTTAGCTTGTGTGTTTGTCCTTCAAGGATTTTATGTATATCTGCTAAAAGAGAGGACGAACGTATTTATTGGCTTTTTAATAAATACCGTTATTTATGGGCCATTTCGCAAAAAGCGAAATGAATGTATGTTTTAGTATTTTTGTGAATTATTATTTAAACTTTTTGCTATTTGATCAAAGATTTTTTATTTATCATAAATAGGTCTTAGTAAAATATGGGAATATTTTTAAAATCTTGGTATGCACTTACAATAAACTTGTTCTATGAATTAATTGTTTATACCTAATCTCTATTAGTAGTTTGTGACTAAACTAGATAAGCTATCCTGCTAGAGCTATGTCTGTGTGCTAGGGTCATATTGGAGTATCTAATTGGAGAAAAAAATATGACTGATGCAAAAGCATCAGTCATATTTTTTTCTCTAGGGTTTTTATTTTTTATTAACAAATTTATTCTCCACAGACTCCAGGGTCCGTGCCTTTTATGAACTAATATATGCATTTAACTACTTACTTTTTTTTAATGCAAGAGGAAGTTTTTTTTCCTCTAGGTTGGGCGCTTTCACATATAACGATAACGATATCGAAACGAAATGATTTCTAAAGTTTTCGCGACTGCTACGCGATAAGTAAATCCGTTAAAATTGTTTTATTTCAATGATATTGAGACGATATCGGAGACAGTAAATCTCATATATTTACTAATATACGCTTTCACATTGACCGAAGATTATTACACGGAACATGTGATTTTACTTAGCAGGATTTGTAGGTTTGGCTTGGCATGTGGCAACGCATTGCGTATCGCATCCGATACGATATCCGAATCGTGATGGCGTTGTTATCGTGTCGTTACCAGTATCGTCTAGTGGGAAAGCACCCTTTGTCGTGGGACTTCCGGTGGACAATACATAAACATATTTTTTTTACTTTTTAAAATTTGTAATGTTCGTTTGCATGTGATCGTTACAATGTTTAAACAATTGCAACAAATCTAAACCATGAAAACACAATACATATTGTAATTAAATTAATATCAGTCGATTCACGGAAATTAAGCCCCGACAATAAATCCAATGAACTTCGTTAATTACATTTTTAAAACATTCCCGCCCATAACCGAGTCCATTCGATTTTCATGGCTCTATTATACCGCATGAATTTAAAACAATAAAATTTAATTTATCATCTGTACATACTATATAACATACGTATAATACAGTATAATTTGATAGCTTCCTTTTTATTTACGACGATATTAATGTCTTCGATTACCATAAATTGGTTTTAATTACATGTTGAGATGAATTTATAATACGTCTGTTTTATGTGTGGTTTTTATTATTGTCCGTGGTGAGCATTGGATTGAAATTGTATCGATGTAAATTGTTAATAATGAAAATGTGCTCCAGGCAAAGAATTCGAGGCCCTATTTACATTCTAGATTATAAAAGCCGATCCACACGGTGCGTTGCGTCGGCGTTGCGTCGACGTAGCGCTTTCGCGGCTTCGTTTTACATAATAATAATCACAATGTACACACGGCGCGTTGTGTCGCCGCAACGCACACACGACTGAACTGCAGCCCCCGAGACGAAGCGGGCGGGGGTGTACTCATTGCGACGCCGAAACGGCAGCGCTCAGTTGTTTGTGCGTTGAGGACATACGCAAGCTCATTTCGTTTTTTCAGTCGTGATGTTCCGGCGTCGCCGCTGCGACGATGGAACGTCACGACTACGTTGTAGTAACGCTGCGATGGCGCAGCGCCCGTGTGGCCGTCTATGCGTTAAAATATTTGCGTTGCGACGACGCTATACAACGCAATGCGCCGCGTGGACTGCCTGTAAGACAAATGAGATCAGGGATGGATTTTTGTCGTGAAAACAAAACTTATCACCGCCCCTTTTTTCATTTAAATACAATTTTTCATGTTAATAAGTTTAAAGCTCTCTCTCTGAAACTGTTATTCTGATTCACTCCGTTAATTTCAAGGTCTCGTGCCTTCTTGAATACATCGCTACATGCGGCAAAATATACATAACTTTCTGGTATAACACAAAAAATATCAATTGAAATGTATATCCCGTCGACAATTTACAATGAAGTATTTCTCAAACTCCTATTTCAACTTCGAAAATCATCCATAAAACAACAAATCCGTTCCAATCTAAGTCTCGCCGTGGGCCAACAAAGCAGAAAGTTTTTAAACTCCAATCATTCAACCCCAATGACGGACGGGGTCACAAATCACGGAACCCTTGTCATAATAAAACTCTATCATATCATATAACTTTGGTATTAAAATGTTATCTTTTTCGATTGGGACGGCGGTGACAAGGTGAGGTCTGTTCTGTCGTTAGAATGTAAGTGCGTACGTATAGGAAATTAATAGGTGTAATTTCGGAGACCCAAAGTATGGTTTGATTATTAACCACTTTCAGAGTTGGAATTCCTTAGGATTCCTCATTTTAAATTGAAATTACGGATTATTCACATCTATTTTGAGTCTAAATCTCTGGCTATAGTTTTAACAGCATTTGACTCTCTTTTTTACTTGACTGCGCAATAAAGATGGTACTAATTTTCAGGCACATGTATATTGTATGTATATGGGTATCCATGTTTGCGTTTATACTCATTACTTATTTACCCACCACTCTATTACCCATTACCCATTCCCTTACTTGGAAGACATGACCTATTCTTATGTGCGAAGATTCGTCTTTATTTACTGAGTGTCAACTGTCAATGTACCCTTTTTGGAATAGTATAGATTTATTGTTTACTAAACTAACTAAAACACAAATTAGAAAATGACAAAGGGCTCACATGGTAGTGATACAATAGACGGCCTTGTCGCTAAAAGCGATCTCTTGCCAAGCAACCAGGTAACCCTGGGATAGAGTTATAATAAGAATAGAAATACATGAAAGGATGTGCAAGAAAGAGAAAAAATAAAATAATATAAACTTTGTGGACTAACGTATTCTAAAAAATTACTTGATTCATGTGGTTAACTTAAAGTAATTAATGAATACTCTGTAAAGTCTCTACTAGTTGTCCATCCAATGACGAAACAGCAAGAGACGCGAGCAACCAAACAAACCAGCAGACATTCCCCCGCTCTGTTGGTGGGCACGCTATCAGATGCAATCGAACCATCTTGATTAATTACTGCATGTTGATTACATGGCTATGGTTCAAATCATCTGCTTATCCACAGTTTTATCACAGTTTATCAGATGGACAGAATCTCAACTTTCAATTTCTTTTTAATCATGACACGTCTAGTTATATCTCTTTCAGAACAAAAGATATACATGCCGAAAAAATATTGGGCTGCTTCAAGGGAATTACGATGCTTACGATTCATTTCAATTCAGTTTTATTTTATGTTAAATTTAATTAATGTATTATATAATTAATTAATTATTAATAATACACATAAATTAGATTTAAAATTAAATAAAATTCGCTTTATAGAAACAGATATTAATTTTTCAACCAATTTATTTCATTTCAATTCAATTTTATATTATTTTAATTTAATTTATGTATATTATCAATTGTTGATAATATAAATAAATTAAATTAAAAATTAAATAAACTTTCATTGGAATGAAATAAATTGATAGAAAAAATTATATCTGTTACTTTAAAGCGAACTGTTTATTGAGATTTTATATGTACCTAAGTTGATAATTGTCAGGCGACATGACGGCTACGCGAATTAGAATAGATAACTAATTATAGAGAGTTTACAACCGTCAGGCGACATGACGGATAAGCGAATTGGAATCGACACCTAATTACGAAAAGCTGCCTCTTTCGTATTAAGGTATAAGGTATATATAAGGTATCGGATCTAAAAAGGAAATGACCAGCCAGAACAGATGGTGTCAAAACTGCATGAGTGTGTGTGATCTGCAGGCCGTCTGGTGACATCTGATAGTATATCAGGAAGTGGCTTCCTTTAATATCGGAAGCCAGGACCCTCTTCGGAACTTCAAATTACCTTAGTTAGTAGTACTAATAGCTACTTCAGTTATAGTTTGCGTCAGTGTATTCCTATATAAAATTTCAAATGTACTTGATCTACTGTAAGAGTTTGTCTGCTGTTTCCTTTATCTTCTACAAGATTGAGCATAGTCAAAAAGGGTTCCGAGTGATCGTAAACAGACTCCCTTGTTTATGGGTGGGCTGGATTAAGATAAGAACAAGATAAGATTATGGTTTTTATTAGTTAACTTCCTATTAGATGCTAGACATTGGTTCATATGTGATTTGGTGTTGCGTGCATTTGTGTTAACTTCTTGTAAAGTATTCCCACTCTGGTTTTTTATTATGTAAATAATGTTAACAGCTTGTTGTTGAAAATGTTTAGTGTTCAAAATATATTCTGTGTCTTAAAGCATGATTACTGCATAGAAAATAAATAACAATGGGAATGGTTTGTGAGAATTACCTATATTACATTTTTATCACATGATTCCATTGTTATAAATTATTTTAAGAACCAGTTTTGTTGTTAATTAATTGAGTAATAATTATTAATTTGCAAAATAATTGGTTCATCCAATAATAATCGAACATACAATCTTGAGAGTGGAAATGATGGTCCATCTGCATCAGGAATTGAAGAGTGATTTTGCAGTCTTGTCTTGTAATTGCATGTAACTTATGCTTACTGAATTTTTATTCGCGCCTTGTTTGTTGCGCGGATGTCGTGGTTTGTATTTTTTTTTTATGTTGAACTCAACGCATCTTTCCTATTCGTAGGTTTGCTATTGTATTTGCATAAATGTTTATTTGGTGCGTTACACTGCATAAAAATAAATTTTAGAGACAATATGTTATTTAGGTTTGACGAGGAAGCTTTCCTTACTTTGTCTACGATGGAGCGTGCGTGCCAAAGGAAACCAATTCAACTGCGATTTATTTACACCCAGATTAAAATCTATCTAAGAATGAATCTACCCACGCAGTGTATTTTAATAGTTTCGTATAATATTTTGATTGTTATCTTATCGCTTTAAAATCAAAATATTTCAGATAATTTCGAATACTTGGTTAGAATTATTTGACATCTTGTCGTGTAGTTAATATCAATAAAATTTTATTGTTTTCTTTGTACTTGACATTGTTGACACGAAAGAAAGTAATTATCTCAGAAACAAAGACTTGATTCAATATTGTTCGTATATCGAAGTATACCACACATAAATGTTTTGTTTAGTATAGTAAATCCAAAAAATCCGAACAATGCCTATTGATCCCGAGAATCCGCTGTATGTCCGTCTGTCACCAGACTGTATCTCATGAACCGTGATAGTTAGACAGTTGAAGTTTTCACAGATGATGTATTTCTGTTGCCGCTATAACAACAAACACAAAAAAATAGAAAAAAATATATTTAAAGGGCTCTCATACAATAAACGTGATATTTTTGCTCGATATTGATAACGGCAATAGGTAAACGCTTGAAATATTCACAGAATATTGAGTTATATTATTCACTTTAAAAATAAAAAATTTAAAAAAACTTAATACAACAAACGTGTTTTTTTTTGCCGTTTTTAAAAATAATGGTACGGAACCCTTCGTGCGAGAGTCCGACTCGCACTTGGCCGGTTTTTATAAAACGATAACAGAGAAGCTCTTCCGTAAGTGACATGTAATGAATTTTTTTTAGGTAAATTGTCTCTTTGAACTTGCGTTTAAAACGGTTCCCAAATTCTTCTATTTGTAAGATACTTAACCTTTTCCCTGTAAACCTTTACCTTTTACCTGATGCCTATAAAGTCCGTTTGATGTTTATCTAATGAGTCATTATTCTCATTAGCCTCCAACGAAGGGTTCGGTCCAAATGAAACAATTGTAATACGCGTCATTCCAGGTTCGCCCACTGCTATGTCCAAGCTGTCGTAGTTGGGGTGCAAGTGTTAAGAGTTTGTCGGATTATTTTTTAATCAACTTGCCCCACTGCTGGACATAGGTCTCCCCCGATTATAATATACAAGTTTTTATTCGCGACTTGGTAAGCGCAAGAAAAACTATCCAAACAAGACCAATAATAATAATAGTTTACATTATAACTCTTCTTCATAAAAATCCGTTGCCAAAAAAGACAAAATTCACAATTACATAACTGAAAATTCTATACACTCATTTCCCGCGGATAAGCAAATTGTGGATTGTCTTTGTCAGAAGTTTTCTAGCCGAGCTTCAACAAATTCAAATTCATTTATTGACATACAAACATTTACATTTATGTCACAAAGAAAATAATAATATATATTTAAATAGCTAAATTAATTTAACAAAGTGCGTTTTATAAATGACCTCAACGCGCGCAGCTATCTATCTCGCGTATTATAAACATATATTATAAAATAATTGTTTAGGCATATTAGAAAAGGGAGAAATGAATTTGTTTATTTAGGTAGGAGAAATATTTAGAGTACAATTTTTCTTTGAAATCTTTTAAATTGGTTGAAGAGTAATAAAATATACATACATATTATGTTTTTACTATTCTGGCGCCAGGATAAGTGATATTGTTAGAATTGCACAATTTATTTAATATGTATGTTTATGTGTATGTATGTTTGTAGATTTGTATGTTTGTCCACGCATTACGAAGAAACTAGAAGTTGTATTATTATTTTTTATTGAATAAAGTATATTTCAACTTAGGAGTCACTGTAAGTTTTATCAAAATCGGTTCAGTAGTTTTCTAGATATGGGCTTTTGAACCCATAACCTGGTTCATCGCAACTGCAGAGCAGTGTCTACACCTTATATTTCAATTGTTTGATAGGCAGTGATGACGCCCAGTATTGATTTTCAACGTGTTATTTCTCTCTTTTCAGTTTGAAGTCGGTTTAATTTTTTTTAATTACTTTTATTTAAGTTTAAGTGGGTGGACGATTTGGTCCGATGGTCGTTTGGTCTTAAATTCGTAATGTTATAAATGCTAAACAAATTAATGCAGAATGTTTTAAACGCTCGAATCTCGTGAATTGCACAAAATGGTCACATAAGGTAAGTCACGAGCAGCGAGCGGTCGAGCGACTGAGATATCATCGCTCCCTTTACCATTTGACCCCTCTGGCTCGCTGGTCGGCAGATCACGTTGTCGAGAGGCGCTTTTACTTCATTATTGGACTTCTTACTTTGTACCTACGGATAATTGTATTGAATAATAATTCTAAATTCTAAGTAAATATTATAACGATATATATTAGTTTTATTTATATTCTGTGATCAAGTTCATAACAAATGAAATAAAATTAGGTAAAAGTACTGCCAATTTTTTGTTAGATAGTTGAATTTACTTTGAATACAGATTGTTAGAGATATTTCAGTATTAGTTCTCGGATCACCCTTGCAAGGGTCACGCTCAACTCCTAGAGCGATATGCAAAGTTGGCTTTCGTTCGTTTTTATCTTGTTAAGTATCTTCAACTTGTATGTCTCTTAATTCCAGAAAAAACAAGGCAAAAACAGGCACGAGCCAACTTTGCAGCCTATACGAGTTGAACCCTACTGTTTGTTTAAAATATCCTAGTACTGGGCAGTGTGTATCTGTGAGAAGTTTTGTTCAAGAGTGTTCACCTTTTTGCATGAGAAGATGGTGATCACTGGCCATTACTGATCAATTTGTATTGTCTATAAAACAAGTACCTAATTTGGTTGCTAGCCCACAAAACGTATAGAAGTGACGTCGGCTCTCAGTTGCGACACTTCGGCTAACAAATAGGTAAGTTCCACGCACGCCATCCAATACCGAAATTAATTTATCGTCGAACAAAAACCCGCCTCTAAGTGAAAGGAAATAGTTGGTTCAAGCCCTTTGAAGACCTCAGCGAAGCTGATGAATTGACGCGTATGAGTAGGGCGACCAAGAGTTATAATCATTTGTGACATTAGAAAAAAAAGGATAATGAAAACATTTCGATGTTTTTTCTGATATTATTTTTTCTAATTATTTATCAGGTATCGATAGTTAATCTGAGAGTATTTAAATTGCGGGTGAATTGGTTTCTTCTAGGCAGACCTTTAAAATTCCCATCATTTATCAAAGAGGCAGATCCGGCACAATGCAAAAGTCATTCTAAAATTAAAAAAGTTTAATATTTTTTATTTGAACTATTTATTGGCAGTAAAACCAACTCGTATACAGAGTATGACACTCTTTCATGCCCTCATGCACAAGGGAATCGAGAGCGGTAACGTAGTGGGACTACGTATATTTGACACATTCATTTTTCAAATTTGACACGCATTTTATATTTTTGACAATATTTCCTGTTTCACCTCTACTGGGCTTATCTCTAGAAGTCTAAGATACATCGAAAGATTTTCCCCAGCTTGAGAACTTCGTCGCAGCTTTCATCATCATCATCATCTCAGCCATAAGAAGTCCACTGCTGGACATAGGCCTCCCCTATGGATTTCCAAAAAGACCGATTGGAAGCGGCTTGCATCCAGCGTCTTCCTGCCACTTGTATGAGGTCATCTGCCCATCTCGTGGCTGGTCTTCCTACGCTGCGCTTGCCGGTGCGTGGTCTCCACTCGAGAACCTTTCGGCCCCATCGGCCATCAGTTCTACGCGCTATGTGGCCTGCCCACTGCCACTTCAACTTGCTAATCCTCTGTGCTATATCGGTGACTTTCGTACGACTTCGCAGCTATAGCTAGGATAGCTTCTTTCGGTGACTTCGCAGCTTTGCAGGCCTAATATTATACATTCACAAAGCTAAATAATTATTCAATTTACTAGATATTTTTGAAGTCTAATAAATATGCGCTCGCTATGCTCGTGCAACCAACTTATGTGACTATTAGAGCAAGAACTATGGTTACACTACCACACCCTTTTGTCGCGTCTACCGATGCCCTTTGCGATTGATTAGCCGACATTTCAGGTCCTTTCTGTCGTAAGGCGTCTGCAGGAAGCCTTAGAGTATACCACTGTTTGTGGGGTACCTACTTCCTATATGATAGATTCTTGCTTGTGGAGTGAATAAGGAACCTATCCCGTTCAATACATTTTCAAAGAACTTCGGGGTTGAGGTATACAATACCTAAATAATGTTGACTTAAGGATCGTATAGTGTTGAAATACGCATTTTAAAAGTACTCTTCTTCTTGTGGTAAATTGTTTGACAAGACTTGTAACTCAATTAATAATAAATAAATATTTATTACATAACATACTGTGCAGCGGCCGGACTATTATTATAGATTCTGCCTGTGAAAACAACTTTGCAAATTATTTAGTCGCTAAGTAGCATGATTATACAAGTATGTGTCCCATCACTCAATCATCATCATCATCATCATTTTAGTCTCAAGAAGTCCACTGCTTAACCTCCACGGATTTTCAAAATGGCCAATGGCGTGCGGTCAACAACTAGCATCTTCCTTCCATCTAGCCACTGGTCATCCTACGCTGCCTGCGCTTACTGTCCCCTTGTGAATTTTCATTCTGCGTGCTATGTACTGTTCACTTGCAATTTTTTTCTCTACTACATCCTTCTTTTATTAACTTCTAAGTCAAAATTAAAAAGAGGTGTAATAAGTTTGTAGTCTTATCTTTATGTCTGTCACATAGCTCGCAAATGGGTGAATCATGAACATAAATTGTCATAGACATAATTTTATTTAAAACATAATTTTATTAAATTACTAGAATTTATTATTTATATTATTAACGTGTTTTTTTTATTTTTAAGAGATTTTTTTAAGATTAATATATTGAGGGAGCTCTTAGTTAAGATTCACCAAAATTGGTTTACCTGTTTTTAAATTGGGGTTTTTAAGTTTTCTAAATTCATTCATTTAAAGACAACGGGTAGTCTGTAATAAACAATAGATAAGTACTATTTTTTATTACTGATTGTCACAGTCCATAAACCAATAAGAAGCCTTTACGTTACATTCATGGCCATTATCAGATCTGACAACTTTGGTGTTAATAATAATTGTGGGAATATTCCGTTATAACACCTTTTGCTTAATTACAGAGAAGGTGCGTTATTTTTTTTAAATATTTGAGTACGGGGTGGTGATTTATTATTGTTATTTATAACAGTGACATTATCAGCATCGAAGTGTCTAATTATTTACATATTTTAAGACTAAAGCTGCAATTGGGTATGTAAAGTTTTTTTTTGGTATTTTTTTATATTTTTATATGATAGAATGGATCATTTAGAAAAACTAATTTCAATATTTTTTTATTCTGTTCAGTACTTATTTTTAAATATTTTTTTAAAGATAAAATCGTCCGTAGGAAAGATGACGTCATCGTACCTACTGAATAAGATGTTGTGATAGCCAACATGAACTAAAAAATACATATACGTCAACTTGACAGTGACATGTACCTATATTCATTTTTGGCTCTGACTGATACAAGAGATCATCGGTTTTTGTTGTGTTTTGAAAAAACAAATACGTTGTGTAAACATAAAGAATGAAAAAAAGAATAATTAATATTGAGCTCGTTGTAATTAATTAATGTTTTCTAAGGTCTTCGCGATTGTGTTTGCGCATTGAAATGAAACAAATTCACAATATTATTCAGAAACTACAACTGTGAAATGTTTCGACTTTCGTGCCAAAAATCCTAATAAACTGTTTTTTTTTTCAAGTAAAGGAAACCTTTAAAAGACTGGTGTGAACAAGTTAACGTAGACTAAGTTCCTGGGCGAAGCATTGATGCTGCAGTACAATGAACCAGAAAAAGGAACCAGAATAAAATAAATAATGTATAAATGTAAATAAAATAATCTCTTATATAATTACAATGAAATTGGTATATAATTAAACACAATAAAATCATTTCAAAAAAGAAGTTATGTACTGTCAATCACTTTTATTTCATATCCTGGCATTGTTCATAAGTTTTAGCTCTTTAGCTCCTCGGATTTTTGCGATGTTGTTCTTGCCGCTAGTTGAGATGAACTCCAGAATGATAAGATTCTCAACCTTAGGTAAGTTAGCAGAGTCGGCACGTACAAAATTATCCATAATTTATCCAATCAGTAGGCAAACAGTTTCTTACAACAAAGACAAAGCAGTGGACAACGTAAATGCAGTATAAATCAAAACGGTAGGAAAGCAAGGTCGTCGTAAAGATAATGAACAGAATTAATTTAATACAAATGAATAGAGTAGCAGAGCACCAAACACACAAAATAATTATTTTCTTTGTTTATTTATTTTGGTATGACAGTTGTCATAGAGATATTGTCTCTCTTGTCAATGCCAATGCTGTCAGTTTCATCTTTTTTTACTAAATAAACTACATTTTATTTTACTACATTTTAGAGGTCGACTGAAGGTCAAATATTTTTTATATTTTCGCAAAAATTTGCGCGATCTCATCATTTTATGTGCCCTAAATAAAAAAATATGGTTTATAGACATATAATCTCGAAATGGTTTTGGAATCAGCATATGTTACATTTTTCTTTACATACCCAATTAGTGGTGTGTCAGATTGGATAGCATAAATATATTGCTGGGAAGAAATGCCTAATACACTCGGCAGGATATTGTACATTAAAGTTTTTATTCGACTATAGGCTTGCGCTTGACCGTCAACTCACCTGGTGTTAAGCGACAGTTACGGTCTACGATGGAGCGTGCTTGCCTAGAAGCCTAATTTGCCTAGAAACCTATTCACTCGCGATTTGAAAGCACCTAGATTATATCTATTCGGAATGACCCATTCAGGAAGCGCATTCCACATTTTGGCGGTACGCACTATGAAACGATATGAAATGAAACAAATTTATCGCGTACCTATGTACATTAAAAATTTTACGCAATTTGTTTCATTTCGACGAATAATAATCGCGAAAATCTTAGAAAACATTAGGATATTGCTATTGTAATCGTGTCTACCTACTCTTAATTAAGATATTGCTATTGTAATCGTGTCTACCTATTCTTAATTAGGATATTGCTATTGTAATCGTGTCTACCTACTCTTAATTAAGATATTGCTATTGTAATCGTGTCTACCTATTCTTAATTAGGATATTGCTATTGTAATCGTGTCTACCTATTCTTAATTAGGATATTGCTATTGTAATCGTGTCTACCTATTCTTAATTAGGATATTGCTATTGTAATCGTGTCTACCTACTCTTAATTAAGATATTGCTATTGTAATCGTGTCTACCTATTCTTAATTAGGATATTGCTATTGTAATCGTGTCTACCTACTCTTAATTAAGATATTGCTATTGTAATCGTGTCTACCTATTCTTAATTAGGATATTGCTATTGTAATCGTGTCTACCTACTCTTAATTAAGATATTGCTATTGTAATCGTGTCTACCTATTCTTAATTAGGATATTGCTATTGTAATCGTGTCTACCTACTCTTAATTAAGATATTGCTATTGTAATCGTGTCTACCTATTCTTAATTAGGATATTGCTATTGTAATCGTGTCTACCTACTCTTAATTAAGATATTGCTATTGTAATCGTGTCTACCTATTCTTAATTAGGATATTGCTATTGTAATCGTGTCTACCTATTCTTAATTAGGATATTGCTATTGTAATCGTGTCTACCTACTCTTAATTAGGATATTGCTATTGTAATCGTGTCTACCTATTCTTAATTAGGATATTGCTATTGTAATCGTGTCTACCTACTCTTAATTAAGATATTGCTATTGTAATCGTGTCTACCTATTCTTAATTAGGATATTGCTATTGTAATCGTGTCTACCTACTCTTAATTAAGATATTGCTATTGTAATCGTGTCTACCTATTCTTAATTAGGATATTGCTATTGTAATCGTGTCTACCTACTCTTAATTAAGATATTGCTATTGTAATCGTGTCTACCTATTCTTAATTAGGATATTGCTATTGTAATCGTGTCTACCTATTCTTAATTAGGATATTGCTATTGTAATCGTGTCTACCTACTCTTAATTAGATCTAATTTGCTGTTATTATCTGTGGGCCGATAGAATTTTCGGTGTTATCTGTTCATGTTTTTTAAAATGTAATTATAGAGAAAATAATATATCCCATATCCCATTTGACTCAGTTATCAGGTAGTATGCCAGCCTTCTATCTAGACAAATCTGCCTTCAGCGGGTTCAATGTCTATCTAGGCAAACAAACATTTATTTAATGAGCATGGAACCGTTTATTCTGTATTTGGGTGGTGTGTATCTATTGTAAATAAGTATTTAAAAAGTATACAAGTAGTCTATCAGTTGGTTCATAAAAAAAGTTTTTCTTAGATTGGGTCTTTGCGCTGCGTGAAAATGTTCAGAAATATTTATTTATTTAAATAGGTATATCTAATAAATTAATTTAAAATATTTAAAGGGAAAATAGCTCGATAGACTTTTGCGTCATAGGCCGCTGATTTTTATCTTTATTAAAAATGAGTTTAAACATGTATTCGGTTAGTTTCATTTGAGAACCAGTTCCTATCCCAGGTATTTAAATGCTGATCCTATCAAATATTAAAAAAATAAAGCTATTCAAAACACGAAAAACACCACTTTACAAGTATATTAACAAAATTTACTTATTCTGCTTGTTACTCAAACGAGGTAATTTGCATTTCCTAAACTGCTGTTACACCGTTCAAAGCTGTCTCCCATAGTGTCAACTAATGGTGAGAAAACACAGTTTTCCCCCAAATTACACGATATTTTACCAACACATCAGTAGCTGGCTGTAATTTATATTTTATTGCTGCACCTGCCTATACGGAGCGGAATGGCGTTTTAATGTATTTAAATGTATGCCTCAAAATATGCTGGTTTCGTGTGGGACTACTGCGAGCGAGTAGCGGTTTAACTTTAGCAGAATAATTAGATACCTACATATAAATTAGATGATTGTTTTTGTAATCTGTGTTTAATTAAGTAAATTAATGTTATAACGTCGCACCTTTTACGGGAGAGCGGGTTACACATCTGGGAAAATAACGTATTCTACTTTTCCGATAAGTTCAAAGTATGAGGTGTAGCAAAGAGACATGCACTCACGTACCTGGCTCTGCTCCGGCCTCTGATGATATTTCCACCATCAATCTCGTCTGCTGGCGTATTTTGCACACTCACAAAACTGTTAAAGGTTTGATATATCGTCCTGAACCCGCGGGCTATAATTTTGTATTGCTTCGATGAAATTTTACGCTTTTCGATCCTTCTACACGGCGCCGATCGTCAAGATCGCATCGTGGACATCCAACTGAGCCCTTCGCTCTTATTGGACGAATACGGAGTGCATGACAGCCGCTGTCAACTGTATTTGCTAAGCCACACATACTCCAATGTAGGTAGATACGTTTTAAAATATACCGGATTATACATTTTCTGTACAAATCAATTTTTGATTTCAAAGAGTGACCCGGCAATGACGCGTGTGTTGCTTTTTAGGGTTCCGTACCTCAAAAGGAAAAAACCAAACCCTTATAGGATCACTTTGTTGTCCGTCTGTCCGTCTGTCCGGGTGTCAAGACCTGTATCTCGGGAACGCGTTAAGGTATCAAGTTGAAATTAAAACCATATACGCAGATCCATAGTCTCTTGCTGCAGAAAGAAAAATCAAATTTCTCAGTTTTCGTAATAAAAAGTTTCAGCCAAATATGTGGTAAAAAACTCACATTTCGGCACTCACAAGGGAATCAAAACCTATGGGGTACTTCCCGTTGACCTAGAACTATGAAAATTGGCAAGAAGCATTGTGTTAGAGTAGTACACGTATAGAAAAAAATGCGAAAACTGGATTTTTTTTATTTGGGAACTAATTTTTTGAGCTGTTATTTAAATATTCGAGATGTTATTATGATCAGTTCAAAAACATATTGAGTAGTTATTTAATTTAATGGCGGTTGATTAATTATTGCGACAGTAAAACATGGACAGTAATAAAAAATCTATTAGTCGGTTATTTTATCATACAATGTCAATTCTAAAAATAATTGCAGAATAAAAAATTAAGCAGTCCAATAACTGAATGAGCGGTAAAAATGATGGAAAGTTATTTATGTATATAGGTATAAGCAATAATTTCTTCAGAGATTAGGTTATGTTTTTTTTTATACAAATTTATAGATAATAATTTTTACAATTTGTTTTATTTAATTCTTTCAGTCAAAGCATTAGTAGTTTAATTTTCATTACTATTTAAGTACTGTTTTTTTATTTTATTTTACCACCTCATTGTTTATAGAATTGCTTAGAATGAGATTTCTTACCGACAAATTCCGATTTATTACTGCCCACACGTAACCGCTCGTTCAATAATTTTTACCGCCCATTTAATTATTTTCCTGCTCAATTATATATTCACTGATCCATTTCATTATTTTTTATTACTCATTTTTGTTTACTTTACTGCTTAGTTTTAACTACTGAACTAGTTATTAAACGTGCCATTTATAATTTTTAACTTACCAAAACTGCTATTTCCAACTGCCTCTTTAAATCAATGCCTGTTTAATTTAATCATAAAAAAATTTGATCTTTATGCAAGGAAGGAGGGTCCAAATTTTTAATGGCTTTAACCGTATCATGTGGGGTATCTATCATATGAAAGAACTTAATTAACACAAGCTAAGACAGGGGTTTAAATATTTGTACGATGTTTATTTTTCGATTTACGAACGAAAATATTAAAAAAACCTTTCTGACTCGCTCTTGTCCGGTTTTTTTTAAAAGACTGCCAAATGCGGTTCAACCTTTTTATATATGTATTTTAAATAAAAATACGCAAGTGACGTGTTAATGTGCCATATTTTGCTAAAAACACTTATGTATATAAAAAAAAAAAAAAAAAAAAATTTCTATTAAAAACCGACTTCAAACGCAACTTACTAAATCCTTCACGATTGTAAACTTTTTAAAGAGACCTCTCATCAGTCGCTATTTTTTTCTTTTGTCAAGAATGCGAATTGTCATTGAACGTCAAATGCTCGTCTT
This sequence comes from Lycia hirtaria, assembly GCA_947563715.1. Taxonomy (NCBI): domain Eukaryota; kingdom Metazoa; phylum Arthropoda; class Insecta; order Lepidoptera; family Geometridae; genus Lycia; species Lycia hirtaria. The sequence goes on along the minus strand of OX387382.1, from coordinate 40,360,750 downwards.
CGAAGATTAGAAAATGTGCAGATATTTATACGTTAATCCTTAATATTTGACACTCTTGCAAAGAAAAACGTGTAGGTGGAACTCTGCGATTCTATAATCTGACGCACTTACTCAGGAATACAATGAAAATATTTTCATTTTTAGAGATTATTCAAAAACTAATAAAGCGATGTAAATAAAATAATTATGGGACCAACTTGGGAGCTTTCTTTCAACACCAATTCAGGAAACACAAAAATTGGTTCTCGAATGACGGAGTAATTCGTGTACATACATAAAAAAATACGGTACGAAATGATAACCTCCTCCTTTTTCGAAGTCGGTTAAAAATTTGATTATAACCTGCCATTATTGAGAACTGTTGAAATTTTTTCAGCTTTTAAAAAATATATTTAGAACTCACGATCGTTTCTCAATTTTGACGTGATAACGTCTTATAAATCGATGAACGCCAGCTGCACGAAAAAGCATGACTCATTGTCACGTTCCGCCTGAGCCGAGCGTGCAAGCGAGAGCGCGGAACAAGCGATAGAGAGGCACGATCGGCCTAAGCGTTCGGCTTGTGACGCATCTATTATGACGTTATCGCGTAAAATTATCGTCGTAAACCGACTTTACAGACAACCTAATTTTTTAAATCAATAGATTGGCTAAACCCATGTTTTATTCTCTTCCCTTTCCAGCTAGCTCGCTTTCCTAAAACTAAGAATAAAATATTGGAATAATTCATGTGCGTGTCGGCTGTCACACCCTCTTCACGGCGTCACTCTGCCCCCGCCCCAATCGGTCACACTCCCGTGACGCGTCAAGAGTCGCGCCGGCATAAAGGCAAGCGCACACCTGCCCACATTACCGCCCTACAATAAGTCGTATTTACATGTGTCGGACTAAACACGAGGCCACAGGAAAAATACCGTATGTGCGTTATGATTTTTGTTACGAATTGAACATTTTTTAGAATAAAAAAATGAATGATTTATTTAAATGAAAACAAATTGCATTTCATGATTTTGTAGTTATACTATTTTTTTGTGAAATGTGATGCACGCACGAGTCCATCTAGTCTTTGATCTCGATTGATTTAATTTCGTTGGCTTGGCATGACGTTCTGACGCATTCCGGGACGATTGGCAAGAGCCAGTGATGCGATTTATGGAGTGGAATGGGAGAGACCTTTGACCTGTGATACAGTATAGGTTAATAAAAATCATTGTAACATAATCATGTTAGTTTAAATTGTCTATTTTACACATAACTAAATAAAATAGCCGATACAGCATTATTCCCGTGGACAGCCGTATGGCCACTATACCCTCATTTATAACAACTTTTCTCGCCTGTCGAATAAATTTGACGATCCTTTATTCGTAGAATGTCTGAGATTCTCCGCGCGTATGTTTTGTGTTTAGATATGTTTGGAGAAAATTTGAATAGTTTTGTCGGTGATTATACAGCTTCTGAGTTGTGGGGATAGGTATTGTTGTTTTGTCTAAAGAAGATTGAATGAAACATTGTCTCCGGTCTGGAAGCTTTTAACTGACTAATTAATCGGGCATATTTTGAGTGAGTATTATGATTTAGCCTTTTCAATCATTTCAGTGTGTTATTTGTTTCTAATACTGTCAGAATCTGAAAGCCATAAGATAACCTGATAATTTAGATACTACAAGATTGATCTATCCTAAAAGTCAATTTCTTGAGTTATCTTCTTCAATCTCTACGGTACACACTTCGAGTTTGTTTAGTAGTACCATTCATGGTACTAGCGATACATCAATATTTATGATGGTACTAAAGATCCTAAATAATTGTCACTAGTACCATTAATGGTACTAAGGATACAAAGTTGTGTCAATGGTACAAATCAATGGTAATGATGGTACTACTGATCCTAATTGTCACCAGTACCATCAATGGTACTAAGGATACAACGTTGTGTCAATTGTACCATCAATGGTACAATAAGGTAATACTAATAGTTCCTTAATATATTTTTTCAATTAAATTTTAACTAATCAATACGCTACAAAATTTTCTTATTCTTAAATTCGGGTCCCTTCATGTTTAAGTTAACGATTTGATGAACTCCCCTTTGGGCTAAAATTAAATGAACGTAGGTATACTTAAAAAAAAAAAATGTGAAATATAAATGTTAATTTGTTTATTAATTTTAATTAAGTATCAATAAACAAATTGGGGATATTGAAATTATTTGCAAAATTCACTATCACTAAAATTGCTCATTATTCATAAGTAATTAATAAACATTTTAATTTAACTTAATTTGATAACATTGGGTGATCAGGAATGAAACCGCAAAGTGCACAGTTAAACATAATTTATTTCATATTATTTTAATTATCACAGATCCATTTATTTTAATAGTCATCACGTTAACAAAAATATAATATAGTTTCTACAGCTGCGTTGCATACACCATTTACAAAATCATGGTTAAGTATTTGTGTCTACGTTTTCATATGTTTGAATACAATACAGGAACGGATCTCCAAATTAAATAAGTGTTTTTAAGACTCTGTAGTTCGACCATCGTCCATCTCGCTCGCGCAAACAAGCATTTTTGTGGATATAAAATGGCTGAATGAATTTTAAAATAATGGTCCCACAGAACACTAGAAACTGTTGGTTTCACAAGTTTTTGACTAAAAATTAATTTACTTAGATCCAAGTTAATTATCATACATAAAAATCGTTTTTGCGTTAAACATTTATAAATATAATTTTTATGTATGAAAATTAACTTTGATCAAAATGGAATTTGTGCCGAAAACTTATGATGTTGCTTTCTAGTATTCTGTGTTTTTTTTATTTATAAAATCATTCATTTTATGTCTTCAAAAATGTTGATATGCGTGAGCGAGACGGATGATGGTCGAACTAAAGACTTTTAAATTAAATAGTAGAATATTGAAAATACGATACAATAAACTCTTAACTGGTTTATTAAAAGCAAATGTAACTCTGTAACTTTGACCCTCAGTCTGTTTGTTATCGTTTATGTACCGGCTGAATCAATTGTTATGAACAATAACAGACATCACTCAAACTCAACTGTACTCAACTCAATGTAGTAATAAAAATAATGAATGGTAAAAACATAACCCTCCGTCTTACGCTGTCGGCTGAAAAAGTGAAGTAGGAATCGCAAGAGTAAATATTCAAATTGAAATCAGTCGGCAGAGAAATGTTCCTTCCACTTCATGTTCCATAAAAGTGTGAGATAAAAGGGGTTCGTTTTGCGTTTATAAAAAAGTACAAGCACATTTCGTGCACAAAAACTAAAGCATTCATTTTTCCACTCGACTGGAATTGAATATCATGAATTAGCATTTACAAATGAATGATCAATAAAAAATATGCAAATCGCATCATTTTTTTGCATTTTATCCGTTCCAGATATTATAATCCAACCTCTTATTGGTAAATTATTTACATTCTATTACGTACTTTATATACATAGATATAAAATGCTATTTATGAGACATAGTAAGTTTATAGAAAAGACAAAGTAGATATATAAGTCATAAATGCAATATAAGTCTTTACAGGTGTGATTAAGAAAAAAAGAAGTGAACATAAAACCAAAGCTTTTGCTGCAGGGCATGATAATGGTAATAAATAAAGATAGCCGTATAGAATATTCGAATAATTTCAATTTCGTATAGACTCTATACAAAACAAAAAAAATCGAATACTTATTTTAGTCCTAAAATAAATACATAAATGAAAAATCTTGTATTATTTACCTTTACCACAAGAATTGCATAACAAATTTATTGCGATAGTGGTCACATTTTCAGCCCTACCTATAATTTTTTCATTGTTGATAGATACAAAAGTAACAAAACACTTAGCATCTACTTCATACAGTAAGCTCAAACACGTATAACTTCAATTATTGCCCATATTTAGCTGTGACATTACACATTTGGCACAAAGTTCGAAATACAAGCAAATAATAAGCAAAATTATAGAAAAATGAGGCATGATATTAAACACTCAAACACTTTTTTTTTTAAATCAACAAAATTCAACCTTTGACCGGCTACCGCTGGTTATATTTCTTTTAAAGATTGTAGGCACTATTATTGCTAATACAATATAATTTATTCAACGCTTTATTATATCTACAGCGTAGAATATGTCTATACAAAATATACTACAGAGATTTTATGGACCGTAGGCCTGCGAAATTATACTTTCTCTAACGTTAACATTTAAACTACACTTTAGTAAAGTTAACCAACAATCTTCATAACTCACGTTGATTTCACGACTCGTGAGTCACTAACAATCTTTATACGACTCGTGAGTCGTCACCATCTCACGACTCTTTTCAAGTCAAGCTCTGTACTGACATATCCTCTCATGGTACTTACAAATAAATTTATCCAGCTCAATTACTTCTATGACTATAGAATCAGAGCTCTTAGGGATCAATAATAATATGTAGCTATAAATCAATTCATAACCAAGAAGGTCTACCGTGGAGTAGATCTGCTGCATCATGGCGGTCCATTTGGCGTAAAGCAGCAGCTAAAGCAGCTATTGCTCCAGCCCCACGTTCTCTACACTCCCAGAGCTCTAATATAGCTTCAGTTGGGGAACTCTTTGTGGCAAACCAAGTGGTGTACCGATCGACGCCAAGCCTTGCAGCTAATGCTCGCCAATCATTGCCTCTTGCATTGGGAGGATCTAAAACAGAACAAAGCTGGCGCTTTACTCTTGCACTCAATTTGAAAGGACCTTCACCCGTGCACTCGTTCACTCCCGCTTCAGTGACAGTTACGTTCCTTTTACTGTCACTCCCGTCGTCACTTCTACACATGCGAGCTTCTAGAAGATTCTCGGTAATGTTGAAGCTTCGCTGTGACTCCGCTCGGGGTGAACGACCTCGAGGTGATCTACTTCGCACATCTTCTAAAGATATTCGGAATGTCTGTTTGTAAGAAGGATTGGTCCTCTGACATGCTGATACAGTAAAGTCGATGTTGTCGCAATCGTGCGTCCTCTCTAAAGCAAAGCTGCAATGCAATGCGTTATAATTCGAACTCCATACATGACTGAATGGAATCTCCTGATAGCCGATGCCGGGTTTAGTTTTCCAACCAGGACTGACGTGTTCCAAATTCAAACACAAGTTCGACCCTCCATCTTGGAACAACAAAGTTTTCGGCCGCTCGAGTAAAACTCCTCCTAGTTTTTTCTCCTGCTCCTGGCAGTAATAAGCAGCGCAAAGCGTGTCTTCAAACACGTAAAGTCTGATGTTATATTCAGAACTGGTTTCGCTGAGTGCTGCAGGGGCGTATATCGCTAATTGAAGCGCTTTGACCGCTTTTCCGTTGAAACTTTCGCCCACTAACACAAAGGTGGATAGCATGTCCGTCACTAGGAATATTTTATCAGTGTCGAGTTGCGTGAACACGGGAGTATTGATCGTTTCTTGGCCGAGGCCGACTATTTTCTTCCACTGGGGCTGTGTGGTGTCCGGTTTCGTATTCGTATGGTCTATTGCGTATAAAGAAAGATTCCAGAAGCCGTGTTTTAAGCTCGCACAGTGCGGGATCTGAAGGATGACGGACTTGTTCAATTGAAGCCGGGGCGGGCCGCATTTAACTACCGGACTCAGTTGCGTGATACCTGCGGGGCAAAATTTACTCTTATTATTTCTACTACTTATAGACGACTCGCATAGGTACCGCCTGGGGCCGCTACATTTTTCTCAGCGGAAACACGGGCCGCAATTTCAACAGAATTATCTCTAACTTCTCTATGCGGAATCAAATTGTTTTTACAAACTTCGCAATTACCATAAATATTCATCGGGGTTTCAATAAATACTGCGCAGGGATAATGAAAATATTTGAAGTTGGGTAATTTGAATGGTATGAATAATGTAGGTGACCTTTACCTTTGCCGAGCCGGGGTCGATGTCTGTCGTCCTTTACGACGGCGACGTAGATTTGTTCTCGGCGGCCTCTGGACAGGGCCCCCTCGGGTACCGAGAGGGCCACGCCGGCGCCCGGAAGGGCCAGCCGGGCCCCCGCACTGGATACTGAGAGAGATTGAGAAGTAGGTGAGTTGGACACTAGTTCAGCTAACTGCAGGGTCACTGATTCGTTTGCTGCGTCGTACATTGAGCCCGCTGGAAAGAAAGGGTGGGTTAGGATTTGATTTCTAGATCGAATGTATTTTAGACAAAGTAAGTAAAATTCAAGGTATGTATATGTTGAAATTCACGATGGTGGTCCTGTGTAGAAATGGAATTTGCAAGCGTCTCGCTTATTTCTTGAGAACTACTGTATCGAAATGTTTAAGTCTACTTAAATAGATTTATTCTTGATAGCCGTGCTTGATACCACGGTCACATAGCATCCAGAATAGATCTAATTCTTATAAAAAGATGAGCGTATATACTTACAGCTAGTAAAACAGCTAGAAACTGAATGTTCTGATTCGCTGTAAGGCTTGCTTTCATAGTCATCGCTCTGTCCTTTGCTCGAAGCACAAGGAGTCACTTGATGATCTACTGGTGAAGCGTAGCTGAAACAAGCAAATCTGTATCTTTAAATGGCTTTTGTTTTAAGAGAAGGAGTTTAGAGGGATGGTGGAAGAGTGGGTGGTTGTGACAGCAGAGGTTCAGCGCTAATGGTATACACATTCTCACACACCTCTGCTGTCAAAGGAAGTGGGTTGGATTTCTTTAAACGGTTATAAACAAGTAAATATAGTACATACTCGAATATAATTATTAGGAGAGTTTATTGTAATATCACTGAAAGCTAAAAGGTCGGCAATGACGCAAAATATTGAAGCTTTCTAACAGGAGTGACGTAAAAAAATTTGATCGGATTCGCAGGGTAAGAACTATAAGAAATTGAGTACGATTATATGTATACGTAAGTATACTTGAACAAAATCATATAATGGTGCTAATAAATACTCGTTCTCATGCTCTGAACTCAATTTCGTACGGAATGAGAGCTTGCAAAATCAACATTAACGATTCACTAGAACATAATACAAACCATCAATTAGGCTATTCGAGCTATTTGTATCCTTAGGCAACAGTTGACGTTTACCATCAAGCGAACTATCAGTTTGTTTGATGCTCTTTCAAGCCATTAGTCATTATCTACTTCGTGTAAAGTTTTAATTGTTTTTTGAGCCGTTGCTTGATTAGGAAACTTTTTTTTTGCAACACAGACTATAGAAGAGATGTTTGTAACTCGTCTCATCTCACCAGCTATCACTAACTTTGCATATTTGTACTATTCGTAGAAACTAATTGATACGCCTTCTGAACAAGATTTGCGTTACATGATTTGCGTAGAGCTCGTATTCTTTCTACTCTATTCGCATTACATTTCAAGTTACATTACATTACACTTTACACTCGTCTGGAATTCCGGAACCGGTTTAAGAGTGATTAAATTTACCTGTTAGTGAGATGCGGAACGTCGTAATGGTGTTCAGCCCTGGTGTCCGGCTGCGGATGCTCGTACCTCGGAGGCCGGTGCTGCATCAGGTCGGGTGCGAGCGAGAGGGACTGCTTCTCTACCGTCGGGTACATCTCCGGTTGGAAATCTGGATGAACGAACAAACTACGTTGAGAATTGATCTGGATGTTGTGCTGGTCATCAAGGCTGCTATTTCAATCGTGTGAGAAACGTATTGGTCTTATTAGTCAGCGAGTGATAGGTCAAATAGTAGCCTTGATGCCCTGACTTGGATTTAAAAATAGAAGGCTGTTATTGAAAAATATTACAACTATTGCACACAAGATATGGAAAATTGAAATAGTAGCCATGGTGCACAGATGTTTAGTAAATTTTATAATTATAGCATGTTAGCTTTTGGCACTACTGTGCCAAATTGTTGCTAAATTGTATAACTGTGGCATTTAGTTACAAACAAATAAAAATATTCGTTTTCCGCAACCAGTAAGTATATATAAAAATATTTTTTTTCCATCGCAACTAGTTGTGAATCTCAGTTACGATAACGGCCGGGTATGTGACGAATTGAATTTAAATTTTTCAGGATGCAACTTGCTATATTTTCTTTTTGTACTTGCTTTTGTTAATTTTAATGGTGTATCAATAAAGAGTTTATCTATCTATCTATCTTGCTATAGTTAAATTACCCTGAAATCAGGCAGCTCTATAAAAATTACTCAAAAGATTGGTCTTGTACGTCTCGTCACTCAGTTCCCAAGACTCACCAGTTCTGGTCATGGTGTAAAGCGAGTGGTCCCTGGTCTTCCTCTGCAGCAGCTTGTAGACCACGGCTGCTCCAGCCAGGAACACCACCACCGCCACTGCTATGCCGATGTACAGAGGAATGTCACTGTGAGGTGCCACTGGAAAAGACGAGGACCGTTAGATTTTTGGATTAAGGATGCGCTCAACGCGCGCAGCTATCTCTCTCGCGCATCACATCATTTTTAAACATTTAATATTTAAAAAAATAATTATGCTAGGAAAACTTATTAAAAAAATATATATATATCATTTAAATTGGCAGAGGAGTAGGAAAATTTATGTTTTTTTACTACTCCGTTGCCAGTACAAACGATAGCTGAATAAAAATAAATAAACAAATACATTTCCACTTTTCTAATATCCCTAACGCCAATAATTTTATATGTTTAAAAGGGTTGTGATGCGCGAGACAGATAGCTGCGCGCGTTGAATTCCAACTTAAAACGGGAGGGAGGTTCAAAAAAAAAAAACAATACGTTGTCTGTCTATGGGTCAGTCTGTCTGTCAAGCCTCGGTACACGAATCAAGTTCATACTTAATCGTTATATGAAGTGGAATAATTTTAATTGAGGCTAAGTTACTTACGATTCACCTGATGTTATATTTTTATACTATAAGTATGTGCGGTCTACGATGGACCGCGTTTACTCAAAATAATGGTGGACATTTCACACAACACCATCTATCCCAAACTAAGCTAAGCTTGTACTATGGAAACTAGATGCCTGATAGAATATACTATTTATTAACCCCCGACCCAACAACAGGGGTGTTATAAGTTTGACGTGTGTATCTGTGTATCTGTGTGTCTGTCTGTGGCATCGTAGCTCTCAAACGGATAGACTGATTTTGATCTAGTTTTTTTAATCTATGTTTGATTAAAATCCGTTGAGCTGTTTTTATTTACGGGGTTTTTGAGTTATCTAAACCAATACTTATAATAAATAAATAATTTGAAATTCAGATTTAGCTGCTGTATGTTTAAAAAGAGGTGTAAGTTTATTTTCTTTAAGTAAAAAGTTAAGAACAATAAACACTTATTTCCATAAACAAAGCTGAAGCCCGGACTGCATCGTCCACTGCGGAAGCGCCATTTAAAATTAACGAGTAAAGCAAAGAAACATTAATAACAAAGTAACTGAAAGTTACCATTTCACGGTAACTTTTATTGCGTGGAAAAACGAGATTATATTAGTTTATTTTTAAAAAGTATTTAGGTAGCCACCAAAGATGCCGAAACAATGTGTAAGGGGGCCATTCATTTATTACGTAAGACTATTTTGCTAGTTTTTGATAGCGATTTAAGCGTTTAGTTACAACTTTAAGTCGTCTCTTATATAAATTCGCAGGACTGTACAATGTATGTATTTGACAGCATAATGTATTGTATGGTAGGATTCGTACCTACCTAATCTATAAATATAAAGTAATCAGCCTGTTGTTCTGTTATAGATCAAAAACCACAGAAAAGAAAAAACTAGGTGTTCTGTGTCAAAAACATTGCATTGACCTTCGATTATTTTTAACCGGCGTAAAAAAGAAGATGTTATCAATTCGGTTGTATTTTTTTAAGTTTGTTACATATTCTCAGATTAGTCCTACAGATATTTCATCAAAATCGGTTCAGTAGTTTGATTTTTAAAATACAAAATAACTGGAAAAAATATGTCATCCAAATGATAAATTAAATGATAAATAAAGTAAACGGAATTGAGTATTTTGAAGGTTGTTTCAGTTCCGGCTCGTGAAACATTATTATTGATCTCCGAAATTAACAATTATTACTATTTCATTTACTTTTATTACTAATATTATACGAGTAAAGCCGTAAGTTTGTGAGTTTGTTACTTTTTCACGCTCAAAAAGCTACTTTTTATATCAAAAAATAATATCCCCTTTGATATACTCAATGGATTCAACCACACATTGTAAGTTGGTATAGATTATTCCGTATTTGACCACCAAAATCTCGACCCATATCGTGATTTTATTGACTCAAACCCTTTACTATTCTTATCTCGACTCATATCAAAATTTTCAATACCACCTCAACCTGAAAAATGCCTTAGAAATATAGTTTATAGTTGAGTAAAATATAAGTAATTCATGTTTAGCGGAGCTTAGACTCCACTGAAAGGATTAGGAGAAAAACAGACAACTATAAAATGAACCACAAAATAAGCTTCCACCTGCATATGATAAGCTTTTAACGCCGCTATAAAACCCTCAACCACCAATTTATCTCGCACTCCACGAAATACTTCAGCAGCCTTACTACGAAAGCAATAGAGGAGAAACTCGATTGTTTTTGTCATAACCCAAAAGTAATATGAAAGTTTGTATACTTTTTCACAGGACAGAATACCGATACAAGATTCTGGGAGCCTTTTAATATTATTTATGTCATCGCGTCTTAATGTTAACGATTACCACAACGTTTTTAACGACGATTTTTTTTGTCGTCTCTAGTTTTTGAACTGCCAGTTTTTAAAACGTTTTTAACTTCCCCGCGGGAGACGGCTATGGGTTTTGAATTTGGAATCGGGTAGACTGGAACGAGCTTTGTATAAATTTTATTGTTACGTCAAGCGTTCCTTTTTATTTCAACTATTAAAGTGTATATGTTTGTTTGAATTTAGAACAGGTTTCTATAGTATTCGATAGACGAATGTGATTGGTGTTGGTTTGTGTTAGCCTAAATAACTAGGTGTTTCTTAGAATCTAGTTAGACGTCTAAAGAATTGCCTGCAATTTATGTGCTAAATTACTTGCAGGTGTTATACAAACGGAATTGCAGTATAAATTAATTTAATTTGCTATATATTTTGCAGGGTTACTAGCACAACACGGGTTTCTTATTTACAGTGTATAAGTACTTGACTTTTACGGTGTATACATTGTATACAGTACTAACTGTGAACCGCGACTTGGCCCACGTAAATATTGTATAAATATATTATGCAGGCGGAATACGTAGTAAATCTTCTATTCTGTTTGAAAATATCAACATTTTTTATTATTTAAAATCATCGAATGATTTTATGTAAAATTCATTATGTAAGCACAATTCAACGGACCGATGTCCGGTGCGTCTACACACACTCATTATAAACCATACGCCACCGCGAATTCGGTGAAAAAGACGGTCCGTTTTTTTTTTGGACAAACCAAAAAAAAAAACGGACGTCTACAAGCGGCCTATGTCGCCGCGCTAAAGCCTAATTTAGATTGAGAAGTCTAGTGACGTCTATTTTGCCTCTTCCAATTATTTTGAAAATCGAAATTATTTTAATCGTGTAAGAGGTCTAAGTAATTAGATCTCATGGAGCTCGGACTTTTTTGAGGACTGACGCTACATCCCGTTGATACGTAAAGTGTAAACATAAAATATTTAATTTTCATCTAGATAAGTTATCATTCACAAATTTCACAAAACACAATTCAAGTAATTACTTACATATTTATTTTTCGATTAAGTAAATTAGAGAATTTGTTTGGATCAAAATGAAATTTTTGTTAAACAGTAATTTTATATTATCTTAAAAAAGTTGGTAAGCGTTAGCGATAATAAATTAGCTACAGCGCTAAAAAATCTAACCTAAAACCGCCAATCAACACATATTTATTTAATGCATCGATAAACAAATACATTTTTCCATAGGAAACAGAGGTCATTATAACTATTACATCTAACAAACTTTGATCATCCACAACACTTTTTCACTTCAAACAGATAGAAATCAGTTATACATCAGATCAGTTGTTATATCAGTTTTCAAATTAACTGCTAACCCATTTCGGAGCGAGAACGAATGAATGAATGAATGAAGTTGTTCGTTCAATAAGCCGATAACGATCTGTGCTCGTTCAGTAGGTAATTAAAAGCGAGGAAGCTCGTGGTGTTACATTTAGAACTATTAGTGGTAACTTTCGCAACCAATTTCACCATGCTTACATAACATACTTATATATAACATGCTTATATTTATTAAGAGTACCTTTCATTCTTTCGTTTATTATGCAGTAGGTACCTACTTTTTTTATTTATTTTGTTGTCAGTAATTTTTCATACCTATACGTTCGATGTTTTGACAATTTCGTGGTCAGCTAAGAAGCATAATTTTGTTCTAAATCCAATATGGCGGAATTCTCAAGGTGGCAGACTCATCATTTTTATGCACCTTCATGATATGAGTATGGAATGAAAGGTTTTGCTGAGAAAAGTATGAAAATACCTGACTGCGTCGTCTATGTGACCAGGTGGTTTGGGAAAAGTGCAATAACTTTATACTATCCATCGACTTATGTCGTAATTCGATTAATCTGCATAATTGAAGAAGGGATAGTTCGTTTTGAAGCTATGATGCCAACCAAATGAAGTACAGTATGCGTTATTGCTTCTGCTTTGAAAAACACCGCCGAATATAGTCGAGAAACTACGTCGAAGATTTTGACTCAAAATATACATGATTTATTCGTACTTTTACAAAAAAAATGATAACCCGATAATATGTCTAAATAAAACAAACTTAGTAAAATAATTCGATAATCAAGTAATTTTCCAAAAAAAAAAAACTATAAATATAATATCTAGAATAAAGATGACCAGCGCCTCTTCTGGTTCGAGTGAAACGACCCGTAGTGACGGGGGTAGGCTAGGCGGGTAGACCCGATGGGTCCGACACCACCTGCATCTTGGAGGCGAGCTGTGTTCATTCACAGTTAATTAAGATTTGAAACGAGTATAAAAGGAGCCTTTTTAAAGGGTTTTTTATCGTCCACGCAAAAATATGTTAATTAAGTTGTCTTTCCTCTAACTTCATAGTCTAAATAAAAGTACTTAGGAGAAAAAAAAGCGCTACGCTGCGAGAACATTTTCTTTTCACTCGCAATTTATGCCGCTACTGACCTATACTTAAACATCGTTGTACTGAGCACACGCTTTTAAAAACTATATTTTTTTATCATGACAATAATATTTTTTATACAAAATAACTTCCTTTATAGGTCTAGGTTACATACCCATTTTCTTATTTGACTACCAATTCGCCTGGTGTTAAGTGATTTGCAATCTACAATAGTATAGAAAATAATGGATAAAAAAAACGCTATAAATTATTGTATTGTCATTGATCCTCGATATATCTACAAAGTTTGAATGAAATCTGCCCGTTTGAAGAGGGTCAAAATCAAGCCCAAAGGAATCGGTTACAAACAAACAAACATGCATACGATGCAGATGAAGGTAATAAAAGCGTGTTAAAAACTGTTCACTCGTGGTTTAAATATACCTAAATTTCATTTATCGATAAAATCTACTCAAAATACGAGTACGTAGTGGACATTGTTCATAAATAACTATGTAGATAAACTAAAATAATCGTAAATAAAACGTTTTTCGATAAAATCTACCAAATTGAAGAGGATTGTAAAACCATACATTCGCTCGCGCATTTATCAAATTCAAACATAAATTTCACAAGTGAGTAGATCGGAAACGATTACTATTAAATCACAAATAAATATCCAGCAGAACGCCTGGCGTAATGTCGAGCTAAACTGTATTTATGTCTGTAAAACATACTAGTATTAGAAATGCGAAAGTTTGTTTATGTTCATGCATATATTGATACTCAAGAGTACCTACATTCTGTACATGCTCAAAGAATTTTATAGATGAATTTTTACGTGGAGGGAAGAAGATAATTTTCTACTAATTAGTTTAACGTTAACTAAAACTTGAGCTAAATTTACTGGACTAAATTGCATATATGTTAACTGTCAATTTAGTTCAAATTATAGTGAATATGTAAAAGAACTGGTCTCATTGGCGTTAGTTGAATAATTTATCATATTTTTTTAATATCTTATTGGCAGTTTTTACTAAAAAATTGTAGTTATGAAAACACTACAGAATAAATTAATTATTGTAAGCTATTGATTCTTTGAGAAAGAATACCTTGCTAGCTAAAGAGAACTCAATGTAGCTAGCTAGTAGTCTAAGGCAAGATGACTAAATGCTATTGGAATAAAATGACAACAACGACACCTGTTCACAAAGCTCAGACCATAGAGCCGTATCTGTATAAACGAGTAGTTCTTTACACTTTAAGGCTAGGCTTCCCCAGAACTTTAGGTAGGAAGCTATTTTACGCTACCTCAGCTCGCACTTCTTGAGCGCGGTGTTTTCATGTACGTAGCACAAGCAGTACATACGACGCCGACGCCGCCGCGCCGTGCGCCGCGGGACGGCTGCTCGCAAGCAAAATTATTGTAAAATAAATTACTATAAAATAGTGCACTAAACGAATCAAAAATGTATACTAGTACAACGCAAAAAATGTAATAGAATGGTAATTTTGGTGTTGGTGGCTTTAAACAAATTGGAGATCAATTTAAAAAATAAATAAAATGGCATATTTTCCAAAAAATAAAGCTATTGAGACTTTTTTCAGCAATCATATTTTTATACTAGGAGAACCCTAGCCAACAGAACAACATTTTACATACTACAAATTTGAGCTTAACTAATAAAAACGGAAAAACGGAAAAAGACCAATTACAATAATAGTACAAGTATTTTTTGTAAATTTTCAAAAAGCTGTTTTTCGCTGCTTTTGTGGGTGAGCGTGACCTTAAAGTTTTATATTGGTTTCCTATTTTCCGATAAAATGACTAGTTTCCGTAAATATAGCCAGGTAAAGTCATGTGTAATGATAGTCACGTAATAAACATCCAAGCATCGTACGCAATGGCGCAAAGCCGCACTAAAATGTACTTCATATCTATAAATCTGAAATATAAACAGGCGCAGTCCCGCAAGGTTTATGGCTGACCAATGTTTGAAATTCAATAAATCACCTCGCATCCGCCACTTCACTTCAAACCCCGTTAACAGAAACCGCAAGTAACTCAGTTACTCGAATCAAATTAATTTCAAGCGCGATCAGTGCTTAGCTTATCAGATTCATTTCGAAATTTGTTCTCTGTAAACATTCGTCCGCGCCGCTCGTATATTCGTGTCCAATGCACAGATTCGCGATAGGAAATCCAATCGAAATTTACAAACCCTTGTCGTTTTGCCCATAACGTGGTAGGAGGCCTTGCAGAATTAAATTCTCGAATTTAACATTCCATAGAAAATCCACCCTTATTTAAATCACCTAGAGGTCATAATAGTGCGGAAGATGTGCTCGAATATATGAATGCAGTTTGCGATCGCCCGCTGCGTTCACTCGACGAAATCACAACAAATCATGTACGGGACCCACCTCCAATAATGACGGCCGCATCGCATATAAATTGGATTTTACTGTTGTTTGTTTATTCATTAATCTCCGTATTGTCAAAGTCGGTAATAAAACATAACAATTTGATGTCACTGTCAGCGCCAACAAACATCGAGGTACTATTAATATACCCAACAAAAGTAATCTCAGTCGATGTAGGGAACATGATTATTCACGAAAGCTCCAAAGTTAATATTTTACTAACGAAAATTTATGCTCGTCCTCAATTCGAGGAAGATATTTCCACGGTCAATTCACACGGAGATTAGATAGTAGCTCGCTATTATAATTTTGGGTGTGTTTTAATGAACGGAATTCGTGACTGTTTACCAAGACTGATAGGCATATAAATAAAATAGTCAAAAACACTTATAATAGACCGAATATCAAAGAAAATCATTTTCTATGGACACAGATAAATTTTACAAATTTTAGATAGTCTTCTAAATAAAATGTATCATAAAAATCATTAAGTTTATTTCGGATAAATTAAATTTAACATGCTTGTAAGAAAAAACTATATTAAGAATTATGACTATATCTCTACTATATCTACACTTTAAGGCTACACAAAAAAATAACAATTTTATCATAAAATAAATGGACAATCATTTTGAAGTCAAACACGTGTTTTATTTCATCATGATTCTATTTTGGGCAACTACTGAAATTTTCGCACCACATCACGATGTTTAAGCAACAGAAGATGAAGAGCTATAAAATTTCGCCATTCCCCTTTGTGAGCCTGCAATTAGGGTAATGAGCTGGGCAAGCGAGGCGGGAATGAATGCCCCTGCCGACGTTCTTTGCATTCAGAGACCACCTTTCATGTGGGCAATTTACTGATGGTCTACATTCTATGGAATACTTGAATAATATAAATGTAATGGATGAGATGGATATGAAAAATATACGTGTTTCGAGATACTTGCTTATAAATATTCTTTTGATAAGATTTTAAGCTTTTGTGAACAAAGATTTTCAACAGAAACAGTTTTGTACTCAGAACAACATCAATAATCAAGCACAAATATTTATGTCAAAAGAAAAAATTGGGCAAATCAATCAGAATTAAAATCAATCTACCGTCAAAATATCTATAAAGAAATGCTTCCATAAAAAGCTTCAAACTAAAGACTGATGCTGCTCAATAAATAACGATCAATCTGCGACGGAAGATAAACAAAAGCAATTTATAAGCAAACATGGAGTAGATTGTGTATTTATTTAGCGTGAAAATCGAGAGCGTTCGCGGCAAAGAAGAAATTGTACAAACCAAACAACGCACAAGGCGGCCTGGGGCTATTTATCAAACGTACGATAACCAGAATGGGGAAATTGAAACCGAGTCAACGGGGACTACAGAAATGATTTATTGCCATTATAAACAAAATATCGACTGATCATTTTCCATTTTGAGATTGAATTTGGACCGCCAAGGGAGCAACAGACACGAAAATGGTAAAATGTGTTTAATCGTTTATGTTATGTTTAATATCTGGTTCTACATTGAGGTTGGATCGATTTTAGATTATGATTTCGATGTTAATGGTACAGTTACATGAGTTATGGTCTCTTTGGGGAGTCAGGTAAGGCAGGTTTGGAAGTTGATTGAGAGCCGAAATATTCTACGGGTGTTTTTGATTTATGCTGCAATCAGATCATCTTTAGAATTTTCAAATTGATATAAACTGTTATAAGATGAATAATAAACGACTTCATAAACGAAGGTAGTTTTAGTGTACCAATATTCAGATCCAGTTTTGCTTGTTTACATAAATATGCAATCATAAACCCCGATCTGATCAAGATAGCCTGTAAAATGACAGTTAAGTACTTTTACTTAGAACAGCTCCTTTAATGGTTGCAGTATTAATGCCATTAAATCCATCTGCCTTTTGATGTCTGCACAATGGACAATTATAACAGCCAAGTTTGTCATAGCACTGCTGAACATAAAATTTTACCTCAAACATTTTCTTAAGAATACCATAAAGTTTTAGCCCCATCTATATTTAGATGTGATACGACCCAGATGGTCACGGCTCCCGATTTTAGTATCTCTCGAATCTTTTCAACACGTCCACACAAACCAGATCTATGCATCACCTTTTTGTACCTTCCATATTGGTCTAACGTCTAACGTTTAAGGGAGGTGGAGGAGGTCTTCACAAGCTGGCTGGGTAGAATTACAACCGATAGCCTGTTATGAAGACCAGTCCGTGTAACATTTCATAGTTATGAGCGGGCGCGGAAAAGGAAGCGTATATTTAGTTCTATGGCATCTGGTTGTACCGAAACGCGTGCTTTTCATAGAATCGACTTAATTAATACGTCCCTTGAGGAACCGTTTCGTAATTTGTAATACCCGCAAGACGACCTATCATAA
The DNA here is from genome assembly GCA_947563715.1 of Lycia hirtaria. Taxonomy (NCBI): domain Eukaryota; kingdom Metazoa; phylum Arthropoda; class Insecta; order Lepidoptera; family Geometridae; genus Lycia; species Lycia hirtaria. Next base: position 40,342,787 of record OX387382.1, on the reverse strand, counting down.
AGTCTTGGCCGAAATTCGTTGCAGGCGTGCTATTTGGGGAGTGTTGGTATTATAAAGATGATTTATTGACTCAATTAGCTTAATAAATACACGAGAGAAGCTGAGACGACGGAAATGTATAATATTATGAAAAATGTTGCGGTTATGAGCTGGCATATTTTAAACTATAATCTACGACGGACGCCTAATCATTATGGCACTGATGAAAGTGTTATGGTTATGGGAGGCTCAGGTTTGGACAGGAATATTTTAGTTTCGTAAGTTTTTTTAATACTTTGACAGTTTTTTTCTGAATTTAATTATACTTAGCTGTTTCGTTTTATATAACTTTGCTACTTGTTTTAATAGGATTAGATTATAAAACAATCAAATATCGTACAATTAAAAAAAATCACATGGGACTACATCACTAATTTTTTGAATGCAATTTATTTGATACTTAAAGATATATAAAGCGTAGTTTAGTATCTACTAAGAAAGTGTATCTTGCAGCGCTAGCTGCGGGATGTCTAGCAAAATTTCTTGAAGCGGCTTGAAGATTATTTAAATTCCGTTGCTTTGTAGAGAACAAATGGTATACAGCACAAAAACATGTTTTTGTAGTAGGTATGTTAGTCATGCAATTTACAAAAAAAAACATCCTAAAGTTGATACATAATAATTAAAAACTGAATACTTCGAAGAAATACCCAACCAAACTCTAAAGCGAAAGCTGCCTGTTCCGCCTACACGTAATGTTATTAAATAGAAGAGCTGTTCCTTACCACCGTGTACTCCGCAGTAGTCAGCCACGCAGTCCGCCTGCTGCGTGTACGGACCAGAGCAGGGCGTGTCCCCGGTGCAGGACCGGCGCCTGGTCTGCCGGCAGTCAGCCCCGCACACTGACCACTCTGACCATGCGCCCCAGCGACCAGGGAGAGCTGCCACAGAAATAAATATTATTGCTTTAATGCGTAACTTTATTCATTTTTAGGGTTCCGTACCTCAATAGGAAAAAACGGAACCCTTATAGGATCACTTTGTTGTCCGTCTGTCCGGGTGTCAAGATCTTTATCTCGGGAACGCGTGAAGGTATCGAGTTGAAATTAAAACCATATACGCAGATCCATAGTATCTTGCTGCAGAAAGAAAAATAAAATGTCTCAGTTTTCGTAAAAAAAAAGTTACAGCCGAATATGTCGTAAAAAACGCACATTTCGACACTCACAGAGGAATCAAAACCTATGGGGTACTTCCCGTTGACCTAGAACTCTGAAATTTGGCAAGAAGCATTGTATTAGAGTACACATATTATAGGAAAAAATCCGAAAACTGGACATTTTTTATTTAATCACAAAAAATAGTGTCTCTATGCAAGGAATGAGGGCTGCCTCAAACGTTCGCTCGCTCGGATCCGAGTGGGAGGCACCGCTACTATAGCCCCTACTCGGATCCGAGTGGTGAGCAAGGTATGTGTTAAATATTTTTACGATGTATATTTTTCGGTTTATAAAGGAAAATATAAAAAAATTATATGATTTCCCCCTTTTATTTAGTTTGTACGGAACCCTCGCCTCGGTGGGCGAGTCTGACTCGCACTTGTGGATGAATATTCTCGATTTAATACTAAGCCGAGAATATTTGTCATAACTAATAATATAAAACTTACTTAAATTAACTCTGTTTGTCGTCTGTCTGTCTGTTGTTGTTACCTTTTCACAACTAAACGACTGAACAAATTATTATGAGATATTATATATATATATATATATATATTAGACAAATAGATTATTTATATCCTGGAGAAATAAGCTTATCATCATCACCGTTTTTCATCAAAACGCGGGTGACACCGTGGGGCACACCTAGTATTATTATAATCCCGTCAATTCGTCGTAGAACGAGTCCAGGGGAGCATATACTTATGCTTTGAGAAAGGTACTCTTTTTATTTTATTTTATTAGCCCTGTTTGTACAAACTGTCCCACTGCTGGGAACGGGCCATCTTCTCATTGTGAGAAGGTACTCTGACGGTTCCGAAACCAAAATAAATCAAATACTCATTGACCGAATAAGATCGTAAGTTTTACGTACGACAGATATATAGATATATATACACGTCCATTTAAATAATATTTTACAGGTCTTTCAGTTTGAGCTGCGGTCGGAAGTATATAGGTAATGCCTAGCAATTAGCAATTTATTAGTTGATAGCAATAATAATTAATATTTAATAACGTTTGAAGCAGATAAACTCATTTTAATACATATAACCGACAAAATGAATTTTTTAAAGTTTTTTAGGTTGTTCTTCCGTTTTAACAATCATATACAATTTTAACTGAACATAAATTAAATATTTGTGAAATAATTTTATATGCTTTATCCAACTAGTATTATAAGAGCGAAAGTAACTCTGTCTGTTTGTTGCCTTTTCAGATCTAATCTTTATAACATTTTGCACTAAGATTAAGACCTAGAAAAGGGCATATTTTGTCATTATCTTCGTCTTCTTCTTTTTAGGGTTCCGCACCCAAAGGGTAAAAACGGGACCCTATTACTAAGACTTCGCTGTTTGACCGTCCGTCCGTCCGTCCGTCCGTCCGTCTGTCATCAGGCTGTATCTTATGAACCATGATAGTTAGACAGTAAAATTTTTCACAAATGTATTTCTGTTGCCGCTATAACAACAAATACGAAAAAAACAGAACAAAATTAATATTTAAGGGGGCTCCCATACAACAAACGTGATATTTTTGCTCGATATTGATAACGGTAACAGGTAGACGCTTGAAATATTCACTGAATATTGAGTTACATTCTTCACTTTAAAAATAAATAATTAAATTAAAATAAAATCAATATTTAAGAAGGGCTTCCATACAACAAACGTGTTTTTTTGCCGTTTTTATAGATAATGGTACGGAACCCTTCGTGCGCGAGTCCGACTCTCACTTGGCCGGTTTTATTATTACTAGGCGGGGCAGCAACAAAAAACAAATATTTTTGTATAGCTAATGGAATATCAAAACACTACAAATACAAAATTGTTAATAAACATTTCAAGTTAAAATAAATCAAATTTAGGTGCGGAGTAATCTATAAAAATATTTAATATGTTCTAAAACTCACAATCATTTTCTTCTTATTAGTTTCTCTACGAAAGCTAGCTTCAAACATTTCCCTGTATTTTTCTTTGTTGCCTTCATTTAGTTGATTAGATAAAATTCTCACTGCTTTTACGGCACATTTACTTTTAGCCTCTTTAAAGTTTTTACTTTTTGCCCGAGCTCGTTTAGCGGCGTCACCGCGGGAGCATTTTACGGAAACAGCAAAAACTTAATTCTGTTTTTAGTATAAAACACTCCCACTTTAACAAGACTTGATCACTGCACCATTTTAGGTATAAACAGGTATAAACTTTATTATAGATGTCTCTTAAGTAAATTCATTCAAATTATTATGGTTTTAAGGTTCTGCGTCTTAAAAGAAACCCTCCAAACCTATTTTAGACTAAAACTTACTATAATATCATTAAATTATAAATTAAAAAGTGAATTTTTAAAGGTGACCTTTAACAAAATACATAATAATCGCCTTTAGATCACGGCAAGGGCTTTCGAGTCACGTTAAAGTAAAATGTCAAGGACGCTAAGAAATACTGTTTAAAAAAGGTTATTTAATGTAACATATCATAATTTACGAGTAACTTTATTACTTTAACTCTGAACCACTATAAAAAATAACCATTATAAAAAGTAACAGCAAGAGTTAGAAATTTTCATACCTATTTCAGACGTTAGGTACTCCGAGCAACTTTACTAAATTGTATAATAATCATGTCAGTAATTTAATTATGTATAATCATATTTCATAATTCATTTATTTCTTGCAAAATAGGTATACAAACATGTGGTCTTAAGATAGTAATAACATTTGGTCCTCTATTTTCGCTGTCAAAGCGTGCAAGTGTTTCTAGATTCTAGATCAATCATTAAAAATGGTCAATAAACAACATATTCATTAATTATTTACGTACTTAGTTATTAAAGAAACACTTAGTAAATGTTCATTTCAGGTAATCACGTGTAACGTGTGTATTTGTGTATGTTTTGTGTTGTGTTCGTGGTATGCTTATATCACGAAATGTCAAAGAACATGATTCACGCATTGCGAATATTGACATTTCTATGAATACTTACTTCTTGCTTCTATATTGTAACTTCTAAACTCACTATTGAATATAGCTTCAAAAGCAGAACGCTTTTATCTTAACAAACACTTTCATCGTCAAGTAAAAAGAAAACTCCCAAACGAGCACCAAAATACATTTTTATTCTCCATTCACACCAAGTAATATATCCCACACATTGTTTAAATTCCCCCTTAAGCGTCTCGCGAACAAAATTATCGTAATACAATTCCCCCTCGAGAATATCTTTAAATTATACTTCTTTTTCCATATAAACGTGTTTTCTCAAAATTTCGTCCCCAAAAGAAGGCACCACGACAATTACGTACAATTTATTTACATACTTCACGGTTTTAAAAAGAGAAAAATGTGTGCGTGAAAGTCCTTTGTCGTTCCTCTAACGAACCCGGAGTGATTTATGTGTTTGTGTATTAATTAATAAGAATATGTACGTCTGTGTGTCACCCACACATGGACGGGTGGTTTAAGTGATAAGATCTATCGTTGTTCAAGCGTACGACATGGGGTTAAGTGAGTGGTTCATTAATTATTGTAGCAGTAGAAGGGTTAAGCTGGAACAATTATTTTAAAATTTAAATTTTTATTCCTTTTTAAATTGTTGAACCGTATGACATCTGTTTTACCTAGGTATATTTATGATTTGTGTAATACCCGGGTATATACGCAGGTATTACCTAGATACCTAGGTAAGAACTCTAGATTTGAGTTAAATAAATATACATTTATTTTAGTAAAATAAACTACGTAACTATTGTAAAAATGCAGCTGAATCATAATGAAAAAGATTGTACCGTTGACAAAGTTAAAATAAAAATGATCATATACCTACCATATTTTATCAAACGTCGGCTGTTGTATTGGAATTGCAGTATTTATAATCCAATCACGAAGGTTTTGGTTCAAAATCTACATTTACTGTGTCTGTTATTCGGAACGAAAATGATGAAGAAGAAAGAATTAAATTTTAACTGAAAATATTTCAATTGATTTGAGAAGAAAATCTTATAAAATTTTTAATTTCGTCTCATAGTAATAACAGTATTAATATTACTGCCAAGTTCGAAACTAGGGCGAATTCTGTGTTCGAAACATTCATTTGTACCCAAAAATAAATAAGTAATGAAGTTATAATGAAGTCGATTAAAAAGAAAATCACAAACATAAACCTAACTATATACCTATAAAAGATTGACACATACATACAAAGAAAGTAAAATTCTTATTGGAACATTACAAAACACAATTTCGTAGCCTGTTTATTACAGTCTTGTTAGTTTAGAATTTCAATATAGAACACTGTTTCATATTGCGTCGTCTTCATCAACATTAATAATATCTTCTTTATTATTAATAATAATAATCTTCTTTATTCTCCCATACACATTTAAAAAACTAGTTAATAATTATGAACACTCCATACAATCTATTTCTTATCCTACAAGACCGCCTACCAAGTCCATCAAAATGTTTTTTATTGTTTTACCTTCAACTCCAAACATGGCGTCGTCGCTAACTATAATTTCTTTTGTAAAAAGTTCGTGATTTATACCAGGCCGGCATGTAAGGGTTGCGGCCATCTTGGAGATATATTTTAATTTCAATTTATAGGGCGATACCTCGCTGTATTATTAGATTCGCCATTTATAATGTTAAACGCCGCGGTAATTGGTTTCACAGGAATGTTTTCAATTGCGGTTCGCTCGTCTGTAGCTGATGATTTAGATTTTGTGGTACTATACTATAACTACTAATGTAGCATAATAAAATCAATTGGTATAAGTTTACAATCTTTCTTATCTAGAATTCGAATGAGATTGTAATGAAAAGTATTTCAATTTATATTTGGGGTAGTGAGGCCAAACAGCTCATAGGTGAGTTGGGCCACCGTATATTTGATAAGACAGGTGACTCCCGCTCTGGGATGTTTCTGGTGTAAAGACTGGCAATCGCCATTCAGCGCGGTAACGCCGCAAGTATTATGGGTACCTTTGCACCAGGAACAGTCAGTGGCGGGTTATTTGACTGAGTCTTTTGTTCGTTTTTAGCTCTTTTATAAATTTAAGTTGTATATCTTAAATAAACTTAATAGTTTGAGAAATTAGTTTATTTATATTTTAAAAATAACATATTCTATAAATGTTTGAACTTTTAAATACATTAATTGTATTTCATTATTGTTTAATAATATTTTTTAGAAAGTAAACTAAAGATCCATGCTTATTGACTAGACAAAACGATCCGTGGTTGAATATTGGTTGAAACAATAGATGATAAATATTTGATATTTATTAAGTGTTTATCAATACATTACTTTCTAATTCTTCTTTGAACCGTCTACAAACTTGTAAGTGATAATAAGTTAGACCATGAATGATAATCACAGCATATACTTTAAAAAATATCTGTGACTAGCCACCAAACAATTCTATAAAACAAACATAAAATATCTAGTGAAATCATTAAAATACCCCTGTAACACACTGTCCACAAATTCATCAAGCGTGCCGACAAACATGTGTTACCAATTAGAAGGACGGCGGGCTATAGCGGCTGGCCCTTGATTGGATTTTATTGTCTACCCGGTTGGTCTAGTTAATTATTTCGATACACACGTCCGGGAAGTTTGATGAACTTGATTTGGAATCAAAATTACTGAAATTTATGACTACTTACAATTATATTGACGGTGATAATGTTCATTCTCTGGAATAATTTGATACTGTTTTTTTCTGTGGTCTAAATCTAATTATTTGGTTTGACAGTCTAGTCTTTTTTTTTTAGATTTTTATTTGACTTAGTTACTCAATTGGATTGACGTTGATTTAATCTAGGGCAGTAATTACAAGTAGGTATTCCGTTAATTCTATATTACATAAAATTTAACGTAATTGGACATTAAAAATTTGACTTGTAATCGAATTACGGGAAATTTACGATCATTTACATTTATATTGACGTAGATAATGATTGATTTTATTCTTCTAGTTAAGTCTTTGAGTAACAGTTTTATCTTTTCAACTCGATTAACTTGATTTGGTATCAAATTAGAGAATTTAAAGTTGATAACATTAAATTTATTGGCGCCGCAATGATTTTATTGCGTAGAAGCTATTTGATTTTATTGACTGTTATATTTTTGATTAGGAAATAGAGCACACTTTATCGTAGAGTCAGTCGGCTTTTGAGTATTGATATTGATTGGATATCGTGGTTTAGCTTTGACATTTATCACTCTGCATTTGTCTGAAATGACTTGAGAATTTAACTTATTTAATTCATTTTATGGCTTCTCCCTCAGAATATCACCTACTTCTACCTAAAAGAATATCAAGATACAAATATTTAGTTATTTTTTCATTATTATGTGAATATTGTGTTCAGGTATTTAGACGTAATTTTTTGCACAACTACATAAAGTTAATATTTTCGTAATATACATAATCATTATGTTTAATTGTATTGATTTCATATATAAAAACCTTAAAATAGTTAATTATATTGGAAAAATTACAACTTTTAGTATATTCACGGGCGTAGTCAGGCCAAAAAACGGTCTAGCCACGGCCTCCCCAAAATCGGCCGATTTAAAATACTTTGACTAAGAATTGCGAGGGGTCTGAACGCCCTCTATAAATGAGTATATTTTCATATAAATATGTTTAAGATGTGTATCTACATGATTCACAGAATTATATTGAAAGTGTGGAAGCTAGTTTAATTCTTCTTTCTTCTTGTTTTACCCGACTACTAAAGGCGGGTTATGTATTTGAAAAAATGAGTAAAATAGTTAGTTACTTAGGTGTAACGTATGTTCTATCCAAAAACTCTCCTAACTTTAGAATCATCATTTGAATTATATCATATCTTACATGTATAGGTCTTGTGTGTCTCATAATACTTAATATTTTTGCCTCATTTAAGTCTCGGACCGAAATCACTTTGATGTCGTAAGTAACCACAGTTTACATGCAAGTTATTTACGAGTAAAAGAACTCGACCTCTTTCAATTTATCTGATAGTACTTGAGTTTATTGCTTAGTACAATGAAGGGATTTTTATAGATATGGTACTTAAACGGTCATTTGTATTGGAGAGCACAAGAGATGGCACGTGTTCTTTATGTGTAGCTATATCGTTTTTAACGATACATTTGAGGTTTTAGTGTTGATTAGAGAGGTCAACGACTAGAGAACCATCTGGAACATATTTCATTCTTGAAATTCAAATAAATTGATGTTGAAATTCAATGTAGCACCTTTATTTTTGGAGCAATTAGGCATATATTTGGATGAAGTTCGAAGAGGGCCGAAAAATATGATGCAAGCGAAATGAGTACCTACCTATAGCCTGTAATGAATGTATACTTACATAGGTTGAATTGAATTAATAGTTCAACTTATGTTTCTCTTTACCTTTGTTACTAACTATAACAGATACAAAGCTAAACAGAATAACAATAAACTTTTAAGAGCAAACATGTCTTTTGTCTTTGTCCATATTTTACTTACCAATCAACAATTGTTGTGTATTGTCATATCCTTGAAGATCCATGTATCCGTCTTCATTGTAAGCATTGAAAAGATACAATAATATAAAGTATACATTACAATAGGACTTTCTTTATTACTGTAAAATAAGATACTCACGTTTCATTGTAATGATTGTTTGGACATTTATCTTTGTTTTATTTCACTTAAATGAATATGTGTGTATTTCAAAATTAATTAAAAAATATTATTAAGGGCATTTTACTCTCAAATAAACAATTTCTTATCATAATAACAGTCTAAAATATCAAATACTAAACCAAAATTAATAACAGTAATACGTCGACAGAAACTAATATTCCAACTAAATTCAGATCTTAGAATTCAAGCTTTAAGTGTCGCTTCATTGGTTTCTCGCAAGTTTCAAAGTCGACGAACTTTGTCAGTTAAGTTTTCTAAGCACAAGTTATTCAAGTTGTGGGTTGTTACGTCAATTAGGTGCTAAGTTACTGATGACTTTAATTAGTTTCGGAGTAATGGTAATAGATAGTTGTTTGCTTATGAGGTAAATGTTAGTTTAGATAGTAAACCATCTTAATGACCATTAACAACTTGCGTTATATATCATTCAACTTAGCTTCTTTATACAAAGTTTTATTTAATACTTCCCTGCCTTTACGATGATCGTTTTTAGGGTTCCGTAAGGGTTCCCAAAGGGTAAAACGGGACCCTAATACTGAGACTTCGCTGTGTGTCACCTGTGAAATTTTCATAGATGATGTATTTCTGTTGCCGCTATAAGAACAAATACTAAAAAACAGAATAAAATAAATATTTAAGGGGGCTCCCATACAACAAACGTGATTTTTTTTTCTCGTTTTTATCTCGATATATGTAGATAACGGCAACAGGTAGACACTTAAAATATTTACAGAATATTGAGTTATATTATTCACTTAGTATCCACTTTCCCACGTTTTCTTTTGATTATTCCAAGTATGTAGTCATCGGCTACAATAATCATAACTATGTACATATGCATATATAATTTGTATTTCTATTTTTCATAAAAAAAAATATCTTCATAGTGTTAAATATAAAGATAGAATTTGAATTCAGTATTTATTTACAGGCTTAGATTCTCAGTTTTTTGCTGAACATAGTTATAGATATGTACAAAAACCTATAACACGAACTGGCAATGCTACACACTGAAAAAGCTCCTGATATTGGGTGCCGTCCCGTCTCACACCTTTCTGTCTAATGTGATCCATATATCAAGTGAAAACCTGTTGATGAAAGATTTTGATCGAGACTTCACAGTTTGAATATATCTGCGCAATACACACCAAACACCCTTCAATATTCCCGGTTTCCAACGTGAGCGGTGCAGACCGGACTTCATATACCTAGCAAGAGTAAACTGAATAGTATTTATATTTCAAGTTGAAACTTTGAAACCAACAAATCGCCGAGCGGAAACTACTGAGCGAGCAGAAAGATAGAAACTCGTTCATTCCGCTTTGCAATTTCCTGCTCATTATTCTTTCGTGGAAACCGGGCGTATGATTTTGGTGGAGATTAAATCGCGCAGCTATCTCGTGCATTACAACATTTTTATACATATAAATTCATTGAGAAGGGATATTAGAAAAATGAGAGACATTTGTTTATTTAGATAGAAGAAACATTAAAAAAAAGTTTTATTCAGATATATTTTATACTGGCGACGGAGTAGTGAAAAAACATATGTTTTCCTAATTCTCAGCCAATTTAGAAGATATCGAAGATTATTTTTTTAAATACATATTTCTCCTATCTAAATACACAAATTCGTCTCCCACTTTTGCAATATCTCTACTCAATAATTTTATATATTTGAAAATGTTAGAGATTAGGTAGAGATAGCTTCGAGTTCTGACCGAATCCTTGTTAAATAGTCGTTAACCCACCATTCTGACAAGGAACGCAGTCCGCCGTCCTCTGCACCGCCTGGCCCTGGCATGGCGCCCCTCCATTCAGGGGGTGGGGCTCGGTGCAGGACCTGGTGCGTCGCTGCCCCCCCGCGATGCGACCGTTGCAGCGGCACTGTGTCCATGGCCCCCAGGAACTCCAGCCGCCGTTTACTGGGGAAGGGATAGCAGATTAGAGAATTGATTTATTATGAACTTTTCTAATACAGAATATATGGATACATACTTACATTTTATTTTTATTATGCTGTAATAGGTTTTCACTTGACCGCTAACTCACCTGATGTTAAGCGTCGTTGCGGTCTACGATGGAGTGCGCTCACCCAGAAGAAACCAAGAAATTATATTTGCAACACATATTACGGGTTTACAGAAACAGGTACGGATTCGGGGACGATACGTTGATCTCACTAGGTTTAATTTTTACTGAACCCGAGTTTGCCCGTATTTTCAGATAAAAAAACACCGAGCGGAGTTTTGCCGCCTAGGTTAGTTAAATACAATACAATTCAAGAATACAATAAAAGAAATAGGCAAACGGAAAATTAATAATTTTTATAAAAGTTGTCAGTGACAATTCTATTAAAAAAATATGACGGTAGAAACAAACCATAAAGTATTTAATAATTCATCTAAAGTAGCTCTTAAAATAGCAGTAACTGATCGTAAATAATTAAACTAATGAAAAGACAGACGGCCGCAACCTGAAGCTAAATCAAAAAGTAATAAAGATAAGTTAGAAACGTTAGCTAAGTTATCTTTATGTACTCACATAAATATGATACGTGGGAAAGGCTATAATTACTTTGAGTTGAAACTTGTGCCGCAAATGTAAATCTCTCACCGACCCTAGAATAATAAGGAAGTCTAATCAACTATGAGAACTATATGAACTGGGGGGCGATCGCACTAATAAACTTCAGCTGAATCGCAATTGAACGTTAACCAAACCGCTACTTTTTGCACGTTTCGTATCGCGTTAACGTTTTAATCATAAGTTGAAACGCAACTGGAGCGCAGCTGGAACGTTATCGCTGTCAAAAAAACGTTTGAGAAAAGTTACAAAATGTCAGCCGTTGCACTGGGTCATTGTGCTTTGTAATAAAAATTCTTTTGTGGAATTTTCGCCTTATAAATAGCTTCCAAAGACTAACCACCTTTGGTTGGCGTTTGAACTTTAGCGCAATACCAATTTTTTATTTTATTTTATAGAAGATAGATCTACGATTGACCACCAACTCGCCTGATGTTAAGCGACGGTGTGGCCGAGGATGGAGCTCGTCGATCTAGAAGATATCTATTCATTCTAGCCTTGAAAATTCCAAGATTGTAGGTCTCAGGAAACAGAGATGGCGGCAACGAATTCCATTCTTGTGCAGTACGCAACAAGAATGTAGATCGATATCGCTGAGTACGGATTTTTGGCATTTCAACGAGAAATGGGTGGTAATTCCCCGACTTTCTGTTAGTCCTGTAGTGAAATGGGGAGGGTGGAATTAGGTTGTGAAGTTTTTGCGCACATTCCCCGAAATGAATCCTGTAGAAAATAGACAGACATGCTACTTTACGGCGGTGCTCGAGACTAAGTAGCTTCTTGGCAGCTAGTTTATCGTCACCGATTAACCTCACAGCTCGCCGGTCCACTGATTCCAAAGCTTCCAGCTGATACTTGGCTGATCCATCAAAAAGGTGGCAGCAGTACTCTATACACAATCGGACCTGTGCTTGATACAGATGCAGCAGTTGTCCCGGTGAGAAGTATCGCCTAACCTTATTAATAATGCCAAGCTTTACTTTAGCTTTAGATTTTACCAAAGTTGAACCGTAACTCGACTACAAGCGAGTACTACTCGACTATAGACGTGCAAAATAACGCGATCGGCCCCCTGTACTCTAAGGAACATAATTAGTGAAAATCTTAATTTATTTAGAGAGCTAAATTATGATTAGCCTCTTGCATTACTTAAAATTTATCCCTACACATATTTTTTATGTTGTAATAGGTTTGCGCTTGACCGCCACTTGATGTTAAGCGACGTTGCGGTCTACGATGGAGCGCGCTTACCTAGAAGAAACTAATTCACTTGCGATTGAAAGACACCTAGATTATATCTATCGGGAAAGACCCACTCAGGAAGCGTATTCCACAATATAGTACAATATTAAGCGTAAATAGCTTGCACATACATCCTTATTCCGTTTTTTTACTAACTCAAATATAAAATTATATTCCAATAAAATATTATATTAATGGATATTCCAAAGACTCGAACGAAACGCTTTAGCCTCACTTTTATTGTGCGTACAGTGAAAATGTAGAATACGCTTGCTGAATGGGTCTCTTTTGATAGATATAATTTGAGTGTCTTCAAGTCGCCAGTGAATTGGTTCCTTCTAGGCACGCGCGCTCCATCGTAGACCGCAACAGTTGCTAAGCATCGGGGGAATTAGCGGTCAAGCGTAAGCCTACTTTCAAATTAGGATTTACGAATATAAAAAAAAACTCCGGTCAAGCGTAAGCCTACTTTCAAATAAAAAAACTCGTTACTATAATTTGGAGGATTTTTTTACCGTCAACAAATAAAAAAGTAATACAAAGTACAAAGATAAAAATCGAATAGAAATGGCATCAACATTCAACTCTGTCTCCCGTGTACATTTAATTAAATTAACGATGAATAGATGCAAAACTATCTACACCATCATTTAAATTGTTAATCGAAAACGAACACACAACTACGCATAAATAAATACCCAGTCAATGGGCATGTACTTTATGTGCATAGAATGCATATTTATCACTTATACCACCTTCTGCCAAGAACTTTATGCGCTTAGTAAACTTGCAAGCAGTGAACTAGCATTTCTTAACCAACTTATGTTGAACCGTGTCTAGTGCAATCATTACAAATAACTAGAAAAGTTATACTGGTTATTGTAACAGTGCCGATTGGCCGCTTTTAATTTACATTTCTTACTTCATTAACATTAAAAATAAACGCTGCGTTTTATGGTTTTTAATTTGCATTCATTTTAAAACACCTCGGTTCCGATGAAGCTATCAAACTAACTGAGCAAGTATGTATATTAAAAGAAAAACAAAATATCCGATCAGAAAAGCAGTTTTTGTAGACTAACTTACGATTTCCTTACGCTTGATACGCTTTGAGTGTACGTTTTTTGTGAGAAAATATGCGTAAAATCGCTGTAAAAAATTATAAATTAATAATTATTCACTAGAATAAATTTAGTAAAATCACTTGTTTATTACGAAATAATTTCTTGGCGGTTACGTAAAAACGTTTTTTTATTTTTGCAAGAGATGTATTATTATTATAAAAAAATATAACCTATGACACTCAAGAAGCAAAGACGAATGTAATGACACCTCGCACATCAAAGTCGGTCAAGCCGTTTAGGTTGTAGGTGGTCACAACGCTGACAAAGTCGATATTCACTAAGTACTGCTAATTTCATAACAATATTCTGGTTTAGTGCAATTACCTCCTAGATAAGCGGAATATATTTGCTTCTATTTGTTATTATTATTGCAAAAATATGTTTTTTTTTTAATATTGGCAATATTTCTTATAAATTTGGAAAACTACTTTTCAAAATAAGCAACATATTACAACGAAGGGAGACAAAAAATACGTCCGAAAATTTCAGGGAAGTCAGGTAAAAATCCAAAGAAACAAGCATCATGTAAAGTTTAACTTCGAGAAGATCCAATAAAGATCCCACACCTTCCAAAAAGTACATAAAGTACAAATAAAACGATTCGAGCAGAGCCTAGCGTATGTCGACACGGTTAATCAGTTCCCCAGATCAGTGTGTCTCACGCGACGTCGCGTGCTATACCTAGCTCCTAAATCTAAGCACTAACTAGTCTAACGACCTAGCTAGAATTTACTTTGGTAATTGTATGCCTATTTGGAAGGTAATTGGCCTCCTGATAATTATTCTTGATAGGATTTTTCAGAGCTTTGTTCTTTTAATTGTAGGTTTTATTGTTTTTATGCAAATAAATAATAGTAATTTTATTGGTTTAAGTAATTATAATAATGTATAACTGGTCATCCCAGGTTTTGTCCGTAAGTTTGAAGTTTTCCTAATCTTCTTCTTCTTACCCTGTTCCCACTTATGTGGGGTCGGTACAGTATGTACTTTTTCTCCATTCATCTCTGTTATTAGTCATATCTGGACTCACTCCCTCATGTCTTCATTCACACAATTCATTCATACTTTCTTTGGTCGACCTCTACACAATTACCATTCACTCTCATATTGAACGCCCATTTTAAAATGTGGTCATCCTCTCTTCTCCTGATGTGTCCGTAGATAGCACGATAATCTATTGCTGGATAGTTTTTCTGTTATGGGTGCTACTTTCTCACGTTTAAAATTAATAAATTGTATGTTTATTTAACTTTTTTTATCAGCCCTGTTTGTACAAACTGTCCCACTGCTGGGAACGGGCCATCTTCTCATTGTGAGAAGGGTTAGGCCATAGTCTGCCACAAGGCCAAGTGCGGGTTGGCAGACTTCACACATCTTCAAGGTCATTGAAAACTCTCAGACATGTAGGTTTCCTCACGATTTTTTACTTCACCGTTTGAAGTTGGCGGAAATCAACAATACGCACATAACTTCGAAAAGACAGAGGTGCGTGCCGCGGGATTCGAACACAGGACTTGCGGATCGCAAGTCAGACGGTCTCCCGACTAGGCTGCCGGTAACTTCAGTTATTTAACTTAAAATTGTATATTATGTATTGTCAGTAATCACATCCTGCCATTTGAGCCGAAAACGAGAAATACTTTCTTAGCGAATGTCTAAGCTTTACATGGATCGAGATATGTACTTAGGAAGATGCCTTCCTAATTATAAATCCTGATGATCAGCGGTTCATGATATTCGTTGTCTGTTTGTCTGTTAGTCAATTATAGATATAGATAGATACATAGATATCTTTGCTATCAACTTTTCGATTATTAGAACTCGCTCAAAAAATACCGCCGATTGAAATCAAATTCTTCACAGATTGATGATGTTGCAAACACATACTTAAATACATTTTTTCACGCACTTAGTCAGTGAAAAAAAGCTAGAAACTAAATTGAACAAAACATTTACAAGTATTACAATCGTCAATGATAATATTGTAAATAATATAAATGTAATACGTTATAGTATGTAATCAAACTAATCTTCTCTGCTCGAATTTACCCACTCACCCAAAAATAGAACTGTTTTATTCCTCACTGCGGTCCGAATCGACCTATTTAAAAATGTTATTGGTCGATTCGCACCGCGGTGCGAAAGGACCTATTCAATAAGAGCTCTTGGGTGATTCGGACCGCGGTTCGAACCACTTGCGGTGCGAAACGCCGAAGTACCCATAATAACACACGTTACAACGTGACTAAAGATTAATATAATAAAGATAATATATTCATAATATTTCTAACCAAAATTACAACATAATATCCAATAGACACTGATTGAATATTAAAACATCAAATTACAAGCCCATCAGCCGTTACACGGATTGGTATCAAATTAGTTAAAAATTCAATTAAGTTTTACACCATAAAGTATAAAATTATGTAATGCACCATCACGCCTGCATTGCCCATGCCCACCCGTGAACTGTAATGTTGAAATTAAAATTTATGATTGTATTAACGCATGTTTTGAACGAATTACAATTCTAAGAATAGTCATTTCCTAAGGTTTAAATGCTGCAATGATTAAAATAAAATGTATTCATACGATATTGTCTTAGTATACTTATACTTAATATACTTATTTATTATATTATAAAATAAATATATGCAGATCAGTATGTGCACTACTTACAGTACTTTAACTACCAATGACCAAAACTATCAAAAACTGTGTTAAATTTTGGTATGGTTGAAATTAAGTAAATTTATTATTTGTTACATACAATATGCTTAAAATTGCATATGTATAATAATTACATATGCCATATTAGTTTTTGACAGTCAAGGTCGTAAGTCAGCTGTTAACCATTTTAGGGTTGAACCTGTCCAAGTTTACGTACATCAAAGTTTGACATTTAATATTAAAGACTGAGGAGTATAAAAACTTCTCAAACTTCTTCTTCTAGACTAGTCTACGATGAGTCAACGTATGTGCTGTTTAAATATAGATAAATAGATAGATAAACTGTTTATTGTTTACACCTTAACTAAAACACAAATTACATAGTGAAAAGGGCTTAAATGCTAGTGAAACAACAGGCGGCCTTATCCCTAATAGCGATCTCTTCCAGGCAACCTTGAAATTATATAAATATTGTTGGGCCTCACTCGGACACGTCGTATACAAACTATTCAAGTATGTATATTATTAGACTATTGAAAGAGACTATCATCAAACATAATTTGACTGGCTTTGTGGCTCAGTTGGTAGTGTGTTTACGTCTACCTGCTGAACTGAAAAGTCGTGGGTTCAATCCCCACCCAGGGCAAACATTTGTGTGATGAGCATGGATGTTTGTTCTGTGTCTGGGTGTTTCTATGTATCATATGTATATATTTACAAAAAAAAAAAAAAAAAGTATATATGTATTCTATCAGCCATCTAGTTCCATAGCACAAGCTTTGCTTAGTTTGGGCTAGATGGTGTTGTGTGAAATGTCCACAAATATATATTTATTTATATATATTTATAATTTAGAAGTTATTTCATTCCTTAAACGCAATATAATAGGTTTTACCTGATAGTTCTGATTCTCATTTCACTAAAGTTAGACAACACTGTGTTATTTTTTAGTCATTTTTTACGACCCGCCTTTGGTAATAAAGCAAATATTAAATAACAGTTAGAGTAAAACGTTTCATGTTACCTACGGCGGATATCATAAATTTTTGATTTTATGCCTTGTATAACGAAATAAAGAAGTCGTAGACCACGCTTAGTTTATACATATAATGAACTAAGTAGGTCATGGCGTGATATTTAATTTCATTAGAAATAGTAAAATAGGAAATATAAAGAATCGTTTTTCACGCAGCATAAAATACAAATTGTACCTTATTCTGTTCAATACGGTCTAAATTCTATAAAATTTATGTCGTAACTTTATCCCCAATTCTTTCGTTCAATTACATTAATTAACACACAATCACCATTTTTAACATTTGACCTGTCAAAATGAAATTCTCTTTTACCATTATCCCACTGACCTCGATAAAATTTATTGACTCGACAGAACGAGAAAATTTCCCCGATAAATCTTACAAAAGGGAAAAGATATAAAAAGTGGAAAGAACGTTAAGAAAAGAAAGGCACGCACATCTGAAGATCATCACATAATTGTGCGAAGTAATAAACTATTGTACTGTCCAATATTGTCCAATCTCCAGACATTTCGATCTTTAAGTCGAAGCATTAAGGTTTGTGAAGAAAACCTTTTATCTCCGATTAAAGAAGCTCGCCCACGTCTATTCAGGCTTGATAACGACGATATATGGGCCAATTTGCACGTAAGTGACACAATTTCTTTATACACAAAAGGGCTTTAAACTGGCCAATAAACGTAAGTGGTGAGTCGACACTATGCCAATCAGAGGACGGAAGTGTGAGAATGAATGTGTAATGACTTGCAGTTTCTCGTAACACTAATAAAAACCGGACAAGTGCGAGTCAGACTCGCCCACCGAGGGTTCCATACAAACTAGTAGATAAAAGGGAAAAATCATATATTTATTTATATTTTCCTTCATAAACCGAAAAATATACACCTTAAAAATATTTAAAAACCTGTTTTAGCTTATGCTACTGAAGCTCTTTCATATGATACCCCACATGATACGCTTAATTCATTTTATAATTTGGACCTTCATTCCTTGCATAAAGACACTACTTTTTTGTAATTAAATTAACAATGTCCAGTTTTCGGATTTTTTCCTATATGTCTACTTTAACACAATGCTTCTTGCCAAATTTCATTGGTCTAGGTCGACGGGAAGTACCCATAGGTTTTGATTCTTCTGTGAGTATCGAAATGTGCGTTTTTTACAATATATTCGGCTGTAACTTTTTTTTACGAAAACTTAAAAACTTTATTTTTCTTTTTGCAGCAAGATACTATGGATCTGCGTATATGGTTTTAATTTAACTGGATAACTTCACGCGTTCCCGAGATAAAGATCTCGACATCCGACGGACGGACAGACGGACAGACAGACAGACGGACGGACGGACAACAAAGTGATCCTATAAGGGTTCCGTTTATTCTTATTTAGGTACGGAACCCTAAAAATTGAACTTTGAAAAGCTAATACAATTTTGAGATGATAACTGTCTCTAAGGTCTACAATATAAGTTGAAACTTAGTATTTTTAAGATTCATAGTAAACATAAACCTAAACTACGTGTACAAAAAAAAATAAGACAAGTTAAATTACATAAATAAAATATTACAGCGAAAACTATAGATAATAACTTACAGCTAGTTTATATCAATGCTATATAAAATACGAAGCTTCTAAACAAAATTAAATATGATTCAGCAGACAGTAACAAGCGTCTAATAATATATCACCGAGTTGAAACGCGTGAAGCCAAAGGTGGCGATTGTAATCAGTTAGCGCGTGTAGGAGTATATGCAATTTGTAAGCGTGGCGCCATACTCTATCTATGCTATTGCACTTACATGGCTATTGTCCACTATATTTTGTTTAGCAAGTTCAAATTAAATTAAAATTAGATAAATTTACTTTTATAGATTGAAAATACAATTTAATTCTAACAGTTAAATTACTATAGTACTTAAAATGAAGGTACGAATTCAAAAACTACGCTATTACAATTAATAGTATTCCTGTTAGGTTTGATTTTCTGTGGCAAAATTTAAAAAGGTTACCTAAGTAATTTTGCTAAAAGTATTAAATCTATTCGTTTTTATGTATTTGCATAAATAGTCATCCTTCATAATGTTAAACCATTAACCATGACGTATAAGAATAGTCTACAGAATAAATAATCTGTTAGCTTCTATACTGTTTTGAAAAAACATAAGCTAGCAATATTTGAAGTAAATTAATATCCATAGTAGACATTGAATACAAGTTTACAAAACTCAAAAACTCCCGACAAAAAATAATGGCTGAACCGATTTTGATGAAAATTAGACACAGACAATCTCGACAAAATCCTATTTCATACAAAAAGAAAACTAGATCAAAACCAGTCCTCAGCTCTCAATCTGTTTGAGAGCTACGATACCACAGACACACAAATAGATACACAAATGCACAGATACACGTTAAACTTACAAAACCGTCTTTTTGCATCGAGTGTTAATCGAAGGAAAATAAAGATCCGTACACCAAAAAAGGCCTATAATAATAATAATAATAATCATTTATTTCAGACCAGATTCAGTCCATATAAACACACAAGGAAAAATATTTACCAATTCATAATAACCAATCAACAATAGTAATAATCATAATTTGAATAGAATATAATAAAAGCACAAGCAAAAAAGTCAAATAAAATACAAACAGTTAATCTCAATAAATATAAAATAATAGCGCTGGATAATTCTGTTTATAAAACTGTTCAATCAAAAATGTCAGGAAAAAAATATAAAAATATACTACTATACCTCTGCTTAAAATATATAGGAGAACTAGATTGAGTATGTCTATTTCTCTGTTTTCCCCTTTGTTTCAATATAATACCTAAAATGTGTTTGCTCAAATGATGTATACATGCTTTGGAGTATAGTCTGGTTCTGATCGATTGTCACATGTTATCTTATATTATGTTAGGCTATATTCTGTTTTGTATACTTAAATAAATAAATAAATCTCTAGCAGCCAACCAAGATCCATAGTTAGGGGTCAGGCTCAAGTGTTGCTATTATCCACACAATGTGAGAGTTTCTCACGTGATATCAGCAGCGTAGGCGAGGGCGGTTCTAATGATGCCGTACTCGCGCGGTGCAATTATTGCAGGCATCGGCGCCTGCCCTTTGATCTACCGCTAGGGCAGCCATTTACAAGATTTACTTTCGGATATCATGTTAAAAAGGGTGATATGAGAAGACGTGAAACTCTGTAAATCGTATATTATATTGATTACTGTCACAACTTTCTCATTTTATTAAGAGTCTGTAGTACGACGGTCGTCCGTCTCGCTCGCGCATGCCCTCATTTTTGAAAATATGATATGACTGCATGAACCTATAAAAAATCGTTTGTAAAACTAGAAAAGAACATCACAAATATTCGATAAAAAAATCAATTTGGTGCAATTTTCATGCATAAAAATCAGTTTTAGAAATCATTGACGCAATATTGATTTATATATGTATGAAAATTCACTTTGACCAAATTCAAATTTTTGGCGAATATTTGTGATGTTTTCTAATTTTACAAACGATGTTTTTTTTTATAAGTTCATTCAGTCATTAAATATCTCCAAAAATGCAAGTTAGCGCGAGCTAGACGTACGGACTTTTAAGATAATAATTTTAGTGTAAAAATACAATCCATGTTTTGTTACTTAAATTCAATTTCTGAGACGGTAGCATGTATCTTCATGCTATGTCATAAGTAAGACCTTAGTAAAATCAATAATTTTTAGAGACATGACTAGCAAATTAAGATTGAAAAACTAAAATTCTGTCATCATTCGATGGGAAAGGTCCCACCGAATGACACTAAGCCCTATAGCATCTCTATGTTTCCAGTCATTCCTAAACTGCCTTCCACATCCAGTTCAGTCGATTGTATCTCCTCGCGCGTATTTCACTACATTTGCCGATACGCGCCCTCCACTCTAGGTTATGTTTATCCAAACGGTTATTAGGCAATAGATAACAATATTATACACATTTGATATGTGCAAATTAATCATAAAAATCCGTCAGTTAACAACGTTTTTATCAAAATTAGGTTAGTAGTGTCGAAGATTATAGGAAACGCATAAACAATTGACTTATATGTAATTAATGCTGTTAAGGACTTTTTTATATCTGCCAGGATCTGCTTATCATCCAGTACATTATTCAGAACAATTAAATTACTAATGTTTAAGCGTAAAAATTATAGACATACGAATTCTTACTCTTCCGTCCCTGCGAAAGCATGATTAGTGGCAACCCCATCAGTTAAAGATAGCTATTACGACAACCGAGGGTGAAATGAGCGCTAAGCACCGACCACGCTTGTCCGATGAATTATCTCTGAAATTATGTGACGTGGTGCAACTTGTCTCTTATCTTGTTGTTAGCTGTCTCGTCTCATCTCGTGTTGCGATTAAATTGTTCACTTTGATGGCAATCGGTTACGTAATAGCTCCGTTTCAGAATATTAGGTACTTGTTCGGGATATTTGGCAGCGGATAAGTGACAAAGTTTGGATAGACGTAGTAGATTGGTAAGAGTCTGTGAATATAGATATGGGGTTGATGACTTGCAAGTAGTTGGTGTTGATTTGAGAATTAGTTACAAGTGTAAGTCATTGACTGTTGATATGCTGTATAAGTAAGATCGTGATTAACTTAGAAAACAAGTGAAAACATATTTTGAAGCACGGAAAGTGATATAAAATAAATAAAGATTGAATAATTGACCAATGCTGAAATCAATATTGTAATTCGGAAAGAAATACATTTATGTATGAAAAGTAACTTGAATCAAATTGAAAATTTTGTCGAATATTTATGATGTTGTTTTCTAGTTTTACAAACGATGATTTTTTTTAATTTTATATCTTCAAAAATGTATGTATGCCGAGCTAGACGGGCGATGGTCAAATTACGGACTCTAAGATTGATCAGCCAGAAAAAAAGATAGACGGACAGAATAAAATCATATGATTTTAATCTTCATGACTTAAAATATTATACTTCCTCGTAGATTGATTTATGGAATCTTAAAAATAAAATTAACATCAATAATATACGTATTAGTTAAATATGTATTTTATTTGGTTATTCGTAACTTACCATAAACTGTAAGCAAAGCTGGCTCCGAAATCCTCTTGCCAGCAATGTTCTCCGCAACACAGCTGTAGTTTGCCATATCCTGTGGACAAAAATATGCACTGTTGAGGATACTATGCGACGTAAAGTAAAATAATGGTTAAATAAAGGTAAAATATTGATTAATTAAAGGTAAAATCTTTGTAAAGGTGAAGTTTCCGGCAGCCTAGTCGGGAGACCGTCTGACTTGCGATCCGCAGGTCCTGGGTTCGAATCCTGCGGCACGCACCTGTCTTTTCGAAGTTATGTGCGTATTGTTGATTGTCGCCAACTTCAAACGGTGAAGGAAAACATCGCGAGGAAAACTACATGTCTGAGAGTTCTCAATGATCTTGAAGATGTGTGAAGTCTGCCAACACGCACTTGGCCAGCGTGGCAGACTATGGCTTAACCCTTCTCACAATGAGAAGATGGCCCGTTCCCAGCAATGGGACAGTTTGTGCAAACAGGGCTGATAAAAAAAGGTAAAATACGTACGACAACGATTGTTATTCAGAATTTAACAATTTCATTGAAAAACCTAGAATGTTATAGTTGAATGTAGACAAACGTTAATTAAAAACCATTAATTGAAATACCTACATATACATCTCAACTAAAGAATAAATCAATTAGAAATTGAGAGCAAGAACAACAATAATTGGTCATTTCAGTTTTTTTACTTTAGCTTACTATAATACTAGAACTTTAGTAGTTACATATAAACATAGAACGTCATTGCATACATACATACAATCACGCCTATTTTCCCTTACAGGGTAGACAGAGCTTCAAAGACCACGGGGTCGTTTGACCGTGGTTAGTGGGTTATATGGCAGATAATACTTAAAAACTGTTTTTATTGCTAACACTTCGAAAAACATGCAAATTCGATGTTTACATAATTAGGCGTCAAACGATGCTTAAATTTTATTAAGCTCTTATAAACCAGATGAAGTTGCACTCAATTAGCCCTACCAGCAAATTCTCGCGCCTGCGCATGTTCTACGATACAAGATAGCATGCGAACTCTCTCATTAGCATTCTGCTGGCCGTCAATCGACACAATCGCGCCATCTTGTCGAGCTCTGCATTTGTATATGCATTGTAAATTTGCTGGTTTAAGACCTGCATTTCTGTGACATTGAGAATGCAGCCCATCGGCACTAAAGGAATGAAGCAAATAGCTAGATTTCTGTGCAGCATTTGAGTATGTGTTACCTACAGTTCAATAATTTTACTAGGCTTAGTTAAGTCATAAGTGTAATAAATCTTAATGATATTCAGTTGGCACTCGATTTTATCACAGAGAAATGGCTGCTTAGCATTTAGATTAACGCTTTAGTTGGTGACTAAAGCAAGCCTATTTAGGATATTACATTAATAATTTTGTTTATACCTACTTATTCAAGTAATTTAAGATCACTCAAAGTAACATTATTTTCGTATTCCAAGACATAAGACATGTTTAATATTTGACATTCACTTATTCTACTTTTGCTGACATTGGACATTTCTATCTCTCACAAAATTTATGGCATTACAACTTTCATTCCTAAGATTGTACTGCGTGCGTAGATGGCTTTAAATTGTAAATGTTTTCAGAAATATGTGCGTGAAAATTGTGTGTAGTTCGTAGTATTCCCATATAGTTTGTAGTGTAGTTTATCAGAATTAACTAATTTTGCATGGAAATAAGTATTTACAAAGTTTTATTTTTTTACGCTTTGAATGAGATGTATTTGTTTTGGATGGATTTTGGTGTCTTAAGGTACCAATTCGCTTAAGCTACTTTGTACATTAATTTGCATGCCGAAAGGTCGTTTATGGCGTTCTATTGTACCATTTTTCCAGCTATTTCTGTTACCCATTTTCGCAAATAAATATTATTATTATTATTATAAGAAAATATGAATTTGTTGTGTCGAACAAAACCAACGTCAAAGTTTCTGTATCTATCATCAAATACAACTTTTCTGTAATCTTACACATTTGTGCTTCAGAACCGGCGAATAAAAATTTTATTTGTCAAAGTATAAGTACATTAATTTATTTCTGAACTTGAATGTAAACGTACACGAAGCAAACGATAAAGTTCATATACCTAACTTTATCTCGGTGCGAATAATTAGTCGAGCGAAGCGGACATTTATTAATTGGTACACGAGTCGCAGTCGAGCTTCGTCGTTTTGACGTTCCGGTTTACTATTTCAGAGCTTTTGTAGATGATAAAAGTCAAGAAATACCTACACGAACAGAGAAACTGCAGTTTGATAAAAAAGGGAAAATAAATTCTAACACTGCATTATATATATTTTCATGACTAAAAATATTGAAATAATAGATTGCTACAGTAACCACTTCAGCTGATTGTTATTAGATATTTTTTTTCAAAGTTGCACCACTCTTTCGATTTTATTCTTGTAAAAACAAAACGTTTTTGCGGAAATCTCTCTGTACTGTCAATGACAGAATTCAAAACTACAGGATTCACATTGCTAAATTATTTAGCCAGATCCTCCAAGGAAAGCGATTATGTGGTCGAAAATGACACAGATTTAAAAGATGTTCTTCTGAATTTATTTTGAAAAGGCCTAAATTTAGTATTAATAAAACCAGCCAAGTGCGAGTCGGACTCGCGCACGAAGATTTCCATACCATTATCTATAAAAACGGCAAAAAAAAACGGTTTGTTGCATGGGAGTTTAAATATTTATTTTATTCTGTTTTTTTGTATTTGTTGTTATAGCGGCAACATAAATCCACCATCTGTGTAAATTTTAACTCTCTAACTATCACAGTTCATGAGATACAGTCTGGTGACAGACGGACGGACGGACGGACGGACGGACGGACAGACGGCGGAGTCTCAGTAATAGGGTCCGTTTTTACCCTTTGGGTACGGAATCCTAAAAACGTTATTTATTATTATGTAAATTAAGGACAGATTTATATTTTTGCGCATCGTTAATATTTTGGACACTGTATGTTATAGTTTTGGATTATCTCCCTTTTGTTACAGTTCCGTAGTAAACAAGGAACCCTTATACTTTCACCATGTCTGTCCGTCCGCGGCTTTGCTCAAAGAGAAAGCTGTAATTTGGCATGGATATGTATATTAGTTATGGGTAGAATAAAATCTTGTAAAAAAAAATATTTGATTCTGAGGTAGAGAATTATTATATAAGAAGAAATGATTACTTTGAATATACCTATGAAAAAAATCAAGCAAGTCCCATATACGATGAAATTTAAAGGAAAACTATTATGACCAAGTAGACTTTACAAGCGAATAATAGTTGATCACCTTAAAATAATTACTCGGACAAGTCAAAAATGAATATTTCATTTATATTAATATAAGTTAACTCGTATGTTTGTAGTATCAAACAAGTGATCCAGTTTTAAGTACACATAAATTATGATATATAACTACGGAACCCTCCATTGCGCGCGGCACGACACGCATATAACTACGGAACCGTGTGGCACGTGTCGTGCCACGCGCTTGGCCCTTTATTATATTTATTTGTTTTACTTAAAAAAATATTTGATTTAATAGCATTAGTGTTATCGTGTAGGTTTTCAATTTTAAAAGGTAAAAAGCTAGTCTGTGATAATTTCAGACTGCTTTGGTGTAGTTAACTTGTAAAATTAACCTGCCTCAGTTTAGTCTGGGAAAGTTTCTCAACTTGAACTGTTATTTGTTAAATTTTACTCGTTTTCTCTTACATTTTTGAGGATAGGACCCAATTTTATATCTCATTTATATTTTTGACTTTATTGGAGCCAGTGGGTTTATAATTGACATTTGCTATTATGAAGAAAACTCCTTGTCTGAACTTTATGACGCTTTATTATTACTTATAACACTGCACTTATTTCACTGCACTGAGCGGTCTGACGCTAAGACCGCCTTTTTACTACCGAGTTACGCCGCGACTACTTTTTCGAAGGGCCGCTCGCGCTCGTCCGCCCGCGATATATCCCCTCCCCGGAATTACAACATCACGCCATCATCCGGGGTAGCGTTCATTCTGTTCGATCAACGTTCTCCAGAGTATATAAATTAAGAAAATAGCAGTGCTGCCACTCCGCAACACTGAAAACACCGCACACCACATACAACAAATATTCAAATCATGACACTCGGCCATCCGCTTTTGTGCAACGTCCCGATGCACAACAACTCTCTAAAAGTAAGTCTGATTAATCATATCGAACCCTTTGGACTCCTTAAAGATTTGCTGCAAAATAAAATAGTTAAACAGTAATTATTATGCTAATTTTATAAAACTACTTATGGCACACTAAACTTTGTAGTATACGTTGTCGTAACTAGTTATTATTGTAGATACAAGTAATCATGACACTCGGATTCGTTTTTAAATATGACAATTATTTTATGTTTATTCTAGCTGGTCTGGGAACCGGAGGCTTCCTATTCGTGTGTAAATGTACACTATGCATATAAATCATAGTTGTACAAATATGTTGTACGGATCGAGTATATATTCTGGTATTTCCAGAGGTTTGATATATAATTAAAAAAAGTACATAAAAACTTATTCAATTCGCATTATTAATTTACTGTCGGTTACTCAATTACTTCCTCCTCTGGCTTAGTGATTGCGAACGGCAGCATCATTATATAAATGTCCCAATGTTGTAGTGGCCACTGAAGTAGCATTCAAACCTTGTAGACTTGGGCTTATAGACTTTTTTTTTATGAAAAACTCTATAAATACTCCTTTTTGATCTTCGTCCAAACATTAAAATGACAAACGACAAAGCTTGAATAAAATGAAAGCAAATTTCGTCCAAAAATAATTACACATAAATTAAAATATTTAGATCCAACTCAAACCAGCTCCAGTAATAATTTGGTGACACGAGTACGTTAATTTTGTAAGTGCTCTCATAGGAATCAACATTTTAAACTGTATTTCTGTCATTGTCCTGCCATTACCAAACCTTTTTTTTTAGCAAGTCGCTACAACCGCATTAATTTCTGTCAAGCTTGTGGATGATCGGCAAAGCACATGAGCAAAATTTTGTCAGTTTAGAATGTCAGAAGTATTATTATTTTCTAATCACTAAATTTCATTATCATAGGGACAAATTAGTCACGATAAACTACAGGTAGCTGATCCATTGTCAGTCCTTCACCAACCGTTATTTGACTGGCGTATACCTGTTGCTGTTTACCATTAAATTGATGTACTATCAAGTTGAATCACTTCACATCACAGATGTCCTGAGTTGACATCTGTCGGATTTTAATCTGTTGTTTGCCAAATTCTTCTTCTTAATCGTACACTCTAGTCAGAGTGGTCGTGGTTGCAATGGCGGTGGCTCCTCGCCGTCACCGTCACTCTCCAGGCCAGCTGCTCTTCTCGCGATGCTTCTCCATTTCTGCCGGTTGCATTGCGAGTACACTCTACTTCGGTGGACTGCGTAGCTTTTCTAATGAGGTCGGTTCAACGTGTTGGTGATCGTCCAGGACTTCGCTTGCCTTCTACACGGCCATGCATATGCTGCGATAGGCTCTCCGTCGAGTGCTCTTTTCTTGAGATCTGCGCAAAGAACTTCAGTATTTGCAATTGCCCAGTCCACGATAATCTATCTCGTATATGAATCTCTTTGAGGATAGAGTTGTTGGTTGTTTGTCAAATACGTCATCACTATTTTGATGACACGTTAGCTAGAAAAAATACTGTACACATTACATACTAACAGTACTCAAACCGAGAATGTGGACATATTTATTTTCCCATCCAATATTTATAGTACTGATGTAACAGTAGAGCATAAATTACTTGACTAGGTTTTAATAAACTTAATTGTAGGTAAAGACTGAGAATGTTTATACACAGATGCATACTTAATTCCTTTTAGTGCACACCTGAACTAATACTAAAGCATCAAAAGAGAAGAAGCAGGTAATCATTTCCATAAATAAAATTAGTCTCAATATTTGTCTTACTAATTTCTGTTGTTTTTTTTTAAAGGTCTATATGATGTCGACTAGTCATATCATAACTGCTCTTGCACTGAGTACAAGCCAGTGGTGATTTTGATAGTTGCCGTTTTATTTCAACTAACAATCATATTTCGGAAACGTTACCAGTCCTATCAAATATTGCTTATTTTTAATGAAGATATTTTTTTATTTATCGATTAATTTTCGTATGCTGGATCCAATTCTGTTATATTCTGCTTACCAAAATTATACTAGATTTATCAAAATGTTCATATGCACGAACGATATTTAACGATATTGATCTAGAACCTAGAAATACTTGCACGCTTTGACAGCAAAAATAGAGGGCCAAATGTTATTACTATCATAAGACCACATGTTTGTATACCTATTTTGCAAGAAATAAATTAAGAAGAATAATCAAGAAATGAATATTCGGTTTTTATATTTGACTAATTTTTGAACTCATAAACTGTACTTTTACAATAAAACCGCCACCGGTGCAATCTATTTTTGAGGCTACTTTGTTTGAAATATGAAACTGATCAATCAGTTCTCTCTTTGAATTATCTTTAGTTCGTGATAAGAAACTTCGGTCATCGCTTAAATTCAAAGTCAAATTATTTCTTGGGCTTGTAACAAGTGTTATATTAGAAAAGCCCTTTTCAAATTAGTATTTTTTGTTATGTTTGTACTCCAAGCTTTTTCTGTTATAAAATACAATTTAACGTAGTTTTTATTAATTTAGATATAATATATTCTATTTATTTATGTCATTTTTATATCCAATAACATAATAAATAATAAAAGGATGTCGTCAAACTTATGTCAATATTCATAATAATGTTCAAAAGGCCAAAATAGAATAATAAAAAATATGCCAATCCACTTATGGAAGAAAGTAGAAAATATGATCTGCTGTTCCATTAGAACGAGAATTCAGCAAGATCTATTTTCATCAACTCATGCAAGGCATAAAATGGGTTTCTCTCAAAGAAACGTTTACTACGTACGTTTACTCTCGACTAATAGTTTTGTAATATTATCGAGTGGTTCATTTAACATACAGATTTGTTTATATATATTTTACGATAATTGTCAACGCTCATCACTGCTTACGTCACTGTCCAGCGGACAATTCAACAAAGTGTAGACACTGCTCTGCAGTTGCGAAAAATAACGTGGGTGTTCAAAACATGACATCTAATTACGTTGGCACATACAGATCGCTGATATCTATATATATTTTTATAATAATCCTTAACCGAATAGTATTTTTCGGAAAATGTCTTAGGCTTACTCATTTATCAATTCATGAATCTTATTGATGGAGTAATTTCCATTCTCTCTATAATCTAATAATAATAACCATAATAATTGAGAATCTAATAATTGCAAACAGATTACTCATAAATTTATTCGCTCTAACGCACTATACGCGTTTTATCAAAAGTAAGTGACTTAGTCGATTCTAATCAGTACGTTTCGGAAATTTCAAGCATAGTGGCATTTGTCAAGACTCCTCGACACTTCGAGTTGCTATACACGTCAAGGTTACTTGCTGCGTGTCCGATCGGTTGATCTCTCATATATGATTTAAATTTTCTCTATGAAACTCGAAACTACATCAAAACTGGAATTATAACGTTATATGATCATTAAAAGTCAGGTGATCAGGTTCTGGGAAAGTCCGATCAATGATTCTGCTATTCAACGCTTAACATAATCACATTAAAATGATCATTAATCGACTGGATTAATCAAATCCACTAAAATACAAGATCTGTGCACACTCTTGCACACCATATACATATTATACAAAATTTAGTTAATCAAGTTATTTTGGATTAAATACAGTTTGGAGCTTCTACTTTCCTTTGAATAGGCTTGACCTGCTGCAGTTTAAAACGTTCATGGCTGGAAGCTAAGTGTTCCGTGACCGGTTAAAATTATCATCCTGAAACCAAACCTTTATGGTTACAGCTAAAACATCATTGAATAATTGAACTTCAATCTTACAGCTCACTTATATGGTTGCAGCGAGAACATCATCAAATCTTCAAACTTCGACATCGTCAAATCTTCAAACTTCAAACATCATCAAAACTTCAAACTTCAAATATCGTCAAATCTTCACACTTCAAACATCGTCAAATCTTCAAACTTCAACCTTACAACGCGCCTATATGGCTGCGGCGAAATCATCATCAAATCTTCGAACTTTCCTTACGGCACACCTACATGGCCATACTTCTTTAGAATATTACCCTGCAGCTCACCTACACGGTTGCAGCGATAACATCATCAAATCTACGAACTTCAACTTTACGGCACACATACATGGCACTCTTTGGAACATTTTCCCTGCAGTTCACCTACATGACTGCAGCTAACAAACTCGTAAACACTAAAAATCCTTGAATTTCAAACTTGCAGTAACACTAAGTGTAGTTGTTAACACTAAGAAATGCACTTTCATTTTCAGCACTGTCGATACTCTGATATCTTAGCGCGGCTTTAAATTCCGCCTCCATGATTACAAGGCGTCAACGGATAAATATTCGCGACAAGTTACCGGTACACAATGGTACTATTTCTGAGGTTATTACATTACATGCCTTCGAAATTCAATTAAGATTTTAAGTCAATCGAACTATGTTATCTCTGTATAATTCAACTTCATAAACAGACTTCTGTATTAAATATTTACGCAGTGATACTCTGGTAAATCCATCAATATTGTAGCTCTACTCATATAAAATTTCGTTTGACACACTTATGTGGTTCAAGATCTTACAATAGTTACGTCACAAAGTAGTTATAGTGTTGCAGGTGGAGACACAATACCAAAATTTCGCTTCATGGTATAGCATACTTACACGACTAAAGACAGTGCTACTAGTTGTAGTAGACTAGTTGTCGTACTAGAATATTTTACTTGCGGTACTTTATTAACCTTACAGAAAAACGAACACAGTACAACTCGCCCTAAATGGCCGTAACCGTAAATACAGGATTCCACCAGTGTGCGGCTCTGTACCGCACAGAGTGCAGCATAAATGTATTTCTTGGTGAACTCTTACGGGCAGCACCAGCAAACTGTGTGCGCACTCTATTGGACAAACCGTGAACTTTTGTCGCGCACTCCTTGGTCTCGCGGTGTACCCGCGACGACGCACTCGCACACATGTTTACACACTAAACTGAAAGTAAAGCACATTTCCGAGGTATAAATGTTCGTGTACAAATGTACCGTACAGCACGCATACTAAAGTTACGCACAACTGAGGTGGTGGACACAGGCAATCTACTATTGTGATCAAGTTCGCGCACTGCAAAAGGTCTGCACCAAAATTTTATCAACAAGTGTTCTGAATCTGAACACAATTTTAGTGGAGCCCAACCTTAACAGCTAGATAATAAGCTGTTAAGTTTACCATAATATTTTATTTGCATTACTGTTAGCAATATTCTAGAAAAACTACATTTAGAAGCTCGCTTAATTGGCTGTATTGATGTAGCCCAGTTACCGAATTAAAATATTTTACTCGCAGCACTTTACTAGTCTTCTAGAAAAATAACACGCTGCTGATCGCTGACACGGCCACAGACCGATATGCCATAGCCATTGTACTATTAAAAACACTACTCTCACCATCACACCAAAAAAATATTACCACGCTATGGTTCCTCTGAATGGCTGTAGCATAATCAAATACAAAAAGTAAAAATGGTTCTCAAACAAGAAAAACATATTTTCGTATACTTGTCTCTCGGGATGTTAACGAAATAATTTACTAATGACTTACTTACAACAGACCATTTCGTTTAAATTACGATAAAATTATCGGGGATTAGCCCCAACCACACTATCAAAATTTCATTAGGTTATAATAAAATCGTCGGATTATAATCTTTAATCGCTGTGCTACAATAAAATAATCTGGGAGTAACCCAGATCACATCTCATTGCAGTATCTTAACAGATTCTGTCTACCCGTATTAAGAATATCCCGTTATAATTATTTTAACACCCTGTTTCAACACTTTTAAGAACCATTTTCTCCAATTCGATATGCGTGACAAATTTTTAACATCAATATTCAATAATCGGAGGGTAAAATATAATCTCGCAGGTAACTCACGATTTTACCGGGTTCGGCTCGCAGGTTGATTGCCACTTCTGATATATGAAGAAAACTCCTTGTCTGAACTTTATGACGCTTTATTATTACTTATAACACTGCACTTATTTCACTGCACTGAGCGGTCTGACGCTAAGACCGCCTTTTTACTACCGAGTTACGCCGCGACTACTTTTTCGAAGGGCCGCTCGCGCTCGTCCGCCCGCGATATATCCCCTCCCCGGAATTACAACATCACGCCATCATCCGGGGTAGCGTTCATTCTGTTCGATCAACGTTCTCCAGAGTATATAAATTAAGAAAATAGCAGTGCTGCCACTCCGCAACACTGAAAACACCGCACACCACATACAACAAATATTCAAATCATGACACTATGCTATATATTTTATTTTATTAGGTTTATATTTTTATATAGGTAATCTTTCTTTACTTAATATGGATAAACTCAATACATTAGTCAGCTGGCGCCTGAACATTCTGGTGTCTGCAAAAAGCATTTATCGTGTGCATTTTAACACTTTAAATTACAAACAATTTTATAAAACTATTACCCTTTAGTACCCCCAAAAAATTATCATCAAAATCAGTTCACAACCAACTAAAATATAGATGAATTTAGAGATTATTTTTTTCAATTCAGCTAAAACGTATTCCTTTTCATAAGAATCATACTTTTTACTAGTCTCTCATTAAGCTACCGAAAGGAAGGACCAGAAAGTAGTCTAGTAATCTTTGCTTACGCAGAATAGACGATAAAATAGTCAAAGCACATGAACCTCTCATGATCCCGGCACGCTCCACTTCACCCAATACTCGTATGTCCGTCTTCGCTCCTCGCTTCATCTCCGGTTTCCGCTCCGAGGCTCTCGCTAATTAGGCAACTCGCGCGGACATGGATTAATTGCCTCTTCTGTCGTGTGTTCTCTCTTTTGTGGTACGTCGAGACTGAGATGGAATGATCCTGGTTTATTGTTTACTTTTGGTGTTCTGGTTTGACATTTGCAAATGTCATTGTAGATTTGAAGGATCGTTCGCGAGATGTTAAAAATATACGACAGCAAAATGTGTTTGTTAGATTATTTTTTTCATACATTTTTTTTTTGTATTATAGTATTGAAAGCATTCCATAATTGAAGATTATTTATTTTATTGTTTATTAGGATCGACAAACAGTTGCAATAACAATAAGAAGTCCGTTTTGTTGCTTGTTAGGGTTGGTCAACCGTAACAGAATTCCTAAGTGCAACTTCAACGTCAAAGTAAAATATAAAAAAAAAACAATACAATTACAATTAGTTTTTTGGACTTTGTTGAGTATGTCTACTAAGCGTCATTATACAAAATTAGTCAAATATAAAACTTTTATATTACATTTATTGACAGATCAATTTTAGTATGGATTAAATTAAGAAATTAACTAGCTAAGGATCAATCAAAGTTAGCCCAAATATGTCATTTAATAATTATAGTATAAAAAAATTGAAGAAACCGACTTCAAAATACGCAAATTGTTTACTTGGATGATATTTTACCAGTTATTTTGTTGTAAAAAACCAAAGTAGTCAACCGATTTTATGGGACTACCTCTGAAGTATTACCTACCAAACAAAAAAAGAATCATCAAAATCAAAGCACAATTGGCGTAGTAATCGGTGAACAAACATACAAAAAAACATACAGTCGAATTGATAACCTCTTTCTCGTTGGAACTCGGTTAAAAATTCATAAAACCCAAATGCATAATTAAAAATAAAAATCTGTCAATCTCGTATTAATCTCGTAGTCTCGTTTTTTCGGTTGCCTGGAAGAGATCGCTTTTAGTGATAAGGCCGCCTGTTGTCACGCTAGTTTTGTAAGTTCTCTGTAAAATTGTTTTTTGTTTAATAGTGTACAATAAAGAGTTTATCTCAGCTCTTATTAAGTCACATTAGGAATTTTGTATTTTAATTTTTTACATTAAGATATTAAACACAGAATTCGCCCTATTACATAGGACCGATATTAAATAAAAATAAAAATTTAAGACACTTGGGAGAAACAGACAATATCAAACGACATCTTGTACATCAGATCGGTCAAAACGTTTGGACTGCAGCAGTTAATATAGAAACAGAAACCCTTATATTACCTTCCTTGAGAAAACGGCTAAAACTTAACTTGTATATGTGAAAATAACGTTATCTTTTATCTGTGTTAACTCATTTATCTTACTCCTTATCCCACACACGTATCGTAATATTATCCCGCACGAGGTGTTAGCACTTTCTTCATCAACGTAATATGCTTTTATATTAACGAGCGAGTCCTCTGTAATTTCCACAACTCTTGCTTGTAAAATATAATGTGTATGCGTAATGAACGCGTGTACTGGGTGTCTGTTTGTTGTGGGTTTGTTATTAGTGTCGTCTTGTGTTGGGGTTGAGAGTGTGAACCGTAAATGGGAGTGGCTGCTTTTACCGCTTCACGGGTCTACTCTTACGTTTTGTTGGAATAATTTAGAAAATATTTACCTGCGTTTGTAACTAGGGCTTTATCGAGCATTAGATAAATAGCAAATAGCATTAGATAATAATTTCTTATTGTTACACCTTAGCTAAAAGATAAATCAGTAAAAAAAGGCCAACATGCTAGTAAAACAACATGTAAGCTTTGCGCAAAAGCAAGCGAGATAATGCAAACTCACTAATAGAGACATATGTATTCACTTTATTTTATTAAACTATGTATTCCCATTTTGTTTTCATGTAGCTCACAGCAAAGTAAAAGAATCAAAAGCCACCATTACATGTTTACGAGAAAAGCTAACGCCACCAAAATCCTCTCATTATACATCAGCAATGAACAAATTGTTTTGAAAGATATTAAAATTAACTATGACTTTGTGAGGGTGTGGTAAAAATTGTAGGATTCGATCCAATGACATCTCGTTTGATCTGAGTTTATAAACTCGGATCATTTACAACTAGTTCCATCTCAAACTGAAGGGATCTATCTAAGAAAGTTCTATAACAAGATAGAACACGAGTTAGGCAAACTAGTAAAGCTTTCAACGAATCAAGACCACTTTACTGGCAGATATCTTATATCGGATAGCTAATGCCTAACCACGTAGTGGTTTGATCTAATTGAGAACAACATCATTTAGTTCTAGAACTAGAACTTAATTACCTAGTAAAGTGCTTTTATAAGTGACTGGATTAATGAATTTATTTCAAACTCTACTTTAATATTTGCGTTTTGAGTTGTATTAAAAATGTTGCAACGTGGGCTACATTTTGTTCACAGATGGTTAGAATCTTAGTGTTTTTTTAAATTTGAAAACATTCCTTTTTAATGGATCCAATCATTTATGTATGCCACGACTACTCGTAATAAATTAATCTTTCAACAGTAAAATTATTAAACACGACATAAGTAATACAGTTTATTAATGTCATTAATCAAAAGAATAACTATTTGTATAATACAAGCACTTGATTCACCATTCAAGCAGCTTCCAAGAAGCTTTCAATTTCATTTACACCAGACACAGTCATGTCAACATAAATTTCTATAACAGCATCATTTGAGAGAACTGGGACATGTATGAAAACATTAGAGGGCACTTGGTGTTATTCCTGGATCACTGGAACTGCCACCATGTGTGGTTCCTCTGACTCATCTATGATATGATCCTTACGTCTTAACTCTACATGAATTGCGTGATCTTTGTTTATAGGCAAATAAATGCTCAATCAAAATGAAACCTTATGAACTGGTATTGAATTAATTTTTAAATTTTATTGCTAGTGTTAACATCTACAATTTATCATTTCTTTAATTTTTATGGATAATAACAGCGCTTTTTAAATAATAAATAATGTCATATCAATTTACTAGCATGTAGAACCTTTCTTGTTAAAACTTTGACTCACTGTAAAATTATTTCTTAGTATGTATTTATTAATTAATTATTTCCATCAACATATTTTCTAAATGTAAAACCTTTTTTTCCCAGAGCTTAAGGTTGTGCTTTCTCTGTATGTTAGTAAAACAGGCAGGTAAAAGTGTTTAATAGATATAATATATTTTTTTTAATTTTTTATTTACTATAATAAATTTTGATTAGAATGCTTTGAACTTTATTAATTATTTTATTATCAAAGTTAGTATTTACAATATTATCTATATACTTTTATGTTTATGCGTTTAAATTCAAATTTCATACAGCGTGTAATTTGATCATGGTCATCAAGAAATGATAATAAAAATGCAAACCACAATAGTTCTTGTGTTCAACTAGAAATTAATCCTTTGCCATAGGTTCTTCGTTGTCATGAAAGTCTATTATTACATGCACATCACTTCATTTATCAACTTTAATTAGTCCATTAATTCAGATGTTCCACACATGTTTTAATAGAACTTGTTTTGACTATTGTTTTCATTTGTGGTTTTGCTATAATTTACAGGCCATTTAATTTTGCGGAACAAGCGCGTGGGTTCGTATAGGCCAGTGTTGCCCGTATTGGGTGGACAATACGTAGGTTGAGCTTACAATGAGAATAAAGATTCTGAAAATGTTATTGCTATTGTATGAATAGATATTTTATAGACGGTAAGGACTATAGGTTTATAAAATATATACATACGAAATGTGTCTAATACTTGTCATACTAAGAATAAATACAAGAGGAATATTAATAAATAAAATAACTCAAATAACAATATTAAGACTAAAATAATAATAAAAAAAAATATTACTAAATATCCTAAATTAAACACTAAAACTAATCTAACAAACCACTACCAACAGTTAGGATTGTGCCCAAAATGCTGCCCGCATTGCAACGTTGAATTGCGTCGACCAATCACAGAGCAAGCTCTTTAGGCCCTCCCGAGGCGGTTCCTCCAGGGAGGATGCTGCACAGACCGGGTCGAGATGCGTGCGAGAGCGAACCCTCGACCCGGTCCGTATGGTCAGTGCAGGTGGAGATTAATAAATAATAAATAAATATTATTTTGTAGTGTCATAAAATTATACAAACATTGAATAAAATTACTAATTGTATAAAATAAGTATTGTGTATTTATTAATGAGTATATTGAATTATTAATGATGAATTACTTGAATTGATTTGTCATGATGATAAAATATGGGTGGTTTGTAAAGGTTACACAAATAAGAAATGTAATAAATACGGAGTAAACGTGCTAGCAAATATTAGACGTGTCAATTGCATATAAGGATGGGTTCAAAGCGCGCGGCTATCTCTCTCGGGCATCACAAATTTTTTTATCATATAAAATGAGTATCACTGAGTAGGTACGAGTATATTAGAAAAGTGAGAGACAGAATTGTTTATTAAAATAGGAGAAATATTTTTTTAAAGTTTTATTCAAACATCATTTATACTGGCGACGGAGTAGTTAAAATAATATATTTTCAAACTCCTCACCCAATTTAAAAGACATCGAAGAAAAACTGTGTTTTAAATATTTGTACTGCACTATCTAAATAAAAAAATCTGTCTAACTTTTCTAATATACCGACTCAGTGATTTCATATGTTCAAAATGTTGCGATACGCGATAGAGATGGCTGTGCGCTTATTGACCCCTACCTCATGAACGGGACGTTGAACAATAAATATTTATACATTCTCTTCACATTTGGTCGACATCCATTGTCATGTCGGTGACCAACTGACCAATGACCATTCATATAGGTACCTAATGTCAAAACAACGGCACTCGTCGCATTCAATAGTCAAAACATTGCTCAATTATAGATGTGAGTGTTCAGTTTAGTATCCTGTCTGTTTATCACTTCTTGCGCCATACGACAAAAGAAAAAGATAAAAAAATCACTTTCTCTGGAAATTTTGGTTGTGAAAAGAGACATTAACTTTCCCTGGAAATTGCAAAATTAAGTTTATCAAAATCATATTCAAATTCGTTTATTGAGATAAAAACGGAAAAAGACCAATTACAATTATCTCACAATATTCAAAAATTATTAAATAATTCTTAAACAATTCATGTCTGAGGATTACGAAATATTCATTATATAAATACAATATCATTTAATATGTCAATACAAAAATGTCAAATGAGCAATACGCCTAGCATGTCAATACAAAAAAGTATGTCAAACAAAGTAAAATATACCGTTCGGGTAAGTACTTAGTCCAAGTACCAAGTCAATAAACTCAAAGGTTACCGTCAAAATCCAATGAATCATCAGGCTTTTCACACCTGTCCCATTGATCCATTAAATTTTCACAATAAGTCAAGGAGGTACTTAAAATAGTCTTCCAGTTATCACAAAAAATGCCACAATCAGGGTTGGCAGCAAGGAGTGCGTTTAAGTGGCGACGGGCACGATTCAGAGGCGATATAGAACGTTCGTTTTGTTTTGTTCCAAAGACATTGTGGAATCATTTCTTAGAATATCTGTATTTTGTGAATGGTAATCTACCATAATCCGAAGTATAATTGTTTGAATCTTACTTGCCCTAATCCGTTTAATAGAACTGCTGATACCAGAATGAGTTTTAATTGACGAGAGTTTCCGATTCCATAAGTTTGATAACCATCTGTTTCATTTGCCCGAATAGTTTTAGGTTAGTTAGGTTTCTGTTTTATGATATCCAGAACCCTCATTATTCACAAAGATTACAATTGTTAGGTTACGTTCGTCAAGTATTCTTTAATAATACACATAAACTTTCCTATTACAAGGATTCGGTTAATTTTAATAAAGTGTCTTTTGAAAAGGGTTTTTTGGCGGGAACGTCTTAGTAACATGTTGTTGCTTTGTTTTATTTTCCTAAACTTGTGTTATTTTGAACATTAATGCTATAAAAATGGTGTTGTTTTATTCATTAAGTGTTCGATCAAGTGCGTGAGTGTGGACAAGTGATATAAAGCAGTGAAACGTGTGATTTTACGTTGTCGCCAAAACTCCATTGAAGCTTCTAGTGAAGTCGCCATCACTTTACTGAGCCAAGACTTAAATTTGAAAATGAATATTTACGTGACTTAGACTGTGACTAGAACACTATATAAATTGTATTATTCAAGAAACTTAAAATTATTTCAATGTTGACACTGGCAAATCGCTAATAGCGGGTTCCAAAACAAAAAAGGAGTCTTTTAAAAAAAAAACATTTCCGGGGAATTGATATTTAGTATTTTACAATTTATATTATAGGTAGGTAACCTTTGTGAATAGATTTACTTTAAATACTTTAACAATTTTAAAATAGTTTTTTTTATTTTTATCACAGTAGGACCGACAAAATAATGGAACATAAAAAGAAGAGCTTGCATACAAAAGAGGGATGGTGACAACTATAGCAATAATAATGTCCAGCAAATATTCTAGATCTTAAAGTGACGAGCGCAGTGCATTGCCAATCAAGCTTTTGAACTGTTAACGTTTAAATTCCTGTGTGGTCCTTATTGTTAAACAAACACGACGCTTAACATCATATCGCTTGCTCGTCGTGTTCGAAGAATTGGTAAAAGGAAATGAAATGAGAAAATAATTTTCTTTTACCTGTAGCGTAGCCTTAGATATCAAGAGATTCCCCTCAGCTGACACAAGCACATTGAAGTCTTGCACCAGCGGAGTGCCATGCTTCAGCCAGTAGACCCTGGGAGCCGGAGCGGCAGCAGGCGGGGAGCAGCGTAAGGTAGCTGCTGATCCAGCCTCCACTGATGTGGGGGAAGGTGATGCGCTAAACGATTTCTTGAGGTCTGTTGGAAGAAAGATCTTATATAGAAAGGTTATTGGTTTAACAGAAAATGGGAACGTAAAGCTCAGCTCTAAAATATGTTGGTTTATCTGTAATATCAATCATGATATGTTGTCGAAGTATATTGTATAATTTTTGCGTAGAGTAGATATTTTTAAAATGTCACGTAATTTCTACAACAAATTTAACACGTTGGTACTTTTTATCCAACTAAGGAAGAGAAATGAGATGTGTAAGTTTAGGACCATATACGAGTAATATTTATGTATACAAATATGTGTACTTCTTTAGGTATGTAGATATACGTAGCGCAGCGTAGGAAGACAAGCAACGAGGTGGTCCGATAACCTTCACACAAGTGGCGGGAAGACGCTGGATGCAAACCGCTTCCAAACGGTCTTTTTGGAAGTCCATACCTCATAGTCCATAGTCCATGCCTGTATGTCCAGCAATGGACTTCTTATGGCTGAGAAAAAGAAGATGATGATGATGACGGTTATGATGATATATACTTCTGAACAGCGAGCTCAATGTTACAATGGTCTCAAAATTTACTTAGATAAAATTGAATTTATATATCTCCTTTTCTTAGAATTAACTTACAGAAACTATTGTATGTCGATCATAATTGTAACCATCGCGCATATTGCAACAACAACAAAAAAAAACTAATAAAAATATTATTTTTCTATACTATACCATTTTCCAAGCCAATTAAAGCAACAATCAAACGTCAATAACAATTAGGCGTGACAGTTCAACAAAACTACCAAAATGCCTTTTGAACTAATTCGATAATTGGTATACAATAGCTTTGACGTTACGCAATTTGATGTTTGGTATAAGGAATAAGTATATTTAAGTATTCATGGAGTGTGAAAAATAGAATATGAGTTCAGATATAGAAATCTTTAAAAGCACTCAGTTCTTTGGACTCTTTTGTTTTCAATATTTTGTTTTTATTTTGGTAAATCTTGTTTCCTTCCGTGAGACATAAAATTATGTAAAATAAACACGATAATCTTTTAAAACTTGTTTAATTTCAATAGGTATCAAAATATTTCGACCATATCCTTGGCTCAGAATAGAACACAATTTACTCTTGAGTCGCTGAACCATAAAGACGACCAACATTTTCGCTACATTTAACCGACTTCAAAAGATAAGGAAATTCTCAATTAAATTTATTTCTATAAATGACCTAAATAACTAAAGATATTATTATAAATAAAAAAACATATTACAGATAAAAAACAGAACTCAGGTCACAGTCCCAAGGCAACGTTCCCAAAAGGCTGGCGACATTGCCTCGTTGGATAGCAATGCTAATCCGCTGACCGAGGTAAGCGCCAGCCCTTTGGTCATTTGTTCTCTCTATCAGTCGCATAGCAATTTCATTATAAAGCTGCCACGCACTTGGACCCCATGGACCTAAAGTTTCCACACCAAAAGGCAGAAATATGTAACCATCGCCAAGGGATTCATATTTCCGCCTTTTGTTGGATTCAGCAGTTGCTGCCGCCGCTCCTGCAACCTTGCAAGTAGAGGTTATGTGGGACGCCGCTAGCGTGTCAACGCAAGTGGCATCCCAAACTAGAGGCCTTCCACGGCTCCATGGAATTAATGACATTCCATCGGGTCTCTTACCATCGTCACGAGCGATACCGTTCGGCTCAAGTATGGCCGGCACGTTGACGGTGGCAAGAGCCCTACGAATGACATCATTCAAGGAAGCGTGGCGGGACTATCGGCCCGCGCTTCGGCGGCAGAAATTCTCAATTTGGTTATATTATTTTGTGTTTGGTGCCTCATAACTCTGTCATTTATAAACTGTTTTTTTTAAGTACATACTTTCAGAATAATCCAACAGAAATTATACCAAAATTAGTTTGGTCATTTTGTTTTTAAATCAAAATAACTGGAAGAAAATATATTTCAAGCGAACGAAATTGCGTATTTTGCTTTCCTGATAGTTTTGTTCGACAAGCTGGTAGTTTTTTTTTATTATAATATATTAACGCCATCCGCTTATAACTTGCATCCTCCACCTCCGCTTCTCACGTCAATCTCAATAAACGGAAGCGCAGCAGCAATTTGGCCGACTCTCCTCCCACCGGGATAATTGCTCTTTCATTAACCAATTGAACGGCCATGGGTGGATAATTAATCCAACTTATTGATTAAATACCTATGAAATTTCGTTTATACAGTTATATGAAGGACCACCATGAAGTATTTGATATTTTAAGTCAACTAGATTCATTATTCATCATTATTATAAATAAATATAAATATTGCTGGACATTTCACAGAACACCATCTAGCCAAAATTAAGCAAAGCTTGTACTGGACTATGGGAACTATATGGTTGATAGAATACATACGCTCGCACATTAAAATCAGTCAAGCCGTTTAGGCTGTAGGCTGTCATATAGAAAAATACATACATACACTCGAAAAACATAACCCTCCTTCTTACACAGTCGGGTAAAAAGTGTTTTCAAACTAATCCTTTTGCGCCCATGCATGTATACAATTTTTATAAGGGTACAGTCGAGTCGAATATCAGTTTTACGCGTAATTTGTTAAGTTTCACTAGTTTTAAAACTATGACGGCGAGCGTACATTGAGAAATTGCTGCTCGGAAGCAAACACGTGTAGGGATTCACCAGTTGTTGAAATAAAACTGGGAAATTGTTTTGTTTATTGTAAAATAAAAACACATATATGACACATACACATGGAAACATCCATGTGTATATGCCATATATGTGTTTTTTTGAG
Organism: Lycia hirtaria; assembly: GCA_947563715.1. Taxonomy (NCBI): domain Eukaryota; kingdom Metazoa; phylum Arthropoda; class Insecta; order Lepidoptera; family Geometridae; genus Lycia; species Lycia hirtaria. Next base: position 40,299,470 of record OX387382.1, on the reverse strand, counting down.
CCAACTTATTAAAGTAAGCTTTTAGAAACGAAATGAAACTTAAATTTTAACACATTTGTGTTCTTTTTAATACCATATAAATCTACCCTTGATCAACTCCTGACTGACTCGCCTGATGTTAAGCGATATTGTGGCCGAGGATGGAGCTCGTCAATCAAGAACATATTTATTCATCTAGCCTTGAAAATTCCAACATTAGATTAGATTGATTCCAGAAAATTATCTTCTTCAGTTAATAATACTCGTAATCACACCTCTTACCATTGAAACTATTCGTAGTCTATCTTTCTACTCCGTTAAAAAAAAAAACAACCAAGGAACCCTCTAAATTTTAAAATATTCAAAAACGACGCTCCAAACGGCTCTGCCTTCCAAAACCCCAACCCCACTTCCGTACATACATTCTGCAAAGGAAATGAAACGTACGCGGTAATTTATTGCTGCACGAACTCTACCGGATTCACCAACACTTATCATTTACGCTCATCAGGCTACGTAGAGTTTCTAAAACTCTACAAAACGGAGAGCTTTACAATCGTTGAATTTTAACGAAATTCAAGCGCAGTTCTGAACTTTTACACGGTCTTCAAGTGTTATAAGATAGTTATGTATATTACTTTGACGTGATATTAAACTATAAAAGTACAGAAAATCTGTATAGGGTATAAAACAAAGAAATATTTTCAGGGGTCATTGAACTCACAATAAAGTTATGTGACATTTTATTGTAGAACGAATCCTGAGTCTGAGTCGTGAAATAGTCAGGTATTTGGCACAAAAAGGTCATTAACCTTCAATAAAATTTATGGAATAGCTGTAATTTGATTGTTAGAGGGCAGACAATTATAAATACAGCAGTGATGCAGAAGAATTATATATTTTAACACTAATACTATTAACGGGATAGTTACCGTGGTTCGCGTTAATTTTGAGCTCCCGATATTTCGGCACAGTTACATGCAACATGTTCACGAGCGACTGAAAAATGCAGGTGGATGATATGGTTAAGAGCAGACAAACCTCTCTACCCTCTTTCTATGTATTTTACTGCGAAGAGCGTTATCACTGGCACTCGAACTCGATTGAAAGTCCCGACAAAACACTGCATAATGCACAATATCACTGCATGTCTTGTTTTGGACACATTTTGGACGCGTATCTTTAATAATAATAGTGTTTTAATGAATGACCGTGATAGTTTAAATATATTGTATTGTATATTGTATATATTATTTATTATTTATATTGTATTATATATTTTGTTAATGAAAAATAGTAACTCTTCTCTAAGAAAAATGTTCTCACAAGTCCGAATCTTAAATATATTGACAGATAGATCTTATCATTAAACAATGACATTGACAGCAAATACAACGGTTTTTTTCTCTTCTATTGAAGGTTTGGTTTACACTATAAATCCAACACACAGTTATGTGTCGCAGTATAAACTGCGATTATAGATTTCTTCTGAATTGTTCAAAATTAGAAATAAGGCGACCTTCATAAATATATCCACCGTTCTCTGTTACTTAGCTTTTAAGTCGGTTTGTTAGTAAACCAGCAAAATTAAGTTTTATTATCTATATTAGCACAAAATATTATATATAAATATGTATAGTTTGTTTGAATAGAGAACTGCCGTGCAAACAAGTATGTATATTAAAAGAAAAACAAAATACCCGACTGCAGAAAAGCAGTTTTCGCAGCCTAACTTACGATTTCATTATGCTTGATACGCTGTTGAGTGTACGGTTTTTTGTGAGAAAGTATGCGTAATATCACTATAGAAGATAATAAATGCGCGTTCCTTAGATTTTTTTTTATCAGCCCTGTTTGTACAAACTGTCCCACTGCTGGGGACGGGCCATCTTCTCATTGTGAGAAGGGTTAGGCCATAGTCTGCCACGCTGGCCAAGTGCGGGTAGGCAGACTTCACACATATTCAAGATCATTGAGAACTCTCAGACATGTAGATTTCCTCACGATGTTTTCCTTCACCGTTTGAAGTTGGCGGCAATCAAATACGCACATAACTTCGAAAAGACAGAGGTGCGTGCCGTGGGATTCGAACCCAGGATCAGCGGATCGCAAGTCAGACGGTCTCCCGACTAGACTGCCGGAAACTTCCTTAGAATAATTCTAGTAAATTCAATGACTTGTTTATTACGAAATAGTTCGCTGGAGGTTACGAAAAAACACATTTATTTTATTTTTGCAAAAGATGTATTATTATTATTATAAAAATATAGCATATGTACTCTGGAAGCAAAGACGAATCTAATGTCACCTTGCACATCAAAATTGGTCAAGTTGTTTAGGCTGTAGGCTGTCATATAGAAACATAATTACATACTCACATACACTCGAAAAACATAACCCTCCTTCTTTCCTTTCTTCCTTTCTTACACAATCGGGTAAAAAAATGGTAACGCTGTCCCGATTGTGTTGCAATTCTAACAAAACAGCAGCGTCCTTATTGCCACATAAGTTATCTTTTCTAATAGACTCTAAAACAAACTCAGGTTTTTTAAAATATCCAATATCAAAGATAACGTAGTATTTTTATACATTTAACGCAAAACAGAAGCTCCCCGCGGTTTTCTGTCGAGATAAAACCAACCATCGACTGCTGCCTACGGAAATAGACCTGACCTAGTAGAGAATCCACAAAAAGTGTTTACGGATGAAGCAGGATTTACTGTTATGATCCAAAACTGGAGCTGGTTTAGTCAAAACATTCGGTTATTGATCCGAAGGGTATTAGTTTGGTAATTGTTTACCGGCCACAATGCAGCAAGAATGGAAGGATTCTAATGATTTGCCTTTGAATCAAATATTGCACGTCCGTTAGGATAAACTGTTGTGTACAAAAAATAATCGGCCAAGTGCGAGTCGGACTCGCACACGAAGGGTTCCGTACTATCATCTATAATACTACAAAGTTTAGTTCTGTTTATAAAATAACGAGAAATCAACGAAATTCCAAGTAGTAAATTGCAAACTTATAGGTAGGTTTTCGATACACATCCGGGCAGCATGACGACGCACGCGCGAATACGCGCGGCTATGGCTCGCTCCGTGATGTTACCTCCCCCGCTACCCGCGCGGCCGTTGCCCGCCTCGTGCTCGCGCCACCACCACACCGCGGCGCGGCGCTCGCACCGCGTTTAGATGCACGGATTATTTTCATTTAGTGAGTTTTTATGTATTAGATTAGGTATTTATTTTTATAGTTAATATATTTCTAAATATTTACTTACAAATATTGAAGTTTCTACCTGTTAATTAAGATCGAGTAAAAATTGCTTAAAAATTACGTTTGTTGTATGGGAGCCCCCTTTTAATATTTACTTTATTGTTATTTAATTATTTATTTTGAAAGGTAATATACAAGTAAATATTCTGTGAAAATTTGAAGCATCTACCTGTTACCGTTTTTAATATTGAGCAAAAAAATACGAAAAAAACACGTTTATTGTATGGGGACCCCCCTTAATATTTAATTTTTTTAAACTTTTAGTATTTGTTGTTATAGCGGCAACGGAAATACATCATTTGTGAAAATTTCAGCTTTCTAGCTATCACGGTTTATGAGATAGAGCCTGGAGACAGACAGACAGACAGACAGACAGACAGACAGACAGACAGACAGACAGACAGACAGACAGACAGACAGCGAAGTCTTAGTAATAGGGTCCCGTTTTTACCCTTTGGGTACGGAACCCTAAAAAACCACGGGTTGCACTCCGGGAGTGCCGGCAGAAGTGAAAACTAAAAAATAAAATAGCAAAAAGACTGACTCGTGAAGGACTTGACCAACGATATTGTGTTTTACAAACAACCCCTAATCATCGCTGTACGCGAAGCGTTAGCGTGTTTTTAGACTATACAGCGCCATCTAGTATGTTGGTCTGGAACTAACTTTATTGGACAAACTTGTACATACAATAATGAACTTTAAATGCAGAACGTTAGAATAGGTTTCTGACTGTCCGTCTTGCGATCGGACGATCTGACGCGAGTTTACCCATCCCAAAAACATTTTTACCCATCCCAAAAACGCCGCTAAAAAAGTTTTCACTACCTATATGCAAGAAACTAGATAAGTAAGTTACATATACATACAAAAAAAAAACATTTTTATTCAAACATTTTTACTATAAGAAGTAGTATATTAAAATTAAAGTTTTACTGAAGATTAAAACACTAATCTATGGTTTACGCGTACCCTATTTTCTGTGAGTCAATTCAGTAATACCTATTATATCTTCAAAACTAACGTTAAATATATTTAAGCGGACGCTTAATTATTAGTAGGTTATAAGTGAAGCTAAAACAAGCGCGTTAAAAAATAGGAATTTAGTGGGTTTTGGTAATCCGCACAACTACACTCACTACAAAAATAGACTACATCCTGAACCAACAACGAGCTCATAAACATCTAAATATACACGAAACTAAAGGAACCTTCTAATTGCACGCAACCGGGTGATATACTGTTGAATTCACACCGTGACAGTTTTAATTGTACTCTAGGCGTCTATCGTACGCACTGGGTGGGAAAGTTGACGATTGCATTAGTATTACATAAATATTTTTAATTCATAAAAAAAAGCCTACAGAATTTAAATTAGCCTCGTTGTGAATGGAAATTTGTGGAAATGGTGGTCTGTAACTATGGGCCTCCAGGTCACGCAACGAGCTATGGAGAGGGCTATGCTCGAAGTCTCTCTGCGAGATTGAATCAGGAATGAGATCCGAGGAAGAGATCCGTAGACGTACGAAAACCACCGACATAGCATAGCTGATTAGCAAGTTGAGTTTCCGAGTGGAGACCACGCACCGGCAAGCGCAGCGCAGCGCATTACACTCTCGGCTCTATTACGCCCTCGCCTTCGGCTCGGGCTGCAATTCCGCCTCGTCTGTAATGACCAACTTAGCACACTTGTATCATAATGTACTACATATTACAGTTAGCACAGAAAATAAAGTAGAAATTATTAATTTCATGTTTTAAGATATTACAAACTTATATTATAAAGTTTTTTTTTTACACGATGAAAAAACTAATGAAAGTAGAAGAAGTGAATCATTTTATTCAATACCGTAGAAAGAGGAAAGTATAGTATATTCACTTCAATTAAAGTTAAAAATATAATTGAATGGACTATACTTATTCTAAATAGAATTTTGTAATTAAATATCTGTTATAGTATGGACCAAAAGAGGTTTGAAAACTGATAATATTACAGACATCGAGAAAATATACATATTAAACCGAACTCACGTGAATGATACCAGAGTAGAAAGATGATGGTGAGGAGCTGATGAGGAGCTGTTATAATATTACAATGTATCAAATGAATGCAAGTAAGAGATGCTTGCTACAAATGCACATCAGTAAGTATGAAAAAAATTGCATATTACTTTGCAGTTTTATCAAAGTGAGTCTTTAACTTTTTTACGACGTGGATAACTTATATCAAAATTCAATATTTCTGCATTGAAATGGAACTTTAGATAGCTGTGGAATATATTCATTGGCAAATACTACTTTTGTCGTAAAATGGTAGTTTCAATGAATTGGATATTGGCTTGAAATAATCTTTTATGTGGCAGTAAAGTTGACACGGTAAGTTTTCCAGAGAGCGGAGGTTTACGGAATTGATTATTTTATTGATATTGACATGAATGAATTTAAAATATAGTGTAAATGCTAAGAAAATAGTATCCATGCTAAAAAAGCACAAGATTGTATTTATATTCATATATTTATGTAAATGTTTGTCTCGTTTTGGTCCAGATATAAAAAGTAAATACAATTGAGTGTTTATCCAAATGGAATAGAAATGTTAGGAAGTCAGTGCTTTACAAAAAATCGAAACATGGTTGTGTCGTGAACATGACTTAACGTAAATATACGGCTGAGATGATGATGGTGATATTAATCCTGTTACGCATATTAAATTTTTAGCGCCGTATCCATTTAGTCTCTCTTAACCTTTATCAATCTGACAGAATTTTGATCTGGTCAGTATTGCCGCCTGATTAAATTACAGTGTATTTAATTTAGTAATAGTTATATAAATAATATTTTTAGTACAAGCGATATCCCAAACAACCACCACCCTAGTGAGTGAACTTCAAATACATCCCTAAGTGGCATCTCCGCTATAAAAGATAATACATACAGAGATGTAAATGCACGTAAAATAGGCTGTAAGTGTCAGGGTTAATTCTCCTTCGTATATTTACTACGGCGCGTTTCGGAAGACATGTTTTCATGTTTATATACGGTTGCTTGTAAGTTTTAATGGATCAGTAAATGGGGGGCTAAATATAGAGTTATTAAGACGGGTGGATGAAGTTTGGACTGTTACTTCTACTTGTCTATTACTTGTTAGGATAAAAATTAGACTTATTTTGATAATGTTTGACATAAATAACCGGTACTCAATTCTAAAAAAGTATACATAATATGGGCATAATCGGTCATAAGGTTAACCAGATATAAGGTCGTGAAATCTCGGCGAAATGGTTTATGTTGGTGTGCTTATTGTTTGTAGAAATACTAGTCGTTCAAATGTACTATTACTACACGTTTGTTGGTCGTTTGAAAGTGATATTAAATCAAGCTTCATTACTTCCGTCTCTATCGATAACTTCGGAATACAATGCACTTTATCTACCGCAGTAAAACTCAAACTAGCATTATAGAAGATCAATGGGTATTGCTGCTGTGGTATCGCCTAATGCTTTCTACTGGCTATAAGGGGCAATTAGGATAAGGGTAAAGGAAGTTATAAATGAAAATAATTGCTCAATTTATTGAAATATACGGAGAAGTGAATGTTATACACTGTTATTTGAAAAGATGCAAGTTTTTTGTGAATATTTTGTAAGTTTCGTACTTTATTTTATTTTATTTATTTAAGTATACAAAACAGATTAGAGCCTAACATAATATAAGATAACATGTGATAATCGATCAGAACCAGACTATAATTCAAAGCATGTATACATCATTTGAGCAAACACATTTTAGGTATTAAATTGAAACAAAGGGGAAAAAAGAGAAATAGAGGCTATGAATATTTTGTAACTTTACATACGTGAATATGTGTAAACAAATCTAAATTTTATTCATTTTGCAATCTATTTTATGGACTGTACTGCAGTAAGAATTTCATGGAATGATATTTGTGTCATAGATAATATACAATTTTAAAGATCTGTGAAGATATGACAACCTGCCTCAGTGTACCAAAAGAAGATCAAGATCTAAGTCTAATTTGATATTATAGGTAACTGTAAAGTTACCTATAAAAAATAGTGACATTCACGTCTCCTCCGCAAATCCACGAGCTGATGTCTACATGAGAGGGACAGTGACAGTTAAGAGTTTAAAAATTGACATATAAATAAACTGTCATTTTTAAGGCACAAAGCTTTCCGATAAAAAAAAAAGAAATGAGGTCAGTATAATATTATATAGTATTTTTCTGAGGAAAAAACTGCAAATATATAGATAGTGCATAATTATCGTGTTTATAAAAAAATACGTATCAAAAAAATGCACTACTTAATTTCATATTGAACGATACGATTGAGCGATATTTTAGTGTTTTTTTTACAAACAATCCGGTTCAATTGGGCCTATTCAAAGTTGCACAATCGAATAATCGAGACAGTTTCTGAGGAAACTTAACCAAAAACACTGGTACAAATAATAATGACACCATTAAACTACAAACCTTATAATCTACATACCAAATTACTATTTTGCTTCACCAAAACAACAATTACTTCGTACCTATAGTTACTAAAAGTTCATACACCATATAATTACACATAACATACGCACCTACTCGTACTTGACGGTATTTTATAATGTTGCCCAAGAACGGGCAATAAATCTGAGACGCGGGCAGTCGGACGTTTATTTAATATGCATAGAAGATTTACCACTACCAAGTATTGAATTAAATTGTGGCAGCTCTCTTGTACAGTTTATGAACAATAATATTAATGCATCACATTTTGGGAACTCGCTTCATGAACTTGGTGTTGCCAGGTGTCAAAATAAATAAAAAAACTAATATGTAACTGATCTGTTTTTTTATTTATCTAATCTATTTAATAGTTTTACTACACTTATTGAATAAGATTACTATAATCGTATTCAGTAGGTAAGTGTTGTTGTAAAACGAATAAATAAATAAAATAAAAGTTTTCTAACCTTCTTTATTAGATATTTACATCATACTCGTTGGTAAATAATATATTTGTGAAAAAAATCTATTTGTTACCTTTTCAGAAAAAAGTGTCTCAAATTATTTAGGTATTTTCATCACATTAAATAAAATGGATTATTTTTCTGTTTCAGCTAAAAAAGGGATAACTGCAAGAATTTTTGGTAAAGGAATGAAGTTATGTATGTATAGGTACAAAATGCGAACAAAATATGTAAACGTATTGCCAATTTTTTTAACAATGGCAATAGATAATTGAACTTTTTTTAAATTACTTATCGGAAAAATAAATAAAAAAATCATCAACATTCATCCAATCCAGAATCCAATCTATCCAGGACACATTTGTGTGATGAGCATGGGTGTTTGTTCTGTGTCTGGGTGTTTCTATGTATCGTAAGTATGTATTTACAAAAATAAAAGTATATATATATATACATATAAATATATATATATATATATATATCAAGCATCTAGTTTCCATAGTACAAGCTTTGCTTAATTTGGGGTAGATGGTAGTGTATGAAATGTTCACCAATATTTAAAAAAAAAACAAACTAGCTATTTTCAAACATGGCAATAGGCTATTTTGACAGCGGAACCATTCGTCTTGTCAAAATAATTTCAACGGAGCCCGATAGAAAATTATGGACATCGGATTCGCCCACAACAGATTTCGAATGGTTGCTCTTGATTTACTCACTTTTAAGCATGTGGTTTGTAGATAAAATGAGCATTAAACTCTTTGTGCTGCGAGAAAGTGCTCGTTTATGAGCTTTGTATCATTAATGATAAGAACACTTTATGGCCCATGCGTGGAATAAGGTTTTATTGTAATTTTTCATCGTTATGTATTGATTTTGATAGTTTGAATCGATTTTAAAATAGACAGATTTTTAATCGAATTCATAAATAATCAAATATTTGTGACTTAGAATAAATTTAATTATAAGTATGTATCTTTTTATTGGTCCTATTTATTTATTTTATTTGATGGTAGGTAGGTATATCCTTTCAAACCAAAATAGAAGTTTCCAAATCGGTTTACGAAGTTAATAAACAAAGAAAATACGACCGAATTGATAATCTCCTACTTTTTTGAAGTCAGTTAAATAGATGGTCGCTACAATAGAAATTTCATCAAAATAGCATCCGTAGAGGTGATCCCATATAAATTTAATCAAAATGGGTTCAGTACTTTGGTTTTTATAGCTAAATTACTGAAAAATTTCGTCCAAGTAAACGAATTGCGAAAGTAAACGTATTTTGAAGTCTGTTTTTCCAGTTTTTTAAACTATAATTATTAAGTATAATAATTACAATATTTTACTCTCACAATATCAAACAATAAAGCAAGAAATTAGATTTAGATCGTAGAAAGCACATCTTAACTTCTTTTATTTGAAGTCGGTTAAAAATAGGCCATTAATTTCAAAACAAACATTACAAGCGTGTCAGAATAAAAATTACCTGTCATTCGAGCTGTCAAAAGTGAAACGGCCGAGAACAAGCGCAGTTGCCCAATTCAGGGCAGCGGCGGAAGAACTGTCATGTTTCGGGAACTGAATACGACACATTATCACGAAGCCTCATAACCGCTGTGTCGCTATTAAGCAAGTGTCTTGCCCTGGAGATGGGCTAGCTCGCTAACTAATAATACCAAAGGACGTGAAACAAAACAAAATGTCATTACTTGAATATCTTAAAATTTAGGTTAGAGCGATAATAGGCAAATCTTATATTATATACGTGTAATCTGAATGCTTTTAAGCTGCGAGTATATAAGTTAGATACAAAAGTTTCTTCTATGCAAAAGTGATACATTGCAGACTACGCTTAATAGTCAAATAGTAAATTAGTTAGTTTTTAACCAAGTCCTATACCCTTGTATAGGACTCGGTTAAAAACTAACTAATTTACTATTCCTACACATGATTATACAACTGATAAGTAACAAATGTATTTGCTTATAGGTACTGGTTTGGAATACACAAAAAAAGTATTTAGCGTTATGTCTGAAAATGGAGTTTTTTTTTAATGTACGAGATATAGGTTTGCGCTTGACCAGCAACTCGCCTGATGTTAAGCGACGTTGCGGTCGACGATGGAGCGCGCTTACCTAGAAGAAACCAATTCACTCGCGATTTAAAGACACTCAGATTATATCTATCGGGAAAGACCCACCCAGGAAGCGTATTCCACATTTTAGCAGTGGAGTCGCATGCAATGGAGTGGACTTTAATTTTGTTGTGCCATAGTTAAGATTGCTATTATAATAATAAATAAATCACTTTTTAACTCTGTAAACGTCAGCCCCGGATCTAGGGGGGGAGGGGGGGGGGCAAACCGGGGCACCCGCCCCGGGCGGCATTTTCAGGGGACGCAAAAATCATAATTAATATGATTAAAAATAAAATAACTTGTTCCACAAAGCGCCTAGAATAGGTACAAAAGCTTGGTTGACTCACCGTTAACTTTTAAGAAAAAAGCGCCACATAGATAATTGTATTAAGTTTTTTTTAAGTAAGTTATTTTAAGCGCTGCAGAGAGGGCCGCCACCGTCAAGTTTCTGCCCCGGTTCGAAAAAATCGTAGATCCGGGGCTGGTAAACGTTATCGAATGCCATAGACAGTAAATACATGATGATCATGTACACATTTTAAAAGATTTTCGCCTTCACCTTTAAATGGACTTTTGATCAAACTATCGCTCAAGTGTCATATCTCTAAGATATGATTTGTATTATACTGAAATTAAAAATAAACATATACAATTTCATCTTGTGATATGATTTTGAAAAAATACTCAATTTATTCGAGAAACTGAAGTAAAAATTACAATTACGTGTCATATCCATGAGTTAACACGTCCGAGCTGAAGGCGAGCCGTATCTGGGTTGTTCTAAAATAGCCCGCGGAAACTGCGACTAAAATTATGAGTTTTGATGAAATACTCAACCACGGCCCGGTTACACCGGAAACTATATATTTTTATATCTCCGATATTGAATATTAATCGAAGTTTCTGGAATGCTGGAACGGAGGCTGCTCGCAGTATCGTTCCGAGGAATAGCTTCGCAGTAGTAGTTACATACTTAAAGTATATTTTATTATTTAGGTTGGTCTTAGACATGATATAGTATCGGTATATTTTTCTTTATAGGTTATTTGATTATTTTTTCTGGGTACGTGTGCTCCATTATGGATCCCAACGTTGTTTAACATCAGTTAAGTTTGTAGTGAATGTGAATTATGTAGTAGCAAAAATAATTAAATTGTAATAGTTAAGGCACTTTCGTAAGTCCTCTGTCTCGCTCATACATATTAAAATTTTTGAAAATATAAAATTACTGAATAGAAAAGAAAGCCTTCAGTAAAAACTAATTTTGATATAAGTACCTACTTAACGATAATGTTGATATACTAAAATCTTATTTAATATTATAACTAACATGTGATAAAAAAATAACTAACTAATAAAAAAAAAAACTACTTATATTATTATACATACAAATATGAAATTGAAAATAAAAATTACTTTCTTGAATCTATTTTCTGAATGAAAATGTATGACGTCAAAACGAAATATGAAGTAAATATTTGTAAAACTTTTAGCTAGTTTTATACATTGCAACATTTTGGTAAGTCATATCAGTAATTGTATATTTTTTTTAATTTTGCTATGCCCCCGAGACAGAAATTACTACCGAAAGAGCCTTAATCAGTCCATTATTTCGCCGAATTTTAATATTTTTTTGACATAGACAATGGCAAAATAAAAAAAAACCGTTATATTATAACTCTTATAGTTATACAATAAGCGCACATGACGCTTAAGAAAATTGTAAAGGCCACAATTTTTGAAACTAATTTACGCTTTTTCCTTACAATTTGTAAAATGTAAACGTTTTTCTTAACACCAGACGAAGGCTCATCTTATTATTCAGTCACAAAAAACTAACATTTATAGTCCAAAAATATCTAATACGCATTTAGTCGATTTATCTATTTTTATGGAACCAAATTATTAATAGTTACAAAAGTCAAATCCACTATCACGTTAACTATTTTTGAACGTAGAATGACAGATCTATTTAAATAGTAATTTTACTCACATGCCAATTCGACGACAGCCGGCTGACTCCTGATGTCACCCCTACTACTCCAAGCGTAGCACGTGCAAGTAAATCTGTCTTCACCGAAATACTCGTCCAACTGATCTCTTGTCACATTACACTCGGCTTCTACAATTCTGACACCACTTTGAGGGTCCACAAACTCGAATTGCTTGCTATCAACCGACCTAACGTCATTGCACTTGAAGTATACTTGTAGAGCATTAGCAGCTCGACATCTTAACATTGCCGGCTTATTTCGCACTACATACGCATGTTGAGGTTCAAGTAAGAACATTGGTAAATCATCTGATGAGCTTTGGAGCAAGTGATCTCCTGAAAGTGACGGAAGCTCATCGGCGTCTTCTCTGTTTTCATGATCATCTTCTTTACGACCTTCTTGATCGTAATCCTCTTCTAAATAGTCTCGATGATTGCCTTGATGTAGGGCTTTTTCTGAATTGTAAGGGTCTAATGCTTCAACGCCTGCTGGATGAGCGTATTCTGGACGTAGAGGTAAGGGTGGCGTAGGTGATGTTGTGCTGTGCTCGGCTTCCGTTGAACTTGTTTGTTCTAGAAAAAAGAAAAAAAAAACGTTTATTTTGATTCTCTAACAAACTTTGTCTTAAGAACAAAAGAGTACGAAATGTATTGTTATGAGTTGATAGGTAAAATGTAATAATGAAATACATTCATGTTCTGACACAATTTCCTTTGCGAAACGTCAAAGAAACTCAAAAGGCTAAAAGTTTGCGAAACCCGATACCTTTAATGGCTTCTCTTTCATACACTTACAGTTACTCTAATTACGGAACGCGTAAAATATATTCCGTGTCACTCCGAATAAATAGCATCTGTCATAATAACATGTACCCTCCGAGTTTCGCCATCGATTTCACTCACTGCACGCACCTGGCTTGACGCCTCACTCGCACCTATTTACACGCAAAACATAGATATTTGGATACCGTATACCCCAGTTTATGAATACGCCATTCTACAATCCAAAATCATCCTTAGTTTCGACTTCTAAAGTCGAATTTGAGTTCTCATCAAATTTAAAATTTCCCTTCACAGAATTTCGTTGAGCGTTATCAACATCGGTGTGTGTTACTCTTCGAGTGTTGACAGTATTACTAGGATTGTTATTTGAACTACAGAATTGTACGAAAATAAACCGCGACTCGCTCCGTCCGTGGATAACTTAATTAGTTTCACTTCCGTTCGTTTATTTCTATTTCCGTTTTCGTGGGGAACCGAACGATATTTCCTCCTCGGGATCTATTTTTCCTTAATAGGATTTGTTTCGAGCAGTTTTTCCCATTTCGAAACGCTTAGCGGACGGTGGATTGGAATCATTAAAATTTCAATTTCAGCTGAGAATTCTCAGGTGTCGCGGGTCTGTGTATTATAAATTCTTAACAGCCATATTTTTTCTTAAATGTGCGTAAAATATCCTTAGAATTTAGGTTATGTCAAGTTCTAGAATGCTTTGAAATATAGAGTTATTAATGTGGGTCTAAGAATTTTATATGTGTTCTATAATGGTTTTTTGTTTGACCCTATAAACGAAAAAGTATGTACTATACCGACAGGAAGTATTTATAGATATACTTAAACGGTAACCTTTACCAAATCTAAATTATATGGCGCGTCGCTCAATAAAAACAATCAAGCAGCCATCATACATTCATTTTGACGAAGGTTCCCAATTATAATATTCTAGTTGGTCTCAGCGACTCACCGAGACATTTGATTAAGTTTCAGATATCCCAAGTATTACTAAGTTTAAATGGTCTATCAATTATAATTGGTTTCTACTTTTTTAGCACTTCGATTTGATTAACGGGCTTAATACTACTGTGTCATCTATTTTGTAATCCCATTTTGACTCGCCCTTTGATAGATTCGACAAGCCGATAGCTTTATCCGAATTTTAATTAACGCTCAAAGTATCTTCGACAGTTGTTATCGTATTGAAATATACGTTTCTTTCGGTTGCATCGATCGTTTCGTAATGTGGGTCGTCCTTTATAAAGAACAGTTTTTTTAAAGTGTTATCTTGTCAAGTGACGAAACTCCATTTGGATGTACTGTTACGAGAAGCGTAACTAAAACGGGCGAATGCTCGTCACGAACCGATTGTAAATTATAAATAAACCAACTGTGCTTCAAGCACTCGGGGCCCATGAGATCAATCAATGTACTTTTGCTTTCGACCGGACTCGACCTCTCGATCATAATTCACTTAAGACGGAGTCGAAATTAAATACCGGAATGGAATTTTGTTTTCTTAGTTTTAAAATACTGTGGACACAAGAGGGAATCACGAAATGAATGTAAATGGGAAAATGCCTTATCGCCACGACACGAAGTGAAATATGTTTCGACTGATGAATGTTCGGATTCTTGGGGCGTCTACTAGCGATCTAAAAACAAACAGAAACTCATCGAATTGGCGTCATCCCGTCGTTAGGCGTTTGAAAGAGACCGCCTCCTGTCATTTCGTAGGGTATTCGAATAATTAAAGTAAGGATCGATGCTATTCTAGATAGCGGAGGACTTTATTGATGAGGCCTGCTTAATCAACGTCCGCAAAGGATTCCTCGGGCTTCAATTCATTTTAAACGTTACAGCTAAAGGTTTTATAGAAATCGAGACATTATCTTCATACAGATCTACAATCTTAACGAATTCAATATTTTGCTAAAGCGATTGTTTATAAATAACATTGCATAAATGTTAATAAGATATATCAATAGACATGGAAATGTACTCTGAAAGATACTTTTAATCCGCTCAAATAACCAGTAAAATTCATTTCAAAGATTTCAAAGCTTTTCAAAGCTATTTTAAGAAGATAAAATAAACTCTTATGAAAAATACTTTATAAGTAATCACCAAAATATCAGATATTGCATCTAAAGTAGCAGATAACATAAAATAAGTACCACCAATAAGTACATATTAATAAGTGAGTGTCTCACACATTTTTATCGCTGAAACATTACAGATGCGTGTGGAACGTAAGTGGCCGGTCCTAAATGCGGAACGAATGAAATAAAAGCATCTAATGGTACAGTACAGATATCGGACATTAAACCCGTCTGTTTTCTAGTGCGGCGATAACCAAAACTTTATAATGTAAGAGCTGTAGAGTTGAGTAGAACTTTGATAAATATTTTCGAGGAATAATAAAGTAGGTGCCAGTAGAGCATCCGCTGAGACTTGGAATAGGACTCGTAAATGCACTTAGTGCTAAAGGAGACATAAAAGATGCACTCGATCTATTTAATGTGGCGTGGGCGGGAGTTCTTAAAACTCAAGTGATGTCGGGTGACACGTGTGGGGTTCTAACTTCAAGGTCTGGTGTCGAGGGACATGTTTTTTGTCGAGACTCATGGCTTATTAATGAGGCAGGGACGACCCAAATGTGGTCTGATTGGCCGAAGTTTGAATAATGTGTTAAAAATGACAGATGTTTATGTTTCTAAGCTTTTTTAGTCTGAATAAGTAATACTATTGTAAACTCGTATATGCAATAATAGTTCTAGATTATTATTATCAGAAAAAACTTTACAAAGAGCAGTAAAAATAAAAATACATTTCAAATTACTAGTTCTTTTGTGAAAATGTATACAAACAATGTATCTGACGAGGTGCAAAAAGCTCTGCCATATTCTTTGAGAAATCGCCGACAAATTCTCACCCCAGTGACAGGCACAAAGGCCCGGACCACACCTACAAAAACTGCTTGAATAGCCACCTTTGCTTGAAATGTAACACGATACATACAAAGAGTAGTCGAGTGCCAGTCAAGAGGTTCCCAAACAAGATAATCCCTTTGTTAGCCGAGTTATAATGGAGTCTCCGGAGTCTCAGCTATTATTTTCTGTTTCATTCATGCAGGCAGCTGCGAGGTGTGCCCGAGTGGACGTTTCCGATTTCAACGCTAATGGAAATCCGATTTTTGCATTAGCGAAATTGTCTTGGAATTTTTTGTAAATTTTAATATTTGGAGTGCTTTTGAATGTTATAATGTAGCGTGCTTAAGCCAGGTGAGTCAGGTGATGGCGAACTTAAATAGATTCGTGAAACTTCTTAAGAGTCCAGTTAGGAACGGGAAAAGGAATATGAGAACCGGTTCAAACACAGACATAGTAGATGAAGCATGAGACTTAATTTATATGAAAACCTTGCGTGTCACATTTTTGGTACCGACTGTGACGTCACATAAACGATTTTGTGATGGAATGTTCCATCCACGTGACATCTATTCAACCCAATGCATCCGCGCGCTCGTACGCTAGTAACAGTTGACAAAATATCAAATCGGAAGTATACATACCCGAAATTCAAAATTAAAAATTATTTATTGTCACAAAATTTACATGATATAATTACAAGTGCGTCAGGCTCCGGACTAGGATTCCTGTTTCCCGGAGCCGAGAATTAAGGAAATCTTGGTAGTCAACTGCGATTTTTTATCGTATTTGACAAGCTCGTTTTGACACGCTAGGTACATTCACTTGGGGTATCTATAGAAGTCTATGGTTGACACGCTAGGTACATACCCTTGGGGTATCTATAGAAGTCTATGGTTGACACGCTAGGTACATACCCTTGGGGTATCTATATAAGTCTATGGGCTTAAACAATGTTTGTAAATAAAATAGAGGAAAGTTTTCTTTCGCCTAAAGCTATATTCGAATACAAAGATATTCGGACTTTTTAACGACGCATCCAACTTCTCAGCATATTTACCAAAATTTAAGTTGAAACTGGACTTTAACTCCATTACAGTAAAGACGAAAATTTAGTCTGGTCAGAAGTTTACCATGAAGTATCGGCATTCGGCAAATAGAAAACGAAAATTCTGCGGAGAGCCGCAGAGCATTTTCGGAGAGCAATTTTTAGAATTGGCCTTTGTTCGGTTCATATTCGTTTTGCCTTAGTTTCGTTAGCACTTGCGTCAGTCTGTATCAATGAATCTTAATTTTCACACGGCAGTATCACTGACCCACATTTGTTATTAACTAGCTCTCATTAACGTTCCAGATACTTAGCAAGACAATGTTGTATACACAACGCAGTCGTGACGCGATGGTACCCAATATGGTTTCAATAGACTCAGAAACGTGTTACTGACTTGCTGTTAGGTCGTGACAAACGTTTTTTGTTTCGAGTTTTTGTTCCTATTCGATACCAGTAACGTTTTTGTCGTACCTTTAGTTATCTGATTCAAGATTAGATGAAAACTCTTCATTTTTTCCGATATTTTTTTCGTCACTCTCAAGTTTGAGGGTTGAAGATAACTTTGAAAAATGTCGTCTGCAGAACGCCCCAACTTAGGTGAATTATTACCCAGGGATGCCATTATGGAAAGAGGCTGATTATAAAAGTTTATAGATTAGACTTTTGATGCAGACTAAAGTATTTGATCTATTTATGGCCTCGTTAGTAATAAATTTGTCGTATTTAAAAAAAAAAAAAAACAGCTCTGTTTGTACAAACTGTCCCAATGCTGGGAACGGGCCATCTTCTCATTGTGAGAAAGGCTTAGGCCATAGTATGCCACGCTGGCCAAGTGCGGGTTGGCAGACTTCACACATCTTCAAGATCATTGAGAACTCTCGGACATGTAGGTTTCCTCGCGATGTTTTCCTTCACCGTTTGAAGTTGGCGGCAATCAAATACGCACATAACTTCGAAGAGACAGAGGTGCGTGCCGTGGGATTCGAACCCAGGACCTGCGGATCGCAAGTCAGATGGTCTCCCGACTAGGCTGCCAGAAACTTAGTCGTATTACTATAAGGTGACTATAATATTTATTACTTAATGGTAACAAATTCTAAATTTTAATACTTGACTGAAGATGCAGAGCAAATAAGTACGAGTAGTAACTAAAGGATTTGTATACAAAGTATGGCTTAGTAGCGTAGTTAGTTAATTCAATCGTAATTGAAAACGTTCCAAAAGAAACGAAACAATAGTCCAATTGGAATACAATGACATTAACAGAACATGACAAGCACCAGTCGTCGATAAACCTTTTAAATCTCTTTTTGAGCTTCATAAAAAAGAAGTTTAACATGTTTACCATCTTTATTTTTATTTTAGTGACGTTCTCCACCAGAGTAAGTACGACCACCCACAGAAATGTGAAACAAATTGACTTTTAAACTAAAATGATTTGACCAATTATAATATTTCTTTTCGGTTTTTATTTGTTATACAGCTAATGCACGCTTTTCAGGGTATCTCTTGTCACGTCACTTAGTGTCAATAATTATATGTATAGAAAACATTTGCTACATACATAAACATTTGCTGTTTTACCGAAAAACGTTACTTAACTTTAAGTAATGCTTAACATATTTTGTCAGCTTTTGGCTAACACGTAATGACACTTGCGGAAAGAAGATAGAGAACAGACAGACCTCTGGCTCAGTGGTAGTACGACTGCTTCCTGAGTTATAAGGTCGTGGGTTCGATCCCCACCCAGGGCAAACATTTGTGTGATGAGCATGGATGTTTGTTCTGTGTCTGGGTGTTTCTATGTATCATAAATATGTATTTACGAAAAAAAGTATATATGTATTCTATCAACCATCTAGTCTCCATAGTACAAGCTTTGCTTAGTTCGGGCTAGATGGCGTTGTGTGAAATGTCCTCCAATATTTATTATTATTATTATTAACTTAAAACGTTAACGTAACGTTTTTCGGTAAGGCCCATCAAGTTTATGTGGTTATCATGATCATTATCATTGTCATCGTAATAATATGCTCCAATCTGCTATAAAACATAAACATCACCTGAAAAACTTGCTAGACTGATTTGATTCTTTTTTATTCGCTTAATTACTACTTTAGTATTTACTTTATTTAGACATTATTTGTCAAAAGCATTAAAATTATTACCTCAAAAAGATTTAAATCAAACAAAAACAATGTAAAGTGATTTTGATTGAGAGTGAGAAGTCCTTTACTACATAATAATATGTAAAATACCACAGATCATAAAACAATGTTCTAAGGAACTTGTTATGTAAGTAGTTTGAGGCCCAGAACACAAAATTGAATTTAGAAGTTATGAGACTGCAACTCAAGCTACTTTTGAGTTTCATGTTATAAATATATATATAAACTCTTTATTATACTTTTTTATAAAAGGTGCAGCAAAAAGACAGACTACTCGCCTGATGCTAAGCGATAATCGTCGCGTATGGACAACTGCAACATCAGTGGCTTTACTATGACTTTGCTACCCCGGAAAGGTGCTTTGTACAGACCCTTTTTAAACGTTCTTTGTTGAATCTCGGCGGGAAAACCTTTCGAGGAAAGACATTTCATAAATAATAAATAATAATAATAATAAATATTTGTGGACATTTCACACAACACCATCTAGCCCAAACTAAGCAAAGCTTGTACTATGGAACTAGATGGCTGATAGAATACATATATACATTTTTTTTGTAAATATATACATATGATACATAGAAACACCCAGACACAGAACAAACATCCATGCTCAGCACACAAATGTTTGCCCTGGGTGGGGATTGAAACCACGACCTTTCAGTTCAGCAGGTAGACGTAAACACACTACCAACTGAGCCACAAGGCCAGTCAAAATGTATTTAAAGTATTTAAAGGTATATATATAAAATGTATTTAAAGGTATACATATCATAAAATTACATTCATGCTACAACTGTAATAACATTCGGAGGGAGCTTAAAAGTGACTGGAGATGTAGTTTCTTCATTTTCGAGTTACATTTTATTTTCTGTTCTTCAGAGTACTTTTTGTAACTTACCATGCTTAGAGTCAGCGGTGACCACGACCACCCATAGCAAGAGGAGCGCCACTCCCCCTCCCGCCATCTTCACATGCGCATGCGCATCACCTAAAACAATATACAGTGTTTGAGTAAGCGAAAGCTAACCAATATTTGTTCGAATCAAGAGCATAGTCGGGATAGCAGGTGCTTTGGAATTTTTGAATTTCGAGATGAGTTGCTCATTGTTTTTGGTTTCTTTATTATGTAGTACAGGTAAAAAAACGTTAAAGGGCTACGTAAATGATGTTAACTATTCCGCTCTCGCGTTGTTTTTTGTCTCTTTCTCTCTCGTTAGTTTCGTCGTCTGCGGCACTACATTTAATTGAGTGCTAGTATGATAGTATTTTTAGAGAGAACACATTCTGAAAGGACTTGAAAGGTTGTTTTCGTTCACACATTTTTAACTGCGTTTCGTTCTTAAATATATTTTATGCGGCAATCTAAAACATATTTTACTAAAGTGTAATAATTTCGATTGTCAATATAATTTGTCTGGACTTTAGTACAGAAAAGTGCTTACAAACTAATAAAAAACCGGCCAAGTGCGAGTCAGACTCGCACACGAAGGGTTCCGTAACATTATCTATAAAAACGGCAAAAAAATCACGTTTGTTGTATGGGAGCCCCCTTAAATATTTATTTTATTCTGTTTTTTAGTATTTGTTGTTATAGCGGCAACAGAAATACATCATCTGTGAAATTGTCAACTGTGTAACTATCACGGTTCATGAGATACAGCCTGGTGACAGACGGATGGACGGACGGAAGGACGGACAGACAGCAAAGTCTTAGTAACAGGGTCCCGTTTTTATCCTTTGGGTATGGAACCCTAAAAATGATCAAAAAGTAATAAGTACATTTTTTTTTGGATAAAATAAAGCCTAAAAAACGTTGCCAATATGAAATGAACAAGTGTTAATAAAATATTATTGAAATGGTATTGTCGTAAAATAATATGTTTAACAATCGAAATATCATCTGGTATCATGAACCAAAATGTCGACATCAACACTGAATAGGTCAAGTTTCTGCGGTAATTTAAAAAAAATCAAGAGAGATAAAACTGCTTTTTTTTATTGCAAATAAAACTGAATAAATTGGAGATCGTTAAGCTGCAATTTCTTTAAAAATAAATATTACTTCTTAATGATGAACGGTATATTCTTATTTTTAACCGACTTCCAAAAAGGAGGGGTTTCTCAATTTGACTGTCTGTATTCTTTCTGTTTATTTCGCGATTACATCGCCAATTATGAATAGATTTTGAAGTTTTTTTTTATTTGACAAATTTTATCAAAATCGGTTTAGTATTTTTGTTTTAAAACAAAATAACTGGAAAAAATATGTAATCTAAGTATCTAAACGAAATTGTGTATCTTGAAGTGTTGTTTCAGTTTAAAATTACAATTATAATTTTAAGCGATTTTTTGATTTATAATGACCATAAATTTATATGCTAGTAGTTCTACGACCAGTAGACCTTGCCCAAAGCAAGAGCCCAAACCTTTTGACAATAATTAATTATAGTTTAAAAAACTAGAAAACATACTTTAAGATTGTTTAAAACACTTCGTTTTAATTTGCGCAACTTTGTTTTAAAAAAAACCGGACAAGTGCGAGTCAGACTCGTCCACCGAGGGTTCTGTACAAACTAAATAAAAGGGGGAAATCATATATTTTTTTATATATTTTCCTTCATAAACCGAAAAATATACATCGTAAAAATATTTAACACATTCCTTGCTCACCATTCGAATTCGAGTGGGGCGGGGCTATAGCAGCGGCGCCTCCCACTCGGATCCGAGCGGGATCCGGCGTTTGAGGCAGTCAACGTTGCTTTGCGCGGCCACTCTGTACTTAATCAAAATTCGCCTAATAAGTTTTAGTTCCCAGCTGAAGTGAAGGGTCTGCAGGGGGCGAAGAATATGTTAAAAACCTGTTTTAGCTTATGCTAATGAGGCTCTTTTGTTGTCACTGTCATAACTGACAGTGACAACTATAAGTAGATATAGTTTCCCGGCAATTTTGGATGTTAAGTTATCGTTTGATCAAGATGGCGATCGCTATGTATTAAAACATGAGTAATAAAAGTTGATTAAAGATTGACGAGTATTATTAAAACAAACACCTACATTCACCCAAAAACATTACCCTTTAGCACAGTTGAGAAAAAAGGCAATTAGATCCAAAACTAAAATGCGTATTTCCGTTCATACAGTCTCACAACAACAATAAACATAAATTCAACACTAATAAAACTTTGCTACTAAACCCAACCTCCGTAACTTACTACAGCTAAAAGACAAAAAACTGACGTCTCGTAAAGTCTTCCATAAATTATCTTAGCTCATAACTATCGCAGAACATGAAAGGAGCCAAAGCCCATATTTCTGATACTCATATTTTCGAGAACAAGCCCACTATGTCATTAGCCGGCAGCCTGTGTGTTGCCAGCTTTATTATAACGCCGTACCGTGACTAATTGGGACCTTTTTGGACCCTTTTACAGCGATTTAGGGAAAAAATAAACGGTGTTGTGGAAAAACGCTATTTGTGGCGGAAAAATGTGTTATGGGCGGGAAGGGATTGTGGTTTCGATTTTTGAACGGTTTATAATGGAAGCTTCCTGTTTTATTTTAAATTATTGAAATTGTTTTTTTTTTCAAAAACAATTGGTATGTCAAATATGTCATCATGTACAGGAATGAAACATCTTGTTGCCATGTTTGTTTTATAAGAAACAATAAAACCGGCCAAGTGCCAAAATCGAAAAAAATCATGTGTATCCATGTGTCTGATTTTGACCTATCTTTTTTTTCTTTGATTTTCTTGCGAGTTTTCTTAGCTATGATTTATCAAAATCGGTTCAGCCATTTATTTCGTCGGGGATTTTTGAATTTTCTAAGCATTAAGAGCCTTACCTAAGCCTTAGCCTGAAAAAATCTTGTCTATTACCGAAAAACGTTACTTAACTTTAACCAACGTCTTAAGTTCTCTACGTCTTCTTTCCGCAAGTGTCATTACGTGTCAGCCAGAAGTTGACAAAATAAATATGTTGTTAAGCATTGCTTAAAGTTATTTTATGGTTTTTCGATAAGGCAGATACTTGATATACCATTTCTGCGTAATCCTGTTATAAAATACTACACAGTGCCGTGTCAGTGTTAACAAGTAACATGAAGCTAACAAAGTTTCAAGAACTGGCCCACCGTCTAGGCAAGTAGCTAACATGCCTATTGTTGCTGGCTATATTGCTGTTTAACTGCGGAAATGTTCGCTGGAAACTTTGTAAGAGGTTAGGAGATAATATAACCGTTATGGCTTAGAGAGTTTCTTTTGTGTTTATTATATTTAACAAGCAGTTTTAAAAGCTGTATTTACTGATAAGAAGAGATATCTAATTCTACACTTTTAGGATTTTATAAAAGTTTTGACATTGGCAATATTAAAAAAAAACTATTAAAATTGACATAAAAAGACGTAGCTAATGACTGTTCATTTTAAAAATCTATCAAATCGCTTAAGACCGTAAAATAAATAAAATAAACAAACACGACACATAAATAAATATTAATCTATAGTTATTTTTTCTATACATAATACTATTTCCCACTCAAACTTTGTTCATATATTTATACTTTTATCAATAATATTTATACCCAGATTTATCATATATCGAATGTAGTTTATGTAATTTTTTAAAGACGACAACTTGTTAATACTTATAGATAAATTTAAATGAATTGTGTATGAAAAATAATAAGATAAATTTAAATGAATTAATTGTGTATAAAAACAAATAAAAAAAATACTACACTATATTTTATTATTGAAAACATACAAGAAAACTACCCATTTCTAAATGTATTCAAAATTCCAAGCAAATGTTGAATGTTGCAAAATACGTAACAGTTAGTTTTCCAATATTTTAAGTTACCTTATAAATCAACATTACTTAACCCCGTAATCATAATCGTAAGTTTCCGGCAGCCTAATCGGGAGACCGTCTAACTTGCGATCCGCAGGTCGTGAGTTCGAATCCCGCGGCACCCACCTCTGTCTTTTCGAAGATATTTGCGTATTGTTGATTGCCGCCAACTTCAAACGGTGAAGGAAAACATCGTGAGGAAACCTACATGTCTGACAGTTCTCAATGATCTTGAAGATGTTTGAAGTCTGCCAACCCGCACTAGGCCAGCGTGGTAGACTATGGCCTTACTTGCCCTTCTCACAATGAGAAGATGGCCCGCGCCCAACAGTGGGACAGTTTGTACAAACAGGGCTGATAAAAAACCGTAATGATTACCGAATGATCCTTTGAAAGGAATGTGACAACGCAAAGCTTGTCAAACATTGTTATCAGCTAAACAAACTAATAGTGACCACCACCGTGCCACCGGCGACCACCGGCCTACTATAAACAATGATAAGGCATCTGATAGCGAGTGTTGACAACATTACTGCGGAATACGAAATCACAGATGGGCAACTTCAACAAAACTGTCGAGGAAAAATTTTACAAAAAAATAAAACATATTTCAGGTGAGTTGTGTGCGCTTTTTATTATTCATCATGTCTTAGATTATATACATCTAATATGGTAAATTTTATGACGTATTTACTTTACTCTTCAATAAATTTTTTTTTGTATTTCATTCAATATATTTTACCATAGTCCTAGCTAAGTGAAGTGTTACTAGTTATTTTATTAATTATTTATTGTCTACATAAGTTATAAATTTGGGACACTAATAGTAAAGACGATAATATAAGAGTAAAAGAACGAAGTTGTCTATCTGTTCTTTCCTGGTGCACGAGATTACCCCAGATTAACGTAATATGTGTCCATTAAAATGATTCATGCTTCATTCTTCGTTAAGCCGCCGTTAATCTAGAATTATTTTTGTAAGCTCATGTTAACTGGCTTGTAAGCGTTAACACAGAGTTCACACGCAGGGGAGAATAATGAAGCTCGTTTATAATACTTTAGTTTCTGTGAAAATCTGTGGTGTTTGGTTTTTTACATGATCAAAATCGGTATTTAAAAAAAATATATATATTAACTGTCGGCTACTTTGATGATAAAAGGAACTAACATGTTGAAAAAAGATACTTATGTGTAATAATTTTAAATAACCACGTGACTGATGTCAGGAGTTTTTGATTTTATTAATAAATAAAGTGGCCAAGTTCTTTTCTCGACACGGATTATAACCTATACTTAAAAGCTAATTCCCATTCCAGATTAGGTGTTATTATTTTGTTAACCTGTGACTTAGCAAGTGAGCTGCAGTCAAATGCCTATCTAGTGGACTATAAAATACAGCTACATATCGTGTCCTAATCTAATCTGTCGCTTAATCTGACTCACGTGTCAAAGTTTCCCGCTCAAGTTGACGGGATGCACCTAGTAACGTTAAACTGTTTACTCGATCCGTTAATCGCGAACAAATACGCGTTAACCGTTAATCTTCGGATCATCTCTGTTTGATCAATCGGTGATCGTATGCCTCATTTGGATTGCTACATTTTTAAGTTTTTTTTTATTTTTGCGCTGTGTGGATCAACTCTTATTTCTTAGTTTTTTTTTTTTTAATAAAAAATAGGATAATCAAAAAGGCTGACGGCTCGCCTGATGGTAAGCGATAACCGTCGCCTATGGACAACTGCAACATCACTGACATTACTGTTGCTTTGCTAACCCGGAAACTTATTTACTAGAATTGTTTTGGGACCCGTTTAAAGAACCCTTAACACTTTATTGACACAGAATAAAATGAAACAAAGGTCTCTCAAACTTATCGCTAGAACCGATTTTTTCCACCAAACCTAAATGCAATCCAATTAATATTTCATTGAAATGAAAAAATCTACAAAGATTTGGGTATACAATCTTGATGCACACTACACAGTAGTAGGATTCCTTCTCGCCTACTCTGTTTCTTGCTTAGCTACAATCCTGGAATTTTCAAGGGTAGAATGAATAAATATTTTCAACCGGCTTCAAAAAGGAGGAAGTTCTCAATTCGACTGTTTTTTATGTTTGTTACCTCAGAACTTTCGACTGGGTGAACTGATTTTGATGATATTTTTTATTTGTTAGCTGGTGCTTCCCGTATGGTCCAATTTCAATTTGGTCCAGTTCTGTCAATGGCATCCATGAGAAGTCGGTTGCTTCAGTTTTTTAAACTATAATTATGTGATCGACATAATAATAAATCAGCTACACCGTCACTTCCTATTAGTTGGTGGTTAAACAAAGATCAATTTCATTAAAAACAAAAAAAAAGTTAAATTACTTCGTTTTTAGGGTTCCGTATCTAGTACAAGGAAACATTAAAAATTTTGCTTTGTCTGTCTGTTATAGCCATTTACAGATTTTACTCAAACACTATTAATTACAATTACATAAACAAAATTTCGTAAACAGGTGTGTAAACTTTGAACCGCTACAAATGCTGTAAGTAGTAAAATTATCAAAAGGAAAAAAAGTTAAATTAGATCCATAAACTCTTGCATATACAAAAACTCTAACAGTATTTAGCTACTTATTATTTTCCTAGAATCAATAGGTTACTCTATAACCATTGTATTATAGCCAGTATTAGTACCGAGAAAGAGATTGCGTCACATTGTTTTATCGAGATAAGCTTCCGTAGGCAACTTTATCGCTAGGATTTCATTACTAAGACCTTTAACTGAGAAATACGATCATTAGTTCTGCTGACTCTAGATATTCGGTGTCATTTATATTACTATTTACTAGTGATTTGGCCCGGACTGAGGCTTTAAGAAATTTACAATGGAAACTAACGTGGGTTTTCACACATTTAAAATAAAAACTACGGGTCACTCACGTCTGTTTAAAGCCGAAAAATCCGACTATAGTTTCAACCGCATTCGGTGGTCTTTTTCAAAGGAAACGTCACTCTCGGTAGGTGACGCGCGCCGCGCTCGCACTATAGTCGGATTTTTCGGCTTAAAAAAGACGTGTGTGACCCGTAGTTTTTATTTAGAAAGCTTTGAGAATTCATGGCAAAAAGTATGGAAGAGCAAATTTTTGTTTACGCTAAATCTGAGTTATGATCACAGCTAAAATTGTGTACAATATATCTTTAATAAAACTTAATGGCAGATTTGTTTCCGTTTAGGCAAAACTTACACAGCTCCATGTCGGCAATATTTGTGTAAAAAAAAGAGAGAGAACGTGTGAGAGCAAGACAAAGACACTTGTTTGGATTCATTACATGAAACTCAAGATACTACAGTGTATAATGATGAATATTATGACTTCTTTTTAGCTATAAACTTGCGCTTGACTGCTAACGAGTAAAACGTATCACATAACTAATATTGAAATTGGCCTCCGACGTCTCATTTTAAACTCGACAAATGGCAAATGTGCAAGCATGATGCCAACATGAAGTAAAAAAAGTCTATTTTTCTTACCGATCATTAAAATAGTTTCTGACCTATCCTTTTAACCAAAACATAATACATATTTCAACAGCTTCATTCAAATTTTATTAATCTTAGCAAAAAAACACGCTATAAGATCTACCATGCACGCTTCTCTAATAATACCTTTGCAGCACATTAATTTTCTTGCCGGATAGCGTTTTTTTTTTCTTTCTGTTGGCGTTTTTGTGATCATTATTTTAAATGATTCGTATTACCATAATCATTAATTTGATACACAAATGAATTAGTTCTTGGAACGTTGGTAAAAAACTTCATTCATTGATGATATTAAGGAAGTTACATATGTGTAGTTACAACAAGTGTAGCTTAGATTAAAGTAAGTAATTTTCTATAAATATAACAAATATTATGGAGGTATTTTCTCGCAGCTCAGTTGATAGTTTGTCTGCCTTCTGAGTTGTTGGTCGTGGGTTCCATCCCCAACCAGAACAAACATATTGACGAGAGATCAACGAGCTCCATCCTCAGCCACGATCGGGCGAGTTGGTTAAAGAAAGGTTCTCAATTCGACTGTATATTTTTTATGATTGTTATGCAATTACTCAACCAATTATGAATTGTTTTTGATGATTCTTTATTGTTTGGCACGTAATACCTACCTCAGAGGTGCTCCCAGATAAATTTTATTAGAATCGGTTCAGTACTTTGGATTTTATCACATAATAATAAAAAAAAATAACGAATTGCGTATTTTGAAGTCGGTTTTTTTCCGATTTTTAACTATATTATTTAAAAACCTCTACGGATATTTTTTTCTCAATTTTCGTCGTAGGTAACTGTGAATTTTATAAACAAAAGTTTAAATTTTAAAAAGCAAACCGTAAAGGCATAGCCATTAATTGTTCGAAATATATAAAAAATAATTATCGAAATTGGATAATATTTAGGGGTAGAAAAGAGTTGGTATACCTAGTTAGGAAAAGAGTTCTTTTATAATCCTGTTGTATGAAAAACGCGTGATTTACTAGCGAAAGTTGCTGCGACCGCTACGTTCTTAAATTACATTAAGTAAGTAGTATTTATTCGTTTTCTGATATTTATAAACTTACTTTACTCTTGATAAGCGCATTTTAGTTAAGTTACAGTGTTTTGTTCCGTTTTCGCGCGTGACAGTTCCCGTCTAACAGAAAGTAAAGTCCTTATTCAGTGAATAAGATTGTAACATGCGTTTATAAGTAAGACGGTTTATTTATAAATTTACAAACGCGCTATGTTACATTCAAGTAGTTTTAGTATAACCAAAGTAATTAACAAATCAATCCGATACGTTACCCGTCACGGCAACATTAAATTAATATCGGTATGCAGTACACGTTAACTTTTACGATATGTATAAAATTTAATTAAAGCTTCTACCTTGACCGAATTAGAAGGGCCTGGCATATACTGACTAAAGACCAGGGCCTCAAGCCTGCTATTTCACTCGTTCGCCACTAGCTGATACGATTTAGCGACCATTTTACTCGGCGTAAGAAGGAGGGTTATGTTATTCGAGTATATGTATTTATTTATGTGGGTATGTATGTATGTAAAACTACTGGACCGATTTTAAAAATTCTTTCACCACTAGAATACTAGGTACATTATTCCTGAGTAACATAGGCTATATTTAATACCAGAAAAAAAATTAGGGATCCTTACTATGATTTTCTTACGCGTACAAAGTCGCGGCGGGCAGCTAGTTATCAATAATTCTCAATTTATTAGGCGAACCGTAGCATAAAATTCAATTAAAGTTCCTACCTTGGCACAAGTTAGAAGGGCTCGTACCTTTAGAAATTGTCTTCTATATATTCTTTATATCTATACATTGATCACAGCTCCAAGGCCAAACAAAATTAAGGTCGATCTAGTCAGGGCGGTGATTTATCTTGCTTAAGTTTTTTACTTATTACTTTACTTGTATAAGAAATACTTTAATTACAACTTTGTGTAGATCATGCCAGATTTGTTTGGTTAAATATGATTTATCGATTTGTTTTTTTTTATTTGGTGTGATGAAACTTTGGTATGAAATAATGAGAAACCTTGTGAAATTAATTAGTGGTTATTATATTTTATGAGATACCAATCGAAATGTTGTACAAGGTTGAATATTCATACAAAATTATGAGTTTTTTTTTATTTTACATCTGATAGATCTATTGACCACTAACTCGCCTGATGTTAAGTGACGGTGTGGACGAGGGTAGAGCTCGTCGATCTATAAAACATCTATTCTAGCTTTGAAAGTTCAAGGATTATAGCTCACAAGAAACAGAGAAGGCGACAAAGAATTCCAATCTTGAGCAGTATGCATTATGAACGTTCACTGAAATCGCTGAGTACGGAATATTGGCATTTCAATGATCGGTAATGTTCTGTCTTTCTGCTAGTGCTGTAGTGGAATGGGGAGGGTGGAATTCTAGCCGAATAGAATCCTATAAAATATTCTAGTAATATAGCACTAGTAGTGATGCGATCAGTAGACCTCGCGAGAACATTTTTCGGCAGCTATTGAAAAAAAAACTTATCCTACTATTTTAAACAAATGTGGTAGGTACATAAAATCAGAAGGACATTCTTATAGGTATGAAAATATTATCAGATTCCAAAGAGAAACACAGTGTACTTAAAAACCATTGTGTTTCAGTTTTATGAAAAAAATAAGCTTTAATGATAAATACCTCGTGCTTGACCGCCAGCTCGCCTGATGGCGAGCGACGTTGTAGTTTATTAAGCACGCTTGCTTAGAAGATTTACTCGCGATTTAAAGACAACCAGATTATTTTACTTATCGGGGAAGATTTAATAAAGTAGCATATTTTATAATTTAGTACTTGATAGGTTGATAGATTTAATCTAGGTGTCTTTAAATCACGAGTGAATTTTGTTTCTTCTAGGTCCCTACATCGTAGACCGCAATATCGCGTAACATCAGGCGAGTTGACGGTCAAGCATACATACATGTTCCTATCATGCTAGATATTTTATCCTAACAAAAAAATCACTGCAAACGGATCTCTAGTATAGATAGATATATACAAATACAAATACAAAATAGTTTATTGGAATTTATTGATAAGTAATTACAATTTTATAATAAAAAGTGTGTTAGCATGTACTAGTATGTACTAGAAACTGTAATTTGATAGGTATACAAACTACAGTTTCTAGAACAAACTTGTAGGTACATACTAACACACTTTTTATTATAAAATTGAAATTACTTATCAATAAATTCTAATAAACTATTTTGTATTTGTATTTGAACTAAACCGGGAAAGGACAGACAGACGAACAGAAAATAAGAAACCTATGGACCAGCAACTTTGTCGACAGCATATTTTGGAAGTATCTATGCATTATTGCTAATAATACGTATGTAGCTTCGTACATAAAGATTTTCTAAGTATAACTTTAATTATTTTACAAAATATGGAGTAACCAAAAATAATATGTTACAAATGTAGTAATAGCCATTGATGGAAATTAAAATACTATATATTTATTCTTTTCGGCTATATTTAGGTGACAACTTTCTCATTAACATTTTGTTGTTTTGGTCACTAATAAATCAGATGTGCTTCAAATTTAAAGAACATAAAAGTAATTTTGCCGTTTTATATTTTAGTCCATTTAACTTTTATTGATCAAATTAATAAAACGAATGACTATTGCGTTAGAAACTTCATAGTATTGCCATTAACGTTTTAAAAACTTTTACTATTTTGAAACTGCCATTAGTATTTCGGTGGTTACATTACTTACATTTTGTATGTGATCTTATCACGGAATCAAATGACAGCCATCAGTTTGATTTCGTAATCTAAAATGTACTTAACCCTTGACAGTATTTCCTACGTTTACGATGGCGTTTACTTTGACTCCCACCCAAACTAGAAATAATGATTCCACTATTTGTGCTATCATTGCCGTACCATCAACGTAACGAGCTTTCTTCTTCCTAATCTTACCATCTTCTCCACGTGACAAAACATCATAATGGGGATCGACATTAGCCTATTTATGCTCTTGGACCTCTAGTACCTTATCAGATTTACCATCGCAATTGTTAGTAACTACTACGGCTTATTTTGTTTCGTCGTAAAAGTTTGGTGCTCCCAAAGATTGTGATAGCTTCGTGACACCGCTATCGTCAAAAACATTGGACATAAATCTTGATGTTATCAAAAAGCTGACTCATAATTGGTTGGAATACGGAACGCCCGATAACAAGAAATTGGAGAAGGGTGTAAACATACAATGTTGGAAAGCCGTAGCATTTGCTACATCTACGTGTTTTACCGCAGGAAACATAAAAAACAAATTAATATTATAATATTCCATAGCATAGCCATTCAATTTTATATCAGTAGATCTTGTAATTGATTAGTTTACAGTGTGTACCCTGCATAAAAAAAAATCTTATGTAACACGGTAAAATACCCAATAGTAGAATAGAAGAAAAACCTAAATGCAAATTTGTATCAAATACAAAAAAAAAAATGATATCAATATTAACTGTTGTTAATTTTACTAAACTATTTTTTGTAGCAAAAAATTCAACTTACAATATAATGAAAGCACAATCCACAATACATAAGTTCACTGAAATTGTATCGAGTTAATTCACATCCGTCAAAGTTAAAATTAATACACGAACAGTCACAACATCACACGCGGCGAAATTGAAATTGGTTTCACTTCACGTATGCAAATGACACCGAGGAAAACTGTATACACAAATTCGCGGTTCACGAAAACGAAGCGGCGGAGCTTAGACGACAGGACCGGCGCGCACCACCGCCGCTCTTTGACTAACTCTCTTAAAGGGGGAACAGGCATTCGAGGGGAAGGGCATCCGGGGCGAAGGGGGAACCTCTCCAGCCGAAGAGATAACTTTTGATCTTTTTGGAGCTATAGAAGATTTTAATGATGCACTCACATCTGGGGATCGAACGGAAAAAGTTGCGCTAAGTGTTAATGCATGTCAAGGGCTTAGTAAAAACGACGTGCCAGAAAAAGTTTAGGAGATTGCGGGTGACATTTAAAAATAGCTTTCTAGACAAACGGTCCGGACTGATTGGTAGTAAAAGTTGAAGTTATTCGAGGATTTATCTGAAAATCTTCATGAAAAATTCTGGAGTCGTTATATTACCGTTTATATTCGAATTTGAGATGATCCGAGCTGTCTCAGAGCAGACAATATTGCGCAAGGCGGTTTTTGTCCCTGCCTTCCCTGCACATGTCAGGGTATGAAGGGGCGAAGCAGGTACAAAGGCTGATCCCGACCCGCTTCGAGTTACAACGGCCTTAGATTAATGACGGGAACATTGTGGAGTTAAGAACCCAAAAATTTACAACTGCATTGTGTTCAACACCCAACAAAAGAACACAAAGATAGGATCGGCTTCTGTTATTACCTTATCGTTTATCGCTCCGAGATTTCTCTCACTTTTCGAGTAATTCGAGATCCATTATTGACGGAGATTTCTTTTACGTGAAACCCTGATTTCGGTGTACAGATGTTTGGAAGGCGTACCGTTAGCCGGCACACAAATAATCATATTGTTAAATCTCGAGTATTCTTCAATTGCATTTTTTTCATCAGATAATTTCTATTACACATTGTCGATTATAATCTTTGGCTACCTAATCATTTTTCAATTTGTTACTTCTCACGTTATTATTATATTTATCAATAAGGACTTCCTTCCGATAGTTTCGTCTTCCTATCATTTCACGGCTCATTGATTTTCGAGTATGAGATCACTGATTTAATCCACGTCCTGTATTGCTTTTGCGAAATTTATATTCAGTTCTATCGATCATTAAGGATCTTTATGACCTGCGTCACCGTACTGACATAGCATACGAAAGCACATAACTTAGAAGCTACTTAACTTTAACAAAGCTTTGTGTCCACGAAACAAAGGACAATGTCAGTAACGCGAAGACAACGCCACTGAT
Organism: Lycia hirtaria; assembly: GCA_947563715.1. Lineage (NCBI taxonomy): Eukaryota > Metazoa > Arthropoda > Insecta > Lepidoptera > Geometridae > Lycia > Lycia hirtaria. The sequence continues at coordinate 40,265,822 of OX387382.1, read as the reverse complement.
TAATAACATCGCCGCAAAACCACAAAGCATAAATCATTTGAAACAGTAGTAGAACGTTGAAATAAGGCCGCTTCACACGCGCAAGTCACGGATAGTAATGAGTAATGGATGAGCGTTCATTACTCAGCGAGACGCCCTGCAGTTTACTCGGTGTCTGTCGTCGGGAATCGCTCGCCAGTTCTCTAGCGTTCTAATGCTCACTTGAGCAACCGCTCTCGCCTCGTGTCAAGAGCCATGAAAAAGTGTGAAACGGGAAACGTGTGGGACGCCATATATCTTTCGCAACTTTTAGCAATATTTTTGAAACAAAATCCCCAAGCTCGTTTATTTATTTTTTGAGTCGTATCAACGCTTGCGATCAAGTTTTTGATGAGTAATTAGCTTCTGAATTGTGATAGTTATCAGGTTTGCGTAACCCGTATCAGCAGTTACATCGTTAATAATCCTCCAAAAATCGATGCATCACTTTCGACAAAGCCGTGCGTTGTTCTCGGCATCCCGTAGCTACCGCGTTAATAATTTTTACAACCGCTGCGCGCGCAACTGTATACCATATGCGTACAGATTGCAATCTCAACTCTTATGGCTTTCAGAAATTTATCACATTCAACGAGATTTTTTCCGCGACCGCCCGTTTGATAAGCTAAATACGTTATACAAATTGCCTCATTTTTTACTTCGTCCGACCGTTCTGGAATTATTTGGAGATAATTAAAAGTCTCCGCGTTGTTTCTTTGCCGCTTTCTACCCTTCGCTAATTAAGCTATACAATTCGTCTGCAGGGGTCTAACCGCTATTCTGATTGCTTGCGACCGCGGACTCCCAGGAATTTATTGTTATTCTAAGAGCGTCCGTGCTTTGTACGTCCATCCGTCGCCATGCACTTCTTATTCCTATCGGAAATTTCTTTACGCGCACGTCCAAGCTCACTGACGTATACTAGTTCCTTTATGGCCAATTTAAGCATCTCTCCCATTGAAATATGGAAGAATGAAGTCTCGCAACTGTGAAGTCTGACAGATAGTGATAAATGATCTATTCGAGGTTGATTTTAGAGCTCCTAGTGAGTTCGCGACTTCAGATAATAGAAAGATAAAGATGCATTTAAATTAGAAACCAATTTGAGCTCTGACGTCAGTTACTTAAATAAATTATAAAGGAAAACTAGGTAACTTATTTCTGGTTATCGTAAGTTTTGTTAATTTAGCAATATCATTGAATTAAATTTTCGTAACATGAAGGAGCGGCAACTCGGCACAAAGGCGATAAGGAACCGTTTCGACAGTTACAGAGCACTGACTAGTGCAAAGTAAATAGCGACAACAAATTGTGACCATTTACATTTATTTATAACAACCCGTGAAACATTTCAATGGTCGCACTCTACGTAATATAATTTTAGACTTTATTATATTGGGGCGTGCTGCAAATGCTAAAATTTATACGCGGGACCGTTTCAGACATTCACTGTAATAACATTGCAAGTTTGAAATCATATCGCAGTTGAGTGTTGACTCCGAGCCCCGAGCGGACCCATCGCTCATAGCTCAACTCAAACATTGGACAAAATTAATCCTGGCTCACTTCGTTAACCGCCCACTTTGTTTGTTTTTCAATCGAGTTTATTCGAGTCTCTAGATCGTGTTCCGTTTCCCGCGAGCAAAGGGCGCCTAATATTCTACGTGACTTCTCCATCGATAAATAGATCGACTGCTAAAGATTCCATTAAGCTTCTCGAGCGTTTTTTTCGTGCACTTCGTCCCATTGTTAGAGAGAAATCGCTCGTAACCGTTATGCTTTTCCGCGTTTTCCTCTCGTTCTATTGTATCTTTGAATTCGGTAAAAAGAATATATCGTTGGCGACGACAATAAATTCCCCGAGCAATTCATTTGAACTTTTTGTTTTATCGTCGATCCGACGGAACTGGTCCGTGGCCACGGCTGCATTATCTCGTTACCAGCAAACAAATAGAGACTGAATCCCGTCTAAATAAGAGGTTTCCCTGCGGGATCTGCGGAAGGGAAATAAAAATGGTACGAGACTGTGGTTTTATTGTAGCTAATAAAATCTCCTGAGCTTCGATACAGAGGTTGTTTGAATTATAAACGCGTTACTTCGTGCGCTACTGCGCTGCTCACGGAGCAATTTGTCTTGTGGTCCGCACAATTTGCATGTTACATTAGTGTATCGGTTTGCGTTAATTTTTAATGTAGCCGCAACGTTACATTTGAGTCCGTATAGTCCCAGTAATGCGAGAATGGGTAGGGTTTGATCTGATTAAATCTTGGTCTAATCCAATTTCGTTAGATTCGGGGAAGGCCGCTATTATAATTAACCAGTGGAATAGAAATACAGAACGCAACCGACATAGGAATCACAACAAATTGGAAATGTTAATGAATGAAAATATAACAAATCTGAATTGACCACGTATTAAATTCAAACCAGAAGTTAGAAAGTTCAGACTGCTGTCATAGTCAGGATTTATCCTCTGGATTGTCATCGTATCTTACCAGCCACCGTTGGCAACACAGAAACAGAATTACGATCGGCCCGGAGCCAAATAAGAAATTTTCACACCCGCACCATCAATAACTATTGTCACAGCATTGTCCAGTTATTCATAGTGCAAGCGTGCCTGGTATGAGATATAAACATGGCTGGAAGCCCCAGGCGGACGGAGGATCGTGTGCTACCGGTGCGGTCGGCTCACGACGCCATTTGTCTATCGCTCGCGGGCGCACTCCATGCAATTTGCATCCACCAACCACGCCCAGCGGCTTCCATACAATTGTTACTTCCAGACATCCCTATATCTACGGCCTGGGTTATACATTTTTGATATGCTTTTTGCTCGTCACTGGCACACAGTACGTAATCTTGGGAAATTTTACGTACAATCTAAACCAATAAATTGTTTAGGTATCATTACTTACAGCTATTAGGACCCTTTTATATTATTTTTTATTATTTTCGTATTAGTAAATAAAAAAAAGTACTTAATTATGTTCTTCAACTTATTTTTAAAACGATACGATTACAAAGAGACGATTGTTTTATCGGTTGTGAGAAGAACCACCGTGCGAAGTGCAGGTTTGAATCACAATGGGGAAAGATAACATTGTGAGAGAACTATAGCTAATGCCGAAAATCCGTACTCGGCGATATCGATCCACATTCTTGTTGCGTAGTGCACAAGAATGGAATTCTTTGCCGCCATCTCTGTTTCCTGAGACCTACAATCTTGGAATTTTCAAGGCTAGAGTGAATAGATATCTTCTAGATCGACGAGCGCCATCCTCGGCCACACCGTCGTTTAACATCAGGCGAGTTGGTGGTCAATCGTAGATCTATCTTCTATAAAAAAAAAGCATGGGGGTAGAATATTTTAGAATAGAATAACTTTATTGTACATCCATACAGAGTAACTTAAATAACTAACTTTAGTAACTTTTCTAATATAATTAGCGGCAAACATCTTGAGCAATGTTTCATCATGCGTTATCTTTTGTTTTTGTAGAAAACAAAAGAGAGGGCATGATGAAATGGCTCAAAATGTTTACTGTTACGTATATAGGTATATGGCTGGTTAGCAACCACCCTGCAGGAGACAATCAGTTGCCAAACTTCAACTTTGTAAAGTTATGGTTTGAAAGCCAGTCTCTATTGCAGGATAGGTGTACTTTCACAGTACTGAGGGCTCTGGCAAGAGTTCGTTAAACGAGAACCCGGAGTCCTCCATTTTAGCACTTAGGCTGGCCACCTTTAGTGGGTACAATCCCACATAACCCGGTTTCATCCCCAAAACACGCAGCCGGGTATCTTTAGAAGATTTCCCCCTCGTCCCAAAAAAAAAAAAATGGATAGGTGTACTTGGCAAGGCGTATGATGTGGATACATTTAAATGGCAACAAGTCAAGTATCTTTCAGGCAAGCGCTCTCTATCGTAGGTCGTAACGTTTGTTTTACACTCGACATGTTGGTGATTAATCACTATCAATGATAAAAACTTAAACTTACTGTTATAACTAACATTAACACTAGGTGACCCACTAAAAAGCCCTAAGAATGTGTCTTATCCTCGAAAGTGCTGATAACTGGGATTTGCCATGCTTTTACTTCATTTCAATTTGTATAACCTCTATAACAAAAAACATTTTATCTATAATTTTTTTTTCATATTTAGATACAATCTTATTAATCATAATCAAGACGATAGCAGTCAGTATAGCAGTGACGCCTTGACTATATCTCTCTCCCTCCCTGAGTCGACTCGAACCGACTTAACACGTTACGTAACAACGTTACATAGCCGAACGTGACGTTTCGGTTTCATTCAATACCCATAAAATATACAGCGCGAAGTATTTACTTTAAAAACAAATGCTATACCGGATACGGTACTCGTATTATGCTATTAAGGTAGGTATTCAATACTACCTATTATTTATTATTCAATATACATTCATATACCTAACATAGTCCAATGAAATACCGTACTTACTGCTTGGAAGCAATATGCTCATCCAAGTATCTGCTCGCTCTTTCCGTTTACTTCCTTTCCATGCGAGGTCCGTTTCAATATTCATTTTGATAGCATTTTTCCGTACTTAAGTCGGGTTGTAGCGAGTCTGAAAAGCAATAAGCGAAGCTTCTGTTTGCTGATGATTTTGTTGCGCGATCTTATTTCGACGAGGGAATGGGCTTCTCAATCCTGATAACGCGTTTTGCTTTTGTGTGCATTGTTGCTTTTTATTAACGTTTTATATGATTTTTGAGCCATGTTTATTCTAGCTTTTTATTTATTTGAAAGAGGATCTCATCGTGAGTGTTTTAGCTTTGTTTGATCAAAATCGGTTCAGGCGTGTTTTTTTCATACTAGATGTATCTCATAATTATCTCGCGTAGTAATGTAGTTTCTGCTTACCTTTAGCCATTTAGTTAAGAAAAGATAGCTGAAATAGAAAAAAAAAAAATTAGTCCCTAGCTTAAATGGAATTAAAAAGAATTGATTTAAAAAAAATATCATAATACGTTCTAAGACGCGAATGTAGGTAAATTTTTTACGTCCTTCTTTACTTGTACGAGAGCACTTCTCAAAAATTATTTAAGTAAGTATATAGCTTTCATTAAATTTGATTTTTGGTAAGGCGCCAATATGAAAACTGTTACTTCAATAGTTTAGAGACAGAAATACGAACGACCGAGCGAGAGCCACAGGCTTCCGTTTCGACCTTTAGAGCACGGATCCCTAAGTAATGTACAAATAGCATTAATTTCATTTATGAAAATTAACCATTCCAAATAGGAAAACTCTGAAACTCCTTATCGTCAGTCTGTGAGCGTAAAAGGACAAACTGATAACTTCAAGAAAATATTTGACATTCCCCACGAAATGTTTGTGAACATCAGTTCGACTGTTGCAAAACATGTCATCATTTTGTCATCTCTTCGTCATATGTTACATAAGATAAACACGTACCTAATCAATGTTTTGCTCGTCAGCATTTGAAATGAAATGAAATGAGTTTATTCCACTAAAAATAGAGTACAAGTAATGTGGTAAAAGCGTTTTAGGTCCAATCTATTTTGTCATTCATTGGCATGTGGAAAAGTTATCCAGTGTCTAAAAAGTCACTCTTAAAATCTAGTTTGAAGTACTAGTTTTCTAGTTTTTGTTTGTAGTTCGCATTTTGATTTCTATCTCGATGGCTATCAGATAATGTAAATATTAATCTATTAACAATGAGATTTTATCTATCGAGAAGTTTTACTTTTTAAATCAAGCAAATCTCAGTTCTTACCAATTTATAGGATAAGAACACATCCGTATGGTCTTTAAGTATCTTGGTATTGAACTTTCTAAATAGACAGGATGTTATTATCACTGTTCACAAGACGTCACGACACGCGTCTAACAGCGTTGTTCGACGTGTTGCGACTGAAAAGGAATCGGGTGATTACCTTACTTGAGGCTTGCCTTGCAGAGCCGGGGAAAATCTATCTATTTATAATACATCATTGTCTATTGGTATAAGAAGTTAATCGAATATTTGTAAAGGATGACAATCGATTACAATAAAAACAGGCAAAGTTATGGAAATTTCCAGTAGTGTTTATGGATTTCTCGTTCTTGATGAACTGAGAGAAAAAGAAAAAACAGAATGTTTTTAGTTTTATACTATAAATATCTATAATTATTAGAAATACTTTTATTGTACTTATTGTTATTTTTCTATAATTTTCTTATAAATAATCCGATTTTAATAAAATGTTATTTATATATCTTATTTTTGGAATCGGTTCAGTGTTTCTACAGATATATCCCTATAGGGTTGGTTATCCCATAGATCATAAAAACAACAACCTTGTTTTTATGATCTGTGGTCAAATTTTACCACTTTCTATTTAAAAGCACTGCAAGGTATGAAAACTTAATAATATGAGGATCACAAAACATTAATATGCACATACACACGTATCTTTACCACGTCCAATTCACTTAACTTCCCATCAAGCGTTGTACCCGCAAACTGCAAAATAATTTCTCATAACAATGGACATCCAAGTTTATAATTCATTAACGCGGCCCTGTCTAGTCTGTTTCCGGCATTATTCTTATATTTCTTGCCGTCAACTCATAGAAATGCCATTAAAATGCATTATAAAAGAAACAAAGCGCTTTTCTTTGAAGTAGGGTTGCCATTTTGTTTCTATTTGTGGGAATAACTGTCTTCGTAAACAATTTCTCCTGTATTAGAAAATAGAATAGAAATAGTTTTTTTTTACAAAAGTTAGGCTTTCCGCACACGAGGCAACTCGGAAGGCTACTCGAGTTTGACAAGCGTATCTTACGCGTCGCTCTTCAGTCGTCCCGCAATACTATTTATTTTGTTGTTCGCACACGGTGCGATTGGTCGAAATGATAAAATGTAAATTAATATGTAGTTATATGCATCGCTGTCGTGTCGTGTACGCGTGTCAAACTTGGGTCGCATTCGAGTAGTCCCGTGTGCGGAAGGCCTTATTGTAATGAAAATAAAAATATGCTATTATAATACAATGAAAACTGTTCATGTAATTATAAATGAATAAATACTCCTAATTAAACTTGCCTACGTAGATTTTTTCGTATTTAGACATTTATTTCGGTGAAAACCATAGCTATACAAATACAAATTATTATCAAATCATTGTGATAATGCCTTAACGAGGCTAATGTTCGCATATTCATCAAAAATGCATCCAATATTTTTATACTAATAGTGAAAAATATCACAGTGCGAGCGTGACAACTGCGCCTCTTAACATGAGGCAAGTGATTTGATTGGCTTGTCGTTCAATTACTTTAAGATATTACAGCCTTATATTAAAAAAAATATATATTATTTACATACCTTTAAGTATCTCAGATTCCAGATAAAATTATGGATTGAAGTAAGTTTTATTTAATAGAAAAATTTCCCTTTTATTAAGTCTTCTCGGTTGTACCTAGTTTCGTGTAAAACGGGGCTGACATAATCGCATAGCAACTTAAGCCCCAAAACAAATACAGATAAAAAAAAAATGTCGTCTCTATAAAAACCTTAGCTTGTCATTAACAAAGTATAACTTTCCACCCATTAAACTCCATACTCGACGGAACCGTCGCATTTTACCGGATATCCCGTTTTTATCTACCGACATGGCAACACTGTCTTTAACGACGCTCCAAAGAGCACTTGCACTTAACACTTGATTGCGTTTCATTTCTTCAGTGACACTTTAACTTTTATTAACTGAATTTGCATATTAAACGATAATTTGACCGGCACTTCGGTTTACCTGGATTTTATTTGCATAAACACTGTTCATAACAAGATAGAAAAGGTTTGTTTGTTTATAATAATTCATAACATTAAAATAATTCAAAATTGGTTAGTGAAAAAAGTTTGTAAAATAAATAAATGCAAATATTGTTAATTTCTTTTAAATAGAGAATACACTAATCTAAAGCTGGATGTAGATGCACGAGGCATATTATTTAAATGCCTTTTCTGATTGCTCTGAGCTCGCTACGGATGCCTCGCGCTTACTTCGTGCTGTTTGGGCGTGGTGCTCACGTTAGGCAACCATTTGTCACATAATACTTTTTTTATTAACGACATAGCAATTTCTAATGTAGATCAAATTAGGGACCTTGGTTTAATACTGGACAGCAAACTGCGTTACCATAGTCATGTAGATAATATAGCTTCCAGAGGATTTAAATGCCTTGGTTTTGTTTTGCGCAATTGCCGAGAATTCAAATCTGTCAAAACAAAGATTATGCTATACGATTCCCTGGTGCGCAGCGGCTTAGAGTATTGCAGTGTTGTTTGGAATCCCTTTTACAGTGTTCACAAAAAAAGACTGGAGAGCGTCCAAAGAAGGTTCTTGTGGCATTTGACCTACTCGAGTTATCTTGGAAAGGAACTGTTGAGCTACAACGATAGACTACAGCACTTCAAAATGGAGTCACTCGCACATCGCAGGCATACATTGGATACTCTATTTCTATACAAACTTGCCAACGGATCTTTGGATACTCCGGATTTACTGTCGGAATTACTGATAAGTAATCCTCGAACGCTGCCAAGAGTATCGTGTTTTAATATCTTTTCTTCTACTAGTTCACGCTCTAATCTGGGTTATAATGCACCTCTAGCGAGAATAGTGCGTCAATATAACAGCCTGTCTAAGACAATCGACATTGACATATTTGGCGATAGTTACAATACATTTAGAAAGTCCCTGAGATCTCTGTATTTCTGATTTATTTTTTTATATAGCATGACATTTAATATTTTTAAATTTGATGTTATTTACCATTACGTGTCGTCGCTGCAATATATCTATTTATTCATTTGTTGTATATTTCCATCCAAATAATGTGATGAATTTTTAGAATCTTTAATTTAATTCTGACCAATCCAATATTTTTAATTAAGTTGACCAATTTTAGTTTATTTTATTTTATTGACCAATATTAGATTATTTTTATGTATTATTTTTTGACGTACAATATTTTATAATTTATTTGTTCGCTCCATTAATGCATGCTGTCTCCATCTTTAATTATTGTGGCAATTGTAATTATGTTATTATTATATAAAACTATTGCAAATATTGTTATTGTACACAATGTTGATGGACTTAAATAAATAAAATAAATAAATAATAAAATAAATAAGCGAATGCTAACAATAAACGACACAGGTATTCACTCAGCAAGACGAACAACTATTACAAGCGCGAGCGGGCCTTGCCAGGCATTTGCTCCGCCTGCCTAACGTTGTCTGAACTAAGCTTTATAAGAGACAAAAAGTAGAATCATTATATTAAAATATATAACCAGACAACACATAACCTTATGTTATGTTTACGTTTGTTTTATATTGTAATTTAAAATTTTATATTCTAATATTTTACTAGAATATTTTAACTATTAGTAAAATAATCTAGCATACATGACGTTTCAAAAGTGTATTTTAAATACCTAGTTGAAATAAAGAAGAAACTGAAACTGATACTAGCGAGGCATTTGCTGCGTCTGCCTCGAGCTGTTTAAACCCAGCATTATAAGAGACGGTTCACGACAAAAAAATGTAGTAGGTAAATATCATATTTCACAAGTAAAAGCTTAGAAAACTCAAAAACCTCTGACAAGAAAAAAAATGGCTGAACCAATTTTAATGAAACATAGCTAAGAACACACTCGATGCAATCCTCTTTCAAACAACAGAAACTAGATCAAAGTCGGCCTATGGCCTATACGTTTGAGAGCTATGATGCCACAGACAACACACACAGATACAGATAATTCAGATATAAGTAATTCAAATAGAGATAAGTACATACCTATAATAGAGATAAATACCTTTCAGAATATGCTTTTTGTGTAACTCTATTACAAAGAAAACTAATTAGTACTCCTGAAATATGTACATTATACAGGCTTGACGATTTATATGTAACTTTAACAACTTTTCCTATGAAAACATATTTTTTTGATCGATAAATCTACATTTGACCACTTAAGGTAAGCGACGGTGAGACCGAGGATGAAGCACGTAGATCATTCTCGAAATCACGAAAGAAATCAGCTGTCCCATACAAAAAGTTCGTTCGCTTAACATCAGGCGAGCCAGTGGTCAAGAGCTAGCTAATGAATGAATAAATATAAAAAAAAACGTAAGAAAAGCTCAGTGCAAGAACCACTTGAATATATAGTATTGGAATCACTTCTGTTTACTCGTTTAATATGGTCATTTGTATAACTTGTTTTGATTCGATTAGGTAATTTGTGCTGCAGTTTTGAACGCTCTTTCCATTACCGCTTATTGATTTTACGCAACGGGCTTTTATTTAATTTTGTTTCTGTGTTATTTAATTTAAATTTAATTTGAATATTTTGACTTGCTGATTACCGTATGTAACTTTGAATCCGTATCAAACATTGTACATAGCTTTTTCGAAGCTTTACAGCTTATGTCACATGACACCGACTGTTATCGAAACGTTGTGTCATTTTTATCCGACTACGACGAAGCATAAGAGAGGGTTATGTTGTTCTTTCCTTTTTTTTCTGGAAAAAACAAGGAGTGTAAGAGAGACAAACAGACAGACAGACAGACACCGTAGTCTCACGAATAGGCTTCCACACCTTTAGTTTTTTTTTTATCAGCCCTGTTTTGGACAAACTGTCCCACTGCTGGGAACGGGCCATCTTCTCACTGTGAGAAGGGTTAGGCCCTAGTCTGCCACGCTGGCCAAGTGCGGGTTGGCAGACTTCACACATCTTCAAGATCATTGAGAACTCTCAGACATGTAGGTTTCCTCACGATGTTTTCCTTCACCGTTTGAAGTTGGCGGCAATCAACAATACGCACATAACTTCGAAAAGACAGAGGTGCGTGCCGTGGGATTCGAACCCAGGACCTGCGGATCGCAAGTCATACGGTCTCACCACTAGACTGCCGGAAACTTTCCACACCTTTAGTACGGAAACTTAAAAACTATCTAATATGTCGATAAAAATAAATAAAAAAAAAACTTTGATAATCCATTCCTTATTGAAATAGTGTTGTTTCCAAAGTAGGCTATCAATATAATTCAAATCACAAGTCTGAAATCCAAACAAATTCGCTTCGTAACCCATAAACCATAATATCATCTGCGCCTTATTGTATGAAAAATGGACGGCGACGTCAAATAAAACATTAGTCTTAATCCCGAGGGCGAAGGAATGTCTGAAAACACGATGATTTATTAAAGGAAACAGACTTGTCGGTTGTCTGACGCGAAATGTGGAGTATTGGAAGGAAATATGAGAGAGCGAGCCGTTGTAAATGCAGAATTCTTTATTGCATGACGCGATGTCTTTCTGATTTCTAATCGGTTTTCTTTAGCTTGTCCTGTTTATATGTTTCTTTGGGTTAAATTTAGTAATTGAAATTTTACCCCCTTGCAGTCGATGGATCGATCTGAAATTTGGTATACTCCTTTAGTCCTGATGACAATTTAGTATATTCTGTATTATTGTAAATCCAAGATGGCCGCCGCCACAAAATTCGGCGGATTTCATATTTTAGCACAGCACCCACAATATGGGTATCAAATGAAAGGGCTTTTCTAGTAAAATACAGTAATTACATTACCTACATCATTATCTTTCTTTTCAATAAAACCGTTTAAAAAGTTTTTTAAGTACCTAAATAAATACATATATAAATATGACATTAAATATGTACGTAGAACTACGACTGGTCTCACCAGCCACCAACTCGCCTGATAAATTTTATATGTGATATTTAACGGGGTTTAGAGTTATATTGAATTCTGATATTCTTAATCTAAATTTTTTTCAACTGTCCGCATTTTTCCCGTGAAATCTTGGATCAATGAAACACTTATCCCAGTAAATATACGTACCGTAAACAGTATTAATATTGTAGTGGCTAACTGTGATAGCTTAAAAATAGAATAATTTAATTTTCAAAACCATAAGTCAAGGAATAAATACGTAGGTGCATTACCTAAATAAAAGACGCTCCCAAATGATGATGACGCGATTTTATGGTTCTTAAAAAGTATGTAATATAACACAAGGTATGATACACCCTAGCCTAGGACATCTCTGTCAAAAAAAAAAGCTACAAGCGGTTATAATATATCTAAACAAACAATTCAACCAAAACAAGTTTTTCATCTTCTTTCTTTCTTAAATGTACATTCAATAATTAGGATATATATTTAAGAAAATAGAAATAAGAAGCATCCTCGTACCAAAAATTAAAAGGACAAAAAATTTGATAACGAACTGACAACCAAAAACTCTCCTGAAATATAAGAAAAATCTACTGATGCCATCAATATCCTCGACCTGAAGATGGTGGAGAATTTACCTGTCTACTAAAAAAGTAAACAAAATTCCCAAAAAACAAGACAATCAAAACAACTGCTCCTTCCTTAAATAAGCCAGGCGAGGCGTATCATGACAGAACGTCGTATTTGGAGCAAAAGGGCAAATTTTCCACGACGATATTGCCCTTAGGGGACGGTGTCACGTAGTGCCCCGTTATGTTCCAATTTTTTGTAAAGACAGTGTTATTTTTCAACGGAACTAGCTGTTTAGTTGTTTTGGAGTTCATTTTGTACCGTCATAACAATACTTTTAACGCGGTGGAGCGATGGCGGAGCCTAATGGAGATTATTTTTTCTTTTTATTTTATATAGGTCAACGTTTTATCAACAAAATTCTCGTTGGATACCAAAGCTGTGATTGAAAATGAAGTAAGTAGAAAGGGATAACCAAGAAGGTGCTATTTTAGAACACTAGACAAGTTATAGTCAACCTTGGAGTAAGTTATACGTTCAATAAATTCTAGTATTCCTTTTTTTTGTCAATATCATATAATCATATACAAGTCTCTATCTAGTCTAGAAACTTAATAAATATCACGGTGCGCTATAATTAAAATAGTATCAAATATCTATTGAGTATTTTCCCAAGAAAGTAGTTTTACAGTCAATTTTTTCAGTCTAATTTACTGTAAGATCAGGATCTGCAAGTAGGTTGTTGCAGACAAAAGAAATGCTTAGTCGATTTCCTGACAGAATTGAAACTGTGGAATCACTTGCCAAACTCTATGACACATCTACTCGTTTATCTTAGGTAAAGCTAATATTGTTGCTGTTTCCGTTGCCTTTTATCCATCGTCATCATATTATTATTAGCTACAAGAGTTCATTAGTTGACATAGACTTCCCCAATGAATTTTCAAAATGACCGATTGGAATTTGGAAGCAGTGCAACCAGTGTCTCCCTGCTACCTATGAGGCAGTCTTGTTCTGATGGCCGATGGGGACGATAAGTTCAAGAATTGCTTCTGCAAGTGCAATGTAGGATGACCAGTCCTATGATGGAAAGCCGCAATTGGTCAAAACTTATAATAAATCACTGGCAATGGGCAGGGCACATAGCACGTAGAACTGACGGCCGATGGGGCCGAAAATGTTCTCGAGTAGAGATTACGCACCGGCAAGCGCAGCGTAGGAAGACCAGCCATGCATGCAGCCATGCATGCGCTGGATGCAAGCCGCTTTCAATCGGACTTGTTGGAAATTCATGGGGGAGGCCTATACCCAGCAGTGGACTTATTATGGCTGAAATGATGATGATGATGATGATGAATAAATCCAACCGCTGTCAAAGCAGATTTTGTACTTGAAGCATTCGCGTTATTATCGTAAACTTCTCGCAACAAGCGAACATATTTGCATAAACGTCAGAAAGTGCACTTAGTTCAGCGTCGATAACTTGACTGCTGCGTAACAGGGTTAGGTACTCTACTTTATTGTTCGGCCGACAGAGATATGGCTCGAGGGTGCGGTTGGAAAAGATAGCCTACCATTTGGGTTGGTCAATTTGTTTTATTTGCAAATTACTTGTCTTGACTTGTGTGTTATTTGCGTCTTGTTTATCCGTCATTCTACAACGTTCACTGAGCGAGCAAAGCATTTCTATTTCTGAAGTCGCAATTATTTTTCATGTATTTACTTACCTACGAGTATGTGCATCGTTATGTGTCGTGTACATTTGTTCTTGTCTATAGGTCATACGAGTATTTTCTAAACAATCTTGATTTAACTTGATATTTCAATTTTATATAATTTATGAAAAAACTAGATGAAAGTTGCTTCGATCAGGATTATATGGAAATTCATGGGGGAGGCTTATATCTACCAGAAAACTTCTTGTGGCTGAGATGATGATGGAAATAATCAAGAACGAGACAAGCTTGCGTAAATAATTTTTGAAAAAAAAAAGTTATTATAGTTCGCGATAAAATCTTGTTTATTCAGAAACGAAAAATGCCAAGTGAACATTTCGTTGACAGTTGGTGTCATGTTACATTAACTTAAATAGGTCTGTAGCACTTACTTATTTGGACTTGATATTATTAGTGAACGCCTAGCATTTCAAGCTATTCCTACTGTAGCAAATATGTGAAATTACAAATATTCTTAGATGTAAAGCACATTTTTTTTGAGTTATTCCCTTCATTACCTCTGGAGTCATTGTTAATTTTCATGTGTCATGCATAGGAGTACGCAGGCCTCAGTATACAAGTGAATCTTTTACTTCGAGGATTTATTTACACTACCACAGCAAAAGTCAACATCTAATATAAATACTTATAGTTCGCGCTTAAACTGTATAAGTAACTGTATAAACATATTTTTTATAATTGTAAAATATTTACCTTGACCTGTAAATTTATCCTAAAAATACAATTCCCCTATATACTAGCGTCCTTGTCTTGTAGAACAAGACTTAACACTGCTCAACAAAATCAAGAGACGTAACAGAAAACAAAAAAAACAGTTCGTGCGCCGCGGGCAAAGAGTAAATAAATCGGACCCTTTGTCCTAGAAATGCGCAATAAAAAACATCTTAGAGCCTTCTGTTTGCTGTTCTTTCCATTCGAAATATAAATATTGTGGTGCTACCTTCCCGTTGTGACATATATGACAGAGACAATTTTTCTTTTGCGACATTGTTATTTTTGTCATAATCCCGTTCATTTTTGACATTGGCTGGTTTCATATTTACTGTATTTTACATCATCAGGCTTAGAAAGTGACAAACGTTTCTATTTCTACAAACGCTTACGCTTCGAAATGACAAGAAACTATGACGTGCCGTCACGTGACATTTCGTTAGCTAATGTTAACCCCATACATTTACGTTAACGTGTAATTATTCATTTTAATCTGTTTTATTAAATTGGGTATGTAAAGTTTTTTTTTGGTATTTTTTTTATATTTTTATATGATAGAATGGATCATTTAGAAAAACTAATTTCAATATTTTTTTATTCTGTTCAGTACTTATTTTTTAATATTTTTTTAAAGATAAAATCGTCCGTAGGAAAGATGACGTCATCGTACCTACTGAATATGATGTTGTGATAGCCAACATGAACTAAAAAATACATATACGTCAACTTGACAGTGACATGTACCTATATTCGTTTTTGTCTCTGACTGATACAAGAGATCATCGGTTTTTGTTGTGTTTTGAAAAAACAAATACGTTGTGTAAACAGAATGAAAAAAAGAATAATTAATATTGAGCTCGTTGTAATTAATTAATGTTTTCTAAGGTCTTCGCGATTGTGTTTGCGCATTGAAATGAAACAAATTCACAATATTATTCAGAAACTACAACTGTGAAATGTTTCGACTTTCGTGCCAAAAATCCTAATAAACTGATTTTTTCAAGTAAAGGAAACCTTTAAAAGACTGGTGTGAACAAGTTAACGTAAACTAAGTTCCTGGGCGAAGCATTGATGCTGCAGTACAATGAACCAGAAAAAAGAACCAGAATAAAAGAAATAATGTATAAATGTAAATAAAATAATCTCTTATATAATTACAATGAAATTGGTATATAATAACGTAACGTTTTATACGCATTCACATGACTCATATTGGTGTACATAGGGGCGGGGCGTTTGGGGGTTCAAATCATCCCCACTCGCTCCGAAATAAAAAAAATCTTAGTCAAATAATTAAATGCGCCGACTTTCTGGTGACCATTAATGATCTTTTTTGAAGGTTGAATCCGCGCTTCATTATTGTTGTTTTATTTTCTAATCCTCGTTTAAACTAAAACCTGGCTACGCCCGTGTTGACTCATCAATTGACAAATTATCAATTAAAAATAGATATTATTATATTACACATATTTAATTGACTTTATTCAACTAATTTTTATCGATAACACGAAAAACGTTCTATATGTATGAACTCAAGATTCATTATTTATTCAATTAACCTATTCATTACAAATCACAGGGGGTATGTAATTTCTTAGGGGTATGTATTTATTTGATATTTTTATTCGAATCTTTGAACTATTTGAAGACAACAAATTAGTTATTTTTGTGATCAATCTTGTTTTTATATTTGTAATTATTTTTTAAAGTTTTGTGCTGGGGAGCGCAGCTGTGACGTTTAAAAGTTGGCCTAGTACTTTTGACTAATCTTCCCCCTAATTCTTATCCTTTATTTACAGAGTACATTGACCCGAAAAAATATGCTAAACAGCTCTTAACGTCATATTATATAATAAATAAAAATAATACTGTACACCTGCCTAAACGTGGTCTTATTACTTTATAAGACAAATTAAAAGATTAGTCAAAACTACTAGGACAACTTTTACACGTCACATCGCTCATCACTAATATCAATCAGAAAAATATTCAAATTAGTTCCTTTAATAATAGTTAATTCAAAATTTCAATTAAAAGCATTAAAATACATACCTAAAATTACTTTATATTCCCTATTAAATTAATTTGGGCTCGCTATAATAAGGTAATTTAGCGAGCCCAAAGTTCGCATACGAAAACAAATTACACGTGAAACTAATTAAGAGTGATCTTGATTTTGTAAAGTTTTGCACACTTTGAATAGCCCAAAGTTTATTTCTTAATTTATAAAACATCATATTGGAATTTAAGTACATTCTAGAAGGAACTTATTTTCAGCTTACCTACCTCTAAAGTTAGCATAAGCTGTCTTCCAGACAGGTTTCTAAACATCTTCTAGTTTGCAAATACAATCCAATTATAGTTTAACCTTTTCGAAACGAGTCAGAAATGTTATTTCCACTTCATATTCATAGCAGCTTTCCAATAAAGATGTTGCGGCGTGACCCAGGGTTCACGTGAACTGATTGAAATCTGACAACGCATGGAACTTGCTCTGGCCTTCCAGTTAGTAGGGCTCTAAGTATTGTTTGGGTAGCATAACTAAATTTCATTTTGTGTAACTATGCGTTGCAATGATATTATGTTGTAGACTGCCGATCGTTGGAATATTTACATAACATTTTCACTGAATATTGAAATAATAAATAAATGATCACATAGATTTTCTAACCAAACAAGGTTCACTTGCAAAATATACATGAGGATTGGATGGGATGGATAATACATTAAGGATGGACTCAAAACGCAGCTATCTCTCTCGTGCATCACATTTTCAGACATAAAATTATTGAAGAAAAAAGACTGAATAAATATTAAAAACAAGTTTTTTTGATATCTTTTAAATTGGCTGAGGATTAAAAAAACTTTTTTCACTATTCCGTCGGCGTCGCCAGTCAAAGTGACATCTAAATAAAAATTATTTTTAAATATTTTTCTTAAAAACAAATTTATGTCTCATTTGTCTAATATACCTAACCCTGGTGTATACCGATAGTGCCGACCACTTGTTGCCAAAAACATCATACTTTTCTAAATACCCTTAAATCCCCCTAACATAAAAAATAAAAAAAAAATCCTAACCAATGATTAAAGTATGTATAAATATGATGCGCGAGAGAGATAGCTGTGCGCGTTGAGCTCCACCCTAAGCCGTGTATTTGTATGGCAACACCGTGGTAAATTTTTGACAAAAAGAATATAATTCTCACTTCTCGAAATTGTTTTCACACCTCTATACAAAAAGTTCTTTTCATTGTATCACAACTCGCTATTAAATTAAATTACCATTTTAATAAAAGAAGTTTGCTTCCAAATTACATTGTCTTCCCGAGTTTTAAGTTCCAGGGCAACTTAATTAACTGTATTCTCATGGGCGTACATTAAAATTTATGGTCATTAAGCACAGTTTATATTTAAATTTCTACTATTTTCTTTCTATTGTAGGTGGCAATGAAGTTATTGACTGGTTTATAATAGGCTTGAGGAATGATTAAATAAATCCGGAAAAATACTAGTTTCACTCGCACGCCGAGGCTTCCGTTCCCGTGCAATATATGGATGAACATAGAAAACAGGACTAATTAGCAAAATGTGCTATAAATCTATGAGTATTTGTAATTTCATATATTTTCTACATAGTAGAAATATTCTGAAATGGTATGTATATCTAAATAAAATGTTGCTAAAAGCGTCATCTAGCACGAATTTAATAAAACAAGATGAATATGCGGCGTGCGCTATTACATACCTTTTATAGGCAAAAATATCATATCGACGTAGGCGCCATCTAGCGTCACTTGTTTATGTCCTACGACAGTAGGACACACGTGAAATAAAACGACAAAAAACTGATCATATGTAGTGTTTGTTATTTAATTATTTATTAATTAATTATTTTATTATTTACATCAAAGTAAACCCTATAATCTTCCCAATTTTGAGACTAGTATCCATTACCGTTCGAAAGATACGTTGAGTGTAGGACAGACAGACAGGCAGGCAGGCAGACAGACATACAGACAGGCAGACTGACACTGTAGCCTCACGAATGGGCACCCGTACCCTTAGCACGGAAGCCTAAAAAGGTCTATAATAAAATCAATCTTAGATATTTATCCGACTACATTCAGTGATTTTCATACCTATACAAAATTATTCTTCCCTAAATCACAGTCGCGAAATACATTACTGTAACCGCGGCTCTACACTTGTGGCACTACAATAATTCGCGGCAGAAGCGCTCTCTCCACATTCACGGGGGTCACTCTTTGTGCCGTGAAACCTGCCGTGAAACGAACGTCGAAACTGCTGCTGCGTTAACTTTTTTTAATGTGGCAACATATATCACACCAAAACAACAACAACATATCTATTTATACCAACAAAATAAGAAAAACGTTGAAGAAAAAAGAAATGGTGGATGACTGAAATATATCGTAACCGATCGATATTAATTTGAAAAATCCTTCTCCAGGCGTCATAATTTTACTTTTACTATTAGGGTGTGGATGCTTCGAGTCCCACAGTTAAAGCACACTTTTCATAGATTTAGTTTATTTTTTTTTTGTTTTTATATAAAATTATCCAATCCGATGTTATTTAAAGAAACATTTTAAGCCCACCCGTGCCCATATTAAACCGTCGAAACAATTCTTCGACTTGGTCGCCACAAAAAATATACAAGCTAAAGTTTTTTCAATCTCAAAGTTTTACGTGGGTCGTATTAGACCCACCATTTTATTTTTAGGGACATTGATTGATTGAACCTTATGGAACATCTATGGGAAACACAGAACCCCATTGTTTTTTGTGTGCGCACACATTTTTTACATTTTTAAGTTTATTGTATCTTCATTTAGATAATATTTTAGGGGTTTCATCACTGTCTAAGTGACGCTGTGGGGTGGTTTTGTTAATTAGTTTTCGAGATTATCTTTATTGTTTCGGTATTATGGTGCTGTCGTGTCGTTATTTTTAGTAGTTTATCAAAATATCACTAGTTTATGGTTTACGAAATTTTTACCACGCTGTGTATAAAACGGTTATTTTTTGGATTTCCATATTTACCGTTACTACGATGAACCATTTTAAATTCGCTGTTTGTCTAGGCGCTAAGTAGCTAATTATCTGAGGATTATGATATCTCACAAATTTAGAATATTTCTTTGCTAATCCAGCCTAAAGTTATATATTATTTTAAACCGACTTCCAAAAAGAAGATTATCAACATTATTCATTATACAACATTTATTCTAAATTTTTGACAATATTGAATGCCCAATGAGGGTAAGCTGATAATTCTATATAATGCACTATCACCTAGCATATCTGTAAATATTATCTATCAATAAATATATCTGAATCTGAAATAATGAATAAATAAATATTTAAGCTTTGCACTTACTTTCTCTCATAAACATACATAACCAGCGTAACGCAAGTCAAAAATTGCTGTTCGTGTATTTTGTTTTTACCCGGCTGTGCATATATGTTTTTCGAGTGTCTGTACCTATGTATGTTTGTACGTATATTACTTCTCACGACCTAAACGGCTTGACCGATTTTGATGTGCAAGCTGTAGTAATTTAAGTTTTCATTCCCTGAGTGTCATAGGCTATATTTTTAAAAATAATAAAAACAATACAACTCTCGCATAAATGAAAAATGCGATTTTTCGTAACCGCAACGAATTTTTTCGTATCGTCGACTATATTAATTGTTCTACATCAGTTTTCACGCAAACAGAACATGTATCAATAAACTATAACGTTATTATCACGTGGACACGAAGTTTAAAACAAAAACAGTTGATCGATACTCAATATACCAACAATGACGTACTAAAAAAGTTGATTTAAACTCTATGTCGTTGCGCTAAGGCCTAATTTAGATAGAGAAGTCATAGAAATCCATATTCTGCCGCTGCGAATTGTTTTGAAAATCGAAATTAATCGTGCAAGCAGTCTAAAGATTTCTATAGACCTCATTGAGTTCAGACGTTTTCGAATGCTGATGCGAGGTCCTTCTGGATATAATATCGTTGATCATGAATTTTCTACTCTCGTGCCCTAATAGCTACACTCATATACAGAAAGATAAAGCTCCGCACGTAATAATTTAGGAGTAATCTCATTCCCGTCTCATTCATCAGCCCTCGCAAATGTTCTGAAACATTTCCACGCGTTCCATCCAACTCGCCCCAAATAAAAATTATGATTACCATGTTCTCTGACAAACGCATACATTGTCATATAATACGCATGTAACGCGCTTGGTCGTAGTTCAGAGTTTTTGGGGTTCAGTAGTATGAAGAACCCTTATAAATTTGCCATGTACGTCTGTCTGTCACAGCTTTTATCCAAATACTATCAGCACTACTTATAAATACGACATTTAATAACGGCAGGTATTCTATAAACCGCTACAAAATGCCGTAGTACAAGAAATCGTTTCAATATTAAAAAAACTGGCTTCAAAATACGCAATTCGTTTGATTCGGATGACATTTTTTTCCAGTTATTTTGTTTTAATAATCAAAATACTAAATCGATTTTGATAAAAAATATATGGGACCACCTGGAAAGTATACGCTTTTAAATAAAAAAATATTTTTTTAAATTGGTCAGGGGTCTTCGAGTACCTAATCCAATAATAGATCTCAAAAATATAGTTGGGGTACGTACCTACTTAGTAAACGCCCAGATTTGATTTAATTTGTCTGTATTATGTAACAATAATTTTGAAGTCGATTTTTTTTAAATTACTTTTATTTACTAATTTTTAAAGGTTATTAATTAGTTTTGCGTCAAATTAAAAATTTGTTTCACCGAAAGTTGAAACTTCACTGGGTAAATTCGTTTAGTTTTCAAACACAATTCACTAATTGTAACACCTAATTTTTGGGATAAAAGTATATCAGATAATTTTACAACATAATATGAATAATAAACCTACATTTAGTTCAAATCCGGCGTCGATGAAAATGTTTCTTAAAAGTTTAAAAGTCTATATCTTGAGAGGTACTGGACCGATTTTGATAAAACTTGCACTGTTCCCTAATCTGGCAAATATTCTATTCAACAAAAAAAGAATTATTGCAATACGACTTCTAATTGTTATTTTCATACATACAAACATACATACACTTATGGAATTTGGCACACGTGCTTAGAAGTCCACATAGACTAACATAATATGTGAAAATTGTGCAATTCTAACAATATACATACATAAGTACATATAAAATTGATAAACTCCTTTTTTGAAGTCGATAAAAAATATGTAAACTGATAAAATTCATCGTAGACGGATAAAAACGGATGAAAAATATTTAGAAAAAAAAACTACAATACAAATATGTATACATGTACCTATATTCTTCAATTAAACATTAGCGAAAACACTATGTTACAACATTCTCCGGTTCATTATCAAACACTGCTGCTTCATCCGGCAACATCTTCTTCAGGATTTCTGACCGGAAACTGTGAAATGTTTTATAAGGATTTTGGAGAGTTTTATTCAATTTATAAGCGTTCAACAGGGCCAGCTGAAGGATGTGTATGAACACCTTCTTGGTCCAAGGCAGAGCGGTTTCACGGAAAGGGTAGAATTCCAGCAGATCCTCTTCTAAATCCAATGCCATAACGGCATTATACATGGTGACGAGTTTCGGTGTTAAAGTCAGGTCACCATTCGGTGCTGGTGCATATAACATTTCGTCATTGTGCTGTGATGACAAATAAAACTTTTCACCTATTCTACAGATGTGTATACCTTTACAGAAATAGGAATCTTTTTCTTTGAAATTATCGCTCTTCGTCTTTCCTTCCCACAAAAAGTCTATCGTCTGCATGCTTCTCACTTCTATATCAGCTAAAGGTCCCGTGCAATGAGTTCTCCTATCTAGAAGGTATGACATCGTTTTGAAAGAATTGTACATCTCTGTCACGTATACTGAGTGTCCATTATACAATTTTCCTGCGAGCAGACTTAATACAACTGTCCTCGAGGTAAATTTGCGTTTAGCGTGTGTTACGATAAATTTTTGCACTAACCCATTACTGGAGTCGACGAGCATATGGATAACACTGGTTAATTTTGATGTGTTATTATCTTCATTCCGTCCCTCGGATTTATTTTGCTTATTAAACACTGCATGTCTATAGCGAACTGACATGGACGTAGTCACAATAAGATTCGCTCCGGGATAGTAAATAGTATCCATTTTCTTATTAAAATGGTCTACGATTGGATTTATTTGGTTAAGTTCCTTTGTCCTATCAGAGGGTGGTGGGTATGTAAAGCTGAGGTTACCCATTAACTCATAGAATCTTTCCATTTTCATGAACCTTGCAAAACGATGTATGCGAAATAGATAGCGAATATCCCAGTAGTGAGATATACTCAGTACTTTGATGCTTCCCGTTTGAAATAATAGTCCTATAAATATCATTAGTTCATCACGTGTAACGGGTTTCCATGTTGGACATTTTGCTCCGTTCTTGTTAGTCATTTCTACGATTAAGTCTAAAAGCTTGTCGTCGAGAAATAAGCGGAAAATCTCATATGGTTCCCTCGGTATTTTTATTAAATATGCTTGCTTCTTTATAAATAGACAACTAATCATTGAACTTGAATCTTTGGTCCATACCATTGCCTCTTTAAAACCCTTCTTCTCTTGGATACCTTCCCCTTGCGTATCCTCTTTTCGCGCATCCTCCTCTTGCATATCCACCTCTAATATATTCCCCTCTTTTATATCTTCCTTTTTGATATCTTCCTCTTTAGAATCGACTTCATAGTTTTTTACGTTCGGTGAAAGATTGCTAAAATTTAGTATTAAGACTTCATTACTATTAGTTTTTACCGTACTGTTACATGATGTTTCACAGGTATTATTAGATGACATCATCGGCTCTATTATCTCTTCATTCAAGTCTTGATTGCCATCAATTGGTTCCATTTTTATTTCAATATCGCTGGTGAGGCTGGCCGCAAGACTTGGATCTGATGGAACTATCGCCGAACTACTACATGGTATTTCACAACTATTGCCAGGCGACGGCGACTCTCTTACTTCCTCTTTCACTGAGACCAATGGTGACAATTCCAATACAGAACATGTCTGAATCTGTTCGTTTGGTTTTCTACATAGTTTAACCACAATTTTATTTTCGAACTCCACTAGGTCTACACTGCCTTCGGTATGGGTTCTTTTTGCCATCACATTTAAACACTTTTTTTCTACAAGAACATTCTCGAATAATCTTCAGATCGCAGCAATGTCGCGCACAAAACTGAACGTTCTAAATAAAACAACCCATGGAATGTCAATAATACGCACACAGTTACGCCAAACGGGTGACATCGAAGCAGTGCGCCATAAGACCATCTCTCTCTACTCCGATGTGCTTGATATCGCGCTGTCTCTATCAGATGCCCGACTTGCCAGGGGTACATTAAGACCAATGCATGAAAGCGGTAAATAGACAATAACAAGTTCAGATTATGTTACGACTCTGTAGAATTAATTTATTAAATCAGATTTTTCCTAGTTTGTCAATAGTTTTTAGTAATACAGTATCGAGAAATATATTTTACGTGAATATAATAATTAAATTATTTTCTATACTTATAATTTTTCAAATATTGGTTTTAATTATAAAGTTAAATGTAGCAACTTCAATGTATAAATGAAATTAAATAATAAGAAATATGAAATAATTTAATTATTGTAGTTGTATAAGAGTATAATTTTTCATTTTGTATTTTATATAATTTGTAATTAATAACCAGAATATTCAAAATATTTTTTCAAAACTAATACTTTGAAGTTATAAAATACATCAATCATACTTTAAAATATTCACAATGTACTTATCCAAAAGCCTGATCCGTCCCTGTGCAGCAACTGCCTGCTTTGTATTGGTAGGTTCTTACTACAAGGTAATCTGTGGCGCTACTACGTCTATAGCATCTTTAAGTGTGTGTGAGTGTGTGTGTAATGGCGCGACTGCGGGGCCTGCGCGGGGTAAGGGGAGGGGAGGAATGACGTCACCTAGTATTTTATTACGTACTAGTTACGCGCCGCAGCTTCGCCCGCAATTATGAATGAAAACTGGTGATGATGAAAAGTAGCCCATATCCATCTTCAGGTTCAGAGCTGTCTTTGTATCTTTCATAAACGGTTCAGCCGTTTAGTCGTGAAACGCTAACAAACAGAATGAGAGGCAGATTTACTTTCGCTTTTCAACCGACTTCAAAAACGGAGGAGGTTCTCAATTCGACTATTTTTAGGGTTCCGTACCTCAAAAGGAAAAAATTAAACCTTTATAGGATCACTTTGTTGACTGTCTGTCCGTCCGTCCGGGTGTCAAATTGTCAATACCTTTATCTCAGGAACGCGTGAAGGTATCGTGTTGAAATTAAAACTATATACACAGATCCGTAGTCTCTTGATGCAGAAAGAAAAATAAATTATAATAAATAATTTCTCAGTTTTCGTAAAAAAAAGTTACAGCCGAATATGTCGTAAAAACGCACATTTCGACACTCACAAAGGAAACAAAACCTATGGGGTACTTCCCGTCGACCTTGAACTATGAAACTTGGGAAGAAGCATTGTGTTATAGTACACATATAGAAAATTCCGATAACTGGACATTTTTAATTTAATCACAAAAAATAGGAGCTTTATGCAAGGAATGAGGGTCCAAATTTTAAAGTGAATTAACCGTATCATGTGGGGTATCATATGAAAGAGCTTCATTAGCATAAGCTAAAACAGGTTTATAAATATAAAAAATATACATATATGATATCCTTCTATCTACTAGCTTGTACGGAACCCTCGGTAGGCAATTCTGACTCGCACTTGTCCGGTTTTTTTTTCAGTTATTTTAATCTGCAGTGTTTCATATAATATTGGTATTTTCTAACACAAGTTTAGTCAGTAATTATTAACCAAATTTCAAAGGAGGAAGCAATTCAACTGCACAGATAATAATTATCTGTGTTCAACTGTATGTTTTATGTGTATGTATGTTTTTTATATGTTTGTTACGCGATTTCTTCGCCATTTTTTGATGATTTTTTTTTATTTGATAGTCCATATTTTAGACGCAGCCCCATAAGCATATTATCAAAACCGATTCAGTATTTTGGTTATTCTGTTATTTATCAGGGGAGTTTTTGAGTTTTCTAAACGTATACTTATTTAGTATGGATATTAGATTTTTATATATTATCCACTTAAACTATTATTCCTTTGAAATAAAATGCCTTATATTCCCTATCGTCTAATATGCCTGTCATGCCTAATATTCCCTATCGTCTAAATTTTAGACGAACATTTTAGACTCTAAAACAATACGGCCACTTCTTCTTTCACTTTTTTTTCAAAAATGTTCTTTTATCTATATGCATTATGATTTTCTATTTCTTCATTCTAAGTAGACGGATAGTTTTAATAAATATACTTAAGGAAAACAAAACATGAAATTACAAATGTATTCTATAATAAAACTTCAGCGAAAATCCATCGTTATAACGAAATTCTCCTGGTTGTATTCGAACAGCATAGATTCAAGTGGCAACATCTTTTGCAAAATATTCAATCGGAAATCATAAAATGATTTAAGCGGCTCGTGAAGTGTTTTATACAATTTGTAAGAGTTCAACAAGGCCAGTTGGACGACGTGTATGAACACCTTCGTGTTCCAAGGCAGCCCTACTTCTAAGCAAGGGTAGAATTCCACTAGATCCTCCTCTAAATCCAATTCCATAACGCTATCGTACATGGTGACGAGTTTGGGCTTCATGGTCAGGCCACCATTTGGCGCTGGTACATGTAGCATTTCGTCGTCGTGCTGGTTCGACAAATAAAACTGGTCATCTATTCTGCAGAGATGTATACCTCTACAGAAGTAAGAAGCATTTTTGTTGAAAGTGTTGCCTTTCTTCGCTCTCTTTTCACATGAAATCTTTGACAACCGCATGTTTTTTACATGGGCATCAGATATTGGTCCTGTGCAGTGAGTATTTCTATCAAGAAGGTAGGAAAACGTTCGGAAAGAACTATAGGTTTCAGGCATATATACTGAGTGTCCATTATACAATTTTTCTTTGAGTAGATTTAACACAACTGACTTATTGTTACATTGACGTTCTTCATGAGTTGTACTTAATTTTAACACTAACCCATTAGAGGAGTCTACTAGCATATGAACGATACTGTTTGCCATATTTATTTTATCCTTGTCTGAATGGCGTCGCTTGGATAGAATTGGCTCATTGAACTCTACATGGTTATTGCGAACGGATATAGATGTAGCCAAAATGAGATTCGGCCCGGGATAGTAAATTTTATTCATTATTTTGTTAAAATTGTCTATAATTGGAATTATTTTGTTTAGTTCTCCTGTCCTATAATAGAGCGAAGGGTATGTACAGCTGAGGATGCTAAGCAGCGCCAGGAATCTTTCCCTTTTCATGAACCTTGCAAAGCTTTTTATGACAAATAGATAGTGATTATTCCAATAGTCAGACAAACTCGATACTCGGATGGTTCCCGTGTGAATTAATAGTCCCAGAAATATCATAAGTTCGTCACGTGTAACGGATGCCCATGAACACTTTTCTGCGTGTTTATTAGTCATTTCTACAATTAGATCTAAAAGTTCGTCATCTAGAAATAAACGGAAGATTTCGTATGGTTCTTTCGGTATTTCCATTAAATACGCTTGTTTCTTTTTAAAAAGGCAGTGTTTCATTGAACTTGAATCTTTAGTCCATACCACCGGCTCTTTGGGATCCTCCTCTTCTTGCTTATTATCCTCGTCGGAATCCAAATTACAGTTGTTTACTTTCAGTGAAGAGTCGTCAAAAGATATGAAGTAGTCTTGCTTACCCTCTATTGGTTCAATTTCGATTACAATCTCGTTGGTAAGGCTAGCCGCAATACTAGTATCTGATGGACCTATTGTTGAACTACTACATGGTATTTCACAACTATTGCTGGACGACGCCGTTGTCACTGAGACCAACGATGGCAATTTCAATCCAGGACCCATTTGAATAAGTTCATTTGGCTTCTTACTCATTTTTGACGCAAAAAAATCTGTCAAGTCAACACCACCATCTGTATGGATTCTTTTTGCCATCACTTTTTAATTTTTACATTAAAATGCGACAATAGACTACAGCTCACAGCAAGGCCGTGCACAAAACTAACCGTTCTAAATAAAAATACCAAGGAATGTCAATAATACGCACACAGACATACGGCAGCTTGTACTATCAACGCACAACGCTAACACACTATCTATCTCTGTCTACTCCGGTGTGTTTGACATCGCGTCGTCTCTCACAGCCGGCAGACCTGCCAGGGATGCACTGAGAGTCTGAGACTGACGACGTCAGATAAAATTTACAATAGGAAGCGGAGATGTAGGGACTAGAATTAATTATTTGTGTTTATCAAATTTCGCTGGGTTATTATACAGAAACCAATATTATACGTGAAAATAATTAACAAATTATTTAATTTGTGTATTTTATAAAATTTAAATGCAGCAAAACCAACATAAAAATAAAAAAAAAATAAAAGCATAAAAAATTATAACATAATAAGTATACATTTATTTTAGTAAGTATATAAGCTATTTTTTTTGCAAAGTAAATATATTATTATGTAAAAGAAACCAGATGTTATATGGTATATGGTCTGTTAATTGATAAATGTAAATATTTTTTATTTGTTCACTCGTAGTCACGCGATTTTCTTTTACAAATAAAAAACAATTCTACCTCAAAAATCATCCGATTTCTATGACTCATTTTGTCTGATTGGAATCTGAAACAGAGGCTCTGTGATATGTTATTTTCGAATTTCGTTATATCTTATTATATGAAATAAAAAAATATTAATAAAAAAAACCGTTAACATAGTCTTTAATAGTTTTAAATATATAAATAAAATATTTTAGAGATCATGCTGTACTTGAGGAGAAAACACTATTCTCCTGTTGTATGAAAAATGCGTTATTTACCTACTTGCAAAATTTATAGTGACAACTAAAATATTAAAATGAATTGTCATTTTGTTTACGTTTATATTTGTAAGTAATTAAAGTTATTTTATTATATCAATATATTTATAGTAAGTAACTTTTCCAAAAGTCTGATCCGTCCCTGCACAACAGTTCTCTGCTGTTGTGTTCCTATGTACATACTATTAGGTAATCTACGGTACTGCTACGTCGCGTATGGTTTTGCATGTGTGTGTAATGGCGCGCCTGCGGGGAGTGCGCGGAGAACGGGGAGGCGGGGTGACGTCACCTAGTATTTTTTATGCAAGATTACGATTGACCACCAACTCGCCTGATGTTAAGCGACGGTGTGGCCGAGGATGGAGCTCGTGGATATAGAAGATATCTATTTACTCTAGCCTTGAAAATTCCAAGATTAAATTAAATTAAATTCTAAATTCCAAGATAGGTCTCAGGAAAAAGAGATGGCGGCAAAGAATTCCATTCCTGTGTAGTAGACATAGACACATAGACATAGACATAGACATCATTTTATTGTAACAAAAACACACAGAAAATAAAAAACCATACACACAAAAAGGTCACAAAATTATGTTTTTGTTTTTGTGTTTGTTTTTGTCAATTGTGATTTGTTTTTGTCATTCAATGTTGTTTTGTCAGTACGCATCAAGAATGTAGATCGATATCCCTGAGTACGGATTTTTGACATTTCAACGAGAAATTACGTATACCTCTATTCTGTCGCTCTGTGATTTTTACCCGACTGTGTAAGGAGGGGAAAAAAAAATGTTTTTCTAGTGTATGTATGTAAGTATGTTTCTATATGACAGCCTACAGCATAAACGGCTTGACCGGTTTTGATGTGCGAGGTGTCATTAGTTTAGTCTTCGCTTCCTGAGTGTCATAGGCTATATTTATTTGTAATAATAATAATAATACTTTATACTTAATTTGCACAGACACAACCAAGTAGCCAGGATCATCCACCAGCAACTTGCCCTTCAATACGGCCTTGTCGAGTCACAGGTGCCGTACTATCAGTACGCACCAGCGCCAGTTCTCGAAAATGGCCGTGCTATGCTCTACTGGGATCGTTCTATAATCACGGACAGGACTATTGTTGCCAATAAGCCTGATATCGTGATTGTAGATCGGTCTCAGCGCCGGGCAGTGCTCGTCGACATCACCATCCCACATGATGAGAATCTCGTGAAGGCCGAGAAGGACGAGCTCAGCAAGTACCTTGACTTGGCTCACGAGATAACCGCCATGTGGGAAGTTGACTCGACGATCATTGTCCCGATAGTCGTTTCGGTGAACGGTGTCATAGCGAAGAGCCACGACCAACATCTCAAGAGGCTCTCGCTCGATGGCTGGGTCAAGGGTCAGATACAGAAGGCAGTCATCCTGGATACGGCACGTTGTCAGGAGGTTCCTCTTTCTGTAGTCCCTACCACCGGCAGCTTGAGCCCCGCCCCACTGCCGGCGGCACCCTAGGTTTAAGTTTTTAATAATATTTATATTTTTGTATTTCTATTGTAAAAAACTTAGATTTAAGATTAAAATTGAATAAAGTTAATAATAATACTTACATCTCTTGCATAAATAAAAAAAAAATACGTTAGGATTTCCCTAAGATTCGTATTAAAAGTTTTAATTCTACATTTCTAATTCGGAAAGACATGGAGTGGAACAAATTGCTGGCTTCCTTATTCATTGAGATAGGTGTAAACTTATCGGATCTTTTCAAGGTCAGAGTGAATGAGTATTCTGTTTGCTTGCTTCACTTACGACCATATCGCTACTTTTTAACCGACTTCCAAACAGGAGGTTCTCAATTATAATATGTTGTTTATAGGGTTCCGTACCCAAAGGGTAAAAACGGGACCCTATTACTAAGACTTCTGTCTGTCCGTCCGTCCGTCTGTCACCAGGCTGTATCTTATGAACCGTAATAGTTAGACAGGTGAAATTTTCACAGATGATGTATTTCTGTTGCCGCTATAACAAGAAATACTAAAAAACAGAATAAAATTAATATTTAAGGGGGCTCCCATAAAACAAACATGATTTTTTTTGCTCGTTTTTGCTCGACATTGATAACGGCAACAGGTAGATGCTTGAAATATTCACAGAATATTAAGTTATATTATTCACTTTAAAAATAAATAACTAAATTAAAATTAAATTAATATTTCAGGGGGGCTCCCATACAACAAACGTGATTTTTTGCCGTTTTTATAGATAATGGTACGGAACCCTTCATGCGCGAGTCCGACTCGCACTTGGCCGGTTTTATTTTGTATGTTTGTTCACCGATTACTTCACCAATTGTGAATCAATTTTGATGATCGATTTAGAAGTTTTAGAAAAGTGAAAAAAAAAAACGACTTTGTAATGCGCAACTCATTTACTTGAATTACATTTCCAGTTAATTTGTTATAAAAACCAAAATACTGAATCGATTTTGATATTTTTTTTATCATGGGACCTCTCATGTAGCCAAACAAAAAATAATCAGGAAAATAAATATAAAATAAAGAAACATACATAGTCGAATAGAAAACCTCCTTCATTTTGGAAGTCAGTTAAAAACACAACCGTAATAAGAACCTTCTTTTATGAATTCGGTTGAAAACAGCCTACCTCTATTTTATTCCGTGCCATAAACATCCAACGTTTCAAGCTTTCAAGTGACTCAACTCTTCCCTCAAGGTTAAAACTATGAATATTTATACTCTTATACCTGCGCCCTTCTGCAACTCAAATTCCTTTGACTAAAAAGCTGTCCATATGCCGTTTTCATTAAAGGTATAAATTAGGATTCATACGCCGGACGGCGGTAGCTTCTCCATATCGGGAGCTTCGTATTTTTGTATATTATACTTTCAAATGGAAGAATTCCCGAAAGTCTTCTTGATAGACTAAGAGCGGGACGTATGTTTACCCACCTCGTCGGGTAACAAGATATGAGCTATCTAGAATGACGCACATTAGTAAGGTGTGTCTAAATATAAGGGTTGCCTAGGCTAAGTCTGGAGCGTTTTGTACAGTTAGCAAAAATGTGGCCATTTGGATGTCCACCACCATACCAGTAACAAGTAGTACATTCAAAAGTACCTATCGAGAAGTGCTAAAATCAATATGGTTGTCTCGCCTCGTTGTATGGTAACTCTGGAGATTTCATGACTCAGTCTAACTTTAGGGAGCTAAAAATGATACTAATCACGTCATCAAATAACAAGATCAGACTTATGCAACCATATTGACTGATAGGCACTTTAGAATTGTTTTAGACTTGTGACCCGACAAGGTGGTGGACACAAAAAATGGTCATATTTTTGCTAACTGTACAAAACGCTCCAGGCTTAGCCTCGGCAACCCTGTACATTGAGAGACACCTTTCTAACGTGCGTCATCCTAGATAGCTCACATCTTGTTACCCGATGAGGTGGGTAACCATACGGCCCGCTCTTTGTCTATGGGGTTTGAGCCATCGTTACCTCGACAGGTTTTTGTTTGTCTTGTTTTGGTTGAGGCTTGTCGATTGGAATGGATGATTGTGTTGGTTTAGTGACTTTGATGGGTATAGTAAAAAGATTACTTCAAATAGTGTCCACTTTAGAAACAATTTTAGCACTATTATGAGTGATTAAGATAATAAAAAAATACTTTTTGACGCAAAGTTTTAATAGAAAGCTATGAAAAGCAAAGCGCTTACGATGACTGAAGTAATAAGAACAAATTTGACTATATTATGACTCTCTGACAAATTAAGTTATGACTATGCGTCAAGTAGGTTCAGGTATCTCCAGTAGGTGATCTTTACTAAAATGATCAGTTATGTCATAATTTTATTTATTTTGTAAGACATTTAGAATTAAGAATTTATATAAACTATGGTGTTCAATAAAAGACGGACGTTCGTAGAATAAATAATGTAATGTGAGTAATTAATAAAGTTTATAATGTACAAATAAACAACTCCAACCTAGTAAAGTAACCTACCTGGCACCATAGACCAATTAGTCTCATCTAATAAAGCAAATATTTACATAGTCCTCAAGGCCACCTTCTATCTCCATATCCATCATAATGAAATAAATACTATACATATGAAATTTTAGCTCAATAAGAAGCCGGGGTGTGGGTTAAGTAAAGGTAAGAATCTTAATAAGATAAATTTAACTAAAACCAATTTAATATACCCATATAGAGAGAAATTAATTACAACAAAAAAAAGACGTTTGGCACTCGGAGACTGCCGCGGTAAATCTATTGCATAATAGCTTTACGCGCGGTGTGTTATTTATTAGGTTATTTTCGTTAAAAATTTCTGGATTCGGTCTCCACGCTCAAGGCCCGCGATAGAAGCTATGCAATAGCTTAAAAATACAAATACAATCAGCCAGATTCGTCATAATAATTAAAATCTTGTAAAAATCTTAGAGTAATGACATTTAGAGTGATAGTTTAATCAAAATTCCATGCATAGACGAAGCCAATAACCTATCAAAATATCATCACGTATTTACTCTATTTGGCATGCTCATGAGCGTTTGAAATAGTTCGCATGACGTTTCGAGTAGACGTGTTTGTTACAATGGAAATTAACGTGGTTTTCACACATTTTTAAATAAAAACTACAGGTCACTCACGTCTGTTTTGAGCCGAAATATCCGACTATAGTTTCAACCGCATTCGGCGGTCTTTTTCAAAGGAGCAGCACACACGTCACTCTCGGTCGGTGACGCTATAGTTTCAACCGCATTCGGCGGTCTTTTTCAAAGGAGCAGCACACACGTCACTCTCGGTCGGTGACGCGCCTACTACACACGTCACTCTCGGTCGGTGACGCGGTGCTAGGCGTGTAGAGTGACGTGTGTGCTGCTCCTTTGAA
The DNA here is from genome assembly GCA_947563715.1 of Lycia hirtaria. NCBI lineage: Eukaryota > Metazoa > Arthropoda > Insecta > Lepidoptera > Geometridae > Lycia > Lycia hirtaria. The sequence goes on along the minus strand of OX387382.1, from coordinate 40,232,066 downwards.
AAAGACCGCCGAATGCGGTTGAAACTATAGTCGGATATTTCGGCTCAAAACAGACGTGAGTGACCCGTAGTTTTTATTTAAAAATGTGTTTGTTACAGATTTAAAAAGTGAAATTGTGCCAAATTTTGCTTACCTGTCGTTTATAGCTACAGAGTGATGTTACAAGCCTTATAAGGCTTGGTAAAAGATGCTTAATCTTATTATTTTTATGGTAAACATTATGTTTCTTTTGAAATAAAACTCTCAAAAGATCTTATAACAGCCGTTACTCAAGAGTTATTTACCTTCCCATATAACCTAAACCCTAATCAAACATGACCTGTTATGAGCTTAAACCCGATACACTTTATGGCATAATTACTTCCGGACATCTTCAAACAACACATCATTTTGAACTTTATGCGCTTGTAGATAAGGGTTATTATCTGCATCTGTTTTTATTGCACGGGACACATTGGGCGACTAATTGTTTGCTTCTCACATATCTAGATGATGTATTGGTATTTGGTACATCATTCCACGTCTAAAGTAACGAACTTTAAGGATGAAATATTGAGCGGAACCCTTTCGAAAAGTATCAGGTTCACAAAGGCGTAGGTTTGGCTGTGGGTGGTCTTAATACATTTAAATGCTGTTCTGATATGCATCTCCGAGTATTGTTTTAATCGTGACTTCACTTCCGGTTCATTTGCGGCAATTTTATGGTATTTTACGATGAAGATAGTGCATTTGATTCATGAGGCTTATGAATATGAAACAATGTGCTCAAAACATGGTGTTGTATTGGTTGAGTTCCGTTCTTACTGTTAATTTATCAAATATTTTATAGACCTCGTCAGATCTAATTTTTTCTTAATTAATATTCTCTCTTAAGCAAGATACTTAAGATTATACTTAAGATACTTAGGTCTTAGTATCTTGCTAGGCCATTCTTCATCTTAAAAAGTTGATCAGCAGAATTGTATGATACATATAATTTTTTTTTAAACATGTATTGTAGAAATATATGAATAGGCTTAATATTTTAAATAATTTATCGATTCATCAATCACAAATAGTAATATATTAACTAATACAAATATAATTAAAAATTCAGTCAAACCCACCCCTAACTGTTCCTGGTAATTAATATAATTTAAATTAAATACTTATAATACCTAATAGCCTTAATTGGAAAAGTTTAGAGACATTTAGAGTTTTAGTCGGCCTCTTAGCTGTAGGTCATGGGTTCGATCCTCACCCAGGGCAAACATTTTTGCTGAGCATGGATGTTTGTTCTCTGTCTGGATGTTGATATGTATCTTAAGTATGTATTTACAAAAAAGTATATATGTATTGTATCAGCCATCTGGTTCCCATAGTACAAGCTTTGCTTGATTTGATTGATTGATGATTTGATTTGAAGGATATTTATTGTGACGGAACAGCTGGCTGATTGCAATTGTATGTTTAATTGTTATTGTTAAAATTAATGTCTCTGTATGGGTAATTTACCTGAATTAAATTATTTTGAATTTGAAATTATTTTGAATTAGCTTAGTTTGGGGCTAGATGGTCTTGTGAGAAAATGTCCTCCAATATTTTTTTATAGTCAATTTAGCCGCTTCTAATTATTTTAAAAATCTAAATTATTTTAATCGTGTAAGTGGTAAAGCAACAGTGATATCAGTGATGTTGCAGGCGAGCCGTCTACCTTTTTGCTTCACCTATTTTGTATAAAAAAGTGGCCTAAAGGTTGCGTTAACTTTACACGTAAGTAAATCAGTTTGGATTGGTTTTGAATGCTGAAGCCTAAGGCTGAAGCGTATTTATAGTCTAGTGAAAATAAGATTTGTGACAACATAAAAGACACATGAAAGACAATGCATTGGTGTTTTGAAATACATTTGACACAATTTCATTATGATATTATAAAAGCTAATTTTGTTGCCTTTACATGCTCAAACGGCTGAATCGATCGTTATGAAAATTAGTATAGAGATAGATTTGGACCTGGAGAAGGACATAAGCTACTTATCATCATCATAATCATCACCTTTTTTCATAACTATGCGAGTAAAACTGCGGAACGCAGCTAGTCTATAAATCGGTGATTATTGTTGATCTATGATTTTTAGTTACTTTCCTATCATAATTTCAAAGAATCCCCCCAGTTGCCAATAATGCGATCTGCTCCATACAAACGGATTTATTTTTAATAGACTATTTAGTCCTTTTAGTTGCATTTCCTCAGTGAAGTTCTCTGTACAGGTTTAATAGAACGCAAGAACCTACGTATGAATCATGCGTACATACGATAAATCGTTAAAAGTTGTAATAATTGTTGGAATCGTGTCTGATTCTCGCGGTTATCAAAGTTTTTAGATTTTATTTAAATTCTTTCATAGACGTAATAAAAAAGATGTACTGAGAGTGAATAGTAACTAAGTTTTATGTTTATGTAAATAAATATATTTTAATTTTCAATTTCAATTTCAATGACTAACAACCGCAAAGAGTCTTGAGCGTTTTGGCGGGCACGGCCTTGGCATAAATTGTTGCTTTATTTTATTTTCATCAACTTGTGTTATTTCGAATGTTAATGTCATAAAAATGGTAGGTAGTGTTTCATTCATAATTCCATAGAAGCTTTCAGTAAAGTCGCCGCCACTTTACTTAAGCACGACTCGAATTTGAAAATGACTGTTTAAGTGATTTTAATTGTGACTAGAACATTTATAACTTGTTTTATTTAAGAAACTTGAAGAAATATTTATACTTGACACTGGCAAATGCTAGCGGGCCCAATCCAATAAACAATCGGGAAAACCTCAAAAAATGATAGGGGCCAAATTCAATTAAAAAAAAACAATAGCAAAACCTTAGAAAATGTTAATAGAACGTGTTTGCCTTGATACGGTGTTCTGATACTGTCAATTTTGACGTTTCCTCTGGTTGGATCGGGAGGGTGTTCAGAATGACGTCACTCGACTGTGCACATTTAATTAAAATCCTCGTGTGATATCTGATGAATTTTGACATGTTCAAAAATAGAATTGTTTATCACACGTTTGAACAAAAATAGACTCTGAAATCATTTTATGCTTTGAGGTATATTTTTTAACACCCAACGCAAAAACAACGGGGTGTTATAAGTTTGACGTGTCTGTGTGTGTGTCTATGGCATCGTAGCTCCCGAACGGATGAACCGATTTGATTTTTTTTGTTTGTTTGGAAGGTGAATTAGTTGGGAGTGTTCTTAGCTATGTTTCGTCAAAATCGGTTCATCCGGTTTTTTTTTGTCGAGGGTTTTCGAGTTTTCTCACCTTATACTTGTTTTATGCCTTGAGGTATATTTTTCAAATTTTAAGTCGTATAGGTTTTCACTTCTCATATCAGCTTATTTTATGTGCTTGTTTTTATGATTCAAATTTATAATTTAGTTTGTTCTTACATCAACAAAGTTCAAAGATCGACTGAGGTTCAAAGGTTATGTTGCCGAAGTGTCCAATAGCATTGGTCATAAAATTCAATATTTTATGCTTAATGATTCGTACCGAGATAATAATGTTTGTGAGTAGGGTCAATATAATGTTTAAAGTAATATTTACTTACAGCCTTATTATATTTTAAATTTAAATTTATTTTATTGTACAAACTTTTCAGATTAAAAATATCACAGGCATCGTCTAGATTGAGAAACCAAAAATTATGATTACCTCTTTATGGTACAATCCATCTTTTCTTGTATAATCAATTTTAATACTGATTTTGTTTTTAAGTCAAAAAAATTACACACAATATTCGAATCTACTCTTTAATCGTTTTTAGCATTCTAAAAAGACTTGACATTACATTATATTATTAAAATCCACAAAGACATAGGTAAATTTCTTTTACTCACCTCAGTATGTCTTTGGTACGTACTTACATAAAAGTATTGTTAAAATCATTAGCTCCGATGTAGCCAGGAAAAATATTGACCTTTTGACAAAAAATCTACTGCAGGTTAAAAGCTTTCAGACTGATCACCAAACATTCATAGGATGATATTGAAATATTGGTTCCCTTCAATTCCATTCCTGTGCAGTACGCATTCAAGAACGTGGATCGATATCGCTGAGTATGATTTTTGGCATTTCAACGAGAAATGGGTGGTAATTCGCCGACTTTCTGCTAGTCTTGTAGTGAAATATAGGGTGGAATTAGGACGTGAAGCTCTTGCGCACATTCCCCGAAATGAATCCTGTAGTATATAGACAGACATGCTACTTTATGGCGGTGCTCGAGACTAAGTAGCTTCTTGGTAAGTAGTTTATCGTCACCGATTAACCATAGCCGGTCCACTGACTCTAAAGTTTTCAGCCGATATATGGCTGATGCATCAAAAAGGTGGCAGCAGTCTGTAGTACTCCATACGCGATCGGACCTGTGCCTGATACAAATGAAGCAGTAATGTATATGACTTATCATAGGACCAGAATGATTACCATTATGATCTTCTCCTCAAAACAAAACGATAGTCAAGTTGCTCGATGGTTCAATCCCGAACGCAATTTAGATTTATTCATCTTCTTTTTGTACGTCTGCCAGCATTGTCTCTGAAACAATGGCTTAACAGTGTCATATCCGGAATTTATCATTCTAACACCATCGACGGAAACGCTGCTTGATATGTGTTTATAATGTGGAATCATTGCCACTTTACTCTATAAATGTTTGTATGTGCCATCAGAATGATGTAAGCGCCTTATTCTATCGGACGCTTCTTGCATATTGAGTGACTAAAGGACTCGTATGGTACATAACATGGCGTTTGGGTTTCTATGCTTGGGTTTGTTTATCAGGATTCTATCAATAATCATGTCTTGCATATTCTAATTCATTACGTTCAAAATAAACTTTACATTGTCAACATTTAGCATCATAATTTTAGCCTATAATGGCTTTTTCTTAAGCTTAAACAGATTAGAGCCTAATCTGTTACTATACTCATAACTGTGCCCTGTAGTTTTACCCATTATCCAACAAATACCATTTATTTTGCTTAAGATAAATGACCTATGTGTTAATTTAGAGTAAAAGTAATCAACATACCAAATTTCTTTGAAATCTGTTCAGCTACTTTTACATTAAAGAGTAATAAGACATTAAAAACATATAAAAAAAATGCTCTTATATGAACAACATTTTAAACAATCAATTTTTTGCTATAAAAGATAGCCTTATATAAACGATTCATTGATATGTCTATTCAAAATATTATTCAAATCCGTGTAGCCATTTTATCGCTAAGGAGTTATAAATACACACACTTAAAACTCTTCATCATCATCATCACCTATAACTAAAATCAACACCCAAAGAAAGAGCAGTTAAATTGAATTTCGTAAGCAAACCAAACTCGCAAAACACAATTAATCAGACAAAGCCGAACATGATGAATCGAGACAACATTCCAAACTGCAAGACGAGCTTGATGCTGACAAAACATGCTTATTCAAAAAACAAGGGAGGGTGCTAAAAGTTCTTGTTTGTTCGGGACCAAATTTTATTACAGAGGACGTCCGCCGACACCATTCCGGAATCCAGGCGCCAGTCGCATTAGACAAACCGATACTGGAATCGAATCCAACATTAACCCGACATAAAAATGTTTACCGTCACATAAATTACCAGCAAAAGGAGCCGATGAATTCACTGATCTACGAGACAGTGATGTTTTATTACTTATAGAAATTCAGAATAAAATTTTATTTTGAATTTTGTTATTTTTTTATCGTCCACAAATCATTGAGGAATTGAAATTTTATAATGACGATAATGGTGTTGTAAACCGTAAAATATATTTGAATGATCGTGGTTTGAATGGGTAGACACTAAATAGGTTGTAAATTGATATAAAGCGTTTTCGGATCACCCTTGCCTTGCCTACGCGTTTGGATGTTTGGTACACAACAATACTTTTACATGGGGCACTGGTTTGAAGGACGACTTGTAACGACGTTATACTTTATAGATAGTCCATAACACCATACAATAAAATAACAAAAAAAAACGATAAACAAACAGACGATTGGCCGAGTGATGATTGATCGTCGTATATGCAATAATAATAATGTAATAACAATAATAATGTTATTGCTGAAGGTTTTATAACCCAAAGTTTTTCAAGATTTTAAAAGCACCCAATATTGCATGTAAGTTTAGAAAATTAGAAAAACACTGACAAAAAAAACGGCTGGACCGATTTTGCTGAGATATAGCTAGGAACTCTCGATAAGGTCCTCTTTCAAACAAAAAAAAAGATCAATATCAGTCTAGTTTCCGAGCTACGATGCAACACACTTCAACCCCAGGTACACACTTCAACCTCTTTTTAGAAGACTATCCAAAAAAGATTGTGATGATTGTTTATACTTACATACATGCTGTGTATTTAAGTTTGTTATATATTTATGTTTCTACATTTCATAGAAAGATCATTGTTCTAACTAAACGGGCACAAAATAACTTTAAGATAAATTCATCTCATAACAAGTCAAAAACTGCATGGCAAATCATAAATAGTACCAAATTAAATTTACCTAAAGAAGCCATAACAAAAATTGAACAAGATAATGAAGATATAACGGATCCGATAGCTATAGCCAACGCATTTAATAATTTTTTCATAGATAAAATAAAACCGGTCCCTGAGTCAGGATATAAAGTGACTGCTAATATAAATCATAGCAAAGATTCTATGTTCATGGCACCAAGCACGCCACAAGAAATAAGCAAAATAATACAAAACCTTAAAAACACTAAAAGTGTTGGTGATGACGAAATCTCAACTTTCATAATAAAATCAGTAAGTGAGTATGTATGTACCCCTCTAAGCTATATTATTAATTTGTGTATATCCACAGGCACATTTCCGAGTTCTCTGAAAACGACCATTATTAAACCTTTATTTAAAAAAGACAATAGAGAGAAAATGGAATGCTATAGGCCCATTGCACTTATATCGATATTTTCAAAAATTTTCGAGAAGTATGTTTATAATGAGTTAAATGATTATTTAGAGAAAAATAATATTCTATGCAATGAACAAAAGGGTTTCAGAAAAAATAGAAGTATTAATATGGCCATATACGATTTCATTAAAAACGTCTTAATATGTATGGATAAAAGCACTCCGGTGTGCGCCATATTCTGTGATATGACGCAGGCGTTTGATTACGTAGATCACAGAATCTTAGCTAGTAAATTAGAAGCGTATGGAATACGTGACAACGTTTTAGATTTGATAGAGTCTTACCTAGCAGATAGAATACAAATCACGGAAATCAGTCGAGTCAATCTTAACACGAAAGCAGAAGAAATATATAGATCGTATGAACGCAAAGTGGCGTACGGAGTTCCACAAGGTAGTGTCCTGGGACCACTTTCATTCATAGCATACATAAATGACTTGCCTAATGCTACATCTCAACCTATGACATTATTTGCAGATGATAGCACTATCACTGTAGCATGTAAAACACTTGACTCTTATGAAAACGATATTGTTAAATCTTTGACCTCAGTTATATCTTGGCTTGACAACAATAACTTAAAAATTAACCTAAATAAAACAAATATAATGCATTTTAGACAAAGAGAAACAAACAAAGGTAATATTAATGTAGCATATGACAATAACATTATAAATGAAGTAGAAAGCTCAAAATTTCTTGGATTATATATTGACCGAAAATTGAATTGGAAATCACAAATAGAGCACCTTTCGAAAAGAATAAGTAGCCAAACATATGCCATCGCTAAACTAGCTCGTACTCTAAATATAGAATCTTTACTTAAAGCCTACTATGGGTTAGTTGAATCAATTTTGAGGTACGGGATTATTTTTTGGGGAAATTCAACAGATAAAATTATTATTTTTAAAAGGCAGAAACGCTGTATTCGTTCAATGTTTCATCATCTCAGCCATAAGAAGTCCACTGCTGGACATAGGCCTCCCCCATGGATTTCCAAAAAGACCGATTGGAAGCGGCTTGCATCCAGCGTCTTCCCGCCACTTGTATGAGGTCATCTGTCCATCTCGTGGCTGGTCTTCCTACGCTGCGCTTGCCGGTACGTGGTCTCCACTCGAGAACCTTTCGGCCCCATCGGCCATCAGTTCTACGTGCTATGTGCCCTGCCCACTGCCACTTCAACTTGCTAATCCGCTGTGCTATATCGGTGACTCCTGTACGTCTACGTATCTCTTCATTTCTGATTCGATCTCGTAGAGAGACTCCGAGCATAGCCCTCTCCATAGCTCGTTGCGCGACCTTGAGCTTCCTTATAAGGCCCATAGTTAGGGACCACGTTTCAGTGCCGTATGTCATCACTGGTAACACACACTGGTTGTAAACTTTCGACTTGAGGGACTGGGGTATATTGGACGAGAAGACGCTTTTAAGTTCAATGTTCAATGTTGTTTAAGTTCAATGTTTAAACTCAAAAAAAGAGATAGTTGTAAGCCCTATTTTTTAAAGTATAAAATTCTTACACTTCCGTGTTTATACATTTTAGAAACGGCCCTTTTTGTAAAAACAAACCGGGAGCGATTCCCTACACTATCTGATACTACTGTAAGAAATAGGCGCGACCAAGACAAACGGCGCGTACATGAAGGAAAGACAGCACTGATGCAAAATAGCATCGTATGTATGGGTCCTAAAATCTACAATAAGATTCCTAAGTCAATAAGAGACCAGAATAGTAATTTATTTAGAAAAAAGTTGAAGGCATTGTTATTGCAGAAGTGTTATTATTCTATCAATGATTTTTTAAATGACAAATTTTAATTTTATTTGACATTATGTGTATCTTTTATTGCTTCTGCTTTGTCATATTATAGATATTTTTGGTTTGTGTATTAATCTAATAACAAATAATAATAATTATTATTTTTTAATTTTTCGCATGTGCATGATGCTGTCTACCTGACATTTGTACGCCTAATCGGCACAACATGAACTTGTTGTATAAAATTCTCGTGTTGTATGCAAATAAATTATCTTTATCTTTATCTTTATCTTTATCATACTTGTGAATGTGAATGATGTAGTCATGTCGTTAAATTTATTTTTATCTTTTGAATAACATATCGATACATTTTTCAGTCGGGTATTTTGCTTTGCTTTTATTGATAATATATTTAAGTTACAAGTAATAAAAAAAACTACTATAAATAAACAAAATTAAAAGAAAAGAAAATATTACACCAAAAAAATATCTTATCGCCACAGCAATAAACGCTTTCATCAAGCTTCAACTCTCTTTGTTATACTATAATGTTACCCAAGTGATATTTTGTGCCAATGTGTTGACTGAATTTTCTAATCTATTTAACCTATATAAACTATATTCTACATGGTTGGAAGTCGATGACGAGAAGCAACGATATAGGTCTCGAAGGACCAACACAATGCTCTCGTATAAATAATAGTTGTAGATTTGAAAGTAATTTGAATATGAATGGCGCCCTCCCGCGCCCGCTACTAATAACAAATATGAAGTGTTGCTTTCATCCGTCCCCCTGATGATTTTGACTGTACGAAATGGGAGTTACAGTTTTTAGTAATTATAGGTTTGGTTTTGATTGTGTTCGGTTTATATTTTGTGAGAATTATTTGCGTAGCTCTTTAGTTTTATTATTTGGGATTTGTTTTATAACGGTCAGTGTATTTTGTTCCATTGTTCTGAAACGGTCAACAATCAATCAGGTCAACATTATTATTTTAAAACGTTGTTTCGCAGTATTAATGAGAAATTTTGTTTTTAATTATTTTTTTCCTTCCTTACGTCTACAAGTTTTTTTTATACATTATAGATCTACGATTGACCACCAACTCGCCTGATGTTAAGCGACGGTGTGGCCGAGGATGGAGCTCGTCGATCTAGAAGATATCTATTCACACTAGCCTTGAAAATTCCAAGATTATTTTTAAATTTGAAGGCATAGTTTCGTCTGCTATCCGTTATAATTGCCTGTTGGATGGTACAGGTTCTAATCCTAGCAATGAGCTTGAGTTTTTGATAATGGAAATGAGGTAAAGGATTTTTGAGTAAACCAAAAGATTGTATGTGAAGGCAAGTAACGGAGCCAGTTTCCATATAAAAAACTCACAAAATATATTTTTTAGAACATTTTTTTAAGTCTAATCAATGTGTTTTCTTATCTCGAACATGGAAATTATCGTCGAAATGTGTCTGATAACAGAAGCAAACTGCTAAAATTGCGAATTACACGCGCCACTACCAATACAGGAAGATAAGATACCAAATTGGATTAATTCTAAACCTAATCTACCCTCGTATGTATAGGTATAAAATTTATAGACACATTTTTTAGGGTTCCGTACCCAAAGGGTAAAAACGAGACCCTATTACTAAGACTTCTCTGTCTGTCTGTCTGTCTGTCTGTCTGTCTGTCTCCAGGCTGTATCTCATAAACCGTGATAGCTAGAAAGCTGAAATTTTCACAATGATGTATTTCCGTTGCCGCTATAACAACAAATACTAAAAATTTAAAAAAATATATATTAAGGGGGGTCCCCATACAATAAACGTGTTTTTATCGTATTTTTTTGCTCAATATTAAAAACGGTAACAGGTAGACGCTTCAAATTTTCACAGAATATTTACTTGTATATTACCTTTCAAAATAAGTAATTAAATAACAATAAAGTAAATATTAAAGGGGGGCTCCCATACAACAAACGTAATTTTTAAGCAATTTTAGCAATTTTTACTCGATCTTAATTAACAGGTAGAAACTTGAATATTTGTAAGTAAATATTTAGAGATATATTAACTATAAAAATAAATACCTAATCTAATACATAAAAACTCACAAATTGAAAATAATCCGTGCATCTAAACGCGGTGCGAGCGCCGGTTTAGCGGGGTAGCGGGGGAGGTAACATCACGGAGCGAGCCATAGCCGCGCGTATTCACGCGAGCGTCGTCATGCAGCCCTGATGTGTATCGAAAACCTACCTATAAGTTTGCAATTTACTACTCGGAATTTCGTTGATTTCTCGTTATTTTATAAACAGAACTAAACTTTGTAGTATTATAGATGATAGTACGGAACCCTTCGTGCGCGAGTCCGACTCGCACTGGGCCGATTTTTTTTAATAGCACAACTTTTTCATTTTGCAGATTGTATTAGTGTAGTCTTTAGTGCGTGTATTTTTAAGGTTGGGTTCAAAGCGCGCAGCTATCTCTCTCGCACATCACAACATTTTAAAACATATAAAACCACTGAACGGGGATATTAGAAAAGAGAGAAACAAAATTGTTTATTAGATACAAGAAATGTTTAAAAAAAGTTTTTCTTCGATATCTTTTAAACTTGGGTGAGAAGTTTTTAAATATGTATCCTTTTTCAAAACTCTGTCACCAATATCAATGTTATTTGAATATAACTTTAAAATAATCTCGTATTATAATGAAAAAACATCTGTCTTTAACTTTTATAATATCCCCACTATGAGATTTTTTATATAAATGTTTATAGAATTATATATAATCATATAATTTTTATAAACATTTTTATAATTACATATTTAAATAAAAAACTTGTGAATTGTGATGCGCGAAAAAGTTAGCGACCGCGCTTTGAGTGTATTGAATGCTTGATAAATCTTAGGTATAATCCTGTGGTATAATCATATAAAGTTCACAGAAATACACTTCTTCTAATATGTGATAAGCGTATTTTATGCTTTATCAACAGTTTTCAATTTTCTTGCCTTCAATAAGTGAAATATCAAAATGATAACCAGACAAACAGGATAGGTACTGTTTGTATTGATAACTAAAAGCTAAAAATAAACCCCGGCTTGAACAGAGCTACGTCCACGTATAGGTGACGCATCTGCCGCGTTATCCGTATGCAAATTACTTTGAGCCCCCGTTTTTAGCATTTGTTTGTTTTCTGCGTCTGCATACACATGTAAAATCATTTCGGGAAACCAGCATTTTAGACAAAATTCTAGAATATCGATCAAAAACCCGGAATTGAGAAATTGGTGAGATAATTTTACCATAAACAGGAAGATATGTTATTCAAGATGTTATTTTATTCAGATTAATAAAAGATACATGATTTTGAATATAGGTAGGTACTTGATGGGATTGAATTGAAATGAAACAAATTTTAACGGATTTGTTTGAATCGCGAAGACCTTAGAAAACATTACTTGATGGAATTGTTGAAATTTGAAATGAAATACAGCTTATTGATATTTCAACTATATTACTGTTTATTTCAGATGATGAAACAGATTACCTTATACAAGTGACAGGGAGGCGCCAGCGTATTTACATTGCATTCAGATGCAAACTTTTTCTGCAAACTACTGTTATTTATCAAATAATAATAGCTGTGATTCTACAAGACCCGTCAATTATTTCTCGGAATAAAAGTAGAGTATCCATTTCTACGCTTCGCCAATCTGGGGAAAACTCACACATAGCCACCGTTTCGCCCCTGAGCTATAGTGATACCCAGTAAAAAAATACCTGGGAATAAAAATGGTATTCATGCAAAATCCTAGAGTTTTTGTGAAAATACCGGTTCCACAATCACCCAGTGACACACACTCGTACTAATTTATGGGCAGGGGATTGATTAGAGGAACAATCTAGGTTTATTTATACTTCTGGACTAAGCTTAATTTATAGGTGGCGGAACCCTCTGTCACACCTACACACGTGGCATTCACTAATTAAAGGATAGACTAATTAAACCACCAACTTTATTGGAAGTTGCAAATATACTTAGAATAAGTTCGGGGAGCAACATGTATTTTCTGTCTTTCTGTCTCTCTCTCCATTTGTCACCTGTTAGCTGCGCGGGGTTTCACTCGCTATTTTCCAGGGAGATTAAAAATAGCCATGTATAATATTTTTTTTGTTATTGCGAGAGAAATATTATTATTATAAAAAAAAAGCCTATGACACTCAGGGAATGAAGACACCTCGCACATCAAAATCGGTCACGCCGTTTAGGCTGTAGGCGTTCATATAGAAACATCATGCATACATACCCACATACAAACATATTTATATACACTAGAAAAACATACCCCTCCTTCTTACGCAGTCGGGTAAAAAAACCGAAGAGTTTGTAACATTTCTTAAATTTTTGCAATGAACCTACAAGTGATACTTAAAGTTTTGTAATGATTACTTTCTATTTAATTATGTACCTAAGCAAGTTAGTTTCGAACCTTACAGTTAGGTTCGATTCACAAAACACAATTCTGCCGCACGTAACGGAAGCGACAAGACGTTGCGACATGCGACACGCCTAAATTGCTGTGTCCTGTCAAACGTTCTGAGAACACCACAGAGTAGAAAATGAAAGAGTAAGTAACAACCATCGAGCTAATATGGAGAGAGTGTAATGATTTTTATATAAAATGGCATGTCACATACATGCTTACGAATGGGCTTGTAAATGATAACATCAATGTAAATTGGGCGAATTCTGTGAATAAAATGTACTTATTTTATTTTTAATGGAGATAATTTATTATTATATCTAAACAATTATTTTTGACATTTAAAACAATGGCATATGCTGTATTTACAATTTAATCATAATGCAACGTAAGATTTTTAATTTTGATTTCTATTTTCATACCCAAAGGGTAAAAACGGGACCCTATTACTGAGACTTCGCTATCTGTCCGTCTGTCACCAGGCTGTATCTCATGAACCGTGATAGTTAGAGAGTTAAAAATTTCACAGATTATGTATTTTTGTTGCTGCTATAACAACAAATACAAAAAAATAGAATAAAATAAATATTTAAGGGGGCTCCCATACCACAAACGTGATTTTTTGCTCGTTGTGCTCGATATTGATACCGGCAACAGGTAGACGCTTGAAATATTCACAGAATATTGAGTTACATTAGTAACTTTAAAAATAAATAATGAAATTAAAATAAAATTAATATTTAAGGGTTTTACCATACAAAAAACTTGATTTTTTGCCGTTTTTATAGATAATGGTACGGAACCCTTCGTGCGCGAGTCTGACTCGCACTTGGCCGGTTTTTTTTATACAATATAGGTTTTCGCTTGACCACCAACTTACCTGATGTTAAGCGACGTTGCAATGTTACTTATGTACCTAAATTATTAATTTTGCACGACCGTTATGGTTGTTAATGAATGGACAAACTTAGCTATAAGCCTATAAGATGTATACACATTAACAAGCAAAAATAAAGAATTTGAATTTGATATTTTTCCATAATCTATGTATTTTTCTGGAATTTTTCTATTCTATCCTGTTACCTGTATGACACTTCGAATGTGACATTGCGTGACATTTGAATTATCATATCATATATTAAAAATACGGCAATCTGCTAATGTAAGTTTACCTATTTTGAACCGACTTCAAAAATGCGGTTCGGTTGTATATATTTCTTAATGTTTGTCACCGCATAACTCCGTGATTTATATACCGATTTGTTTTTAAACTCTTTTTAGTTTAAAAATATATACTTTTATATTGGTATTGGAATAGATGTTTCATCAAAATCGGTCCAAACAGGTATTAAAACAAAATTCCGCATTTGGAGGTTGTTTGTTTAAATTTTTTAAATTATAATAATAAAACTTTGTCTGTTGTCATATTTCTGTAAGTGTTCTACTCTGTCGTATCACCGGTGCGACACTGCCGTTGATACGTGTCGTGACACTTGCCTCTAACGTGACAACATTGCCATGCGTTATTTGGTTTCTCGGTTGACTATTTCTTTCTTGGAAATCGTTTTTTCTGTGTATTGTTTTGCTAATATTTTGCTGCTTTATTTATTCAATTCAATTATACGTCTTTTAGCCTTAATCATATGAATTTTAATGCTTAAGACAATATAAACCTGAGAAACTTGTCCATTGGTAACGTTATTATTGGTAACGTTACCAATAGACTTGTTGTATTGGTAACGTTACTTTGATATGCCATTTTGCTCTTCTATATCTGTTTTAATGAAATAAACCTAATTCAAGTACTTATATTTACGTTTTAAGAATCATCAACATAGTCTTTTAAATTCATGGGAGTGGTGCATAGAAAAATGAGACAATTTTAACATAAATAACTTATATAATAATTAGATAATGTTCATTTTTATAATGCATTTCTTAGGCATCGACACTTGAAAATTTAAAAAAATCTATTGAACGGTACAGTACTTATTTCAAACTCATCGTCGTAATCAACTGCTGTAAAAAAACGCTACTCAACTCCATCATCACCTTTACACATCCAGCCACTATCGACTTATGCATATTGTCACTCCATTTATCTCAAACCACTCCGAACTACATTTAAAAGCAACAAGTATCTTTTTTTTATCAGCCTTGTTTGTACAAACTGTCCCACTGCTGGGCGCGGGCCATCTTCTCATTGTGAGAAGGATACGCTGTTGAGTTTACGTTTTTTGTGGGAAAGTATGCGTAAAAACTATGTAAAAGATTATAAATGCGATTTCTATAGAAAAATTCTAGTAAAATCACTTGTTTATTATGAAAAAGTTCGTTTGAGGTTACGAAAAATCGCATTTTTTTGTTTTTGCGAGAGATGTATTAGTATTATTACAAAAAAATATATAGCCTATGATATTTTGGAAGCAAAGATGAATCTAATGACACCTCGCACATCAAAATCGGTCAGGCCGTTTAGGATGTAGGCGATCATATAGAAACATACACTCAAAAAACATTACCTCCTTCTTACGCAGTCGGATAAAAAGAAAAACACACACAAGATGACATTATCCTCCAAAAAATGAATAACTTCCATTTTCTATATAAAGGAGTAGACGTCCCCCCGAGTGCTGATGGCTCCGAGTTGTGATATGACGCGTGACACCTTGTTGATTACGGGCGTGACATTTTACTGGCTACTCTAGATAGACCTTTACAACATAATCATGGGGGAGGGAATGAGGTTCTGATTAATGTGGATTTGATGAGTAAGATTTTTTTTACCGACTTCAAAAAAGGAGATTATCAATTTGCTAAGTATCACATGTAAGTATGTATGTAATATTGTTAAATTTGTACAATTTTGGCATATGTTAGTTAATGTGAGCTTATAAGCACGTGTGCCAAATTTCATAAGTGTATGTTTGTCTACGTATTAAAAGAAAACTAGAAATCATATTGCAAAAATTCTTATTTAGAATTATTGCAATATGGTGTCAGGCCCTAAACTGTCATCCTAGACTGATACCGATCCTATAATGAATAGGAGTTTTGGCGGGAACGTCTTAGTAACGTGTTGTTGCTTTGTTTTATTTTCCTAAACTTGTGTTATTGAAAATTAATGCTATAAAAATGGTGGTGTTTTATTCATTAAGTGTTCGATAAAGTGCGTGAGTGTGGGCAAGTGAAATAAAGCAGTCGTGTGATTTTTCGTTGTCGGCAAAACTCCATAGAAGCTTCTAGTAAAGTCGCCACCACTTTACTGAAGCAGGACTCTACTTATAAATTGACTGTATACGTGACTTAGATTGTGACTAGAACATTTACAACTTGTTTTATTCAAAAAACTTGAAAAAATCCTAATACTTGACACTGGCAAATGCTTTAATGCGGGTCCAATACAAAAAAGAAGAAGACAGATACCGATCTCAAAAAATAGTTAGTACGGACCTACTTAGGTTGACACCCAGTTTTGATTGAATTTTTCGGCATAATGAAACACTTGATATTCCCTTTTCAGTTAATTGAAGTTGATTTAATATTTTTAAATTACTTTTATTAATGTATTTATTTGCTTTTATTTGTGTGTAATGAAAAGATTATAGAACTGTTGTGTAGTAGTTTCAAAATTGTAGTACAAAACTTATGTTTAATAGTTATTCAAGTGAAAACTTATCTAGGCGCACTGAGTATTTTATTTTGTGGGGATTGATGAGACTAAGTCGTTACGCTAGGCTATGTAACGCTAGTTCGGGTAAAGTCGGCTCGAATCGACTAAAGGACGATAACCGACGACAGCACACACACAACCACAGACAAAGACAGATAGGCAGCTATTTTATCGTCGGCGACGATAAACTAGCTGCCAAGATGCTACTTAGTCTCGAGCACCGCCGTAAAGTAGCATGTCTGTCTATTTTCACAGGATTCATTTCGGGGAATGTGCGCAAGAGACCTAATTCCACCCTCCCCATTTCATTACAGAACTAGCAGAAAGTCGGCGAATTACCACCCATTTCTGGTTGAAATGCCAAATATCTGTACTCAGCGATCCACGTTCTTGTTGCGTACACCACAAGAATGGAATTCATTGCCGCCATCTCTGTTTCCTGAGACCTACAATCTTGGAATTTTCAAGGCTATAAGTACAGAGTGAATAGATATCTTCTAGATCGACGAGCTCCATCCTCAGCCACACCGTCGGTTAACATCAGGCGAGTTGGTGGTAGCTCTATCTTGTACTTATAAAAAAAAAGGAGCGAGTGAGATATAGTCAACGCGTCACTGCTAGACTGCTATTTCGTATTATTAACGTCGCCTTGATGAAGTTTTCACTTCTGTCGTGTGGTCTTATGCACATTTTTTTTCATCTGTGAGCTTTGATGATAATTACAAAATATTGCCTATGTTCTACATCAAGTCCTAAAGGATCTCTGTGCCAAATTTCAAACAAACTATCTCTTATTCTGTATTTGAGGGTTCAACGTGTATGAGTGTATGAGTAATTGTATGGGAGTAACGCGACACCGTGGGTTTTTATAATAGGGGGCGAAGGAACCCCTTATGTGGCGTTTGTTTTAATTTGGTAAATGGTACCTTTTGTTTGCAAAGGACAAGTAATATAAATTAAAGACTAATGATAAAAAAAACAACGGGTTGCACTCTGGCAGAAGTGAAAACTTGAACATTAACGTTGTGCATTTTTGAATATTTTGGAACGGATAGGGAATAATTACGCACGAATTGCTTTATTTATCAGAATAAAAGTACTATCATTTATGTGGTTAAATACTTAATTTCCCGTATATTTAATTAATAGATGCACTTTGTTCAATTTCCAAATTTTAAACACTTTATATCGTTTGTTGATATACTGACAGAAAGACTGACTCGTGAAGGATTTGAACCTCCGCCCTCCGATGGATAAATTGAAATTTATATCGGTGCTCTAACCTACTGAGCTAACGAATCTTACGTGCATGTGTCGAAAATAAGCATTCGGCGCAACGAAATGACGTCATGCTAGAAGGACAAACTCGTACATACAATAATGAACTTTAAATGCAGAACGTTAGAATAGGTTTCTAACTAAAATAATCCGCCCGTCTTACAAATTTTCGATCAGGTCACGTGTCACTTGACGCGAGTTTAATCTGACGCGAGTTTAAATTTTTTTACCCGTCCCAAAAATGTACAACGCCGCTAAAGAAGTTTTCACTTCAAAAACTGTAGAAGTTCAGTTTAGAAAAAGTTTATAACATCCACAGCATACAAAGTTATGATGACGTATTGATGTACCGCTAAATTAAAATATAAAGCGAACGAAGCGCTTATATAGCACTTGCACTTTGCAAGTTACTATTACTAAAGGTACCTATGTATACGTTTCCCGACAAAGTGTTTTTGAAAGAGTAAATACGTATTATTGAAGTAAACATTACAACTAAAAAAATTTAAAAACCCGACTTCAAAACACGCAATTCGTCTACTTGGATGACATTTTTTCAGTTATTTTGTTATAAAAACCAAAGTACTTGATGAAGAACCGATTTCGATCAAATTTATATGAGACCATCTCTGATATTATACGAGTATTACCTACCATACAAAGAAAGAATCATCAAAAACAATTCATTTTTGGCTGAGTAATCGCTGAATAAGCACACAAAAAACATACAGTCGAATTGAGAACCTCCCCTATTTTTGGAAGTCGGTTAAAGATATTTTATACTAGAGAAAAGATCGCAAGACAGAATATATCTCTGAAAATCGTTAAAAACCTGAGCATACTTTTTACAAGATAAAACGAAGCTTAGAAATACTTCTTCTTTCATAACACACTCGAAATACCTATTTAAGTATTATTACACTCTAAGAAATTTTCATAAAAGCTAGTCTCGTGAAAGCAGGTAACGGGCATAAAATGATATTCCGACATTATATACCCAGAGTTTCATATTCTATAGGGCTTCGGGTGAGGCTTTATATTAAGGACTGAGTACCGAAATAAATTTCTAGACTGAAAAAGTAACGGTTATAAAATATTCCAGCACTTTGCGGTATCAAATTCTAAATCTATTTAACTTATATACGTATTCTTATCTACTTACATTTATTTTAAATATGGTTGAAGGGTAAGTAGGAATACAAAAAGTGGGCAATGCCTTATCTTAAATTTATTAATTAAAGTCTACAGCAGTTTAACACTATTTTAAATTTAAATTTTAAACCGTGGCACAAAAGAAAAGGCTACACCGATCACTTGAAAGTGTTACAGAAATGAACAGCGGCTGCCAGTAAAACTAAAACTGGGACATGTTTTAGATTTCAGAGAACTCATTATATTACTCTTAATAACACGCGAAATCCCCTCCAATCGCATCTGATAAGTGGTGCATACTGTACACACTTTTGTTTTAGGAAAAAATTAAAAATAGTAATAAATCTGCAGCTGACAGTAGCTATATTATTATTTTATCACTAAATAATGCAGTGGAAGGAATAATAATAAATAGTATTTACATACTAGTTTGTACATGTTTATGTAGTTGTAGCAGGAAGATGTTGATTCAAACACTTCCAATCGGTCAAGGGAGGCCTATGTGGACTTCTTTTACCTGAGAAGAAAAGAAAAGAGGTTTGTACATTCTGATAAATCAAACACAACCTAAATCAGGAGAAACCAATACCTCAAGATAAAAGTTACTTAACAATAAATAAATAATTAACTTAACTTAAATTTAATTAATGCAAGAAAGGCTGAT
This sequence comes from Lycia hirtaria, assembly GCA_947563715.1. Taxonomy (NCBI): domain Eukaryota; kingdom Metazoa; phylum Arthropoda; class Insecta; order Lepidoptera; family Geometridae; genus Lycia; species Lycia hirtaria. The sequence continues at coordinate 40,212,052 of OX387382.1, read as the reverse complement.
AACTTGCTTATAAATAAATTTAATTTATTTATAAGCAAGCTATCATCCTTTCTTCATTTTCATTATACACATAAAAAAAACATATGTCACAGCCGCTTTCGCCAGTAAACTACGTGTTTTTCATTTATGTAACAGGAGAAAACTGCTTTTTATCTAAATTTCCCCCGATTGCAATCATTATTATCAATTGGATGTACAGTATTTTTTTAAATTATCAACTTTAATTTTTAACTGGGAGCTACAACAAAATCACCAAAAATAAAACCGTGGAGATATAGCCATTTATAATTATAATCAAATAAAAAAATCATCAGAATCAGTTACGCAGTAAAAAACAGTTTCTCCTATTTGTACGAAAGAGCGTGCGACAACGTTTCTTTTAACTAAACAAAATACAGGTAAACAATTGAAAATTGAAAATATTCAGTCCTCGCTTCTAAAATGTTATCTCGGTAAAACCGGTTGATACATGCAGGAACCACGTTAGAAAATCCCGGAATCCAGGGGCTTAGTTTTCGAACCGCTAAATGAATTAAGCCCAGTATATATTCTGATGCCGAGAATATTCACAAAGCATCGCATAAAGGGCTTCCCTCACCGTATTTGTAACAACGCAGGAATAGTTATATAAAAAATACTGGTAAAAAAACTTCAGACAGCGAGCGCATAAAATCTGACAAATGTTTGAACATCTACAAAAATTGCGATAGTGTGCTAAGAAGTACTAAACCAAAACTACCTACTAAAAATTTTAGAGACCATAATTGATGTAATTGTCATTCATTGATGTTCATACCAATGAATCTTTCTATTCTTCATATTCTGTTATTATGGGTGCAACACTTGGATTTAAAAATTTATTGACCCTCAACAAAATGTTATTGATAATTTCAATTGAAACTTTGGATTAGTACCTAATAAAACTAACCTTAACAAAATGTCCTATTTATTTAACAAAAAGGTTACAGTGTTGGTCAATTTTTTTTTATTATTTTTTTTATCAGCCCTGTTTGTACAAACTGTCCCACTGCTGGGAACGGGCCATCTTCTCATTGTGAGAAGGGTTAGGCCATAGTCTGCCACTGTTGTGTCAATATATATATTATAATATTTTGTTCTAAGACAATTTGTAACGCTGTGCGATGAGAATTACTTCAGGCTTCTGCATAAAGTAAGCATAAATAGTGCCTGATATCGACGCGGGTGCGAACTTCGTGCTTGGATGGAGCGGCGATCAATAAAATTATTACCTATTGTCATGATTTGAATATTTGTTGTATGTGGTGTGCGGCGTTTTCAGTGTTGCGGAGTGGCAGCACTGCTATTTTCTTAATTTATATACTCTGGAGAACGGTGATCGAACAGAATGAACGCTACCCCGGATGATGGCGTGAGGTTGTAATTCCGGGGAGGGGATAAATCGCGGGCGGACGAGCGCGAGCGGCCCTTCGAAAAAGTAGTCGCGGCGTAACTCGGTAGTAAAAAGGCGGTCTTAGCGTCAGACCGCTCAGTGCAGTGAAATAAGTGCAGTGTTATAAGTAATAATAAAGCGTCATAAAGTTCAGACAAGGAGTTTTCTTCATATATCAGAAGTGGCAATCAACCTGCGAGCCGAGCCCGGTAAAATCGTGAGTCACCTACGAGATTATATTTTACCCTCCGATTATTGAATATTGATGTTAAAAATTTGTCACGCATATCGAATTGGAGAAAATGGTTCTTAAAAGTGTTGAAACAGGTTGTTAAAATAATTATAACGGGATATTCTTAATACGGGTAGACAGAATCTGTTAAGATACTGCAATGAGATGTGATCTGGGTTACTCCCAGATTATTTTATTGTAGCACAGCGATTAAAGATTATAATCCGACGATTTTATTATAACCTAATGAAATTTTGATAGTGTGGTTGGGGCTACTCCCCGATAATTTTATCGTAATTTAAACGAAATGAAGTCTGTTGTAAGTAAGTCATTAGTAAATTATTTCGTTAACATCCCGAGAGACAAGTATACGAAAATATGTTTTTCTTGTTTGAGAACCATTTTTACTTTTTGTATTTGATTATGCTGCAGCCATTCAGAGGAACCATAGCGAGGTAATATTTTTTTGGTGTGATGGTGAGAGTAGTGTTTTTAATAGTACAATGGCTATGGCATATCGGTCTGTGGCCGTGTCAGCGATCAGCAGTGTGTTATTTTTCTAGAAGACTAGTAAAGAGCTGCGAATAAAATATTTTAATTCGGTAACTGGGCTACATCAATACAGCCAATTAAGCGAGCTTCTAAATGTAGTTTTTCTAGAATATTGCTAACAGTAATGCAAATAAAATATTATGGTAAACTTAACAGCTTATTATCTAGCTGTTAAGGTTGGGCTCCACTAAAATTGTGTTCAGATTCAGAACACTTGTTGATAAAAATTTGGTGCAGACCTTTTGCAGTGCGCGAACTTGATCACAATAGTAGATTGCCTGTGTCCACCACCTCAGTTGTGCGTAACTTTAGTATGCGTGCTGTACGGTACATTTGTACACGAACATTTATACCTCGGAAATGTGCTTTACTTTCAGTTTAGTGTGTAAACATGTGTGCGAATGCGTCGTCGCGGGTACACCGCGAGACCAAGGAGTGCGCGACAAAAGTTCACGGTTTGTCCAATAGAGTGCGCGCACAGTTTGCTGGTGCTGCCCGTAAGAGTTCACCAAGAAATACATTTATGCTGCACTCTGTGCGGTACAGAGCCGCACACTGGTGGAATCCTGTATTTACGGTTACGGCCATTTAGGGCGAGTTGTACTGTGTTCGTTTTTCTGTAAGGTTAATAAAGTACCGCAAGTAAAATATTCTAGTACGACAACTAGTCTACTACAACTAGTAGCACTGCCTTTAGTCGTGTAAGTATGCTATACCATGAAGCGAAATTTTGGTATTGGAATTTCGAAGGCATGTAATGTAATAACCTCAGAAATAGTACCATTGTGTACCGGTAACTTGTCGCGAATATTTATCCGTTGACGCCTTGTAATCATGGAGGCGGAATTTAAAGCCGCGCTAAGATATCAGAGTATCGCCAGTGCTGAAAATTAAAGTGCATTTCTTAGTGTTAACAACTACACTTAGTGTTACTGCAAGTTTGAAATTCAAGGATTTTTAGTGTTTACGAGTTTGTTAGCTGCAGTCATGTAGGTGAACTGCAGGGAAAATGTTCCAAAGAGTGCCATGTATGTGTGCCGTAAAGTTGAAGTTCGTAGATTTGATGATGTTATCGCTGCAACCGTGTAGGTGAGCTGCAGGGTAATATTCTAAAGAAGTATGGCCATGTAGGTGTGCCGTAAGGAAAGTTCGAAGATTTGATGATGATTTCGCCGCAGCCATATAGGCGCGTTATAAGGTTGAAGTTTGAAGATTTGACGATGTTTGAAGTGTGAAGATTTGACGATATTTGAAGTTTGAAGTTTTGATGATGTTTGAAGTTTGAAGATTTGACGATGTCGAAGTTTGAAGATTTGATGATGTTCTCGCTGCAACCATGTAAGTGAGCTGTAAGATTGAAGTTCAATTATTCAATGATGTTTTAGCTGTAACCATGAAGGTTTGGTTTCAGGATGATAATTTTAACCGGTCACGGAACACTTAGCTTCCAGCCATGAACGTTTTAAACTGCAGCAGGTCAAGCCTATTCAAAGGAAAGTAGAAGCTCCAAACTGTATTTAATCCAAAATAACTTGATTAACTAAATTTTGTATAATATGTATATGGTGTGCAAGAGTGTGCACAGATCTTGTATTTTAGTGGATTTAATTAATCCAGTCGATTAATGATCATTTTAATGTGATTATGTTAAGCGTTGAATAGCAGAATCATTGATCGGACTTTCCCAGAACCTGAGCACCTGACTTTTAATGATGATATAACGTTATAATTCCAGTTTTGATGTAGTTTCGAGTTTCATAGAGAAAATTTAAATCATATATGAGAGATCAACCGATCGGACACGCAGCAAGTAACCTTGACGAGCATAGCAACTCGAAGTGTCGAGGAGTTTTGACAAATGCCATTATGCTTGAAATTTCCGAAACGTACTAATTAGAATCGACTAAGTCACTTACTTTTGATAAAACGCGTATAGTGCGTTAGAGCGAATAAATTTATGAGTAATCTGTTTGCAATTATTAGATTCTCAATTATTATGGTTATTATTATTAGATTATAGAGAGAATGGAAATTTTTCCATCAATAAGATTCATGAATTGATAAATGAGTAAGCCTAAGACATTTTCCAAAAATACTATTCGGTTAAGGATTATTATAAAAATATATATAGATGTCAGCGATCTGTATGTGCCAACGTAATTAGATGTCATGTTTTGAACACCCACGTTATTTTTCGCAACTGCAGAGCAGTGTCTACACTTTGTTGAATTGTCCGCTGGACAGTGACGTAAGCAGTGATGAGCGTTGACAATTATCGTAAAATATATATAAACAAATCTGTATGTTAAATGAACCACTCGATAATATTACAAAACTATTAGTCGAAAGTAAACGTACGTAGTAAACGTTTCTTTGAGAGAAACCCATTTTATGCCTTGAATGAGTTGATGAGAATAGATCTTACTGAATTCTCGTTCTAATGGAACAGCGGATCATATTTTCTACTTTCTTCCATAGTGGATTAGCATATTTTTTATTATTCTATTTTGGCCTTTTGAACATTATTATGAATATTGACATAAGTTTGACGACATCCTTTTATTATTTATTATGTTATTGGATATAAAAATGACATAAATAAATAGAATATATTATATCTAAATTAATAAAAACTACGTTAAATCGTATTTTATAACAGAAAAAGCTTGGAGTACAAACATAACAAAAATACTAATTTGAAAAGGGCTTTTCTAATATAACACTTTTGTTACAAGCCCAAGAAATAATTTGACTTTGAATTTAAGCGATGACCGAAGTTTCTTATCACGAACTAAAGATAATTCAAAGAGAGAACTGATTGATCAGTTTCATATTTCAAACAAAGTAGCCTCAAAAATAGATTGCACCGGTGGCGGTTTTATTGTAAAAGTACAGTTTATGAGTTCAAAAATTAGTCAAATATAAAAACCGAATATTCATAATTAATTTATTTCTTGCAAAATAGGTATACAAACATGTGGTCTTATGATAGTAATAACATTTGGCCCTCTATTTTTGCTGTCAAAGCGTTCAAGTATTTCTAGGTTCTAGATCAATATCGTTAAATATCGTTCGTGCATATGAACATTTTGATAAATCTAGTATAATTTTGGTAAGCATATAACAGTATTGGATCCAGCATACGAAAATTAATCGATAAATAAAAAAATATCTTCATTAAAAATAAGCAATATTTGATAGGACTGGTAACGTTTCCGAAATATGATTGTTAGTTGAAATAAAACGGCAACCATCAAAATCACCACTGGCTTGTACTCAGTGCAAGAGCAGTTATGATATGACTAGTCGACATCATATAGACCTTTAAAAAAAAAAACAACAGAAATTAGTAAGACAAATATTGAGACTAATTTTATTTATGGAAGTGATTACCTGCTTCTTCTCTTTTGATGCTTTAGTATTAGTTCAGGTGTGCACTAAAAGGAATTAAGTATGCTTCTGTGTATAAACATTCTCAGTCTTTACCTACAATTAAGTTTATTAAAACCTAGTCAAGTAATTTCTGCTCTACTGTTACATCAGTACTATAAATATTGGATGGGAAAATAAATATGTCCACATTCTCGGTTTGAGTACTGTTAGTATGTAATGTGTACAGTATTTTTTCTAGCTAACGTGTCATCAAAATAGTGATGACGTATTTGACAAACAACCAACAACTCTATCCTCAAAGAGATTCATATACGAGATAGATTATCGTCGACTGGGCAATTGCAAATACTGAAGTTCTTTGCGCAGATCTCAAGAAAAGAGCACTCGACGGAGAGCCTATCGCAGCATATGCATGGCCGTGTAGAAGGCAAGCGAAGTCCTGGACGATCACCAACACGTTGGACCGACCTCATTAGAAAAGCTACGCAGTCCACCGAAGTAGAGTGTACTCGCAATGCAACCGACCGGCAGAAATGGAGAAGCATCGCGAGAAGAGCAGCTGGCCTGGAGAGTGACGGTGACACGGCGAGGAGCCACCGCCATTGCAACCACGACCACTCTGACTAGAGTGTACGATTAAGAAGAAGAATTTGGCAAACAACAGATTAAAATCCGACAGATGTCAACTCAGGGCATCTGTGATGTGAAGTAATTCAACTTGATAGTACATCAATTTAATGGTAAACAGCAACAGGTATACGCCAGTCAAATAACGGTTGGGGAAGGACTGACAATGGATCAGCTACCTGTAGTTTATCGTGACTAATTTGTCCCTATGATAATGAAATTTAGTGATTAGAAAATAATAATACTTCTGACATTCTAAACTGACAAAATTTTGCTCATGTGCTTTGCCGATCATCCACAAGCTTGACAGAAATTAATGCGGTTGTAGCGACTTGCTAAGAAAAAAAAGGGGGTTTGGAAAATTATTTCCGTTCTCTTATTCTCTCTATTACTCGGATTTGGGGAGTATACGTTACACAATTTTAAAATGCTATTTGGTAATGGCAGGACAGTGACAGAAATACAGTTTAAAATGTTGATTCCTATGAGAGCACTTACAAAATTAACGTACTCGTGTCACCAAATTATTACTGGAGCTGGTTTGAGTTGGATCTAAATATTTGAATTTATGTGTAATTATTTTTGGACGAAATTTGCTTTCATTTTATTCAAGCTTTGTCGTTGGTCATTTTAATGTTTGGACGAAGAACAAAAAGGAGTATTTATAGAGTTTTTCATAAAAAAAAGTCTACAAGTCCAAGTCTACAAGGTTTGAATGATACTTCAGTGGCCACAACAACATTGGGACATTTATATAATGATGCTGCCGTTCGCAATCACTAAGCCAGAGGAGGAAGTAATTGAGTAACCGACAGTAAATTAATAATGCGAATTGAATAAGTTTTTATGTACTTTTTTTAATTATATACCAAACCTCTGGAAATACCAGAATATATACTCGATCCGTATAACATATTTGTACAACAATGATTTATCTGCATAGTGTACATTTACACACGAATAGGAAGCCTCCGGTTCCCAGACCAGCTAGAATAAACATAAAATAATTGTTATATTTAAAAACGAATCCGAGTGTCATGATTACTTGTATCTACAATAATAACTAGTTACGACAACGTATACTACAAAGTTTAGTGTGCCATAAGTAGTTTTATAAAATTAGCATAATAATTACTGTTTAACTATTTTATTTTGCAGCAAATCTTTAAGGAGTCCAAAGGGTTCGATATGATTAATCAGACTTGCTTTTAGAGAGTTGTTGTGCATCGGGACGTTGCACAAAAGCGGATGGCCGAGTGTCATGATTTGAATATTTGTTGTATGTGGTGTGCGGCGTTTTCAGTGTTGCGGAGTGGCAGCACTGCTATTTTCTTAATTTATATACTCTGGAGAACGGTGATCGAACAGAATGAACGCTACCCCGGATGATGGCGTGAGGTTGTAATTCCGGGGAGGGGATAAATCGCGGGCGGACGAGCGCGAGCGGCCCTTCGAAAAAGTAGTCGCGGCGTAACTCGGTAGTAAAAAGGCGGTCTTAGCGTCAGACCGCTCAGTGCAGTGAAATAAGTGCAGTGTTATAAGTAATAATAAAGCGTCATAAAGTTCAGACAAGGAGTTTTCTTCATACTATATGCTTTAAAAAACTAAAACATTCAACTACAAAATGCGCAATTTTGTTATTGAACCAATTGATTAAATTTGTATGGGACCAATCGAGAATGATCAAATAGTTTGTTTTGAAGAATCCGTAATATGACCATCGGCCGTTTCGCTCGTGCATACGGTACATTTTTGAAGATATAAAATGATTCAATGAACTTATAAAAAAATCGTCGTTTGTAAAACTAGAAAAAAAACGTCACAAAAATATTCGACAAAAATTTTAATTTGATCCAAGTTAATTTTCATACATAAAAATCATTTTTGCGTTAATAATTTCTAAAAATGATTTTTATGTATGAAAATGAACTTGGATAAATTGAAATTTTTGACGAATATTTTTGTGATGTTGTTTTCTGATTTTACAAACGAAGATTTTTTATAAGTTCCATTCGGTCATTTTGTATATTCAGAAATGTGGGTATGCGCGAGCGAGATGTACGATGGTCGAACTACAGACACTGATTAAGCTTGTATTCAAATATTTAAAAACGGAGTCCTACAATTTAAATAAACATAACAAGGCGTCTGAAAAATGTATCTTGATCTTTATGCTAACACAGAAAGCGTCAAGCAAGAAGATAAAATAATATGTGACTTTTTTACATCTTCAGACTTGGTTACCAGTGAATCGGAGTGTTATTGTAGTATTTTATATAATTAATATTTCGTAAGAATTGTTTAAGAATATTTTTTTAATAATGTGAGATAAATGTAATTTGTCTTTTTTAGGGTTCCGTACCCAAAAGGGTAAAAACGGGATCCTATTACTGAGACTTCGCTGTCTGTCCGTCCGTCTGTCACCAGGCTGTATCTCATGAACCGTGATAGTTAGAGAGTTGAAATTTTCACAAATGATGTATTTCTATTGCCGCTATAACAAAAAATACTAAAAAACGGAATAAAATAAATATTTAAGGGGGCTCCTATATAACAAGCGTGATTTTTTTTTGCTCGATATTGATAACGGCAACAGGTAGACGCTTGAAATATTCACAGAATATCTTAAATTATCTTATCTTGTGTAGTCACAGCGGGGCGAAACAAACTGGTCGGCGACACTTCGACCCATGACGATCTTTTGTGTACATAATAATTAAATTAAAATAAAATTAATATTTTGGGGGGGGGGGGCTCCCATACAAACGTGATTTTTTGCCGTTTTTATAGATAATTGTACAGAACCCTTCGTGCGCAAGTACGACTCGCACTTGGCCGTTTTCATCTCAATAAACGAATTTGAATTAATATAACTTTATGTCTTAAACTATGTAAGCATCTACCTACAGTAATAGGTTGTTAACACAACGTAGATACTTTCTATTAAGAGTGTGTTAACTTCTATTATGTTAAGTCGACAAAAGGTCTCTCTCCCATGCCTCATTGATGTCACGTCTAGCTCTGCTATTGTCTCGAAGACAATACCAATCAGATCAATCTAATCGTTAATAACTAGTTGTCTACTTATTGCTAAGTTGTTTCATTTGTTACGAATGCACGAGATTTGTTACGAATGCACGAGTCATGGTGTGTAGATGAAGACATTCATTCTGTGTACTTTTAGGATCGGTAATACTCACTAGCCTACTTTTGATGTTATAGTCACAGTTTTTTAAGGTTCCGTTATGAATAACTCTTATAGATTCGTCAAGTCCGTCTGTCACACTTATGTCACAGACATTTTGTTTATTAACTATTAGCATTATGTATAAGCGAAATTTGGTAAAAACGTGTATTCTAGCTAAGCTGTTATATGTAAAATATTCAAGATTTTGCAACTAAAACTCATTAAACTTTATGGAAAATGATACAAAAATAATTATTCGTAAATGTATGTTTCAAACTATGACGAACTTACTTTAAGAGTCTTTCGTAATTTTTTATTATTATTTAATAAAATTGATCTTCATAGACTCCGGGGTCCATGCCTTTTATGAACTAATTTATATCTATTTTTAAGAAAAAAAAATATAATTATGCAAAAAGACACGTTTGAAGCGAATACGTCTTAATACAATTAAAACTTAATTTGAATAAAAATTAAACCATGCAAAATAAACCATAGATAATAATATATGTAAGGCAATTCGAAGGACGGACGGACAGACAGCGAAGTCTTAGTAATAGGGTCCCGTTTTTACCCTTTGAGTACGGAACCCTAAAAAGTAGGAATACAGTGTAACTAAGTACATGATAAAAGAGACAAAAAAAGAATATATCTGAACCTTTTCTAAATATAAAATTGCTAAGTCCAAATAATTACCTTGAAAATGATATAAAAAAGTAGTCAAAACTGAGAGAATTTTTTACATTTTCAACATCGTGAATTGATAAGTAGGTATGCATTACTAAATGCAGTTTAGAATAAATTTCGCTTCTTTGATTAAAGGTAATGAAAAATCTACTCAACAGCTAAGTCAAATTTTCATATTCTTCCAAATGTCTTCGTGCAAAATTTAAAGTATTAAAGCGATCTTCCAGACGTCGTCAGACGTTCATTTTCTTTAAAAAGTTTAATAAACCAAAACCTTCCCTATCAAATATTATGCGCTCCTGCGAGTAATGTCCTTATACATTTCAATATTCGCTTTTCCTCTCATCTGAGCGCGATATCTCGGGCTCTCGGAGCTTGTCCATATATTTCACGGGCGGTCTGCACCTAATAGCTCGCCGGCAGCCCGATAATTTTATTATTGGCGATTTTTTTCCCCACTGGCAATACTCTGCCCATGACGCCCCGGCTAGAGCAAGTCTCATTGAAAAATAATAGATTTAGTTTCGCGTTTAAATGGATCTTCGCGGGGGTTCGAATTAATAGCTTGATTTTCAAGTTTTTTTGTCGGTGAGTGTGGGTGATTGCCAATTTGTTTTGAATGTTTTGTGTTCAGCTCTCAGGGGTAATTATGCTTTTTTGGGGAATTTGAATAATTGGTGCCTGATTTTAGTTTATGGTTGGAGGTGGGTCTGAAATGTAAATTGTTTGATTTATTTTAGTGCTTGAAATTTTGATTAAGTACTAAGTTTAATGTTTTTGCTGTTGCAATAATAATTTATAAAAAAACTCAGGCAATTACAACGAGATTTTATCTATAGAGAAGTTAAACTCATTGAATATGAAGTTAAATCATGGCAAATCTCAGTTGTCAGCACTTTTGAGGTTAAGACCGCACCCTTAAGGCCTTTTATATTTTGGTGTTGCACTTTCTAAAGACGTGTGATGGCATTGTCACTGTTCACAAGTCACGAAAGGCGTGTTACAGTGTTGCTAGACGTGTCGCCACTGAAAACGAGTGGGGTGATTACTTTACTTGAGGCTTGCCACGTAGAGCCGGGAAAACTTATCTACGTATAATACATCATTGGGCAATTATTATTACATTTATTACTTATATCTTGCGATCAGTCTAGACAAGATAGATTATAGATTAGGTACATGAAAATTTGGGGCATACATGAGGTAAAACCATCGCGTGCTAATGGGCATATGACGTGTTTAAATCGCGAAAGTTTAAAATAACCATTAGTTAGATGCTACGAAGAGTACTATTTTAATTTGTATGTTAGATGATCTTTTATTGTTTGCGTACTGCACAAGAATGGAATTCGTTGCCGCCATCTCTGTTTCCTGAGACCTACAATCTTGGAATTTTCAAGGCTAGAGTGAATAGATATCTTCTAGATCGACGAGCTCCATCCTCGGCCACACCGTCGCTTAACATCAGGCGTATGGTCAATCGTAGATCTATCTTCTAAAAAAAAAAAAAAAAAACACCGATTAACAAAAGTAGGTAAGTAATGTGCTTAACTAAAGTATAATCAATAGGTACTATTGAAACTAATGAAGTAAATGGCAGAGTTGTCGTGGAGTGATATGTTTTGTTACAATTACACTTATCAAATGTACAAAATCATAATCAGTGTAATCATGTAGAATTAATATTAATAATAGCTAGTACAATAGGCTGTCTTGTCACCGAAAGCGATATCTTTTAAGCAACCTTAAGACCTTTAATTCTATCCTTTAGTTAAAATTGATCGTTATAATAATAAATTGAGTACAGTCAACGTGGGTAACTTTGACTCTGCGTCAAACATTGTACGTTGCCTTATTTGAAGGTTCTCGATTATTTTTTCAAGAGATTAGTATCCAAAACGACTGTAAATTAATTAATCAAGTAATTTGACTACTAATCTATTGGGGTAAAAAAATCGAGAACCTTCTAAAAAGGCTACGTACAATGATTGACGCAGAGTCAAAGTTACCTACGTTGACAGTTGCTACTATCGTTCTTTAAGTTAAGTATTCATGAGAACATTAAGAACTAAATGTTTGTTACGTCATATATGTCATGGTTGCCTGGAAGAGATATCTTTTAGCGATAAGGCCGCCTGTTTTTACACTAGTGTTATTTTATTTTATTTTATACTTTTTTATTAATTTTAAGGTGTGCCAATAATGAGTTTATCTATCTACGCTCTGGCCGTGTGGTCAGATGACTAGGTATCTATTTCTTAGAAGGTTTAATAATACGTACCTACCTGTTTTTTTGTGCAAGATAGATCTACGATTGACCACTAACTTTGAATCAACTTATTTGAATGCTTATTAATTACAATTTGCTTTAATAAATATAACTTAATTATAGACAAATTTCATGGGAACCAAATAAGTAATTCGAGCGTAATGCAGAGCCATGACGCTTTTATAAAATTAACAAACATGACATAATTAGACCCCTTTTATGAATTTACAACTTCGAACAATGAACCTAAAGTCTTTGAAATAAGATTCATAAAAAAAACTGACAAAATTATCGCTTAATAGTGTTAAGTATGACATAGTAAAACCCTTTCCTATAAATATAAAACATACAAAATGATACCTTATTAATTATAGACTCTAATTCACTGAAAATAAGGATGAGATGAATGAGGAAGAAGTGAGTCGCCAACATGGGGTCAAAATGAAACGTGTGGGTAAGTACAATAAAATAAAATGGTTGAACGACTCGGTCGTACAATGGCGGGGTTCAAATCGATTAGAGGTGGTATAATAGTGTATGGGGTGACCAGACGTTGGTCTTATAGAACTTTTATATCCCTATTTACGAGTAACAAGGCGAACTTCTCAAATTACTTGAAATAAAATTATTCCCGAAAATCATTTCGTGAAACAGCGTTCTGATTTAGACATTCATAATAGTCATGCAATAAATAACGCCAGCAATGATGCGTACACTGCTTCTTTTAAAAAGACCGTCAAATATGGTTGAAACTATATTGAGACTTGAAACTATATAGTTTTACTCAAAAACTATCAGCCCCACATGAATGGACGGTGATTATTTATTAACCGATTTCCAAAAAGAAGGAGGTTATCAATTCGGCCTTTTTAATGAATGGACGATGATTATTTATTAACCGACTTCCAAAAAGAAGGAGGTTATCAATTCGGCCTTTTTAATGAATGGACGATGATTATTTATTAACCGACTTCGAAAAAGAAGGAGGTTATCAATTTCGATTACAAATTGCGGATTAAAATCAAAAAGTCTACGTCGCAACGGTTTGCTTTTTTCTAATTTGATTATCGCAGATTATCGCATTGTTTCATGTTCGCAGATGCACGAGTTGAAGGGTTCCAATCCAAGCTATAATACGGGAAAGGATTTTTTCACTACTAAGTAGAATCAGGGGAAGTTCTAACTGTACTCTCAGTACAATTACAGATAAATATAATATAATATAATAAAAATATAATCCCTTAATGCAATATTGGGTAAATACGATTATATTATGATAACTATTTTACATATTTTAATAATGCCTATCTTGTTGTCATTGTTTTTTTTTTTTTTCATTTTAATATGTGTTTCTGTTTTGTTGCCTTTTATAGTTTATTCAATTGATTGTGTTTACTTTATTGTGTAATTTTATGTTCTGTATGAATAGTAACGTGTATGGATTACTATGGATCTAGTATCTGAAATAAAGATTTAAATAAAAATAAATAATTATAGTTTCGAAGTTCAAAAATTAAGTGTAATTTTTTTTAAAAGAGAACTGTGGAAGGCCGATACTGCTGCCATCTCTATGGCTTCCTCATGGTAAAATACTGTATAAATAAAAAAAAATAACCATTGACACGAAAAGAAGATTATTTGCGGAGTGAATCTTCTATACCTTTAATATTAACTATTCTGTGCCTCAAATGAGTTATAAATAAATAAATATTGGTGGACATTTCACACAACACCATCTAGCCCAAACTAAGCAAAGCTTTTGACACCATAGCCTTCGAGATTTTCCGGAAGTTCCAATATTGAAACATTATTACAATTTATAAAAGTCAATTAATTATCTTTATGTTAAATCAAGACAATATTTATAAATTAAATTATGCACTAAACATCATTGCAAATTATACAATGTTTTCCAAATAAAAATACCTACAAGCGACCAGAAACTGAATAACTATAAATCAATTATATTTTACACAAAAACAATTAGTCTATAGTTGTCCTATTATGCTATAACCTAACACTAGTATAATAATTTTATAGTTTAAAAAACTGAAACAACCGCCTTCGAAGTACGTTATTTCGTTTAATTGTAATATTAGTAAGGACAATAATTAAACAAGGCGCTCAAGCGTTGAAGTAACTCTATTTTCTCCTTATACACATTGGATGAGTAAGTTTTACTTTTCAAGCGCAATAAATCCCTCACGATTGTAAACTTTTTAAAGAGACCTCTCTTCACCCACTCATTTCTTTTCAAGAATGACATTTGTCATTGAATGTCAAATGCTTCGTCGTCGCAGATTAGAAAATGTGCAGATGCTTATACGAAAAACCTCAACATTTGACACTTTTGTAAAGAAAAACGTTTCAGTGGAACTCTGCGATTCAAAAATATATACTTATACACAGAACAAATATCCATCCTCATCACACAAATGTTTGCCCTGGGTGGGGATCGAACCCAAGACCTACAGCCTACAGCTCAGGAAGCAGTCAGAAACCACTGAGCCATAATGCATGTATAAATACTGTTACCGAATATCTTACATTAGTACCACCGAGTGATTTTTATTTTCAAGTGAATAGTGAACCTTATTTACAGTTCGTCCACTTACATTAATCTGTACTTTATCTTAACGCTGAGTAATTTCTTATGTTTCTGATTTACAGTGATTTTATTGGTACAGATTAAGTTCAGCATTAAAAGCTTGTAGCGGTCATTTGCTGGTAATAAAGTGCCTAATTGATCTGACTATAAAATTTGGGTCGAGGGATTGCTGGCGTGTGTTTTGTAGGAAGCTTGTGAAAAATATTGTGCAAATCTAATCTATTACCTTTTACCGAGCAATTCTTGTGTGTACATATGTAGGTATTTAAATAATCTGAATCTAGGAAACGGCCCAAAACGATTTTAATGAAATTTGGTTTGTAGGTAGATTAGAGGACGATAAATCGATCTTGCTAGATTTGCAATTTATCTTTGCTCGTATTTTCAGTCATAAAAAATCCGAGTGGAGCTCGGTCGCCCAGGTACTAATGTTTGATTAAGGAAAACTGAAAATTTATCTGGCTGTTCTACCATATTTAGGAAATATCCTAACTAATAAAAGATAATGTATTTATTTATTTCTCTGTCCCCCGGTCCGTTTATCGAATGGATTTGGTTCAGAGATAGATTCATCAACAATATAAGCACGGTTTTTAGGGTTCCGTAGTCAACAAGGGACCCTTAAATTTTTTGTCTGTTTACTTGTCTGTCCGCGTTTCTCTCT
This sequence comes from Lycia hirtaria, assembly GCA_947563715.1. Taxonomy (NCBI): domain Eukaryota; kingdom Metazoa; phylum Arthropoda; class Insecta; order Lepidoptera; family Geometridae; genus Lycia; species Lycia hirtaria. Next base: position 40,196,422 of record OX387382.1, on the reverse strand, counting down.
ATGACTCTTTACATATTAATCACGCCACCAAAGTGGCAAAATAACACGTAGGAAAAAAAAAAAAAATATTATATAATATAGCTCTACGATTGACCACCAGCTCGCCTGATGTTAAGCGACGGTGTGGCTGAGGATGGAGCTCGTCGATCTAGGATTCATTCTAGCTATTCGTTAGGAACAGTGTGGCCGAGGAGCATGTACATATAGAATATTCTAGAAGATATTTAATTTTAAATACCAATTGAAATACTTGTAATACTTCAGCACCTAGACTATCCCGTCACCCCTCCAATCCAATCAAATACAAGTCCATCAAAAATCTCATTCCAAACAACCGTATGGCAAATTGCTCGTAATCTGGGCCCGTCCCGTCCCCGGGTATAAACCGGCGGTCTTATCGCTGTATCCATCTATAGGGAGTAAAACGATGCGCCGATTAGCAAATGTGCTCCGCGGCGCGTGCATAAGCTTAGATAAGGGCCTGATACCGCTTAATGCAGAATCACAATGGATGCAGTAGCCGAGCTTGAAGAAGTAATGTAGACAACGCTTTTTACTAAATTATTTTTATCCAACTGCGCAAGAAGGAAACTAATATTTTTCAAGTGCCTCTATATCTACCTCTATATCTGTTAATAGCAATATCCCGCGGTGTCACTCATGTGGTAATGAAAAACGATGATGATGATGATGACAGCACATGGAGCCTATTTTAATCTCCCAATTATGTGATATCTTTTTTTTTTTTATTCGACGATAGACTTACCATATCTATACCATACTTACCATATCTATTTTATCTGTACCATATTTAGTAACAGTTGATTTAGACATTTGAACGTGAAAAGGTCACTAACAGACAGAGTAGGTATATATCCTATCCGTCTATAGGCTTAGATATAAGGTTAAATTTATGTTTGCCGTTCTACTATTGTTTGACGGATTTCAACATAATATGATGAAACTGGCACAAAACTAACTACTTACAATTTTGTGCCTGTTATGGAAATGACATATAAATGTGTAATAAAGCGTTGCTTAAATGTGTAATACCTCTCCTGAGCGTTTTTTTTATTGGTATACCTAGTCTAGGCAGATAAGCGTACTTCATCGTAGACTGCTAGACTGCGGGTAAGCACAAAACCCTCTTATTAAAAAAGGTTATTATTAAAATTTCATGTTAGTAAAACGACTTGTTCATCAAAATGGCCTCAGCAGGTTGTCTTAATAATATAACAACACTAGCAAAATGATGAACAACGCTATGTCATATTGCGTAATGCCGTAAACCTAAATGAAAGCTTTAACAAGTATTTATATTAAAAGAAAAACAAAATACCAGATTGCAAACGAACAGTATTTGCAATCTATCTTACGATTTCGTTTACTGGATACGTTATTGACTTGAGCTCAATTCAATTTCAATTAAATTTATTTTACGTATTTTTCGTTGAGTATACTTTTGTTGTAAGAAAGTATTCGTAAAATCGCCATAAAAGATAATAAATACGCATTCTCGTCATGTTTATTACAAAAAAGTTCGTTGGAATTTACGAAAAAACGCATATTTTTATTTTTGCGAGAGATGTGTTATCATTATTATTACAAAAAATATAGTTCAACACTCAGAACAAAAAGATCAATCTTACGACATCTCTAAAATCAAAATCGGATAAGCCCTTTAGGCTGTAGGCGATCATATAGAAACATACATACATACCCACCGTAGGCAGGAGGGGGGGGGGGGGGGGTTATACTATATACATACGCTCAAAATACATTACCCTCCTTCTTATGCAGTAGAGTAAAAAGAAGTTTATTTCTAAAAATGATATTTTTTACCCGTGGTTCTTGTACCAACCTTTTATACTGAATTAAAATGCTACCTTAATGCAAAAACCCATCCCATACACGACCAAATAATACGCAAATGTAAATTCCAACAGCGACCAAAACACGCTTCCGACGTACATTGCCGCTGCGGCATAGATAAGGGAAGACATGTGACCGACTGGACACGTAATGGATTTCCGGCATTGTACAAGTTCTTGTACGATTCGATCGCATGTTCTGCGGTCGTTATGCAAATTTTAGCATTATTTACCTATTCTTATTGGTTACTGACCTAGAGGCAGAACTGCGAACGAGTTCTAAGTATAAAATAAAATAAGACAGAAGTGTTTTAGACTTTATAGGTAATAAAATGTAGGTTTATTTTACATTAGCTACGTTCGATTTCACACGGTGTATACTGATAAAAAACCGGACAAGTGCGAGTCAGACTCGCCCACCGAGGGTTCCGTACAAACTAAATACCTAAAAGAGGGAAATCATATATATTTTTTATATTATCCTACATAAGCCGAAAAATATACATCGTAACAATAATTAAAAACCTGTTTTAGCTTATGCTAATGAGGCTCTTTCATATGATACCCCACATGATACGGTTAATTCACTTTAAAATTTGGGCCCTCATTCCTTGCGTAGAGACACTGTTTTTTTGTGATTAAATTAAAAATGTCCAGTTTTCGGATTTTTCCCTATATTATGTGTACTCTAACACAATGCTTCTTGCCAAATTTCATAGTTCTAGGTCAACGGGAAGTACCCCATAGGTTTTGATTCCCTTGTGAGTGTCGAAATGTGCGTTTTTTACGACATAATCGGATATAACTTTTTTTTACGAAAACTGAGAAATGTATTTTTTCTTTCTACAGCAAGATACTATGGATTGCTTAAACAGTTTTAAATTTAACTCGATACCTTCACGCATTCCCGAGATAAAGGTCTTGACACCTGGACAGACGGACAGACGGACAGACGGACAACAAAGTGATCCTATAAGGGTTCCGTTTTTTCCTTTTGGGGTACGGAACCCTGAAAATGGCAATGATGATAATAAAATATCTTTAATGGCTCAACTTTATCTGTTCCAGATTCCATAACGATCGGTTCAGCCGTATGATGGTGAAAAGGCAACAAACAGACAGGGGGGACACAGAGTTATTTTTTTTATATATTAGAATGTTTGCGAATTTCGTAAAATGTTACGTTAATTAAACTACAGTGCCAATTATTATAATGGATAGATTATTACTACACAAAATGTTCATACTGTACACACCTTTTATATTAATGACATAAGAATTAAGACGATGTTCCCCAAAAACCCGTCACCTTTTCTTGGTGTATATTCCAAAATCACGAACAAAACGCTTTGGTTCCATTGAAATAAAAGAAATTTTAACGGACTTGTTGCATATATTTTACATAATTTTAAGACCTGACGTTTTCATGTGCGTACTAAATAGTGGAGTAGATTTTCTGGCTGGATCTTTACCGACAGATCCTGAATATTGGTAAAGATCCTGACTTTGGATCGTGGGTGAAACGTTTTTAACGTGGAATTTGTCCACCGCTTAAGGAACGGCGGAGTCACAGATTACAACAATATTAGTCGGTCGGTATAAGTACTCTCAAGCTAGACTTAGGATACCGTTAAGTGCAGATTTCAACATGTAAGTAGTAGTTAGGTAGTATACTTCTAAAGTTTCTGAAATTCTGTAAAGGAGGAAAATATCTGAGAGGGTTCTGTATTCAATGCAATATATAGAAACGCTGCAAACGTTGTTTGAATTGAATTTTCCTAAAAGTTTAACGATCTTTTGAGCTATATAATTTTGTATGTTATACACGTTTATCTCTAAATTCAAAAAAAGTCTTATTACTGAATCAGTTTAAGCTAATTCTCGTTGCAATTTTTCGCATGGTCTATTAGTATGATTCTTCATAAACGTCAGCCAAAAATTTAAAAATACAGGCCAAGGAAGGACTCGTTTTTTCTTGTCACTGGGTAATGTTCGAATTTAGTTAGTACCACAAGATAAAATCTTAGTTTTATTTTAAAATGTCCAACGACATCCTATGTGAAGATACAAGTTTAAAAATAATCTTTTGACGTATAAGGTGGCATACCTAATTTTGTATCTCGTTTTTGAAACCTTATTGTACCTACGCAATATATTATATATTGCGTTACGTATTTATTATAATAAATTACAGTTTAAAAAACTAAAAAACACGCAACAAATTATTGTGGTCAAAGTTCATTACAAGACTTTTCTAACAAATCCAAACACAGCTATGATACGATGTTCCATCATGAAGTTCTAGCTCATATCTTCCGGCTCCATCATCAGATCAGTTCAACAGTACCATATTATTGTATTGTCATCAGAAATACATACAGCTGCCAATTTTCATGATGCTACGATCCTTGGAAAATGGTTAAATTAGTTACCTTAGATTTCATTACATAGTTAGTTACATACAGGTCGACCTAATAAAAGCATGTTATTAATAGTTGCTTATGGTACATGTGTATACTTGTCAAATTAACACCAGGCTTAACATCAGGCGAGTTTGTTGTCAATCGTAGATCTAACTTGCATAAAAAAATGATTGTCCTAAGAATCCTTGGTAAAATGTTCTGTGAATTCATATAATACTAGAAGGAAAATAGTCATGGTAGGTACTACGGAACCCTAAAAAGCTACATTTGCTATTTCGGTAAGACGTTAGGTAACACTATATCCAGGAAAACTCAAGTTTCGTTTCGTACTCGTTATCGTGTTTATTCACCAAACAACATCTTCGTGTTTTCTGAGTAAATTATTTAACGACCAGAAAGTTAATACGATAAGTATGTTTCGTGGCGGGAAAGAAAACCGGTATGTGGTGTGATATTTTATACCGGTTTCCACATAACCGGTATTTGAGAAATTGATAAAAAAAAATATTTACTACTCTATTTGCAACCAAATATGATTTTTTACAATTTCTGTTAATTATTTATCAAACAAATTAGAAAATCATATGAAAGAAATCTAAGTTTAACCGCATGATGGCCAATGAAACGAAAACATTCTCACCCAATTTTATTTGAACAAACGGGTTATTCACGTCTATTACACGTTGCCACGTTACCACAACCACCACCACGTTAGTTTCATATTAAAATTCTCATCTAAGGCTACAAAATAACGGTTTGAATGAACAAAATTTCCAGTTTGTCTAGTTTTTCATCGAATTTCGGAGTATTCTTCAAATCATATTTTTAATGGACTAAAAATTTTTACTTATGCTTATACTATCTCAGTTTTGTTTTGTTCCGCTTTAATGTGGTTCGCGGTATGCGGTCCCTGTTGAAGCTATCGTGTTTGTTGAAAATAAAAATCTTGGTTGCTAATTTTCATTATTTGTCCGACAAAGAGCGGGTAATGTGTTAAAATGGTTAACTTTTTAAGTTTGTGTTTACGTGCGGAGTGCGGACAAGCTGTTTCACTTTGATTTATGTTTCGATGGCTTGTAGCACTGACTGAATTTTACGTTTTAATTGTGTTTTTGTGTTTGTATTTTTTAACTAGTAAATGAATTTTACGATTTATGTAAGGGAATTTGAAAAGGAAGAAGTGGGTAGGAAGACGCTGGATACAAGCCGCTTCCAACCGGGTTTTTGAAAATCCGTGGGAAAGGAATATGTCCAGCAGATGACTTCTTGTGGCTCATATGATGATGATGAATTTGAAAAAGTTGGAAATGGAAAGCTCACGATCGGACTGAGTAGCATTCAATGTGAAGGTCTATGTCCAGCAGTGCAGTGGACTAAAGTGATTGATGATGATGATTCTATGATTCTTTTTGAGGCACGGAATCCTAAAAATCAATTACATTATAGCTTGTTATTATTAACTTGACGTTTACCATCAACCGACCGACTTGCTCATCTCGCGACTCAGTTTCAAATAAAAAATAACTCACACAACAACAATTGTTATAACACATTACGTTATTCCACACACCTCTACACTTGTATGGGCTTTAAAACAATGGCTTCAAGTGTTGGGCTTTATTTTTTTTTTTTTGCAAAACTGTGCCTTTGTTATGGCGATAATTCAAGCGATATACGCTATCATTGTGCTTAAGTTACGAGAGAACAGCGGGAATGAGCTTTTTTGAACATTTCTTATCCAAAGACTAATATTATAAAGACAGAAGACACGCACTCATAGCTACTTTGTTACATTCAACTGCGGCGACAGCGCCGCACCTCACTCAGTGGCTTAATACTAGTGAAGTGAGTGCTTTCAGCGTTTTGCTGGCGAGAAAACACACCACAGATGCAATTCTGCACTGCAAGTATCAAACGTATCGTATAATCGTGGATAAACGATGTAATTATTATTCCAGCGCTGTAACGCTGTTTTGTTTACTATACCAAAAATATGACAATAATTTTGCTTCAGATCCTCTGGTACGTAAGTACATACATCTCAATGCTTATTAGTTAGAATTCAAGTATTAACTACTATACAAAGTTCTCTAAGCTTCTGCAGCTTAAAACCCGCAAAGCGGATGCTTTGTTATAGCGATTTTCATTGTTATCGATTCAATGAGCGTAGATTTTTGAATCGATTCGTTTCCAAGTGCCGAGTGTTATGAATGATTTATTTTTATCCCATAAAATACCTCTTTCATTTTACGAATTGTCTACTTTATGAATTGAGACATACGATTCAAATTTAAATAGCTCATTCGGTGTCAAATATATGATTCAGTTCATTCAATTGAATGCCTCATAGAATGTCAAAATGTTTTAGAGAATGATTAATGAATGAATGATCGTTACAAATGTGTATTGATTTATTCGATAGAGCAAATAATGAAGCCATCTTGAATGTCAATCATTTAAACCTCAATTTTATAGTAAGAATTTGTACCGCTACACTTTTATTTAAATATAAAAAAACAAAATACCCGACTGCAGAAAAGCAGTTTTTGCAGTCTAACTTACGATTTCGTTACGCTTGATATGCAATTGAGTGTACGTTTTTTTGTAGAAAGTATGCGTAAAATCGCAGTATGAAATTATAAAATATGCCCAATATTTAGGCATTGTATTCTTCAAACGGGTGAACCGAATTTGATCTAGTTTTTATTTGAAAGAGGGTTTAATTAAAAGTATTCTGAGCTATGTTTCATAAAAATCATTACAGCTTTTTAGGGTTCCGTACCCAAAGGGTAAAAACGGGACCCTATTACTAAGACTTCGCTGTCTGTCTGTCTGTCTCCAGGCTGTATCTCATAAACCGTGATAGCTAGAAAGCTGAAATTTTCACAAATTATGTATTTCCGTTGCCGCTATAACAACAAATACTAAAAATAAAAAAAAATAAAAAAATTAAGGATACAATAAACGTGTTTTTTCGTATTTTTTGCTCAATATTAAAAACGATAACAGGTAGACGCTTCAAATTTTCACAGAATATTTACTTGTATATTACCTTTCAAAATAAATAATTAAATAACAATAAAGTAAATATTAAAGGGGGGCTCCCATACAACAAACGTGATTTTTTTGCCGTTTTTATATATGTAGTATAATGGTACGGAACCCTTCGTGCGCGAGTCCAAATCGCACTTGGCCGGTTTTTTTTATATAAGTGAGGTTTCTTAGTTTTCTACTTGTTACAATTATTTCCGTTAATTTGTTACTACAGCTGCTGTTGTATTGCTGAATGTCAAAAAGCATTTACAGTCTCTAGATAAATTAAGTACTAAAGTAAGTAAGTTTGTATAGACTGAGTGGCCAGCCCTATTGTCAGAGTTATTAAGCCGCCGAAAGGCCTCTAACTTGGCTTAACGAGTCAATGATGTAATCTCATCGCTAACTATATTAACTTAACAATACATCTCTCTTCTAATATTTTGAGTTTAATCTTCAGTACAATAAACCAGTATTAATGATGTACTTGTTCAAAAGTATTAGTATTTTATCTTGTATTTCGTAATCTCCATTACGTCTATACATTATACGGAACCAGAGATGTTGGTTCACCAGCAACATCCAAAAGGCGTGGCTGTTGCAAGCTGTAAGATCATTGCACATTAATTCAAGGACAGCAGTACTGCGCCGCGTCTGCGGATGAAACGACCGGTGATTTAGGTGTCTGGCTTACACTGCTAAATAGATTTTTAGAGGAGTAGACGTTTAATTTTACTTTAGAAATATATATATATTATTATTGGTATTATGGACATTTATAATACAATGAATAAAATACCTCTAAGCTCAGTCAAGCTCAGTCAAAAACAAAGTAAAAAAAAGTTTTGAACCTAGATCAAATTTAAACTTTTACAATACTATACGTAACGCAGTTTAATTTTTATGCACAGTTTTATACTCAGCACTATATAGTAATGTTTTATTAAACTTCTAATCACTCGATCAATAACACTTAATTGACACCACATATAGTAATAAGACAATAAACACATAAGAAAATTGCACAAAAAGGCAGTCTTATCGCTAAAAGCGATCTCTTCCAGACAACCTTGGGAGTGTTCTGGAGTGGAAGTGGAGTAGGTACGCAATTCATAGTTTTTAGGGTTCCGTACCTAAAGGGTAAAACGGGACCCTATTACTGAGACTTCGCTGTCTGTCCGTCCGTCCGTCTGTCACCAGGCTGTATTTCATGAACCGTGATCGTTTGAGACTTTGAAATTTTCACAGATGATGTATTTCTGTTGCTGCTATAACAACACATACTAAAAAATAGAATAAAATAAATATTTAAGGGGGCTCCCATACAACAAACGTGATTTTTTTGCTCGATATTGATAACGGCAACAGGTAGACGCTTGAAATGTTCACAGAATATTGAGTTATAATATTCACTTTAAAATAAATACAAAATTAAAATAAAATTAATATTTAAAGGGGGCTCCCATACAACAGACATGATTTTTATAGATAATGGTACAGAACCATTCGAGCGCGAGTCCGACTCGCACTTGGCCGGTATTTTAATCATTAAAATGATTTTTACAAATTATTAACGTGAAAATGATTTTATTTGTATGAAAGTGAGCATAGAAAAGTGATTTTTCTTGTGTTAATATTTACTTTATATCCAGTTTTACCATCATCATCATAATTTCAGCCACAAGAAGGTCATTGTTTAACATAGGCTATGGATTTTCAATAAAAATACTGGTTAGCAGTTGGAAGCGTGGTCTCTAGTCAAAAACTTTTCGGGGCCATCGGCCATTAGTAGGTACATATGTCATGCGTGATACATGTCCTTCAACTTGCTAATCCGCTGTATTATGTCGGTGATTTGGTATATTTAGTAAGTTGTATATTAGCCTGTACGAGATTGCCGAAGGCACCGGGTGACGACGGAATTACATCAGAGCTACTGAAAGCGGGTGGAACACCGGTACTGAAAGTCCTTCAGAGGCTCTTCAATTCCGTCGTGCTTGAAGGTACAACGCCAGAAGCATGGAAGAGAAGCGTGGTGGCGCTGTTCTTCAAAAAAGGAGACAACACTTTGCTGAAGAACTACAGACCCATCTCGCTTCTGAGCCATGTCTATAAGCTGTTTTCAAGGGTCATCACGAATCGTCTTGAACGCAGGTTTGATGACTTCCAGCCTCCCGAACAAGCCGGTTTCCGAAAAGGCTATAGTACCATAGACCACATCCATACGCTGCGGCAAGTGATACAGAAGACCGAAGAGTATAACTTGCCCCTTTGCTTAGCGTTTGTGGACTATGAGAAAGCCTTTGATTCGATCGAGACTTGGGCGGTGCTTGAGGCTCTCCAGCGATGCCGTATTGACTATCGGTATGTCGAAGTGCTGAAGTGTTTGTACAACAACGCCACCATGTCAGTCCGAGTACAAGACCAGAACTCAGAGGCAATTCCATTGAAGAGAGGCGTGAGGCAGGGAGACGTTGTCTCTCCGAAACTGTTTACCGCCGGTTTGGAAGATGCCTATAAGCTTCTGGAATGGAAAGGGCTCGGTATTAATATTAACGGCGAGTAAGTCACTCACCTTCGGTTTGCCGACGATATAGTAGTCATGGCAAAGTCGATGGAAGAGCTCAGTACGATGCTCGAAGACCTCAATAGACTTTCCCAACGGGTGGGCCTCAAAATGAACATGGACAAAACGAAGGTTATGTCGAACGCCCATGTAGTGCCCACCCCAATATCTGTGGGGAACTTCACTCTTGAAGTTGTTGACGAATACGTCTACCTAGGACAGACGGTCCGATTAGGCAGGTCCAACTTTACGAGGGAGGTCAATCGTCGTATCCAACTCGGCTGGGCAGCGTTCGGGAAACTTAAAGCGTCTTCTCGTCCAATATTCCCCAGTCCCTCAAGTCGAAAGTTTACAACCAGTGTGTGTTACCAGTGATGACATACGGCACTGAAACGTGATCCCTAACTATGGGCCTTATAAGGAAGCTCAAGGTCACGCAACGAGCTATGGAGAGGGCTATGCTCGGAGTCTCTCTACGAGATCGAATCAGAAATGAAGAGATACGTAGACGTACAAAAGTCACCGATATAGCACAGCGGATTAGCAAGTTGAAGTGGCAGTGGGCAGGGCACATAGCACGTAGAACTGATGGCCGATGGGGCCGAAATGTTCTCGAGTGGAGACCACGTACCGGCAAGCGCAGCGTAGGAAGACCAGCCACGAGATGGACAGACGACCTCATACAAGTGGCGGGAAGACGCTGGATGCAAGCCGCTTCCAATCGGTCTTTTTGGAAATCCATGGGGGAGGCCTATGTCAAACAGTGGACTTCTTATGGCTGAGATGATGATGATATTAGTTTTATATTTTTACTTTATATCTCAAAAAATTTATTTGAACACTTTACTAACTGTTTTCCTTTAAAATTAATATTCATTCAAGATAATTCGTAAAAATAAGTTCACAAAGTATTTCACAACATTTCCATTTTGCAACAGTTCTCAGCTACAAAGCAAACGCATCACAACTCGATAACAACAGTTGAAACTACTAGAGTTCTAAAATAGTTTAAAACTGCATCTGAACTATCTAGGAATAAAAGTTCCGTCGCGTACACCAGCTCGCAAAGAACTTGAACCAGCGATGTATGAAATATCAATGCGTTTTTGCTTGCTCTGCTTTTATTTGTCATATTAATAAAAGCTATCTTATTTTCTTTTTCAACACACTTGCTTGTAAAGTGGCCCTTATTCAACCGTTTTTATGGCCGAAAAGTATCCTATAAAACACGCGTGCTTTTGACTTTTCTATTACGCACTAGTGTCTTTACTTTAAAGTTTTTTTTTTTATTTAAACAATGAGTTTTTACTTAAATTAAATATTTCAGTTATAAACGGGTGTTTTTTTCTTCGCAAGTGTGTTGAAAAACGTCGTATGAAATGCGTGTGCATTATGGTCATATTACACTCTCGGCACTATTACGCCCTCGCCCTCGGCTCGGGCTGCAATTCCGCCTCAGAAGTTCACTGCTGGACATAGGCCTCCCCCATGGATTTCCAAAAAGACCGATTGGAAGCGGCTTGCATCCAGCGTCTTCCCGTCACTTGTATGAGGTCATCTGCCCATCTCGTGGCTGGTCTTCCTACGCTGCGCTTGCCGGTGCGTGGTCTCCACTCGAGAACCTTTCGGCCCCATCGGCCATCAGTTCTACGTGCTATGTGCCCTGCCCACTGCCATTTCAACTTGCTAATCCGCTGTGCTATATCGGTGACTTTTGTACGTCTACGTATCTCTTCATTTCTTATTCGATCTCGTAGAGTGACACCGAGCATAGCCCTCTCCATAGCTCGTTGCGCGACCTTGAGCTTCCTTATAAGACCCATAGTAATAATATAAATACTATAAATACTATTCTTTCAATAATATTATTAAAATTATATAAAATAATTATTTAACTATTAACAATAATCAGCTAAAGATAAATTTAGTGTCTCCTAACTCTGTAAAAATTAACCCTAAAATAAATTAAAGCTAATTCGCTAAACAACAATAACTAAGCCTTCAAATTGCCGGTTGTAATATCTATACTAAGTTATCTCGGTTTATTAATATTTTAAATCTACAAGATTATCGGTCAAGTCAGTACAAAATTGCATTCATCCATTTAATAAATTCCCAACAAGGCACAATGAAAATAGGAAACCAAATTGAAAATAAGAATGTGCACCCAACCGTCGGCATTCCAATAAGACCTTCATGATAGAACTGTATTACTCTCAAAGCTCAATCGTCACCTCAGGCCGAGGTCAGAATTCCATCGGCCCTCACCATTCTTGAAGAAATAAGGTCCCCGACATTTCCATGTAAATCGTCATCTGGTTGCTGTAAGTCCCTCCACAATCCACTCACACATATTCAGTAAGGTAAGGCCCTGTTTATGAAGAATACAAGTTTGCGTCGATATAAATTTTGTGAGTTTCTCATGTTGCAATATAATGTACAATAGTCAAATCCAATACGTACTGTACTTTATTATCACCATCATTTTAGATACAAGAGGTACACTGCTGGATATAGGCATCATAACCGCCGAATGCGGTTGGAACTATAGTCGAATTTTTCGACTCAAGACAGACGTGAGGGTCCCGTAGTTTTTATTTAAAACAGTGCTTCTTTTTCCAAACAAAAGGAGAAAACTTAATTATGCCCTTAAAATAAACCATCCTTAAACATTATCCAATTTCGATAATTCTTTTTTAGATTGTTAAAACTGTATATGGCTATTTTCTTCTTTTTTATTTCATAAAGTTTTTTTTTTAACTTTGAATTTACAATTAAAAAGATCATTGTAGACCTAAGTTTGTGATTGTAGCTATCGAAAAAGTATTTTATTCTATATCCTGATTGAATGTATGATTTCAGTATTTACTCATCAATTCATCATGATTTGATCAGCCGTGTAGTCGTAAAAAGGAAACAAGTGGACAAGGACACATCCGATGGTGCTTGAACCCGCATATCCCGATTTGTACTTTACCATTTTGGCAACGGAGGTATTACGTCAAGAAACTTTCGAACAAATTTCTTTGACTAAGCGTTGGTGGCGCCACATGTAACACATGCTTCAAGCGTGCAATTACTCAGCCGGACCCTTTACAGGTTCAATAGGCTGACGAAAGATGTCGCATGTCTTTAAATCGTTTTACAGGTGGAGCCACCAATGTTAGATGGATTTACGCAAAAAAAACTGTACAAAAGTTTCGATCATCCCACGTGAGACCTCTGTAGGCAAAATGGTAAAGGTTCCGAGTAGGTACAAATCGGGATATGCTGGTTCAAGTCCCGTCGGATGTGTGTAATTTTTGAACTGTCTATAAATTTGTAGATGCTTCAGTGAATAAGATACTCAAGAATATCGAATAGTTAGGATTTTACATATTTACTCATACTGTGAGTATGTAGTACAAAACAACCTGCTCCAGTACTGTAGTGAGGTCGCATATATTATGCATTCAGCTCGAGCTGGTATCCGAATCAATCCTATGTTTGGTGCAGATCCGGTGAAAAGTGCCTGCGTAATGAGGCTACAAGTGACCCGATGTCGGGGTGAATAGGATCAGAACAAATTATGTTAATAATAGTTTAAAATATACCGGACTAAATTAGTCCGGTATTTTAAAAATCCGGTACATCTTAATAATCATGGATGGTATTTACATTCATAACTTTTAAGATGTAGGTACGAGTATGTAAGATTTTTAAGATGTAGGTACGAGTATGTAAGATTTTTTTAAAGACCATTCAACAAACATTGTTATTTGATTGGACGATAATTATTTATGTATTTCTGACTGAATGCATAAAATATTGTTGTTTGTTTTGAATATTTTGTATTGTTAATACATATTTTGTTATAAAAGATAGGATGTACACTTTCTGTAGTTACTTTTATAAATACAGACAGATACCTATATTGAGCTAATACTGAAATTTAAAAGACATCAAAAAATCATAAAAATATAGCATTATTACACGACTGCGTAAGTAGGAGGGTTCTGTTTTTGGGGTATATGTATGTTTGTAAGTATGTATTTGAGTATTTATGTGTGTTTCTATATGATCGCTTACAGCCCAAACGGCTTGACCGATTTTGATGTGCGAGGTGTCGTTAGATTGGTATTCACTCCCTGAGTGTGATAATACATAGCTCATAAGTAACTCCTACGTATTTTTTCGTAATAAACAAGTGATTTTACTAAAATTATTCTAAAGAATGTGTATTTATGATCTATTACAGGGATTTTACGCATACGTTCTCACAAAATAACATCAAATCAACAGCATATCAAGCGTAAAGAAATTGTAAGTCAACTGCAAAAACTGCCTTTCTGCAGTCAGGTACTTATTTTTTATAGATAGGTACTTTTTTATGTTAATTGGATCAAAATAGTCCACATTTTTATGAATTTCGATGGCATATCATTCTCAATTACCATTGTCATTTATTCCACAAAACTAACTTTAATTCACAAAGATAAAGAATAAGAAGAAATCATTATAACAAAGCATTTACGATATTCACGTCTAATGAGACCTCCGAAGCTAAGGATATTATCGTGACCCTAAAAAGGTCGTAAAAGACCGAATACCGGAGGGACAAAAGAATTCTTGACTAGGTACGGAACCAGTTACATAATGAATGTGTTAAAGCGGTATAACATGAAATGGTTACTTGCACAGAAAAGTTCAGTATTTAAATAATAATAATTCTCGACAGTTAAATTGACACTCGCCTTTCAATGAGTGTTACTTTTTTTAAATAATTTTTACTTATTATTATTTAAACTTTTATAAACACTTAACTACAGATGTTATGGTTATATGTAGTAGAAATAAATAATAATTGGACATCATAAAATTTAGGAATTTTCGACAATATACTTCTAATTTTCGACAATATAGGTACTTCTGCGATTCGTAAGTAAAAATACATCTAAGATGTACGTTTATCATGGTGGATAGACTGTTAAAATTTTACAAAATAGCGGTTACCATTAGATTTTCAAGGTTCAATTATACAGTCCCGGTATTTTGCTAATAGTGTAACTGGCTTTTAAGCGTTTATTTTTTTATGGATAGTGATGAGAATTACGTAAGGCATGTTTAGTGAGAATGTAATCTATATATCGCTATAGTTCTATCAGACAGTATAATGATGTAGGAATTCTTGGAATCTTCCTATTACCAGTAAATGAAACTGGGAAGTGTAAGATTATGAGTTGATTCGCACACCGACTTACTTATACGAGGTAGGCTGGCAACACAGGTCTAGTTAACCATCATAAATGAACATATTTTTATCTCTTTATCTATATTTAAAATACCTTACAGGTTAATCACGTTTATTATTGAGTCGAAATCTCGGACTATAGTTTCAACAGCATACGGCGGTCTTCTTCTAAAGGGCAACGCAGACGTCACTCCCGAAGGACGTCTCGTCTGGTTCATGGTGTTTATCTATATTTGTTTATTGGTACATGGTGTTATTTATATTTGTAATATAGCACATTATCCACACCAATCATAATTTTAAGTCTTTCTTTTTCCCGTACAATCACAAACAAGTCCACAACGCTTTCAAATAATTATAGTTAAAAAAACTGAAACAACCGACTTATTTTATATAATTTCATTTACTCGGATTATTTTTATTTTATATTTATTATTTTTTCCAATTATTTTGTTTTCAAACCAAAATGCTGAAGCGATTTGATAAAATGTATATGGGACTACCTCTGAAGACCTACCAAACAATAAAATATCTAAATTAAGTCATATGAGAAGTAAATGCGTAACAAACATAAAAAACCTTACAGTCGAATTGAGAACCTCCCCCCTTTTGAAGTCGGTTAAAATGAGCAAGTAAACGTAGGTATTAACATAATTATAATGTGAGTAAAACACCGATGGCCGTAAAGTGCGATTGTTTACATTCCTCTCGATCAAAGGGCAGGTGGTTCGAATCCGGCGCGGATGAATCTTTTAACTTTTTATAGCATCTCTGGTGGAGATATCAAGGGATTTTACTTTATATTTTTAATGAAATATGCATGTTTTTTATTTTATCCGATTACACAAAATGGAGGATAAAGTTTTCAAGTGAATGTAAGCACACACTGATATCACACACATATAAGACAAGCACAGTAGATATCTTCTAGATAAACGAGCTCCATCCTCGGCCACACCGTCGCTTAACATCAGGCGAGTTGGTGGTCAATCGTAGATCTATGATGTATAAAAAAAAAAACATGTGTATCTTGGTATTTTATTTCTATCTATTATTTTCTACTGTGTAAACAGGTTGACGTATTTTGATGTGTGATGTGTTCTTTATTTCTTGAGTGATAAACCTAAATTAAAAAGACTGCAAAAAAACAGACTGCTTTTCTGCAGTCGGGTATTTTGTTTTTCTTTTAATATAGATATTTGTTTCTAAATCCTGTTATTGATTTGTTGCGAACAATTTCGGCGTTAAAAGTGCCCGAATATGTATCCGAGGTCAAGCAATATGATCATAGTGACTTCTTTTCCCACTGATCTCAAATCGATGATAACATCTGCGCAACTACGGGCAGCTTCCAAACACCAATTCGTTGCACCAGAGCTTGTTTTCCCTATCTACCATTGGTAAAATTTCACAGGAGAAGAGATTTGTTTTTATTTGAAAAAGTTATATTTGTAAGGCTTGAAAGTCTTTTTTATACATGGTTATATATACTCATGTATAAAAAAAGACTTTCTAGCCTTACAAATATAGCTTTTTGAAAAAAATAGAGCATTATATTCTTCTCTTGTGAAATTTTACCAATGGTAGATAAGGAAAACAAGCTCTGATGCAACGAATTGGTGTTTGGCAGCTGCTCGTAGTTGCGAAGATGTTCTTGTCAAATTGAGATCAGTGGGGAAAGAAGTCACTATGATCATATTGCTTAATCTCGGATACATATTCAACAACAAGCACTGAGTCAGGCACGAATTTCATAACTCGTGCTCATTTTTTCCGCTGAAGTTGCGTTTGATACTCGGTATATTCGAGATCAGCGTAATGAGAGCTAATTTGAATCTCGCTATAGGCCGCTGGTCTCAATAAATAAGTCAATCAACCCGACTTCTGAGCACGAATATAACGATAACTGACATCGAGGAATTAAGGTTAATTCACATCGTCGCCGTGTCGTTGTCAAAATCAAAAGTAATTACTTTTTCAATTTGACCGATTTGTATAATACCACCAAAAAGCAAAACAAGGACTTTAATAGAAGAAATATTATAGTACCTATAACAATAGTTTGTAATTCCGACAAAGGTCACGGACCCTGGTGTCTGTGGAGCTAAAAATGAAAAAAAAAACTTTTTAAACATGTGTGTTACGCGTGTTATTTTACTACAAAAGCTAAAAGCGTTTTAAATTATCCGTCCATGAGCTATTAAAAATGTTGCCTTAATTATATTTTCATCAGATGAAACATTATATGTTCCTCTTCTTTTTCACTTCAAGCACATCAAAATCGGACAAATCGTTTAGGCTATAGCATAGTTAATATAAAAAACACGCATTTCTTTTTCTGAATAAGGGCGCTCCACTGTAGACTAAAACCACAAGCAAAAACATACTTAAATACACCCGATCCCTTCTCGCGAAATCGCCTAAAAGTTTTTGTAGAGTGACAATGGTAATTTCAACCATTAATTATTATTTTATTACTAACTAGGAAAACTAACAACGAAATACAAACATTAGAAAATGGAAATAAGAACGAAATAATCATCAACATTATCTCAGCCATAAAAAGTCCACTGCTGGACATAGGCCTATTCATAGACTTCCAAAAAGACCGGTAGGAAGCGGCCTGCATCCAGCGTCTTCCCACTACCTGTATGAGGCCTTTGTACTTGGATTGTACTACCATTGTACTTACTTGGATTTCTACCATTATCACAACATAATTATGAGAAGAGCTATGCTCAAAAATATTGCTCTCTGTCTTATACAGTCGGATATAAGCCTGCAGGTACAATATTTCTGTATTTAGGACAAGTACCTATAATGCTTAAAAAATATCTTTGTGGCTTGTGCACAAACCCTAAGCATCGTAATTTGTACTTCCTAGTGGAAACATCCAGCTGTCCGTGTGAACCAACCCTAACCACTAAATTAAGTTGACGAGTGTATTTGGTAGCAATTGTTAATTTCCTCCAATGAGCTAATGGTCTAAATCCTCTTTGTGCTTTGTAATTGGTTGATTGGCCACCTCCCTGGAGGGATGTGAGATAAGCTGCGGTAATACTATATGCATGAGTAAAATCCGGATGTTTGGAGCCTTTAGTGCGAAGTGTATTCGATTTACTGAATTATAAATTTGTATTTCGAACACAGATTGGATGATAATGGTTTATTACGTTTTCTCTATTATTTCTTATGAAGTATCATAAAATAAAGAGATCGGTAGACATTGAAATAAAAAATTATCAGATTCATCGCGTATATCGCGTAGCGTTTATAGGTCCGTAGACGTACGAAAGCCACCGATATAGCACAACGGATTAGCAAGTTGAAGTGGCAATAAGCAGGGTACATACCACGTAGAAATGATGGTCAATGGGGCCTAGAAGTTCTCGAGTGGAAACCACATACCGACAAGCGTAGCGAGGAAGACCAGCCACAAGATAGACATACATCATACAATTGACAAGAAGACGCTGGATGCAAGCCGCTTCCATCAGATCTTTTGGAAATCCATGGGGAAGGCCTAGATCCAGCAGTGGACTTCTTGTGGCTGACATTGTGATGATGACCATAAAATAAAGGCGTTAGATACTGATATTTTCATGTTACAAACTAAGGCATCACCTTCTAATCTCACCTGTAACCACGAACATTGTAAGGTATTCGAATCGTCAAGTATTAAAATTCGTTTTTAGGGTTCCGTACCTCAAAAGAAAAAAAACGAAACCCTTATAGGATCACTTTGTTGTCCGTTTGTCTGTATGTCCGTCCGTTCGGGTGTCAAGATCTGTATCTCGGGAACGCGTGAAGGTATCGTGTTGAAATTAAAACTATATACGCAGATCTACGGTCTCTTGCTGCAGAAAGAAAAATCAAATTTCTCACTTTTTGTAAAAAAAGTTATAGCCGAATATGTCGTAAAAACGCACATTTCGATACTCACAAGGAATCAAAACCTATGGGGTACTTCCCGTTGACCTAGAACTATGAAATTTGGCAAGAAGCATTGTGTTATAGTACACATAAAGGAAAAATCCGAAAACTGGACATTTTTAATTTAATCACAAATTTTTTTTATCTTTATGCAAGGAATGAGGGTCCAAATTTTAAAGTGAATTAACCGTATCATGTGGGCTATCCTATGAAAGAGCTTAATTGGCACAAGCTAAAACAGGTTTATAATTATTTTTAGGATGTGTAATTTGCGATTTATGACGAAATTGTAAAAAATATATAATTTCCCCCTTTTATCTACTAGTTTGTACGGAACCCTCGGTGGGCGAGTCAGACTCGCACTTGTCCGGTTTTTTATGAAGTGATTTATACACTATATGTGAGATATACGGGTTCAGGTCTCGTCGGATGTGTGTGATATTTTAAATATGTATAAATTTGTAAGTATTGAAATTGCCTGTCTGACTTTTAAAGTATGCTCGGAAGCAGCTGGTATATTTTATGTTTTTCTTTTTCCATCATTAAAGAATAACATTCATTAATTTAAAATGATCAATGATAGTCAATGTTTATGCCTAAGGCTATATACATACCTTCGAGAGCTACGTAATTGACTGAGTTAGCGAAATCGGTCAAGAGGTGGACGAAATAAAAGGTTATGAAACCTCGGTTGAAAAGACGAGTTTGCTACGAGTTCATTTGTCTGCCGATTTTGTAATTTTGCCAAAGTTTGTGTTCACGAAGTCTACTGTTCGTAGGACTCATAGTAATTATAAATCTTTGATTATTATTAGTAGGTTCTAGGTACTTAGGTTAGTAATCAGTAGCAAAGATAAAGATTGCTGCCGTTTCTTGTTTTTTTTTATACACTATAGATCTACGATTGACCACCAACTCAACTGATGTTAAGCGACGGTGTGGCCGAGGATGGAGCTCGTCGATCTAGAAGATATCTATTCACACTAGCCTTGAAAATTCCAATATTGTAGGTCTCAGGAAACAGAGACGGCGGCAACGAATTCCATTCTTGTGCAGTACGCAACATGAAAGTGATATATGTAGTTTTGCTTTGCTTCGCCCTGTACACAATCAAAGAAATCAACAACTGCTAAATTGCGAATTAAAAGTTTGTCCAAACACAAATAAGGAACACACACGCATGAGTATCCATCACACAAATCTCCGCAAACAAAACTTGGTAGACAAGTGGGAAGCTGTATAATTAGTGACATACCTCAACTCGGCGCGGGTAATCAACAACATAACACAACTGGCGACCCACTTGGGAACTTACTCCCAACTTTACACCAACATAGATTTGGAAGTTTGTTTGCAAGGTTAGTTTTCAGAGCAGTGACGTGGAGGAGACAATTTAAGGAACAGCTATTTGGAAAGAAGACAACTACACTTATTAAGGAAATAACTCTTGGATTTATTAACTTTTCCAACAGAAACAAGAAGACAAAGACAAAAAAATATGGAAATTTGGATGTTCCACATTTGAACCGTTTGGTGTCAAACTTTGGGTCTTATTTACGAGGTGTTTGATCCAATTTAGAAAAACATCAGTAAAACTAATTCAAATTTCAATTCAACACAAAAGCCTAGAAATAGGTCAACTGCACTTATCTGAATTATTAATTTGTATATGTGTATCCACATAGAAAACCACGTCAATTAGCTATTATTGTTATGCCAAAGACCATATTAATCTTGCACAAGTCGGCCCCATTCCAAAACAACTGCAAATTCAATTTCAAATTGAATTTAGCATAGGAGCCTAGAAACGGATCAATCGCAGGCTAACCAGAGTCATTATATGCATATAAATAGAATGCATTATATGAATACAAGAAATATTATTTCCTTGAATTACTGTTTTGTAAAAGTACAAACCAATTAACACACTCTCGTATATCCTGAACAGACTAAGCCCATTCCAAAACAACTGCAAACCCAATTCCAGCATGAATCCAATGCAGGATTCTAGAAACAGGTCAACCACAAGCTAATCTGAGTGACTGCGGTCCGTAAACCTCCGTCCACCGGCCGCTCGCTAATTTCTCTTCTCTAATTGACGGCTTGCCTCACTGCCGAATCCTGTGTTGCGTATTTTGAGTCATATTTTGGAGTCGCTTCCCGGAACTTAATCTACCTTCATTACCTTGGATCGTAGATATGTATGTTGACCTATAAACTAGTCATCCGAGATCTCAGGGCCTGTATAACTTCACAACCACTGAAATAATTACATATTATTAAGTTTTAATTGAAATCATCCATTTCATTTTTTTCTGTGGTCACTTTTTCCGTCGCTTCCAACCGGTCATTTTAAAAATCCATGAGGCAGGCCTATGCTATGTCCAGCAGTGGAGTTCTTGTGGCTGAAGTGATGATGAAGATAATTTGTTTTTTTTAGTTATTTTTCTGTAAATTTTTAATTGCTTGCATTTTATTGCAGAGATTATATTTATGGTAGAGATATTTAGGGGTCAAAATTAATTTTATTCTTATTTAATTTCTTCTTAGACATATTGATGATAAAACATATTGTAAGTTATGGTTTGTATAAAAATGAAGAATGTCCTTTATACTAAAATTTTAAATATAAATAATACTCCACTAAAACTTGCGAGCTAATTTTATAACATATCATTGCTTCCTACACCGGTTTCTAAACAAACTACACAAAAATCTAATACTATCCGTCCAAAACTCCAAAATTAGTTCTATTGTGAATAGTTTGTCTCGGCGGCGAGGGAAGCAAGTTAATCTGACAAGGAACACGGCGAGCCTCCGCCGGGCCCTACTTATTAACAGCCAACGCAAGCCCAGGAACTTTCAATTAGGGCTCTTCCTTGACAGGCTAGGAACGCGGATTTTTAAGTGTTTTTCCACCTTTAAATATAAATTTTTAAACAGTTCAAAACTTCCGAACGCGACGGGTTTTGAACCCGTACCCTAACCGGTATTTCGGAGCCTTAACCGTTGTGGTCACAGGCGCGTGTCGTGGGATGGTCGAAACGTTCGAACTGCCTTTTTGCCCTTTGCGTCGTAGCAAGCGTTGCTATTTAATTAAATATGTTTGCGGAGTGAGTCTTCTGTACCTTAAAGTATTAACTTTGTAAGTTTGTAACTAATATTCTCAATATTATTACCAACACCTACTAATTTACAAGCCCATACATCAGAAGATTCAACACTAAAAACTCGACAAACAACACAGGCGCTATCTCCACGTGACATATGACACCCTGGTATCGGTCGCGAAGTGTCATAAGTACACGCTTTTACTCTCCCTCCCTTATCAGCTATTGCGTGTGTTATCACTTGAGAATAATGAGTGCCGTTGTACTTATGTGTATGAATAATTATCAAGTTAAGAGAATCACTTAGCTGTCTAGTTTCAGTAGTACGATTGTGTTTGGTACTGAACTAATGATTCTTTTTATGGTTCCATACCGCAAAAGAAAAACAAATAAAGTACTTTAACCGTACCAATTGGGTATCCTAAGAAAGCGTTTCATTAGCAAAGCTAAAACAGGTTTTCAAATATTTTTACGATGTATATTTTTCGATTTATGAAGGAAATATAAAAAAAAACCTTAATCTACTAGTTTGTACGGAACCCTCGGTTTCATTCGCACTTGTCTGGTTACTTTTGTTCAATTAGTTCGGATGTGACGTCACATCGAACTGTTGAGATTTGTTCTGTAAGTCAGTTAACGACTTCATTAATCGAGTTACAGAACAAGTTAAAAACTTAACAAATGTAATGTTTTTGACTTTAAAATACATATTTTTTTATTTATATTATTGAGACTCTTTCCCAAGATTTAACTAGGGACTTTTGCTAGCATAACCGTAGCATTAAAATACTAACTACTGACCAAGAAAGTAGTACTTTTAAAACTTTTTTAATTTATAAAAAAACGCTTAGCTAACGAACAAAATAACTATACCTACTAGGTATTCCAACTAGGCACACTTACACTTATTATTGAAATTAAACAAATTTAAACGGAATTATCGCGTATATTTTACATAATTTTATGACGTGACGTTTCGAACACTGCAGCGTCCGTGGTCACGTGGTCACAGGTGAGACTAGATGACAGTATCATTTTTGTTATGAATTTATTAATTATTTCCGCAGCAATATCAACATTAAATCCGTATCAATTATTTATTTACATTAAAATTGCTATTGATAAAGCTGTTGCAAATTGGTTATATTTTTAAATATTAATAACTCTGTTTTTTTAGGGTTCCGTACCCAAAGGGTAAAAATGGGACCCTATTACTGAGACTCCGCTGTCTGTCCGTTCGTCCGTCCGTCCGTCTGTCACCAAGCTGTATCTCATGAACCGTGATAGTTAGACAGTTGATATTTTCACAGATGATGTGTTTCTGTTGCCCCTATAACAACTAATACTAAAAAACAGAATTAAATAAATATTTAAGGGTGCTCCCATACAACAAACGTGATTTTTTTGCTTGTTTTTGCTCAATATTGATAACGGCAACAGGTAGACGCTTAAAATATTCATAGAATATTGAGTTATATCATTCTCTCTAAAAAGAAATAATTAAATTAAAATAATATTAATATTTAAGGGGCCCCCTTAAATATTACATATCCTATTACATATCTCCATACAACAAACGTGATTTTTTTGCCGTTTTTATAGATAATGGTACAGAACCCTTCGTGCGCAAGTCTGACTCGCACTTGGCCGATTTTTTATAAATATTATCCACAACTATTTTTTAGAGAACGCGCCACAGTACGCTTATTGATCCTCTTAAGTTGATATAATTTTCTTATGATAAAAATAGGTAGACAGATATTACGTGAGACATCCGTATTTCCTATTTATTGATAGCAACAATGTAGATATCTTTAAGATAGATTAACTGGGCTTCTCCTACGGGGGTCGACGTGTGATGAACTGTGGATGAATGACACGAGGGCCGTCTACTAACTACCAGGACAGTCGGTGGCAGAATGTCAATCTATACAAATTTTAATCAATCAATAACATTTTATGAAAAAAAATACAACAATCAACCAATAACACTTCAAGTGGAAAGTTCTTTCAGTAGTAGTGAAATACTCACTATGTTTGTATGTAATAACAATAACAAAATAGATACGAAAATGGCACAAAAAGCGGTATTATCACTAAAAGCGATCTTTTCTAGACAACTTTTCGATGTATGAAAAAAATAATGCGGTAGAACCACGAGGAACTCCTGTTAGATACATCAATTTAATATAGTTCAGTCCATCCTATAAATGATTCAATTTTTCTCAACAAATTTGTAACATGGCAATCCTATGTTGTGTTATATATCGTTCATAAAATAATGTGTTTAAGGCGCCAAAGCAGATCCCTAGCCATTTCCGTTGCAAGCAACATCTTTCTTTAGATTTAAAGTTTTTTAATTCAATTCAATTAAATTCTTTATTTTCCCCGTACACATCATTAGCAATGTTCTTGGATGCATCAATTAATACATTGAATGTTCTATTTCCAATAAAAATTAAATTAATCATACATATAATAACAATTCACTAAAATAATAATCATAAAATGTCACAAATAATATATATTGGTATATAGCAGTATAGATAAATGATTTTTACCTGACCGCGTAAGAAGGAGGGTTTAGTAAAATAGAAGTTGGGTAAATATAGAAGCCAAGAGCACGCAATTAATAGCATGGCACGCACCTTAACAGACTCATTGAACCATGACTCTCTTTATCAACATTTACAACCTTTATCGCGTCTGGCAACTTTCGAAATGGTATTTTACATTAACACCAATAATGTCAATAGATATTAGTTGAATAGAAAACCGATGTGTCCTCATTGGTATACATACGCCGTATTGATAAATCAAAAAGCAATAATCGTAATAAAATGATTTACAATCGCGAAGGCCATTTAATTAGCACAATGTAGTAGGTACATGAATTAATCATTGATGATAATATTGTAGTCCTCACTTAGAGACTGCGTATATACCTAAGTATATATAGTGTATCTAGATTAACAAAGGCGTAGTAGGTGAGACTGTTGTTTCATCATCTCAGCCATAAGAAGTCCACTGCTGGACATAGGCCTCCCCCATGGATTTCCAAAAAGACCGATTGGAAGCGGCTTGCATCCAGCGTCTTCCCGCCACTTGTATGAGGTCGTCTGTCCATCTCGTGGCTGGTCTTCCTACGCTGCGCTTGCCGGTACGTGGTCTCCACTCGAGAACCTTGTTTGGCTAATTTATATTAAATAAAATCCAATGTTGGCCCCCGTTGTGACTTTACAAGATATGATAAGATAAGATGATACATACTTTCATACATAAATTAACAAACATATACCCCTCCCTTTTGCTTCTTTACGACGCCGATGTAGTATCATGATATATTGCACTTTATAATACCCAACTGCTTTAACATGATCACCTAAATCATATTTTTTTTTATCAGCCCTGTTTATAAAAACTGTCCCACTGCTGGGCGCGGGCCATCTTCTCATTGTGAAAAGGGTTAGGCCATAGTCTGCCACGCTGGCCAAGTGCGGCTTGGCAGACTTCACACATCTTCAAGATCATTGAGAACTCTCAGACATGTAGGTTTCCTCGCGATGTTTTCCTTCACCGTTTGAAGTTGCCGGCAATCAACAATACGCACGTAACTTGGAAAAGACAGAGGTGCGTGCCACGGCACGGCACAGGGATCCGCAGGTCCTGGGTTCGAATCCCACGGGATTCGAACCCAGAACCTGCGGATCGCAAGTCAGACGGTCTCCCGACTGGGATGCCCGATACTTAAATCATACATTAATATCGTTTAATTGATAAACTATGTATGAAATATTGTTATATTCAATGCAGAATAAGAATAAGATCCACATTTACAACAAGGAATGCTGTAATGAGCTAAATTCTCGCACATAAATTCATTATCCAACACATTTCAATGGTATTTTGTTTCTTAGAATCACTAACAGATATATAAATCGAAGTTCGACTTAGACTATGGGCATTTCGAGAGTCCAACATAGCTAGAGCTTCCTCTTTAGACTTCGATAGAGTATTAACACGAGTCTTTGTCGAAGTTTATAGGTCGTAAAAAGCTCTTTTATGGCTGGTTACGGAGTTTTCAATGGTTCATATATTGTTGTTTAGCTTGTGTTGCGCATAGTTATTAAGTTCCACTATCGGAAGGTCGTTAACCTTTGATTGTTCAGATATATCTTTATATATTTTTATTTACACGTTCCCATTTGCAAGTGAATCATTGGAGAATATTTTTTATGACGACAGATCACTGGAATTTGTCTCCTTTATCATTTTGTTGGAATAACAAGATTCTTTATTCATTTTTCTCTGACATGCTAAGATATAGTGCGGATGTTTTGTACGCAGTTTCGTATGAGATATACTTACCACAGCATTGGTTACAGATTTGATTCGTTTGAAGTTGAGACTTTGGGTCTGTTGAGGCTGGGAAGCTCATTTTATTATCTAGGCTAGGCTTAATTATCTAGTTTTCGAAAATATTTCCGAATGCCAGGAATTGACAATAATTCCGCTTCGACCGCTTACGTAACTATAGTTCCGTAACTAGTTTTTCATGACCAAAATTAAGTTAATTAATTAATTGGCTAATAAGCATTGTTTTTGAATGCGTAGTAATGTGAGCATGCCGGATACGCTGCCAACTAGTAATGAGTTCGGACATTTGCATAGCTTTCAGACTTTTATCGGTTTGAGGTAAAACAATGGTTTTATTTTTTATTTGAAAATAGGCTTGCTAACTGGGCCGCTAACATACCTGTAGTTAAAAGACTGTAGTGGTCTACGATGGAGCACTACAGTCAGCACGTTTGCCTAGAAGAGAAGAATTTACGCACAATTCGAAGACACCAGATTATACGTATTCAGAGAGATCCAATCAAGTTAAAGGCACCCATGCAATGATAAATACTTTTCATAGTGCACAAAATACAAAAATCTTTATTTGACTCAATTTACATAGATTATTGGCAAGTCCCTGACCCCTATACTAGATTATTTACCTGTATTATAGGAACCAGTGCCTTCCAAATGTCACATAGTGATTCAAATATTTACCAAGACAAATTTTCTAGCCGAATCAAAATGATAAAATTTAATTTAATCGTGAAATTTCCGACCAAGTTTCGAAATTTGACTCTGTAGCATTAATCTGGGTACAAAATTAATCTCTCGAGTGAGATTTCATCAAAAGGCTAATGGATCCCCGCAGAAATCATCAATTGCGTTATAATTCTACCTAGTAGAATTTAGAGATAAGCATTAAGGTCCAGTATACGCTGGCTGTTCTTTCACTTGGCTTAAAAACTTGTCAGAGGTCAATTTAGGTTGGGCAAAATGTCATTTAGTTGGTTTTAGCCAACGCACGTCCGAATTTTCAGTGCAATTTAGTAACAAACATTAGAGTTTAACTGAATTATTGTTGGATGGCTTATTCATTTGCATGAATACTATCATCAATAATTCAACTTCTATTCATACAATACATGATTAGGTAGTCATTAATGTCGCGGGTTGAATTAGAATTGGATTTTGATTTATTTATGACAAATCAGGTCGGTCCTTTCTGATATTAAGGGTTCATAATAAAATTATGTTAATGTGGACTCGAAGAGATGGAAAAAGAAAACAAGGAGGACCAAAAAAAGATATGGAGAGATATTTTCACTGAGAGAGTTGGCTTTAACTGGATGACAAAGGCAAGACAGAGAGAGAAGAATGGAGAAAACTAGGGGAGGCCTATGCCGGAGAGGCAACTTCTACAGACACTAATTAATCACGAAGATATGTTTATTGTTTTTGTAAAATTCTAAATCTATAGTAGAATAAAGGCTTTAGCTTATTTATTTAATTATGTTAATGTTATGTTTCATTGATGAATTAGTGTGCCTACATAATTATAGCTTCCGTATTCAAGAAAATATCTCAGGAAACCCAATAACAGTTAATTTAGATTATTATGTAAATTTCAAAATAGCGTTTTCCAAAAAGTTACAAAAGATCGTTTCAGTAAAGTTAGTTTTAGTCGAAGGTTTTCTAAATAAGAAATAAAATATTGGTTCGCTTCGCTCTTGCGATTTTTGGTTCTGTATTTTAGAAATAAAAATAAAAAAACGCAATTGAAATTGCAAATAAATCACAATAATTAAATGAAAGAATAGCAAGGACAGTTGTTTTGGTCCGTTTTTGTTTTTTAAATTATCATTATCATCATCTCAGCCATCTCAAGAAGTCCACTGCTGGACATGGGCATCCCCGCGGATTTCCAGATGGAAGAGGCTTGCATCCAGCGTCTTCCCGCCACTTGTATAAGGTCGTCTATCTTTGTGGCTGGTCTTCCTACACTATGCTGACCAGTGTTTGCCGGAATATATTATATGGAGGATGTCTTTTTGGAAATCAATAGTCCCCCATGGATTTCCAAGGATGTAATGGCCTATGCCCAGCTGTAGACTTCTTGTGGCTGAGATGATGATGAACACAGAAGCGTACCTACAAAATTACCTAAATTTCTACGTTTACTTCAGTTACCACTGCTCTACTTTCCCAACAATTAGACAAGTAGCGTTAATACTCATTATCGATGGGAAGTGGATCGTTCTTCGTATTTACAGCTTATTGATCTAAGTTCAATGTTTCATCACCATTTACTTCCATTTTGAACTTTGAATCTTCATAACTAGCGTTGAAAATTAAATGATCTTCATTTTCTACATCAACTTCACCAACTTTTAACATTATATCTTCGAAGTTAGTGTTCAAAATGGTTTAAACGTAGTTGTCTTTAAAGTCAAAGTTTGCATACTAAAGTCGTACCTTTTTTTACTGGCTTTGTTTCAAGCAAGTTGGTGGTTTGTTTTTGTAAACTTAGGTAGTTGAATTTACCGTCAAATAGACCACAAGAGAGCGGTACATTGAAATAATTTAGAAACTCCGTTTGTAACTTTGAGCAATAGACATTTTTTATTTAGCTATTTGCTTTGATTTTTGGGTATTTGTTATGATAAAATGTTTTTTTAACGATTTTATTTTCGATAAAAATAATGGCTTCTAAAAGATTTTTTTCGTATAATTTTGTCTGTTATATTTAATAATATGATAATTGAAGTAAATTGAAAAGTTAAATGTACATATTTTCTTTTATTAACCGACTTTCAAAAAGAAGGAAGTTCGCAATTCGACTGTTTTTTTTTTTGTATGTTTATTCACAGATTACTCCGCCAATGATGACTTATTTTTGATGATTTTTTATTTTTTGTTTGTTAAGTAATACTTCAGAGGTGGTCCCATATAAATTTTATCAAAATCGGATCAGTACTTTGGTTTTTATAACAAAATAACTGGAAAAATGACATCCAAGTAAACAAAATTGCGTATTTTGAAGTCGGTTGCTTCATTTTTTTAAACTATAATTATTTAGTAAGTGTCTTACTACAATAACATTTTAGAAGTATTATGCGGGTTAAGGCTCTTAACTACTTCTAAAATACAATATAGTATAATAAACACACATAGTGTTTAATAATTTACTTTATAATTGAAGCTATAGTTGAAGCACACCATCGCTTAACATCAGGCAAGTTGGAGGTCAATCGTAGATCTATCTTGTATACCTATAAAAAAAACTATTAGTTAAAATTATTTTCGAGAAAAATGGAAAGAGGGAAGAGAGGCCTTTGCCCTGCAGTGAGACAGTAATGGCTAAGAAAAAATAATAATAATTAAGTCATCGTCGTCTCAGCTATAAGAAGACTACTGGTGAACAGAGACCTCACGAGTTCCTAATCAGACTGGTTAAAAAGGCCTTTTAATTGCCTAATAAAAAAAAAGTAGTTTCTAGTTCCACCATGATCCTGTCCACTATTACCTTCACCAAGCTATCATCACCCTACATCTTGTTGACCATAACACACTTTCCATACAAATTACACAGAACAAAGCAATACACTATTGTATGACTTGGTGCTAATTTAGTACCAGCCTGTTTTAGTCGAGATCGAAGATAGACTTTTAAAATGTACATATCATCGACATTAACCACACATCACATTTAACGGAGATAAAAAAAGCATTGCTTATAAAACTAGAAAATAACATCACAAATATTCGACAAAAATTTCAATTTGATCCAAGTCAATTTTCATACATAAAAATCATTTTTATGCATTTTTAAATCATATAATATTTTTTCCTGCTACGAAACTATGGTTACGAATAAGGAACAAACTTCTTCGATCGACACTAGTATCGCAGCAAGAATAATTATTTTTAGTACGGAATTAGTTACGGAACAATAGTTACGTACGCGGCCGAAGCGAAAATTAACTTGGATTAAATTGAATACGATTTTTTTTCGAATGTTTGTGATCTTGTTTTCTAGTTTTTTAAACGACGATTTTTTTATAAGTTTATTCAGTCATTTTATATCTTAAAAAATGTGGGTACGAGCGAGCGAGACGGACGGTGGTCGGACTACGGGCTCTTAAGTTACTCTGTATGAATGTACAATATAGTTATTCTACTCCATTATATACTCTCACGTCTCAGAGAGTATATATATCTTATGTTAAACTTCCTACTATATATCCGGATGTAATATTTGAGAGATTCATTAGAGGCTCGGCGCGGGCGGTTGGTGGAGTAATTGGTAGTCGGAACTTCACTAATGAACGAAAAGGAATTAATTTTAATTTGTTTTAGACCGAGCCGGGTAGAGTCTGATCAGTTAGAGAACTAATATGGAATGGAGGGCGCTGCTGTCCTTATTTCATCATTTTGTTCAGTCGAGACCACAGAATACCTTATTAGTATATTCGGTCAGAAGTTAGTTCCCATGTTTTACCACGATCATTTTATATAAGTAGATTATAGCAAACGGAAGACTGGGATAGTTGTCGGTTTGAAACGTCACCTAAGATATATATTGTATACTTGTATATCTTAGGGAATGAATTCACTGTTCATCATCATCATATCAGCCATATGAAGTCCACTGCTGGACATATGCCTCCTCCATGGATTTCCAAAAAGCCCGGGTGTAAGCGGCTTGCATCCTATTTTCCAGCATCTTCCCGCGACTCATATGACAATCACTTATCCATCTCGTGGCTGGTCTTCCTATGCCGCGCTTGCCGGAGCGTGGTCTCCACTCGAGAAATTTACGGTCCAACAACATTTATTTATTCAAAGTTTGAGCCCAACTTTAAGTTTAAAGGTGTTGTTACACTTGCTCATTACTTATTAGCACAAAAGCATGCCATTATTGAGCAATTGCTACTTAGTAGCATATGTGTCAAAGCATTGCTAGAAATAAGCAAGCTCACTTCAAAGGTGCTCGTCTTACGCATGCTAATAAGCATACTCTTTTAATAGCAAATGTATCAGTACTTTTAAGTACTCTGCGTACATCGAACGTCTGTAGCTAAATTCATCAAGTCTTACGTCAATGCAGAGTTATCTCCTAACTCAACATGTGTTCTTCAGATGTTGCCGACACAAGATAATGTTGCTGGTAAAATCATAATTAATCATCTGTCTCAACTTTAATCAGATAAAATATTTGTACATTACATTGGACGTAACAATAGAGCGATGACTTGCGAATTTAACGTTGATTATCATTTCTTATTATATCTATTAGTGTTCGATTGATTGACCTAAAAATATACGTTGCCATAGCAACTGATGATAAAGCATTGTTCACACTATTGGCCTTAAAGCAAAACGTTACTCATCATCATCATGGTGTCAGTCCACTAGTAGTAGTGTATGTATTATATGTATGTCCTTCTTACGTCTACAAATTTTAAGACAGTTCCAAAATTACACACATTTGACGGGAATGTATTATTCAGATATCACATACGATGAAGTAGTGAAAAACATATAGATACATATTTTTCTACTCCTCAGCCAATTTAAAAAGACATTAAGGTATTTTTCATCAGGCTAACTTTTTTTTAATTAAGTCTCCCACCTAAGTAAACAAATTCGTTTCTTACTTTTTTGTAGATTTCATCTACCCTAAAATTGAAGATAGCCAAACTTTAGTCATTTAAAACCACGTCATTGTTTCAAAAACAATTTCAAAGTAAGAGTTACTTTTTCAACATTTTCAATAATTTTGTTTACTAAAACACCGTATCTAAGTTTTTCATATCTATCACTAGAAAATATAAAGATACGTTTAGCTAAAGTCTGTTCAGTTAGAGAACCAATGCGACAGACGGCTCTGTTGTCCTTATTTCACTATTTTGTTCAGTCGAAACCACAGAATACCATAGTAGTAGTAAAACTTCGAGAATTTAGTTCCTCATTTTTGCCGCGATAGAACTATAAGCAAACAGATTCTACCCATTTTATTGTCAAACTTACATGTACTATGTATGTACTCCGAAATTCTTACAGCTTTCCACAGTTCAGCAAAAACTTTTCACCGCCACAAACACCTGATCGGAACACTTCGGGAACACTCGGCAAACTTCGGCGGTGCTCGGGAAACGAGCTTGTCGGACGAAAGCTTGGACCAAACTGCCGGTGGTCAGTTTTCGTTGTTTCTATGCAAAGCTTTGTGTATGATGCACACTACATGTGATAAAAGGTCAGTATAAACTGTCGTAGATTCGAAGATCGTACATTATAATATTTATTAAACGGTTTTCTTTAGCTTGACCTGTTTGTTTGTTTATTTGTTTGTTTGGGTCAAATTTAGTACTAATTGAAAATTTACCCCGTTGCAGTTGACAGATCGATCTGAAATTTGGTATACACCTTTAGTCCTGATGACAATACAATTTAGTATGATCTGTATTATTGTAAATCCAAGATGGCTGCCGCCACAAAATGGCGGAATTCATATTTTAACACAACCCCACAATATGGGTATTAAATGAAAAGGATTTTCTAGTAAAATACAGTAAATACATTACCTACATCACTATCTTTCTTTTCAATAAAATAAGAACTTGTTGTAGTAAGCATTTAGTCAGGACCATTGAAAAATTAAACTCTAACTGGAAACTTAGGAGTAAAGTTTCCATTTTCTCGTACCTAAAAAGAAGAAATCGGAAGCCTTTACCCTACGATCATTTTGTTGTCAGTCGGTCTGTCTGTAAAACTTCTCTCAAGAACTTGTAGGTGGAGGTGAGTTATCAAGTTGAAATTTATATTTTCCTTCCTAAAAAATATAATTTAAAGCTTTGCAAGCCACATCGCGGTATGCCTTAAGGCATCAGAATATTTAGTTAATTCGTAGTTAGATATTTTACAAACGATCTGTAGAGCAAACGTAAAAAAAAAGAATCCGACGTATAGTTCTAAATCAGTTCGATTTATCGGTCCATAATAATAATAATGAATACAGTGGCCTTTTATACTATGCCCGTCTCTGTCAGTTATTACACCTTGTAGTACTTTAATCGCGCTCAAATATTACGAAAAAATCTAAATAATAATGACTACCCTTAACAGGAAAATGGAGACAAAACTCAAAGGTTTTTATCCGCAGAAGGGAGTGAAAAGCGAGAAAGTACCCAAATACTCCCGATTCTCCCTCATTCCTTACAAATCCAAGAAGCGTAAAAGAGAGAGCTGTTTCTAACCCTACTTATTATAATGCGGAGGCTACACTGAAGCGAATATATTCGTTCATTGAAACGAATAGACGAATAATTAGAAGTTCGACGATTGTAACCAATTGTATTGAAGTATTTTTATAAATTTATGAAGAAAATATTTATGCGACTGAGTGACGAGATAAGCAAGTCGCTTGCCTGATGTTAGGTAGCCCAGATTCCAATATTACTCGAAATATTTACTTTATAAAACTTGTGAAGTCGCTCTTATATACCGAGTATAGAAATTTCGCCGGGAAATGTTTTTTTTTTTAATTCGAAAATAGGCTTGTTTTCACAGTATTGCTTGTACGATTCAGCTTGGAGAATTAATTACAGATATGAGATATTTTCTTAAGCTGACTCTAGAAAAAATCTCTTACCACTCTACTAATCGACTACGTATACTACGAGAAACACTCTGTGTCAAATATCCGACTATAGTTTCAACCGTATTTTTCATTCAAAGGAGCAGCGCAAACGTCACTCTCGGTCGGCGACGCACACTGTAACGTGTCGATCGCGCCGCACGTAACGTCATCGGTTGAAAAATCCATGAAAACCATATTAGTTTCCACGATTGTATTATTTTAAAATTAATTATATAAATTTATTTTATTATGATATCACGTTTACTCGATATATTGTTATATAATATAAATAACAACTATATTTTATCCTCTCTCAGGGGGTCCTCAAGTTCCCAGTGAGTCGGTTTCATAAGTCAATGACATCATTATAGGGTTTTATATCGATCTCTTTCGACGTATGACAAGCTGGCTGCCAAGTGCAAGCCTGTCATCAAACTTTTTAAAAATGTTATTTTTTTTGTGAAAACGCGAATATACTAGTGTTCGTTGGATCAAGACAGTGTAGCCTAAGCTTGAATAGCATCCTATAGACTTCCTTGCTCTTTTGAGAGCGTTGAAGCATTAAATAACTGGCATAAAGCTGGCCATTCACGTGCCTGCGTTTGAGTGAGTGTAGCTGTAAATGAGCCTCGGAACTGGAAACGCCGTGAATAGCTTTAAGTGCGAAGAAGTTAGCTTTTACATAAAGTTTGTTATTATGCTTTCTGATGTTGGCAATATCAGTGTGTTCACTTATGAGTGTTTTTACAGTTTTGCCAGTACTTATCAAAAAGAAAAAAAACGTTGATTCAAAGTATATTTTAAGTAGATTTAATGAATATTCAGTTTGATATATTATGTAAATAATTAAATAGTTATAAGTTATAATACCAACTTTTTTTAACAGACTTCTAAAAATAAGAAGAAGCATTAGAAAGTTATGTAGATACATACATACACATTTGCATACAAACACACATACACACAATTCATAACATACACTAGAAAAACTGCCTTACTTTTTAAACAGTCAATTAAAACATTGCATTTTAACCCTGCAACAAAAATTAGGCACATGTTTAAACATACTTAAATAAAAAAGAAATGCAGTGAAGGAGTCAGGCCATCGCCATTGAGGTATCTATCTCAATGGCCATCGCCTTATGTAGGCGATAACGCGAATTTCTCTCAAGTCCCTTAACTGACTTTTACTGTACGCCCGTGAAGAGAAATTAAACTATAATAATATACCAACTATTAGCTTTTAGCATAAACAACAGAGTGTATTTTCAGTATGTTAACCTTTCCCTACAATAGCTAAGTATTTAGTTAATAATTTTCAGGAGAAATTCAGAATGCTCCTTAGAAAGCTTTGTTTGACGCCGTGCCTTTATTACAGTTTGCAATTAAGTACTTAAGAGGAATGCGAATGTACAGTGCGTTTGTAAAATTGTATGTATGTTTGTTTGTAAATTAATACCTCCTATTACTTAAGGGGCTAGGAATGCGAATGTAAAGTGCGCTTGTAAAATTGTATGTATGTTTGTTTGTAAATTAATACCTCCTATTACGCGGCTATCTCTCTCGCACACAGCATCGGTTTTGAAGATATACAATTAGTGAGTAGAAATTGTTGTCGGAATATTTAGTTAGTGATTTTTTTTTTGGACAAAAAAAGTTACTATTATAGTTTAAAAAAATTAAATAACCGAATCAAAATACGCAATACAATACTTAGGTACGCGACTTACGGTTCACTTTTCTACAGATGCTTGGATGTCATTTTACCAGTTATTTTGTTATACCAAAGCAGACACTGCATCTATTTGGATATATTGTATATAAACATACAGACCAAATTGATAACGTCCTTCTTTTTGGAAGTCGGTTAAAAGAAAGGATTTTTTAATATATTGTAAATTGGCCAAAGAGTACCAATATAATTGTGTATATGATTTCAAAACTACCTACTACTAAATGGAATATGGTACCTAAACGTTATTTGCCATTGTAGTCTTAGTTGTCTTTAAATAGTGATTGATTATTTTTTCTAGACAAGTGCACTCGATTAGTATATAGACTGCAACGTTGGTCAAGATCAGGCTAGTTATCGGTCAAACGTAGGCCTGTCTTTGATTAAAAAATTATAGTTTGAAAATCCGACTTCAACATGAGCAATTTTGTTTTAAACACCAAACTACTAAATCGATTTTGATGAAATTTCTAAGGATCCAATCTGAAAGTATTTACGGTTTATAAATGACGGAGTTATTCGGTAACAAACATAAAAAATGCAACTGTATTGTTAACCTCTTTCTTTTTGGAGTCGGTAAAAAATAATAAGCGTAGCTATTAATAAAACCCCGCTTAAAAAAGATTCAAACAAAATTCAAGGAAATTGACAAAAACCTACAATAAGTACATTACATTAGAAATCACTTCACTGAACGGACACCCATCAAACAACCATTGAACACGTTTTTTTACATAAAAACCGTTTGATATTTTATCATTGAGGTAGAATATCCACAGAGTCACAAATCACAATCATGTAATATCGGAAGTCAACCGATATTCAACAAAGAAGATTGTATCTTAAAGGTTTTGATTTAAAGTCTATGTCGCCTCGCTAAAACCTAATTTAGATTGAGATTTTTTTTTTTTTTATCAGCCCTGTTTTAGTACAAACTGTCCCACTGCAGGGAACGGGCCATCTTCTCATTGTGAGAAGGGTTAGGCCATAGTCTGCCACGCTGGCCAAGTGCGGGTTGGCAGACATCACACATCTTCAAGATCTTTGAGAACTCTCAGACATGTAGGTTTTCTCACGATGTTTTCCTTCACCGTTTGAAGTTGGCGGCAATCAACAATACCCTCATAACTTCGAAAAGACAGAGGTGCGTGCCGTGGGATTCGAACCCAGGACCTGCGGATCGCAAGTCAGACGGTCTCACTACTAGGCTGCCGGAAACTAAGAAGAAGTTAAGAAGTAGGTATCTATTTTGCTGCTTCGAATTATTTTGAAAATCGAAATAGACGTGCGTCAGGCCTAGGACTAATTATTTTGATTGTGTAATATCAAACCGGATCCGTTTCATAAAACCTAAGACTAAGATTTTTACGCTGCGCTCTTCCTAGCATAGAACTGTTGATTCTGGTCGTTGATTCTAGCTGCTTTATTTCCATTCGTATGTTTGTTAACCATAAGATTTTATTCGCCCGTACATAGGTATTTTAGATTAAGTTTGTTTTTGATTTGAACTCTTATTCACAAAGGTTTGATTACCATACGAATTTTCAAATAAACATTCAGGATATTTATATATCTTTAAAAAAAATGGACGTATTTATATGTATATCGGATAGAATAGTAACCGATTGATTACTACACAATTTATACATCAATTGACAATTGGTGCTCTGTTTTTGTTGTTGTTTTTCTTAGAGATTATGACTCTGCAGGTATTTATCTCAATGTATTTCATAGAAAACTTTCTATAGCGCCCAATCGCCCATAGATCAGTTACAAATGGGAAAATCTTTCGTAACCTCACAAAAACGGATGTAAAAAAGTCGAAACCTATTTGGAACTCGTGTTCTCGAGAATACAGATTATGAAGGCAGTCTTTTGTTGTGATCGCTGTTATTGTGTACAGGATAAGCGTTTGACCACAAATCACTTGAAGCTACGTGATGGTGTGGTCGTAGGTAGGTACCTATACCTAAATAACAGCCTGGGAGGTTACGCTTATTTCTTATAGCGATGCAAAGTTGACTCGCATACGTTTTTTATCTTGATTTTTCTGCAATTAAGAGTGTGAGACAAAAGTTCCATTGAGCCTAATTTTAATTGTGGTATTTTTATCAGTCTCTTCAAATTTTGTGTCACTCTCTTAGTTGGAAATACAGCAAGATAAAAACGAGCACGAGCCAACTTTGCATCACTATAAGAGATGAGCGTAACCCCCCTGGATATTGGTGCCAAAGTAGAGATTTCAACACAACTATACCTTTAATTTAAACTTTTTAGAATAATTCTTGTAAATAATAAATACTAATTTTTCAAATTCAACAGAGTCAACACTTAATCCAATGTTTCTTAAATATATTGTACGACATTAAAATTAAAATAAAATATAATTTGTTTCATAAAAACTAAAAAAAAATATTATTATGCGTTAGGTATAGAAAAAAAGAATCATTTATTTTGGCACACAGACACTACAGCAACAATAAAATATAATAAATAGGTATAAACAAGAGCAAAACTCAAAGTAAAAATAATTGTGCAAAAATAATTATTTTATTATGAAAAAAAAAAAATGTCAACAACAATATTATATCGATGTAATAATAACGTCATTGTACGTGACCTCATACAAGTGGCGGGAAGACGCTGGATGCAAGCCGCTTCCAATCGGTCTTTTCGGAAATCCATGGGGGAGGCCTATGTCCAACAGTGGACTTCTTATGGCTGAGATGATGATGATGACGTCACAATTAAGAAATACAGAAAAAAAGCTCAATTCGGATATAGGAAGTAATATAGAAAGATACACACATATGCAAAAATACACTTGAAAAATATTACCCCCTTTTTGTACAGTCGATATTCGCAAATACTGTGTGTGCCGTAAAAATCAAGTCTTGGTTTTTCGTTTAATGTGGTAACCACATTAAATAAATAAATTAAAAAAAAAAATATACATTTTTAGGGGAGGCATGCTCTGTCTCTCTCTTGCGCAGCAACAGTTTGTATTGAATTTGTACGGCAAATATGAAGCGCGACGTCATCTAATGCGATCGGGTGCTCTCTGTCTAACATGGAATTAAAATTCTTGTGACTTTCTTGTTTTTGAAAATATTTTAATTTTGTTTTTGTGGAATGGTTCCATTTGTGGTTAGCCTTTTTATGACCGAATAAAATACATGCATATTCCCTATTACTTAAATTTGTAAAACGCTACATATTCCTTCAAATCTCAGTGGCCGCATAAATCATAATTATACAAGGTCCCACGTGCATCCCATACAAATATTTTAAGGGTAATTAAGGGCTCTGTGAAGCATGTGTCTCCAATTACTTGACATGTTACTATCGTGAGAAATCGATAATTTAATTTTTTAGACGTTTAGTCGAAGTCGTTAAAAATAGCTCCAAACACGGGAGGTGTTTGAAGCTATTTTTACCGACTTCGAAAAGGAGGAGGTTCTCAATTCGTGTGTATGTTTTTTTTAAAGTTACGCGATTTAATTATGAATTGATTTTGATGATTCTTTTTTCGTTTGGTTGGTTAAACTTCAGACGCCATATAAATTTAATTTAAACTTATCAGAATTAGATTATTAAATCAGTTCAGTATTTTGGTTTTTTAAAACAATAAACTGGAAAAGATAGTTTTTAAGTCGGTTATTTCAGTTTTTTAAACTATGAAATTATTTAAATGTTTGTTACCGCATAACACCATGCAAAAATGTTTTTTGTTTGAAAGGATAATGTACTTTCATGCGCCATACAAATTTTGACAATATCGGTTCAATAGTTTGGTTATTGAAACAAAATTGCGTGATTTGAAGTCAGTTTTTTAGTTTTTTAAACTATTGTTATAGCTCAAACATCTAACTACATATTTTCATTTTAAGGGATTAGTCTTGGATATAGTTTGAAAAATGATTGAATTTTGAATTGAATTGAATTGAATGATTGAAATTTGAAAATTGCCGACATTTCACATAACACCATCTAGCCCAAACTAAGCAAAGCTAAGCTGTACTATGGAACTAGATGGCTGATAGAATACCTAGATACATTTTCTTTGTTGTAAATATATATATATGTATATATATGATACATAGAAACACCCAGACACGGAAAAACATCCATGCACATCCCACAAATGTTTGCCCTGGGTTGGGATCGAGCCCACGAACTACAGCTTAGCAGGTACTACCAACTGAGCCACAAGGCCAGTCAATAAAAACATCATCAGTATTATATTATAAGCTACGTTAAGTACCTAAGTTTTGAATACAGATTATTTTTTTTAAACGTACTTACAACAAATCCGCCGACCCACCGATACAGCGCGCCGATACAACCAGGCGGTTTATAAAGGTTTGGGCGTATGTCGGCAAATTGTGCAAAAAAGGCTAGATGTAGATTGCGCTTAAAATGGAATATATGAAATGTTCTACGAGCATTGTGAATGAGATGCGTATATATACCTATATTGCAGTAAGTACTCTTGTGATTAAACATTCAATTAAGCAAAACGCATCACTGTTTGCCGTTCACTCCACGGCGATATTTGCAAACGTTTCATTGCGATAGGGGGGTGGTTTTAGATCGTTTGGCATTCGTGTTTATAGGTAGTCTGGGTGTTGAAAAAATGGCATGAGGACTCCAGCTACTCTAATTTTTAGCGTTAGGTATAAAAAAAGAACACATATGGGATTACTTTCTTGTCTGTCTATACATAATTATGTCTGCTGTCAAGGTAAGTATCTTGTAAGACAACTACAAAAAATATAATTATATTTTAAGATGAAATTAATATGAAAGTCTTATGATTCAACGCGAATACGTAACATTACATTTAAAATGTTTTTTTTTTTGGTTTAATCAATATAGAAAAAAAACTGACATTTATATCATTTAAAGTATCATGATATTTTCTATAGACATCCTTTCATTTATTTAACAGGAACAGACGTTTTCGAACGGGATTCAATACAAATTGTACGACTTGTCTTTTGACATTATGTAAAACGCCACCTAGTAAACAATGTAAAAATAAGCTTATTTACCTACAAAAAAAATCCTCATGTTTCAAAAAGCAAGCTCTCATAATTATAGTAAGTGCATAAAAGAAAATAATTATTTTGTATCATGCCAAGACAACAGATAATATACCTAAAGCTTTGAGCTAACAAGAATTTAATTTTTGACGATATCTTCCTTATTCCATCGTCATAATATTACAAAAAAAAAATTGTATTGAAAGTAAACTGCGTTATCTCCTTAGGCCTAAAACATATTTTCAATATATTTTTTTGCACGCGACCCTAGTATGCGGTAAAAGCAATAAAGCCGCGGAAGTCGAAAGGCACAGCTGGGTTGCGCTTTTACCAATCATTTTAGAGTACTTACTAATAAGCCTACAGTGGCGAGTGTTTCATTGAATACAACGTACTTTCCAGCTGGTTTGACGTGATAACGTCTTATAAATCGATGAACGCCGGCTGCACGCACGAAAAAGAGTCAAGTTCCACCTGAGCTGAGCGTGCAAGCGAGAGCGCGGAACAAGCGATAGAGAGACGCGACCGGCCTAAGCGTTCAGCTTATGACGCATCGTTATCACGTAAAATTATCGTCCGTAAACCGACTTTACAGACAACCTTTTTTTTTTACTCGATTGGCTGACATTGTGTAAACTTTTATAAATTAAAAAAAAAAGTAGTAATATTATAACTAGTGGAGGGAAATGGGGGAGACCTTTGCCCAGCAATAGGACAATATAGGTTAGTAAAAAAAAATAACTAGACTTGATGTAATTTTATATAAAATCTTACAGCTTAACATAGTATCATACAGAGAGAATAATGGCAACCGATGTGACTCATGGTCCGATATCCATCGGTTATAGTTGCCATACATTATAAGCCGAACAAAACAAATCATGCCGCGACAGATACAAGATAACCGATTTAGAATGCATCGTAAATCTGTACGTGTTACAATTAAATAAATGGTTGGTTAAGGGTTGTACATAATATTTGTAATTTCTTCGATAAGTCTCTGTTTCCTGATATCTATAATCTTGGAATTTTCAAGGCTAACGTGAATTTATCCGTAAATATTATCTTCTACATTGATGAGCTCACCCTTGCCCACCCCGTTGCTTAACATCAGGCAAATTGGTGTCCAATTTAAAATCTATATCATATTTAA
Source organism: Lycia hirtaria (assembly GCA_947563715.1). NCBI lineage: Eukaryota > Metazoa > Arthropoda > Insecta > Lepidoptera > Geometridae > Lycia > Lycia hirtaria. The sequence goes on along the minus strand of OX387382.1, from coordinate 40,154,346 downwards.
AAAAGTTGCCCTAGATTCTACACATAAAATATATATTACTTTTTTTTTTTTTTTTTTTTTTTTATCAGCCCTGTTTGTACAAACTGTCCCACTGCTGGGAACGGGCCATCTTCTCATTGTGAGAAGATGACCCGAATTATTATATTATTAGATTGATTTATATTATTTTGGTATTTGAAGTTATTTTGTGCAAACACTTTTAATATAACTATTATTGTTTAATGAATTGAAGCAGTCGACTTGAAAATTCGTGTTTTAACACAGACGTTATGTTTTTATTTACTTCGATGACATATTTTTCCAGTTATTTTGTTTTAAGAACCTAACCACTGAACCGATAGATAAAATGTCAATGGGAGCAATTTAAAAACGAATTCTTTTTTTTAATGCAAGATAGAAATACGATTGACCGCCAATTCGCCTGATGTTAAGCGACGGTGTGGCCGAAGATGGAGCTCTAGCCTTGAAAATTCCAAGATTGTAGGTCTCAGTAAACGGAGATGGCGGCAAAGAATTCCATTCCTGTGCAGTACGCATCAAGAATGTGGATCGATATCGCTAAGAAGGGATTTTTGGATCTTTCAAATACAAAAAACATGATTCCAAGTCAGTTTATAAACATAAAAATACAAAAAAAAAAAACTCCTGTATTTTTAAAATCGATTAAGAATGAGCGTTTGCAGTTATTTCAGTAGAACGAAAACCTTGCTAGTTGATGCAGAGAGAGACCTTCATTCGCTGTGCTCTGTCGGTCAACAAAATTTTATAAAAATATTAATATAAATAGCAAAAAAAAAAACATAGGTATAAAAAATTAAATTTCGGTGTTAGCTTCTGAACCGAGGTTATTCGAGTCTATTTTCCAAATCTGTTATTTTGAATAAAAGCTTGTTAGTACAAACTTTAACTACTTAAAAAAACCTCTTCAACATTGTCACCTATATATCTACACCTTTATCCCTGGCCAGTCTCGATTGCATACAGACTACTATCTATTCCATGACAGCCGCAGCACAATGTAATTGGCCCGTCACTGGATATTGATCGATATTTATCTCGATCGGAACGAGCGTTCGATTCGATTTACGATTTATTCATCGATGTTCTGACGCTGATCTAATAGAAATAGACTGGATATTGTAACGTGTATTCTAACAGATGTATCTATTGACAATGATAATAGATTGAACTCTTTCGTTGTTCTTTTTGTAGTATATAGTGGCATAACATTTATTTATTTTAATTGTTTCAATAAATAAAGTAAATCATACAATAATAATTCTAAACAATGCTCGTTAGTACTTTGCTCATAGTGCGCAGCTATCTCTCTCGCGCATCGCAACATTTTTAAACATATAAATTAGAAAAGTGAGAGCCTGTTATGAAAATATTAATTGAAATTTGAATATGGAAATAAACAAAACTGTTTCTAATTTATACAATATCTCTACACAATGTTTTTCTATGTTTAAAAATGTTGTGATGCGCGAGAGAGATAGCTGCGCGCTTTGAGCACAGAACAATAGCTATGCGTATACATTTTCGCGAAAACATAAGGAAGCCTTACCGAAAAACGTTAAGTACTTAACTTTAACCAACGTCTTAAGTTATATGTCTTCTTTCCGCAAGTGTCATTACGTATCAGCCAGAAGTTGACAAAATATGTTAAGCATTGCTTAAAATCAAGTAACGTTTTTCGGTAAGGCAGAAGTACTTACACTAAAATCTTATCAAATTAAAAGTAACAATTACTTACACCATGATAATCGCTCATAAGCAATCGCATATTTTGTTTTTACCTACATATCGGTCACAGTTTGTTTAAAGGTGTGTGTGTGTGTGCCTACAAATATCGGTCACAGTTAAAGGTGTGTGTGCCTAGCAATACAAGAGAAGCTCTTAACTCCAAAGCAAATAAAAAGCAGATAATAAACCAATATAACGACAAAACGCTTATTCACCCCCATTATTAATATCAATAGCCACTCGATTACTGTCATGTTAGTTCACAGGATTTCGTTTTTTTATCGGACTATTACAAGCTATTCTGGGAATAGCCGTGACAGAGATGATCGATTGGATTATTCCCACTTGATTCAGAATTACTTTATTTATTTTATATACAAGTTTGGTTTGTAGTTTTAAGGTACCTCTAGAGTATTGGCAAAAGGTGAGATTTAGATCTTTATTTATTTAATTTCTTAGATCTAACTTTTCTACAATACGAGTACAAATATAAAATGTATATACGTATTATAAAAACTTAAAACTAGGGTGTCGCCACCTTACACAATTCTTATTTATTGTTAGATTTGTAGTGCTTGATAATTCAATTATTTGTGTGAAGAAAATATTTAAATTTAATGAAAAATGACAAATATACAGCAATATCAGTGTACCATATGCATAAACGAGAAAAAAAACAGCATTCATGTGGTTTGTGACGTAGTCACCCTCTCGCTCGCTCAACAGTATGTTCTGTTACGTAGTCAGAGCGAAATGCATTCTGTGCTCACACACGCATACCTACTTACGTAGTGAGTATGCTGTCATGTTCTGACATCACTGACCATGACCGCAAAGTGGTTGCGTTTTAAACGAAGCAAAATTAAATCTTCAATAACTTCATACCATCCGCTTACCAACAGGCGAGTATATGGTCAAACGTAGATCTATCTTGTATACTAATAGTTCTACGAACAGTAGACCTCGCAAGAGAGCCTATTTGCAGCTCACCTTGGGTCATCTGTACATACCTACATAAAGTTGACTTAGCACATCCACGCGCCCTCACTGTTACACGCAATCTCAGGTTGTTGTCATATCTCGACAACCACTTGACCAATTCTGTTATTTTTTACCACAAATTGTAATAATTGTGTATTTTACCTACCTACCAAATATCATTAAAATCGGTTGGTAATTTGCACCGCAATAAACTTCCCCCCTTTTTATGGGAACCACCTCTCCTATCAAAAATCGCTGACGCCAAAACAATATTAAATAATCCATAGAACCTATACGCCAAGTTTCACCAAAATTGGTTCAAAATTACGCCCTGTACGCGAGTACGAACATACAAACAAACTCACAATCTCACAAACAAACTGGCAGACGAAAGAACATTTTGGCCAGTTGATGCAGAGACGTTTCGCTCGCTCGGTCAAAAATATAAGTTGCATGCTGAAAGCAAACTCCACCGTCACATCCTCTATAAATATTCAATGTCCGAATAAACATCATCTTATACACAATCATATACAATATATACAATAGATAGATAGATAACACTTTATTTAAAACCACATAATAACAAAAAATTCAGACAACATTAAATACTTAAGGCTAAGGTTTTTAATTGGCGGCCTTATCGCTTAGAGCGATCTCTTCCAGGCAACCATGCAAAGACCGGAATAATATGCTAAAATAACAGTGGCCTATAACTAAGTAAGAATAATTAGTACTTAAACATAATATTTAACAAATATAACATACACACACAATATATAAATATGTATATAATTATATACTACACACTCATAAATATATACATAGAATTTAATAAACATACATACAATTACGTAAATATCTACATAAATATCATAAATAGTAACATATGCATATGTACGTAATAATATAAACAGTTACAATTATATACAGCTACCTAATGAAGAGTGTTCCCTTGCGTCCCATCCCATCTTTCTTCATCTCTCGTCTAATTATCGCGCTAAATAAGAGATCTGTTAGAGAGTATCACCCGCATGGGGCGTGAGCACAATTACCATTGTCATCGGGCTAAGTGACGATTAAATAAATGGTTTGCTGTACGATCCTGGATTTGGTGGGAATTGAATACATTAGGAGTAATTATTTTTATCTTGATACTTGTTGCTGATGATGTTTTAAATAGAGCGACTGCGCAAGAAAGAGGGTTATGTTTTCTTCAATAGCCTAAACGGGTTAGCCAATTTTGATGCGTGGGGTGTCATTATATTCGTTTTCGTTTTCCAAGTATATTTCCATATGTATAATTTTTAGGTTTTTGCAGTAATCAAGGATGACGAAATACTTATAGTTTTTTTTTTTTTATAGAAGATAGATCTACGATTGACCACCAACTCGCCAGTTAGCTATGTCCATCTGTCTATGGCTTTGCTCAAAGACTGTTAGCACTTGAAAGCTGTAATATGGGATGGATATATCGTAGGTTTTTGATACTATTAGGTTCTTGATCAAAAACTTTGGCTTTTGATCAGAAACTGGAAGAAGACAAAATGGTTACTTAATTTTTTTCAGGTTTATGATAAAATTCATGGCAGGAGCTTATCGAAATAAAAAGTAAGCGTTACATCTTAACGAGTAATAATCGATCAACTTAGAAAATGTAATACTATGAGAAGTAAGATGAGTTAACTAGTATGTTCATAGTATCAAACAAATGAGCCTGTTTTAAGTTCACATAAATAGTGATGTGCAAATATGGAACCCTAATTTGTGCGTGGCCCGACACGCATTTATCTGGTTAATTTGTAATAATAAATAATATTATAACTCTCGCAAAAATTAAAAAAATATATAACCCGCATCCTTTTCGTATCAAATAAGTAGGTAATTAACAAGATTTGTTCTAAAAAATGCTTAATCAAATGATACATAAGTAGGTATATTTTACATCGACTACCTAATTTAAGCGAAAACGTACACTCAACATCATATCAAGCATAACGCAAGTGAACGCAGTAAAAAGTCGCTTTCATGCATTTTATGCAGGCTGTTATTTTATTTCTCTTATAATACAGATACTTATTTATTCAGTGACTGACTTATATCTTATTGAACAAGTGATATAATATATATATGATGGTACGCACATTTCTTCTAGGTAAACGTAAGTATCGTTGCAATGGTCACACGTCATGCAAGTTAGCGGTCAAGTACAATCATATTTATGAATTTAAAAAAAAAACACTTGGCGTGCATTCATTTTATAAATTAATCTGTAATACCGGAAAATCCTGACTTCATTATACAAAACAAATCAAAATCCACCAATAACAAAAGAATTAACGACTTATTGTTTTCAAAAAAAGAAGAAAAAGAAAGTTCAGATTTAAATTTCGAATGGCGTTGATATTCGTAATGGGCCCGTGTGCACGCGCCGAGATCAAAAGAACCGGCGTTATGCGCGGGCGACGATATGGTGACAATTACAAATAATACTTTATAAAAGAATGTAGAAGCGTCAAAGTTATGTAGGCAAATGAAATGTGGTACAATTAAAACATGATAGATCTACGATTGACCACCAACTCGCCTGATGTTAAGCGATATTTTTAGATACTTACGGAAAAAATATCTCTATTTTCCTAATTTCCTATGACCATTCGTGCATACCTAGGACCAGTGGTGGGCAAAATGTGATCTAGCTAAGATTAATAATTATGATTAGATTAGAGTTAATAGTCATGATTGATGAATCAATGAAAAAATCGTAAAATTAGACCAATTGCGATTACTAACTATATATCGTAACGATTATTTCCTTTACTACTTTTAAATGTAAGTAAATAGTATACTTATTTAATATGCAACGTAAATACATTGATATTGCAACCAATTTTTACCCGACTTCAAAAAGGCGGAAGTTCTCAATTCAAGTCTCAATTCTTTTGTTTGAAAGGATTTACTTTTAGATTGGTTCCATACAAATTTCAACAAAATCGGTTCAGTGGTTTGGTTTTCAGAACAAATTGCGCGTTTTGATGCCGGTTGTTTCAGTTTTTTTAAGAAATTTGAATTTAATTGGAATTTTTGCTATTATAATAATTAAATGCCCCTTGTGTTAATAAAAAACAAAATCAAAAATTGATTTCATCTTTACCTTTAGTGGATATATTTTAACGCGTTTTCTTGTTTCGTATACAATATAGACACTTTTAACTGCGTCACATCTGTATACGCTAACTAATCCAAGCATGACCACCGAGATCGTGACACGTGACGGAAATGCTGTCACTTTATTGAAATGTTGCCGCTTGTGGAAGTTATGGAAACTGTTAAATGACTTTACAAACTGAACGTAAAGCGCAAGCCTATTTTTGAATAAAAAGAAACACCGCTGTTGATAATTACTTGTCAATAATTAACATAAATAATGCAATATTTCAGTTGTAATATGTAAACGAGTTAGTTTTAGGATGACCAGTTACAAAACAGACAGGTGACCTTTTTAGGTGGCAAAAAGATTAAGATTACGTTGTAGGCAGAAACCCCTAAGCATCCTGTGTCTATGGGGTTGGACAAGTGACATTCTAATTTCGTGAACGCCAGTAGAATAGAAAAGTAAAGGTATAGGATAAACATTAGCTAACGAAAAGTCACGTGACGTTACGTCACTGTTTCTGAGCTTAGAAACGCTTAGAAATCTAAGTGTAAGCGTTTGGAGAAATAAAAACGTTTGTTATTTGTCTAAGCTTGCAGAGCGTCAAGACGGCTGCTCTATTTTTAATCAATTTTAAATGAATGGTAAATTTATTTTATTTTTTAAGTATTCAAAACAGAGTATAGTCTTACGTAATACAAGATAACACGTGACAATCGATCAGCACCAGACTATAGTCTGAAGCATGTATACATTATATGAGCAAACACATTTTAGTTAGTCTATAGGTTAAATATTAAATTAAAACATAGGAATAAGAGAGAGATAGAGACAATGCATATTATGTAACTTTACGGTGAATATGTGTATTTAAATTTATAAATGGTGCTTTATATTTTATAAACCTAAAGCTGCTTTTACTTCCCAAAAAACATGGTCTATATTTTATGTGAATAATTAAAATAACAGCAGATTTTCAGAAGTGTAACAATTTAATGTTACAACCGAATCGATATTTTAACATCGTTTTCACCCTAATTTTCAACGATTTCATTTAACAAACCTGCACATAAAATGTAACCCAAATTTTATCCCATTCCAGGGTACGGGAGTCCCTTGGGAGTTTTGAGGTAAAACCCCATGTTTGAAGAGGATCACAGATCTTGCTATGTATTTGTGACGGTGGAATCACGCTTTATTAAATAATAATAGTACCTAACTAAAGCCTCGATGACACGGGGCTAGTTTACAAGCTGCTAGTCGGCGAGTTCGCGAGCAGCTTGTAAACTCACTCCGTGTAATCGAGCTTTTTTACAAGCTGCTTGTCATATAGAAAGCCGGGCTAATTTACTCGCCACTCGCTGGCGTGTTGGCTTGTAAGCTAGTAAACTAGCTGTGTGTCATCATTTCTGCTAGCTGCTAGTGAACTAGTTGCGACCATTTTGTCATTTTGGCAGTTAAAAAACGTGGTTCCAACTCGCTAGCTAGTTCGCTGCTGAGCGAGTGTTGTGTCATCCGTGTCATCGACACTCGCCAGCTTCCGACTAGCAGCTTGTAAACTAGCCCTATGTCTGTGCCTTAACACCATGTTGGGCCACAGAATATATGTAGGTAATAAAGATTCATTGTTGGTTCAATGTAATACACTACTTTGCAGCCTAGTCGGGAGACCGTCTTACTTACTTGCGATCCGCTGGGCTGGAAGTCTCAACTTCCTATGAATTTACTTTTATGTTTGGTAGGTCGTACTTCAGAGGTGGTCATAATATATAAATTTTATCAACATTTTAATTACTTTGGTTTCTAAAACAAAATAACTGAAAACAAGTAATCGTTTAAGAAACTAAAATAACTGATTTGAAAATAAGCAATTCTTTTACTTGGTTGACATATTTTTCCAGTTATTTTGTTATAAACACTAAAATACAGAATCAGAAAGATAAACAGTATTCGGGGAACATACATAAAAAATAACAATAAAAAGATTCCGACGAATTGAGAACCTCCTCCTTTTTGGAAGTCGGTTAAAAATGACAATGTAATTTTTTATCGGAATCTTTTTATTTTTATTTCTTATGTATTATGTTCCCCGATTACTCGAAGACAACTGGACTGATTTGTAAAATTATTTTTTTGGTTGAAAGGGTACACTTTCCAGGTGGTCCTACAGACATTTTATCAAAATCGGTTCTGTATTTTGGTTTTTATAACAAAATAACTGGATAATATGTCATCCAAGTGAACGAACTGCGTATTTCGAAGTCCAATGTTTCCTTGTTAGGGTTCCGTACCCAAAGGATAAAAACGAGACCCTATTACTGAGACTCCGCTGTCTGTCCGTCCGTCCGTCCGTCCGTCTGTCACTAGGCTGTTTCTCATGAACCGTGATAGTTAGACAGTTGAAATTTTCACAGATGATGTATTTCTGTTGCCGCTATAACAAAAAATACTAAAAAACAGAATAAAGTATTTACATCAATCCATACAACAAATTCCCTCCCATACAACAAACGTGATTTTTTTTGCTCGATTTTGCTCGATATTTATAACGGCAACAGGTAGACGCTTGAAATATTCACTGAATATTGAGTTATATTATTCACTTTAAAAATAAATAATCAAATTAAAATAAAATTTACATTTATATTAATTTAATATTTTCCTATGCAACAAACGAGATTTTTTTTGCCGTTTTTATAGATAATGGTACGGAACCCTTCATGCGCGAGTTCGTCTCGCACTTGGCCGGTTTTTTTACCTACATAATATAATTATCTATAGCATCTCCATCCCAACGTTAGGTAAATCAATCTAATCACACTTATCAAACGTAGGCGAGTGTTTAATCAGTGAAACTACATTGACATGGGAACGTAATTACCGCATATTGTAGGTACTGACATGTACTCGCAGCGGAATGATGACTATTGAATGTTTGGTAATGGATTAATACTTAGTTAACTGTATACATACACTTCAATTAATGGTGTGTGTGAGTTTGACTAGTGTGTGTGATTTAATATTTTCTGCGGATCGAGGGGAGTGGAGAAAGTATATAAGTGCCTCCTGTGCAAAACCGTACACGTGGAAAATCATTACTTTGCAAGAGAGCAAAAAAAAGTTATATTTCACGAATTATTACATAGCTAAAGAGAAATAATGAAATATATTTTTATTTTATTTTTGTGTAGTAGTTTAGTTAGTTTAGTACGTGTGGTTTGTATACCTTATATTTCAATGAAATTAATAAAAACACTTGCCCATTAAAAAAATAAAGAGGTATTTATTTTACTTTTACTTTACTTTACTTTATTTTATGTTATGAAAAAACGATTTCAACAATTAGTGTTAATATATCCGTAAATCTAAAAGAGGGGTGACATACATCATGCGAATATTTTTTAAAGATATAGGGATGTAATAAAACATAAAAGTGTATTTTAATTTAAATTAAATTGAATCTTTTAACACAAAAATGATGACAAAATCCGTTTTTTTCTTAAGAAGCGAATCGTGTTAACTTATCAAAGACAAAAACGTGAAATGGAAAAAATTGGTAGTTGTACCAATCTACTTCCGTAACTAATAGACATATCGGCACGGCACGTGAGTTTGGCCAAAATATAGGCGATTTTGCCACCCAATACATCCAATTTATTTTTGAAAAGTAAGTCCAAAACTTATATCTAGCTTTGAGTCAAATGTCAACATAAATTAACCTAAATCACACATCCAATGTATCCTTAAAATTCAAATAATTGATAAAATACCAGCCGAAACCATTCAAAATATAGAACCACCGACACGGGACCACACGAAAGAAATTATGTAAAGAAGCCGCGTAGAAAAGGCATTCCGGAAGGCGGCTGGACATTCTACAGAGATAAGATTAGACTGACATTTACTCTGTGTTGATTATTGTGGGGGATTTATAGGGAACCGTGTAATAAAAAAAAAATAAAAAAAAATGACAGTTATTTTTTGTACGCTCGATGTATGTAAAAAGGGGTGTACAAGGATAGCAAAAATATAATAATATTTTGGTATTTAATTATTCTTGTCTTAACGGTTAGAGTCTTAAAACACATGTGATTCAAAATTGGATACCATAATTTAAATTAAACCAATTATACCTATCATTTTATTTATTACTTATTATAAAGATTTTTAATTTATCATAATATGTGTAATTCTGACCTACCTGTAACATGTATGTTATTCAAGGTTAATAAATATTCTTATTCTGTGTTAAATATATTATGTACGTTTTTAGGGTTCCGTAGTCAACAAGTAAGGAGCCATTCATTTATTACGTAAGACTATTTAGGGGGGGGGGGGACTCACGAATCACGACGAAAAAGTGGTACAAAGTACACGTAAAGAAATGTTTTTTTTTTTCATCTACCCCATCATGTGGGGTGTCATTGGATAGGTAATTAAAAAATACCGTGAGTATGCGAAAACCAGATTTCAATTTAGGGATCCTATTGTGAAACATTAAGCTTTATATGTTTATGATACAGTCAAGTGTCCCCACCCCCAACCGGCTAAAAGGTTGGTGTTGGATAAGTGAAAAAATTGCAGTTGCATACATAACGAAATTAAAAGTAAAATTACTATCACAGCTTAGTAGGCTTTGTAAGTTAATTAGTAATAGTCAATTAACTTACAAAAATACTGGAGAAGCAAAAATGAAAATTTTATTAACTACACCTAAGTGATGTACAGCTACGGAACCTTTCATTGCGCGTGGCCCGACACGCATTTGCTCGGTACTTTTATTTATAATATACGCATGCGTTTTACTGATAACTCGAAAATAATACACTTATTCTGCAGTTGGATAAAAATAAGTCCGTTCTTGCTTACACTTAACCGTTTCAAAAGCAGATAAACGGATACCCCTATAAATTGGATTTATATAGCTTTCTCGTATTATTTTAATTTGCCTCATACATATTTAGTGGAATAATGTTCCAGTCACGATCCTTATGACATTCAACCTTATTTGTAGTAGCTTTTATTCCTTTTATACTCAAGTTGAGCGTTTAATATCTACCTACTACTTATGTTTCAAGAGTAAAAACTCACAAGGTTCATGTCGTTGTTATCATATCTTCTTCTTTTTTGTATTGGACCCGCATTAAAGCATTTGCCAGTGTCAAGTATTAGGATTTTTTCAAGTTTCTTGAATAAAACAAGTTGTAAATGTTCTAGTCACAATCTAAGTCACGTATACAGTCAATTTATAAGTCGAGTCCTGCTTCAGTAAAGTGGTGGCGAATTTACTAGAAGCTTTTATGGAGTTTTGCCGACAACGTAAAATCACACGTTTTACTGCTTTATTTCACGTGCCCACACTCACGCACTTGATCGAACACTTAATGAATAAAACACCACCATTTTTATAGCATTAATGTTCAAAATAACACAAGTTTAGGAAAATAAAACAAAGCAACAACACGTTACTAAGACGTTCCCGCCAAAACTCCTCGTTATCATATCATATACTTAGACGAGTATCATATCTTTTTTTATTGGACCCGCGCGACTAACGTATTTAAAGTATTATTAATAATGCAATTTATGCAAGTAATAGTAAGTCTAAAGTCGAGTAAATAAGCCATTAACCGACTTCGAAATAGAGGAGGTTATCAATTCGTAGCTCTTTTTAATGTATGTACACGGACTACTCAGTCATTCGAGAACCAATTTTGTGTTTCCTGAATTGGTCTATTATAGAGAAAGCTCCCAAGTTGGTCCCATAATTATTTTATAAACATCGCTTTATTACTTTTTGAATAATCTCTAAAAATGAAAATATTTTCATTGGATTCCTGAGTGAGTGCGTCAGATTATAGAATCGCAGAGTTCCACCGACAAGTTTTTCTTTGCAAAAGTGTCAAATATTGAGGATTATCGTATAAGCATCTGCACATATTCTAATCTTCGAAGACGAGCATTTGACATTCAATGACAAATTGGATTCTAGACAAAAGAAAAAACCGGCCAAGTGCGAGTCGGCAAAAAAAAAACACGTTTGTTGTATGGGAGCCTCCCTCAAATATTAATTTAATTTTAATTAATTTATTTATTTTTAAAGTGAATAATACATTGATACATTGCATCGAAACGATTTAAATTTATTGTAATTCTCGTGAAATAAAAAAGTAATATCTGACAAACTTTGTCTTTTTTGACAAGGTATACCTACTACATCATGTACACTGTCCGTATTATTTATACACGTTGAAGAAGCACATTTTAGTTAAACAGTGTTTTGTTCTGTTTTCGCGCGTGACATTTCCCGTTTGACAGCAAGTTACAAGTCCTTATTCAGCGAATAATATTTTTACCTGCGTTTATAAGTAAGACTGTGTGTTTTGACCCTATCCATTTGTCATAATAAAAATCTTCTTGTAGTCATTTCGAAAATAATAGTTGAAAAATTCCGTATAATTTTCTTATTACTTATCTAGGTTTAAGTTAATAACATAGTTTTATCTTAGAAAATTACTTGTAATCCGAAATTTAAGTCTGTAATCTTATTTTGATACATATTTAAATAATCGAAGGTTTACAGAATGGATTCCTTCAAAGTATTTTGAATAATCACATTTATCTTCCTCTACACATTATACACTAATAATATAAATGTGAATATTTGTGAGTGTGTGTGCTTGTTAATCTTTCGTCGCTTAACATCAGGCGAGTTGGTGGTCAATCGTAGATCTATCTTCTAAAAAAAAAAAAAAAACAAACAAACAAACGACTGAACCGATTACATGAAATTTGGTATGGAGGTAGCTTATAACTTATAGGTAGCTATTAGCGATAAGGCCGCCAGCTGTTACACTAGTTTTTAAATATCTTAATATCTTGATTGTAAGTTCTAAGGTGTTTACAATAAAGAGTTTATCTATCTATCTATCTTATACCCTGGAAAACACAAACATACAGGCTACTTTTTATCGTGAAAAGGGACAGAAGACTATTTATCATTAAAATAGATTTACGTTTGACCATACATATAAGACACAGACAGATTGAATTGAGAGTTAGGTTGTAGCGGGATGGAAATACGACGAGACTGTGTTAGGAGCAAAACAGGAGCGGGGCAGATGCGAAGTGGGAGCGGGATAGGTGCGATGATGGCCCGGGTCGTTAGCTGGGCGAGAAGGTTGTGTGTGGGAGCGTGACAAAAACGGTTTTCTTACGTGGACGAAGTCGCGGGTAACAGCTAGTTTTTATAGTGATTACTCGGAAGGCCTACACAGGTTAGGAACTGGCAAGTCGAATGTTTCAGCTTTATTAAACTATACTACTGTTATTGTTTAGCTTACTAATGTATGTGTGTGTGTGTGTCAGGTAGGGTTCTGTAGCTAATGCTACGGAACCCTACCTGACACATACGCGTGTCTCGACACGGTCTTGTCTACTTATTTTTATCTTAATATAATTGTTACGCTCTTCTCGTGATGAGAAGATGGCCCACGCCCAGCAGTGAAACAGTTTTTACAAAGAGGGTTGACAAAAAAAAATGTTACGCAGGTGAAAACGCAAAACCTATCTAGTTACATATAGTGCAGAAAGTGGTCAGCTAAAATGTTCAAGGCCACCCAAACACCAAGAATAGTAGGCGTGGCAAAACGGATACCCAAAGAAAAAGGTCGGACCCACAAACTTACACATTTTACTATTATTAGTGTGCTTCTACCCTACAAAATCAATTAGTAACGCCTACTAATTTCGGCATAGATAAAGTCTAGCTTATTATTATCAATTTCTCGCTCTTTTTTGTCAGTTGGTTATTTCTTAAGTCTTTTGTGTTTGGGTACGACTGTCTGTTTTAGCGGTCCGTAGGAAGTCTTATGGTGAAATTTGGGTGTTTATTTTTTTAGGGTTCCGTAGTAACTATAAAGAACTCTTATAAAATTCAACGTTTATCTGTCTGTCTTTTCGTGGTTCACAGCCATTTTATTCAGAGACTATCTGCCCTACATAAACAAAATTTTGCAGAGAATAACATTTTAAACTTCTAGTTGACCCTGAAATTTTAGTAGGCACTGTTCTATTCATTTGATCCAGAATAAAGAGCTTTCTCTATTCTCAAAAAGTGCAATCACAAATCCAAGTTTCTAAACATGACGTAAGTATTTTGATATTAGGAAGATTCTAGTAGGTACATGTATCATGATTTTGAGGACTGGTAAATTTTGAAATACGCTTTCTGAGCCAATCTTTACCGATAGATACAAGCTTCATAGTAGACCGCATTATATTTTAACCTTTTGAGCGCCACGGTCTTAAAAGAAAGACGCTTTTGTGTCCTTATCTTCAATAGAAAACATTTAAATTATTTTATTTTTATTTTTAACAAGTTTTCGGAAGTTACAAAAACTTGTTAAAAACTTAAACTTAGTAAAAAATTCACGATTTATAATATACTTAGTCTGGCCATAAATACTGTTACAGTTAAAAATAAGAAAGATATTACATTTGAATTTGGAATCTGTCATTTTTATACGATTGTTCATTGGTTTTCTAATTTCGGCGCCAATACATTGTACAATATTTGCAATAAAAAAATATTTTTTTTCTTCGTGATAATATTTATGGCAAGACTAGGTATGTACCTACTAATGAACATGTCATTTTCACACCACGATCCGTCCCGTCCGGTATTGATATCAATATTGGTGGCATAACTAAACTATTTTTTAAAAATAAATTAAATTTTAAAAAAACCGGACAAGTGTGAGTCAGACTCGCCCACCGAGGGTTCCGTACAAACTAGTAGATAAAAGGGGGAATTTATATGTTTTATATTTTTTAATATTTTCCTTTTTTTTATCAGCCCTGTTTGTACAAACTGTCCCACTGCTGGGAACGGGCCATCTTCTCACTGTGAGAAGGATTAGGTCATAGTCTGCCACGCTGGCCAAGTGCGGGTTGGCAGACTTCACACATCTTCAAGATCATTGAGAACTCTCAGACATGTAGGTTTCCTCACGATGTTTTCCTTCACCGTTTGAAGTTGGCGGCAATCAACAATGCGCTCATAACTTCTAAAGGCAGAGGTGTGTGCCGTGGGATTCGAACCCAGGACCTGCGGATCGCAAGTCAGACGGTCTCCCGACTAGGCTGCCGGAAACTTATTTTCCTTCATAAATCGAAAAATATACATCGCAAAAATATTTAAAACCCTGTTTTAGCTTGTGCTAATTAAGCTCTTTCATAGGATACCCCACATGATACGGTTAAAGCCATTTAAAATTTGGACCCTCCTTCCTTGCATAAAGACCCAAATTTTTGTGATTAAACTAAAAAAACAGTTTTCGGATTTGTTCCTATGTGTACTCTAACACAATGCTTCTTGCCAAATTTCAGAGTTCTAGGTCAACGGGAAGTACCCCATAGGTTTTGATTCCTCTGTGAGTGTCGAAATATGAGTTTTTTACGACATAATATTCGGCTAACTGTTTTTAACTTGTAACTTTTTTTACGAAAACTGAGAATTTAAATTTTTATTTCTGCAACAAGAGACTATAGATCTGCGTATATGGTTTTAATTTCAACTCGATACCTTAACGCGTTCCCGAGATACAGGTCTTGACACCCGGACAGATGGACAGACAGACATACAGACGGACAGACGGACAAAGTGATCCTATAAGGGTTCCGTTTTTTTCCTTTTGAGGTACGGAACCCTAAAAAGGGACGAAAACCTTTTGAGATTTTCACTCATATTTTGAATTTGTTATTTTGTTATTTTAAGAATTTGAATTAGTTTATTGGAGCTTTCAGACAATATCACTATCCCGTTACGTATAATAAGACGTTAAATTTAAATGTGTCAAAGCCTGTTAGAAACATTAGATTCCTAGTAAAACTTTGGAAACTATTTGTAAGGTAGTTACGAGTACCCACATGCGTACATGTAGTGGGACCGAAAACAAGTGACTTCCCATAGAGTCCCATATCTCATTTGCATAGAACACGATGCCTCTTGTTAGACTGTACTTGTAACAATTTGTCCGCTTTTGTAAGGGTTTGGTTTGTAAGTTTGGACATTTCCGTTGGTTACTTTTTATGGAGAAGTAAGTGTTGTGAGATTTTTGCTTTTGAGCGACCACAATAAAAAATGTTGTCTAGTAATATTACCAGATACCTTTCAGATAATAGACCATAGGATGCAATTTTCCTGTCATTCAGATGAATTCAATGTCAATGAATCACACATGAAACTGAGTGCGAGTGATCCTTTTTAGGGTTCCGTAACCAAAGGGTAAAACGAGACCCTATTACTAAGACTCCGCTGTATGTCTGTACGTCTGTCACCAGGCTGTATCTCATGAACCGTGATAGTTAGATAGTTGAAATTTTCACAGATGATGTATTTCTGTTGCCGCTATAACAACAAATACAACGATAACAATAAAAAAACAGAATAAAATAAATATTCACATACAACAAACAAACAACGCATACAACAAACGTGATTTTTTTACTGTTTGCTGTTTGCGCGAGTCCGACTCGCACTTGGCCGGTATTTTTGTGCCTTTTTTAAATCATTTTTCATACTATTCTACTAAGTTAGCAAAAAAAAGTAAATATTTTAACTTACCAATGAATGTAAAATATGTTTTATGTATTCAATAGATAAAAATAAATATAGAAGCTAACGTTCCGTTTAAAAGTGAACTTGTATTAAAAATGCCATTTAACCGTACACATGTCACACTCGATTTAGTTTTCTTGGTGTGGATTTAATATTAGGCTCAGAAGTGTCAAACTCACAATGCAATAAATAATTACCCGTTTAAAAGTAGTAATTTTCATTTACAATCAACGTGGGTAACTTTGACATCGTGTCATATAGTATAGTATGCAGTTAACTTTAAAGAGTTTTAATTTGATAATTTATTTGTTTGGCGTTACTTAGTACCTACAGAGAATTGAGTGTAGATGAGACAAAGATTAAAATTGTTACAGGGAAAATGTACCTACATTATAAAAACAAAATATAACAAATACTGTCTATGCGGGTAACTTTGACTCCGTGTCAAACTTTGTACATCGTTTTTCAGAGATTCTAAATTTTTTCTCAAAATAGTAGTTAAATTAATTAACTATCTGTCGGTTTGACTACTATCATCATCGTCATGTTGTTCATCTATCTACTAATATTTTGTGTTCAAAACAGGAACCTTCGAAAAATATTCTAATTCTGATTCTGAAAAGGCTATGAACAATGTTTGTCAAAGCGAAGTTACCCACGTTGACCGTACTTGATATTATTATTCAATTTTATTTTTATGTTATAGGTACACCTTTCCTCTTCTTTGTCTCATCTACACTCAACGTCTATACTGCCCAAAAGTAACGTCAAACAAATAAATCGTCAAATTAAAACTGTTTAAAGTTAACTGCATACTCGGAGACTTGTTAATGAGGGAACGGGTTTATCGCCTTAAGTTATCGCTATTGAATCACCTGATTTAGAAGAAAATATCTCGGAAATAACTTTAAGGGTAAGACATCACTACGCGGACTGCGTGATTCATCATCATCATCATCATCTCAGCCATAAGAAGTCCACTGCTGGACCGATTGGAAGCGGCTTGCATCTAGCGTCTTCCCGCCACTTGTATGAGGTCAACTGACTGCGTGATTACATTGTACAAATAATTATTTAATGCTATAGGTGATTACGTCTTAAAACCATATAGCCCTTACCGAAAAACGTTAAGTACTTAACTTTAACCACCATCTTAAATTCTCTGTCTTCTTTCCACAAGTGTAAATTAGGTGTTAGCGAGAAGTTGACAAAATATGTTAAGCATTGCTTAAAGTTAAGTAACGTTTTTCGGTAAGGGCGTATACCGTTACATGATATTAGTGATTACGTTATGAAACTGCACAATTCTGTAGGTGAATATGTCATTAAACTATGTATTTAAGCGAACTATTGTTGCTCGGTCTCTTACAAATTTATTATTTTATTTTATATTTTCAGGAAACTTACAGCCAAAATACTTAAATAAACTATACATTTATATAAATTACGAGGCTAATTACAAATTTTCGCCTGTAGAAATAGGAGAAAATGTTTTTTAACAGCTTGAAGACCTAGAAACACACTAGATATATGTATAAGTTACATTTAAGTTTTTAAATCAATCCATTTTAATCTTGAAAGTTTTTAAACACTTTTTTAAACTATCACGGTTATTCATTAAAACAATATTATTATCAACGGGATATTTACCGTGGTTCGAGTTTTGAGCTCCCGATATTTCGGCACAGTTACAGTTCGGCACAGTTCAGTCGCCTGTGAACATGGTGCATGTAGCTGTGCCGAAATATCGGGAGCTCAAAATTAACGCGAACCACGGTAAATATCCCGTTAATAATAATAGTGTTTTATTGAAAGTTCTTAGTTTTTAGTATCAACCAATAAGTAGGTAGTGTATTATTATTTTTTATACATTATAGATCTACGATTGACCACCAACTCGCCTGATGTTAAGCGACGGTCTGGCCGAGGATGGAGCTTGTCATTCTAGAAGATATCTATTCACTCTAGCCTTGAAAATTCCAAGATTATAGTGGATATTGGCCTTAAATAACATTTTAGTGCGTCGTGAATTTTTCTCAGTGTGTTCGGAGCGTTTATTGGGATGAAAGTGTTGATATTAATGTAGTCAGGGTTGTCAAAAGATTTAGCATTGTTTGGGCGGTGCACGTGTTGAAAAATTGTAATGATTTCGAAGACTTTACTCGGGAAATATATTGTTGTTTTATTGTCTCACAGCTGCACTTGTTGCGTTGTTTACAAGTCGATGTTATCTGATAAAGTGGGTAATAATTTGTCGATTTTCTTAATTAGTTGAAAGGCATCTTAGAATAAGGTATAATAACTGAAAAATATTCTGATATTTAAAAATTTAATAATGATTGTAGCTGTCTTTCTCTGTCTATCTTCCTATTTGCTTGTTACATTTTTACATTATAATGGCTGAACCGATCGTTATGAAATTTGGTACAGTGATAGCTGAGATCTTGGAGACGGGCATAAGATATAATTATATCGTCATCATTACTTAATTCTTCATGAAGCAACAAAAATATATTTTTACCGACTTCAAAACGAAGGAGGATATATTTTTATGCTTGTTATGTTACCGTATGACTCCGTCATTTATAAACCGATTTGGAAAATAAGTAATTTTATTTTTGAAAGGATATTATACTTTCAGATTTTCAGAAATTTCGTCAAAAATGGGCCAGTAATTTGGTTTCTAAAACAAAATTGTTTATTTTGAAGTCGGTTGATTATCTAATAAGAACAGATTAAAATATTGCCAGTTTTGAGACTTGTATCTATTACCGTTCAAATAATATAGCCGTTTAAGTGTAGGACAGACAGACAGACACAGTAGCCTCACGAATAGGTACCCGCACGGCGCACCCAGAGATAGGTTAGAGTTAGGTTAGAGCTATGTTAGAGTTAGGTTAGAGTTAGGTTAGAGTTAGGTTAGAGTTAGGTTAGAGTTAGGTTAGAGTTAGGTTAGAGCTATGTTAGAGTTAGGTTAGAGTTAGGTTAGAGCTATGTTATAGTTAGGTTAGAGTTAGGTTAGAGCTATGTTAGAGTTAGGTTAGAGTTAGGTAAGAGTTAGGTTAGAGTTAGGTTAGAGTTAGATAAGAGTTAGGTTAGAGTTAGGTTAGAGTTAGGTTAGAGCTATGTTAGAGTTAGGTTAGAGTTAGGTTAGAGCTATGTTAGAGTTAGGTTAGAGTTAGGTTAGAGCTATGTTAGAGTTAGGTTAGAGTTAGGTTAGAGTTAGGTTAGAGCTATGTTAGAGTTAGGTTAGAGTTAGGTTAGAGCTATGTTAGAGTTAGGTTAGAGTTAGGTTAGAGTTAGGTTAGAGTTAGGTTAGAGTTAGGTTAGAGCTATGTTAGAGTTAGGTTAGAGTTAGGTTAGAGTTAGGTTAGAGTTAGGTTAGAGTTAGGTTAGAGTTAGGTTAGAGTTAGGTTAGAGTTAGGTTAGAGTTAGGTTAGAGCTATGTTAGAGTTAGGTTAGAGCTATGTTAGAGTTAGGTTAGAGTTAGGTTAGAGTTAGGTTAGAGTTAGGTTAGAGCTATGTTAGAGTTAGGTTAGAGTTAGGTTAGAGCTATGTTAGAGTTAGGTTAGAGTTAGGTTAGAGTTAGGTTAGAGTTAGGTTAGAGTTAGGTTAGAGTTAGGTTAGAGTTAGGTTAGAGTTAGGTTAGAGTTAGGTTAGAGCTATGTTAGAGTTAGGTTAGAGTTAGGTTAGAGCTATGTTAGAGTTAGGTTAGAGTTAGGTTAGAGCTATGTTAGAGTTAGGTTAGAGTTAGGTTAGAGTTAGGTTAGAGTTAGGTTAGAGTTAGGTTAGAGTTAGGTTAGAGTTAGGTTAGAGTTAGGTTAGAGTTAGGTTAGAGCTATGTTAGAGTTAGGTTAGAGCTATGTTAGAGTTAGGTTAGAGTTAGGTTAGAGTTAGGTTAGAGTTAGGTTAGAGCTATGTTAGAGTTAGGTTAGAGTTAGGTTAGAGCTATGTTAGAGTTAGGTTAGAGTTAGGTTAGAGCTATGTTAGAGTTAGGTTAGAGTTAGGTTAGAGTTAGGTTAAAGCTAGGTTAGAGTTAGGTAGTACGGAAGCCTAAAACAAGTACTTCGATAAACGTTTTTACTTTACACTTACCTACTCAGACTCGTATCATAAAACAAAAGCTTTAATACTAAATGAACTCTGCGAAACATTGTCCTTTCCTTTCGAAAATATTATATTTTAAAATTTACAAAGTGCATATGGCTGTGCTGAATTTATGCTACCATAAAACCCTTCTACAACACAATCTTCTTCACAAAGGTGATGGCGCCACCACCAATTAATCTAAGAAAACTTGAAAAAATCTGTGGAATACTATTAGTTCTAAACTTTGTTCAACTGTAAAAATATCTTGGTTGGTCTATAGCACGCATGGTGGGCTTCTCAATAAACGATTATAGGATGAGACGATGAGCACCTTTTATATTTATTGAGGTGGTTAAAATTGCTATGCTCTGAAGACGGTTTGGATTAAAGTAGCTATTTTTGAATATTTTACGAAGAATGGAAGGTGAAGTGAGCTTTAAAATAATATCAAGTATCTCTACTTCCCGAGCTTTACCAGAAATATTTTTCATTTCGAAACCGTAGATAGTCTAATTTTTTTAATGGCGAAGACGTATGTTTGAATTCAAAGTGTGTAGTTGCTAAGAAAAAAAAACGGTTACATAGTTGCCAGTCTCTGTTGTTAATCGCCGTGCATGGTGTATCATGATGTCAACCTACTGTGGAGGTGCTAGTGTGCCCTGAAGAAGGAACTCCTACAGATCCGAAAGCGGTCGAAGATTCGCTTCTTATCTGAATAATTCACTTTTTTATCAGAACTATACGTCACACATTATAAATGAATACTCACGGTTTTTTTTACAAAAACACTTAAAATTCTAAAGTATAATTTATACAGTCAAAATAAAATACTTACATAATAAAAGTAAAGTCACATTTTTAGCCTTTTAAGATGCCTTTTAGAAATTATTTGCTCCTAAAAATAGATTCAACTTTCAACAGAAAGTAAACAAACCCTAAAACTGCACGTAACACAAGAAATAAGAAAGAAAAAGTTAAACGCGGCGAATAAAGATTGATGAGGAATCAATCGAGCTGTCCCACAGATAAAAAAGCGTCCATACAATCAATTTTAATCTGTGAACTTCGCACGTGCTCTTCTATCCTGCTCCATTCAACGACAAGTTACACGAAGAAGAAAAGGATACAGACACCAAAGGGACCTGCGAAGGTTTAGGTATAGTTCAACAAACTTAACATTGAAGTTGAACAGAGGCGCCACTGTCGTGTTTTACGTGTAGCTCTTTAATAAAAAATGTAATTTGTACATTTCGACAAATGCAAAAATAAGGTTGTAGATTTTGATGTAGGTGCCATTACGATGACGCCCGTCCTACTTACGGAATTAAAGACTAAAGAAGATTGAGAAGGGGAACTTATCTGCGAAGACAATGATGTAAGCGAAAACACTGATGGATATTGCAGAGAAAAAAGGGATAATGACCGCGGGTTGATTATGGTTGATTATTTCAAGCAAGGAAAGGTTGGGTTGATTTAATGGATATTAAATAGTTTGATATTACATTATTCTTAACGGTAATTTAAGAAAATTACGTGAAATTGTATTATTAATTCGAAAAACATTCATTGTAAAGAAATGTATTTATCAAACACTTTACGTAAAAATTTCAGTTTTATTGCTTTTTAAGCTTTTCGCGATTTATAATTATTATTCACATTTATTTATTTAGGTTCTTAATACATTTTTTTTACAATACAAATATAAACATATAAATAATCGGCCAAGTGCGAGTCGGACTCGCGCACGAAGGGTTCCGTACTATCATCTATAATACTACAAAGTTTAGTTCTGTTTATAAAATAACGAGAAATCAACGAAATTCCAAGTAGTAAATTGCAAACTTATAGGTAGGCTTTAGATACACATCCGGGCAGCATAGCGACGCTCGCGCGAATACGCGCGGCTATGGCTCGCTCCGTGATGTTACCTCCCCCGCTACCCGCGCGGCCATTGCTTAGCAATCGCCCCGCGCTCGCGCCACCACCACACCGCGGCGCGGCGCTCGCACCGCGTTTAGATGCACGGATTATTTTCATTTTGTGAGTTTTTATGTATTAGATTAGGTATTAATTTTTATAGTTAATATATTTCTAAATATTTACTTACAAATATTCAAGTTTCTACCTGTTATTAAGATCGAGTAAAAATTGCTTAAAAATTTCGTTTGTTGTATGGGAGCCCCCCTTTAATATTTACTTTATTGTTATTTAAGTATTTATTTTGAAAGGTAATATACAAGTAAATATTCTGTGAAAATTTGAAGCGTCTACCTGTTACTGTTTTTAATATTGAGCAAAAAAATACGAAAAAAACACGTTTATTGTATGGGGACCCCCCTTAATATTATTTATTTTTTAATTTTTAGTATTTGTTGTTATAGCGGCAACGGAAATACATCATTTGTGAAAATTTCAGCTTTCTAGCTATCACGGTTTATGAGATACAGCCTGGAGACAGACAGACAGATAGACAGACAGACAGACAGACAGACAGACAGACAGACAGACAGCGAAGTCTTAGTAATAGGGTCCCGTTTTTACCCTTTGGGTACGGAACCCTAAAAAAGAACATAAATATTGTAAAAAAACTTAAAACTAGTGTGCCGCCGGCAGCGGGGCAGGGCTCAAGCTGTCGACGGTAAGGGCTACAAACTGAGGAATCTCCTGACAATGCGCGCCGTGTCTAGGATGACTGCCTTTTATTATTATTATTTTTATGCGCTCCGTTCCCTATATACGCACGCAGAAGCCGCTCACGGTGTCAACAGGTATTGCAGATCTGTGTTGAGGCTGAGATTTTGTTAATTTATTGACCACGTCCCATGCAGATGGTACTTGCTAATCATCTTCTCTATTAAAGTTTAAGTATTTCATACAGCCCGTTAAAATTTGTTTAATATTGATGATTTTCTGTTTTTTTTTCGAACATGTGGTTTCGCAGATTCCAGCATTCTAGATTCAGTGATATATGATTCTGGTGATGCAATTGGAAGCTATTTATAGTGACTGTTTTATCATTTTCTAAATACAAACAAACAATATAAGCATCCGGACTGAGAAAATGTACCCATTACTGCATAGAACACGGCTGTCCGATTTTAAAACGTAGCAACTGCTTCGAATCATATTTTACAGGAGAGCCAGAGAACATTTAAAAACTATAAAAACAAACAAGGTTTTTTTCTGGCTTTTCATAACTATTTATCGTAGCTAATTCTTTGCTCGCTTCGCTAGCTCGGTTAACTAAAAGTTTGTCTGTACCGAATTCCAAACTTTCTACCTCAATTTACCACTGTATTGCACCCAAACCAGCTCAAAATTGTATGAAAATTGTTGCATTATCCCCTTCTAACAACATTGCAAGCCCGTGTAAGCGCTCTGTACGGGAAGCCCAAACAAAGACACCCATTAATAATTTCCATACATAATATACGCCACAAATTAAACGCCTGAGGTTGTTTTCAGCCTTGCGCCGCCGCCGCTGCAGTCGTTTGAACGGCGACCCCTGAGACCTACCAGATGGTTCTATGGACGGACGGAATTATGGAAACTCGTGGATGTGGCACTTTATCTGAATGTGGGAGTAGAGAGACCGCGCTATCAGTGAAGTCCGAGACGTGGTTTTTCAATCGCATTCCGGCCATACATATCTACTATTGTAGTATTCTACGATCTGGCAGGCAACGGCGGGCGTGTCAAAAGTTCTAAAATTTTACCATCAAACTTTAGTCGTGGTGCGGACTGTATGTCTTGGGAGAGATGGGAGTAGCTGTTTTTTTTTTTTTATCATCCCTGTTTGTACAAACTGTCCCACTGCTGGGAACGGGCCATCTTCTCATTGTGAGAAGGGTTAGGCCATAGTCTGCCACGCTGGCCAAGTGCGGGTTGGCAGACTTCACACATCTTCAAGGTCATTGAGAACTCTCAGACATGTAGGTTTCCTCACGATGTTTTCCTTCACCGTTTGAAGTTGGCGGCAATCAACAATACGCATAATAAGTTTATTACATTAAATCAAATCATTTTATTGCATAATGTTGTTCAATTTTGTTGCAGTTTGTAGGTAGGTACAATATAGATCTTTATGGAATTAGAACAATTCTAGCTTTTCCCTATAAAAACTTGCCTCTCCAGGAAGCATGCAATGCTGGAAGTGGGCTCACTGAGTGCTTTTATAAATTTACACTTGACATAAAAATCTAATATTACACACATTATGAACATAAAAAAATGCCTAAAGTTTGAGATATCTCTAACGTCGTTGCACTGTATAATATTTAATATGTTACTGAACTTGTCTGAATTTTATGGAATAAAACAAATTATAGAACATTTTTTACCGACTTCGAAAAAGGAGGAGGTTATCAATTCGTACCGTATATTTCTTTTTTTATGTGCTCCTTCATTCTAAAACCAATTGTTGTGTTTCCTGAATTGGTGTATAGAGAAAGCCCCCAAGTTGGTCCCATAATTATTTTGTAGACATCGCTTTATTACTTTTTGAATAATCTCTAAAAATTAAAATATTTTCATTGTATTCCTGAGTAAGTGCGTCAGATTATAGAATCGCAGAGATCCACCTACACGTTTTTCTTTGCAAGAGTGTCAAATATTCAGTATTATCGTATAAACATGGGCACATTTTCTAATCTTCGAAGACGAGCATTTGACGTTCAATGACATTTGTCATTGCATTCTTGTCAAAAGAAAAAAAAAGAGCGAGTGAAGAGAGGTCTCTATAAAAAGTTTATAATACTGAAGGATTTAGTAAGTTGCGTTTGAAGTCGGTTTTTTAATAGAAAAATTATTAAAATAACAATAATGCCTCATCAATTTTTTTTGCTTCCTGCTAGAATTAGACGTTTATTAGCTTTTTCCCCGGTAAGGTGGCGTTACACTAAGGGGTAACGGCACCCCAGACATTAAAAATTCACCTCGGCTAGAACCAGAATACCTTCCTGCCATTTTTCTAGACTACATTTTAACCGACTTCCAAAAAGAAGGAGGTTCTCAATTCGACTGCATTTTTTTTGTGTTTGCTACGAGATTTCTCCGCACATTATGAATTGTTTTTGATGATTATTTTTTTGTTTGGTACGTAATACTTCAGAGGTATTCCCATATACCTACATTTCGTCAAAATTGATTCAGTACTTTGGTTTTTTTAAGAAAATTATTGAAAAAAAATCATCCAAGTGTTTACTTGCGTATTTTGAAGTCGGTAAGCCGCTTCCAATCCGTCTTTTTGGAAATCCATGGCCTATGTCCAGCAATGGACTTCTTATAGCTGAGATGATGATGATGATAGCATAAACACTCTCGATTAAATCCTCTATAAAATAAAAAAATCGGCCAAGTGCGAGTCGGACTCGCGCACTAAGGGTTCCGTACTATCATCCTTAATACTACAAAGTTTAGTTCTGTTTATAAAATAACGAGAAATCAACGAAATTCCAAGTAGTAAATTGCAAACTTATAGGTAGGTTTTCGATACACCTCCGGGCAGCATGACGACGCTCGCGCGAATACGCGCGGTTATGGCTCGCTCCGTGATGTTACCTCCCCCGCTACCCGCGCGGCGGTTGCTTAGCAACCGCCTCGCGCTCGCGCCACCACCACACCGCGGCGGGGCGCTCGCACCGCGTTTAAATGCACGGATTATTTTCATTTTGTGAGTTTTTATGTATTAGATTAGGTATTTATTTTTATAGTTAATATATTTCTAAATATTTACTTACAAATATTCAAGTTTCTACCTGTTAATTAAGATCGAGTAGAAATTGCTTAAAAATTACGTTTTTTGTATGGGAACCCTCCTTTAATATTTACTTTATTGTTATTTAATTATTTATTTTGAAAGGTAATATACAAGTAAATATTCTGTGAACATTTGAAGCGTCTACCTGTTACCGTTTTTAATATTGAGCAAAAAAATACGAAAAAAACACGTTTATTGTATGGGGACCCTTAATTTTTTTTTTTTTAATTTTTAGTATTTGTTGTTACGGCAACAGAAATACATCATTTGTGCTTCTAGCATCAATTTCAGCTTTCTAGCTATCACGGTTTATGAGAGACAGCCTGGAGACAGACAGACAGACAGACAGACAGCGAAGTCTTAGTAATAGGGTCCCGTTTTTACCCTTTGGGTACGGAACCCTAACTAGATCAAAATCGGTCCATCCGTTTGGGATCTATGATGCCACAGACAGATACGTAGACACACACTTCAAACCTAAAACATCCCTCGTTTTAGTGGAGGTTAAAAAAGTAATATATAAACAGATTCATAGTTACTTCCGCTTCTATACCTATAGCTAGATTAATATAATCATCATATGCCCACTTTTACAACATACGTAGCATCGAATAGGACACAGTCGTGTTCAAACATAGCACGGGCACAGAGAACGTGTCCAAGCCCCGCCCTTTGCCTGTACTCGATTATTAACTAATATTGAATACCTCTTAAACGTTTATGTTCAATTTTATAATGATAATACGTACATACCATACATCAGAATGGCTATTTACTTTGTGATTGATTTATTACTCATAATTATTTTATTTTTTGCATAACCACTTGAGTTAATTTTTATGTTAATCTCACCACTATAGATAGATATGCGAGTATTTGAGTTGTTTGTTGTCAGTACTGGGACCATAGGGGCCGCAAGCTCATATTATTTTTAGATCCTTTTACATAGTATGAGTGATAAGCCTATCTACTAAAGTTCGTCCAAATTGGCCCAGTAGTTTCAATAACGTTCATATTATAAGATTAAAAAGTCCATATTTTAAAAACTACTCAACCGATTTTGATAAAATTTACATTGTTCCCTAAGTTGGGAGATATTTTATTCAATAAAAAGAATTTTTGCTATCCGTGATTATGAAATTGGGTACACATGATTAGAAGCTGAAATATACTAACATATAGAAAAACTGTGCAATTCTGACAATATTACATACATACAAGTCGAATTGATGACCTGCTTTTTTGAAGTCGATTAAAAAACTTATCTGATCATCTAAGAAGAAATATATTTTTGAGTGTATGTAATTATATACCTTTTTTTATAGTATATTACCTCCCAAACTATGCCTACACAGCTTGATTGATTTTGATGTGTTGTTAGAAATAATAACTATTATAAAATGGAAAGTACTCTTTCTTTCTGTTCAAAAAGCAGAATCAATCATTATAAAAATTGCTATAGAGATAGTGGAGAACATGGAGAAGATATATGCTGGATTACATATGCATCATAATCATTATATTTCATTATTACGCGGGTGTTTGTATAAGTACATTTCAAGGGTTATAATTTATATTTTGCTTTCAAGTATTTTGTTTCTCTTTATTTTATATTCTATATTTTGTCATAATTAACCTACTTTGCTACAAAGTAACCAGACACAGGAGTGATTTAACTCTTTTATAGCGCCAATTATGTCGTTATTGTAATACAACGTGTCATAACGGTGGTGTAGCGGCGAAGCCGGCGCTATCCGTGTTGCCGTTAATAACGATTTGTGGCTTACCGTACAGCTTAATTGGATTAGTGTAACTGC
Organism: Lycia hirtaria; assembly: GCA_947563715.1. NCBI lineage: Eukaryota > Metazoa > Arthropoda > Insecta > Lepidoptera > Geometridae > Lycia > Lycia hirtaria. Next base: position 40,126,180 of record OX387382.1, on the reverse strand, counting down.
CAATTAAACTGTTTCTAATACAATTAATATATAAACTGTTATTTTGACTAGCTAAATATTTTTTACTTTTGAAGTAAAAACGTTATTAAACATTTTTGTGTCTGAGGTAAAAATGGCAAGTGTATAGTGCTCCTACATAGAAGGGTTTAAATTTTAGCCTTTTAAATTAGAATAATTTCGTGACAATAACAAAGCTGTACTGTAAAATAGGACAGACGGTCCGATTAGGCAGGTCCAACTTTACGAGGGAGGTCAATCGTCGTATCCAACTCGGCTGGGCAGCGTTCGGGAAACTTAAAAGCGTCTTCTCGTCCAATATTCCCCAGTCCCTCAAGTCGAAATTTTACAACCAGTGTGTGTTACCAGTGATGACATACGGCACTGAAACGTGGTCCCTTACTATGGGCCTTATAAGGAAGCTCAAGGTCACGCAACGAGCTATGGAGAGGGCTATGCTCGGAGTCTCTCTACGAGATCGAATCAGAAATGAAGAGATACGTAGACGTACAAAAGTCACCGATATAGCACAGCGGATTAGCAAGTTGAAGTGGCAGTGGGCAGGGCACATAGCACGTAGAACTGATGGCCGATGGGGCCGAAAGGTTCTCGAGTGGAGACCACGTACCGGCAAGCGCAGCGTAGGAAGACCAGCCACGAGATGGACAGACGACCTCATACAAGTGGCGGGAAGACGCTGGATGCAAGCCGCTTCCAATAGGTCTTTTTGGAAATCCATGGGGGAGGCCTATGTCCAACAGTGGACTTCTTATGGCTGAGATGATGATGATGATGACTGTAAAATAATCGCATAATTTGTATTTGAGATCTATTTTACAATTTGCCTATACGTGGTGTATAGGCAAATTGTAAAATAGATCTCAAATACAAATTATGCGATTCAAATCTTGTCAGGTAAGGTATCGAAAATTCTAAATTTGGCCAACCGAGCGTTGGTGACGCCACCTGTAACACATGCTTGAAGTGTAAATTACTCAGCCGGGCCCTTTAAAGATTTACATTCACAAGAGATATTGTACTGCTTTGAATGTTTAGTATTTTGTGAGTATTCAATTTTTTTAGTGTATTTTTTGTAATATAATTTTATTTAATTATTTCATAGAATTTTAAAATACAAAAAACATTCAAAGAATCTTGAACAACTTCGGTACACGTTCTTGATGCGTACTGCGCAGGAATGGAACTCTTTGGCGTCGTCTCTGTTCCTGAGAACTCCAATCTTGGAGTTTTCAAGGTTGGAGTGAACAGACATATTTCTAGATCGATGAGCTCCATCCTCGGCCACACCGTTGCTCCTGCATCAGGCGAGTTGGTGGTCAATCGTAGATCTATAAGTATATGTAAAAAAAGTAATCGTAAGTACATTATGAAAAGAGTTGCAACATTATCTCGCCCTCATTATCGAGTCAATTTAACAAAAAAAAAAAATTTACAGTAGATTGTGTCATCCATAAAAATATTGTAAATAATTACCCAGTAGTTATAAACTCACATTAAATTCTTCCTTTGTTTTTTGTGCCGGAATATCCAGATGATCGCTCCGTCGAGTCTGTCATGAAGGCTGGCTACATCCTCTGCCACCTACATAGGTTGAGACATCGCGTAACACTGGCAGACGGATAAGTCGTTATCTTGATTGAGATAGAGCAGGTCAGAGGCATGATAGCGTGTGATGCGGAGCGACGGACTATCGTGGGAATTATTGGAGATAACTGAAGTTAAGATAAATGTTTACCGCTCACTCTCTTGTACTTTATTTTTATAACTATTCCTCGTACATTTTTTGTTTATTTATGATATCAACAGCACCGCCCACTTTTATATTTACTTTTCTACACATCCGAATTTTGCGCGTTTTAACCGACTTCTAAAAAGGAGGAGGTTCTCAATTCGTCGAAATCTTTTTTTAATTTTTAGGGTTCCGTACCTCAAAAGAAAAAAACGGAACCCTTATAGAATCACTTTGTTGTCCGTCTGTCCGGGTGTCAAGACCTTTATCTCGGGAACGCGTGAAGGTATCGAGTTGAAATTAAAACCATATACGCAGATCCATAGTCTCTTGCTGCAGAAAGAAAGATAAAATATCTAAGTTTTCGTAAAAAAAAAAGTTACAGCCGAATATGTCGTAAAAAACGCACATTTCGACATTCACAAGGGAATCAAAACCTATGGGGTACTTCCCGTTGACCTAGAACTATGAAATTTGGCAAGGAGCATTGTGTTAGAGTACACATGTGGGAAAAATCCGAAAACTGGTCATTTTTAATTTAATCACAAAAAAATGTGTCTTTAAGCAAGGAATGAGGGCCCAAATTTTAAAGTGCATAACCGTCATCAAGTGGGGTATCCTATGAAAGAGTTTCATTAGCATAAGCTAAAACAGGTTTTTAAATATTTGTACCATGTATATTTTTTGGTTTATTAAGGAAAATATAAAAAAAAATTATTTCCCCTTTTATTTACTCTGTACGGAACCCTCGGTGGGCGAGTCTGACTCGCACTTGTCTGGTTTTTTTATGTATGTCTCCTGATTACTCGAAGACACCTGGACCGATTTGAAAAATATTTTTTTTGTTCTTCCCAGGTCCCATAGATATTTTATCAAAATCGGTTCATTATTTTGTTTATTTTTAATATTACAATAACTGGAAAAATATGTATTTTATTCCTAAAATCTTTGCTCTTTTTAACTGACTTCCAAAAAGAAGGAGGTTATCAATTCAGTTTGTATGTATTTTTTTGTTTTGTATTTGGTTATTTTTTAATTTCACTACAACATGGAAGTTAAAAATTAAAGAGTGAAACAAAAACAACCGTATGTAGAATAAATATCACCTGTTGTAATTTGCAATAGAGTTGTAGTTTAAAGAAATTGAATAAATCGACATCAAAATACGCAATTTGTTTACTTGGATGATATTTTTTCAGTTATTTTTTTATAAAAAACAAAGTGCTGAAACGATTTTGATAAAATTTATATGGGACCATCTCTAAAGTATTTATTATCTACCGAACAAAAAAGAATCATCACAAATAATGCCTAATTGGCGAAGTAATCGATGAACAAAAAAAAACAGCCGAATTGAGAACCTTTTTCTTTTTGGAAGTCGGTTAAAAATGCGGTGATTGCGCCCTCAACATTCTTAGGAAGTGATTTACAATTATATCCGGATGTCTTTATTAAATTACTAAATGTTAGATTTATTAAATTTCTGCTAGGTAAATATTCCATCGTAGACCATAACGCTCTTTAACACCAGCCTAGTTAGCGGTCAAGCGCAAGCCTACCCCGATTCATTTCTTAAAAGAAAAAATATTCTGTCTCCCTATGTCTTTTCATGTACAATGAGCTGAACCGATTAAAGAATTTGGTATGGAGATAGTTGACAATCTGGAGACGGACATATTTCATCATCATTATCAATATGCAGTTGAAGTCACGGGGCATGGCTAGTCTATAATAAAAACAAGTATACCTATCAAGATGTGGCGCCAGGCGGCCAGGTTATTTCAAACGCTTGTCCAAAATTTATGCAGAAAATGTTTAGGTATCTAGAAGGTGTTTTATAGAAATATTACCGTGACCGCATTCTGGCTACCGATTGTATTAAACGCGATAAATGGGTAATCAAAATCAATTCGAAAACACCGGCTACAGTGTAAAGAACTGTGCTGACCTGCTTGAATGATACATACAATAATTTGTGTTGCAAGTTACACGATTCAAACGTTTTTGGGCAGTTTGGTATAAAAAGCGAACATTCTTGATTAAACGCCAAAGTTAAGCCGAACCGGCAAATTTGTAACTTTAAAAATCTTAAAGATTATTTTTTAAAGCGAACGGAAATTTTTATAGTATTTAATCTTTTTTTGTAGCATACACGAAAAAAGTGGAAAGGGACATGTTCTTTTTGTTCTATAATTTGTCCTAAGCCTGCGTTAATAATAATATTGTGTTGGTATGAGTAAGGAATTCTCGTTTAAAATGAGTTCAAAATGGGTTGAGATTTCACGGGTTACAATATGAAACAACCCGATCAGTGCATTTTCCTGTGACAAGTATGGAAATGTGTTCAAGTTTCATGACTATTAAGTATGTATTCTATAGTTGTATTATTAATACATGTCCGCTCTCTACTTTTTTTGTGTATGCTACAAAAATGCAACTCATAGCATAACTCAGAAGAGTAATAGTTTTTTTTTTTTTTTTAAGTTTCTTGAGTGTTTTGAACATGAATATACGTGTTTTGCTAGTGAATTAAAGTATTTCGCCCACACTCGTGAACGTTAACAAAACATGACTAGAATAAAACCACAATTTTATAAGTTAGCGGTCAAACATACATCTATTTTTAAATATAAAAAACAGGAAAATGCTTGAAGTAGTTGCTTGCCTCATATTGCATAATGTAATATCCAACTTATCCAACGATATATTTTTTAAATCATACCGATACTATTAAATGATCACTAATCAGCCTGTAGCTTATAACTTAGACCACAATTACATCGAAAGGCAGTCCGATAATTTTGTATTGAAAATGTCAGCAATTCTTGTTCCCCGAATAGCTGTATAATCTTTAGATTAAATAACTAAATAACCAACGGTACTCGATAGCACGTTTCATTGAAAACATTCAATAGTATGTTTAGCGTGTAACCGTTGGTAATTAATTACAATGAGACTTGATTGACCTAGATTTTGGAGTTTGACGTTAGCAGAGTTTTGTGTATAGAATTCATCATCATCATCATCTTAGCCATAAGAAGTCCACTGCTGGACATAGAATAAACAAATTAACAAATTAATTAAATTAATTATTCTGTGTATAGAATTAACGTGTGTATATTGCTTAAAAACTTATTTTGCCGTTTTACACTCTCAACATTTAGCGGCCACAAGTTTTGTGTACTACCAGGTAATTAGGAAAAATCTGGTTTGCACCCCTAATGTTTTTTTTTTCTATATTAAATTGTAAATGTCTACACCTCTACGGTTTGCTTTGTTTTTAAAATTTCGTTATAATTCCGAAGATAAATCTTGGTGTTGTTTTTTAAATACACAGGATGGCATTATCACTGTTCTCAAGCCACGACACAGCGTCTAACAGCGTTGCCCGATGCGTCGCGACTGAAGACGAGTAGGGCAATTACCTTACTTGAAGCTTGCCACGTAGAGCCGGGGAAAACGTATATACATGTAATACTTCATTGGAAAAGATGATATAACCACTTGATGATAACTCGATAGAGAATTAGAAATATAAAACAGGTATTTACTGCATTAGTCAGCCGTATTATCTTGTCTTAAAATTGTTATCAACAAAGTTTATGTTTACTTACGTTCCTAAATAATAAGATAACATTAGGCTCAGGTTATAAACATGGCTTGATATATTATTTTCTAGCAGTAGCAATGTGATTTGAATTTATCAATAAATCATATCAATCGACACTGATAAATGCTAATCGCGCGGGTCCAATATAAAAGAAACAAATTAACAGGCCTTATGTTGGTTACATTTCCATACAAAAGTGGGTATTTTTTACCAATTGTGGTCGAAAAGAGAGTATAGTTTTTCAATGTCAGTCTTTATTGGCAACAAATCATTTGTTGAAGAAAACAGGAGATTAATAGTAAATTTTGTCGTTGTGCATTTTTGTGATGGGTAAAAAATGTTAAACTCGCGTCAGATCGTCAGATCGTAAGACGGACAGTCAGAAACCTATTCTAACGTTCTGCATTTAAAGTTCATTATTGTATGTTCAAGTTTGTCCTTCTAGCATGACGTCATTTCGTTGCGCCGAATGCTTATTTTCGACACATGCACGTAAGACTCGTTAGCTCAGTAAGTTAGAGCACCGATATAAATTTTAATTTGTCAATCGGAGGGCGGAGGTTCAAATCCTTCGCGAGTCAAGTCTTTTTGCTGTTTAATTTTTAGTTTTCACTTCTGCCGGCACTTCCGGAGTGCCGGCAACCTGTTGTTTTTTTTAAATAGAATTTGATAAAGTATCATCAATAAATGTGATTTGCGTCCAAAAAGACCGATATTAAAGATAACCACAATTAATTCATTGTAAAACTATACTCTTTTCGACCATAATTTGGAAAAAATACTATAGAATGGAAACCTTAAACGAAGTATAAAAGCGGCCAAGAGTGTGTCGTGCCACGCGTAAAGTAAAAAAAGGGTTCCGTAGTTGCGCATTATAATTTATGTAACATAAAATAGTGTTACTATGAAAGTATGAACATACGTACAAGTTAACTTATGTTACTTAGTTTAAATAAAATTTGCGCGAAATTTTAATTTTTTACTTCTCTATGTATATTTTTTTAAATTGATCGACTGTTTTCCACAACTTGTAAAACCTACTTAGATGTGATAGGTTTCCTAGCAGGATTTTTTTCATATCTCCAAAGTCGTGAATCTAACAAAAATTACCATTTCAAAGCTTTATTTCGTATGCGATTTCGATTTGTTGTATGGGAGCCCCCTTAAATATTTATGTGTTCTGTTTTTTAGTATTGTTGTTATAGCGGCAACAGAAATACATGATCTGTGAAAATTTCAACTGTCTAACTATCACGGTTCATGAAATACAGCCTGGTGACAGACGGACGGACGGACGGACAGACTGCGCAGTCTCAGTAATAGGGTCCCGTTTTTACCCATTGGGTATGGAACCCTAAAAACTGTCAAGAAAAGAAACAAATTTCTGGAAAGTGATGAATTCGTTAAACTGACAGGACTAACTGGCTAGGGAAACTGAACAAACAGCTATGTTACATTAAATAAATAAATATTTGTGGACATTTCACACAACACCATCTAGCCCAAACTAAGCAAAGCTTGTACTATAGAACTAGACGGCTGATAGAATACATATATACTTTATTTTTGTAAATATATACATATGATACATAGAAAAACCCAGACACAGAACAAACATCCATGCTCATCACACAAATGTTTGCCATGGGTGGGGATCGAACCCACGACCTACAGCACAGCAGGCAGACATACTACCAACTGAGCCACAAGGCCAGCCGTCAACTGTCAATTGTCAGCTGCTTTCGTAAGTACACTTTTCGAGCAAATGTATATAAATAAAAATAAAACAAAATAAAATAGCCTTTTATTTTCCTCAATCTCTTATAAAACATGAATTAAATAATTCATATAATTGCAACCTATTTATCATTTCTATTATGTATATAGGTACCTACACATATACATACACATATTTTATTACAAAAACAATCTGAACGTATTTATCACATGCAAGCTGTAAAAATTCCATTTAATTCAAGCTCATCAATTGCCTTAATGAAGTTCGTTTCAATTCATCTAGCCTCCCCAATAAATTCTCTTCCATGACAATTTCATTACTGCTTGTTACTATATTGATATCTTTATAAGATACAAGTATACAGAGGCAATTTATTGAATAATCTTATTTTCTGAGCAATAAGATTCAAAGTCGTAATTATTGTAAGCTTTGTAAATGAAAGATGAATCCAAGACCATACCGAGAGCGTGTCTTGTTCCGATTAAAATTGTTTATTAAAAGCTTTTATAGGATTGAGAAAATTGTTCGTGTTTGCAATTTATATGCAAATATAAATGTTATGAATAAGAAAAACATGAAAGTAATTCGTTGACACAAGCGGTTCATTCAGAAAATTTAGCTTAGGTATACATAAGTAAGTTTTGTTTATTTGTTATTATGTGTTTTGCCGCAATAAAATTTATGTGAAGTTTAAAAATAAATTACTCAAATGTCACATTGTATTGTTAGAAATGTTAATAATTATATAATAAATACATATTGATCCCAATTTAGTATGAGGGGCGATAATGTTTTTTGAACGTTCTGAGGTTCTTGAATATGTGAAGGGGTTTTGCCTGCCTGATGGAGACACTCTATTATTTATGTTCAAATTTTTTGCACATAATGTACACTTAGAATATAGAAAAATACAGAAGGCGCGTCCAGATGCAGTTACAAAATCCGTGCTGTGTCCAAAAACAAAAGAATCGTCCCGCACCCTTCTCACCTCTCACCCGCATAATGTTGCTAGTGTAGGCATTATTTACCCGTTGCTGTGGTAAATCGTGGAGATAAAAATATATTAAAATAAAATATTTACTTTCTTAAACGGATATCATTATTTTTATAACTGTTCTCTTGACTTACTATTCGGATTAATCGGTCAAATAAATTATTTTGTGTTTGTATCTTATTACGTTAGCTCAGGATATTATAAAATTCTATATATATTATTATTCTATATATATTATAAAATATATAATATTATAAAATTAAAAAAGTTTTGCGCTCGATTCGCTCGCGCATGATTGTTTCATATTGATCTATATTTGTATTGATCATTAAAGTGCTGTGAACTTTCTAATACGAGCAAGTAATTAACTAAACATATTTAACTATAATTTTTTTTGGGTTCACTAATACGAAAAACAAAGCATAACGAGCGCGAAAATTGTAGTAGTGTTTTTATAGTATATTACTATAAAAACACTACACTACTACACACTACATAACATTTTGCGCGAAAAAACCATAAGCTATGCCCAAGTCCATTGCTGAAGACCCCCCCCCCCCCCGAAATGAATTCCTGGCTACGGCCCTGGTAGACTTTTATAAGTTAACGGTTATAGACTACCACCACAAAAAAAAAAAAAAAAAAAACTGAGGAAAAATTTCGCACTAAATCCATTTAAATCGCAAAATCAATCAATATGTTCACAATATCAAACAAGTAGTTCTATTCTAAGTCCATATAGGGTGAACTGCAATTATGAAACGCTACCCTGAACACTACTCGACATGCACTTGGCCAATTAATTTTTTATCGGATAAAAATATATTTAAATACCTACTCATTTAATTTACAAACTACTAACTAAAAAAAACAGTAGCAAGTAAAAGTAAGGAAAATCAAAACGTTGATATTGGCAACACCAACAAAATGGACGATTCTTTCTCTACGATGATCAAAGACCGAACAATTTATTAAATAAATACGTAAGATAATGTCAATTGTGCTACTTACACGTGAAATGTTATCCCATCGTGTTTTTTTTTTCACCCCAGCAGTATTTTTACACGTAGGAACGACACATGACGGCATATTTGAATTAAATTTAACACCAACAAAGCTTGCCACTCGTTAAGACGTTCATAGAGCAACTGATCGCGCGCGCTTCAAACTACTCTATATTTGAGTAGTTTCTGTCGCTTCAGTTCGAAGCATGTTCACGGTTTCTGTATTTTTCTATATTCTAAGAATGTACAATAATCGGCCAAGTGCGAGTCGGACTCGCGCACGAAGGGTTCCGTACTATCATCTATAATACTACAAAGTTTAGTTCTGTTTATAAAATAACGAGAAATCAACGAAATTCCAAGTAGTAAATTGCAAACTTATAGGTAGGTTTTCGATACACATCCGGGCACCATGACGACGCTCGCGCGAATACGCGCGGCTATGGCTCGCTCCGTGAAGTTACCTCCCCCGCTACCCGGGCGGCGCGGCGCTCGCACCGCGTTTAGATGCACGGATTATTTTCATTTTGTTAGTTTTTATGTATTAGATTAGGTATTTATTTTTATAGTTAATATATTTCTAAATATTTACTTACAAATATTCAAGTTTCTACCTGTTAATTAATATCGAGTAAAAATTGCTTAAAAATTACGTTTGTTGTATGGGAGCCCCCCTTTTATATTTACTTTATTGTTATTTAATTATTTATTTTGAAAGGTAATATACAAGTAAATATTCTGTGAAAATTTGAAGCGTCTACCTGTTACCGTTTTTAATATTGAGCAAAAAAATACGAAAAAAACACGTTTATTGTATGGGGACCCCCCTTATTATTTTTTTTTTTTTTAATTTTTAGTATTTGTTGTTATAGCGGCAACGGAAATACATCATTTGTGAAAATTTCAGCTTTCTAGCTATCACGGTTTATGAGATACAGCCTGGAGACAGACAGACAGACAGACAGACAGACAGACAGACAGACAGACAGCGAAGTCTTAGTAATAGGGTCCCGTTTTTACCCTTTGGGTACGGAACCCTAAAAATGATAAACATTTATTTTGGTTAGTGTGTGTATTCAACGGAGTGAGCGAACGCCTCTTAGATATATACAAACAAGACTCAAACACATTCAAAGGCCAGCCGCAATCTTACAAAATAAACAGTCCAACGTATTGAAGGTCACCTCTTGTGAGGTTCTTAGCAATAAACGTCACTGACTCCACTGCGATTCTGCAGAGGCGCTTTAAAACTGTACAAATCGGATTACAGTGGTGTAAGGCAGAGGAGTTAGCGGAAACTTGGGGGGAAAGTTGTCAAGGATACCGATGATAAAATAAAAATAAGCAAAATTATAGAACCCAAACATAATGTGGATTGATTTAAATTAAATAACTTAATATTCAAAATTTTAAGAACCATACTTGACAGTTTTTTAGGGTTCCGTACCCAAAGGGTAAAAACGGGACCCTATTACTAAGACTTCGCTGTCTGTCTGTCTGTCTGTCTGTCTATCTGTCTGTCTGTCTGTCTCCAGGCTGTATCTCATAAACCGTGATAGCTAGAAAGCTGAAATTTTCACAAATGATGTATTTCCGTTGCCGCTATAACAAAAAATACTAAAAATTAAAAAAAAAAAATATTAAGGGGGGTCCCCATACAATAAACGTGTTTTTTTCGTATTTTTTTGCTCAATATTAAAAACGGTAACGGGTAGACGCTTCAAATTTTCACGGAATACTTACTTGTATATTACCTTTCAAAATAAATAATTAAATAACTATAAAGTAAATATTAAAGGGGGGCTCCCATACAACAAACGTAATTTTTAAGCAATTTTTACTCGATCTTAATTAACAGGTAGAAACTTGAATATTTGTAAGTAAATATTTAGAAATATATTAACTATAAAAATAAATACCTAATCTAATACATAAAAACTCACAAAATGAAAATAATCCGTGCATCTAAACGCGGTGCGAGCGCCGCGCCGCGGTGTGGTGGTGGCGCGAACGCGCGGGTAGCGGGGGAGGTAACATTACGGAGCGAGCCATAGCCGCGCGTATTCGCGCGAGCGTCGTCATGCTGCCCGGATGTGTATCGAAAACCTACCTATAAGTTTGCAATTTACTACTTGGAATTTCGTTGATTTCTCGTTATTCTAAAAACAGAACTAAACTTTGTAGTATTATAGATGATAGTACGGAACCCTTCGTGCGCGAGTCCAACTCGCACTTGGCCGATTTTTTTTTTTAAATAACGAGTCTTGTTGTGGCATTCGGTATCTTTTCCGGAGCAAAATTAAATAAAAATAAAAACCGGCGAAGTGGGTGCCAGGCCCCTCACGGTTTAATAATGGAGTTCTATTGTAGCACATCACTTTATGTGAAATTAGAACAGGGCTTCTTGTGTGATACTATATATACTGAATTGAGATAATTGCCTCCTAAGTGGGTCTTTACCGACATAATCTACGAATCTTGGAATTACGAGTGAATCTGTTTCCTATAAATGAACGTGTTTCAACGAATATTGCAATATTTGTAACCTCGTCGTCTAACATAAAATAGACGGTCAAGTTAAAGCGTATCTTTTATCAAATTTAAATTTTAAATCGCTCGCCGCTCGTCATTTGCACCCTACTTTCTGTTTAGCAGCTTGTCGACTTAATAAGGTAAGTATTTGCATGCCAATTGTTTTCATGTTAATTCAATTCGTTTTATTGCTATCGGAAATACAACTTTTGCTTTTTATTTGTTCTTGCCTGCTTTTATATTTTCTTTGCTTCTATTTTATGTTCTAGGATGTTTCTGTTATTCTTTCTTAATCTATCCGTAGGTATTTTATTTATTACGGTTTTGAAGGGTTACATGATCAATATTTGACCAAAGCTCGCCTGATATCAGATGTTGTGATCAAATATGGTAAATATGATAAAAATTAGCTGATTTGACTATGACAATCAAGTGTGTTATAGTCGGTTTGCTACGGTGACTGTTTATGGGTCAATTTTATTAATATTTGCCTGAAACATTCTAAACTCAATAAAATTCTAAATAATAATGTAGAATATGAGCGGAAAAAATGGTATATACTCGTATTTCATCTTTATCATCACCATCTCAGCCACAATAAGTCCACTGCTCATAAAAGCATTTATTGGTTTTCAAACAGATCAGTCAGAAAAGGCTTAATCCAGCGTATTCCTGATACCTGGCTGATATGCAGTCTTCAGTCCACCCTGTGGCTGGTCTTCCTGCGCTGCGCTTGCCAGTGCGTGCTCTCTAATCGAGAACTTTTCGACCCGATCAGCTATCAATTCTATGTACTATGTGCCTTGCCCATTGCCACTTTAACTTGCTAATCCACTATGCTATATAGATACTTAAGTGTGGAAAAACACTTCAAAAATATATACCACTAGTGCACCAGCTTCTGCAGCACAAGTTTTACTTATTCTGATTCAGTCATTTGCAACGTTCGAATTTATATTAGTAGTGTTGTAGTATCAAATCCTACCTCAAAGCGGAGTTAGGACCGGAGACTATTATCAAAACAAGACCAGTCAAGAGCTGATACCTGTAAGGAATAAGAAGTGGCAATAAACGCGGATAGAGTATCGGATTGCGTTGAGTAAGACATTTCATTCTTAACTGTTTGCGAGGTTCGCTCGTGGGAGGTTGGATTGATCCTGGCGTCTGTGGAAGAAGGGATGAGATCAAGCGAGTTGACGCTTTAAAATATCATCATCGGTGATAAGTGTTGCTTAGATTTTGTTTGATTCGATTTTTTCACTAATCATCTCATAAATTGGACATATGGCATCGTATTCAAGTAGTTAATGTCTAAATCTGTATTCCTTTTAGGTTACTATGGTATTTCTTCTTCTTTTTTGTATTGGACCCGCATTAAAGCATTTGCCAGTGTCAAGTATTAAGATTTTTTCAAGTTTCTTTAATAAAACAAGTTGTAAATGTCCTAGTCACAATCTAAGTCACGTATACAGTCAAGTCAATTTAAGTTGAGTCCTGCTTTAGTAAAGTGGTGGCGACTTTAGTAGAAACTTCTATAGAGTTTTGCCGACAACGTAAAATCACACGTTTTACTGCTTTATTTTACTTGCCCACACTCACGCACTCTATCGAACACTTAATGAATAAAACACCACCATTTTTATAGCATTAATGTTCAAAATAACACAAGTTTAGGAAAATAAAACAAAACAACAACACGTTACTAAGACGTACCCGCCAAAACTCTACTATGGTATTTACTCATAGCGCGCGATTCAATCCATGATCGGATCTACTATGACCTGAACTTCTTTGTAAAAAATCCTTGCGATCTAACGATCCGGTCTCAGGGTATGTTCTCAGATTGGAACGTCGGATTGTATTTTGCTCTGTAGGTAAAAACCTTTAAGCCATGGCAATTTTTTGGAACTGCTATTTTAAAAAAAACCTCTCCTTTTTACGCAGTCGGGTAAAAACCTCCAGAAAAGGTAACGCATGTAGAGCTCTGCAAGACAGAAAGAGAAAAAACACTTTGCAAGAGAGTGCATTTCTTACACAAGAGGATCACTACGACATTTCTAATATTTAGGAAATATTCTCAAACGCGTTCGCTTTTGAATTGAAATTTATAACTGCTTGGATAAAGTTGTACCCGATACGTACCATTTCTCGAAGACCAGAATGTTAGTATAATTTTACGCGCCAGTAGACAGGACCATATTGAAATATGATACTAATGTTGAAACGTATGATAATTTAAGGATTTTAGAGTTTATGCACGAAATCCGATTTGCGAATATGGGAATGCTTGCAAAATGAAAGCGATATGATATTGAAAAGCTTCTGAATAAAGATTACATTGGATTTTTATAGCAAGAAATTTAATATGATTCCAAAACGAATAAGATTCCAAGGAGTGTAGTATCGGCCTTATAAATAGAATATCTATTGAAATTCGGATGTAGTTAATACTGTTGGATATTTGCTCATGAACGACGGACTCACGTTACGGCCATTTTATTTCAAGAGAAAAGTCGTAGATCTAACCATAGATAGAGAAGGGTGGAGGTGACAAATATAATCATAGACTGAGAAACATATCGATAGATACGGTTATTAACAATATTCAACAAATACTGCCAATAGCCTACCCTATAAGATCTTGGTTTCTTAATTTAAAGTAGAATATTGTATTTTATGTATTGACATTTGCATGCCTCATTGAGGTGAAACATACTCGTACATATAGGTACATGTCACTGTCAAGTTGACGTATATGTATTTTTAGTTCATGTTGGCTATCACAACATCTTATTCAGTAGGTAAGATGACGTCATCTTTCCTACTGACGATTTTATCTTAAAAAAAATATTAAAAAGTAAGTACTGAACAGAATAAAAAAAAAATTGAAATTCGTTTTTCTAAATTATCCATTCTATCATATAAAAATATAAAAAAAAATACGAAAAAAAAACTTTACATACCCAATTGGACGTGTTATATATCTTGCAACATCTTATTTTGTACATATGTTTGGCAAATAAATGAAATCTGAATCTGAATCTGAATCTATAATAGCGGAAGTTACATTCATGCCCTAGAACCAGAAAATAGAAACACTATGAAGATCTATAAAGCTGTCTAGTGGAGGCCTTATAGTACACGTTTTATTCTCCATTGACTCCGATTGGACCGATTCTGAGCCGAAATGCATTGTGCTGTGTGGAAGTGAATATTTTATGATGGTCTATTCAATTGAATAGAATACTTGGCTCATAATTACTTGGTTTGATAGTTATAAGTTATAGACCTTATAAACGTGTGTATGTGTGCTTTTTTACAGACTTCAATATATTTTTAGGGTTCCGTAGTAAACAAGGAACCCTTATAGATTCACCATGTCCATCTGTCTGTCTGTCAGCGGCTTTGTCGATTTTTTTTTTGGAGTACCTCCTTATATGTAAAGTGGGGATGAATATCAACTCAAAAACCGTACTTGGAGAATTATTAAGATATTAAAATTTTGTACAAATTTAATTTAAAGTAACATAAGTTGTATGATTATAATGTTTATAGTATCAAATAGAAGACCCTGTTTTAACAATAAAAATAAAGAATTTGAATTTGAACATGACATAAATTATGATGTACAACTACGCGGCGGAACCCTACTTACTTTGCGCGTGGCACGACACACTTGACCATTGTATTTGTGTTTATTATCTCATAACTTTGTCATTTATTAATCGATTTGAAAAAAATAATTATATACCCATATATTAGACCCGTAGATAGAGATTTTCAGATTGGTCGAATTTTGTCATAATTGGTTTAGTAGTTTTTGAAACAAATTAACTGACAAATATTAATAATCAACATGAGTTTTTTTTTTTTAAGTGTTTAAACTAAAATACTTATTTAAGCTATCACGGTCATTCATTAAAACACTATTATTATTAACGGGATATTTACCGTGGTTCGCGTTAATTTTGAGCTCTTTTTTTCAGTCGCTCGTGAACATGGTGCATGTAACTGTGCCGAAATATCGGGAGCTTGTAAATGTTTTTATTTTAAAATGTGTGAAAACCACGTCAGTTTCCATAGTACAATAATTATTAAAGGAACAAGATGAAGGTATACTTAAACGAGACAGGATTTATTACCAACTACGCCTTAAGCTACAGGAGACATAATTCCATAAAATTATTACAACATTCAACACACCTTGTATATATCTGAAACCAATAACTCCTTTTTGAACAATTGGATAATAATAAAAAGTCAAGTTACACATTTAGGGCCTTACCGAAAAACGTTACTTAAATTTAACCATCGTCTTAAATTCTCTGTCTTCTCTCCGCAAGTGTCATTACGTGTCAGCTGGAAGTTGACAAAATAAGTTACGCATTGATTAAAGTTAAGTAACGTTTTTTGGTAAGGCTGAAAATCTGTTCGAAACTGTCCATTCCAAACAAACAAATGAAGGTCCAAAAGCCACCGCAGTGTGAAAGCCAACAAACAACAAATTACTGAACAGGCCAACAAATTACTGAACCGAAAATGGTAATGTTTAGCGCAAGCGGTAGCTCGGTAATGAGACAGCTAGTGACAGACGGTGGCTAACACGTGAATAGAATAGTAACAACAGAAGGGATGTATTATTAAATCAACATAAAGTTAAAATTATATGGTAAATAGATGATGCGTTTACGATAATTCACAACTAAAAATGTATTAGGTTTCCAAGGTTGTTGTTCATTGATCATTTAAATTAAATCTCTATAAGGTTATATTATGTAGAATCACTAAATGGCAATTTCTTTTTTTATACAATATAGGTCTGCGCTTGACCGCCAACTCACCTGATGTTAAACGATGTTGCGTTCTACGATGAAGCGCGCTTACCTTGAAGGAACCGATTCACTCGCGATTTAAAGACACCCAGGTTGTATGCATCGGGGAAAATCTACTCAGGAAGCGTATTCCACAATTTTGCGGTCCGTAGGATAAATGTGGAATTAAAACGTTTACTTTATTTTTACTGGACTGTAATAGGTAATTTTACTAGAATTATTCTAAAGAATGCGCATTTATAACCTTTGAAAGCTACTTTGCGCATACTTTCTCACAAAAAACGTACACTCAACAGCACATCAAGCGTAATGACATCGTAAGTTAGACTACAAAAATAGCTCTTTTGCAGTCGGGTACTTTGTTTTTCTTTTAATATTGACATTTAATCCACGATCGACCACCAACTCGTCTGATGCTAAGCGACGGTGTGGCCGAGGATGGAGCTTGTGAAGCGGATGGCGGATTTTTTCGATGTTATATTATGATTCTGTCTCCTCTATACCATCTATTCACACGATGCCCGCTTTCAATGGCTTTCGTTAGACAAGGGAACGCTAATAGTGTGAAATAAGGTAACGGACAGTCGGTAACTAAGGGACCGATGTGTTAACTTGTGCCGGAAACTGAATACATTTACCGAGTCGTCCGTACCTTATTTTGAAGAGAAATCAGGTTACGTCAGAGCGTCAATTCACTTAAAACTTAGCACAACTTATATAGACGCCTTGTGGCTCATTTGACAGTAGGTATGTAGGTCGTGGGTTCGATCCCCACCCAGGGAAACATTTGTGTGATGAGCATGGATGTTTGTTCTGTGCCTGAGTGTTTCTATGTATCATAAGTATGTATTTACAAAAAAAGTATATATGTATTCTACCAGCCATCTAGTTCCACAGTACAAGCTTTGCTTAGTTTGGGCTAGATGGTGTTGTGTGAAATGTCCACAAATATTTATTATATATTTATTAGTAAGAATCAAATAACTACAACTCTCCTCCCGAAACAAAAATGATTTAGGTATAATTTTATATAAGTCCATCTCAAACGTAATCTTAAATTGGTAACTCTAATAAGAAAAGTTTATATATTTATAATAATGAGCGACGTATAAGAACTTATTCTAAATAATAACAGCTTGCACATTAATATCGGTAAAACAATTTAGACCACTTAAAGTAATGTAGAAATTAACCACCTATACTATTTACTATTAAGCAAAGCACAATAATAATTGTACTTAACGCAAATTAGATGCTTGTAATGATACACAGTAGAAAATCACACTTAATAGTGACTGTTTTTATAATTTCCTTCGACACAAATTGTCATTTGATTCGGCAACGAGCCACGATTGTGAATTCTAAATGCCACACACGCCCGTCACGCGATTTATTAAATTTTCCAACAATTTTCCGAGTGAATTTCAAAAATAATTTCTCGGAAACAGAAATACAAAATGCGACATAAACGGCCGCAATCAGCTCCTCAAACAGAATAAGACAGAGCTAAGGGAATATAAGATAGAGACAGTATTACAGCTTCTTCAAATAAAGACGAGATGTAGATATTACCATAGAATTAAGATATCAAAAGTTCACTCGCCCAGCTCACGCATTGTTGTCGCAGTATAAACCTAACCTAACCTACTTTTGGGGTGACTTTTTGCCAATCCATACACGGGAATACTCTAATATAGTTCGCTAATAATTATGTAAGCCTGGGTTCATGTGTTGTCAAATCAGTATTTTTGACACGGAAATAGTATTTTTGTACTATGTAAAAAGACTTTTTTTTGTCATGCGTTAGCTGCATTTAAAACTTCACCGTCTAAACATTCGGTATCGTACGGAATACCTAGATGAAGTATGAAGTAAGAAATAAATTATAATTTATACATTGCCTGTTTACTGTTCTAGGCATTCTATAAAATGCGTTGCTATTCTACACAATACCGGATTACACAGAATGCAGATAACATATTATTATACAGTACCTGGGCGGTACCACTCGGATTTTTTATGACTGAAAATACGAGCAAACCCGGGTTCCCTAAAAATAAAACCTAGCAAGATCGATTTATTGTCCCCGAATCTACCCACAAACCAAATTTCATTAAAATCGTTGGAGCTATTTCCGAAATTCAGAATATATATATAAATATATAGTACATATACACAAGAATTGCTCTTTTAAAGGTATTATATAGATATGTACATATTGTACATTGCTGCCAATGAATATGAGGTGAAAGAGGATCGAATCATCTACACTCTCAGACTGAAGTTTCTATTCTAACTTTATTCAAGTTAAGCTGACTTCATATCGGTAATGTTTGTTACTGTGTTCCACTGTACAGTACACAGAGGGTATCGATTGCAGGTACGCCATTTGCTGATGCATATTGCATGATGCCGTCCGCCTGTTAGGGCAAGAAGGGGATTATGACAGTTTTCGACGAAACAACAATTGAATTTTCGTTTAATACGAATATTATTCTATGTGGGAGGTAAGCCATAAATCACAACGTGGGGTAATCATCCGAGTTTTAAACCTTGGAATTTTCAAGACTAGAGTGAATAGATCTCTATCTTCTAGATTTACGCGTTTCGTCCTCGGCCACGCCGTCGTTTACCATCAGGCGAGTTGGTGGTCAAACGTAGAACTATTTACTACGAAAAAATCTTGTCTAGTTTTTTTTTAAGTACTTGAAGCAAAGTCAGACTGACTACAGTTTTCAGGGTTCCGTACCCAAAGGTTAAAACGGGACGCTATTACTTAGCCTTCGCTGTCTGTTCGTTCGTCCGTCTGTCACCAGGCTGAGAGTTGACATTTTGACAGATGATGTATTTTTGTTACCACTATAACAAAAATGCTAAAAAACGGAATAAAATAAGTATTTAAGGGGCTCCTATGCAACAAACTTGATTTTTTTGCTCTTTTTTGCCCGATGTTGATAACGGCAACAGGTAGACGCTTGAAATATTCACAGAATATTGAGTTATATTATTCACTTTAAAAATAAATAATTAAATTAAAATAAAATTAATATTTAAGGGGGGCTCCCATACAACAAATGTGATATTTTGCCGTTTTTATTGATAATGGTACGGAACCCTTCGTGCGTGAGTCCGACTCGCACTTGGCCGGTTTTTCATATATTTTTTTATTCGAAAATAGGCCTGGCGCTTGACTGTCAACTCGCCTGGTGTCAACAATAATGCTACAAGTATGTACAACCAGCTCGACCGGACATTTTAGTAATTTGTTGTTTGCAAAAGGTAAGACTGCATAACAAAACTACAAAATGAACTCTTCATTTGTCTGTAGGTTAATTTAAGAGAAGTGTTGTGCGATTTTTTGGACAGTAAATTTCGCGTTCATACAACAGCAGAAATTGTTTTCAACCGTGAATGTTTTCCGATTTTGATAATTTGATTTATGTAGGTATACATAATTGGAACCGTTAATAATGGTTCGTGTTTTCTGATTTTATTCTTTGGAATTTATAGCAAAATTTGAAAAAAAAAAAAAAAGTAATGGCATAAATATTTATGAATAAATCAAATAAAAAAATGTTATGTTGTTATCTTGTATATGTTGTTGTGTTGTGTTTTGTGGTAGAAAATTGTTTTCTAATATTCGTATGGGAGATCGTGCGACATCACTTTTCTATCTCTAAATATTAGCCGATTTTGATAATTCTTTTTTATATTTTTGTCACCATGTAATGGACCCTATAGTTTGCTTTTTTTCAATATTTTTTTTTTAACATCGGATATATAACGAAATCCGAAAAAGCAAACCGCAGAGGCATAGGAATTTATGATTGAATCCGATAAAAAAAATCATCGAAGTTGCAGAATGTTTAAGTGTAGAAAACAGTTTTCTCATTTGCAATCGAGATTCCGCGACCATACTTCTTTTAGTTATACACGTACAATTCTATCATTGCAGTATGTCAGTTTAGTGGAATTCATTCATAATTCCTTTTCAGTTTTTCTTTGAAACACACTGAAAACTAGTTGAGTAAATTATAGAGAAGTGTTTTCAGGTGTTCGTTTCACACGACTTCTTATTTATGAAGACAGGATAGCCCCATATTAGTGTCGGTAGTTTGTTATTATACTGCTCTATTAGACGTTTATTCTCTTTGAATTTCCACTTTTCCTGGATTTCCCAACAATTAATGGGTTTAATTTAATGTTATTAGCGCTTTTTAACCGATTTCCAAAAATAGGAGGTTCTCAAATCGTCTGTATGTTTTTTTTTTGTTTGATACATGAATTGATTTTGATGATTTTTTTAAATGATTGGTCTTCATAGGTAGTCCCATATAAACTGTATCAAAATCGGTTCAGTATTCTGGCTTTCAAACCAAAATAACTGGAAAAAATATGTCATCCAGGTAAACATGCGTATTTTGAATTCGGTTGTTTCCAGTTTTTTAAACTGTAATTATTGTTATATAAGCAGTTAAAAATTATTTGATTTTTACTAATTATATTCAATGACGACAAAAAAGGTGGGTATTTTAGATTTTTTGCCGACTTATCAAAAAGGGCGATACATTCATGTTGTATATACGTCTATAAGTATCTATAATTACCTACCTATTGGTAGTTTGAACGACTTGACGGAATTAGTATTGGTGGTTAGTAGTAAAAAAATGTAAGTACCACAACGACGTGACATCGTTAAACCGATTGTTATGAAATTTTCTGCAGAGATAGTTGAAAACACGGCGACGCACATAGAGTACCTACATTTCGTGACTGTCATCAGCATTTGTCATCACTACGCGAGTGAAGCCACGGGGTGAAGCTAGTCTATATTTTCAAACTATTCGTCGGTTCCAAACTGTCCAAATACCAATCACACACACCGCTAACGTTCATCTTCGCAAACACGGAACAACATCTCGAGAACTATGCAAACTTTACACAACACGCGAGCACAGAATAATGGTGTGCAGAAGGTCAATGTGTGGTTAGCAAAATCATTGACAATTTAAAATTGCAAGTGAACAAAATTAAGTCAATAAAGGACTGTTGTGGGCAAACTTGATGTTTTATAGCCTTTCTGGGCTGCGATATTTGCCCCGATCACATCCGAGGCCGCGGTTTTTGTCCGTCATCAGACCACCATTATTTCCATCCGAGTCATACGTGCTTTTTCCGGTTGAAAACTGCCTTATCATACGATCTCTCACATTCATTCATTGCGGAGATATAACTCAAAATGCTTGAATCTGGAAATAGAGATTCAAGCATTTTGAGTTGTTATACATATTCAAGCATTTTGAGGTGGTATACATATCCCGAGGTGGTATACAATCGAGCTTGGCATTTAAAATCAAAATGGGTAATAGTGTGCTGACTTTCTGCTTATAGTTTAGTGGAATAGGATTAATGAAAAAAAGCTAATTAAGCTAGTTTACTAAAATTTATAGTTTACAAAACTGAAGCAACCGACTTCAAAATACGCAATTTGTTTACTTGAATATCATTTTTCCAGTTATTTTGTTATAATACCAACGTACTGAACCGATTTTGATCAAATTTAGATGGGACCACTTCTGAACTATTATCTACCTAAGAAACAAAAAAACCGAACAAGTGCGAGTCAGACTCGCCCACCGAGGATTCCGTACAAACTAGGAAATAAAAGGGGGAAATCATATTTTTTTTATTTTCCTTCTTATACCGAAAAACATACATCGTAAAAATATTTAAAAACCTGTTTTAACTAATGCTAATTAAGGTCTTTCATATGATACCCCACATGATATGGTTAATTCACTTTAAAATTTCGACCCTCATTCCTTGCCTAACGACACTATTTTTTTCTGATTAAGTTAAAAATCAAACATTTTTAATAAAAATAAAATTTCTCAGTTTTTGTAAAAAAAAGTTACAGCCGAATATGTTGTAAAAACGCACATTTCGACACTCACAAGGGAATCAAAACCTATGGGGTACTTCCCTTTGACCTAGAACTATGAAAATTGGCAATAAGCATTGTGTTAGAGTACACATAATATAGGAAAAAATCCGAAAACTGGACATTTTTAATTTAATCACAAAACATATTTTTTTGGGCCCAAATTTTAAAGTGAATTAACCGTATCACGTGGGGTATCATATGAAAGGGCTTCATTAGCATAAGTTAAACAGGTTTTTATATATTTTTACAATGTATATTTTTCGGTTTATGAAGGAAAATACATGATTTCCCCCTTTTATCCACTAGTTTATACGGAATCCTCAGTGGGCGAGTATAACTCGCACTTGTCCGGTCTTATTTTTTAATCACTGGCGTTTACCCTCTCCTTTTCCCTAATCTACAACTCAATTCCTCCAATGTCTTTGTTAACGTTGATTTAGAACTTTGTCTAATTCAAACATAATATCGGTGACAAACAACCGAAATTATACGGTAACACTTAACTGAAATAGATGTGGGGATGGTAAATAGGAGAGTTGTGTTGGTTCAGTATATCTATACACCTCGCCATACCTCCACCGCTCCTAGTTAGGTTTAGGTGTTTGTGTTACTTTGAATTAAATGTAACGAGAATATTCCTGATTTGACTTTATTAGGATCTTGATTTCTTAAGTTTTGACAATAAAAACAATAGACAATGTATTTATTGTGACAAAAACATTTAAATTAAAATTTTTGGAAATTGTTATTCAATATATTAAAATCTTAAAAACTCAAACAGGTACAGAAGTTTGAGATGTCGACACTGTGACGACTTCTGCGTGCGTTGTGTTGGGAACATTTTGTTACCGACTACAAAATGGAGTAGGGTAACAATTCGGCTATTTTTTTAAATAATAAATAAATAAATATTCGTGGACATTTCACACAACGCCATCTAGCCCAAACTAAGCAAAGCTTGTATTATGGAACTAGATGGCTGATAGAATACATATATACTTTTTTGTTTGTAAATATATACATATGATACATAGAAACACCCAGACACAGAACAAACATCCATGCTCATCACACAAATGTTTGCCCTGGGTGGGGATCGAACCCACAACCTTTCAGTTCAGCAGGTAGACGCAAACACACTACCAACTGAGCCACAAGGCCAGTCTTATAAAACCGATTTAAAACAAATGTTATTTATTTTAAAGGATATACTTTCACATTAGTCCCATAGAAATCTGGAAGACCAGTCACAAGGTGGATAGACGACCTCAAACAAGTGGCAGGATGATGCTGGATGCAGGCCGCTTCCAACCGGTCTTAATGTATGTAAGAAACCCATGTCCAGCAGTGAACTTTTGTGGATAAAGTGATGATGATGATGATGCTATATTTGTTGTAAAAACGTTGAAATCAAGATAAATAAATATACACAGAATATTAAAAGAAATTAATGTATGCGCAGTCTGTTAAACGAAATCAATATAAAAGTTTGCAAAGCGAGGGTAGAAAGCAATTTCTCGTTTCGCTGGGTCCGAGCGTTTCAACTCAAAAACAATAAATAGATCCTCTCAAGAATCTAAAAACAAAAATTCCGTCATAATTTTCTCTCTGATAAAACGTAAAGTCAAACATTTGGAGATTCTCCATGAAATATAGCTAGGGATGTGGCAGGGTGCTGAGAAGAAGAATGGAAATGAAAATATTCTTGAAAGTTTTCGTTATTTCTTTCTTGTCTTTATTAATTTTTTAAAGCACACAGTGAAAGAAAGCATTTTTTCGGACATGATATGATAAATAAATGATAGCTATTAATCAAAACGCTAGACTAAAACTTCCGCATTTGTAGCATGCTTAGAGTCGCATTAAATTTGAAAATTGGGATTATATAAAAAAATTACCTGTTACATTTTTTTTAGTGTGCTGTATGTGTGTGTGTATATTTATTTGAATTATTCAGTTTAATTTATGAAATTGTGACAAATTCAAATAAACATCTACACTGACATAGACATAGACTATGCACCAGCATTCATGCTCATTCCAGCAAATTTTCCGGGACAAAAAGAGATTTTCTCTCTTTCCTCTGTCTCTCTCTCTCTTTCTAATATCTGCGTGGTGAATGCAGTGCATAATTCACACAGAATTTTGATGAAATAGGAAAGTCTAAAGTGGACGGCATTGAATTATTACGTGAAGCTTGTCATAGCTGTATTAAAAAAATAAGAAATATTTTTCAGTTGCATAAAAAAGTAAAAAGTACTTTTTTTTTCAAATATTCAGAAGGCGTTTGACCCTAGTTCACCTGATGTTAAGCACACATAACATTAGGAGAGCTAGCTTGTCAAATATTTAGAAAATATAATAATATTACCGAACACAGTACCACATCACTATCCAAAAGATCTCAAAATATTAACCCTTATAAATATTCCGGTGCCAAGTTAATCTTCAAAAGGATTGTTTTCAGTAAACATTTTGATTCGAAGTTAACTGGGAGGATTTGAGAGACTTACGTCGCGATCATTTGAAATTCTAATTAATCTTTCGGTTGCAAGATGAGCATTTTACTGTCACTGGAACAGTGAGGGAATTCTGTTGGGACTCGAGATGAGGTTTCCTTACAACGTTTCATCATTTATTCCTCCTTTCATGGTCCAACAAGTCAAGAAACACATCAGTACCATCCACCCATCCAGAATAATATCGATTTATTACAACCCCTTCCTCACTTATGTACCTAAATGCTAACAAGTAGATACTTGTAGATTGTAGAAACGAAATCGTAAGTAAGACTCCAAACTGTTTTTCTGCAGTCGGGTATTTTGTTTTTCTTTTAATATAGATATGTTGTATGTGTAAAAACAAAATACCCGACTGCAGAAAATCAGTCTTCAGAGTCTTACTTACGATTTCGTTACGCTTGATATGCTGTTGAGTGTACGTTTTTTGTGAGACAGTATGCGTAAAATCGCTGTAAAAGATTATAAATGCGCATTCTTAATAATAATTCTAGTAAAACCACGTGTTTATTACGAAAAGTTCGTTGGAGATGCAAAAAATGCATCTTTTATTTTTGCGAGAAATGTAATATTATTATTACAAAAAATATAGCCTGTGACACTCTGGAAGCGAAGCGAATCTAACGACACCTCGCACTAAAAAATCGGTCAAGCCGCTTAGGCTGTAGGCGACCATATAGAAAAATACATACATACATACCCCCATACATATATACAAATATACATACACCAGAAAAACATAATGCTCCTTATTACGCAGTTGGATAAAAATCAACAAAATACGAGCATGGCGCGTGGACTTTAATTCTTAATTCAATTTATTCGTCAATATTTCTCAAGCTAAGCTACTGCAGCATCGTGTCCGCGTTTCGTTATAGCTAAATTGAACGGACGATACTTGGAGATTTGCATCTTGATGTCCAGATTTGTTGGACGCATACTAATTTTGATTTAGCGAATTCTGACTTACGTAAATTGGCAGTAGATCACTGTGTTGCCACCAACAATATTGCTTTGCTGTTTTTTTTTTTTTTTTTTTTTTTTTTTATAGAAGATAGATCTACGATTGACCACCAACTCGCCTGATGTTAAGCGACGGTGTGGCCTAGGATGGAGCTCGTCGATCTAGAAGATATCTATTCAATCTAGCCTTGAAAATTCCAAGATTGCTGTTTTTTTTCTCTTCAGAAGTTTAATTAAGGAATTAGTGAAAATAATAAATACAGATTTTTATGGCTGTATGGCACGTCGGTAGGTAGGAACCTATATTATTACCTATCTTATTTATACAAAATGAATGTACATCTGACCGCCAACTTGCCTGATGATAAGTGACGGGGCGTGGTCGAGGATAAAGCATGTCGATCTAAAATCTAAAAGAATATTATTGAGATTGTAGTTTTCAGGAGATAGAGAAAGTGATATAGAGTTCAACTTCTGTGCTCTACGTACTTATTAAGAAAGACGACTGAAATCGATATACGTATTTTGGGCGTTTTAATTAGATATGTGGTAGTGAGCAGACTTTCTACTTGTGCTGTACTGGTATGGGTGGGGTGGAATAAAGCTGATGTTTTTTCGCGTGGCAAGTCTCAAGTCAGGTAATCATCTTCAGTTGCGACACGCCGGGCAACGCTGTTAGACGCGTGACGTGACTTGTGACCAGTGACAATGCCATCCTTTGTGCTTTGAAAGTGCACCAAGATATAAAAGGCCAAGATACTAAAAATCCCTAAGAATGTGGTCTTATCCTTGAAAGTGCTGAGAACTGAGATTTGCCACGCTTATACTTCATATTCAATGAGTATAACTTCTCTATAGACAAAATCTCATTGGCGGAATGCGTTACCTGAGGTTTCTAAACTAATAGGTACTTGTAATCCCAAAATGGTTTTTATTTTATTTCTTAAGTAGGTTTCATGCTTTGGCGTCTCGGGTCGCCCCAACAGCGGAATTATATGAATGTTGTGCGTCAATCAGTCAGTCACTTAGAACAAACGTATTCGTTTTGCTTATTCCAAAATTTAGTAACATAATTGAAACATAACTCAATTCGTTATCCTTTACGCTCCTACATAAAGTTGATTAGGAAGCGATTAGGATTTTTTGTTAGTAGAAGAATTTTTTATGTGATTTAGGTATATTTTGAGATAAATCCACTGTGCTTGGTATTCATTGAATAGAATTGAAATAATACTAATGTGTACGCACGCATAAAACTAAATGCATCCTGTTACTGAAAATAAAGCAAGCGGCAAGCGCAGCGTAGGAAGACCAGCCACGAGATGGGCAGATGACCTCATACAAGTGGCAGGAAGACGCTGGATGCAAGCCGCTTCCAATCGGTCTTTTTGGAAATCCATAGGGGAGGCCTATGTCCAGCAGTGGACTTCTTATGGCTGAGATGATGATGATGATGATGACTGAAAATAATACCAAATGAATACTTTTTGAAGTAGGTACATACAAACAACAACAAGTTTCAAAAGTAGGTACAAGTTTCAAAAGTGTGTAATTTTCGTAAAAATAAAACTTATTAGTTGAAAATATCCTGCTAACGAGACACATTTCATAAAATGTGTAAAAAGAATCTGATTGTCATAATTTTACTAATATTTAGATATAATAATAATTTTTCCTTTAAAAACCCGACTTCAAACGCAATTTACTAAATCCTTAAACTTACTGGTTATAAACTTTTTAAAGAGACCTCTCTTCACTCGCTCTTTTTTCTTTTGTCAAGAATAAGTATTTTTAGCTATAATAAAAAATAACATAAGTTACATACACAAATTACACAATTTTTAGCGAATTGTTTTCTTATAATATAAAATCTCAGTCCCAGCACAGATCTGCGAGATCTAGCGAATAGTGGAGGTTTAAAATTTTTATTTTGAGATAATAATTTTGTCAAAACTGATATAGACTGAACTTTATTATTTATTAACCCACGACCCAACAAGAGGGGTGTTAGTTTGACATGTGTTTCTGTGAATC
The DNA here is from genome assembly GCA_947563715.1 of Lycia hirtaria. NCBI lineage: Eukaryota > Metazoa > Arthropoda > Insecta > Lepidoptera > Geometridae > Lycia > Lycia hirtaria. The sequence goes on along the minus strand of OX387382.1, from coordinate 40,098,263 downwards.
TGTGTGTCTGTGAATCTGTGTATCTGTGTCTATCTGTGCCATCGTAGCTCTTAAACGGATGGAGCGATATTGATCTAGTTTTATTTTTATTTTAAAAATGATGTCATCGAGAGTGTTCTTAGCTTTGTTTGGTCAAAATCGGTTCAGCCGTTTTTTTTTTGTCGGGGGTTTGTAAGTTTTCTAGACTTACACTTATATAATAACACAAGCATTTTGTTTCTTAAAGAAGTCTCTACTTATACTGTATATGCATAATGTTTTTTTTTTTGTTTCAGATATTATATTCTCCGTATCGGCCTATAAATTTTTATCAACCGATATCCTGAGATGCTTTTTTCCAGATATAAGTGGAAGGAGGAGTCCGCAATATTATCAGCAACCATACTATCCGCAACAAAATTATGCACCACAAAATTATCACCAACAAAATTATCAGCAACCTTATAACAGCTCCGGCTACCGTCCGTATGCTCCTGTGCATGACATTGTTGACATGGTTCTTGACTTAGCTGCTATTTCTAGATATCAACCCCAACAATTACTACCACGTGTTCACAACAATCAATACATTCCCACCACACCACACTATCCAGCCCCTTCTTTTACTGAAGCGACTTCTCGTTATAAAACAATTACTGGAATGCTAAATTACGACAGGCCTTACAACTACAGCTAACAACTAATGACAAACCTTTGGGGACATTGGAGACATGGATATGTATACCTATAACAGGAGATAAATAATTTTTTATTTATTTTTGTCCATATTAGGTTTTTTAAACGCCGTGTACTAAATTAATAAAATAAATGATAGGAATCATTTCCAAATAAAAAAAGTATATTTTTTCGCTAAAGCATAATTTAGTCTCTATTTATTTATTGAACCGCTTCGAATTATTTTGTAAATCTAAATTATTTTAATCGTGTAAATAGTGTAATGGTTGCCGCTTTAGACCTCATTGAGTTAGGACGTTTTTGTGCGCTGACGCGAAATCTTTGTTAATATAATATAGTTGCGTATTTATGTTTTTTTTTGTTTCTTTAACATCAATGACTACGATTATCTTATTTTACACGATTTTTCTTTACATAACTTGATCCCTTCCTCATTCATGCTGGAATCATTGTCTCCAACCACGATTTTGAGGATTGTGTAGCCAAAAAAAGACAATGAAAACGGTTTCCTGTCGCAGATTATTTTAAGTTTCATTTGTAAAATATATTTTCCAGATAGTTTTCCACGTCTGCAATTGAACGGACTCCAGATAGTTTTCCACATCTGCAATTGAACGAACTCCAGATAGTTTTCCACGTCTTCAATTGAATAGACTCCAGATAGTTTTCCACATCTACAATTGAACGGACTCCAGATAGTTTTCCACGTCTGCAATCGAATAGACTCCAGAATAGCTTTCCACGTCTTCAATTGAATAGACCGCAGATAGTTTTCTACATTTCCAATTGAATTGACTCCAGATAGCTTGCCAAATATCCAAATACACGGACTCCAGACAGTTTCCCACATTTCCTACTTTTTGTCTATTTTGTATTTTCAGGTCCAGCATCATGATATGTAACCAGTTATAATTGCTAAATACAAAGATTTTTATGAACATTTCATGAAATAAACTGAAAGTACGAATTATTACTATTATTTATTATAATGACCACGTTTCGTCAAACGCAGCAAAGGAAGACCAGCCACAAGGTGGACAGGCGACCTCATACTAATGGCATGAAGACGCTGCGCTGGGTTCGGGTCGCATGAACCTGGCCTTCTTGGTACAAAAATCCAAAGTGGAAGACGATCTCTATAAAGCGGTGGATTTTGGTGTCTGAAATGATTATAGTAGAACATAATTAAAATTTGTGCTAGGTATTTTTGTACATTGAATCAATTATCTAATTTAAATTTGTCACCGTCAATATTTGTGATGGAACGTAAAATAAAAACAACCAGTTGAAACTCCAACCCGTATCAACAATTTAGCGGTCATTCGGACCCCTGACGTGGGTCCGGACAGAAATTAATCCATTTAAAATACATGCACCATCCTAACGCCTGTCTGAATAAATAAAAACAACATTACTGTGACCCACATTAGGGGTCCATTTGACCAAAACCTATTTCAAAAGCGGTTGCGAAGGGTTAAGGTTGGTATTGCGCGTTTCAGATTGTTTAATTTGTATTTCCGGGTTTTTGTCATTAACGGGTTAGATAACTATAAACCATAGTTATCACATAAGAACCGAAAACACTTTGATTTCGCTTTTATAACGCTAACTTATAAAACGATTTATTACTAAAATTGACTTTTAATAAAATATTCTATTTATTACACTATTTTTTTAATAAAAAGTTACAAAATAAAATCGGTAAAGTACGAATTTTGCTCGCAAACTGAGGCTTCTGTACTCACACATAAGATAAATCCACAGAAAAGGTAAACTATAACACTAGGGCTAATCACATGACATATAAAAAAAAACAGTTAAAAGTACTCATTCTTATTCCAGGTTTTATTCCAAGATGTGGACCACAGTGCTCACCCATTAGATGGACATTGTCTTTTATCGCAGAGTAATGGTGTGTAAAATCGAAAGAAGTTACACTACAGTGTTTGGCTAAATAATAATGTGTCTGACCATTGTTGGAGAAGTAAATGCTGAACATAATACAAAAAAAAACCATGACATAACCAAACGTCATGTTTATATATATTTTTTTTATTTTTATTATTAGATTTGGACCCGCTTAAAGCATTTGCCAGTGTCAAGTTTTTTTTTTTAAGTTTCTTGACTAAAACAAGTTAGAATGTTTTAGTCACAATTTCAGTCACGTCACGTATACAGTCATTTTCAAATTCGAGTCCTGCTTCAGTAAAGTGGTGGCGACTTTTCTGGAAGATTTTATGGAGTTTTGCCGACAACGTAAAAGACACGTTTCACTGCTTCATTTCACTTGCCCACACTCACGCACTTCATCGAACGCTTAACACGTTGAACATCGACCGAAATTAAGCGATTTTCCGTTTGGGCCATAGGGGGCACCATTTGAGCGACACTTGAATGTTCCGTTCAGGCCATGGGGGAATTGGGGGACACCATTAGACCGCGATCTAGTGTTGACTTTAATGAATAAAACACCGCCATTTTATCACATTAATATTCATAAGAACCCAAGTTTAGGAAAATAAAACAAAGCAACAACGTTTCAATGACGTTCCCGCCAAAAAATCCAAACGTCATGTTGGAATGTCTCCGCATGCGAATGGCTAAGATGAAAGATCAGGCGTTTAAAAATAAAATATTTGGCATTCTAATCTGTATAAAATGTATTATTGGTTAAACTGAAAATGTTATGCTCGGTCAAGTACGAGATTCACTCCCGCACCGAGGCTTCCGAACTCCCATATAACATACACCGGACTAATAAAAATGTGCATTTTACATAAATACATAAAATCACACCTGTTTACCCATATGTTTATTTTGACGTGAGAACGTCTAATAAATCGATGAACGCCGGCTGCACGCACGAAAAAGTATGACTCATTGTCCCGTTACGCATTACGCTCATTGTCGCATTACGCTTATTGTCCCGTTACATCATCATCATCATCATTTCATCAATGTTTTGTTATGACTTTGTCACGTTAAACTATCGTCCGTAAACTGACTTTACAGACAACCAATTTTTTTTAATATGATGGGAAAAGACAAACGGCAGGGCTATCGGTTTACTCACAAACCGTTTGCCTTGGATAGGGATGGGATCGGGAAGGAGAGAAGGAAAAGGGTTTGGGGAGGGTTGGACCCTTATGGGTTAGGCAGAGCATCAAAGACCATGAGGCCGTTTGACGCTGCATTTGACCGTGATTAGAGGGCTAGATGGAAAGGGGTATTAGAGTGTTAGAGGAGATTAGAGGGTAAGATTTAATGTTGGCTTGCAGTGACAGGGGGTCAGCCAATCGTGTACATAAACGCCAATTTCCCTCAATTCTCTTCACATGCTTTTACAGTATGTCCGAGAAGAGAAGTAGCTACTACATTTTAAGTTTTTCTCTATCTCCCAGCTCTCCAGCCTCTCTCCAGCATGGAAATGAAGTACTTTTTAGGTTGCCAGTATAATATTAACTTAAAATCTACGTGGGATTATAAAAGTAAAATATTAATAATATCTGGTATTTGCCTGCTCTACCTGTGAATCTATAACGCGGCTCCATAATCGAGTTAACAGTCGACTTCCTTATTCGATAGGGAATCGATTAAATTATTATTATCGAATCGACACCTTTGGCTATCGACTCGATAAGATGAAATGCATGATTAAAGTTCCTTGTCTGGAATAGCGGTGCTGTCAGCTTTTGCATTGCGTATAGAAAACTTATAAGCAGTAAGGAATAACTTGACGCCACACGTTATAGGAACAACTTAATGGTATATTATTTATACCTACTTTGTTAATGCAAGTTTCACGTTAGTTTAAGTTTTAAATTACTAGACTTTGGTAATTTGTATTAAGGTCGAGATTAACGGGCGCGGCTATCTCGCTCGTACATTTTAAACATATAAAATCATTTTAGAGATCGCTATTAGCGATAAAGCCGCCTTTTGTACCTTTCTAACGCCTTAATTATGTACCTAATGTTATTTTATTATGGTGTCAATAAAGTGTTTTTGTATTGTATTGTATTTAGTTTGGGGTAGTAGAAAAGTGAAAGATGAATTTGTTTATTTGGATAGGAGTGATATTTATAAAAATAATAATATTCAAATATCACATTATACCGGCGACAGAGTAATGAATAAATATATATTTTCATATTCCTCAGCTAATATAAAAATCATCAAAGAGAAACTTTCCTATCAAAATAAACAAATAAATTTCTCACTCTTCTAATATCCCTACTCAATGATTGTGTATGTTTAAAAATGTTGTGATGCGCGAGCGAGATAGTTGCGTTGAGCGAATCCTTAAACATGAAAGAAAAATAAAAGTAGTATGATGTGTTCTTACTGCAGTAATAACGTCATAGGAGAGGTATCTGACGAATCCACGTCACATTTGACACTTTCCGAATCTCCGAAGCCCACCGGCCCATAGCTGGGAAGTGTGAGAAGCCAATCAACGTAGTGTGAGACGCTCACTATGGACTTCATTGTTACGGCGGACAATTGTTCCTATTCAATGTATTTATAAGATTGATTGCTTAGACGTTTGACCAAGCCTTACTTGAATGTTGTGATTGTTATCTTTTCTATATATTTTAAATTATTTTTTACAATTAATACAATAAATAGTATGTTTTTACAAGTATTTATTAACATTAAAAGAAAAAAAAAGACGTGTGGCACTCGGAGACTGCCGCGGTAAAGCTATTGCATAATAGCTTTACGCGCGGTGTGTTAGGTTATTTTCGTTACGGAATTTCTGGATTCGATCTCCACACTCAAGGCCCGCGATAGAAGCTATGCAATAGCTTAAAAATATCATACCTGACTGCATAAGAACGTCAGTACCTACCTATTCATTATTCGTAAGAAATTAATGCAGAGCCGTTGTGAAATTCGTTTAAATGAACATTCATTTAGAATATTTTTTTTAAATCTAACAAATCTAACAATCTAAAAAAATCTAACAAAAAAATGTTATTGTTTAAAAAAACATGAATACTATGCATATACATTAGCAAAGTGAAGTTAACACCAAAGTTAGTAAAGCCGTTAGGCTGTAGGAAGTAAAAGAAACATACATATACGTCATAGATACACACATACAACCGACACACACCCGACAAACAAGGCCTGGCTTCAGTAAAATCAGTTAAAAAGTGAGTGAGTAATAAAAAAAACAAGTGGAAGCTTAGAAAACTCAAAAACCCCCGACAAATATAAAAACGATAGAACCAAATTTGATAAAACATACTTAAGAACACGCTCGATGAAATCAAAGGATTTCAAACAGAAAAACTAGATCAAAATCGGTCCATCCATTTAAAAGCTACTACTGCAGACAGACAAACAGATATACAGATACATAGTCAAACTTATAGCACCTCTCTTGGGTCGGGGCTTAAAAAGGAAAATGAAACAAACGAAAACCTTCAATATTTATCATTCATACATACCCGTATGACTCATCCTACAGGATATCTAAACTGCAAAACAAGGATCGATCGTGCGTCAATCAACATAATTCAAATCGGAAACCCGACACTCACTTCAAAGTTCAAAACGCTCTTATTATTTCCTACTTAACCCAGAATAACCGAACAAAAACAACAATCTAAAGCTCTTTTGAAACCTGACACTATCCTGTATATAGAAAATGCAAAATTAAAAAGACTTCCACAGCATGGGAACAGGAATAGTCAATAGTCACTTCATATTGTGTTTGCTGTAAGCCACATGAGGTTCCGTGGTATCATATTACTTAACCACGAGCCGGTTTTCGACGTTACTTAAACAATTAAAATTAAATACATTGCCGCTCTTGTGGGAATATTGCAAATAAATGAGAAGCAAACGGTGTAATGGATACAAAAAGTGCGATGAAATCATCAATGCAGTTTGTGAAAATGCTCCTATGGTAGAGAAGAAAGGGATTGTTTATCCTGCAGGAGTATGCCACAAGTTGAGTGAACTTTATGTGCCCGAATTGTCGACAATAGAGGCATTGTATAAGATAGTTGATGACGGTGCAAACAAGATAGTGATAGTGTAAAGATATGTCAATGTGTGATGGTGCAACAAAGGAAGTTAAGATTGGAGAAATGGGTTAATGGCTAAATAAGTGACGAAACTATGACACAATCCATCTTTCAGTTAAGAATTTAATAAAACCTTAATATATTTTAAAACTTTTTTTCGATATTAACGTAGTATGAACAATATTTTGTCTTATTGCTGGCCGTCTTCCAAAAAGAAGAACGCCCTCAATTCGACTGTATTTTTTTGTATTATGTTTACCGATTACTTCACCAATTAAGTATGAATTGCTTTTGATGATTCTCTTTTTGTTTCGTAGGTAGTAGAGGTAGTCCCATATAAATTTTATCAAAATCGGTTCAGTACGGTTTGGTTTTCATAACAAAGTAGCTGAGAAACTATCCAAGTAAACGAATTGCGTATTATGAAGTCGGTGTTTTCAGTTTTTTTACTTTAATTATTAAACTATTATGTCTCATAAATTAATCATATTTTTCGTTCTAAGTTTTTATAAACGTTTAAATAAAAAGAATAAAGATTTTTATTTAATTCAATTTTGAAAAATTTAAAAACTCTCAACATAAAAACTGGCTGAACTTATTACTTATGATGAAACATTTCTAAGAAAACTCTTGATCAAATTTTCTTTCAAAACAAAAACTAGATTAAAATCGATCCATCCGTTTGAGAGCTACAATGCCACATACAGACACACAAATACACATATACACCAGCGTCAAAGTTATGGATTGAGGGCTAACACAATAAACCGGATTTGACCGGTTGAAAAATTAAAACATCACTATTTTTAATCGCGTTTTTTTCTGTAGGCTGCCTTTAATCGAAAGCAGCTATTATTTTATGCCTGTTAAAATTTTCCAAATTAAAATTGTATGATAATATCCCTATTAATCCCTAAAACTGGGTAAATACTCGTGAAACCAGCCCACCCCAAAGAGATAAAAATAGCAAGCACGTTCTCGTGTCAGCGACAGATGTCACATCGGCGTCAGCACGCTGTCACACTGGCATGGCGGCTCCAGGATTCGCAACAATGGATACTTTTATTTTTAGATGCGGTGCACACATTTCATGTTTCAAGTTTTTGCAACTGGAGCTAAAATAACATGAATCATCATCTCTGTTTCCTGAGACCTATAATCTTGGAATTTTCAAGGCTAGAGTAAATAGATATCTTCTAGATCGACAAGCTCCATCCTCGGCCACACCGTCGCTTAACATCAGGCGAGTTGGTGGTCAATCGTAGATCTATCTAGTATAAAAAAAACAGCATGTTCCGTTCTTAAGATAATGTTTAGTGACCATAACTAACATAATTTAAGTAAGTAGCTTAACTTGGTCAAAAAAACTTGTAAATAGAACAAAAACAAGTATCTATGTTTAAAGAAAAACAAAATACCCGACTGCAGAAAAGCAGTTTTTGCAGTTTTAATTACGATTTCGTTACGCTTGATATGCTGTTAAGTGTACATTTTTGTGAGAAAGTATGCGTAAAATTGCTGTAAAAGACTATAAGTAAATGCGTATTCTTTAGAATAAATCTAGTAAAACCGTGTTTATTACAAAAAATTTCATTGAAGGTTACGAAAAAGCACATTTTTTTTTCGAGAGATGTATTATTATTGTTATTGCAAAAAAATATACTTAGCGACACTTTGAAAGTGAAGACGAATCTAATGACACCTTGCACGTCAAAATCAGTCAAGCCGCTTAGGCTGTAGGTGATCATATAGAAACATACATACGCACATACATACATTCTAAAAACATAACCTTCTTACGCAATCGGGTAAAAATTAAAACAAAAAAAACATAAAACTAAAACCATCGACACAAAGAATGAATGAATGAACTATCCATATAGGTCAAGGTAAATAATTGATGAGAATTTTGTAAAACAGAATGAAAACCTTCGAAGTAAAATCTTCAACCCAATGCATCCTTGTACGCTTGTAACTAGTTGACAAAATATCGAATGGGAAGTTTAAATCACTTGAAATTAAATAAATCTTGGTCGTCAATTGCGTTTTTTTATCGTACTTGACAAGCTCGTTTTGACACGCTAGGTACATACTCTTGGGGTATCTATTGAAGTCAATGGCAATAACAGATTTTGTGTACGGTTTTATCGTGCATTGCGGCAGGGCTGCTTGTTACATAGCTTAGCTTAGTTAGCTTTAACAAAGAAATGGCTTTTTGTTTTTTTAGGGTTCCGTACCCAAAGGGTAAAAACGGGACCCTATTACTAAGACTTCGCTGTCTGTCTGTCTGTCTGTCTGTCTTCAGGCTGTATCTCATAAACCGTGATAGCTAGAAAGCTGAAATTTTCACAAATGATGTATTTCCGTTGCCGCTATAACAACAAATACTAAAAATTAAAAAAAAAAAAAATATTAAGGGGTCCCCATACAATAAACGTGTTTTTTTCGTATTTTTTTTCTCAATATTAAAAACGTTAACAGGACGCTTCAAATAATTAATAGACGCTTCAAATTTTCACAGAATATTTACTTGTATATTACCTTTCAAAATAAATAATTAAATAACAATAAAGTAAATATTAAAGGGGGGCTCCCATACAACAAACGTGATTTTTTTGTCGTTTTTATATATAATGGTACGGAACCCTTCGTGCGCGAGTCCAACTCGCACTTGGCCGGTTTTATTGTTATGTTTAAATGTCAAGAAATAGGCACCAATTTATTATTTTGGACGCATAGTATTTCATCATTAGTATTTGTGAGATAATTGTAATTGGTCTTTTTCCGTTTTTATCTCAATAAACGAATTTATCAATTTTATCAATTTATAGTATTTGTATGTTATCTCTCACAGTCACAGGTTTTACTAATTTGAGTAGGTACCAGTTAACCTCCACCTTGTGTGTGCAACACTATCCTATTTAAATACTAAATCTGTAAAGTTTGCACAATAAATTTCATATCATTTCATTATTTTAAAAGAAAACCAAACTTTTTTTTAGTACTAAAGTAACAAGTAAAAGTAATGTAAAGAACAATATACTATTCACCGCGGCTTAAATGTAATTAATTTTATTTTATTGATATTTTCGTAATCTCAATATAAAATTGAAAATTAGGTAAATCTGTGTATTTTAAAATATAATTCCAAATTTAAAAGAAAAAAGATAGTCAATTTGTAAAACACATTGAACTTGTATTGTAATAATTAACGTTAGTTTGACATGTACATAAGCAGGACTACTATCAAGAATGACTACATAAACTATCAAGACACGGGTGATTAAATTCACTTAGTTTGATGATTGGTGCCGTAACTTCGTAACTTTGCGATGTGCCTACTATTTGTAAATGAAATAAATGATTTGATTTGATTGATTGACGCGCAGCAAGTAATATTGCAGTATATGCCCAGGTTTTTATGTGTATGCTATACTGCCATCCTGCCCCGTTGCAGCTCGACATAGTGTGCGATATGGACCATTTTATCAGTCCTGTTTTTACAAACTGTCCCATTGCTGAGCTAGGCGGATTATTGGGCAGCAATCCGCCCAGCTGCGGCCTGCTATAATGTGCGCATACCTTTATACAAACTACTTGGTACTTGTAATCGTATTTATGATGACGTCACATCCGGTAAGTAATCATTTTCTGTTACATTACTTGAATAGCTGTTTGAATCTGTCAAACGATCATTGCATGGCATCTCGTTAACGTCGCCTTAACAGACATGACTGAGATACTCGTCGGCAGATCGTTCAGAGATATGCCCTTAAATTATTTACCTGTCCTAAATCTGTACGGAATCGAAGGAGTTTCTACCGAAATATACGTGAATTTGTCACTTGGTTTTAATTAAAATAAATTGTGGCTGTAATTTGTTACAGAAGGGTTTTAAAAGATGAACCCGCTACCGTGTAAAGGCAATACACTGTAAGTCGAAAAAACGTGTTTTGAGAAAATGGCCAACTAAAGTTTTTTGGGTTTAATTTGATTATTTTTCCTTCTTATGACTTTCAAGAACATTATTTGATATTGATTTAAAGGTATTTTTGATATCTATTTAGCCATCTAGTATTTACTCTAATATGTTTAATAGTAAATAAAATACAATCAAAAGAGTGGTTTCCCATACTAGTGTTCCTACAATAATGCTGCCTTTGTTGTGGCAAAACATTGATTCACGTCATTTAGCAAGTTTAGCAAATAGACAAATTTAGCAAGAGTTTGTTACCAAAATCCGCACATTTTTAACGTAAAAACTCTATAAAATAATTAAATTATACGAACTACAGCACGGTCCCGTTGCAAGTGCAGCGTGATCTATCTCTTACTTCAAAGTCGCGTAGCCCCGCGCGCGCGCGCACACTGATCGCGAACGAGCCACTGTTATTTGAGCTCCCGGCAAACCTATGCGCTATCGCTTGTCGATCGCAGCGCGCGTGTCTTGAAACGTTGGTTTTTTGACACGGTATAACTTTCGCGCGCATTGTTTTGTTTTAGCAATACACGGTATGTTTTGTTGCCGTGTTTTGGAATAATAAACCTGTAATGTTCTGTCGAATACAGTGTTTTTAAAAGTATTATATCAGTGTAGACAAAGGTTAGAAGAATTATTTTTTTACAGGGGGTTAGAACAGATCACAAGAAAGTCAATGGGCCCTGTTAACCCAAAACACTGTAACTTAAGTTACAGTGTATTGCCTTTACACGGTAGCCCGGCTAAATATCCTGAAAATAAAGTAAAAGTCTAATAGCAACTACTTTATGTATTCCATCACTTTTTGGAAGGTTACAAAGAAACGAATTTATCTTTTATATTAACGTTAAAACGTTAAAGTTTATCAATCTATTTTTATAATTATTGAATCGTAGTGTTGACAAAAATAAAAATAGTTCTAGTTAATTTGTAGTGCGAGCGAGACAACCACAGTGCCACCTCTGGGCCTAGCACAAATTATTATTGTAAGAATATTTATTTACGAGTAAGTAAATAGTTAACTAAATTTTTGCGAGAGTGTACCTAAAAACGTATTTTTCAGTTGAATAGTACAGCAGGCTTAGACAAAAGGCAAACGTTTCTATTTCTACAAACGCTTACCCTTTGAAATGCAAAGAAACTGTGACGTGCCGTCACGTGACATTTCGTTACCTTATGTCAATCACATACATTTCCTTCCTATTCTACCGGCGTTCACGAAATTAGAATACTACTCGTCTTACCCCTTCAGTACAGCAGGGTAATTCAGTTATTCAAGACCGCTCCGTAGCTGAACTATATGTGAACCGTTTCCCATCGGCCGCCATCTTTTTTTTTGATTCAGTCACTTCTAAGTCATACAATTGACACATTTGATGAAACATGACACGTCCTTCGCTCGTTACTAAATCAAAAAATTATAGCAGCCGATAGGAAATGCTTCGCAAAAGGTCGAGTTACGGATCGGTTTTGATTTACTGAATTGCCCCCAGTAGTCTTAGCTGGAATGTTTTCCGCGAGTTTGACAACGAATTTATGAATTTTGATTTTAATGTATATTTTCCCAAATGTTGACTTTGCCATCACGTATCTTTGCCGTTTACGCGATATCTATATTTTTTACCTAATTCAACCGACTCCGGCTTGGTTTTATAAAAAAATACGTATTGGATAGCTATTCTTATCTCAAACAACAGTATTTTAATTTTCAACACACTTGCTCGCAAAGTGGCCCTTATTCAACCGTTTTTATGGCCGAAAAGTAGCCTATAAAACACGCGTGCTTTTGACTTTTCTATTACGCACTAGTGTCTTTACTTTACAGTTTTTTTTTTAATTTCAACAATCTAAGCCTACTAGATTGTCAGAATCCAATCAGAGATGAATACTTCTACCATACCGGCCCATAACAAAAAGAATTCACTCGAAAATCGTACTGGCAACCGAGAATGTAACAATAAGAAATAAAACAGGCACGAATATTGCAACCAAAGAGAATGAAATATGCTACAACTGAAACATCTGTTGATTTTTGGATATTGTTTCAATAATTAAATATTTCAGTTATAAACGGGTGTTTTTTTCCTCGCAAGTGTGTTGAAAAACGTCGTATGAAACGCGTGTGCATTATGGTCATAATGTACTATTTCATATTTTGTTGACAAAAAAAAACTAATTCTGTCTATAGTTAGAAATCTTTAACGGCTGAATACTCTTTAGTTTCTGGCTTCGAGTCAAGAACTTGATTCGAAGCAGAGATGGGCGCTAATTCATTGGATGCCACGAGGCAACGAATTCGACGGGTGACTTACATCCAGGCGCTTATTCTGGAAATCGATTCTGTTTTTACATTTCAGTTAAATAAAAAAACATACATATATAGAATCTATACATGTATTCTTTTAAAATTGACAGTCAGGTTTTATACCATAACAATTCTAGGGATATAAATTTTGTGGCATAATATTACGAGTACGGCACATATGTAAACAAATAAATAACTCCAGTTTAAAAAACTAAAAAAAAACACACTTCAAATTATTATAGGTATTTAGTAGGTATATTGTCATTAGTCCTCGTTAAGTCTACAAAGTTTGAATGAAATCTGACCGTTTGAACAGGGTCAAAATCAAGTCCAAAGGAGTCGGTTACAAACAAACAAACATGCATATAGGTGAAGCTAATAAAAGCGTGTTAAAAATGGCAAAGTGACATGCTATCCTAAAGTGTCATGACCCTGATATATTTGGAGGTAAAAACCAGTATACGAGAAGAATTAAAATCATTAGAAATCGTGTAATAATTTACTCAATACTCAATTATTTAAAATAAAAGAGCGTTTTAAAACGGCTGTTTACAAAATACCCATTTTTAACCGACATCTAAAAAGAAGGAGGTTCTCAATTCAATTTTTTTTGTATGTTTAATCAGCTATTACTCCGCCAATTTTGTTATGAGTACTTTAGTTTTTATAACAAAATTACTGTAAAAATGTCGTCCAGTAAACGAATAGCGTATTTTGAAGACGGGATTTTCAGTTTTTTTTAAATATAATTATTTAAACTCTTTGTTGAAGCTCAGCGGGAATATATTAGAAGGAAACCTAGGCTAGGACATTCCACGTTTTGCTGATATGGAAGGAGCAAAATAACCTGACTAAACGGGATATCTAGATGAGTAGTAAAGTATGAGGATAAGCATTTTGACAGTATTTTACTATCAAATCTTATATTGAAACTGAATCAAGATCACATTTCGTGAATAGAATAGTAGTCGTATCTAGAGGCGTGTGCAGGCGCTACCGGCAATTACCTCAAGAGCACCGTGTCACACATCCTGCTAGCTCCCGCTGAGTAGGGAAGGGGGAAATGCAAAGTATTTATAGTTTTGTCGATAAAATATAAATAAGATATACAGATAAAGTTTCAGACATAGTTTTCACGACAACGGAAAATATTGTAAAAAAAAATATTAAGACAATTCTATGAAGATTACTTTCTAGGTGTTTTTTTTTTTTTTCAAATTACATTAGGAAAAACTGTTTTTGACGTCTCGTTACTAACAAATATGTTATTTAAACATGCTTAAAACCTAAAATGTGTCGGCTCAGATGTTTTGCTTTTCCATTTTGAGAGTAGTTGAGACCGCAATTATCGCTAGGATATTTTTCCATACAAATAGCTAAAAACTATTTACTACCAAAAACTTAAATCTAACTTATATATTTAGTGTATTTCCGCTTTGAGGTCTTTATACTCTTCTGCTTCGGTGTTTTCTAGTTGGTACTTTTGTCGACAGATGTTTCACCTCCTCACGAGGCATCTTCAAGACTTCTTGACTATTCGAACTCTTGAGAGTTTATGGTAAAAGTTTCCCTCAAATAAAATTGTAATAATTGAGCAAGTTATTACGTAAAAATATAGATATTAAATACATAATATAAGACTTTAGTTTTTAGATATAATAAATACTACAAGACTTTCTTTTTTAATTTATCGACAGATAATGCATATCTGTAAGTTAAAGCTCACAACACTAGACTCTCAGGTCGCAGTTCTCAAACCCGCGTGTAGTTTAATGACCCGCGCTGCCTTCAAGCACTGGAGTCTACATGACTGCACTTCACTTCTGTAGCCCTGGTACCTATCGAGAGGACTAGTCTCTACCAGAAGAGTAAGTAAGCCCGAAAAATAACGCTATAGTACTTACGCTACGTATACTGTTAGGAATATGAAATTAGGAATTTGGGATAATGTGAATCATGTATTTTTTACCGATTTCAAAAAGAAGACAGTTAACAATTCGGCTGCATTTTTTTAGGGTTCCGTAGTAAACAAGGAAACCTTATAGTTTCGCCATGTCCGTTTGTTTGTTCGTCCGCGGCTGTGCTCAAAAACTATGACTACTAGAAAGCTGTAATTTGGTAGAGATATGCATATTAATAATGCCGAGAAAGTCGTAGAATAAAATTTTGACATATTTTTTTTTAGAAAACTTCATAACTATCTGTTTGGACGTTTGGTCGTGAAGAGGCAACCAACAGACAGATAAACATCGCTACCTTCGCCTTTATAAATTCTGTGCTATTAGTAAAAACACTTTTCAGTGTCGGGCGACAAAATGTAAAAAGTTGCGTAAAAGTATTCTTGTCCCTTAGATTAATTACTGTAGAAAACCGAAGAACTGCCCGAGCAATAGGAAATTAGCGGGTATTATGTTTTTAATGTGGTAGCCAAGTACATGTCAGCTGGAAGCTTTGGAGTCAATTGAATAGCGATATCTAAGGTTAATAAATGATAATTATAGTTGCAAAGAAACTACTTAGCCTGGAGAATGAGAAAGGAGTATATCTGGCTTTATTTTATCGGATTAATTTCGGGTGCGTAAGAGATTCTCTTCCTTATCCCACTCTCTCTATTCCAATAAAGGGCCAACAAAAAGTCGACACATCACTATTGGTCATTTGTTTTTGAAATGCCCAAAATCCGTACACAAGGATTTCGTTCCACATTTTAACGTATATTACATAGGAGCACAGAATATCTAATAGTTCTAAAATAATAGGAGGAATATTATTACAAAAAAATTATGCTATAATTAGACAAATCTTTGCCCAATTATAACCTAATTTCTAGTCTTAAAAATAGTAGTAGAACTAGGCTATGAAACGTAGAAGTACGAAAGTCACATAGCACGAAGGCCAAGCGCAGCGTAGAATGACCAGCCACAAGGTGGACTGGAAATCTCACATATGTGGCAGGATGGCGTTGGATACGAGACGCCATCAGTCTTTTTGGGAAATGCTGTTTCTGTAGCTGAGATGATGATGATCATGATAGACAAACGTGCCTCGTCAGCCACACTTTTGTTTACTATCAGACAAGTTTGTGGTCAAATATATTCAACATAATAAAAATAAGTCTCTGTAACTCCAGGTGTATTTTCTTTTGTAGGGGTTTTACATGTTTGAATGTTTGTTTGTGTATTTTGTCTGTCGTATGATTTTGATCTAGCATTGTTTTCTATTGAATGAACGATAGAGAGTGTTCTTAGCTATATTTCAATAGAATCTGATCAGTATTTTGTTATGTCGGGGTTTCTAAGTATTCTAAGCTTGTAGCTTGTACCACCTACCACTGTCCGAGCCCACTAACGACTAAACTCCATTTAATCTGAAGATGCGATTGCAGCACCTTCGATTCTGCACCATTTATTACATCCGAGATATATTGACCGCTTTTCATTACCTTTTTTCACACCACAAAAAGCAATTTCACACAATTATCCTAAAACCACATTGTTAAGGTATTGGTTTGTTTAAATAAAATACAGATAAATAGCGTAAAGTGGAAAATTGCTTTTTGCGGTTGAGACATGAAACAGTTTTCAATCTTAAAATTACAAAATCAAATAGAATAGGGTTATCTAAGTTTAATCTAGTATAATATTATTACATAACCTAGGTATATATTTTTTGTCTTATTTCCATTCTAAAATGGTGTTTTGTCATTTATTTTGTACTATTAATTTGTTTAGCTGTACTTCGATAGTTTATGATAGGTCTACATACAACCAATTGGTTTTTTTTTTCTCAGACCTGTGTTGTACAAACTGTCCCACTGCTGGGCGCGGGCCATCTTCTCATTGTGAGAAGGGTAAGGCCATAGTCTACCACGCTGGCCAAGTGCGGCTTGGCAGACTTCACACATCTTCAAGAACATGGAGAACTCTCAGACATGTAGGTTTCCTCACAATGTTTTCCTTCGCCACTTGAAGTTGGCGACAATCAATAATACGCACATAACTTCGAAAAGACAGAGGTGCGTGCCGCGGGATTCGAACCCAGGACCTGCGGATCGCAAGTCAAACGGTCTCCCGACTAGGCTGCCGGAAACTTCGATCAATTGGTATAACATATCAGAAAAAAAAAACAATAAGTAATTTCTCAAAACGTTTTTTTTTTCATATATAAAGAGATTTCCTATACATAAATACATAAACAAACAAAACGGCACCGGGTAGAGGGTGCTTTTTAATCATGCGAATCTTTTCAAGTCTGCCAGTGAGATATTAAAAGTAAAACAAAACGTTTTGTTTACACCCCGTATGCGACGCGTTTCTCTTTAAAATAATCATTATTTGCTGTTTTAAGCGAGTTCCACGCTGGGGTGAAAGTCCGGACTTTTGCTAGGAGTAAGTCCGGACTTTTCGTGACATTTGTACGCCTAATCGGCACAACTTGATTAAGGTGGAGCTAAAGTCGCGCAGCTATCTACTCGTATCTCCCGCATCACAACATTTTTAAACATGTAAAATCACTAGTTACGGATATTAGAAAAGTGAGAAATGAATTTATTTATTTAGATTGATTATTCATCACCGTCGCTTAACAGCAAGCATCATAAAAACCGGACAAGTGCGAGTCAGACTCGCCCACCGAGGGTTCCATACAAACTATTATATAAAAGGGGGAAATCATATATTTTTTTATATTTTCCTTCATAAACGGAAAAATATACATCGTAAAAATATTTAAAAACCTGTTTTAGCTTATGCTACTGAAGCTCTTTCATATGATACCCACATGATACATACATAAAGACTTCATTCCTTGCATAAAGACACAATTTTTTTGTGATTAAATTAAAAATGTCCAGTTTTCGGATTGTTTCCTATATGTGTACCCTAAGCCTAACACAATGCTTCTTGCCAAATTTATAGTTCTAGGTCAACGGGAAGTACCCCATAGGTTTTGATTCCCTTGTGAGTGTCGAAATGTGCATTTTTTACGATATATTCGGCTGTAACTTTTTTTTACGAAAACTTAGAAACTTTATTTTTCTTTCTACAGCAAGATCGAACTGTGATCATGTGGGAGATCACTAATATAATCATGAAATCGAATAAAATCACTTAGACATATATCATTAATGCATTATGATTTAATCGAATCAATAATTAGCATTTAATTTGTAAAACAAACACCTAGTTTGAGGTCTGCTGATTTAAAAATTGGCAATTGTTAAATTAAATGGGCTTTACCACTGAATACATTAATAGTATAATACTATAAGATATGTTTGAAATTATTTTTTACCTGACCGCGTAAGAAGGAGGGTTATGTTTATCAAGTGTATGTTTGTGAGTATGTAATGTATGTATGTTTCTGTATGATCGCCTAAACGGCTAGACCGATGTCGATGTCCAATAGAGATAAAAGCATGACAGATGTATACAGGCACAGTAATAAAGTGGCTTTACGGGACTTAGGAAATGTGGCCGACGTAAAACCTGCGTTTCAAAAAAATCTTATTAAGAATTAGGCTGAAATAAAGGTTTTTGAAGACAAAAATACGCCAACTTGAAGTTTAGTTTTTGAGTAACAAAAAAAAAATACCATTCAGATGTTTAATTTATATCATTTGCCTAATAATATGAGTTATATTTTAAGATATTTTGTTTCGTTGCTAAAAAAATAGCAACACCAAACTTGGACACCAGCTTATTACTTTATTTGTGTCATGCTTTTATCTCCATTGGTCCATTGGTAGGACAAACTTCCTTATTCTGTATTTAGAGGTGAATTCATTTCGCAGCTCATTGCAAGTTCAACTTGAGCGTGCAGCTAAAGAGAATCAATGGAGTGTGATGAGTAAATCTTTTGCATTCACTTACGACCAGTGCATTGACTTGTGAGTCATTTATTTCATTACATTGTATTACTGAAAACAATTAATTTTATTCACCCTAAATGACCAAGTAAGCAAAGCAAAATTTTCTACATCAACTGGCATTTTCTTTGATCTATTCGGATGCTTTTTTTAAATTTTGGTACTGCAGTCTTTCGCATTTCATCAACTCAGTTGATGAAACTCAAAACAACATCTTTTTTAACGCAAGATAAATCTACGATTGACCACCAACTCGCCTGATGTTGAGTGACGGTGTGACCGAGGATGGAGCTCGTCATACTAGATGATTTCTATTCACTCTAGCCTTGAAAATTGCAAGATTGTAGCTCTCAAAAAAACATAAACAGTTTTTTGACGAAACTTTGATTATGTACAGTAAAGTTTTATAGAGATTGGTTGTAGAATACGGCTTTATAGATTTTTTGTTGTTGGGGATTTTTGATAAAGGGTTTATTGGCCCCAAAAATGGTCTTAATCAAAGCAAAAAGGGGAGAAATTTGCTGCTGCACCATATAGGTAACTATGAACTGATTCTATAATTATTATTAACTAATACAAAAATGCTTCCAACAGAAGACATGGTCTAGTATGTCTATTGTTGGAAGCATTGAAAGCAAGATGATAATATTGAAATGCTAAAATTCCGTAATCAACGATTTCGGTCCCTGTTCTTAATGCGTACTGTATAGGAATGGAATTCTTTGTCGTGTTTTCCTGAGAGCTTGGAATTTTCAAAGCTAGAGTGAATAGATATTTTCTAGATCGACGAGCTCCATCTTCGGCATGGTCAGACGTAGATCTATCAAATGAGAAACAAAACTGAAAGTTGTCTTCCTTATTTAGAAAACGTCAATAATACATTTATAGAAACACAAATTCACCGGCACCGTTCGGTCCCTTTGAGTCCACGCCCTGGTGACTGCAGTAATGGCCTGCGAAATCGTTTCAAGCGGCCCTGTGTCTCCAGCCGTTTCCATGAAGCGGATGTTTTTCTTCTTCAGAACGAATGGCTTGTCTACTCGTTTTGGGAATCTTATTTTGGGGAAGTCTGTGTCATTAACAACTGCGTTATTGTTTTATTTTCTTTCTATTATTGTTAGTTTATGTCCCAAGATAGAACATAGAAAACATTTAATAATAACTCAGCACTCTTTAAATAATACACGATCAAAGGTGCAAGAGATGGAGTTCCTGGAGTTTGAGCCTCGTGGTTCAGTAGTTTCTTACACAAATTTAAGTTTAATGACTATTTTAAGGTTTGACTTGAAGCGTGCAGCTAACTATATTTTGCTTTTAATAAAAAAAAACGTATTTTATTAGCGGCACTCTGAAGTTTCACCCGCGAAGTGGTGAAAAACGAAGATGATGATGATGATAAAATGTAGCTTATGTATTACCTATGTTGTATGTATACTATATTTTAATTGAATTGTCTTTAGACCTTTATCGGTCTGGGGTAATCGATTTGCTTTTTGTGTAGTAGTTTAGTTAGTTAATTTTGTGTAGTTTGTATATTGTATTTTTTTTTGCCTACAACAAAACAATATAGGTACACCTATATTGTTTTGTTGTAGGCAAAAAAAAAATGGTGATAGATTTTCACCGCGTTCGAAGTCGCGACGGGTTAATGCTAGTTTATGTCGTGAAAAACCAAAACCGTAACATTTCTGCTAACTCATCGTCGACCCTCCGAGGGCAGTTTCCTCCGCACAAGCAATATCCCCAGTTTGTCCAAACACTTGTGTGCCAATAACTTGCACGTGTCCTGAGATATCTCAATTTGATCGCCACTTATTGCCTTAAATCATCCTTATACAACGCAACTTTCTACTTTAACTCGACATCCTCAAAGTTGAGTTTCAAATGGCGATGATGGGAAAATCTGATCGGATTTTTCTCGCGTCGCCAGATGAATTAATATAGCATGAAAGTGACAGAGTAAGTGTTTGGTAAAGATCAATATGATTATTTATTTACGTTCTAGTAGCTGTTGTAAGCAGATGTGATTTATTCGTATGAATATTTTAATGACTTTGAGAGATCTAAAACAGATGCTGACTGCATAATTTTATAGTTTAAAAAACTGAAACAACCGCCTTCGAAATACGTTATTTCGTTTACTTGGAATATAAGTAAGGATAATAATTAAACAAGGCGCTCAAGCGTTGAAGTAACTCTATTTTCTCCTTATACACATTGGATGAGGAGTAAGTAGGTTTTACTTTTCAAGCGCAATAAATCCCTCACGATTGTAAACTTTTTAAAGAGACCTCTCTTCACCCGCTCGTTTCTTTTTCAAGAATGACATTTGTCACTGAATGTCATATTCTTCGTCGTCGCAGATTAGAAAATGTGCAGATGTTTATACGAAAAACCTAAACATTTAACACTTTTGTAAAGAAAAACGTGTAAGTGGAACTCTGCGATTCTATAATCTGACGCACTCACTCAGGAATCCAAGGAAAATATTTTTACTTTTAGAGATTATTCATAAAGTAATAAAGCAATGTTTCTAATATAATTTATGGGACCAACTTGGGAGCTTTCTCTATATGCCAATTCACGAAACACAAAAATTGGTTCAAGAATGAGAGAGAAATTCGTGGCAATACATTAAAAAAATAAACTACGGTACGAATTGATAACCTCCTCCTTTTTCGAAGTCGGTTAAAAATGTAGCCACATTCAATACTTACAATAGTCCTTATAACTTATGTCACTTCTACATTTAAAACAAAATTCGAATTCACTCATTCATTTCTATTTCTCTGATCAACGCGTAAGCATTGTCATTCAACTGATTTTATTAATGATTTTAGTAATTTGCCTGGGAAACTAATTTAAAACAAAACCCGTGGTATTTATAATATATAACAAATAAGTCAACTCTCTAAAAGAACAGGACGGACAGATAGTCATATAAAACGAAAGTAAGGACGTAAAAAAATATTTGTACCTTCAGACCCTATATTAAATAAAATCTTCTCTCTAAGAAGTGGACCTTTCAAAATATCAAACATACTATTTACAGCTAAACAAATCCCGTGAAAATGGCACCAGCCCCGACATTTGTGCCGAAACTTGTGACTGGCTGAACTGTTTGTGATTCAATCCCCGTGTTATGGTAATCGATACACATTTGTGTAGCATTGGTTGCGCGGACGTGTTCTCTCTTACAAACGGCGCAGTAAATGCAGTATGGACATTTCAACTTTCGTACCGACATTGGAAGAGTTTGTAACTTTGTTACATGGTTTTTATTGATTGGATATTTGGATTTTTTTCTCTGATAATAAGCTATATGATCCAATCAGAAGATTTATATTGATATTTCAGCCAGCTATTGAACAAAAATTGCATTGTATACATTTTTAGACGTGATAACGTCTTATAAATCGATGAACGCCGGCTGCACGCACGAAAAAGCATGACTCATTGTCAACAAGCGATAGAGAGGCACGTTCGGCCTAAGCGTTCTCGACTTTACAGACAAAAATTTTTTTCAAAATTAGTTTCGTTATTAACATTATCGCTATCTCTTTTCCACTCACGTGTTGCGCCTTTGGATGGGTCTTTTACTCTCGCATACTATATATATATATATATATATATATTCAATTATCGGACTATTATAGAAATTTTTTGTGATTTTGTATGATTATAAGTTAGTAAGTTTGTTGGTTGGTTTTTGTTGTCTTTGGAAATACAAAATCGAAAATATTTTTTTTAATAACAAGCTACATGATCCATTATGTACCGCAAGTTTGACCAGTAATTTAAATTTAGCTTCTAAACCGTTTAAATTTTTTAAACTTAGCTTCCATATCTTGAAAATTAGTGAACCAATTTTGATAAAATAATCTTACTTTTTTCTCTAAGTTTTAGGTCATTTTATAAAACAAATATAAAATATCATTGAAGTATCTACGATGTCTAATTTGCGTGTAATTTATGGACAAACATACATACCTACAAATAAACAAAAAAAAACATACATATAATTAATAGCCTCCTTTCTTTAAAATTGATTAAAAAGACATCTATAGGTATATTTAGTTATTGATACTGTAACTGTTAATATATCCTTACTGTTTCATGATGTATGTGTATAGGACAAATAATGTATTATTGGACAAATGCGGTACTAATCTTTGCAGAAATGTTCGGCAGAATGGTTGTATTTACAGTTATTTAGATGCGTATATGATTCCTATTTATTTAGATTTTTATTTTTATTCTTATTTTGTCGTTGTGGCCGGGGATGGAGCTCGTCGATCTAAAATATATCTATTCACTCTAGCCTTGAAAATTCCAAGATTGTAGTTCTCAGTAGACAGGTGGCAAAGAATTCCATTCCTGTGCAGTACGCATCCGCGATATCGGTCCACGCAAAAACGTGGACCGATATCGCTCAGTACGCATTTTTGGCCAACGAGAAATGGGTGGTAATGCACCGACTTTCTGCTAAATACTAATAATAAAATTCATTATTTTCGTGTAGCAGAGTGTATTTATTATCTTAGATGCATTTGATTTTGTAGGATTTTGATACGAAAGTTGCAACGTATCATGACGCAGACATGTTATCTCAATAGACGTCCAACTGCGCGACAACGTCCTAACAGCAGTACCAACTAATCTTTGGAATTCAGTGATACGCCACTATCGCATGTTCGGAACTAAACATATTATGAATGTGCTTAGTTCTAACTCTGGCCGTATGTAAGTTTGTTGGTTAAAGAACAGACCTTCTCGGGGCTTTAAGGGTTAATGCAAGGCCCATAACTCTGTGTCAAAGGTACAATACGAACATTTCAAGTACTAAAGCGAGAATAATCATGGAGAATCCATGATGCAGATGTTAGATTTTCCTTTATTTTGTTTTCGTATGAGATGCATATGCAAGTATTGTGATTACTTCATGGTCCATAGGAAATTATAATTTTAAGTCATTTAAGCACTAGTTAGAGTCCAAATCAAGTAAACATTTATTATTCTCAAGTTTGACTGGTCTTGTGGCTCAGTTGGTAGTGTGTTTGCGTCTACCTTCTGAACTGAAAGGTCGTGGGTTCGATCCCCACCCAGGGCAAACATTTGTGTGATGAGCATGGATGTTTGTTCTGTGTCTGGGTGTTTCTATGTATTTACAAACAAAAAAAAGTATATATGTATTCTATCAGCCATCTAGTTCCATAGTACAAGCTTTGCTTAGTTTGGGCTAGATGGCGTTGTGTGAAATGTCCACATATTATTATTATTATTATCTATATAAAAGTTATTATTATTATTATATTATTCTCAAAATCTAGTCAAGTCTCAGTCAAATGATACTAACTTCACTGTAAGCGTGTTTTTACCGAGGTTAACAATTCGGATTTTTTCACGTTTATTACCGCATAAATCCGTCACTAACCGATCTCCAAAAAGGAAGAGTTTAGTCATTTCGTCGGAATGTTTTTTTAAAATATTTTTTTATGTAATATGTTCCCCGATTACTTAGTTGAAAAAAATATTCGTTTGTATTTCCCAGGTTGTCCCATAGAAATTTTATCAAAATCGGTTGGTTCAGTATTTTGGTTTTTATAACAAAATAGCTGGAAAAAATATGTCATCCAACATCCAAGTAAACGAATTGCTTATTTTGAAATCGTTTTTTTTTTATGATTACTTACTTGTTAATAAATCGATTTGAAAAATATTTTTTTTTTGTTTGAAGAGGTATACCTACTTTCAGATTGGCTCCATTTAAATTCTATAAAATTGTATCAGTATTTTAGTTTTTAAAATAAAATTGTTCATATTGAAGTCTGTTTTTCAGTTTTATAAACTATAATTATTTTTCTCATTTATTTAATAAATGTTACGACTAACATCAGTGACAACATCCATTAAAAGTTCTTTAATTACAACTTTTTTTGATCCTTGATCCTTGATTTTGGCATCATGCTTCCACATTTGCCATTTGTCGAGTTTATCTTTAATTAAAATTAAAAATTATCGCAAAAACCTAAAAAAAAATGAATATTTCAGCGAACGAAACAAACAATTGAAAGTGTTAAATTAATTTTACGAGTACATTTTCAATTAATCGACAACACTATTAAAACACAATCAATTCGTTATCCTTCATAGGATCTAAAATTTAATTTTAAAAAATAAAATTCGACTCGTTTAGAATGTGATAGCAAGGTACATACATACGAATAAATTGAATTTTTACTTGTTATTTTTATTTTTATTTACAAAGTATGATTTACTAAGTAACTTCACGAAACCGCCAAAAAGCTCACCCCCACATTTTGCATAACTGGAAATCCCATACAGTCAGGTTCTCACGCTCCTTCCTCCCGCGAACCAGCAAAATGTGGAATGTCCTTCCTCGGAAGGTTTTTCCGCCGTGCTTCAACAAAGAGGGTTTTAAAAAGGGTATCTACAAGCACCTTTCCGGGTTAGCAAAGCAACAGTAATGTCAGTGATGTTACAGTTGTCCATAGGCGACGGTTACCGTTTACCATCAGGCGAGCCGTCTGCCTTTTTGCTTCACCTATTTTATAAAAAAAAAAAAAAAAAAAAACTTTATAAATGTTTTCTAAAAGTGAAACACCACAAAAATTGCAATGACGAGTAAAATAAATCAATTCGCAAATGAATACTTATGAATTTCTTTCTACATTTGGCAGTGAAATAATATAATAAATGCGAGTAAAACCTAATCCTATACATATTATAAAAACGAAAGTAACTTTGTCTGTTTGTCACCTCTTCGCGGCTAATCGGCTGAACCGATTGTTATGAAATTTGTTACAGATATAGTTGAGAACCCGCAGACGAACGTAGGCTACGGTTTATTATCATCAACACCATCTTCTTCATCACTACGCGGGTGAAAGCGCTGGACAAAGCTAGTATTCAGATATACTAATTAAACGAATAACAAAGTAATAATAATAATAATATTTATTTAAGACACAGAAAGAGTGACAACACATTCAAAAATATCGGACCCAAAGGCTCCGAGACTAGTTTAAAACTGGTACAGGAGCCAATGGCTTCTCCCAAACAAATGAACGAAATTTAATTACATATAAAGATATGAACTTAAACTTAAATTTAAATAAATTTTGAATTTATAAAGTACCTATAAAGTTAGTTTAGTTACACCATTTGTAACTCAAGATCGGCTGGACCAATTTACATGAAACTTGGTATAGGGGTAGCTTATACTCTGCAATAAAATATAGGCTACATTTTATACCGAAAAACTGAAAGATTCCTACAGGATAGCGGGTGAAACCGCGGAGCGCAGTGAGTTAAATATAATATTTGCAGAGTGAGATTTCCGTTCTGTACTACATATTCTGTGACGTCGGTTAATCCGCCGGTTTCACCGCAATATTACACTTCTTTGTACAAACTTTAATATTTGGGCTCATCCCGACAAATCCGAGAGACAAACTCTACATATCCTAGGGTGGTTTCAGTGACGTTCGGTTTCAAGAGCTTTATATTTACTGGCTGTTCCCGCGGTTTCACCCGCCTGATGATGAGAAATGATGATGATGATAAAAAATAATCAGCCTGGATACGGAGGTGCTCAGTACCAAATATCCGTGGAAATTTGTAATTTGCCATCTTTTGTATATAGTAACTAAAATGAAAAACCTAGCTGTAAATTTCCCCAAAAGTAATAAAATAAAATAAAAAATATTTCATATGTAGGTTATGTCTTGTTTTCTCTACTTTTGACCGACTTCCAAAAAAGAGGTTCTCGATTCGACTGTATATTTTTTTTTGTATGTTCAGCGATTTTTGATGATTCTTTTTTTTTGTTGGTTCGTCATCATACTCCAGAGGTGGTCCCATATAAATTTTATCAAATCGGTTAACTATTTTAGTTTTTATAACAAAATAACTGGGAAAACATGTCATCCAAGTAAACGAATTACTTATTTTGAAGTCGGTTTTTAGTTTTTTAAACTATAATAATCAGATAGTGCTCAATACTTCTATTCACAAAACAATAATTGGGATTCGGATTCGAATCGGAAACTCATCTCATCTCTGTTACTTCCATGCACAATGATAAAGATAGAGACAATAGTTTTAAACAGAATCAAGACTGAATGAAATTAGAATACAAATACTAGTCTTACTACTTTTTTTTATTTTTTTTTATACACTATAGATCTACTATTGACCACCAACTCGCCTGATGTTAAGCGACGACTTATATTCGAGAAGTGGCCAAAAAAGATACCAAAATCTTTAAAATATGTTAAAGTTATTTTAAAGATACCAAAATCTTTAAAATAACTTTAGTTGAAATTCCGTTAATTAAACTGGTATAGCAAGAACAAAGTAATAAAAGTTAGGATAGGCACAGTTATATGTTGTATCGAGAACTTCTACTAGTCTATTTTGTATGCAAATCAGGAGCAGTCACCCACCAGCAGTAACTTTATTATGGACTTGACTATCGTATTTATTTTAACCGACTTCTAAACAGAGGTGTTTTATCAAATCAATAATAGTGGTTTTGAAACGTGGTCGAGCTTGAACAAATATTAATCGTTAAAGTTCATCTCAGCCACAACAAGTCCACAGCTGGACGCTGGACATTGGCCTCCCCCATGAATTTCCAAAAATTCCGGTTGGAAGTGGCCTGCATCCAGCGTCTTCCTGCCACTTGTATGATATCTTCTGTCCACCATATGGCTGGTCTTCCTACGCTGCGCTTGCCGGTGCATGGTCTCCACTCGAGAACTTTTCGGCCCCATCATCTATCAGTTCTAAGTGCTATGTGCTCTGCTCATTGCCACTTGAACTTGCAAATCCGCTGTGCTATATCGTTGACTCTTAGGTAAATATATAGCCAGGATAATTTCAAATCGCGAGTGAATCGGTTTTCCTAGGTAAGCGCTCCATCGTAGACCGCAACGTCGTTTAGCATAAGGTAAATTTGTGGTCAAGCTAAGACGTATCAAGTATAAAAAAAGGTTCCGTAAAAGAATCAAAAATGGCAAATATTGTAGTCTTTTTTAAATTTCTTATGTAACATACATTAGGTACTTACATACTCACAATTTAAAAAGTTGTTTACGGATAGGTTTTTGTCTATTTAGACGGATAGATTTTTCTATAGGACAGCAAGAAGCACGAAAAAGCGACATCGTTACATGGTTGATATTCCAAAAACACGTACGAAACGCTTTGGCTCCACTTTCATTATGCGTACCGCCAAAATGTGGAATGCGCTTCCTGAATGGGTCTTTCCGAATAGATATAATCTAGGTGTCCTCAAATCGCGAGTGAATAGGTTTCTTCTAGGCAAGCGCGCTTCATCGTAGACCGTAACTGTCGCTTTACACCAGGTGAGTTGACGGTCTAGCGCAAGCCTATTTTCGAAAAAAAATGCCTTCAATCCGTCGCTATAAAGCATTGTTTAAGCCCAAAAAATATCAGCAACTGGTATTTCCGCTTCCTCTATAAAATATTATCGTAGACTAGCTCTACCATGATACCGTTTCATATTATTATATCTTAAATTAACATAATAACATAGTTTCGCTTCTTAGCGTTGCCATTCCTATCTAGATAGCCGAACTGTTAAAACGCTTTACCATATAATTTTTTTTGTATGTATTTTTTTATTTATTTTAAAATTAAATTTATACAAATGAATTAATTGATTGTTTTCATTTTAACGAATAATAACAAAATTAAATCATGAAGTATTTCGTGTTTTTATCAATTATTTCGAGTAGTTTTTGTGCTCTGTATTATGACGCATATTCCGGTCATCCCATTTCTAAAGAGGATTTAAAGAGACGCGATAAAGAAAACACTACTTTGTGAGTATATGTATATTAAAATTTGATTACCTAAGTATTAGTACTTAGATAAACTACCTAACCTATTTTTTTTATACACTATATATCTACGATTGACCACCAACCCGCCTGATGTTAAGCGATGGTGTGGCCGAGGATGGAGCTCGTCGATCTAGAAGATATCTATTCACTCTAGCCTTGAAAATTCCAAGATTGTAGGTCTCAGGAAACAGAGATGGCGGCAACGAATTCCATTCTTGTGTAGTACGCATCAGGAATGTGGATCGATATCGCTGAGTACGGATTTTAACCTAACCTAATTGCCTATACATACATGGTTTTACGTACTTTTAGACTTTAAAATTTCGAAGTAATATTTTTTTAGGGTTCCGTAGAAACTACGAGGAACCCTTATTTATGTATGGAGTGCGAGTGCTACCCCTATTATTTTTTTGAAAATTTGTCTACGGCACTGTTATTAACGGGATATTTACCGTGGTTCGCGTTAATTTTGAGCTCCCGATATTTCGGCACAGTTACATAACACCAACCACGCGAACCACGGTAAATATCCCGTTAATAATAACAGTGCTTTAATGAATGACCGTGATAGTTTAAAAACGTGTTTGTCTACGGTGTTTTGTAGCGGCTTACAGAACATATCTACAGGCCAAATTTCGTTTATGTAGGGGTGATAGGCTCCTGCCCTGGTGCCGGGGCACTAGAATACGGCATCGGTATCCCCTGCCTGTAATTAGAAGGGGACTTCCAGGCCCGGGGCTGGTCAGGATCGGAACCCTGACCTACTACCCAAACAGGCTAGGGATGAACGCGAGGAGTGGATCTTGCGGTTCGAAGGCCTAGCAGGCAGAGAAGGCAATAAATACGTCAAAGTCCTGAGGGCTCTGGTAAGAGTTCGTTAAACGAGAACCCGGAGTCCTTCATTTTAGCACTTAGGCTGGCCACCGGGGGGGTTTTAGTGGGTACAATCCCACATAACCCGGTTGTATCCCCAAAATACGCAGCCGGATATCTTTAGAAGATTTCCCCCTAGAGGGAGGGGGAAATGTTCTTAAAGGAAAAAAAGGGGTGATAGTCTCTGAGTAAAATTACTGTGACATACGTACAGGCAGACGGGCATGGCGAATGTTTGAGTTCCTTGTTGACTACGGAATCCTAAAAATGTAGCCTAAGACAAGTGAAATGTGTGAACAAAATACGACACATCAAATCAGCCGTACCATTTAGGCTGTAGGAGGAATTACATGACTCTCCTACTTGTGCAATCGGATAAAAACTAAATCTGTCCAATTTTGACAGCTGGTGTGTGACCGAGATAGAGCCATGCGACGAGAGAGAAGGACGACGCATCGATGGTTCCTGCAACAACCTGAAACACCCGACCCGCGGGGCGAGCCATACACCCTTCTACAAAGTGCTGCCATCTATTTACGATAAAGGTAAGCTTTATTTGACAGATGGACAGATGACCAGTGTTGCCATCTATTTACGATAAAGGTAAGTTTATTTGACAGATGGATATGGACCAACAAAGTAGCGGGAAGACGCTGGATGCAAGCCGCTTCCAATCGGTCTTTTTGGAAGTCCATGGAGAAGGCATAAGTATGTCCAGCAGTGGTCTTCTTATGGCTGAGATGGTGATGATGAAGATTTATTTATTTTAATCGACCAGCTAGGCGCTTATCCATAGCTGACCTAATATTTCCATCTTTGTCAATCTTTTGTTAAGACTTTCACGGTTCATCTCTTTGTACGAAATGGCATTTGCCCTTTCCTTTGCTCCACAGAAATACGCCAAGATTTTAAATGTTGGATGAATTATTTAATATTAAGTGATTCTGCCGCTCAAATGATATGAAATTAAAAGCTCCTTGCCTGAAATAAAAACAGGCTCTCAAGTGTGTGAATATTAAAACTAAAAATCTTTTTAGGGTTCCATACCTCAAAATAAAGAAACGGAACCCTTATAGAATCACTTTATTGTCCGTCTGTCTCTCCGTCTGTCAGGGTGTCAAGACCTTTATCTCGGG
Source organism: Lycia hirtaria (assembly GCA_947563715.1). NCBI lineage: Eukaryota > Metazoa > Arthropoda > Insecta > Lepidoptera > Geometridae > Lycia > Lycia hirtaria. Next base: position 40,067,498 of record OX387382.1, on the reverse strand, counting down.
AAAGCGTAAAGGTATCGTCTTGAAATTAAAATCATATACGCAAATCCATAGTCTCTTGCTGCAGAAAGAATAATAAAATTTCTCCGTTTTCGTAAAAAAAAGTTACAGCCGAATATGTCGTAAAAAACGCAAATTTCGACACTCACAAGGGAATCAAAACTTAAGGAGTACTTCCCGTTGACCTAGATTAAATTTGGCAAGAAGCATTGTGTTAGAGTACACATATAGGAAAAAATCCGAAAACTGTTTTATTTTTACTAAATCACAAAAAATTGTGTCTTTATGCAAGGGATGAGGGTCCAAATTTTAAAGTACTTTAACCGTATCATGTGGGATATCATATGAAAGAGCTTCATTAGCATAAGCCAAAACAGGTTTTTAAATATTTTTACGATGTATATTTTTCGAAAATATAAAAAAATATATGATTTCCCCCTTTTATCTACAAGTTTGTACGGAACCCTCGGTGGGCAAGTCTGACTTGCACTTGTCCGGTTTTATTTATTTATGATAGATTGACCCTTTATTGTACATACCATGAAATTTCCACTCAAGAAAAATAAATTTAAAAACAAGTGTAATAACTGGGGGGCTTGTCGCTAACAGCGATTTCTTTCAGGCAATTTTATGCAGTCGGGTACTTCACTATTCTTTTAGAAAAAAGTCTATGCATTGTTATAAATTTGATGTCAATTATAACTATAAATTATAACTGTTCTTATGTTTTTCTTAGAATTCGAGCCCCGGAAGTCCAAGTCAGGGCGAGCTCTGCCCCTCCCCCGCGTCCTGCGTACGCGCCTGCTCTCCGAAGGTCGCGTACAAAGCCTACGCTTCACAAACCTGGCGATCAACTTCCTAGTCTTTATGTCAGGGGATATTGTGTCCCAACATGATACTGGTAAGGTTCATTTTACTGTGCTACAAGTATCTATATATATATATATATATATATAAAACTCTATACTATAAAAAAAACTACTGCAGAAAAACAGTTTTCGCAGTCTAAGTTACGATTTTGTTATGCTTGATACGCTGTTAGGTTAGAAAGTAAGCGTAAAATCGCTGTAAAAGATTATAAATGCTCATTCTGTAAAATAATTCTAGTAAAATCACAAGTTTATTACGAAAATTTTCGTTGGTGGTTACGAAAAAATGCATTTTTTTATTTTTGCAACAGATGTAACATTATTATTACAAAAAAAATCTTATGACTCGGGCAGAGAAGACGAATCTAACGACACATCTCACATCAAAATCGGTCAAGCCGTTTAGGCTTTAGGCGATCATAGAGAAACATACATACACTCGAAAAAAATAACCCTCTTTCTTACGCAGTCGGGTAAAAAGTGATGCTGTAACGCTGAAAAATAGAAGTCGCAATTATGGAATTTTAAATATTCATATAGGTAAATCTTAAATATTCATATATATGTATAGATTTGTATGTATGTATGTATAGATAATTGAATTGTTATCTGGGGGCACGGTAGTGGCCCCGGGCAAGTCGAGCAGCAAGGCCATTTATTTTTTTCGAGTAGGTATATGGCGACATATGGCTCTATCTCCATATTACATGTATTTCTTTTCCGACAGCTCTAATTCATTGTTTGGAATCGAATTCACACCTTCTAGCTCGAAAATCTATCGCACAACTAGCTGAAACATCATCACTTATAATATATTGTAGTTGAAGATGAAGCAGTCAGATCTAGGGACTAGTTCTATTAAACCTTAAGGCTAATAATCTAAATCTAGAATCAAGTTTATGTATCAAGACAAAATGTAATAATTATAAAAGTTCCTGAAAGAAATTAGTGTTCATAGCTTAAAAAATTTACTACGTACGTATTTACGTATTTAAATGACGTACATATTTACTTAAATAATCTGATTATGATCTAACAATAAAATTTTAACTACTTAACTAATTAAAACAGTTCTAAATATAGCAATGCGTTAAAATAATTTGTATTCATTGACGGTTTTTTGTATCTATTTGTTGCGAGCGTGTTTCAAGGGTAGTGACCGTTATAAATTGAAGTATTTTTTAAAGTCCTTGTTATTTACCGACTTCAAAAAAGGAGGAGGTTATCAATTCGTAGCGTATATAATTAATTATATATTTTTATGTATGTCCACGAATTTCTCCGTCATTTTACGTTCTTTATTTAAGTATTAACGCATATCATTTAAATACATTGAAGTGAAAACTTCTTTAGGCGTGAAATATAGTTAACGTGTCACTGCTATACCGAAAACTTATGTTCTGTGGAAGAGAGTGTGGTCTCCACTCAAGAACTTTACTGCATCAGCAAAGCGTATTAGGATCAGCCAAAAAGTGGAGAGACGACCTCATACAAATGGCAGGAAGACGCTGTATGCAGGCCGATTCGATCAGGTCTTTTAGGAAATCCATGAGGTCTATATCCAGCAGTAGTTTTATGTAGTATTAAAAATAAATATCCCTAGCGCTTAGACGAACTTTAACTAAAGTAATATTCTTGATGCGTACTGTACAGGAGTGGAATTCTTTGCCGCCATCTCTGTTTCCTGAGACCTACAATCTTGGAATTTTCAAGGCTAGAGTGAATAGATATCTTCTAGAAGTTCTAGATCGACGAGCTCCATCCTTGGCCATACCGTTGCTTAACATCAGGCGAGTTGATGGTCAATCGTAGATCTATCTTACATAAAAATACAAATTTTTAGGGTTTCGTACCCATAAGGTAAAAGGTACGGACAGACAGCGAAGTCTTAGTAATAGGGTCCCGCCCTATTACTAAGACTTCGCTGTATGTCCGTCCGTCCGTCTGTACCCGGGCATCTCATGAACCGTGATAGTTAGACAGTTGAAATTTTCACAGATGATGTATTTCTGTTGCCGCTATAGCAACAAAACAGAATAAAATAAATATTTAAGGGGGCTCCCATACAACAAACGTGATTTTTTTGCTCGTTTTTGCTCGATAATGATAACGGCAACAGATAGACGCTTGAAATATTCGCAGATTATTGATTTATATTATTCACTTTAAAAATAAATAATTAAATTAAAATATAATTAATATTTATGGAGAGCTCTCATAAAACAAACGTGTTTTTTTTTTGTTGTGTATAATAGATAATGGTACGGAACCCTTCGTGCGCGAGTCCGACTCGCACTTGGCCGGTTTTTATTTTTTATATCATCGGTTGTCTTCTTTTCTCCTTATTTCTATGTTTGTATTGTTATTTACAGTTAAATATACGCAATGGAAACCATACTGCTGCCTAGAGAAGGGTAAGACTGACCGCGACTGCGTGCCCAACAAGATCCCTGACAACGACCCTGTGCATCGCTTCTCTGACATCAGATGTCTGAATATGACGAGGCCTGAGTCCTTCCAGTCGGTTGGATGCGTCAGAAATGATACAGTTCCCGATAGAGTAAGTGATTTTCAAATTGTTTTAACGAGTAAACTATTATTAATATGCGTATTCCATTTCACAAGTGATAAATAGATAAACTCTTTATTGTACAAACCTTAAAAGTAATAACAAAGTACTAAAATAGACTAGTGCAACAACAGGCGGCCTTAACGCTAAAAGCGATCTCTTCCAGGCAACCATGCCTGTGACTAAAGTACTTCGGTTTCATTGATCATGATTCCGTATTCTTAATATCTCAAAAAGCCTTGGCTCGAATTTACCTTGAAGTTAATTTTTTTACATAAAGACAAAGTCAACAAGAGGATTTATGCGACTTTTTCAAAATATGGTGACTATTCCCTTTTAGAAGGCCGGGCTTTGGAACTATTTTTAAATAGGGCAGTGTACATACCAATCCGCCGCCGGAGTCCTAATTGATATGATGCACAAGAAGGGCGGCTCCACTGGCAATTTGCTGTTCACCCTTCCACAGGCACTTGGCACTATCACTTATTTTGTACTTAAATTACTAAGAATTATGTAAATTTTCCGAATTTCAAACACTTCAGGTAATATGATTCGGGTTTGAAATTTAGGAAATTTACACAATTCTTAGTAATTTCATAAAATTCCAGTTAAATTTAGGAAATGTATTTTTTTTTAGATTTGTACATGTACTATGAAATGTATATATTTCCCTTCAACTTCTGACAAGATACTAAAGAATAACTTAAAAAAAATGTCATTTTAGATAACTTCAACTACACCCCTGTTAGACCTATCTGTTGTGTACGGAACTTCCAACAAAGTTGCCAAGAAAAAGTTGAGGAAATTTGAAGGTGGCCTACTGAAATATGAAACAAGTAATGGAAAAATGTGGCCACCGAGCATCAAAACAAAAGTCGACTTATGCTTTGCAAATGTGAAACCGCAAGAAACTAGATGTCACGATACACGTGAGTTTTTTTTTCATTATTTTTAACCCTCACTCCTTGCATAACGACTCTATTTTTTTGTGATTTAATTAAAAATGTCCAGTTTTTGGATTTTTTCCAATATGTGTATTCTAACACAATGCTTCTTGCCAAATTTCAGAGTTCTAGGTCAACGGGAAGTACCCCATAGGTTTTGATTCCTCTGTGAGTGTCGAAATGTGAATTTTTTACGACATATTCGGCTGTTTTTACGAAAACTGAGAAATTTTATTTTTCTTTCTGCAGCAAGATATTATGGATCTGCGTATAAGATTTTAATTTAAACTCGATACCTTCACGCGTTCCCGAGATAAAGGTCTTGACACCCGGACAGACGGACAGACGGACAGACGGACAACAAAGTGATCCTATAAGGGTTCCGTTTTTTCCTTTTGAGGTACGGAACCCTAAAAATACTAAAATCGACTTCAATATAAGCATGTTTTTTAAACCAAACTACTGAACCGATTATAATGATATTTATATTTACTTAATTACTAACTTAGTAAGTCAAGTTAGTAATTAATAAATATACTTGAAAGTATCCTTTCAAACAAACAAGTAAAGTTAAGCCGAAAGGAGATAAATTTCTGTTAATCATAAAGTTGTTTTTTAAAACGATTATTGACGTCTATGTTAATTTTGTATTTTTTCCAGAAAATAACAGAAGTATATTGTAATAATTCAGTGATACTTATCTATTGTTCATACAAAAATGCTTTTTTTAATTATTATCTTGTTGATCAAGATTCATTGTATTACAAAGTTAATTACGAGTAGGCATTTCCTGACATTATTATTTTGAAGCGGATTATAGTAGTTACTAACTACTTAAATAGGCATATGCGCACTGTGCGCATAAAGCTTATTTCACACTGACATTAATTAAATACAATAAACAAATATTTGTGGACATTTCACACACCACCATCTAGCCCAAACTAAGAAAAGCCTGTACTATGGCTGATATAATACCTACATTAATATATATATACTTTTTTTGTAAATATGCTATAATTATTTTTATAAATATTTTACAACTTTGCTAAAAAAGCAATATATTAAATATTAGTACATAATAATAAAATATTTACAAACTTAATCTAAGAGACCGCTGGACATAGGCGTCCACTATGGATTTCCAAAAAGATCTGATAGAAGCGACTTGTATCCAGACAGTGTCTTTCTGCCACTTGTGTGAGGCTGTCAGTCCATTTTGTGGCTGTACAATAATGTTAGATTAATCTATATTTTTAGCTGATGTGGGCACCAACGGTCTAGCTGGCATCAACATATTCATGATTTGGTTCTGGAGAATGCACAATGAGATAGCTTCACAGCTGAGCCAGGTCAACCCCTGCTGGGATGATGAGAAGCTCTTCCATACTGCTAGAGACATCAACATCGCTATAGCTATGCAGATGTACTATTATGAAGTGATGCCGCTACTGCTTGGTAAGTTCTTTCTTATTAAGTAATAATAATAAGTTTCTTATTAAGCATTGTAATGCAACTTATTTACTTATTTAGGTACACAAAATAGATTACAGTTAGTACATTAATATTATAATTACGATAAAAACTGTGAACTAGTTTGGTATCTAACCAACATTTCAACTGATCTTCTCAATATTCACGCCGTAGTCTATATTGATATATATGAAAATCCATGGAAATATGCACACTTATGAAATTTGACATATCAGGTTGAAATAACTAATTCAAAAAGTAGGTAGCTTCCGCTTCTTCACCTCAAATGAAACGTGCAATTCAAAAAGCAGGTAACTTCCGCTTCTTCACCTCAAATGAAACGTGCAATTCAAAAAGCAGGTAACTTCCGCTTCTTCACCTCTAATGAAACGTGCAATTCAAAAAGTAGGTAGCTTCCGATTCTTCACCTCTAATGAAACGTGCAATTCAAAAAGTAGGTAGCTTCCGCTTCTTCACCTCTAATGAAACGTGCAATTCAAAAAGTAGGTAGCTTCCGCTTCTTCACCTCTAATGAAACGTGCAATTCAAATTTTTGTTCCTCAATTCGATCTACCTACTGGTCGAAAACGTCATAGGTCAAAAAATTTAAAAAAAGCTTTTCTCCTATCATGATCTAAATTCATTTGTAAATCCAAGACTACAGGGACTGGTGTTGTAAATTCAACAAATGTATCTGTATGGTCCATACACCTGAATTTGATTTAGTTATTTTTTATTTGAAATGCGACTTGATGGAAAATTATTTCAGGTCTTGACAACCTGCATAGATCGGGTGTGATCACCCCCTCCCTTGGATTCCGTGATATATACAATCCCAACATCATCCCTCAAGTATCCCTTGAGTACCCGTACGTACTGCGTTGGCTTCACACCATGCAAGAAGGAAGGTGGAAGTAAGTAGAGATTTCCTAGACACTAATTCAGATTTTACACACTTTTTATTAGTTGGTATTGGCACTGACCACGAATTTCTTAAGTTATGTATTACCTGAGAATATTTAAAAACAGGATTTTAATTTATGTGACAATAGTTCACATGAAAAGCATTTTAAAACATTGTATAATATTCAAATGCAATAAAGTTCCAATAAATTTAATAGAGATCGAAAACTATTGTGAATTCACGAGTACTCTAAAAAACATACTTGTAAGTAGGTACCTATTGAAATCCTATTACAACATAAACGAATACTTTGAAGATAAGTCATTTATCATTGATTGAGTCCACTCGCGTTTTTATATTGTTACGTTCATTGTCATAATTGCTTAAAGAACAAATCATCCCGCTCTGACAGTATTGCAATATCCAACTAGGGTCATTATGTAATACCAGCAATACAATTACATGTTTACATCCAAAACTATGTACATAATGTGGCAATAAAGCAATGAATTGAATTGAATATCTTTAAAATTACACCAAAATAATCTAGTATCAAATCATGAAAGTGTTTACGGCTTACATTTCTGATCTGTTCACACGTATGTTTCGATGTAATTTTAAACATACTCGTATTTTAAAAAGCGCTTAAAAAGCATTCCAAAATTTCAAATATCATAATAATTACCAATCTAGTAATATTAGAATCTAAGTGCAGTATTTTTTGTAATTTATATAGTCAGATGATGGTGATGCGACCTTGAGATTACATTAAAGGTCGGACAAATTGGCGGATATGTTTCACACTAAAATATCCATGTTTCTATGTTTCAAAGGATTTTTAGCAGTATATTTTTATAAAATAATAATTTACAAGATTCCTATTCAATTTTCACATTACAAATAAACTCAAATCTCTTAAAATAATTACTTTTAAAAACTAAATTTTGATTTTCCTCGCCTTGTATCATACAATAATATTTTCAGGTTATTTGACCAAAAGGGGTATTACCTTAAAGAAGTACCCATTGTCAATTTAACGCTGAGAACTGGTTTCTTCGATGTGGATGATAACATAGTTTACATGACCCAAGGTTCATTCAGGCAAGGATGTGGAGCCGCTGACTATATCGTAGACCCTGATGTAAGTATAACTAAATTCATGTCCACGGTCTTGGTATGAAGAGCAATATAAAATAACTGTGCCTGCAATGTAACAATGACAACATGCGTGCTGTAAGTTGCGTCACAAATTCTTTTTATTACAACACTTTCATTTCTAATTATTTCTCTTTCAAAAAAAGTCCTGGCGTACATTACATACATGCCAAAATTGTAAAATGATCTATACCCAATTTGAACTTCTCAAACGGTTTTGCCCGAAACGGTACCACTGTCATTCCAGTCATATAGCATTTAACCGGTAGATGGCGTTAATAAATATTATCTTTTTTTCAAATAGATTGCAGAAATCGGAATGGGACCCCATCAAAAAGCTTCAGATCTGGGCACCAACGACGTATCCAAAGCTCGTTACTTTGGATTCCAACCCTACATCAAATATAGAGAATTTTGCTTCGGTACTCCGATTAATAGCTTTGATGATCTTGCTGATATAATAGATCCTGAGGTAAGTAAAATTTTCTTTCATTTGATTGCCTGAAAGAAAAGTCAAGATTGTATGTAGCCATACAATCGAAATCCGTTTGGCAAAGAATTCCATTCTTGTGCATTACGCAACAAGAGTGTGGTGTGAATCGATATCGCTGAGTACGTATTTTTGGTATTTCTTGATAAAAATGATGATAAAAACTTGATGTACGATGAGTCTGATACTGAAAACTCTATCCAGACTTTCAGTCTGAGGTGTGGTAATTCAAATTATGCCAGTCTTTAATTTCTGAGACACAGTGTATCTTTTTCAAGTTAAATTATTAGCTATTTAAATTTCGGATGTATTCAACCATTTCAGCGTAAAAAAGAAACACATATACACTCCCAAAGTTTCTCACTTTTTGTATTATTTTAATGTTTCAGAGAATAGAGATCTTGAAAGAGAACTATGACCACGTGGAAGACATTGATCTCATAGCCGGCATCTGGGTGGAGAAGCCCATCTACGGAGGACACGCGCCTTCCACCTTCTACTGCCTTGTGGTAGACCAGATGCTAAGGAACGTTGTAGCAGATAGGCACTGGTATGAGCGACCTGACAGACCTAACGCCTTTAAGTTCCGTAAGTATTGTTCTATAATAATATAGTACATTTTAAGAGGTATATGATTTGGTTTCTTCTACCGTTGTTAGAGTAACATTTCTTAATATTATTATTTTATGCTTGATTTTGCTTTTTCCTTCTAGGAACCAGCAAGATTCCACGTCTTACTGGTCTTTCCATAAATTATTAATTATAAATACACTGTGACCCTTGCGGATCTATTATAGACTTTAAAACTTTTGGCTATTCCAGCTCAACTCATGGAAGTAAGAAAAATGACAATGGCAAGATTCTTGTGCGCAATAGGTGACGGTGTTACAGAAATTCAGCCAGAGTCGTTTTTGAGACCAGGTGCAGGGTGAGTATCAACAACTGTAACAAATCTCTACCTGTCAAGATTTATTTCGATATTTCATTGAAAACCTACAAACAAATAAAACAAACAACAAGACCTAGAACTGAGAATGCAATTAATGAAAAATCTGCACACCTTGAGCATTCATGCTCACCATCGAAGGCTCCTTCTTGCGGCGGCGTCGTGTGGCGGGTCGCCCTCTTCCCTACCATATGGTTGAGGAGGGCGATGGCTGGCACATGCGTCATACTCGTGATCGGGTGCTGCTTGCGGGTCGCTGGCTTGCTCGTGGTATGCACGCAACATAGTAATAAGTACTTAAATTGAAATTATTAATTATTTATTTTCCAGTAACGATAATTAGTAAACAATAGTTTGTAATTATGACAAAGGTCACGGACCCTGGTGTCAGTGGAGATAAAAAAAAAAAAAAAAAAACTGCTTTATCAAGAAGAAATAACAGAATGTTTAGTTAAAATGAATAGTATATGTATTATCTGTTGTATCATTATAGATACAACAACTAAAAATGCATTCTATTATAATAATAACTATAATATACTATAAGGCGACAGGCCTCGTGGCTCAGTGGTAGTACAATTGCCTCCTAAGCTGTAGGTCGTGGGTTCGATCCCCACCCAGGGTAAACATTTGTGTGATGAGCATGAATGTTTGTTCTGTGTCTGGGTGTTTATATGTATCATAAGTATGTATTTACAAAAAATAGTATATATGTATTCTATCAACCATCTAGTTTCCTTAATACAAGCTTTGCTTAGTATGGGCTAGATGGTGTTGTGTGAAATGTCCACTAATATTTATTAATTTATAACTAAATACAAATTCACTTAATTTCAGATGTTATTAAATTATTTTTCTTTGAACAGGAACGAGATCGCAAGCTGTGAAAAGCTGGGTAAATTCGACTATTGGTTGTGGAAAGACTCAACTTGCTCGAACAACGTAGATTGGTCTAAACAGTTATAAAATAATATTAGTATAGTTTCTAATATTCCTAGTTTTAAACAAATGTGGTCACTTATGTTAATTATGTAATAAAATTAATGTCAATAAACTCTGATATAAACTGGATTTGAATTTTTGTGTAACTATAGACAGTTTAATGAACTGCGATTATTTAAAATAGCTTAATATTGTAATTTATATCTGTGTTTAAATATTAATTGTGAAATTATGCTTTTAGGCATTCTGAAAAACTGTTTTGGCATTCCGAAAATATAATAAACCTTAGAAATGTATCAATTGAGTCTTATTAAAATACATAGTCAGACTCGCCCACCGAGGGTTCCGTACAAACTAAATAAAAGGGGGAAATCATATATTTTTTTATATTTTCCTTCATAAACCGAAAAATATACATCGTAAAATTATTTAACACATTCCTTGCTCAACACTCGGATCCGAGTGGGGCGGAACCGGAAGTGAAGGGTCTGAAAGGGGCGAAGAATGTGTTAAAAACCTGTTTTAGCTTATGCTAATGAGGCTCTTTCATATGATACCCCACATGATACGGTTAATTCACTTTAATATTTGGGCCCTCATTCCTTGCATAGAGACACAATTTTTTTGTGATTAAATAAAAAAAAACAGTTGATTTTTTCCTATACTCTAACACAATGCTTCTTGCCAAATTTCAGAGTTCTAGGTCAACGGGAAGTACCCTATAGGTTTTGATTCATCTGTGAGTATCGAAATGTGCGTTTTTACGACATATTCGGCTGTAACTTATTTTACTAAAACTGAGAAATTTGATTTTTCTTTCTGCAGCAAGATACTATGGATCTGCGTATATGGTTTTAATTTCAACTCGATACCTTCTCGCGTTCCCGAGATAAAGGTCTTGACACCCGGACGGACGGACTGACGGACAACAAAGTGATCCTATAAGGGTTCCGTTTTTTCCTATTGAGGTACGGAATCCTAAAAAAACAGAATCGATTGGATGGATATGCCACCAACCAACTATTTATAGATTTACTTAGTGATCAAAGTAATTTACCCAGGTATGTGAAGTTCGATCACAACTCTAAGAAAACTTCATTAAAACTGGCCTTGTGGCTCAGTTGGTAGTATATAATATACCTTATACTACCAACTGAGCCACAAGGCCAGTACGACCTACAGCTTAGCAGGTAGAGATATTATGTCGACCTGCTAAGCTGTAGGTTCGATCGTAGATTCGATCCCCACCCAGGACAAACATTTGTGTGATGAGCATGGATGTTTGTTCTGTGTCTGGGTGTTTCTATGTATCATATGTATTATATTTAAAATATATATTTATATACGACGTGATTTAATATAATTTCAGAATGGGCCCCATAGAAATTTCATCTAAATTGGTACAGTAATTTAGATATTAAACAAAATTGCGCATTTATGGTCGATTTTTCAGTTTTTTTTAAAACTATACCTATAGTTATTATGTGAAGTATTTTAAAATGCTTTCAAACATGATAATTAATTTAATACATGTAGCCCGAAGGAGGTACACATACAATGACCCCTCTTCATCCCACAACGGAAATTAAAAGCCCGCGTGGAAAACCCATGGGCCGTGCTTCCTGAACTAAATGGATTTCCATTCGGTTATTTATGGTATCACACTGACTTGTCTGCACAAATAATTAGATATTGAATATTAATTTAATTTCTACGAACATTAATTTAATTTTGAGGACAGGACTGACATAGATGGCCTCACGAAAGAGAAGCCTATGTCATATTATATGGAAGGCATCACTAAAAAGAAGCCTATGTCATATTATATGGAATATGACATAGGCTTCTCTGGCAGTAGTAATAGACAGTAATACGTTTCGATCGCATTTTTTAAATATCCGCCATTTTCATTGTGTGTACCGCCAAAATGTGGAATGCGCTTCCTGAATGGGTCTTTCCGAATAGATGTAATCTAGGTGTTTTTAAATTGCGAGTGAATAGGTTCCTTCTAGGCAAGCACGCTCCATCGTAGACCGTAACTGTCGGTTAACAGCAGGTGAGTTGACGGTCAAGCGCAAGTTTATTTTCGAATAAAAAAATTTGACCACATACCCTACATTATAACTGGCCAACACAACACCACGTTATAAAAAAAAAAAAAAAACGAAACATTTAAATTTCGAACACCCCAAACTCATCACCGGTGTGAGTTGCGATTTAATTTCAAAATGGCGCCAGGTGCGTTCAAAAGCTTCTAACTTTTCTATTAGTAGGTAACGTTGGCGCGTGATTTATGATTGTAAAAGGCTTTGAAAGCAATTTAGAATGTGTGAGTTAGGAAGCAGCGATTATACGATGATTAAGCCATTTTGACGCAGTTTTATTCACTTTGACAAAGTTTTAGCTGAAAATTTTGCACACACAATTTTTAGGGTAAAATTACTTATATTTAGGAAATTATAGCACAGATTTGAAGGAAACGTTTACTGCGCACATTGGCGTACTGCGCATTTAATCATACAAAAGGAGACAATTGATTTCTACCCTAAAACATTACTTGCCTTATTTCGTTTTTTTTTTTTTATCTGTTTGCAATCAAAATATATAAACCTAGAATCATCGAACTTCTTTAATATTTAAGAATTAAAAAAAATACTGCCGTATGGAAAATTGCGTAATATACTGGCAAAATTAGGGGACTATTTGACAACACTGCATTTTTATAACCAACGGATTAATACAATAGAATAGAATGTTAAGAAGTATTTTAAACATAAGATAGAATAGAATTAGAGCTTTGTTGTACATCATTGTGCTGTATGTACTTACGTACCTGCCATTTATTTATTTAGTACACAAAACAGCATACAGTTCATATTAAATCTAAGTATGTAAAATAAAGTTATATTCTAACCATATTCCACCACATGTGCACACGTCATGTTCAGCATTACAAGTTTTTTTTTTACAAGCCGACTTCCAAAAGAAACGAGGTTATCAATTCGATCCGTATGTTTTTTTATTTTATTATAAAACTAAACTGCAAACTTTCCCATAACGGTCCAATGTCAAACAGACGTAAGGATTTCAACAAATCCAAACCCTATATGGCAATGCAATGCGCTCGTCACTCTGAGATATTAAATATCAAATGTCCGTGGAAACACTGCCATACATCGTGATGTTTTATTTATTTTATTTTACATGGAAAACTAGCAGCTACTTAATGTAAATAAATGGGAACACATTAACCAATTAATTAAACAGTTTTAGCTTATAGGTACAGCAATTCCTCATTCCACAGTTTAAGTGCCCATTACAACATATTGTGTAAATACAGAATGATACAAATTACATTATATTTTTTTCTTATTCTTCTTGGCTAGCTTTAAAACTACTCCACGCTTATCTTTTCGCTTTGTTTAACCCACTTTAACCGCGCTTTTGATGTACCTACTCGCCGCGACTTTGTACGCGGTGCAATAAAATCTCACGTGACTTCAATAAAAACAAAATCTTGAACTCTGGTCCTAATTTCCACTTAAAATAGATATAAAATTATAAAAACTGTTTAATTTTCTGTCCACAAACGGCAAGTGCATCAATCAAGTGTAACAAACGATAGGAAACTCACCAGACAAGGTATTTGCAGATCAACCGTTTATATTGGTAAGTGATGGCAGCGTGTCAAACGGAGTTCTGAGCAAACCAGAGTGGAAAACGTCGCGTTTCTTACGCCAGCGTTAATAAGATACTTAGGCATTTTTTTAAACTAAGAGTAAACTGTAATATATGGTAGTCGTTTGCTTTATATAGGCACTAGAACTGTTAAAAATAAAGTTTCATTTAGGTATCATTTATTTTGGCAACAGAATATTAAAATAAAACCGGTCAAGTTTTTTTCTTTATGTGTACTATAAGACAATGCTTCTTAGCATTTTTTTATTTTTTATTATTTTTATTTGAAAAAAATCGAGCACCACAGACTCCTGGGTCCATGCCTTTTCACAGTTCGAAGTCAACGGGAAGTACCCTATATGTTTTGATTTATTTGTGAGTGTCGAAATATTCGGTATTTTGCGACAGTAACATTTTTTACCATTTGTCACCGAGTGGTACCCAAGAAATGGGCGACGACATCGGGGCAGACCACCAGCCCGATGGTCAGACGACATTGTTAAGTACGTCGGTTGGCAATGGATGAGACTCGCACAGGATCGGAAAGGATGGCGTGAACAAGAGGAGGCCTATACCCAGCAGTGGGTGGGCATGGGCTTATTAGATAGATAGATAGATAAAAAAAATTACGATAATCGAGTATACAATCAATTTACACGTAATTATTGTTCTATAATTATAAAACATACATAGAAATAATATAAATTAATAACATTGCTATTAACTAAATCAATTTGACGTTCAAATTAAGATGAGGTATATCTGATGTAATAACTTAATTCCCTAACTTTATACTTATCTTTATGCAAGTAAAATAGTCAAATCGACATATTTTTCACAAATCTTCTATCGTCTTGAAATTTACGAATTATGTGCCTCAGTTTGCACACAAAAAAATAAAATTATCGAAAAAAAATTGGTTGTCTGTAAAGTCGGTTTACGGATGATAGTTTAACGTGACAACATCATAACAAAACATTGATGAAATGATGATGATGTAACGGGACAATGAGTGTAACGTAACGGGACAATGAGTCATACTTTTTCGTGCGTGCAGCCGGCGTTCATCGATTTATTAGACGTTGTCACGTCAAAATGCGTAAATGCGTTGAGCGATTGCTCGTTTGCACGACAACATTAAAAATCGCTTGTCGCTCGCGTCACACGCCGCACGGAATGTTGATGGATTCCAGCTATCTCTATTGACTTTTATATCGATGAGCTAAATGTGGCACATCCGCTACACGGTGTCAAAATGTATACAGACGTGAAAACACGAAAAATGATTCACTTTAGGCATTGTACCAACTTGAAAGCTAACTAAGTATTTATTTTCTGTACTCATGTTTATTTTTATACATATATACAAAAAAAAAATATATAAGTATAAGATTCAACTTTATTATAGGTAATTGTAAACACACACACTGGTAAACACCGTTATCAACTAACTACGTATTTTCAAGCATTTCGTAAGAGCGAAACTATTGTCACATCCATCAGTGACAGTCGTGCCGTTACCATGGCAACGCACCCCCGACCTACCCTACAAAGGAAAAACCTAATAAAAACACTCATATTACAACACTATCACTTACCATCACTTTGTTATTTAACTTCATGAAAACAAAGACTATTTTACTGTTTTCAGTGTTAAAAATGACGTGGTAAACGTTTTAAGACTAAACGCATAAACAGGCTTCCCTCACTTGTTTAGTAATACAATACTTACGTATTTCAAAGAGAAAATGCGCGATGACAGTTTTATTTTACTGAGCGTTTTGCTCTTATGTTATTGCGCCATTACTTGTTATTTTTGATGTTCCGTTCTGGTTATTAAGAAATTCAAGATTTCTAATGTGTAAAACGAATATTGGTTTTCTCTTTTTGGAAATTCATTACGCCTATGCATTCCTTCATATGGCTGTATGACAGCTGTTCATTTCAATGCATATTTCATTTCCACTCATATGAGGACAAAACGGTAGAAAGACAGTCTATTTATTATATTTTATTTTATTTGGGAAACAAACAGATGTACATGTGATGATATGATGTGTGATGTGTGTATGTATGTAATGTGTGTGTGTGTGTGATGACTATGTTCTATTATTCTTTATCTTGCCAGGATCGGCTAATTAGAAATAACCTGTATTCTATAGGTCTGCCCCAGGGCTTTCCAAAAAGTCGTTTGCGTGCAACCTGCGTTGTATGAGGTTGTCTGTCAAGTAATAATAAATTTATTTGGTAACAGTTAGATTAGATCGCATTAAATGCAGTTTGTGGGAACGTGAAAAAACAGCGTTACAGCGCTGGAATAGTAATTACAACATTTATTTACGATACGATTGATGCTTGCAGCGCAGAATTGCATCTATGGTGTGTTTTCTCGCCAGCAAAACGTCGAAAGCACACACTTCACTAGTAAGCCACTGAGTGCGGTGCGGCGCTCCCGCCGCAGTTGAATGTAACAAAGTAGCTATGAGTGGTGTCTATTCTCGTATGTAAGTACTTACAGCTCAATGGTTCAAATCAGCATTTTCCATAGAAAAATATGAAATTGTCATATTTCCGCAACAATTTTGCTCCGTTGCATGATTGTTTGCTAAACAATCATGCAACGGAGCAAAATAAAAACACGGTAGCATGCGGCTGACAGCCGTCCGGCGCAAGCCGAGACAGACAGACGGAATGCCATGGCTTTACTCGTTTTAAAGGATTCTTCTTCAGTACAAAGCAGTTCAGTGATTTACATGTTTCAGTACAAAGGGTTATAATCCTATATTTTTTTTATTCATTGATAGACTTGAACTTGACCGCTACCTCGCCTGATGATGACTGACGTTGCACGAATGATAAACCTATTCGTGATTTACAGACACCCAATATATATTTATCGGGGAAATCAACACTGGTAGTGTAACTTGGATCTGCGGGCGAAGAATATAAAAAGCTCTGTTCTAAATTACTGAAAAACTGTCAAATACGTAAAGATTTAGTAAGGTATGATAGAGGGCATGTTTATAAAGATTTGTAAATGCACACAATAAAATAATTTTGGAAAATTTGCACGCTAGGGTATTTGAAAATGAATCAAAATTTAACCTTCTAGTGAGCAAAGCGAGTATAAGGTAATTTATCATAGAAAATGCATCTGCGTATCTACATAAAATTGTTTACTATTATAGGTTTAGTAGGAAACTGTTAAACTGGAAAATCCCAATGTGTTAACCGCAAGAGTTCAAAATCTTTTTAAAAAAATGTTACGAGTAAAGCCCCTTACACACTGCTATTTTCAGCAGTGATACAATCATGCGACTGCAGTTCTCATTTGCAACCGTATCACTTCAGCTAGTAGGCGCCTGTGTCGCAATTACACTACAATTTTGTAACGCTAAGTCAAAGTCAATGTAAATTTATTTGTATCAAACATGAGTAGCATGCACTTGGTGTTATTTGTTTTATAGACCTTCATGTTATGCCTGATGAGGCGTACAAATATATACATATATAGGTAAACGCTATAAAAAGAATAATCTACATCTCCAATACTAAGTGGTGCCATCCAAGATACAGTTTTGGCTCGCTGCGCCATACATATTTAGTTAGCTATTAAAAGAAGCACATGTACTTAAAGGTCAAGAATTAGCAACTGAATCGCAGCTTCATTGCGGCTGAATCGCTGCGGAAGCGATCCAAAAAGTCGTGTTTGTAAAGCGGTCTTATAGTCACGTGTCCTATTAGACGCAGAAGCACCCTGGTGAGTGTGCGAATGATCAGCGGGTAACGATGACTGGTGGGGACAGGAGGGGTGTGCTGGATGGACGTGCGTGCTTCATTAATATTGTTACTGTTTTACACAATTATAATTTACAACAAGTACCTTCAACGTGTGTAACTTTGACTCTGCGTCAAACATTGTACGCGGCCTTTTTAGAAGGTTCTCGATTATTTTCTCAAAAGATTAGTAGCCAAAACGACTGTAAATTAATTAATAAAGTTATTTGACTATTAATTTGTTGGGGGAAAAAATGATAACCTTCTAAAATGGCTACGCTCAATGTTTGACGCAGAGTCAAAGTTATCTACGTTGACTGTAATTTAATTAAAAACAAAATACTCAACTCCGAAATATATATTTCCACAAATCGCCTAATTTTAGGAAAACACTATATTAAAATAGACCTTACACTACCTACCTAGGTGATTCCTACAACTAGGGGTTAGACAAGTAGTTTTCTAATCTCGTGACCGACAGTAGACTAGAAAAGTAAATCTAAGGGATTTATATTAGCAAACGAAATGTCACGTGACGTCACCCCATATTAACCTATCAATTCAAAGTGTCAGTCTTTATAGAAACAGAAACGTTTGCCACATATTGTTGCTTGCCGAGATGAATCCAGTCATGTGAACCGAAGTTACGCTGAATAGCAATCTTAACAAATATAATGACTAATCTTATCTAGATTAGTTGACATTGCTATTCGGCATAAACACTTCCTGCCTTACCGAAAAACATTACTTAACTTTAAGCAATGCTTAACATATTCTGGCGGACACGTAATGACACTTGCGGAAAAAAGACAGAAAACTTAAGACGTTGATTAAAGTTAAGTAACGTTTTTCGGTAAGGCCTTTCAACTTCACATTTATACCAGTTGGAATGACATCAGCTACGATTGCTAAACTGAACTGCTAGGCGTTTAAAATAAAATAATATTTACTTTAAATATTTTTGTGATATCTTTACATCACAACAGAGCCCTCACTGACCGCGGATAAGTTGTCAGATTAATTTATTCTGCAGATAACGAAGGCCTATCGCTATTCGCGCGTGAAATTGGGACGGAAATCGTTACCAACTCGGGGACTTCCCTCTTCTTTTATACGGGTGCCTGGACTGAACGCGATTGATCTTAGCCAGGGAGGTTTAAGTGATTTCGGTTGTGTGATCATTCTATTTTCTAATTCAGTTACATCAAGCTTGTGATTTTCTAAATTGGTACTTATTTTGAGAACTTGTGTGTGTAGTATTATTTGTACCGTGCTTCCTTGCTTAGAATCGTAGTATATATATAGATATATATATATATATAATCTCTTTATTTCACAATGTATGTATTTATGTAATTTAATGAAGTAATTTAATGTAATTTAAGATGTAATGAAGTTTCCGGCAGCCTAGTGGTGAGACCGTCTGACTTGCGATCCGCAGGTCCTGGGTTCGAATCCCACGGCACGCACCTCTGTCTTTTCGAAGTTATGTGCGTATTGTTGATGAGAAGATGGCCCGCGCCCAGCAGTGGGACAGTTTGTACAAACAGGGCTGACAAAAAAAATGCATATGAATTAATTTATTAATTTCAATGAAATTAATTGAAATTGTCCTAATTATTCACAGTCTCTGAAACACCTATCTTCAGTTCAACAAAATTGAAAGCTGTTTACTCTCATGAAGCTCAATAAACAAAATGAAGAATTCCGGAAGCAATTAAGCTCAATTTATTAGTAATTCGAGGATGATGGGTAAACCCACTGAGATGTTTATTACATTCAACATGCGTTGATCATGGGAAATATCTCGGGTGCATATAGAAAGCAAAATATAGATGTTATAGTGTTGAGATGAAGTTATAATTCACGTAATGGGCAATACTAAAAAAAATAGTTTATTGAAATATTTAATAATATTCCGACCTGTACCTGGGAGCCTTTGTGGTTGAAACTTTCGGCCAGTCTTTTTACTTAAGCCAATGAAGCGTGTGTTACAGGAGGCGCCACTACCGCTTGATTGGCTTAAGCCAAAAATATTGTTCGAAAGTTTCAACCATCCCACGTGACACCTCCGTAGGCAAAATGGTAAAAGCTCCCAGGTACAGATCGTATTTTTTTCATTTAGATACTCAAGATTCCAGACTAAAAATAATATTAAATAATACAATGTAAATAAAACTTGAAACAGAATGTTATTAAATAAGACCGTCGCTTAACATCAGGCGAGTTGGTGGTCTATAATGTATTAAAAAAAATAAAAAAAAATTGAATACTTTTTATTATTTCAAATCTCAATTCCTATATTCATAGCAAACATTCGCCTTAACATAGCCATGTCATACAAAATGAAGAAGTTAATAATATTTTTACGAGGGCCATAACATGGAAGAGGCGGAATCAGTTCCTGAACTATATTGGATGCGGTCCAACATAATGACACATCCTTTCGGGAAGTAAGACGTGTATTCAATAAAATACTGTTTGGTTCACGGATATAGGAAGTTATGTTGTTGCGTTGATTGCTTTTCTCGTGGTTTATGATTAATTTTTAAGATATTTTTTTTGGATTACTGAATGTATATATAGTGAAATAGGGAAGCCATGAGCCTCTCCGTCACTGCGACCCTTACGGATATATTGTAACTTCCCTCCTAAAAAAGATTACAGCACCTCTCCCAGTCCCAAATGTGAGATAAATCTCACCAGGGACTTTGGGGCGGAGGCCCTCACGTCCTCAGGGTAGAGGACGGGTCCTCCCAGGAGCTGACTCCTCTGGTGGTGGAGCGCCACTCATTCGCAGAGGACATGGATGGGCGTTTCATCCTCTTCGAGGCAAAACCTGCACTCTGGGCTCTCACCCAATCCCATTCTGTGCAGGTGTTTGTTTATTTTGCAATGTCCAGTTAAGGTGCGAACAAGAACCTTAAGTTGGCCCTTGTTTAGAAGAAGCGCCTCCCTAGAGAACTTCTTACTGAATCCTGTGAGAAGCGCTTTGGAGTGTACCATTCCCGGGCTTTGGTTCCACAGTGCTAAGCTAAGCTAAGTTTAAGCTAAGTTTCATCCCCCAAGACTTGATGCTACCCCTTATTGTGGAGTCAGAGATGCGACAGGCGGGCTCTGGTCCCAATTGTGCACCTCCAGACCCACATCTTGCTAATTCATCTGCTGCTTCATTGCCCCGAATGCCACAGTGCCCAGGTACCCAGCCTAGTGTATATTTATATAGTTATACTAATTATATTATAGGTTTCGTAGCGAGTCTAATTACGACTGGAACTTCCTAGTGAAAAGTGTTAAGCTAGTCGAGCTTAGGCTAGTTTTCTTTGTTATTTTGAGTGAGTATTTTTTATAGTACATAATATCGAGAATATGAATATGAAGCTGGGAGATTGCCAGTGGAACAGCCAGTAAAGGATAATCGAGTTTTTGCTCATTTGTTAGTCGTTTTAATTACTCTTCATCGCATTGTACATAAAAAGTCATAGGTAGTCATAGTTATAGATTTTTTAAATGTACAATGCTGTTGCTGCAGCGTACCTTTCACCGACGTGACATTGAACGTGGTAATGTTGTTGCTGCAGCGTACCTTTCACCGACGTGACATTGAACGTGGTAATGTTGTTGCTGCAGCGTACCTTTCGATCGACGCGACATTGAACGTGGCAATGCTGTTGCTGCAGTATACCGTTTGATTGACACGACATTGAACGTGGCAATGTTGCTGCTGTGGCGTACCGTTTGATTGACACGACATTGAACGTGGCAATGTTGCTGCTGTGGCGTACCGTTTGATTGACGCGACATTGAACGTGGCAATGTTGCTGCTGCAGCGTACCGTTCGATCGACGCGACATTGAACGTGGCAATGCTGTTACTGCAGCGTACCTTTGACCGATGTGACATTGAAAGTGGCAATGTTGTTGCTGCAACATACCTTTCGATCGACGCGACATTGAACACGGCAATGATGTTGCTGCAGCGTACCGTTTGATTGACGCGACATTGAACGTAGCAATGATGTTGCTGCATCGTACCATTTGATCGACGCGATATTGAACGTGGCAATGCTGTAATTCAATACATACATTCTCATACATAATTAATATATAGGTATATCGAAATAAGTATGAAAATACTTGGGTGATTTACTCATCGGTGGTTATGAGAAGTGCTCATGAATCTTTCAAAGCGGCACTCGCCATAAGGTATGAATGATGGGTATATTACTTGGAAAACCGACGCTTCGACTGGGCACTCATTTTGCTCTCTTACATTGATCTATTTACAACTCTGTCTCTGATGTCTAAAGCTTAGCTTTAAAATAGGTGAGTGTGTTAGTTACAACTCGTGAGTAGAGTGTTGGTTTGATTATTGACAAGTTTGAGCTACTGATGAAGACATAAATAAAATAAATATAGCTAAAAAACTTAAAAATATGCAATTTGTTTACTTGAGTGTCATTTTTCCAGTTATTTTGTTAAAAGCCGAAATACTAAACTGATTTAGATAACATTTATATAGAACCTACCAAACAAATAAAGATTCATCAAAATCAATTCACAATTGGCGAAGTAATTGGTGAACAAACATGCAAATGAAAAAAAAAAACTTACAGTCGAATTGAGAGGTCTTTGTGTATGTACCCCAACTATTTTTTTGAGGTCGCTGCCTGTCTAAAACTTAAAGTTGGTGATAGTGACCTGGCACCGACCGGTAACTCCCATTAGTTCTATAGAACTGTGACGTCATAGAACTGTTGAATTTTTTTATCCATTTAGTTCTATGGTAGAACTATTAAAACGAAATCTCTCTCATTTGTTCTATAGAACTAATAATACATGGTAATTTACGTTAGTTCCATAGAACCTCTAAAAATAGTTGGCTACATACAGACCTACTTAAGTAGACGCAGTTGATTTATTTTCGGTATTACTTATGTCTAGTTTTGATTTAATTTTTAGGGTTCCGTACCCAAAGGGTAAAAACGGGACCCTATTACTAAGACTTCGCTGTCTGTCTGTCTGTCTGTCTGTCTGTCTGTCTGTCTGTCTGTCTGTCTGTCTGTCTGTCTCCAGGCTGTATCTCATAAACCGTGATAGCTAGAAAGCTGAAATTTTCACAAATGATGTATTTCCGTTGCCGCTATAACAACAAATACTAAAAATTAAAAAAAAAAATATTAAGGGGGGTCCCCATACAATAAACGTGTTTTTTTCGTATTTTTTTGCTCAATATTAAAAACGGTAACAGGTAGACGCTTAAAATTTTCACAGAATACTTACTTATATATTACCTTTCAAAATAAATAATTAAATAACTATAAAGTAAATATTAAAGGGGGGCTCCCATACAACAAACGTAATTTTTAAGCAATTTTTACTCGATCTTAATTAACAGATAGAAACTTGAATATTTGTAAGTAAATATTTAGAAATATATTAACTATAAAAATAAATACCTAATCTAATACATAAAAACTCACAAAATGAAAATAATCCGTGCATCTAAACGCGGTGCGAGCGCCGCGCCGCGGTGTGGTGGTGGCGCGTATTCGCGCAAGCGTCGTCATGCTGCCCGGATGTGTATCGAAAACCTACCTATAAGTTTGCAATTTACTACTTGGAATTTCGTTGATTTCTCGTTATTTTATAAACAGAACTAAACTTTGTAGTATTATAGATGATAGTACGGAACCCTTCGTGCGCGAGTCCGACTCGCACTTGGCCGATTATTCGGTATTATGAAAGATCAGTTGTTATTTCTTCCTTATCAGTTCATTGAATAGTTTTGAAATCGATTATTTTAATTGCCTTTATCAACATAGGACCGAATTCTGTGACTTTTATTTCAATATAATTACTCAGTAGGAATCGCGTATTGAAGATAATTATAACTACATAAATATAATATAATATAATATCATTTATTAAAATATGTCTTCGCGCTGGAGTACCACAAAGAAACAAACAATTATACAAGCTGATAAACACATTACTCGCCTTTGCGTTGCACAGTCGGGCAAAAATATGGTAAAGCGGGAATTGAACCCATCAACATTTCAATGATTTTGTAGCACTTCCCGCGTAACAAGTAACATTTTACTAACCAAGTATATATATACATAACCAGGTTAATTAACGGCGGATAGGTATGCGCAGACGTTCGTAAACCTTAACTCATTTACAATTAAGCCTACGAGATTCCCCATTACGTATTCAGGGGCTAGAACTATTTGCATATGGTAACATATTATGCTGGATGTTAACTAACTGTGGATATTAACTATGTGTAGATGAAGCAACATTTGAAAGTCAATGAGGAGGGTTAAAGAAGTTTGAATCTTACCATAATAGTAGAATTCTCGGAAATTTCGATTTCAATCTTTGCAGTAATGGCAGGCCACATTCTAGTAAGCAACTGACTGGGTCATCATCATCATCTCAACCATAAGAAGTCTACTGCGGACATTATAGACCATGAAAAAAGACGGCTTGCCACCGTCTTCTTGCCACTTGTACGAAGTCGCCTCTCCATCTTGTGTGCTTGCCAGTTTATGGTCTCTACTCGAAAACTACGTACGTATACAAATATCTTTATTTCTGATTTGATCTCGCAACTCAACTCTCCATAACTCGTTGCGTGTTAAGCCTTCCTTATACTCGTAGGTATATGACTGTCTCGCTCTCACCAAAGTTGAAAATCTATCGTCAAACTCGCTGTCTCGTTTACTTTCTTATAAAAACGTGCACTCGTCAGCATCTTGATACGCTAAATAAAACAGAATAGTAACGAAATTTTAAGTTAAACAAAACAAAAACCACTTTTCTGCAGTCGGGTATTTTGTTTCTCTTTTAATATAGATACTTGTTCTAGATATAACATTATATGTGTTTTTAAATAATTTGCGAACGACAGTAGGTATCTTGAAAACCGTATTACAAAATATTGAGAACAACTTATCTACTTACTTACTTATCTACTTATAAAATTTTATAGTGATCTGTACAGCCGTTTAAAGAAAACGTAAGAAAAAGATTTCCGGCAGCCTAGTGGTGAGACCGTCTGACTTGAGATCCGCAGGTCCTGGGTTCGAATCCCGCGGCACGCACCTCTGTATTTTCGAAGTTATGTGCGTATTGTTGATTGCCGCCAACTTCAAAACGGTGAAGGAAAACATCGTGAGGAAACCTACATGTCTGAGAGTTCTCAATGATCTTGAAGATGTGTGAAGTCTGCCAACCTGCACTTGGCCAGCGTGGCAGACTATGGCCTAACCCTTCTCACAATGAGAAGATGGCCCGTTCCCAGCAGTGGGACAGTTTGTACAAACAGGGCTGATAAAAAAAAAAAAAAACAGAGAAACAGAGTTACTTCCGCTTTTATAATATTAAGTTGGGATAAAGTCAATACTAACAACACCAAGCCAATACCTACAATCTTGGAATTTTCAAGGCTAGAGTGAATATATATCTTCTAGATCGACGAGCTCCATCCTCGGCCACACCATAGCTCTACATCAGGCGAGTTGGTGGTCAATCTTAGACCTATCCAGTATAAAAAAAAACATTGAAACATTGACTTTATTCGTCTGTGAAACTAGGTGAGTACATATGGTGTTATGTCATTACATTAGGGTTCTCTAGTTTCTACCTTGATGGTATACAGACATCAAGTTGTTGGATAATTAGAAATTAAATTCAAATTACTTATTTAAGATTAATTACATTTACACACAAAAGAATTGGAATTGGAGAAAAAAATTATTGAATTGACACA
The DNA here is from genome assembly GCA_947563715.1 of Lycia hirtaria. Classification (NCBI taxonomy): domain Eukaryota; kingdom Metazoa; phylum Arthropoda; class Insecta; order Lepidoptera; family Geometridae; genus Lycia; species Lycia hirtaria. The sequence continues at coordinate 40,041,978 of OX387382.1, read as the reverse complement.
ACATTGGAGTAAAAAAATCGACTCACAAAAAAAGGAAATGGATAAAAAACATAAATAAGAAAACGCGGCAATCGATGGACATTATAAATTTATGTTATTTCGTTTCCAACCCTTGTTTTTCCGGGAAATTGCGATCATCCCCCGGGATGGCGGCGCATTACGCAAACCTCGCCCGCGCAAATACGGGAGAAAATGAATTCTTTTGAAAAACTGAGACGAGGTTTGCATTTGTTTAGTTATATCAATGTTCTTCCACGTCTGCAGTCTTGTACCGATACCTTTGTACAATATCTTTAACTTTTTCTGCAGTTTATATTATTATTGCCACGAAATATCACTTACCGTCGACGATAATTTCTACCAGACGCTTTGCTAGTACAAACTGTCCCACTGCCGGGCGTGGGCCATCTTCTCATTGTGAGAAGGGTAAGGCCATAGTCTACCACACTGGCCAAGTGCGGGTGTGGTAGACTTCTTCAAGACACATCTTCAAGATCATTGAGAACTCTCAGACATGTAGGTTTCCTCGAAAGTGTTCACTGAGTTTATTTATTTTTTATTTCACAATAGGCTTGCGCTTGACCGTCAACTCATCTGGTGTTAAGCGACAGTTACGGTCTACGATGGAGCGCGCTTGCCTAGAAGAAACCTATTCACTCGCGATTTGAAGACAACTACTTAGATTATATCTATTCGGAAACACCCATTCAGGAAGCGCATTCCACATTTTGGCAGATTTTAAGGGTCGGTTCAAAGCACATAGCTATCTCTCTCGCGCATCACAACATTTTTCAACATATAACATCTCTGAGTGGAGATATTAGAAAAGTGAGAAACAGAATTGTTTATTTAGATACAAGAAATATTTACATTCATAATACTATTGAGATGAAATAAGATAGTATGATAAAAATTTCCCATAGACTACATTACGTTAAGTTCCATTTCGATTCACCCTTGACTCCAGGGGAAGTATAGCATCAATGTTTCTAAATAGCATTTCTTTAATAAAACGGTGCATTTTTAAATTTTCGGCGTTTTGATGTCCCGGAATAAATAAACGCGAGCCCGGTGTCTGACAAAAGTTTCGTTTTGGCATTTTTGAATTTAGAAGGGGAGGAAATGTTGTGTCAGCTAGCACTTATATTTATTTACTAACTGTACCCGCGACTTCATACGCGTATGAAAACACATCCACTGCGCTCCAACCTAACTGCCGACTCAATTTATTTGTGTAGAGTATGTGGTCAAACGTATTTAATTGAACAATAAACTGCCGTCCCCTTTTTTAACGCGTTCTTCAGCCCTGCTCAAGTTCAGCTCCTGTCTCGATCCCACCTCGCTTTTACTCCACTCTTGCCTCACATTTTTTCCACGTCCACCTTGCTCCCGTCGCACTCCCGTTTTACTGCTCTCACTCTCACTCCACCCCTGTCCAACTTCTGCCATATTCCCGCCTCGCTTCCACTCTACTACCTCACTTTCATTTAATTTCCTCCTCGCATTTGTAGCGTTTACACATAGCACTTTTCCCGCTCCAACTTCGCTCCCGCACTTTTTTCTCGCTCCCATTCTACTCCCATTCCGCTCCCGCCTCGTTCTCATACCACTTACATCCCGCCCACCCGCCTAGATCATTTGTAGGACTCTCATCTCACTTCATCCCTCGTTCCGTTTCATTCCTGCCCTACACTAATTCAACTCCTAGGTCGCACCTGTCCCATTGCCACCTATACTACTTCCACTATATACTCTTACTACTTGCCGCACTTAAAGCTTGCTCACAACTCGTTCCCGTTCCGACCCACTCCCTCACGCTGGGATTCGAACTTTATTATCGCTCCGGTCTAATCTCCCTTCAGCCCCTCATTATAAGAGTCTTCGTTCTTATTTATTTGTTCGCGTAAATTTTAATGTATACCTAAATCTCCCCCCCCCCCCCCCCCCCCCTTAATTCAAACCTGTAGTAAAAATATAATAACTGTATTAGTTCCTGTCTATTAATTAACCTAAATAGTGTTATTTAACGCCTCGAACATGAAAATTGTGGGTATTTTATAGAATAAAATATTTGGAACCTAATTTGACAACCTTATTTCAGCCCTGCCGTAAAAATATTATAAATGTTTGTAATTATTAATTTGAATACTCAAATACTAAATTTTACGCCCCTGGCATTAAAATCGTGGTACTTTCATAGAATATTTCAATCCTCTGTTGACCTCCTTAATTCATCCCTGTCACAAAAAAAAAATAGTTATAATTTGTATGCATTTTATAGTCCAAATACTAAATTTCAAGATTCTAACATAAAACTTAAGGAAGTTTCATACAAAATTTCAACCTTCTTTTGACTACCTTCATTCATCCCTGTCGCTGCAATATAATAACGGTGTTTATTTTTATACCTATATGGTAACCCAAATACCAAATGTCATGCCCCTAATATCAAAACTCAGGAACTTTCATACATTCGTTTACCCCCCAATTTTACCCCTTAATTCAGCCCTTTCGCAAATTTCGTTCTTAGCTGATCTATTTACTCTATAAGTAACATACATGTTAAATTTCAGATTCATAGCTTATGTAGTTTTTGAGATTTAGTGATGAGCAACGCAATACTCGTAATGTTGAATGTTGTAATTTAATGCTGTATCCCAAAGGAACTATCAAATTTTTTGGGATAAAAAGTATACAAGATCCTTTTATATAGATAGTATATGTAATAATCCTGCCAAATTTCGTCCAAATCCGTCTAGTAGTTTCGGCGTTCATTGGACACACCGTACAGACAGACAAAAATTTTAAAAATTGCTGTTTTGGCTTCTGTATCGATAGGAAGGTATCCTCCAATCAAAATTTTTCAAAAATATTTAATGTAAAGAATTTGACCCGTTACAGTCTTATTATATATGTATATGTTACTGTAAAAGCCCGAATATTGGTAAATCTTAGGGTTTACCAACACGAGTCGGTAAATGTAAGAATATGTAAAAAAGAAACGATTTTATCGGGCTTTTACCATTAGAATTTAATACATGCTAGGTTTTACCAGTGACGGTTGGTAAATGTTAGTTTTGGAAATAAAACAATGCATATGTTACTGTATTCGGCTTTTACAGTAACATATATAATAACATTTGTTTGATTGAACGACGTAGCTTGGTGCAACGCAGTCTTAGGTATAAGCAATAATTTCTTCAGAGATTAGGTTATGTTTTTTTTTGTATTAAAAAAAAAACCATAACCTAATCTCTTATTAAATTGAAGAAATGAACTTGAAGAAATTATTGCTTATACCTATACCAGGATCAACTAGTTTGGCCTAGCCTAAACTGGTCTATTATGCATTGTTTTATTTCCAAAACCAACATTTACCAACCGTCACTGGTAAAACTTAGCATGTACTAAATTCTAATGGTAAAAGTCCGATAAAATCGTTTCTTTTTTACATATTCTTACATTTACCGACTCGTGTTGGTAAACCCTAAGATTTACTGGTAAAACCTAAGATTTACCAATGTTCGGGCTTTTACAGTAACATAAGTAACGTAAGTCTATATATAGATTAGTTAGGAAGGTATCAACAAAATGCTCCAAAGTAGATGTCAGACATAAAATAGTGAGTTGAAGATGATAATCACACCAATCTGAATGGGACTTGAATTTCAAGCTAGCTTGAATCACATCATCGGGTTTTGCGTACTAGAGAAAGAAGAAATAATAGTACCTACTGCGTCTAAGTTGAGACTACATACTCACCAATATTTTGTATTCAATGTCAACTTTGCGGTCTACAACGGAGAACAAGTCTCACTCAAGAATTAAAGTACCAATACTATTTTTACAATAGCATTATAACATAATTATAGGTTTTAACCTAAAATCATACCTCTTTTCTTTATAGATTAAAAACACGAACATTCACAATCCGAACGGCATTCCAAAACAAAAATCTCAAACTCTCAAACATTTAATAATCTTGAACTTGTGTTTCTATTTTAACCCATCGCACTCCACCAGTATCGGAATTAAGTACTTCAACGATCCGAAAATAAAGCACATTCCGATAAATAACGTATAACTGTTATGTAACTGACATTTATCTCCCTCCACTCCATTGAGTCCATTAGGGACGTTTCTAATGCATTAAAAAGATTCAAAACAAAAGAATAAAATAGATCTTTACGACACTTATTTCGGGATGTTTGTGCGCCCTTATTTTGACTCTTTACTCTTCTTATGTATATTTGATAATGAACATTAAAGAAATCAAAACAACGATTCTAAATATACCGGAATAAATATGTGTCATACCGCTTTCGTATTTCACTAGGCGTGTATATAATTTTGCGTTTGTGTCATTTTGGTTGCCTATCAATTAACGTGTGTTATCATTTATTAGGAAACCTACCTATATATACCTATATTGAAATGAAACCATATGAAAAACGTGTTGGTTATATAAAAACTGTCGCTGAAAATAAATTAAAGATAAATAGCTATGTGCTAAAACTCTGTGATATACCAGCACTTACTAGCTTTTACGTAGGAAATCAATCAAAAGACCCTCTAATAAAATAAAACAAAACGGGCATCGACAGCCCAATAGAGAAACGCGATATTACCGAAATTTGATAATCTGCTTTCACAAAAATATACCCGCATACTCTCAAATTTCATACCATTCTTTACGACATAAGTGTCAATATCGCTTGACTAAGATCGTACCCGGAAAATAGACTGTATGTATAAATCGTATTAGCTTTCCCACGTTGCTTTATATCACATCAAACATTCTGCCAAGCATTATGGTAATAGAAAAAAAAGAAATTATCGTTGGCTACTTTGCATAATCCACGAATGACAGCTTGACATTAAGTTGTCTGTTTACTTTGCCAACATCTTGGGACACTGTTCAATCTACATTAACCTTTATGTCATTGAAAATAAAAGTTGTGACAAGTGAGAAAGTGAGTGGGTAAGTTGTTAACGGTCACGCAAGTGATGTGACAGTGTAAGCGGACGATTTTTGTTTATTTTCTTTTTATTGAGTTGCAGTGTTTTGATTGCGGACGGCGGACTGTTGAGTATTTATGTGCTACTAGTTATGCGGGAATTTAGTTGGCGTGAATCATTTCGCTTGGAACTTATTGTGGGATCAGATCTAATTTTACTTGGAGGAGATTATTTACTTGGGAATGATAAATTCAGTATTGTGATTTAAGTTTGAGTAAAAGATGTGTATAAATTAAAACAATAGAAATGTAAATAAAGTGATGTATTCTACAGTTTAGATACAATGGTACAATGCATTCGACTGGACATTTCAGTATTTTACTGTGCACTAGAAGATAATTTATGCTATTTTAGTAATGATTAAATTACTGTGGATGTTATAAATAATAACAACAAATAAAAAATAACTAAAAAAACTACAATTAGATAATTTTTTTCATCATATAAGTACATATAAATAAATAAATAATAATAAATATATACATATGATACATAGAAACACCCAAATACAGAACAAACATCCATGCTCATCACACAAATGTTTGCCCTGGGTGCCTGGAGCCAGTCAAATTATAATAAATATTATGAAGTATATATTTATAATAGTATACAAACAAGTCATATTAAATAAGTCAGTAATAAATTCAATTCAGTAGGGGAGCCAGTTGACGAAGCTGAAGATGGAAGATGGCAGTATAGCGTCGACTAAAGCAGAAGTCTTGAGGGAAATCGAGAGGTTCTATGGACAGTTATACACATCGGTCGCAAAACCTGTTAGCAGTTTGGGCAAAGATCCAAGAGCCAAACTGACTCGACATTATACCGAAGATATCCCGGACATCAGCCTGTACGAGATTAGGATGGCCTTGAAACAGCTCAAGAACAACAAGGCACCGGGCGACGACGGAATTACATCAGAGCTACTGAAAGCGGGTGGAACACCGGTACTGAAAGTCCTTCAGAGGCTCTTCAATTCCGTCGTGCTTGAAGGTACAACGCCAGAAGCATGGAACAGAAGCGTGGTGGCGCTGTTCTTCAAAAAAGGAGACAACACTTTGCTGAAGAACTACAGACCCATCTCGCTTCTGAGCCATGTCTATAAGCTGTTTTCAAGGGTCATCACGAATCGTCTTGAACGCAGGTTTGATGACTTCCAGCCTCCCGAACAAGCCGGTTTCCGAAAAGGCTATAGTACCATAGACCACATCCATACGCTGCGGCAAGTGATACAGAAGACCGAAGAGTATAACTTGCCCCTTTGCTTAGCGTTTGTGGACTATGAGAAAGCCTTTGATTCGATCGAGACCTGGGCGGTGCTTGAGGCTCTCCAGCGATGCCGTATTGACTATCGGTATGTCGAAGTGCTGAAGTGTTTGTACAACAACGCCACCATGTCAGTCCGAGTACAAGACCAGAACTCAGAGGCAATTCCATTGAAGAGAGGCGTGAGGCAGGGAGACGTTGTCTCTCCGAAACTGTTTACCGCCGGTTTGGAAGATGCCTATAAGCTTCTGGAATGGAAAGGGCTCGGCATTAATATTAACGGCGAGTACGTCACTCACCTTCGGTTTGCCGACGATATAGTAGTCATGGCAAAGTCGATGGAAGAGCTCAGTACGATGCTCGAAGACCTCAATAGAGTTTCCCAACGGGTGGGCCTCAAAATGAACATGGACAAAACGAAGGTTATGTCGAACGCCCATGTAGTGCCCACCCCAATATCTGTGGGGAACTTCACTCTTGAAGTTGTTGACGAATACGTCTACCTAGGACAGACGGTCCGATTAGGCAGGTCCAACTTTACGAGGGAGGTCAATCGTCGTATCCAACTCGGCTGGGCAGCGTTCGGGAAACTTAAAAGCGTCTTCTCGTCCAATATTCCCCAGTCCCTCAAGTCGAAAGTTTACAACCAGTGTGTGTTACCAGTGATGACATACGGCACTGAAACGTGGTCCCTAACTATGGGCCTTATAAGGAAGCTCAAGGTCACGCAACGAGCTATGGAGAGAGCTATGCTCGGAGTCTCTCTACGAGATCGAATCAGAAATGAAGAGATACGTAGACGTACAAAAGTCACCGATATAGCACAGCGGATTAGCAAGTTGAAGTGGCAGTGGGCAGGGCACATAGCACGTAGAACTGATGGCCGATGGGGCCGAAAGGTTCTCGAGTGGAGACCACGTACCGGCAAGCGCAGCGTAGGAAGACCAGCCACGAGATGGACAGACGACCTCATACAAGTGGCGGGAAAACGCTGGATGCAAGCCGCTTCGAATCGGTCTTTTTGGAAATCCATGGGGGAGGCCTATGTCCAACAGTGGACTTCTTATGGCTGAGATGATGAGTAGGGGAGCGGATGCCAAAGGCCTCGTCAATGAAATTGGCCGAAGACTAAAGGACAACAGTGGTGACTCCCGTTCTGCTTCGTTCCTGGTGCAAAAGTTGGCTATTGCCATACAGCGTGGCAATACTGCTTGCATTATGGGCACCTTTCCACCAGGGTCGATGCAGGATGGGTTTCAATTGACTAAATTTTAATTTTAATTGAATTGAATTTATTACTTACTTATTTATTATTATGACTTGTTTGTATACTATTATTTAATAATTAAAATTCTATGTTTTATATATTTATTGTTAGGAAAAATATAAGATATATAAGTAAATAATTTACAAATTGTCAATATACTAAAATTAACATGCTAATAATAATAATAATAATAGTGGCGACACCGCGTACCCCGATATTTCCCTGGGGCTAAATGAGACCCCTGACCTCCAGCTTGCCTTAACCGGCTGGCTGGATGGTGGAAACTGCAAGAGCTAAGAACCTAAGCTCCAGGGTGGAAGTGTTAAAGGGCATAACGCCGCTAGTAGCTCTTAGTGAACGCGCAGCACACCTCTCGACACCCTTAGCCACCCACACCAATGTTGCTTCCCCGGCACCAACATGCGGCGCCAATAAGGGGGGCCCATTCAGTGGGTGGCGAGTCATCACCTGCCTCAACATTTTTGTATGATGAGACGAAATAGGCAGGTGCCGTTATCTCATTCTGATGCTCCCACACAGAAGTACCTTATCTTTCTCACTGTGTGGGAGCATCAGCCAATAAACTAGTTGTATAAGTCATAACCATTTCATTTCAATAGCCCCGATTTGTCAAATTCCATATTGTACAATAGTTCCATCATCCATCCACATATCAAAAATCTGTATTTTTTATTATATTTTCTGTAAAGGGCCTCTCAGTGTTGGCTTCGGCTCCACTGATGCCCATCAAAGGACCGGGCTGTGACCCGAGATTTCAGTTGAATAAAGGGTTATAATAATAATAATTATATTTATATTTATTTTATATTATGAAGCCCCTCGCACGTGGAACCTTGGGGAAGGTACCCATTATGCTGACGGCGTTTCCTCGCTGGATAGCAATAGAGATTTGTTGCATCAAATACCATCCCGACCTGGAATCGCGTCCCTTCTCTCGTAGGCGGCGGCCCAGATCCTGCGTGAACTTCTTGGCTTCGGACCCCCACGGCCCGCCTGTCTCCACCGCAAAAGGGACAAAATCATACGCTGATTCCAAGCAGGCCTACTTTGCGTGTTTTCCTTTGCCGTCCACCTCGGTGGCAGCACCGGCAGGTCGCTGGGTGGTGGCGAGGTGGCAGCGCCGACAGGTTGCTGGGTGGCGGCGAGGTGGCAGCACCGGCAGGTTGCTGGGTGGCGGCGAGTGGCAGCACCGGCAGGTTGCTGGGTGGCGGCGAGGTGGCAGGACGCAAAAGTACTCACACACGTTGCATCCCAGAAGATAATTATATTCATGAGTTACACGATAACACGAGATGCACTCTGTAGGTGTCTATAGATAATATAAGACTAGGCACTTAGCACCTATGCAAAGTGACGTGTGCTTTATTACGTTATAGAGCAAGAGTTGCTATTTAATTAAGTAAGTTTGTGGAGTGAATCTTTTATATCTGTATTATTAGCCTTAGTCAATAATTAGATTATTATATTTACGCCGCTTTTGCTCCTTCGCCAAATAAGCCAAAGTATTAGCTCTCATATATTTTAACTATTGGTCTTGAAATTATACTTATCTTGCAGACACTCACATATTTTGCTCACTCTAAATTACTACCCATCTATACAACTATGCAAAACCAAATCCGCATAGTTACAAACTCATCGGAAATATCAATTGGTCCGTTTTCCTTTAAACCCGATACACGACGTGCGCAAGCGCAGCGCCTGTTGCCAATTAGTGGAGACGACTGACAAATGAGCGAGACGCATGACACATGGGTAACCTCATGTACTGAAGCTTATGAATTTTAATTTTAAAGTACAAAGAGGAATAATTTGAGGACTTCCGTTTGAGGAACTTTACGGAAATTTAACTCTTTGATTTGTTATTCGTTGATAGGCTTGTTTGACCATCAGCTAGCCTGAAGCTAGCCTGATGTTAAGCGACGCTCTGCGGACCACAAAGAAGCTTCTTTTCACAGTTCAAGAGAAACCTATTAAAATACCCAGGTTATATCTATCGAAGGAAATCCACTCAGTATTCCGCATCTTAGAAGTTTGTATAAGTATACATAAGTTGACAGGTACATAAGTTGACGTTTATATCTAACACACACACTCTCATTTACAAATAAGTCAATTCCCCAGTTCGTTCATTTTCCATTCTTTCATTACGCGATTTGTCAGAAGGAACATTTTTTTTCTTTTGAAATCTAAAAACCGTAAAACTCTGGTTACTTACATCACAAAAATAAAGTACCAAAAGTTCCTATTTCTTTTTTATCAGCCCTGTTTATACAAACTGTCCCACTGCTGGGCGCGAACCTTCTTCTCATTGTGAGAACGGTCTACCACACTGGCCACGTGCGGGTTGGCAGACTTCACACATCATGTGTAATATCATTGAGAACTCTCAGACATGTAGGTTTCCTCACGATGTTTTCCTTCATCGTTTGAAGTTGGCGGCAATCAACAATACGCACATAACATCGAAAAGACAGAGGTGCATACCGCGGGATTCGAACCCAGGACCTGCGGATCGCATGTCAGACAGTCTCTCGACTAGGCTGCCGGAAACTTTGCAAAGTTCCTATACTAGGAATGATTATAATCATCAATAATTATTGATGATGTGTATGAAGATTTAGATAGATCTGTCCACTGGAATCCATAGCCACACTATTTACAAGCGTGTACAATAGTAATATATACCCTCTACATGCACGTTCTTCAGCTCTTTAAGATTATTTAAAAAAAAACTACAATAATAATAACTTTACTTGTTTCAAGATGAAACGTTTTCTCATCCGCAGTACATGGAGCCACACGCACGCTACGTTTGCTGTGACAAACGGCCAGATCTCGAAGTGTTCGTCCGACAGACAGCCAGAAGCAAAGCGACATTTAGTTTTAATTTAACCCGAGCCGTATACATACGGACGGTTGAAGTTGGGTTACACCACCTCTGACTAACGTCCGGATACAAGATCTTTTTGAAACCACAGGGAACGTGTTAACATATTAATTTGTTATTGGTTATTTATTATTATTTTATTTGTCGCAATTAAACGACTTTTAACGGATGTATGGTGCACGTATATTGTATGTAATGTTATTAAAAGATCTTTCAAATACTGTGTTAGTAATTACAGTCACTAATACAAATATGCTCCAAAAAGTACAAACTGCTTGAAACATCAAGTATTTTAAATGTATGCAGTAAAAGTTCTAAAATTGATATTTTACACGAAGTTCTCCCGGCTTTAGGACGAATAGATTTTTTTTCCTTTTTCTGTTCATTATAGAAAATAAAAATATTTCTATGGATTGTACCCATTACTGTCGACAGTTTAAGCCGCTGCTTCGTCAAAATATGTGTAGGTTTATATAATGTTTTTAATACTTTTATTTTTGTAAATATATAAAAAAATAGGACAAATAAATAGTTACGGGATAGTTAATAACAAATACTGCACGTAACATCAGTCATAACAAAGTTCAAGATTTCAAGTTAGTATTAGTAAATAACAAAAGATTGTGCAACTCAGTCCAAATTTCAATTCATCCCAAGCTGTTTTACACGCGGATGTCTTAATGAGTAACGTACCTACACAATGTAGAATTTGGTGAATGTTTCCCGTAAATTTTGTGCTGTGATTTGAATTTATTTCATGTCTTGGGATGAAAAATTGGTACGGATCGTGAATTAAGTGGTTACGTTGAATATGTTATGTTTTTGAACTTGGACAGTATAATTATGTAATTAAAATTGTCACAGTTGTTATGTTTTTGAAATTAATTGTTGTGTTATCGCATAATAATGAGTTTGTTAGTAAAATAGCTTGTCGCAGTCAGATTACTTATGGTACTAGGAATCCCAAACAATCTTGAGATTTGTATGTATTTTAAACGAATAATTCCAACTCCATCTAAAACATCAAAATTGGTCAAATGGTAACACACTTGGCTTTGTATAGTTAAGATTATTATAATATTGTGACAAATATACATATTTAAAACCACCAAAACTTTTATTTAAAGAAAAAAATTCTTAATTGTATTTTTTGTTGACACAAATTTTGTTTTTACTGTACTAAGTGTCATGATTTGAATATTTGTTGTATGTGGTGTGCGGTGTTTTCAGTGTTGCGGAGTGGCAGCACTGCTTTATATACTCTGGAGAACGGTGATCGAACAGAATGAACGCTACCCCGGATGATGGCGTGATGTTGTAATTCCGGGGAGGGGATATATCGCGGGCGGACGAGCGCGAGCGGCCCTTCAAAAAAGTTGTCGCGGCGTAACTCGGTAGAAAAAAGGCGGTCTTAGCGTCAGACCGCTCAGTGCAGTGAAATAAGTGCAGTGTTATAAGTAATAATAAAGCGTCATAAAGTTCAGACAAGGAATTTTCTTCATATAAGGTTCATGGACATACACCGCGCGTTTCTTAGTGGGTTGTGCAGTCTAGTCATATTTTCTAAAACATCCTTATTTTGGGTTGTCTTGTAAAAACATAACCCTCCTTCTTACGCAGTCGGGTAAAAATACCTTAAGCCAACAATAAAAATAATAACAAGACTACCAAAAAAAAAAAAAAAAAAACACGCTCCAAAAAACTTTTAATCCAAAAGATATCCAGGGAAGTATCGTCGAACTGCGGAACAGTCCTGTCCACTTTTCCCGGACTTTTTTATACAATTAACTTTAATTAAATCCGTATCATTCGCGCTCTGAATTGCGGAGTTTCCCAACTTTCCCCGGGATTTCTTGCGCTAATTAAAAAAGCGGGCTTTAAAAAATTTTTTATGTCGGTTACATTTTGCGCGGACGACGAGATGACTGCCGTTGACAGGGCTCTGTCTCACTTGTTCTGTTTTTATTTATAACTATTGTTCTCGTTTTCAGGACCGAATACCGGATTTAAAACCGAATGCGGATAATTTTAAACTAAAACGCCCAACAAGCTAAGTAATCCTATAAGGAAAAATTATAAGTCTATCTATAGATAAATTAAGCTCGCTATCTGTCAAACTAACAGAGTTTATTAATAGTTCAATAATATAAGTAATTATTAATGCTTCAATAATAATGCTTTTTATGCACTACTACTACTTATCCTCAAAAATTGTTGGTTTTCTTCGAGTTATTTCTTTCTTTTCAGTTTGAAGTCGGTTTTTTTTTTTAATTACTTTAATTAGTTCTCGAGTGAAGACCACGAACCGATAAGCACATCGTAGGAAGATCGACCATAAAGTTGAAAGAAAACCTCATACAAATGGCAAAAAGACGCTGCATGCAGCCGCTTCCAATTGGTCTTTTTGGAATTCCATGGCGTACATAATCGGATATTTTGTATCTCTTTTCAAAAAGTTACTTGTCTGTGAAGAAAATCTACACAATTTTTTCTACAAAACCATATTTGAGTCACACACACTTTTTCATATTTTTGACGATATCAGAGTATTAATGTATGAGTCTAATACATTTAATTCTATAACTAGTCAAGAATTTCTAAACAAATCTACGAGACAATAATTACTTAATAATATATTTAAAAAAACCTGTAAGCTCAGTTAAGCTCAGTCAAAAAGCCCGCCCCGAACTGTACCAGGTGCAAAAGTACCCATGACGCTAGCTGCGTTACCGCGTTGAATAGCGATGGACAACCTTTGCACCAGGTAGGAGCCGGAGCGGGGGTCACCACACTTTTCCCTTATCTGGCGCCCTAACATTTGAGTTGTAAATACCAACTTAACTCGTCTTAAACTTATTTTAACTTACATACATACCTACTACAGGTACTTGACTTCTATGACGGTCGCAATTTTATACTTTTTGTAATGTGCACTTTTACTTAAAATCTCGGCTTTTCCAAAGATTTCTTCAAAGATACACGGACAAAACGTGAAGAATGTCGGTGTAAACATTTCGCTACCGTTCCACAATAGGACAGCAATCGAAACGTCCCGAGTGCGCCCTTATGAGACTCGTAGACATTTCTAATAGCCCTTAAGTCCTCTTGAATGAAGCAAACAGTTTTATGCCATTGTCCATTTCACTCGAGTTTGTTATTTGTCAACAAATTTATTCATTTCATCTGTGAAAAAGAATTTTGATCCTTAATAACATTCAATTAAGAGTTAAATGAATTGATCGTTTATGATTGTCTTACGTTCGTGCCGTTTCCATGGTAACCGTGGCTAGTCGCCAATCTTTTCAAAGATAAGTACAGAGCAAAATCAGCTTTAGAACTTGAATAATAAGATTGATTTTGTAATATGATTAGAGTCGGTAGGATTATTTTTCTAAAATAGGAATATTTTCTGCAATTGAATTTCTCGCTGTATTTAGTTAAGGTCTATGGACTGTTATTGACACTTGTGAATCTTCTTTTTTTAAATAAAATAGTGCCACTTTATTTTGTGACTTTATTTAACGTCTTTTTACGCCGTTATTACTAGCGTTGCCAGGTGTCCCGATTGCGCGGGACCTTCCGATTTTCAGGGGTCTGGAGTCTCGTCCCGATTTGCACCTGATCGAGACACTAAACGTCCCGATAAAATAATAAATTTATTAAAAAACATTATTATTAATACCAAAAATTAATATATTACGCATCACATCACTATGTCAACTACGACAACGCGCTCAAAATAGCTCATTCACTTACGCGTCAATGGTTAACATTATTGAAAATCTAAAAATTGATGCGTTCTTCGACATTGATCAACATTATGAAGAAGTGTGTAAAGTCAAAGAAGTAGTGCAAGCAGCAGTGCATAACAAATACATGATCCCGCTACAAAAATGGCAAAATATTTTTAAGGCAATCAAGATATTGCAATCTTCAAAGTTATTTTCTGTCATGGCTAGAATATCGGTATCAAGCGCGGCAACGGAAAGGGTATTTTCCCAGGCTAACTTCATTTGAGGCTAACTAACCAGGCTAACAGAGTGGCAAAACCTCTCAGAAAAAAAAACAAAGAAACCCTCGAGCATGTCAAAGCAGAAATTTAAATTAAAACCAATTTCAACATGACTTGCAGTGAATTTTATAACTACGTTATAAAAAACAAGGCAATCCAGCAAAATCTAACGTAAGATATAATTTTAATAAAAATATTTCAAAACAGCAAAAGTGCGAAGCGCTTGAGCATTTACCATATATGGGAAAATGAAGTTCAAATCAGTTCACTCTAATATTGTATAAATTTCTAACAATACGCTACCCTGGTTGGTTTTTGCTCCTTCGCATATTTTACGAAAACTGTGTCAGTAAAATAAATTTCAATTTTTCTCTATTTTTATACTTTGTTATGAGAATAAATTGTGGGCCAGGACACAGTGAATAGTGCACGATGCTACAGAAAAGTGTTGTTAAGGAGAGTACACAATATTGAGAAAAAATATGAAAATAACCCGGTTAGAAGAAAAAATATGTGATTGTATTAATAAACACAACTTGACGGATATCTTAAATGAACTTGAATTGAAAATATTATATAAGTTTGATTCTGTTTTATTGTTTGTTTCTATTTATCGCGCAATAAAGTGTATATAGTAGATTGTTACACAAGTTTCGAAGGTAACGTAATTAGAAGCCGGTACCTTGGAGGCCACATAATCTCACCCGATGAGATAAAAACCTCCTCCCCCAAGGCCATCACTGACTACATGTTCAGCATAGTAGGACTTGGAGAGGTGCTGTAAGTAATAGGAGATGTCACAATAGATCTGTAAAGGCCGCAGTGATCAGCCGGGGCTGCCAAAGCCCATTTGGCCCCCTAAAAAAAAAAAAAAAACGTAATTAGACATGAGATGGTTTGACGCACGACCGTAGCGCGAGGGCACTAATAGTTCGAGTACCTACATAGGTCTTTTACCCGAGGTAAACGAAGAAACTGGTTCTGCTTTTTATTTCGAATATAAGGAAAGTAGAATATTTTCTTCCCGGGTATATCTACTGTAAAAGTTTGCTCAAATTGAGGGAAATTGGCATTTACGAAGGCGATGGGCTGACACTCTGGTCATTGCAATTCAATATTTTGCACATCTTAACCTTTCTCTTAAAATCATAGTTCTATCTATTTATTCTCCTCCATATTGCTTATTACTCATGCCTTCAACCTCTTAAAATGCAGAAATCTAAATCTAATGTTGTTTGAATTGTGTGTGTGTGTTTTATTTTGTTCCTAGCAATGTTTCCGTAAAAGTACAGTGTAAAATCTCCTTGTACAGTGAAATATCTGCACTTGATATGTTCCCCGGAGTTCCGTTATCTCTCGAGGTACAATAAATCTCTCAGTTGTGCGTCTCCACAGACTCTGCTATGATTGTATGAAACTCACGAATGAAATAAGGTTTTATGCGAAGGGGAAATGTCACAAATGTTTGTTTTTTGATGTTGTTGGTTGCCTACTTGACGGACAATAAGAAGGCCAGTAGGGGTATTCAGAACTCATTCAAGTTCGGAATTGATTCGGAATCTATATTTCCGTCTCTGTCATTCTCTATGGAAATAACAGAGACGGGATATTTCGAATCGATTCCAAATCCGAATGAGGTCTGAATACGGGGCGGGTTAGGTTTTATTGTTTTGTTGACCACACCGGTCATTTAAACGCTCTAATTTTTTTATTACTTTTACGGTATGATTTACTTTTTTGATTAAAAAACAAGCCTATCAAGTACAATATGAATTTTATTTTGAATTTACCATAGAAACTAACGTGTTTAACTTAAAAAATAATAGTGTTTTTTTAAATAGTAGTAATTTTTTTCATTGATTTTGATTGTAAGTAGATGTTTAATAACATTAAATGAAAGTATATACCTCGGACCTCCAAAACACAATTACAAAAAGGCATAAATGACTAGTATCCAATTGCCGTGAAAGCAAATAAAGAGCTTCATAACATCTACTGGCAATGCATATGCAATAAGACTACAGTTTGAAAGGAAATAAGGAATCAAATATAATATCACTCACTACATTGTTTATTTTAAAAACAAAACAAAAATAAGCGTCATATTATCACGATCAATATGGAAATATACATATTTGGAAGTATCAATGCCCTAAATATTATTTTAAGCTCACAATCTCCTAAAATATGTTTCAGTAATCTGATAAAATAATGTCCAATAAAAAAAGCTTTAGCACAATTTGAGTCTATAAATGACCCTTGAAATGGTTTAAATGCACTATAAACCTTCCATTTCGACCATTTGGCCGTTCGGACAGATGTTTTACATAAGTATCATTAAACCGGTATGAACCGGTTTAAGTCGGTATATACCGATATACGCAATGTTGCTAATCCGTTAATTGATGCAATGCAATTGGCTGTCTGCTACCGGATTGGTAGGTTTTAATTCGCACTGATTTTAAAGTGTTTGTTATATTAATTTGTATTTACGGTATTTAATGTTAAAATGTAACAGTATGTTCTATTCATCTTATTTAAAATTAATTTTCTATTCTAGGATAGGTCTGGGGGACAAAGGGAATAATCGTGTTTATTATCTTCAGCTAGCTAGCCCATTAGGCATAAGAAATAAACATCAGTCAACATCAATAATACAAGTCGGTAGGTACCCTAAGTGACTAGGGTACCAAGTTAATACCATAGAAATTGTCTAAACTGTAAGTCCATTCCACAAACCGACTGTGCTACCATCGTTTTGTCATCTAAATTTGTACCTTGCATTATACTCGTATCCACTTTATACTACTATTCATTTACCAGTGACTAATACTGAGATTTGTGCAAGTTTCATTCTATACAAGTTAAATTTATCTGATTCAATTGTCAAAATTAAAAGTCATATTAAATTATTTTTTTATTGGTTGTCTGTAAAGTCGGTTTACGGACGATAGTTTAACATGACAAAGTCATAACAAAACATTGATGAAATGATTGCATACTTTTATGAATAAAATTGAATCATGATCCGTTACAATGAGCGTAACGGGACAATGAGTCATTCTTTTTCGTGCGTGCAGCCGGCGTTCATCGATTTATTAGACGTTGTCACGTCAAAAAAAGAATATGGCACACATCGGACAGTCCATACTACAGCACGCTAATCAGTGAAACATACATACGTTGACGTCCGCCGTTGATGACGTCGTAACGGGAGGGACCCACAACGCTTGTCTCAAGACAAATGAATGCGCCGTAACGCCAAAGTACGACAAACGACAGGACGAGCGCGGGGAGCGGGTGAGGAACCCAAGATTGGCGGGAGTTGGAGAGTGTCCATTCTGTATGTAATAATATTATCTTCTGTGACCACGGTATGGTAATATGTTTTTTTTTTTAAATGATATGTAAGCACTGCTTTTCTTATAATTATTCTATCTGTAGATAACCATAACGGTGAATAAAATTTTTGTGACCAAGTAAAATATTTTTGGATGCATGTTAAATATAACATAACCCAACAACACAATATTTTCAAAAGCAAACGTTAACAATATATTTACATTTCTGCATATTTCGAAACAATATAAAAGCAAACTGTCCTCCACAAACAAACAGGTATTCGAGATTCGAACGCGCCTCCTCGCCGGAATAACAGGGTTGACGAGCGTGTCTCGGGGACGTCAATTATTGTTGCATCTCCCTCGCTTGGAGTGTGGCTACGACACTAGAGGTCCATAGCAAACTGATGAAGCAACTAACAACCTATTTAGCTCGCCCATAAGAAGTCCACTGCTGAACAAAGGCTTCCCCCATTTATTTATTTGAAGCACCACTGATGCGAATTACACTAATAATAAATACTTCAAAACCATACTTAATTACAATGAATTCAAAATTATTTAAATAAAAATGTCAATAAAGTAAAATTAATAGTAATAAATGCAACAGATATCAAATGGCAATGAAAATAAATAATAATAAAATATATATAATAGTGATAATTAATGTTAATTGAGATAACGGTTGCAAGTGGTGTGCATCCAGCATCTTCTTGCAATTTGTAAGCGGTTTCCTATCCACCTGGGGTTGTCTGCCAGCAACGTAAACGTAACTGAGGTTTCCAGATTGGCCTTTTCATTTACCAATGATCGTATAGCTCTAGTTCATGATGCTGTTTAATTCATCCAACAAATTGAAACAAGGAGCACGATGATGATGGTATATAACTAAATCGAAGTGTGGCTGTAATGCCACATGGCTGTATCATGGATGCCGTGTATGCCATGCCGTGTATTTTGCGTGAAACACGAATAAATAACGTAAAATAATGGCGGTACTTCTCTTTCCATCGTGTGCGATGCGTCACTGTCCTTAACTGCGTAGCGTTTCGAATTCTTTAGGAAGTAATTAATAATGTTATCCAGGCCGGTTTTTTGGGATTGCAGCTTCTACAATTTATCTATTTAGGTATTTATTATTTCAAAAGGTATTTCATATAAACTTAAATTCTATTGGTGAAAACTGTAAGGCTTATTCCGTACCATAAATTTACACTATAAAATATGTTTATAGCTGTTTGTTTTCCAAAAATAAATAAATAAATAAATTTCAGTCACGGGGAGAGCTTTGGCCTGGGTGGGAATCGAACCCACGACCTACCGCTCAGCAAGCAGACATACTACTAACTGAGCCACAATGTGTTGTAAATAAAATTGTTTTTCTCATAAAGTATGACATTCAAGTTCTCATAACTGATTAATTTTATTCTAGTCGCTGTTTCCGTAGCCGCACATGTCAACTGACACAGTAAGCGTTAATTAGCAACTCTTGGCAATTTGTGGCGTTCAAATTGGCTCCTCAGGGGAGACGCTCTGTTTGTCAGAGCATCATCAATATCGGTACAGCTATTTGAATATACGTTTATTGCAGGCTACGGAGGTAGGTGGCAATTTGTACATTTTGCCTGAAGCTTGCGTGTTCACAGTTAGTTGTATTTTCACTCAGAAAGTAAATTCGAAATTAAAGACATTTTGCACATTAACATACTTATATACACATTACAAACACGTCAAAGTGTTATTGTGTTATCATCAAGGTATTACTTATTCAAAGGCATAGTTGTAATAGTAATTTATTGATGGTAATTGATATTAATGTACTTAAATTTAAAATATAATGTAAGGCAATTTTATAAAATACATAAGTAATAAATACTTTTATCACACTTTTTTGTAAGTACTCGTATAAAAATTAGCTTGGAATGAAATGTTTTTTATTTTACTTTTGGTGTTTTTTTTTTAAAGAACTTTTTTGTTTTTGTCGAAAAATAGGTTTGGTGTGTCGAATTTTTTATAAGTTAATTCAGTCATTTTATATCTTCAAAAATATTGGTATGCGCGATTTCGAACTGGCAGACTCTTAGATCGCTTACTTAGGTTTTCCAAGATATTGGAGACCTAAAAATCAATATTATTTTATTTTGATACTGAAATAATTATAGTTTAAAAAACTGAAGCAACCGACTTCAAACTACGCAATTTCTTTTACTTGGATGAAATTTTCCCAATTATTTTGTTACACAGACCAAAGTTTTGAACCGATTTTGATAAAATGTATATGGGAACACCTCTGAACTATTACCTTCTTTTTCACAAACTTAACTACAAAAAACATACAGTCGAATTGAGGAAACTCCTTCAACCTCCTTAATTTTGGAAATCGGTTAAAAAGTATCTTGGCAGACAGACAGACACAACGAAGTGATTTTTCTAATCTTTGTAGTCGGTTAAACGCTCCCTGTTTACTCAACTCTTTAAAGCTCATTTACAAGCAGCCCTGGGAAGCCCCCCTCCCTTTATCCCTCCTCTACATTTTCAAGCGGCCATGGAAAGCCCCCTCCCCTCCCTTTATCCCTCCCCTACATTTAGGCAGTGAAAGCGCACAAAAAGGCAGATCCATCAGCCGACAGACAGTAAACATGCCATTTGTATGCGTTTTCATGCATCCACGCCATCCACTCTCATCTGGCAGTGTATACTGGGTTGTGCAGATAGGGTATATTAAATTGATAGAAGTTGTAGGAGACATTAATTTTTATAGAAGCGAGTATAACATAAATAACATTAAGAAAGTAAAAATTATATTTTAAAGGATATCATCTCTGTTTCCTGAGAAATACAATCTTGGAATTTTCAACAATGATGAAGTGAATAGATATCTTCTAGATTAACAAGCTCCATCCTCGGCCACACCGTCACATAACACCAGGCGAATTGGTGGTCAATCGTAGATCTATATAAATCAAAAAGATGGTTTATAATTAAGCTTGTAAAGTTCGCATGTTTGTTGTATGGGAGTCCCCTTAAAAAAATATTTTATTATGTTTTTTAGTATTTGTTGTTATACCGGCAACAGAAATACATCATCTGTGAAAATTTAAACTGTTTAACTATCACGGTTCTTGAGATACAGCCTGGTGACAGACGGACGGACGGACGGACGTACAGACAGCGGAGTCTCAGTAATAGGGTCCCGTTTTTACCCATTGGGTACGGAACCCTAAAAATGACAATTCAGAAATAAGGATTGTGTGTACATCTTGAGCATTCATGCTCACCATCGAAGGCTCCTTCTTGCAGCGGCGTCGTCCTATTCAATAACATATGGTTGAAGAGGGCGATGGCTGGCACATGCGTCATACTCGTGATCGGGTGCTGCTTGCGGGTCGCTGGTCTGCTCATGGTATACACACAATATAGTAATAATTTAGGTAAGTTAAACAGAAAAAAACTTGTCTTCCCGTAACAATGTTTGTAAATCTGACAAAGATCACGGACTCCGGTGTCTGTGTAGCTAAAAAATAATTTAAAAAAAAGTGTTCTCACGGTTTCCAAGTTCAACCGAACGGAAGTTTATTTTTATCTATTGTATATTTTACTCTCGATCTTGAAAGAAACTCCTACCTACACGTATTTCGTTTATTTCTTTTACGTTACAAAATAAACTAATTAGGAACAAATATGACGACTTAATCAGTATAGCTTTTGTGTTTACCGCTAATATAGTATATGATTTTAATACGAAAGTATGTATGTCTGTTTTTACTTTTTCTACAAATGCGTTTTATGTTAATTATTGTCAATATATTATGTTAATTATCAATTATAGGCACCCTGGTGTATGCTGTTCGCCGATGACATTGTGCTTGTCGGAGAAGATGGGGCTGAGGTACAGAGAAGACTGGAAAAATGGCAAGAGAAACTGGAGAGTGTAGGGTTGAAGATCAGTAGGACCAAAACAGAACATTTGTTTTGTGATTTCGGGGGTCCATCTAGTTTCATTCCAATTGCCTTAAATGGTGTATCCCTTCCAGTCTGCTCCGATTTTCGTTACCTCGGCTCTGTCTTCCAAAACGACGGCGATATTGACCGAGATGTAAATAGCAGGATAAATGCAGGTTGGATGAAGTGGCGGCAGGTCTCGGGAACTATTTGCGATACCCGAATGCCCCTTAAATTAAAGGGGAAAATTTATAAGACCATGGTAAGACCTGTCGTGATGTATGGATCAGAGTGCTGGGCCACCAAAGGGGAGAATGAAAGGAAATTGCATGCAGCGGAGATGCGAATGTTGAGATGGATGTGTGGAGTAACAAAATTGGATAAGATTAGGAATAAGTATGTTAGAGGAAGCCTGAAAGTAGCACCAGTCACCGAAAAGTTAAGAAGTGGAAGGCTGTCCTGGTATTGGGCATGTCATGAGACGGGAGGAGGGCAATGTATGCAAGAGGGCCCTAAACATGATGGTAAGCGGTAGGGCCGGAAGAGGGAGACCTAAGAAAGTGTGGATGGACTGAGTGAAAGATGATATGAGTGTGAAAAGTGTAAGTGTAGAGATGACGTCTGATAGAGTGAAGTGGCGAAGGGAAACGTGCTGTGCCGACCCCACCTAGTGGGAAAAGGGCAAGAAAATGATGATGATGATATTACACTCACTTAATAATATCAAATTGAATAGTCCGCCCCGAGCCATTCTGGTGCAACTATGCTATGCCCATAAAGCTGCAAACATTGGCTCACTGAAAGGCAATGGTCAATCTCTGTAGCGCTCGTAGCGTAGCTTGACTACGTGTTTTTGAAAGATGGAGCTCTATGCTCGCAGCTATCTCTCTCGCGCATCACAACATTTTTAAACATACTAACAAAAAAAATGATTTGTGATATTAAAAAGTGAGATATGGATTTGTTTATTTAGATTGGATAAATACAGCCTATAAATATATATGTATATACAATATAGATACTTGTCACTTTTGTTATTCACATAAATCATCCCTGCTTTCGGTCGTCCCATACGATTGCCTGGAAGAGATCAGTATTGGCGATAATACCACCAGTTATTAAACTAGTTTTTAAATTATTGTTTCTTGATTGTTTAAGGTATCCTTTCAAACAATACCTAAGCTTTCACGCAATTAGTGACAAAATAACAAAATTAAAATACTGCTCCTGAACGATGGTCCGAGAGAATCCAGGGGACGTAGCTAGTGTTATATAATCGTGAATGTTGGTGGATGGTAGCCGGTAGGAGCGAAAATAAACAAAGCGTTATTCAATATACCCCTGTAGTGTAAGCAATCACTTGATGGGAGGGAGACGGTAGCGGGTGCGGCCAGGAGACCGGCGGCGGCTATTGTTGTGTTATCTCGCTCTTAGCGGAGAATTTTTGACGTGATAACGTCTTATAAATCGATGAACGCCGGATGCACGAACGAAAAAGCATGATTCATTGTCACGTTCCGCCTGAGCCGAGCGTACAAGCGAGAGCGCGGAACAAGCGATAGAGAGGCACTGTCGGCCTAAGCGTTCGGCTTGTGACGCATCTATCATGACGTTGTCACGTAAAATTATCGTCCGTAAACTGATTTTACAACCGTTTTTTTTTTACTATCATGGTCGCTCATTAAAATACTATCATTATTAACGGGATAAATCCCGGTAAATATTCCGTTAATAACATTGTGTTTCATTTTACAATTTCAATTCCCACTATTTTAAATAGATGCGTACAATAGATAGTACACAAAGTGTTGGAAAGGTCCGTACCAGACAGCCTTTAATTTTTCATATTACGCGCTATAGTCTAGTAAAACTAATGATAACAAAAAATACAACTAAGACCAAAGTATTGGTTTTTTTGAAACATTTGTCACAATTTCATAATAATATAACCTACGAGTACATTATAAAAGTGAAATTTATTATACGATTCACGATCAAATGACAGAATCAATAATTAAGAAATGTATTACTGAGATAGCCGTGAACCTTTAGTTTGACCTATAGGGTACTTATTTTTAAATAAAAACTACGGGTCACTCACGTCTGTTTTGAGCCGAAATATCCGACTATAGTTTCAACCGCATTCGGCGGTCTTTTTCAAAGGAGCAGCACACACGTCACTCTCGGTCGGTGACGCGCCTAGCACTGCGACGTGCCGCTCGTGCCGCACGTGATGTCATCGGTTGCAAAAGGGTTAGGGCGGGAAGCTGGTCGTCTTGCGTCGGTTCAGCTGAAGTGTCCTCTTCACTAGAACTCTACTAGAAAATGAACTAGAAAATGTGTGAAAACCACGTTAATTTCCATAGTAAAAAAGGGTACTTATTGTCATCATCGTCATAATTTTTAGGGTTTCGTAATCCGTACCTCAAAAGGAAAAAAATATTGGTTGTCTGTGAAGTCGGTTTACGGCCGATAGTTTAACGTGACAACATACGTCCGCGCACGAGCTCCGAGGAATGATAATTGAAGCGACGCGGAGTCGCGGACGATTTTTTTTAGAGGATTTCCCGAAAAAATGCTGCCAATTCTGTTTTTTTTTTTGTTATAGTTTTGGCCAGGGATTAAAAAGTCGTACGATTTCGATCTAGCGATCGTACCTCGGCAAATACGACAAAAAGTCGTATATTTACGACTTAAATCGTATATCTGGCAGCCCTGGTCGAGCGCGGCGCACACCCGCCCACTTCCCCAGCCACTGGAAGAGCGCGCGCGCGTAACAGGACAAGGAGCGTAACGTAACGGGACAATGAGCCATACTTTTTCGTGCATGCAGCCGGCGTTCATCGATTTATTAGACGTTGTCACGTCAAAAACGGAATCCTGATAGGATCACTTTGTTGTCCGTCTGTCCATCTGTCAAAACCTGCAGCTCGAAAATCCGTGAAGGTATCGAGTTGAAATTAAGACCATATACGCAGATCCATAGTCTCTTTCTGCAGAGAGAAAAATCAAACTTTCTAGTTTTAATATAAAAAAAATTATAATTTATCCCTTTTACCTACTAGTTTGTACGGAACCCTTGGTGGGCGAGTCTGACTCGCACTTGTCCGGTTTTTTCATAACAATGTGGATAATTCCGCGAGGTGCAGCTAGTTTATAAGCCGGTGATTTATTGTGAATCTATCTTTAGTTTTTAGGCGAGACCACAGAATACCATAGTAGTATATACTTTGAAGTTCCCCTATTTTGCCAAGATCGTACCTAAACAGAGACTACAGTTAAATACAAAACAAGAGTATCTTCTCTATGCTAAAAAACTCTTTTATCGCAATAACTGCTTGAAATTAAGTTTTGACAATAAAATTTATTCTTTGACAAAATCATAATAAATGTATTAGGTATTTTGTTGTTCGTAAAATTGTTAAAATATTTTGATAATTATATTATTACTATGATATTAATATACTCGTAAAGATATGTGTGGTATTGATACCATATTAAACAAAAGTGATTTTTAATGTAGATCTACGATTTTTTTATTAAATTATGGTGTAATTTGAGTCAATTAAATTTTGTTATCAGCAATGGTATTTATACCTCCTAAGATCTCGTGCAATACATTTAAGAATAATTTTACAATTTAACTGCGGATCCGAACTGCATTTTATATAATTTTTTATGGTTTTGCATCATTACTTCAATTATATTAATTTCTCAAAACATTATAAAAACCATGAGAGTATACAAAAAGTGGTACAGATTTGGGAGCCGTTTCTCTTTTGTAATAATTTTTGTGATTATTTGTACCAAACAATATAATAGATTTGTAATGAACCAAGCTCTAATGAAACCTCCTACGCTCAAAGAAATGCACATAAAATTAGAAACGCTTCTTCAAGATTTAGTAACCCAAGAAAAGAGGATCGGCTGTGAGATACCGAACTTAGACCCGTTCTCAACGGAGGTCCGGCAGTTTGACAAACAAGTAGCAGCAGTCTCCTGTGATGATGAAGAATGGGTCGAGTGTAATTTTTCTGAATGCTTCGTTAAGAATGAAATTCTGAGTCGGCTGAGAAATATAACGTGCACTTACAAAGATGTAATATTGACGATGATACTCATTATTTAGGAAGACCAAACAAAGTGCAAGCTGATGGTAAGCATTCTCTGAATGCTAGTGATTATGTTAAAATATCTTGTGCAGGAATCGAAAATAATAGTCGTGGTCAGAAATGGTTATTTTGGTATGGTCATCAAGCGGGGTTCCGATATCCAGTTCTGAATACCAAATCAGCAGTAGTAAATGCATCACTGCTAAATGTTCTTATGCTTATTATTGATTCTACCTCAAAAAACACTTTCATAAGACGACTGCCGATCAGTTATAAGGTGCTGAAAGAAGAACTACAGGCTGTTGTAATGAAAAGTTACAATATAGTTGGCGAAAGCACAGCAGGCGCCTTACTGCCAATTCTAACAGGGCATAATGAATTTGAAATAACTGATTCAATTAGAAGGCCAATGAATGCAAGACAAGTGGACCCTGAACCGTTTATATTCACTCTTTTGCATAAATACGGCTACCGTACAGCGTTATTTGAAGATATGCCTTGGTTTCATACGTTCAATTACCGATATAATGGTTTCGAGTATATGCCAGTGAAACATTATATGAGGCTTTTATTTCAAAGTATTGGGTGGTTTGATCGCGAGAATTGGAATGATAAGCAGAAATATTGTTTTGGATCTGACTCGCTGTTTAAATTCATGGTAGAGTATTCTGCCAAATTATTTAAATTGAGCGGTAAGAACTTCTGTGTGACTGTTAGTGGAACGTTTTCCCATGATGATATAAACACTATAACTACAGTTGATGGAGATTTGGCACACTTTTTGAGAAAGTTTAAACGAGACGGGCACTTGAAAGACACTCTTTTATTAGTTATGAGTGATCACGGGTCTAGAATTGCTGATCTAAGGAACACATACCAGGGCAGGATTGAGGAATACCTTCCATTTGTTTCTATAGTTCTCCCAAATATGCTAAAACAGGCCCGTCCTAAGGCTTTACAAAACTTGATTGCTAACTCCAACGTGTTAACCACGCCTTTTGACATCCATACCACCATATTAGATGTTCTCGGTCTGTTAAAATATAGAAACAAGTATAAAGTGCCCGGCGCTAGTCTCGAAAGAGGGATGAGTTTTTTGGAACCCATACTGGAGTCTCGTTCTTGTGGGGAAGCTGGAATCATGCCTCATTTTTGTGCATGTGCTCGATGGCAAAGCGTCTCCGCTAATGACGTTGCTTATACGAAGGTTGCTCTAGAGTTGGCTCACTTCGTCAACAGTATCAACGCTTTGAATAGACAAAAATGTGCAAAAAGGGACCTTCTTTTTCAATAGCAAACGTATATCGCCTTGACTCCATGATTGACACAATAAAGTTTACGTCTGACCCGAATAAAAATAGCTCTAACCGAGGAGTTCAAATGTTTCATTTGCGTCTTAGACCAAAACTGGAATATTATCAAGCGAAGATTATTATGAGCCCCGGCGAGGCCATATTTGAAGGAGCTGTGCAGCAGGATGTAAAATCAGATATTATAAGTGTTTCTGACAGGGACGTTTCCAGGCTTGACAGATATGGGGACGAAGCTTGGTGTGTAAGTAAAACACATCCACACCTTGCCAAATATTGTTACTGTATAAAAAAGTGAGTAATATTTTATGATTTTTAATGTTACAAATCTCTATTAAATGTTAAATTACTAGCATAACTAGTCTGAACTTTGTCTATCAGCCGGTCAGTCGGGGTAAAGCTTTTCTATCACTATCATCTTAGCTAAAAGAAGTCCATTGTTGGATATAAGCCTCATTTGTGGAATTTGAATCGGCTTCCATCCAGCGTCTTCCTGCTACTTGTATGAGGTCATCTTTTCATTTTGTGGCTTTTCCTACGTAGGTGCGTGGTCTCTACTTGAAAAATTTTGAGCCTCATCGGGCCTTTAGCTTTTTTATAAATACAGATAATGATTCATAGTATAACTTGTTTGTTTTAAATTAAATGCTTCTCAAAATGTTCATGTTTATCTAAGATGCTAATTTTTATACATGTGATTTGTGTGTTGTATGATTTCGAGTTTTCATTGTTTAATTATTTTGTAATAAACAACACTTCTCATAACGCTTCTCGTTCACAGTTTTCCACCATGATTCCTTGTGTCAAAAACTTCTTGGATACATTTACAATAACAAAAACAATAGCCTAAAACTTTAGACTCAAATCTTAAGCAGGTATTTAAATTACCATATAACATAATCTTTGGTTGGTACCCAATACTCATACACTTCAGTTCATAAGGCGGACGCGTTATAATTTACCTGAATTAAATAGTAAATTAGCTATCTCTGTATTTAGCAAGAAATTTTTCACTGAATTTTGTAGACTGACTTTGATTCATTTTGATAGATAGTCATCGCAGGCAAGTCTGACAGCACGCTATCGCTTATGCAACCTACAAATTGATGGCCCCACCTTTCCCTGTACCGCTAACTTGACAGACTCGACTGACATATCCGAAATCTCTGCGACATTCTTCCAGACATCTCCAACAATGCAGCGAGGGTGCCGTGACGTCACCCCCTGCTTCCCCCGGCAAATAGAGCGTAATGGCTACGGGGTCCATGCTTCTTGAGGGGTCTGCATTCTTAGGGTCTCTGAAGGATATCCGGAACTGAAGTGGGATCGATTAAAAGATTTTGATGAGTGATTTGCTTTATGACCCAATAGGACTAAAATTACGGCACAATGTCTTATCCCTTAAGAATACTTAATAGAACAGGTGTAGAAAACTCACTACACAAACACATTTAATATAAGACTTTCTGTGAAAAAAGCGTAATACGTGCCTAACCTTAAATTAACTTAGTTCCCATAGATCAAGCTTCGCTTAGTTTAGGCTAGATCGCGTTGTGTTAAAATGCCTATCACCATCAGAGCCCACTTTCAGATAGTGGCTGAGTACATCCCGTTCTTGTCTTATCTTTTCTGGCGCGTGGCAAAATACTGAAAAGACTGGTGAAACAGACAGGTCGTAATTATATACTTGTAGGCTTGAAGTAATGACACTAGTCCGATCATAGATGGAATACGCTTCCTGGGCCCTTATTTCATATGAGCATCGGCCGCGTTACGACGTTACTTAAACTTGACGTGGGTGCATCTACAATGAAAATTAGTCTTTGGCTTCTTAAACTTAAGGCTAATTTTTATTGTCAACGCACCCAGGTCACATTCACGTAACGCAGCCGATGGTCTTGGAATATGGGCGCTGAATGAGTATTTCCATTTTTTCCAGAATTTCGTACGGACGTCCATATTCTACATAATTGCATTTTGCTTCCAGCCTTTTTGAACTTATCAGCACCCCTTAAACCCAGATACTTGCCTGTTATAATAATTAATCACGTGGATAACAGTAAAGTCAGCGTATTTCGGTTCATTACTCGACGCGGTCGAGTAGCCGCGTCGGTCATGCGTCTGTGTTCTGTTTGACTACAACCTCCACCAGTTGCAAAGGACTGCTATAACTGAGGACTTGGGAAATTCATATTGTATGAAGTTAAAAATATAGGTTTATGCCAACATTTGTATTGTGTTCCAATGATGAGATGAAAACAATTAGGTAAAGAAGGGAAGAATTAGATATAAGAATTGTGTGTACAAGTGTCCATCCTGAGTGAGCACGAATAAATAATTAATATGTTTACCAAAGAAGGCTCCTTCTTGCGGCGGCGTTGTATGGCAGGTCGCCTTCTTCACTAATATTATATGGTTGAGGAGGGCGATGGCTTGCACATGCGTCATACTCGTGATCGGGTGCTGCTTGCGGGTCGCTGGTCTGCTCGCGGTACACATACAACATAGTAATAAGTTAGAGAAAATTACAAGATTATTTTAATTTAGCTAAAATTTAAATATTTTTGTAGTCTTCGCGTAACATTTTTTATGAGTAGTTTGTAAATCTGACAAAGGTCACGGACAAAAGACCCCTGTGCCTATGGAGTTGAATATTAAATTTAAACAAAATAAAGAATAATCTTAGTTTAAGTTAGACCAAGTCATTTAAGCTATAGGCGATCCCAGATAGATAATATCTCTATTGCACACACCATTGACCATACATTACAATCAAAGGAAATCGTTTTACAAGCTAGTTTAACAGCTGGCGGCCTTATCGCTTACAGTGATCTTTTTCAGGCAACCTTAGGATAGAGAAGGTCGAATAAAATAAAACATGATGGTGCGAGTAGTACTATAAAAAGGAAAAACAAAAATAAATAAATGCTCGCTTTATGATTTATACTTACATACAAATAAACAGTACTTATATTACAAATACTAATAATAATTATTATACTAATTAAATATCATAAATACTAAAAATGTGTAATTGTATATTTCTAAACATTATTTGGATTATCTATCCATCTATCTAATTCATCTAGTTTTATTTTAATTCTAATAAACTTATGTACTTAAACACTTATTGGAAACAAACTTCAAATATTATATTTTACAATCATATAGACCAACATATACAAACACTTGTAAAACATCAGTCTCCTTCTTGCTCAGTAGGGTAAAAGGATCCTTACTCCATTGTTTACGCATCCAACCCTCACCTGAGCCAAGCTGGGGTAAATTACCCGCAGCGCGTATTTACCCGGCTACCGCCCCTTGCCCTTTTCGTTAGAACGCTGGCTTGCATTCCTGACTGTTAACCTATCGATTGGCACCGTTCGATTTTGATGACTTTGGTTACAAAGTTGAGGATTTTGAAGCGTATTACATAAGTAATTTAGCGTATAACTGGTAACACTGAACACTATGGATTGATTGTTAGTTAACTTCTTAATGTACATATCTTAAAGCTAACAAAGGAGAACAATCATTGCTTAAATAGTCCGTACGTCGTCCGTCTCGTTCGCGCAAATCCACATTTTCGACGATATAAAATGACTGAATGAACTTATACAAAATCATCGTTTGCAAAACTAGAAAACAACATCACACATATTCGACAAAATTTTCAATTTAATTCAAGTTAATTTTCATACATATAAATCATTTTTGCGATATTAATTTTTAAATATGATTTTTATCTCTGAAAATTAACTTTGATGAAATCGAAATTTTTGTCGATGTTTTCTAGTTTTACAAACGATGTTTTTTTATAAAAACATTCAGTCATTTTATATCATCAAAAATGACGATGGTTGGACCCGTAGTCCGACCAACGTCATTTTCGACCACTCAGATGACCTTATCGCTAAAAGCAGTATTTTCCAGGTAGCAAAGCTAGTAAGAACTATGGCGCAAATTTAAAACAAATCATAGATAAAATAGTTTCAAAATATAGCACCGCATCATCGCGGCAACCGCTAAAAACTTGTTTCCAGACTTTGTGTAAATATATGAAATCTTTTAGCATATAGTAGGTAATATGAATTTAATAAAAAATATTTTATAATTACATAAATATATTACAATTATTTGAGCATAATAAATAACCATTATTAACAAAAAATAAAAATTAAAACTCAGTACAAAATAATGTTCACGAACGAATTTCCAAAATGAAAGCGTGTTCTAAAAGATCATTAGTGCAGAACTCGCTAATTCAGCCTTTATATACCGAACGGCCCTAATTAATATCAATGCGCGTTGACCTTATTATAACTTTGTATGAAAAGCTGCTAATTAGACAGTTACTTGCGCACATTCAGGGCGAGTCCCTTTACAGGCCTGCGCATACTCCAAACTTTTTATCTTTTTACCAGACTACGTAAGAAGGAGGGTTATGTTTGTTTATATGTATTCATGTATGTATGTATGTTTCTATATGATTTCCTACAGTCTGTGGTTTGACCGATTTTGTCTTCACTGCCTGGGTATCATAGACTTAATTTTTTTGAAATAATCATAATAAAACTTTCGCAAAAAAAACACTTTTTCGTTACCTCAAATGAACTTTTTTGTAATAAATAGGTTGTAATAAATTATAAAATAGGATTTTATTTGAATTATTCTAAAGAATGCACATTCAATACCTTTACAGTAACTTTATTGCATACTTTCTTACAAAAAATGTGTACTCAATTGGGTATCAAGCGCCATGAAATCGTAAGTTAGACTGCAAAACCCACTTTTCTGTAGTCGCGTATTTTGTTGTTCTTAGGGTTCCGTACCTCAAAAGGAAAAAACGGAACCCTTATAGGATCACTCTGTTGTCCGTCTGTCCGTCCGTCCGTCCGAGTGTAAAGACCTTTATCTCGGGAACGCGTGAAGGTATCGTGTTTAAATTAATTTCAACCATACACGCAGATCCATAGTCTCTTTCTGCAGAAAGATAAATCAAATTTCTCAGTTTTTGTAAAAAAAAAAGTTACTAACGAATATGTCGTAAAAAACGCACATTTCGACACCCACAAGGGAATCAAAAACGGGTACTTCCCATTGACCTAGAACTATGAAATTTGGCAAGAAACATTGTGTTAAAGTACACATAATTATACAACATGACATTTATAAATTAATCACAAAACAATAGCGTCTCTATGCAAGGAATGAGGGTCCAAATTTTTAAGTGAATTAACCGTATCATGTGGGGTATCATATGAAAGAGCTTAATTAGCATAAGTTAAAACAGGTTTTCTAATATTTTTACGACATATATTTTTCGGTTTATGAAGGAAAATATATATTAAAAAAAATATGATTTCCCCCTTTTATCTACTAGTTTGCACGGAACCCTCGGTGGGCGAGTCAGATTCGCACTTGTCTGGTTTTATTTTTTTCTTACTTGATGAAGTAACTGTTTGCTTTTGGGATAGGATAGATCTTATACTCAAGATAGGTTTGCGCTTGACCTGTTACATGGATGATGTTAAGCCGCTGTCTGTACGTAATCATTTGACTCTTTCGCGCAAAACAACATGTTTGAAGTTATAAAAGTATTGAATAGCCTTACGAAAAGCCAGTTACGCACAAAGTATTGTAGATTTTTAAGTATTATAAACATTTAACATCAACACCACAAGAATATAACCAAGTATATTCAACCAAGTATCAGCCGAGGATCAGCTGGAAGCTTTAGAATCAGTGGACCGGCGAGCTGTGAGGTACCTAAGTAGCTGCCAAGAAGCTACTTAGTCTCGAGCACCGCCGTAAAGTAGCATGTCTATTTTCTACAGGATTCATTTCGGGGAAGGTACGCAAGAGCTTCACGGCCTAATTCCACCCTCCCCATTTCACTACAGGACTAGCAGAAAATCGGCGAATTAGATTCAGATTCAGATTCAGATTCAGATTCAGATTTATTTATTTTTCAACTGTGTAACATTCATTTAGATCTTACTTAATAATTCATAACTAAAGTATCAACAGTCAAAGTTCATTGAGAACATACAATAATTTTATACAATATACATATCACGTGAGTTTAAAATTAGGAAACGAGAAAAAATAAAATCTCGTCACAAACAAAAAATAAAAAAATACTAGCGTCAAATAATTACATTAAAATGTCACAAATTCATTATGCAATGTCAATTTTATAAAAATAACTACAACAAAATAAGTATGAGTGATTCAATTATAAGCAAATCAACTAATTCATACTCTATTACAGTTTATCTTTTATAAATTCTTGTAATGTATAATATGCCTTAGATATCAGCAAATTGAATAATTTCTCTTAAATGCAGACACACTCTCTGATTCCAGTATAGCTTTCGGTAAATGATTCTATATTTCCGGTCCCATGCCACAAACACCCTTAGCAAAACACGCAGTCCTATGTATGGTCCTGCTTATTTTATTTTTATTTTTTGTACTTTTGTAAAAGCAAATTACCACCCATTTCTCGTTGAAATGCCAAAAATCCGTACTCAGCGATATCGATCCACATTCCTGTTGCGTACTGCACAAGAATGGAATTCGTTGCCGCCGTCTCTGTTTCCTGAGACCTACAATCTTGGAATTTTCAAGGCTAGAGTGAATAGATATCTTCTAGATCGACGAGCTCCATCCTCGGCCACACCGTCGCTTAGCATCAGGCGAGTTGGTGGTCAATCGTAGATCTATAGGATATAAAAATAAAAATAAATATTATATAACCCCCATAAGATTTCTAAAATATACAGTTGGAAGTGATATGCAACAACGTCTTCATAGTAAATGATTCATCCCGTTAGTATTCCTATTGTAGTAAGCTTTTGATAGCAATACATTTTTCTGTCTCTTCTGTAAAATCACGAAAGTTTTAAAAGTTTCAACTCTAACAAGAATTATTAATAGTTCAGTCTTTCAAGAAATCATCAAAAGTATACAATAATGTACAAAGTGTGCGCCAAACTTTTTCTTGAGACGTGTCCGTCTAGTTAACAAAGAACTTACCAAGTTTAACATAAGGTTTTTAATGAATATATCACGGCGCCGGTGTGAGACCTGTTCCAGCTAATATGCTCTAATAAGTATTATTTGAGCTTACATTTCTAACGATGTGTAGGTACTTTTGGCAAGCCAACTTATGCTGGAACTGTGAAACAATTCCCTGCAAGAGTAAATTCAGAAAGCAGAAAGCGCGCTTGTCTGGAAGACTTCGCTCGCAGCTTAAAGTCAGTCCATTTAATCTAAAGACTGAATAGATTTATGCGAAATAGTTTCACATTTAAAATTTTCTTTACATTTAAAATCATATAGCCTGAATGCAAGGCGCTTCTATCAGGTCTTTTTCGAAGAGATCAAAAAAAAATATGTATACGTAATGTTCTATAACTTTGTACATCCATATAGAATAACTTAAAGCATATGTATGTTTGTGTGAATGTATAGATATGTTTATATATGTTCGCCTACAGCCTAAACGGCTTAACCGATTTTGATATGCAAGGAGTCATGAGATTAGTCTTCACTTCCTGAGTGTCATAGGTTTTTTGTAATGATAATAATACATCTCTCGCAAAAATGAAAAATGCGTTTTTTCGTAACCTCAAGCTCAAGAACTTTTTGTAATAAACCCGTGATTTTACTAGAATTATACCTACTAAAGAATGCGCATTTATTTTCTTTTACAGCGATTTTACGCATACTTTCTGGCAAAAATCATACACTCAATAAGTCAAAATCATATCAAGCGTAACGAAATTGTAAGACTTCAAAAACCTCTATTCAGCAGTCGGTATTTCGTTTTTTTTTTCTAATATATATACTTATTAGCCAAAATTGTTACAAATTGTTACCTATTTTGTATTTAAGATTTTTTATTTTCTGTTGTATGTTTTTGTTATAATAAATTTATGTCTATGTATATCTAAAATACTAACCGGTCACTAGTCGACCAAATGAGAATAAATATCCGGGAGCTTTTTGCTCATCTTTTTCGCAATAAACCATCGCACCCGGAATTAATATCGGCGTCGACGTAATAAGAAAAGATTGCTGGTGTTTGTCTCACTCAGTGGCGAAGGGAAAAACGGAGTGTAAGCACAGAAAACTTCACTACAAGTATACCTACCAGGCACAACAAACAACGAAGCAATAAAATGCAAGGCAGATTGCACAGGAGCTAAGTACCTATATACACATACATAATTATGCTACATGTGTATATAGGTACTTATCTCCTGTGCAATCTGACTTGCATTTTATTGCGTCGTATCAACAGTCGCTTTTTAAGCAAATGTGTTTGCAGATTCACGCCTTTTTGCCATTGGTGTAGGCAGATACTATATCTTTCCACCATGCTACGATCCTGACACACATCCTTCGTTTCTTCCACTTTCATCATTCTCCATACATACTCGTCGGCTTACTACTACTTATAAACGCATGTTAAAATCTTCGTCACTGAATAAAGACTTCTCCCTTTCTGTCAGACGGGAACTGTCACGTGCGAAAACGGAACAAAACACTGTTTAACTAAAATGCGCTTATTCAGCGTTTATAAGTAAGACGGATTAGGTAATATACAGGCAATTACACAGTGCATCTCGTGTTATTGTGTAATTCTTATCTCTTCTGGCATATTGTATAGTGTTGAACTGTCCGGTCAAGCCGGCAGGTCGTATGCGCATACAGCATTATACTTAAAATGTAGAGTACATCTGACTAGACCAGGTAGTGTGCTGACTTTCTGCTTGTCCGGTAGAGTAATGAGAAGGGTAGAATAAGTTCGTGAAACACTTGTGCACACTCTCTGATATGAATGTAATTGTAGTTTACTTTTCAGACTAGATTTTAGTTAAATTGTTTATTTTATAAAATTTTAAAAAACTTAAAAAACCTTCGTTTACCTGTATGATATATTTTCCTAGTTACTTTGTTATAAAACCCAAAGTACTGAACTGACTTTGATAAATTTATATAGGATCTCTGAAGTATGACCTACCGAACAAAAAAAGAATCATCAAAATCAATACATAATTCGTGAAGTAATCACTGAACAAACATAAAAAAGAAACATACAGTCAAATCGAGAACCTCCCCTTTTTGGTGGTCAGTTAAAGAGACACAAATGCAACGCTGTTGATATGAATATGATGATAATTATATTTATCTGTATTTGAATTACGTATTCATCATCATCATCATCTCAGTCATAAAAAGTCCACTGCTGTACATAGGCCTCCCCATGGACGTCCAAAAAGACCGACTGGAAGCGGCTTGCATCCAGCGTCTGTCCGCCACTTGAATTAGGCATTGGCTTTGAGTATAGATTATATAAATCTATGTTCGAAGGGTATTGGTTTTTGTTTATTTTCGGTCACCTAAAACATGTTTAGCATTTTGGGTTAAAGTAATAACAAAAATCCAAACGTGCATTTTACGAGTATTTTACGTCCAATCTGCGCACCTTGTTTACAGCTCGCGTCAATGGCTATTGTGAATATCTGACTACGTGGGTAAGGCACGCCGCACGCTACATACTTTTTTAGGGTTCCGTAAACCTTTATAATTTTGCCATGTCCGTATGTCCGTCTGTTTATCATAAATAAATAAATATTTGTGGGCACAACACCATCTAGGCCAAACTAAGCAAAGCTTGTAGGTACTATGGAATTAGATGGCTGATACATATATACTTTTTAGGGTTCCGTAGCCAAATTGCAAAAAACGGAACCCTTATGGATTCGTCATGTATTGTCTGTCTGTCCGTCCGTATGTCACAGGCACTTTTTTCCGAAACTATAAGATCTATACTGTTAAAACTTGGTAAGTACCTATAGATGTATTCTGTGAACCGCATTAAGATTTTCACACAAAATTAGAAAAAAACAATAAATTTTGGGTGTTCTCCATACTTAGACCTGAAACTCATTTTATTTCCATCAAACCCATACGTGTGGGGTATCTATGGATAGGTCTTCAAAAATGATATTGAGGTTTCTAATATTTTTTTTTTCTAAACTGAATAGTTTGCACGAGATACACTTCCAAAAGTGGTAAAATGTGCGTGCCCCCCCCCCTGTAACTTCTAAAATAAGATAATGATAAAACTAAAAAAATATATGATGTATATGATGATGCAAACTTCCACCGGAAATTGGTTTGAACGTGATCTAGTAAGTAGTTTTTTTTTAATACGTCATAAATCGTAAACCGCAATTTACCTTTCATTCAATCAACTCAAATATAAATTAATAATAAAAAAAAACATTTAATTTCATAAACATAAACCTTATGCATAAGCCGTGAACCATTATTTCCTAATAATAAATCTGTAATAAGTGCCTAAGTAAATAATAATTATAATTCGCGCGGGGCGTGGCTTGATCGGTAGCGGGGGCGGAGCGCGCGGGGGGCAGGTTCCCGACTGCGCTTACCCGAGCATAGACATAAGCATAGGGCATAGACGTTTATGTTTTTTGCAACAACAATATGCCAACATTACTTTTTGGAGACTTCAACGAAGACTTTTTAAAAGACAATTGTATACTGTCATTCATGCAGAACGCTGGATACAGGACGATATTACCACCTTGTCCAACTACGTGAGGAGGCACACAAATTGATAATATTTCTGGAAATATTTATTGTCAAACTGGAATATATATTAGCTTGTTTAGCTATAACAAGCCTATATGTGCTCGCATATAGTAAGATCTAAATCCCATCATTTAGGTACCTAATTATAATGTTTACTTATCAATAACTTAATTAAAAAATAATACACTATTATTAAAACATCGATCAAAGTTACAACGAACTACAAGAACTTTTATATTATGCTACTTGCTGCTACGGAACCCTTCATGGGCGACTCCGACTCGCACTTGGCCGCTTTTTTATATTTTTGTTGTAAATATATACATATGATATATAGAAACACCCAGGCACAGAAAAAACATCCATGCTCATCACACAAATGTTTGCCCTGGGTGGGGATCGAACCCACGACCTACAGCACAACAGGCAGACATACTACCAACTGAGCCACAAGGCCAGTCAGTACATCAGTATCTCATAGTCAAGTTACTCAGAAACTATTAGTCCTACATTGGCCCGACATTAAAAAAATTGAGGTGTAGATGTGTTGTGAATCGCTACAAAATGTAGTAATAAAATTTTCAAAGATAATTGGGATGGCACTCCATACATATAAAGAAGTGATGATTTTTTTCAACCTCACCCCATCGTGTGGGGTATTACTGAATAGGTTTCTTAAAACAAGTATCAATGTTAAAAGAAGAACAAAATACCCGACTACAGAAAAGAGGTTTGCAGCCTAACTTATGATTTTTTTAAATTTTGATGTACCCAGTGTCACTCTCACAACTAAGACGAATCTATTGACACCACTCACATCAAAATCGGTCAAGCCGTTTAGGCTCTAGGGCGTGTCAAAGAAATATACATACATACACTCGAAAAACATAACCCTCCTTCTTACGCAGTCGGGTAATAAGACTAAGGTTCGATATATAATATTTTTTCTCAGATGAAATGCGGACACAATTTTTCACCTTTGGCTGGCTATATCTCACACATATCTATATGCTAACCTAAATGACGATCGATGGGCCAGTATCGTCAGACAGTGGGGAGTGGGTACCAACCGGGCGACGCCATCCAGGGAGTCCTAGAAAACGCTGACAATCTTAACACATTTCAGAACGACTGGCAGATAGCGCAGGATTTTAAAATAACTCTTTTAAATTAAAAAATATAAATATAAAATTAAAAAAAAATATATGTATATTTCGTGTCTGTCCAGAAAGTGACTTTAGCGCGATAGTTGTCAGTTCTCAACACAAAAATTCCGTGTATGCGGGCGCCATTACGACAATAAAATGGCATCTTCGGTCGTTTGCGAGTCAACAATGTATGTTAGCGATTTCCACTCCTGCTTATAGCAGCTCGAAGGGTTTACCTTCTACAAAGAAAGACCATTCAAATGGTCGCTGTTATGGTTGTTTTAAGGTTGTCATACATGAACACTTTGAAGGTTAGTAGGTACTTTAGCAGATTATAAAAGTCATCGTATTTCACTCGCGTAGTGATGTCATATGGTGATGATGATGATGATGAAAATAATTGAACTCTATGTCAGTCTATAGGTTTTTAGCAATATGTGTATCTATCAACAAATAGAGAGAAAAATGAAGAGATAAGAGGTTTAACTGACTTCCATAAAGGAGGGGGTTCTCAAGTCGTCGGAATCTTTTTAGGGTTCCGTACCCAAAGGGTAAAACGGAACCCTATTACTGAGACTTCCTGTCTGTCCGTCCGTCTATCACCAGGCTGTATCTCATGAACCGTGATAGTTAGAGAGTTGAAATTTACACAGATGATGTATTTCTGTTGCCGCTATAGCAACAAATACTAAAAAAAACAGAATAAATTAAATATTTAAGGGGGTTCCCATACAACAAACGTGATTTTTTTGCTCGTTTTTGCTCGATATTGATAACGGCAACAGGTAGATGCTTTAAATATTCACAGAATATTGAGTTATATTATTCACTTTAAAAATAAATAATTAAATTAAAATTAAAATAATATTCAAGGGGGCGCCCATACAACAAACATGATTTTTTGCCGTTTTAATAGATAATCGTACGGAACCTTCTTGCGCGAGTCCGACTCGCACTTGGCCAGTTTTATTTTTATGTATGTTCTCCGTTTGCTCGAAGACACCTGGACCGATTTGAAAGATTATTTTTTTGTTTGAAAAGGTAAACATACCAAGTGGACCTTAGAAATTGTACCAAAATCGGTTCAGTACTTTGGTTTTTATAACAAAATAACTGGAAAAATATGTTATCCAAGTAAACAAATTGCGTATTTTAAAGTCGGCTTAAAAAAATAAATTAAACGATTATACTTGTATAATATAACTTAGGATGAGAGTAAATAGGATAATCTTAAAAAAAAATACGAAAGGGTTTCTAGAAATATCTCTCCAAGTCTCCAAGGTCTACTATAGTGTTGCAGTTGTCCATATACGAATATCGCTCACCATTAAGCGAGCTGTTTGCTGTTTATGTATAAAAAACTAAATTGTGATGAACAGTAGCGCAAAAGCATAAATACATGACCATTAGAAATCACTCATTTTCCTGCAAAATTTGCTATGCAAATTAAATTACACTAAAAATTTGCAGCGTTCCAACTCTCACGTGTATTTTACATACACTTTGAAGCACTCGGTGGGTTTCGCATGAATTGGTCTCTTCCGCATAGTAAATCAGTTTTACGTCTCCGCTGCGGCTACGGGGAACCAGCGACCAATGCTCGCTATATCTTTAGGTATTTTGTTCCGGTCATTTTCGATTAGGAGCGGTTCTCTCGGCAAATTTCGAAGAATCCTGGATTTTCCTCAAATTTTTTTTTTATCATCTCAGCGTTATGGAGTCGACATAGCATACCTGGCCTCACATCTCAGTTGATAGTACGATAATCATAAAATTTGATGGTATTTCTGTCTGTTCACTGCCGTGGAAATTGTGGGACACGTTAAATTGTAGGTCACGGTTGTTTGTTCTTAAAAAACAGCAATCGTCAAGCCAGGCCAGACGCCTTTCGGCGACTGAATAACTCTGACACTAGGGCTGGCCACTCAGTCTAAACGAACTTACTTTTAGCTCTAACTTTAACAGCTAGTTCCCATTCCTTCCATCCCTTAACATTATTCATCATCATCATCATCATCTCATCCATGATAAGTCCACTGCTGGACATAGGCCACCCCCATTAACATTATTAAGGTTCATAATTTATTTTGAACAGTAAACTAAGATTGGATGACGATGATGATAATGAAATAAATTTCCAAAGCAAACAGACTGTCGCCCTAATTATGATTTACGTTCCAACTGTAGTGCATAATAAAGAGCTACAAACACGAGCAGGACAAGCCGGGCGCTCTTCTACACGTTCCTGAAACAAAAAGGGCAAAATA
Source organism: Lycia hirtaria (assembly GCA_947563715.1). Lineage (NCBI taxonomy): Eukaryota > Metazoa > Arthropoda > Insecta > Lepidoptera > Geometridae > Lycia > Lycia hirtaria. The sequence continues at coordinate 40,000,754 of OX387382.1, read as the reverse complement.
AAAGAATAAATAAAAGTATTCTTAATAAACTTGTCACGCGACAGGGCAAAAGTTAATTTCCTGTTTCGTCCACTCCGAGACGTTAGGGCACTGTGTACTGCATCATAAGCTAAGGTAAGCTAAAAGCTATAATGTATGCTAGCTAATCTATCTATACAAGGGCGTCGCTAGCCCATGGCCCAGGGGGGGGGGGGGCAAGTTATTATTATGGAGGATGAGAAAAATATGAATTGTAGGTACAGGCACAATTGCACGGCCTTAGGACTTTTGTTGCTTTGCAGTTGGCTACATTTTTTAATCTCTAGGGGGGGGGGGGAGGGGGGAAGCAGCTTGTATCTATACCTATAAAAAGCTTTGTCATGAGTGACTAACTGAAAACGTACCTAGGCCTAATCTGGTCCTAGAAGCGTAATATTAATAGAGTGGCTTTTCTTGTGAAGTGTGTCTCCATTAATCATAATCATAATCAATTTATTTATAACAATCGTTACAAGTCACAAATCGGATATTTTTAGTATATAATATACAACAAGTATAATCATATTATTTGTACATACAGTATTACTGTACCATACATTAAAGTGGGAGGTGGTTATAACTTGATCAAATAAATTTACAAAACGACTACTAATAACCTAACCTCGCCTAACCGAACATACAAAAAAACATACAGACCGAATCGATAGCCTCCTTCTTTTTGGAAGTCGGTTAAAAAAATAGGAACTGACGTCTTGTCGCAAGTTGTTGTCGCAAGCAAAATAATGAAATAAGGACAGCAACGCCTCCAATGTAACATTAGTTTTCTTCCTGAACAGTCTCTATTTACACATGCCCAAAAACGAAGGCCTTAAACTGTAAACAAAATTAAATAGTCTGTCTATTTAGCATTTTCTAAAATAAAATTACGTACCTGTCAGATACATAACCATTATAAGTTCACAGATAGCCTTCAACTCAGGTTTTACTTTCATTCCGTATCGTTATTTCGCTTTTCATAAATCATACAAGTCCATTCATATCGTAATGACCTGTCACTCAAGTTAGCCCGCAATCAGAATCTTGTTTTAAAGTATCTCATAAAACATATGATGACAAGCAATTCGGATTTTTTAATCACTGTCAATCAAACTGTATGGTAATATCAATCAGGATTATCTTGGATACCTGGGGCAACAAAATAACACAAATTGTTGTATATTTTCACTACTAACACACTAATTGTGCACGAGAGAAGGAGCACATGTTTATAAAATTTCAAGGCCAATAAGGTATAAAAATACGAATATGTGTGGATGTCAGTCGTCATCAATCCAGTGATTATGTGTAAAACGACTAGTATAAATCCGGCAAAGTAAGAGTTTCACTCGCGTAGCGAGGGTTCAGTACCCATTACGCATGAACATGAAGACTGACACCAGGGATAATTAATGTGATCTATATCTAAAAATGTTTGTAACTTCATATATTTTCTACATTAGGAATAGCCTAAAATGCTAGGCACACACAATATGTAGTATAAATAAAAAAGTGTTACAGACCTATTTTCTTTAAACAAAGAAATTATAACACTACTGCTTACTCTATTTTAAATTTATGTCACTTAACAATAATTATTAAGGAAATGATCACTTGTCATTTTTCGGGCTATCTACTCGCAAAGCGGTGAAAGTACTATTGGTGAAAGATTTTCGTTGATTCAGAAAAAAAATCTAAGCATTATTTTCCTTTTCTATTTGTATGGGTGAAATGCACTCAATAGAAGTTCTTTGTCAGTCTTTATTTTCACAAATAAAAAATGATCGTATGAGAAATATAGCTTAAACTCTTAGCATTTAGTACCGCACAAAACTAACACGGGAAAAATTAGTGCTTTATTGGCGACCGCGACTCGTTTCTGATATTTACCCTACAAGCGGGGAGAGCAGAAAATACTTCTTGTAATTTGATTTTGGCGTGGCAACACTGATTTTTCGTTTAAATGACGAAAAAAAAGCTTGTTACGAATGTTCTCTGAATTTATATTCTCTCGGTAAATGGAATATGATTGCGAATAAATCTGAAAAGTTTGCATTTTTTGTTGGAGGGGCTTGAAGAAGAATATGACCGGGAGATTTATGAATAACGTATCTTAAAGAGGAGATACAGGTCTGTCCTGTCCGTTGGTCGGTTCGTAGTTCTAATTTTTGACATGATAACGTCTTATAAATCGATGAACGCCGGCTGCACGCACGAAAAAGCATGACTCATTGTCACGTTCCACCTGAGCCGAGCGTGCAAGCGTGAGAGCGGAACAAACGACAGAGAGACACGATCGGCCTAAGCGTTCGGCTTGTGACGCATCGTTATCACGTAAAATTATCGTCCGCGAACCGATTATACAGGCAACCATTTTGTTTACGTCAATTAGATCTCTGATTGACCATTAATTATCGATCTAAAAGATAACTAATCATTCTCGTTTGAAAATTCCAATATTACAATCTTGGAATTTTCAGCTACAACTCTCAGGAATCAAGGAACAGCATCACAGCCTCCGGTAAATAATTACTTTAACTATTTTACTATGCAGTTATTCTAAGCGCTAACCATGTCTGGTGGTCAATCGTAAATTTATCTTGCATAAAAAAACAAGTATTTATTTGTTAGTATCAAATATTTTTATAGGTGCATATTAACACGACAAACTTATTTTTTCATGATCAGTGCAAAATAATATTATTTGATACTAAGAATCATCCTCAAGTCGAAAGTTTACAACCAGTGTGTGTTACTGATGACATACGGCACTGAAACGTGGTCCCTAACTATGGGCCTTATAAGGAAGCTCAAGGTCACGCAACGAGCTATGGAGAGGGCTATGCTCGGAGTCTCTCTACGAGATCGAATCAGAAATGAAGAGATACGTAGACGTACAAAAGTCACCGATATAGCACAGCGGATTAGTAAGTTGAAGTGGCAGTGGGCAGGGCACATAGCACGTAGAACTGATGGCCGATGGGGCCGAAAGGTTCTTCGAAAGGAGTGGAGACCACGTACCGGCAAGCGCAGCGTAGGAAGACCAGCCACGAGATGGACAGATGACCTCATACAAGTGGCGGGAAGACGCTGGATGCAAGCCGCTTCCAATAAGTCTTTTTGGAAATCCATAGGGGAGGCCTATGTCCAGCAGTGGACTTCTTATGGCTGAGATGATGATGATGAAGAATCATCCGAAATAAACCTGATGTGTATCCGCTCAACTAAATAAATTAGAATGTCTTTCGTAAGCTAAAGGGGAAAAATAAATCTAGACTAGCAAACGTAGACGGATCCCTAGAGAAATACCCAATCGAAGTAGAAATACTTTCATTGCACTATGCAAAGAAAATCATTGTGATTTGCTTGAGTGGGTGCAATCACAGTATCTTAGTATTATTTGGTCTGATACACACGAGTCTTGCAAAATTGCAAACAAAAAATTGGGTCTGAATTTTCTCAAGACTTCATTCTCTGTTAACGTCGGCCTTTGCACGAGGCGCAAAACCAACCTGTAATGACGCATGCACTGCTGCTTTGAAAATGTCCGCCGTATGCGGTTGAAACTAGCATTACAAATAAATATAATAATAAATGTTTGCGCATATGATGTGTACATGCTTTGGACTATAGTCTAGTTCTGGTCTATTGTCACGTGTTATCTTGTATTACGTAAGACTATATTCTGTTTTGTATACTTAAATTAATAAATAAAATAAAATAAATATAACATTATGAAAATTATACGTTAGTTAAAATATATATATATATATTTTTATGTTTAAATTTTATGATACATATGGAAGTTTAAAAAAAGACACAGGCAGACACAGGTACTTTGGTTTTTAACGAAGATTATCAGTTTCAAGATATATTATATAAATATTAAAATTATGTAAAATATACGCGATGAATTCGTCAAAAATTTTTTAATTTCAATGAGTAATACTTACCTAATCTCGAAAACCATAGAAATTATTGAAAATATATTATTATTTGTTCTATATATACCTAAGAGTGTTTAAAAGTATGCAAACTTAAGCCTCCGTATACTCATCAAGGGATTAGGTACAGGGCTCCTTGATTAAAGGGCTCCAAGGAAGAACTCCCATTTTGGCGGGGAAGAGTAATCAAAATCGAGGGGAGACCTGAATAGGGAGTGATCAAAAGATGCACGCTGTTTTGAATAAGTGTGCGGTTTGATTGGGTCTAAGTCTGTAATTATAGAGATATTTTTGTATGAGAACATACTGGTAACATTGAGTAGTACTTTCATTTTCATTACACTTTAGTTGTGGGTTCGATCCCTACCCAGGGCAAGCATTTGTGTGATGAGCATGGATGTTTGTTCTGTGTGTTCTGTGTATTGAAGACAAATTACATTTGTTCGAAGAAGGAAGTTAAGATTAATAGCACAAAAATAGCACTCTATTTTTGACACAAAACTATTTTCTCAAACTCTGTACCTATTCTTTTATAAATTGACTTACCTTTTATGAATAAATTTAGATTTTTTCATAAGTTCATGCAGTCATTTTATAACTTCAAAAATGTGGGCATGCGCGAGCGAGACGAACGATGGTCGGACCATGGTAAAACAAGAAGAGTTAAACAGCAGGGTGCTTATGATTGCCCAGACTTACACGTAAGTTTCGATGAAGCTTATGTCTGGCGGCAACATTAAGCTCCTTAGGTCCTCGTAAACGTCACCGACCAGCCCATACTCCATGTTTCAAGTTAATGGCGGTTCAGGACGTAAATTAACTGGTTTATGTGCTTTTTATGAAGTTATTTAGCGAATGCCTACCTAATGATACAGTAATGTGTGTTTGGTTAACTTTTATGGATCTTCCACTTTAAGTGAGTATTACTTGTATCGATTAGAAATTTTAATGAAAGGATGTAATTATTATTTTTGTTCGATCATTTGGAATGCTATGTAAATAAAATCTCATCACCTCAGCCACAAGAAGTCTACTGATGAACAGGCTTTGACCATGGATTTCCAAAAAGACCGGCTGATGGAAGAGGCTTGCATTGCATCCAGCATCTTTCATATACAGAAGTCATTTACCCATCTTGTGGCTGGTCATCTTACGCTGCGCTTGCCGGTGCGTGCTCTCCAGTCAAAAACTATTAGGTTCCATCAGCGATCAGTTCTACATCAGTTTAATATATAATATAATAAAAACATCACCCTCTTTCTTACGCAGTCGGGTAAAAATGTAAGCGATAAGCTAAGCATTCTACTTAAGAATACAATCTTGAATTACCTAATGAAACGTGTACAAATGAACCATAAGATATTAAATTTACATAACCATATATTTTCCCAAGATGGACAATTGAATATCTAGGATGAAAACCAATTTCTACAAATTTCTTAGAAAAAATAAATAGTAGAAAAGCATGTAGGTAGAAGATATTTAGACAGTGATATTGTTTCGTATATAATAATGGATGACATCCCCAAGGACACGAGACTGATTTCAACTCGTTCGATAGGAAAACTTGAGGTTGCAGTGATGTGGGTTCAAGGTAGCAAGTTATTCTGAATTCCCTGCGGCTCCAGAATCAATCCAGGTAATGTCGATTGTAATCCATCGTGGTCCCAATGCGGGAGGCGATTGAATCATTGGACCAATTTTCTACGGGCTCTTAGCTTGGATCAATATAATTTGATAGCTTCATAATGCAACTGCATACCTTAAGTATGTCAATCTTAATTAAATAGATGGATTCATGAATTTTAAGTTAATTTTACCAACGTATAAGTGGAATAGAAGTGGTCAATGAAAAGTAAACTTTGAATGAAACCTGATATAACTAGAGATTTGTTCTCTATCTCTAGATTTACTAATTATTAACTAGCTGTAACTTATGACTTCGTAAACATATAAAATGGAACAACCCAGCTCTTTTCCCGCTTCTGCCCCGCTTCCGCAATAGCCCCGTCAATCTCCCGTCCCACTCCCACCCCACTTCTGCACAAATAGTTGTAGTAATATAATTATAGGTAAAAAAACTGAAGAAACCGACTTCTCATGGAAGCCACTGTCAGAACTGGACCAAATTGGACCACACTGGAAGCATCAGCTTTCAAATAAAAATAAAAACGGACAAATGCGAGTCAGACTCGCCCACCGAGGGTTCCGTACAAAGTAGTAGATAAAAGGGGGACATCGTATTTTTTTTCATATTTTCCTTCTTATACCGAAAAATATACATCGTAATATTCGTCTTGTTTTAACTTATTCTAATGAAGCTCTTTCATATGATATGATACGGTTAAAGAACTTTAAAATTTGGACCTTCATTCCTTGCGTAAAGACACAGTTTCCTATACTTTGTGTACTCTAACACAATGCTTCTTGCCAAATTTCAGAGTTCTAGGTCAACGAGAAGTACCCCATAGGTTTTGATTCCTCTGTGAGTGTCGAAATGTGAATTTTTTACGACATATTCGGCTGTAACTTTTTTTTACAAAAACTGAGAAATTTTATTATTATTTCTGCAGCAAGATACTATGGATCTGCGTTTATGGTTTTAATTTCAACTCGATACCTTCACGCGTTCCCGAGACGGTCTTCCGGTCCGGTCTTGACACCCGGACAGACGGACAGACGGACAGACGGACAACAAAGTGATCCTATAAGGGTTCCGTTTTTCCTTTTGAGATACGGAACCCTAAAAATACAGTCGAATTGAGAACCTCCTCCTTTTTTGAAGTCGGTTGAAAAGGCAGGTTCATTGACCTCCAACAAAATGTATGCTTAAGTTTTTCCGAGGTCTATGATCCTAGAATTAAAACACATATTGGATCAAAACCAGGACATTTACAAGTATGTAACATGCTACAGCAAATTGTGTCCCCATTTCCAAACAAACCAACCCAATAAGCCATGTAGCTTGACATTATGATATATATTACCGAAATTCATCGGGAAGCCGGTAACGGGGCATGTCTAGTCTAGGTATCTCAGCGAATACCTAGGTATCAGACAATAGGGGAATACCTAGGTATCTTGCAGGAACGTTACAGACACGCATTCTCAAGTAGCACGGTGCAGGTTGTCGTGGTATTAGACGTACGACATGTGGACCTAAAATAGCGCCGACAGCGTAAGAATTGTCTTAAACTTTTTTATCAAAAAAATTATGCAATTTTTCTAATAATTATTTATTAATTTAAAAAATCTACTTCACAAGTGTAAGTTTAGAAAACTCAAAACCGCCGACAAAACAAACGGCTGAACCGATTTTTATGAAACATAAGAAAACTCTCGATGATCCTCTTTCAAATAAAATAATAGATAAAAATCACTTTTTGTTATTATTTTTTAAGAATACAAACAAAAAAGTAGCTATTCATACTTGATTTTTCAGTTACCTAAATATACATTTATTGCAGTTGGTCTGCAACCTGATTTTAAAAACTAGAAAAAAATTATATCCCAAATCAGTGTAAGTAGTTACCTAATAATCAAACTAAAAAAATCTGTCACAGTTTAAATATTCAAGTATAACGAGGAATTTAAAAAGCATAACAAATATTTCTTAAAACTACATTATTCATTACAAAAAGTATGACTCACTGTCTCGTTACGCTCATTGTCCCGTTACGCTCTTTGTCCCGTTACATCATCATCATTTCATCAATGTTTTGATAAGACATTGTCACGTTAAACTATCGTCCGTAAACCGACTTTACAGAAAACTTTTTTTTTTTTTGAGAGAAATTATTATTTAAGCAGCATTTTAACGGCAAATAACTGAAAACTCGTAGTCGGAACGTCAGATTCACTGCAATCGAACATCTCCGCTACATTCTACAAACTGAATACCAGGGAAACTGCCCTGAGAAACAACCACTTCGAGTATCAACTCTAAACTCTTCAAAATAAGACTCAAAATTGCTTAGCGTATTCACCGAAAAGCTACGAAGTGGACTTTTATTACATCACTTATAGGTACTCTATTTCCTAAGCAATAACACCCATAATTGCATAACAAATAAGTTAGGAAGTAGGAAATGTATCGATGTATATTTGTGAATAAAATCTCGAGTATTGCCAGTTTTGATTTTCCCATTCGGTATTGGGTATCATTCCCAAACCAATATACTTACTTTTTAGGGTTCCGTAGCCAAATGGCAAAAAACGGAACCCTTATGGATTCGTCATGTCTGTCTGTCTGTCTGTCCGTCCGTATGTGACAGCCACTTTTTCCGAAACTATAAGAACTATTATACTGTTGAAACTTGGTAAGTAGATGTATTCTGTGAACCGCATTAAGATTTTCACACAAAAATAGAAAAAAAAACAATAAATTTTGAGGGTTCCCCATACTTATTTTTTTTTTTTCATTAAACCATACGTGTGGGGTGTCTGCAAAAATGATATTGAGGTTTCTAATATATTTTTTTTCTAAACTGAATAGTTTGCGCGAGATACACTTCCAAAGTGGTAAATGTGTGCCCCCCCCCCCCCCCCCTCTCCCTGTAACTTCTAAAATAAGAGAATGATAAAACTAAAAAAATATATGATGTACATTACCATGCAAACTTCCACAGAAAATTGGTTTGAACGAGATCTAGTAAGTAGTTTTTTTTAATACGTCATAAATCGTAAACCGCAATTTATCTTTCATTCAATCAACTCAAATATTTAAAAAAAAAAACAAATAAAAAAAAAACATTTCATTTCATAAACATAAAACTTATTGTAGATAATGGTACGGAACCCTTCGTGCGCGAGTCCGACTCGCACTTGGCCGGTTTTATTTTATTCGTGGAGTGAAATTGCTTTTTGAAATAACTTAAGTAAACTTTGTAAAATTAAAACAAAAAATAGGGATAGGGTAGTTTGTAATACTCAGTTGGCTATATTCTGACATGAACAAACATCCATGCCCATCACACGAATGTTTGCCCTGAGTGGGGATCGAACCCACGACCTACAACTTAGCAGGCAGACATTCTACCAACTGAGCTACGAGGCCAATCGAAATATATAAACTATATAACGTAATTACTATCAATCCACTGTCTTAAGACTCATGACCGGATTATATGCATTTGCATATTTGCCACATTTTCAGCGATCATTGCATATTTTGTCTGAAATTTTGTGATCATGCATATTTTCGCAGATTTACTACATTTTTCGGTAGGTTACTTTAAAAGTGTAAAATTATGTCTTACAAATTTTTTCTCTTTATACTTACAATAAAAAATGATTTTTTTTTTTATTATTGTTCGTTTAATTTTATTGTGTATTAATATTATTATAGACTATAACTTATAGTCTACAAAGTTGTTAAATTTTGAACGAATGCGGAATTTACTGATTTAATGCTGTTTAAAAGTAAAAAATAAATAACGCACTTTTTCCCCCATTTTTACTTTTCTAAAATTCATCATTTATGATGCATATTTTACCCATTTTTCATGCATATTTCAAGCTTTTTATTTTGCATATAATCCGGCCTCTACTCATGAGAGCCATACATCTCTACAGAGCTGATAGTAAATTCATGAATTAACTCAATAGATTCCGGCTCTCAGACGGCACAATTATCTTAATGAATATGTGCCCACACAGACGTGTGTAACTGTGTACCACGCAAACACTGTCCTGACTGTACTAGCTACCTGCCTATACATATGTTATGTACTGTCTCCGAATCATAAGGCGGTGGAATAAGGTTCGAAGTTGCGCAAAATTATGGGCTTTTATAATAATTAAATAAATAAATTGTTTATTACTTGAATAACCTTATTACAATATTTTACTTAACTAATGTTTAAATACAGTTTGGTACCTTTGTTCATTGACATCAGGCCCCAAACTAGGCAAAGCCTGTTTTTTGGGCACCCTGAAACCTGTTACCAATATTTTAAATGCGCTTAGTATTGTGAACATTGTCGAGAATACAAAATAATAGAAAGATAGGTAACATGTTTGACAAATATTGACATTATCATTAGTATAATATGTTGTATATATGTAAACATCGCAGCATATCAATTTACCAACAAAATTAATCATAGTCTGTGTAGCCATTATAGGACGTGCCGGTACAAAGTGAATAAGATTTGAATGTATATATGCATGATGGAACAATCTTGATAGCGCGATGCGTATTAAGTTATTAAATATTTTAAAAAAAAACTTAGATATTTCAGAAATTTTGGACAATTCTAACGAAGTTAACTCGTATGTTCATAGTATTAAACAGAAGACCCTGATTATGATATGTAACTACGGAACCTTACTTTGCGCGTGCCACGACACGCACTTGACCGGACTTAGATATTTAGGTTTAGATTTTAATATTTGTATAAAAGTATGTTATATATTTGTTTTTGTGTTTGTTCACCGATTATTCCGCCAATTGTACATTGATTATGATGATCTTTTTGACGTGACAACGTCCAATAAATCGATGAACGTCGGCTGCACGCACGAAAATGAGCGTAACGGGACTCATTGTCCTGTTACGCTCATTGTCCCGTTACATCATCATCATTTCATCAATGTTTTGTTATGACGTTATCACGTTAAGCTATCGTCCGTAAATCCACTTTACAGACAACCAATTTTGTTTTGTTTGATAAGTCACTTCAGAAGAGTGGTCCCATATAAATTTTATGAAAATTGGTTCAGTACCTACTTTGGTAAACAAAATAACTGATAAAATATCATCCAAGTAAACAAATTGCGTATTTTGAAGTCTGTTTTTTTCAATAAGTATAATTATTTGCTAAGAATTTAGTATCAAACAGTTCTAGTAAATATTATCAAAATCGGCGCTAAAGCAAATTTCCTCCTTATTGAGGAAATACCCTCTTTTCAAAAATCCTCGAGAAAAAATGTGTAAAATTGAAAAATTTTATGTAACAAGTTACGTAAAGGTTGAAAAATAAAATTATATAACCTGTAAATAACACCCGGGATCCCGGGATCGAATCCTCTACCTATAATACTAGTACCAATAACAATAAACATCCATAATCATAATCATCATAAGAGAGTAAAGAAAATTGTTTCACTTGTTGCAGAGGCATTGACTGGCCTTGTGGCTCAGTTGGTAGTGTGTTTACGTCTACCTGCTGAACTGAAAGGTCGTGGGTTCGATCCCCACCCAGGGCAAACATTTGTGTGATGAGCATGGATGTTTGTTCTGTGTCTGGGTGTTTCTATGTATCATGTATATATTTACAAAAAAAAAAAAGTACATATGTATTCTATCAGCCATCTAGTTCCATAGTACAAGCTTTGCTTAGTTTGGGCTAGATGGTGTTGTGTGAAATGTCCACTCACTTGTTGCAGAGGCATTTATTTGCTTCGCGCACTCGATCACAAAAGTAGCTATTAATAAATTACTATTTATAGCTCAACTAACTAACAGCCCTATTTATAACTCAAACCAAAGATTCCCATTTATAACTCAAACCAAAGATTCCCATTTATAGTAAACATAAAAATAACTTCCCACAGAAAATAACCGAGAAAATCTAGATAGTCAACTTTTATTCGTTCTCGTAGCCACTTTTCTCGTAAGTAACCTACTTTGCGAGAATATTACTGACTCACGAATCTAAATTACCATGTTTTGGCGGACTTACTCATTCTTCCCGGAATCCTAAATGTCAGAGATGTGGACAAAATAGAGAATAGAAAATGTGAGTCAGAATTCTTCACAATAGTTACTATATATTATTTTAGCATGGCTTACTTGATGATTCTAGAAAAACTTTGCATCATAAATCGCGTTCTGCGACATAATGCTTGATGCTTTTCTTCATAGTTCATTGAAGCCTGCAGTTTCACTGGAAGTACGTCTTTTATTCTACAGTATATCTTACCCGAATACAAATGAAGGAAGGTATTTTTTTTATAGAAGATAGCTCTACGATTGACCACCAACTCACCTGATGTTAAGCGACGGTGTGGCCGAGGATGGAGCTCGTCGATCTAGAAGGTATCTATTCACTCTAGCCTTGAAAATTCCAAGATTGTAGGTCTCAGGAAACAGAGATGGCGATGATGATGATGGTTTATGTTTTTCGAGTGTATGTAGGTATGTTTATATATTATCTATAGCCTAAACGGCTTGACTAATTTTGATGTGCAAGGTGTCGTTATATTGGTGTTCACTCACACTCACTTTTCATTTATTATACAATTCTCGCAAAATTTCCTGAGAACTGAAATCTTCAAGGCTAGAATGAATAGATATATTCTAAATCAACGAGCTGCATCCTCGGCCACACCGTCGCTATGCGAATACTTTCTCACGAAAACGTATACTTCGTATGAAATGTAAGCGTTAGTTACAATAGGAATATTGCTTTTATTCAGTTGGGTACTTATGTTTAATTTTAATATAGCTACTTATTTATATATTACTGATTAGAAACCAGCAAACAATATAATTAGAGTCCGTTTAAAAAGAGAATTCGTTCGAGAAATTCGAGAAGTCCGTTCAGAAAAAAAAAACATTTAGTACTATTTTGTTCGATTAACAACATACTTAATTGAAACATCAATTCAGTTCCCATTGTTTGCCACGATAGTTCTCTTTCTACTATACTAATACTATTTACCTATTTAATTTAAATTATGCCATTTTAGGCATAATTTCTTTTAAGGGTTCCGTACCCAAAGGGTAAAAACGGGACCCTATTACTAAGACTTCGCTGTCTGTCTGTCTGTCTGTCTCCAGTCCTCTCTCATAAACCGTGATAGCTAGAAAGCTGAAATTTTCACAAATGATGTATTTCCGTTGCCGCTATAACAACAAATACTAAAAATTTAAAAAAAAGTATTAAGGGGGGTCCCCATACAATAAACGTGTTTTTTTCGTATTTTTTTGCTCAATATTAAAAACGGTAACAGGTAGACGCTTCAAATTTTCACAAAATATTGAGTTATATTAGTAACTTTAAAAGTAAATAATTAAATCAAAATAAAATTAATATTTAGTGGCTCTATGACCCCTTATAGAGCCCCCCGGGCTCCCATACAACAAACGTGTTTTTTTTTTGGCGTTTTTATATATAATGGTACGGGACCCTTCGTGCGCGAGTCCGACTCGCACTTGGCCGATTTTTTCTAGCACTTGTTAACAGGATACGTAAATTAAATCTAAGCTGATCATTGAATATCAGAAACCAACACTCGACGTGAGAACCATAAAGTCGGATGTGTAATTTTTTCATCGTCGGACACTAGACCTTATGGTACTGATATCTAGATGGCGATCCATCTACTTTCTACATTCAGATCTGACCGGTTCTAATTGATGTTTACCCAACCCATAAATATAAATACATAGTAAGGAAAGTTACGGGAAATGTGAAGGACACTTGAAAATTCCGAGGCTTAATTCAAACCTAAGACAATTTTGTCTAAATTGCCTAAATAAGTAATTTTTAGGGTTCCGTACCTCAAAAGGAAAAACGGAACCCTTATAGGATCACTTTGTTGTCCGTCTGTCCGTCCGTCTGTCTATGGGAAACGCGTGAAGGTATCGAGTTGAAATTAAAACTATATAAGTACTTACGCAGATCCATAGTATATGTATCTTGCAGAGAGAAAAAATAAACTTCTTAGTTTTCATTAAAAAAGTTACAGCCGAATTTATCGCAAAAAACGCCTTATTTATCTTGTGACTCATTTTCCTATGCTGACCTTGGCCTCCACTGGTGGTGCGTGGTCTCCACTCGAGAACTTTCGAGAAAGACACAGTTTATAAATTTTAAATGATAATTTTTGGTTTCCAGTTCCTAGATTGAACAATTGCCCTGACGTGAAGGTATATGTACTCCAAAAAGCCAACCCCAATGTTGCTGAATATTGAAGTTATGAATTGTCAAAATGTGTAGTAATACTCGATCCAAAAACTCTCCAGTGAAAACGCGCCTTTATCTATGATTTATTTGCGTCATTGGAAACCAATACAAAATCAGCAATCGATTAACTTTCTACAGAGCTGGACTGGTCACATTAATATTTAAATTAGCGCAACAGGAACCACGAGCTAGCAGCCGGAAGCTCTGATTGACCACTAATCAATCAATTAATGCATTATACAGAACAGTGCATCCGATCATTGTGTTCAATTATTGTTATCCTAGGTATTTATGAAGCGGGTTATTGTGGATGGCTATTTGTGAATAATCGTGAATGCGTCAACTGAATTTAGCCATAAAATACTCATGGTATAGCTTCTAACAGAAATCTCTTTGCAATCAGTTTTAATTACCCGACTGCGTAAGGAGGGTTATATTTTTCGAGTGTATATACATATGTCATGTATGTAAGTATGTATGTGAGTATGCATGTAGTATGTATATATATATATGATCATTGATCACCTACAGGCTTGAAGGCTTGATCGATTTTGATGTGAGAGGTGTCGTTAGATTCGTCTTAACTCCCTGAATGTCTTACACTTATTTTTTATAATAATAATAATACATCTCTCGCAAAAATAAAAAAATATGCGTTTTTTCGTAACCTCCAACGAACTTTTTCGTAATAAACAAGTGATTTTACTGGAATTATTCTAAATAATGCACATTTACAATCTTTTACAGCGATTTTAAGCATACTTTCTCACAAAAAACGTACACTCAACAGCGTATCACGCGTAACGTAATCGTAAGTTAAACTGCAAAAACTACTTTTCTGCAGTCGGGATTTTGTTTTTATATTAGTATAGCTACTTGTTACATAGTGACTAGTACGACAATATGTACAGTGCAACAAACTCAGGCTTTATTGCATCGTAGCAGCGCTAGCGTTCTTTTCTTGACTTCTAGAATGAGGGTACTTACAAATCAAATCATGAGCATCATCTCTGCCACAAGAATTGCACTAGACCCTCACCCCTAGATTTAGAAAAAATAGGTTAAAAGTGGCTCCCATCTAGCGCCTTTCTGTCACTTGTATGAGATCGTCTGTCCTAGTGACTGGTCTTCCTACTAAGACTAGGTAAGAGACTAGCTTTAACGCTTAGGTAAGTTTGAATCCTGACTACTATAATATTTACTATTGAGTATTCTATGGCCTGATGTAGAATTTATATGCATATGAGTATAAATGGAACTCACCCATGCTCATGAATGGAACTCATGCTTCTGCTATCCCTGCTTTTTGAGAACTACAACTTTGGGATTTTTAAAGCAAATAGATTTTTTCTATATAGACATATTGATATAGACAGCTCAATTCGCGGCTATACCCTTCTTTGCTATCAGATAGAGACAACAGAGTTGGTAGTTAAAATCGACTTCATATCAGAAAAATAATTACTTAAATATAAGAAGACCATAATTATAATAGGTATATTAGATTCAATCTAATGCATAAGCATGGCTTAAAATTAATTAAATAGTAAAATGTAAACTTAAATGATGTAATGTAAATAGAATAGATAGTACATTAAGAACATAATAAATAACCCTGGTCATGTTAGCAGCTTGCGATGAAAAAAAAAGGTATGTAAACAATACAGTTCACAATATCTGGCAATAATTACTGACCCAACTCTTTACTCTTTTTTTTTACAATTCCAAATTTAAATAAGTAGTAAATCATACAAATGTTAAATCAAAACGCTCATGAATACTCATAACCAAGTTAAATTGCTCCAAAAAGTTCCAATTAGAGAATAAACCTGACAAATGTGTCCAGTTGGGTAACTTTGAACTCATTTCACGTGAACGAGACTAATGCTACCAATGTAACATTGATTTGTTACTTGACACGACTTTGGGCTTACACGGGACGATCACGATACGATTTTAAAGTATCCATTATAAATTAAAAAGATCTCTGAGATCATTTGAATATTTTTTAGAATGCGTTTTACCACCAACTCGCTTGCCAAGGCAAAAATGCCATAAATAAGTATACTTGTATGTTTTTGAAAGAAAAAGCAAAAATATATGTATGAATATAAATCTATACTTATATAGACTTGGATGGAATAAACAAATTCTATAATATTTTTAAGTTATTCAGTATAAGGGTCAAAATCACCAAGGTGGCAAATTCCAAGTTCTGTTTTGCGATTAATTTACCTAGGAGCTATTACTTTGATGATCAGCCTAAATGATCACTAAACTTATGTTTAAACAATATTTACGTTGGCAAAGCATACAATTAATTACTTTTTTTGTAATTTTTTAAAGAGAGCTATCGCTGAATAAAATCATTCCGAAAACGTTTTGTGAGGTTTATAATAATATTAAAATATAACATAATTATGTATTTATTTTTTACCTTGTTCAATAGCGGATATATGTTATTTACAAATAAAAAAAATGTAATGAATATGCCAATAAAGATCTTAAAAATCAAAATATAGTGCAAATGGGAAAACATTTCGGGAACGTCTTCATCATTTCGAGAACGCTCCGTAAAGTCCGGGAACGGTCCCGAAAATGACCGACCACGAAATGACGTTTTTTAAATAAACGCGCCCTTTTCAGACGGCAGCCATCTTTGACATCATGTTTGGCTTTGTTATTGTAAAATATTTGAGGTTACTATTTGCTATGAAACACTACAAAACGTATTTTTCATTATTCCAAGTTGAGAAACGCATTCCCGGTATGATGACGTATTGATGTACGCTCTATAAATAATTAATTGAAAGATACTTACCACTTATTTTCAATTGTTTTTGGCGAAAACTCTCTCGACAACCGTTTGTTTACATAGTTCACATCACTGTACCATAGGCAACTAAAGGTTGCGTTCAAAAACTGATTTTTTACTGAGAATCAAAATTGCGTTCACTAAAATGACGCTTACATTGCCGGACACATTATTATGGCTAGATTTTCTTTAATTTCTTTTCTTTCTTTAATAATAACAATAATTAATTGATATAAGTTAAAATTGTAGGTCATTAAGTAAGAAAAACTTTTCACTTTATATTATTTTATGAATATTTCCAAAGTTAATTTCTGAAGATTCCTACATAGGATGCTTCTCGAAATGATTTTTTGTAGTTATTTCTTCAAATAATAATCAATGTGCTTTACTTTTGCAGTATAAAATATTATGTACAGCCAATATGAACAGAGTTAAGTAATATTTACATTAACGATTTGCTATAAACTAAATTTAGACATTTATTTTCTGGCAAAGCTAATTCTCTACCTTGGTGATTTTTGGCCATAACTTAACTTAACTTTTATAACTTTATTTTACTGGAAGTGGAATCAATCAAGTTATATCCTATTCGAATACACTTGCTTGCTTTGTTCACTCGCAATAACACAATCCCGCCAGTCTTTGGATGGGTAACCGTGAGTGGCATTTCTTCCTGAGCGCTACCGTGAGTCGGTTGACTCGTTCAAATTATAGGTCCCGGTTGTTTGGTCTTAAAAACAGCAATCGTCAAGTCAGGTCAGAGGCCTTACGGATGCTTAAACTAAACTTTGACACTAAGGCTGGCCACTCAGTCTATACGAACTTATTTAATCCAATCGAAAGAAAGGATCATCATTTTATATAAAATCAGATAAGGTTAGATACCTTATCTGATTTTACTACTATTAAACTTACCGTAGCTACATCTTCAAATATCATCCGATTTAACGAACACGATCCCAATCCATCAGATAAATTCAATCGCGATCCAAAAAAGGCCCACATTATAAATGGGATCCGTCACAGACCGTTATCTATCCAAACGAGAGTTTTGGTGCATGCACTTACGTTCCTTGCTTCAGTTTCTGGGTGGGCTAATGATTCATGTGCCTCACAGTCCACAGACACTCATTTAGGGTTAATGATGTCCACTGGACTATGTTTCATTTGTAAACATACGTCTGTAAGCATGGCGTGAGCGAGAAGTGGGTTAAATGAAGCCGTCGAAATTTCGATAGTGTAATTGGTTGACGTTTTATTGAGGGGCGATGTAATTTAATGCAATATACTTATTTATCTGTTAAAAGTGAGTTTAGTGCATGTACTTACGTTCCTTTCTGCAGTATGTGTGTAGGCTAATTATACATGTGCCTTACAGTTTACATAGGCTTATTTAAGGTTAATGATACCCACTGAAATATATCTCATTCGTAAACATATTACGTTTGTAAGCATGGCGTTGGCGTGAAGTAGGTTAAATGAAGCCATAGAGGATTTGATCGTATAATTGGTTGACGTTTATTGAGGGGTGATGTAATTTAACGCAATGTATGCAAGTGCTATTAGAGAGATACAGAGAATGGGAGGGTGTAAAGTACATATTCATATATGTACTTTGTTCCTTCTTCTTGCTCGAAATAGCTGAATTGATTTCAATAAACTTTGGAAAAGCACAGCACATATCCTATATAAATGTATAAGCTCTATTTTAGTTCGATACATTTATTGGTTCCTGTCGGATGGGGTAGATTTAGTTAAAAAGACAATGTATCTTCATTAGTTTATTGAAATATCACAGATTACAATACATAATTTACATTAAGTTAGTATTTTTATATCTACATAAGTTCAAATTATATATTTTATACATTTACTACATTTATAAGACATTTTAACAAAAAACTACACTTAATTCTAATAAAAAGCTTAAATGCATACAAAATTGGCAGTTCCTTTTGACTAATCAGTCTTTATAAGTTATAAAAATAAAGTTAGACAGAATTGAACATTTTTAAGTGTGTTTTGTTGAAAACTGTATATATTGACAGTTATAATTTCATAAATCTTATATTTTCCAGTTATTGAAACAAAATTTAAAGGATTAGTATCAGTAGTTCGGTTATTACTCAGGTTATCCGTACTAATGACACTTTTCAGGCTCAGAAGTCCGGTAGACATACTCAACCGAACTTTTGAGTCTCCTCTTAGTATCAGAAGTCCGGTTATGACGAAATAAGTCGGTTGACATGCTCAACCGGACTTCTGAACCTTCATTGTATTATTAGTTGGGTTAACCGGACTAATAACTGAACTACTGATACTAATCCAAATAAATAAAAAACTTGACAGCAATTTCAAAAGAATAGAATCAAAGTTCTCATGGGACTTTGAACTCATTTTTGCTTGGTCTGAGCTTAAACTCAGAAATTCGTAAATTTGTTTAAGCTAAAGGAGATAAATATTATAGAGCCCAAGAATACACAAAGGTCTTTGAATCATCATCTTTTTTTATAATTGAGAAAAAGTATGGAGATTGAAATTAAAAATATCCGCGGCAAATACGTTATAAGTTGTTTACTTTTACCGAATAACAATCTTAAAAACGTAAGAAATCATTAAAAATATTGATTAAATTAATAAATCATAGGCACTTGACAAAATTCATTCATTTGTAAAGAATGTAGATAGTTGTATACCTTACCTTGAATATCTGTAATGATATAAGTATTGAAAAATATACGCATATTCAACACAAAGGTACAAATAAGAAAACTAAGAAACTGACTATTTAACAATAGTTAAACATATTTTATCTCTATAACTTGTATCAATATGACCTGTGGGTAACGTAACAGCAACGTCCACCTTGGATAGTGACGTAGGCGATGACGTCACAAGCTCGGCGAGCTGTGATGAGGAGCATTCACTAGATCGTGACGTCATAGTCCTGGCTGTGGGGAGGAAATAGAGATTAGGATAAATGGTAAACCACATTAATAAGAAAACCCCAGACTTAGGATTAAGTCTGATATGCATAACGATTTGTTTTGTTCCATTTATATCATTCATTTATAGACTAAGGGCAGCTCCTACATCAAAAAAGCTTACAAATTAATAATTAACAAGTATATTAGTAATATATATTTCTTTAAAAGAAGACTTACCTAATGGTAATTAAATGAAACTGATAAAACCGACTTAAATCAGAATGCTCTCAAACAAAGTAATCATTTACAAGTTCGAAAAATCGACTTGAAAATGCGCAATTTTATTTTAAAAACGAAACTACTGAACCGATTTTGATGAAATTTGGGATAAATCTGAAAGTATATCCTTACAAACAAAAATAATAATTTTCAATTTAGCCGAATTGTTTACATCCTTCTTTTTGAAGTCGGTAAAAAAACGGTACATAGAGTTACTAGAGCACTGGAGTAAAATTGATAACCTTTTTATGAGACGTAAAGTAAATTTTCAAAATCCAGAAATCGATGAATATCACGTGGACGTAAAGTCTAAAACGAAATTCACGAATATAGTGTCCTGGGTTGACCGATACTCATATACCAAGAATGACGAACTTAAAGATTTTAATATAATGACTCTATGTCGCCGCACTAAATCCTAATTTAGATTGAGAAGTCTAGAGACGTGTATTTCGCCGCTTCAAATTATTTTGAAAATCGAAATTAGTTTAATCGTGTACGGGGTCTAAATTAGACCTCATTGAGCTCAGTTAAAAATACAGAGGTGCTCTAGGATTTAAAACCAGGGTCTGCTGATTGTCTCGGTCTCTTAGGCTGTAAAAATTTCTTGACATGTAAGTACTTACAGTTGGTATAACAACTTGAGGCAGACTCCCCTGAAGGACTGTAGGGCTTCATCTCATAGTGGTTGCTGCCCTGGGAGGAGTGCTGCCGGCTTCGGTTGCCGAATGGAGAGGAGTAACTGCAGGGGGTGGATATTGTTAGGGAGACTTCTTTGCCGCACAAGATCTTTCAAGAGAATTAAAAATTGACAACAATATGTACAGGCCACTACGCATATTCCATGAAATATTGGTTACGTACTTATTTTAACAGTTGCAGTTGCAGTTCACAATGGATAAGAATGCTGTTAAAGTGAACTATTTAGTAGCTACAATAAGAATATATCAACATTATCTGTGTGGTGTACTGATAAAGCAAATTGTTGAACACCTTTTTCATGGCTTAACTGATACTGGGTATGTAATAGTGTGGTTGAAATGGTTAACACATTGCTTTGAAAAGGGATTAACATTCAAGAGTGGCTACCTGAAAACACCATTGGTTGTTTGGTGACAGATTGTCTATTATCTACTATTTTGACACAGCAATCATCAATTTAACATGGTGGAAGATGCGTGGAAGCAACGTGACTTATCGCATTACCTGTCTCTAACGTGTGGCATATCGTAGTGGTTGTCAGGTTGCATCCAATACTCGTTGCAGGTTCTCGTCAGGTCTGGACCGTTCTTGTCGCTTCTGTTTGATTTTGGTATACCTGGACAAATAGGATAACTTAATAGCATCATCATCATCATCTCAGCATCAAGAATTCCACTGGACATAGGTCTCCTCATGGATTTCCAAAAACACCGGTTAGAAGCGGCTTGCATTCAGCGTCTTCTTGCAACTTGTATGAGATCTTCTATTTGATTTGTGGCTGATCTGTCTATGCTGCACTTTTCCACTCGAGAAATTTTTAGCCTCATGAGTCATCCAATTCTACGTGCTATGTGGCCTGCCCATTGCCACTCCAACTTAATCAGCTGTGCTATGTCGATGACTTTTGTACGTCTTTATTTATTTCTGATTCGATCTCGTACGAGACCGAGGTTCAATTTCCTATATGCCTAATGACAGTACACCATAATATAAAATGTGAGACCAGCAGTGTTGCAAGTGTATAAATAAAATTAAAAAATCTATTTACCAGGTCTTGCAGGAGTATATCCAGGCCTGGTACTCCTGTATTTACACCAGACATACAGTATAGCTGCTCCAGCTGCTACCATTGCGACTGTTATGCCAATTCCAACGTACAGGGTCAAGTTGTTATTGTACAGCCCTACAACAAAAATATATGATATAACATGAACATATGCAGTAGATAATATATAACAAAACTCTGTACATAAATGTTTCCGTCTTTATTCTTGATGCTATACAGAATTGGAATTTCTTGTCATCTTTCTTGATTCCTAAAAACTAGAATCTCGGAATATTTCAGGCCTATCATCTATTTAATTTATATTTTATATAAATTAAGTAGATTTTGTCAACACCACCGTACTTAATCTTTAACCACACCATCGCTAACAAAATAGATTTAAAATTAATATGTAATTTATTTAATATAAATAACCCTGGAGAGTGAAAAACTTTATTGATACCTATCAATTGTACAAAGTAAGATTACTAACAGAATTACTTCAAAAGTAATATCGGTCCACGTTCTTGATGCGTACTGCACTGGAATGAAATTCTTTGTCGCCATCTCCGTTTCCTGGGAATTACAATCTCGGAATTTTCAAAGCTAGAGTGAATAGATATCTTCTAGATCGACGAGCTCCATCCTCGGCCACACCGTCGCTTAACAACAGGCGAGTTAGTGATTAATCATCTATCTTGCATAAAAAATAGAGACCTTTCAGTCTAAAAATGTAGTCCCGACACTTTGTTGTCGGAAAAAGAGATAGCTCAGAGTTCCAAAAGGCAGAATGAGAGTGAAAGTTTGTAGACAAGGAGAGACGTGCAATTTTCAAGTGAAAGATTCTAACATTCTATTGGTTTTGCAATGAATTAATATAAGACTATATCTTGATTGACTGACGGACAGACAACGTACGGTCAAAATTTAAAGACATACAATTTTAAGGACTTCTTCTTCGTAAAATAGGTTTTAAAAGGTTCACTGGGTTTCTTAAACGCGGATATAACTGCAAATACCGCTATTAACCAGATAAAAACACAATTTAAAACACGGGATGGAATGCTATGAGATAAATAAACTTTTTCTACTTCTAAACGACGGGGACAAAGTACCATAAATAATTTATCAGTAATTTTTCTTCTAACACCCGCTGAAAAAACTACAGGCTACTAGTTTATTCAAAGAATCTGTCACTAGTGGAAAACCCTCATCCATAATAATGCCATCTTGGACGTGTAACATAGCTATTTAAGCGATCTATCTTCACATTACATACTTGGAAAACGCAGAGCTAGCATCCTTTGCAAGTTTTTCCTAAGACCTGGAAAAGGGGCATTGCTATGGAAAAGGATCACTGCAAAAGGACATACATTCCTGTGAAAATTATGTGTAACTTGTACTTTGTAAAGTAATTGTACGCATGTTTGGCGCATTTGTTGGACGGAAATAAAATCAACATTAGTGAAGCGATTTCAAAACTGGCTAAATTTGTTTTCAAAATGTTGTTGATTTTCTACAGATTGTGTTTTCCAATTAAATTTATAATTTTGTTGAAGTTTTACAAGGATGAGAATTATATAAATAAGGAGATTAAAAAAATAAGTTTAGCGCTGGGCCATTTAACGTCTGATTTTAATCATAATTATGGAATAACGATAAATGAATTGAAGAAAAGGGGAAATAGGGTGAACATATGTCATATTTAAGAGAAACAATATGTATTCAAGAGGCAATATATTGCGAAAATATTATAATTAATATTAATGATAAATACTTTCTAAAAATAACGAGGTCGTTGTTCGAGATGAAATAATTACCAGATTAAAGATATGGACCGATAAATGTAAGAATATGACTGATTTATCTAAGAGTGGCTGCAATAGTTTTTCATGGACCGGGTGTCTGCTGCCTATTTATATCAACGCGAGTGTGTCTGGCTTACATCTATTTTAAATAGTTATGTTTTAAGAGGCCTCATGAATAAAGTGGTTTAATTAACCTATTTTTAAGACCTTGTAAATGAATAAATATTTGGGCTTCTCGAAAATTGCGTGAGACAGGATGTGCGAATGATTAGAATTTGTTGGTAAATGGGTGTTTTGCAAGATCAGAGTTAGTTAACAACTTTATAAATATAGAAAGATGACTCATAAAACATATGTATCTCATAGTCATCATTATTTTTTAAATAAAGGCAGGTACTTTAATATTTTTTTTCTGTTAAACCTGTCTTGAAGTCTTACGTTTAGAAACATACTAATCTAATGTGATACGCGACGTTCTAAACAAGGATGCTACAAAATTGAATAAACAATCTGAAGTTTAGTTTATTTAGTTGGTACCTTGTTGGTACATTCTGATGAAATACGCTTCACGAATATGAGTTTCGATTAGAAATAGATGTGCATATTTTTCCGAGAAGTTACTGGATTCAAAACTTCCTCTGTAAAACCGCACACTACTCGTATTTCACATCGCCGAACAAATTTTCCCACTGTCTTTCTGAATTTTGAAAGCGTTATATTTCTCTGCTTTGACATGTGCTATTTTAAAATAAAATATCTGCACAGTGAATATGTGTCTTTAGACAATGAACGATTTTCAAGTTGGAACAAAATCCGTGACTTAATTTCCTGAGCATGTTGCGCTTTGCACGGTGATAAATTGTTTTTGTTGTTAACGTCATCTTTTTCGTTAAAGAGTAATTGTTTTATTTGCATCATCATTATCACCTCTGCAGCAAAAAGTTCACTGCTGGATATAGGCCTCCGTGGAATTCCACAAACATCGATAGAAGCTACCTGCAATACCTGTGGCTGGTAATCCGAGACCGCATGTGGTACTCTCTATTCGAGATTTTTCAACTCCATCGGCCTCTTGTGAGCTATATGTCTTGCCAATATGCTAATGCTGTTGACAGATGTTATGCAATAAACATACTTATCCCATTGTAACAGAGCCCATCTACACAGCTGGCGTGCTGCAGCGTGGACCCGGAACAGGCCCCGGTGCACTGTCTCCGGCGCACCCTGACGCAGTCTCCTGAGCAGGACGACCACGCGCTCCAAGTTGACCAAGTGCCTGCTACGAAAGAAGAAGACTTAGGGCTGGTTTTACATCATTATCTACTATCAAGTCATCAATAGTAAGATTGCGTCTGGATTTATTTCTTAATAATATGTTGGTGCACTAGTACTACCATTTCGAAAGATATCACAGGCTTAACATATCTTTAGGTGATATTACAGTTTTGTTATAAAATTTTGCAAAAATTTTAAGTAAGTTCAAAAAGATAATATCCTATTTAAAATTATCTGTGCAGTTGTGAGGTTTTATGTAACTTAAAAAAATTGCTATGATTGTGTATATATTGAAACATGGCTTTACAATTTGACACACTATTCTATCTAACTATTTTGACCTTCTTATGGCTCCAACTACAACTTGTCTTTTAGAAACAATATGTTTTAGAACTAAATCTTAGAACTCTAAATATTTGTTTATTACTGATCCATGCACGTACTACTCTGACAGCGTATGCAGTCGTCATCGCTCTGTGCGCTCAGTCCTCGACAGGGCGCCCCTCCGTTCGCTGGCGCTGGTTCCGAGCAGGTCCTGGTGCGACGGCGGCCGCTGATGGCCCCGTTGCACCGACACGCTGCCCACGCTGACCATTCTGACCAGCCGCCGTTCACTGCGGAGAAGTTATAAGTACAAAACTGCTGAAACTTGCAGTTCTTTACCACAAAGAAATTGAAAGTACAAAATTGCTGTTACTTGTAGTTTTTCCCCACAGAGAAATGTTAAGTACAAAATTTCTGTTAGTTGCAGTTTTTTTACCACAAGGAAATGACAAGTACAATATTGCTGCAACTTGCAGTTTTTTACCTCAGAAAAGTGACATGTACAAAATTGCTGCAAATTAAAGTTTTTTTTTAACACAGAAATGACAAGTAAGTACAAAATTAGTGTAACTTGAAGATTTGTATCACAGAAAATTGAGTAAGGGGCCATTAATTTATTACGTAAGAATCTAAAGGAAAAATTAACACACGTTTGGTTTATTGTAATGTTTATTTTTCAAAGAAACAATTTTTAGGAATGTTTACTTGTACTTTTATACACATCCGAGCGCACTTCGGTACTCGCGCGGTTGCCCGCGCTTTTTCAAAGTATAATTTTAACTTTTATTTTATTTTTTGTGATCTTACGTAAGAACTACCAAGACTCCCTCCCACCCCCTTGTAAGAAAAAATAAGGCATGGTCCCCCCTAAATCGTCTTACGTAATAAATGAATGGCCCCTAAGTTTAAAACTGCTGCAATTTGTAGTTGTTTACTACGGAAAAGTGACAAGGCCTGACTTACAAATGTGTAAAAAATTGCATCTACCACAGAGAAGTGACAAGCGCCTTGGTGTGCAAGGCGCGTCACCGACCGAGAGTGACGTGTGTGCTGCTCCTTTGAAAAAGACCGCCGAATGCGGTTGAAACTATACTTAGTCGGATATTTCGGCTCAAAACAGACGTGAGTGACCTGTAGTTTTTATTTAAAAATGTGTGAAAACCACGTTAATTTCCATAGTCGAATCAGAATACTTTTGTTTATTTTTTTAGAAAAACTTTAGAACAAATAAGTAGTGGCTAGTGACAACGAATGCCACGGCGTAGATACTTAGCTCTCATACCTAAAGCTTCTTAAAACATTTTATCACCTTGTCTCCATTGTTATTGGTATAAATTCCAGTATTCGCTACTAGTCTGGTCCCTATTGTTCAGTTTCCTCGTAGAATACCTATCGGTACCGTGCTGTGAGTTAGTTTATTAGCTCACCGTATACGGATAACACGGCCACATCGGACTCGCGCCGTCCAGCGATGTTCTCTGCAATGCACGTGTAGTTGGCCATGTCCTAGGAAAAGAGAGATGTTTTGTGTGATACAATAATACACAATAATAGAAAATATGATAAGTATTGAATAAAGAATGATTAAATTAAAACATTTCCCAACCTGTAGTCCAACCTTGGGCAGCACCAACATCTCATCATTCGCCTGCAGCGTGACTCCATTTCTAGTCCACTGCAGCAGTACTGGTGGCACCGCTGGTGGAGGTCTACATCGGAAGGTGACACCCTTACCAGCCTCAACGGTTGCTGGCTGGGGTTGCTGGATGAACTGCTTTTTTATGTCTGGGGGAAGAAAACAATAATATGATGATATTTATTATTTTGGGAGCTACCTATCTATAATTAAAATTTTGGAACAAATAATTTCATTTTCACGAATTTAGGTTAGCCTAATAATTGATATGGCGGTTATATCGTTAGCCAAGCCAAGGTACTTGCTGAGCTTGTCCTTCTTCATCTTCAGGAGATCTCATCATGTGTTATTATTATTTGGGTTAAATAATGTTTTGTGAAATGTTTTTTCTTCGACTTTGACTGGCCTGATAGCTCTGGTGGTAGGTAGTCGTGGGCTCGATACCCACTCAGAACAAACAATCGTGTGGTGAGTATGGATTTTTATTTTGTATCTAGGTGTTTCTGTCTATCACAGGTATGCATTTACGAATAATTATAGTTTAAAAAAATTTTACTAACTGTTTTTACTTACTGACTTCAAAATACTTGGATGTCATTTTTGCAATTATTATTTTGATATAAAAACTAAAGTAATGAACCGAAATTGAAAAAAAATATGGGACCACCTCTAAACTATTACCTATTTAACAAACAAAAAAAGAATTATGAAACTAATCTCTTTCTTTTTGGAAATCGGTTAAAATGTATATCATAAGTAATATAGAATCAGATATCTGGGGGGCAATTCAGTTATTCAAAACCGATCCGTAACTGAACCTTGTGCGAAGCATTTCCTGTCTAACGAGCGAAGGACGTGTTACGTTTCATCAAATGTGTCAATTTTATGACATAAAAGTGACAGAATCAAAAAAACACTATGGCGGCCGACGGGAAACGCTCCACATATGGTACGGCTATGGAGCGGTCTTGAATAACTGTATTGGGCCCCTGGTCCCTATAGGTAGTTAGCTCTCAGATTAGATCTAAAAAATATTGAAAAATAAAGAAATTTACTTTTACGTAGCCCTCTTCGATACAGTTACACACTACGAAAATTGCTCTTGCGCAGACTCCTTTAGTTTCGTCTTTACTTTTGTTTTAATGCTAATAAAGTGCAACTTAGTAAATATTTTCCCATGTAACCTTAATTGAATTAAGTTTTTGTGAAGGCATGTGAAGTGGCTCCCGACACAATGGTGGGAGGATGGTGGTAATTAAAGCCTATTCCCATGCTTATACTGTTCACACCTTGGAACAAAGCGGTCGTTATTTATGGAACTACTTTTTAAATCCAATTAGGGTTAGAAAGCATCAAGAATTGGCTCAAAGCCTGCAGCTATCTCTTTCGCGCATCACAACCATTTTAAACATATAAAATAATATATGTGTAATTCTAACTTACCTGTAACATGTAGTTACTTATGGTTAATAAATATTCTTATTCTTATTCTAAAACCACTGGTTTGGGATATTACAATAGTGAAAAATGTTTTTTTTTATTTAGGTATGAGAAAATTTAAGAAAGTTTTTCTTCGTTTTTTTTTTAAGAAAATAGATCTACGATTGACCACCAACTCGCCTGATGTTAAGCGACGGTGTGACCGAGGATGGAGCTCGTCGATCTAGAAGATATATATTCACTCTAGCCTTGAAAATTCCAAGATTGTAGGTCTCAGGAAACAGAGATGACCAAAAAAAAATGTGATAAAAAAAAGTGATGTGTGTGTGTGTGTGTGTGTGTGTGTGTGTGTGGTGTGTGGTGTGTGTGCGATGTGATGAAATTGACCGTGTAGTAAGAAAATATAAGAATGTTAACTACTCCGTCGCTAGTAATATAGTGAAATCTGAATATAATATCTTTTAGTATTTCTCAATAAACAAATTCAGTCTTCACTTTTTCTTATTCCTGAGCAGTAATTTAATAATGTGATGTGCGAGAAGGATAGTTGCGCGGGTTGATCTCCACCATCGATAGAAATCACTTAATATCACCGAGACGCCGTCGCTTAACATCAGACGAGTTGGTGGTCAATCGTCGATCTATTTTAAATTATTTAATCGTTATCTCGACTATGCGCTTATATTGTTTATAGATAAGAATTAAATTGTCAGATTGTACTTACTAGAAATCTGTGCATAACGAATCTCTACAATAATATTACACATCTATTAAAAAAAACATGTAAATATATACATATATATATATATATACATATCGTCGATTAAATGGAAAAATGGCATTTTTCAAATTTTTTGTAAAATAAGATTATTACAATAAAACGAGTCTACTAACAAGATTATTTTATAAGTAAAAACGACACTTTAAATAGTTCACGCCAAGTTCAACAGATGTCGCAAGTGTCATTTCGATTCTCTGTGGTCATCCGCCATTTTGATTATAGAAAAATGTCCCTCTGTCATTTGCCACCGGCCACGACACTGAACACACGTGCGTTTTTTAAGAAAAGTGACATTTCTCAAAAATTGTGTTTGGATAAGACTATAAAAGGTAAGCAATATTATAGAAAAATGTATTTCTTTGAGAAATTACCTTGTTCCTTTAAAATTTTACTATAACTATGACAATATCTTTAATAGAAAAAGGTCATTTTTTAAATGTGACTACGTTTTGTGAAATGGAGTTAATGAAACATGACATATTTGGACAAATGGCATTTTTCTATATAGTTTGTGCGCACATTTAGGTGCATGAAGTTTATCAGAAAAATGTCATAATCTTTAATATGACTGTGTTTGTTTATGAAAAACACTTTTTGTATGGATTTTGTAAAGTAATGACGCTTATCTTGTAAAAATAAACGCATTTTAATGAGATCTTAGCGTTTAAAGTACAAGTTAATAATAATTATAATACTATTGATTGATTCTTTTATTTGATATTTTTATTTCATTTTAAATTTATTACTTTTTAGGGTTCCGTAGCCGAATGGCAAAAAACGGAACCCTTATAGATTCGTCATGATTGTCTGTCTGTCTCGTATGTCACAGCCATTTTATTCCGAGACTATAAGGATTACACAGTTGAAACTTTGTAGGTAGATGTATTCTGTAAACCTACACATGAGGGTGACGGATAGGTCTTTAAAAATTACATGGAGGTTCTTAAAACCCTTCATGGGTGAGTCCGACTCGCACTTGGCCGGTTTTTTATTTGTATCTGTTTTATTATTATAAGGAGACATGGTATCAAAACGTAAATCATATTTTACAATTTAAAATAATATTACATCAATTGGCTTGATTAGTTTAATTCTTTGTTTTAGGATGAAGCGTGGTGAAAAAATGATAAAAATGATTATGTCCAAGGGACTTTCTGAAAATAATGTAGAAAAGACTGAAGAAGGGATGTCTAATGTATCTGAAGTAGTTAGAGTCCAGAGCCATATCTCAGCTACAGAGAATATAGAACCATCAAACATAGTATCCACATCTAAATTTTGTGAGATTATTGACGCTGAGCCACTGCAAACTAATTTAAATTCCATACGCACTCCATTGACTAATTTGAATAACAATGTTCGGACACCGAATCTTATTAGCAACAATTCTTTTTCGGATTCACAAATTACTCCATACCTGCCAAATGATCAACCTGGGCCTAGTAGGATTATTGTGCAATCTCCCGTAAGTGATTCAGTATCAGAAGAAAGTACAGACGTTCTCCATTCTAAGATTTCAAGCAATATAGTAATATCGGAGTCGGATATATCCTCTGGAAATGACGACGATAGTTGTTCCAACTCCATACCTGATAGTCAAAATGACTTCTCGCCTGACGATACAGATAATGACCCGGATTTTTTACTACGCGAAGATCTTGCAGTGTCATCATCTTCGGAGGATGAAACCGCTACAATTATTGAAATCCAAGAAAATACAGTTCAAGATGGAAATGAGAAAGCGAAGAAGGGCAGAAAAAGAAAAGCTGTACCGGAAGAATGGAGAAAAAATAAAGCTAAGCTATTAAGAAATTGTGGAAAAGCGTATATATCGACATCGAAGTCACAAAAACCAATGCCAGAGAGACAAATGAAACCAACATGTACTGAAAAATGTAAACTGAATTGTTATAACAAGATTAGTGAGGAGATGAGGCAACTTATTTTTATGATGTTTTGGAAAATGGGCGATTTAGATAAGCAACGTCAATTTATCAATAAACATGTAACTGCAATTAAACCGAAGTACAGATATATTCGCGAAGGAAGTACAAGAAAAGATTATAACCATGCATTTAATTTTGAAGTTGACGGAGAGATAATTCGAGTGTGTAAGACATTTTTTAAAAATACTCTGGGTATATCCGACAGACCGATAAGGACAGTAATTTCAATGCAAAACTCTATAGTTGGGGGTTTTCTGAAAGATGACAAAAGAGGGAAGCATGGTAAACACAATAAGCTTGATACTGCAATTATTGATGGGATTAAAGAACATATCAATTCTATAGCTAGAATTGATAGTCATTACTGTCGAGCTAGTACAAGCCGGGAATACATTGAAGGAGGTCTCTCTATTGCACAATTACATAGAGACTATGTTACAAAATGTCGTACAGAAAATGTTCCTCATGCTGATTATCAAATATACTACAACATATTTACCAAAGAGTTCAATATTTCATTTTGGTCTCCAAAAAAGGATCAATGTGAGGATTGCGCAGCTTATAATAATGCAGAAGATAAAGAGCCGTTGAAAACCAAATATGATTCTCATCTAGAAGAAAAAGATTTAGTAAGAAAAGAAAAAGACTTGGATAAAGAAAATACCAATGGAAAATGCATAACTGCCGTCTATGATTTGCAAGCCGTGATGCCGTGTCCAAGAGGTGATGTTTCAAATTTTTATTATATTTCAAAACTAAATGTTCTGAACTTTACTATTTACGAACTTGGATCCAAAGACGTAAATTGTTACGTTTGGCATGAAGGTGAAGGCGGAAGAGGAGTTAATGAAATAGGATCCTGCGTTTTAAGTTATTTAAGAAGCCTACAAGAAAATATTAAGGATGATTTTGAAGCTATATTTTATAGCGACAACTGTTGTGGACAACAAAAAAATAAATTTATGATTGCAATGTATATTTACGCAGTCACTAATTTAGAAAATTTGACGGCAATTACCCACAAATTTCTAATAAAAGGACACTCACAGAATGAGGGAGATTCCGCACATTCTGTGATAGAGCGTAATATTTCACGATCCTTGAAATCTGCACCTATTTACGTCCCGGAACAATACATAACTTTGATTAGAACCGCTAAAAAAAAAGGAAATCCATACAGAGTCCATGAACTAAATCATGAAAGTTTCTTTGACATTAAAAAAATCGCAGACGGAGTTGGATCAAATTACTCTATTAATGAAGATAGAGAAAAGGTAAAAATGGGGGATATTAAAGTTATCAGAGTGGAGAAAATTCACAATGATCGATTCTTTTATAAGTGTTCTTATAAAGAAGATAGCTTCAAAACTGTACTGGTCAAAACTCGAGCTAGCAAGATGAAAAAGAATTTGAGTTCAGAATTAAAACCACTGTATTCAACAAAATTACCTATATCTGACAGTAAGAAAGCAGGTATACTTACACTTATAGATAAAAATATAATACCTAGATTTTATAAAAACTTCTATGAGAATCTGTGACTTCATTGATTTTTGATATTTTTCTTTTTTACCCCTTATTGTTATTTTTTATAGAAGAGTTTTGATTTTTAGACTACTTTTAATTAAGAAGAGATGTTTTAAGTTAATATTTTAATTCTATATTCATTGGTAGTATTTTTGTTTTTGGATTTTTAATTGTATCTAAAAATCAAATAGTGTACCTCTAGATACAACTTTTTACTTTTTACTTTTACTTTTTACTTTTTCATTTTTAGATACAACTTTTAATTAATAGAAGACTATTTTTTTTAAACAGTTTACTGAAACAAATATTTCATTTCTATTTACATTTTTTTTTATGTTAATAAAATAGCTTTAAGTTCATTGATCTCAATAATTGCCATTGATTTATCTAATAAGACAGAGTTAATTTTAAGATAGGGGTTTGTTAAGGAATCTTATTTCATTATAAGTAATTTTAAGTGGATGTGCCATCCTATAAAAATCTCAAATTGTAAAAGAAACTTACTTAATAAAACTATTTTTCCATTATGAAGTTATTTATTTTAGAAAATCCGTGCTTGTTATATATATTTTTTTATGTAGAAAAAAGACACTTGTTGCTAAAAACTGATTCTAATTCAAAAATAAATAATTAAATAACACACTACCTAAATCCCCATGTAAATACCTTTTAAATGATATATGACACTTATATGTAAAAATAACACTTTTATAGAAAAACGAATTTTAATGAAATTAAAAACTTCAAACGCTTGTACTGTAAAATTTGTACTTTCTGAATTACGTCATTTTTCTATTTAACCGACGATATATTGCGGCTAAGGATGGATGTAGAAATAAACTTATGGGTAGCCGGCTAAACTGGGGTTTATATATATGTATATAAGTATTCCTTGTGTTTTGTTTTAGTGCTTTCTGTGTGAAACATTATTGGAATATAAGTACTTAAAAAAACTTTTTAAGTTAAACGGTTTTATTGTCAACGGGAAGGGGGTCAAATTTCGATTGTTAAATTTGACCCAATAACATAAATAAATTGTATTGTCATCAGGACTAAAGGTGTATACCAAATTTCAGATCGATCCGTCAACTGCAAGGGGGTAACATTTCAATTACTTTTGACCCAAACAAACAAATAAACAGGTCAAGCTAAAGAAAACCGTTTAAAATGGAAAGATTGGTTCGTAGGAAGTAAAATAAACTGAACGATTATTGTAATATATAAGCATATTGAGCATTGACTAATGATAACGCTTGTGTTAGACTTGATATGATGTTGAATGTATGTTTTTACGAGAAAATATGCGTAAAGCTACTGTAAGATGTAAGTATTTAAACGAGCTTATTTTTAGATAATTCCATAAATTAATAAATAGAGTGGTTTAAACGTGCGTCTTTGCTTCAAAATGACTCCCTTTTGCAACAGCGCTTCATACACTTTTTCAAAATAAACCTTTCATTATAATCATCCCCACTTCCATTGTGATCCCCGACCCCAACGAAGCCGCACAAAATTGAGTAAAATTGCGAAGTTGAAAAATCAGACATCCCACCATTAGACATCCTCACTTCCTATTGATAGCTTTAGTTAGGGAAGACGGAAAAAATCATAATTTATAACGAGTGTTTTTATTTTCTACCCTCAATCTCGGAGGGGTGCACTGGTGGGCAGGAACCATTATGTAGAGGAAACATTATTTCCGCTCGTTAACTCGAGTACTTTGCACTTTGATAAATGCTTACTAGCTTTTTGAGATGTTTGGGGTGTGAAATGTGGCTGAAGAGAGTGGGTTAAGTATCTTAGTTAAGTAACCTTAAGTTATCTCGAAGTCAACCATAAGTTGTCTTTAAGTGCCTTAAGTGTCATCTTCGTCGTTGTCTGCTGTGTTAAGTAGATGTTCTAGTTTTGAAGAGTTGAAAGAGAAAATATTATATAAAACCTTTTTAGCGACAGTTTTTAAGGTTTCGTGGAATTACGGAAACCCTTATACTTGCCTGTCTATCAGATCGTGACTTAGCTTCTTTGACTTAGCTCATAAACCCTTAGGTTCTAGAAACTATGAGTATACGTGTTTGTCGCGCTTACAAAGTGATAAAAAAATCATATAATTTTTTTTTCAGTAAGTTACATGTAAAGTAGGAAGAATTTTTCTTCGTTGGATAGGTGCCGAATTCAAAAATATTGCGAGCGCGTGAAAACCATTCTTTATCATCTATAAAATAAGGCGACCGATGCGGTCTGCAATGGCGCGTGCTTGCCTAAAAGGAACCTATCCACTCGCGATTTGAAGACACCCAGATTATATCTATTCAGAAAACCCCGTTTAGGACCCGTTTTCCATATGTTGGTGCTATGCACAATAACACACTTTACCAAAATATAAACATGTATCAAGTTAAATTGAATCTGAAATCTAAAAAGAATAAACTGAATGTCGTTCAAAATGTCACCCAACAATGACGTCTGTCATCGTGCCCCGAGCGCCACAGATAATGCATAGTTAGTACGCGCCTCGGAGGCTATTTTAGACAATGCACGGCAACGTTTAATTGTTTGCAGGTTTGGTACCGTCGTCGCGGGGGTAAGAGGTTATTTTGGATTTGGTGACAATTTCTAGCTTTGTTTGGTTTATTTTTGAATTAACCTTGCCTATACAGGGTGTTTGTAGGGAATAATTATAGTTTAAAAAACTGAAACAATGGACTAGAATAATATACTCAATTTTGCTTACTTGGACGAAATATTTTCCGGTTATTTTGTTTTAAGGTATCTACGTATATTAGAAGAAAAATAACATACCCGATTGCAGAAAACCCCGTGTTTGTCGGTGCGTGGTCTCCACTCGAGAACTTTCTGCCCCATCGGCCATTAGTTACGTGCTACGTGCTATGTGCCATTAGCTACGTGCTATGTGCCCTGCCCACTGCCACTTCAACTTGCTAATCCGCTGTGCTATGTCGGAGGTTTTCGTGCATCTACGGATCTCTTCATTTCAAATTCAATCCCGCGGAGAGACCCCGAGCTTACCAATCTCCATAAATTGTTGCGCGACAGAAGAAGTTGTGAAATAAAATATAGGTACCTACCTACCTTATTTACTTAGAATTGTTTCTCAAATCTATAATAAAATGTTTTACAAATTAATCAACCTTTTGTAGATACCGCTATCTCTTGAAATAGTTAAATGAAATAGAATTCCTTAATGAATCCAAGTCATAAATCGTAAGTATCAAAAGCATGGTCTGTAATTAACAAACGTTTAATTATTATTTCTCGTTCTGCGTCTCTATCATAGCCGTGTGTTGGTAATTAATTTATGATGTTTTTATTAAAACTAGCTGTAAAATTATAATTTGACTCAGGAATAGTTGGTACGGTGAACTGTGGCTCATATCTATGTATACATAGCTTTACAACATAACTGATTTTAGTAGGTGCTGAAATTTTATAAACTATATATAAATAAATAAATATTAGTGGACATTTCACACAACACCACCTAGCCCAATCTAAGCAAAGCTTGTACTATGGAACTAGATGGCTGATAGAATACATATACCTATACTTTTTTTACAAATATATACATATAATACATAGAAACACCCAGACACAGAACAAACATCCATACCCATCACATAAATGTTTGCCATGGGTGGGGATCGAACCCACATACTACCAACTGAGCCACAAGGCCAGTCATATATATCACTAAACATCGATATGTTACGAATCGTTGGAGTAGGAAGCTTTGGAGTCGTTTTACCGGCGAACCGAGAGATTAATCGGTGATGATAAACTAGTTGACAAGAAGCTACTTAGTCTCGAGCACCGCCGCAAAGTAACATGACTGACAAAATTCTATCGGATCCAATTCGCCGTATCGTAAACAATTGTACGCAAGAGCTTCGCGACCTTATTCCACTATCTGTATACATCAATTTCGGGCTACATTTTGTCTACCTATATAAATAGGACCACTGCAAACATTCCCAATTTTTTGAGGGAAACAACCCCCCTAAATCAATAGTCTCGGATCCGTTAATAGTATTTATTTGTTTGCGTTTGTAAATAAAAGAAATACTTTATTAAAATTTAACAAAAATCTTTAAATAACTTTGTTAATCTAGACCTACTTATAATCCTGTTTTGACGTGATAACGTCTTATAAATCGATGAACGCTGGCTGCACGCACGAAAAAGCATGACTCATTGTCACGTTCCGCCTGAGCCGAGCGTGCAAGCGAGAGCGCGCAACAAGCGATAGAGAGGCACGATCGACCTAAGCGTTCGGCTTGTGACGCATCTATCATGACATTATCACGTAAAATTATCGTCCGCAAACCGACTTTACATACAACCATTTTTTTATATTCCTGTTATAGGTTAACCTTGGTAATAAAACTAGATTAAAACAAACAACAAAACAACACTAATTTAAAACAATAATCTTTTAACCCTTAGACAGATATTTCCCTTCATACAATCAATAAATACGTAAGTCAATGGAGACTATGCGAGATTTATTTTTATTTGTTGATAAAAAAGTTAACCATAAATAAATCCAATCCACAAAAATAAAAATAAAATATCTTCTAAAGTAAGAAAATTACAAGCATTTTAATTTCATGTTAGACAGAGAGCACACGATAGCGAATGATGACATCATTCACCATATAAATTCAATACAAACTGTTGTTTCGCGAAAGACAACAGTTTGTATTGAAACTTAAAATGTTTTTAACTCCGAAATTTATTGACTAAATTCTTTTTAGGGTTCCGTACCACAATAGGAAAAACGGAACCCTTATAGGATCACTTTGTTGTCCGTCTGTCCGTCCGTCCGGGTGTCAAGACCTTTATCTCGGGAACGCGTGAAGGTATCGAGTAGAAATTAAAACGATATACGCAGATCCATAGTATCTTGCTGCAGAAAGAAAAATAAAGTTTCCAAGTTTTCGTAAAAAAAAGTTACAGATGAATATATTGTAAAAACGGACATTTCTACACTCTGGGAATCAAAACCTATGGGGTACTTCCCGTTGACCTAGAACAATGAAATTTGGCAAGAAGCATTGTGTGAGTACACGTCATAAAGGAAAAAAACTGAAAACAGGACAATTTAAATTTAATCACAAAAAATAGTGTCTTTATGCAAGGAATGAAGGTCCAAATTTTAAAGTGAATTAACCGTATCATGTGGAGTATTATATGAAAGAGCTTCAGTAGCATAAGCTAAAAAAGGTTTTTCATTATTTTTACGATGTATATTTTTCGGTTTATGAAGGAAAATATAAAAAAATATATGATTTCCCCCTTTTATCTACTAGTTTGTACGGAACCTACGGTGGGCGAGTCTGACTCGCACTTGTCCGTTTTTTTTAGTATATGCATTACAATTTAGTATGATATTAATTAAAACTATTATTACTATGAAATTAAATTCATGTATTTCTTACTATAATCGGTTTTTATTTCAAAGCCGTATCACTTTAAATGATTATCACATATCCATAAATATGTTCGCGCATATTAGTCCATTGTAATCCATTGTTACTAGATATGCCTATTACAAACATAACATTCGCGCTTCCTAGAACTTTAGGTCTAGCGAACTACTACATTTTTAGCCGACTGCGTAAGGAGGGTTATGTTTTGTTTTGGTTTCGAGTGTATGTATGTATATGGGTATGTATGTATGTATGGTATTTATGTGGATATATATTTGTATGTCACGAATTATGTCACACAAACCGCAAGCCCATTCAATGTAAAAAAAAATGTTTCTATATACTTAACCTCCTACAGCCTAAACGGCTTGACCGATACTGATGTGCGAGGTGTCGTTAAAATTATCTGAGTGTCATAAGTTTTTTTTAAATAATAATACGACTGACGCAAAAATAATAAATGCTTTTTTCGTAATTTCTAACGAACTTTTTCGTAATAAATAAGAGATTTTATTACAATCATTCTTAATAGTACGCATTTATAACTTTTACAGCGATTTTACGCATACTTTCTCACATAAAACGGTCACTCAACAGCGTATCAAGTGTAATGAAATCGTAACTTAGACTACAACACCGCTTTTCTGCAGTCGAGTAATTTTTCCGTCTTAGGTTTTGTGACGTCACACAAGTTAAAGTTCTCTTTAAGGTGCTTTAAAAGTTCAGAGGTTTATCTTTGCGCTAGTTCATTAACTTTTAAATGTACTTTACAAACTAGTTTAAAGTTCTACCTTTATTACTGTGCATTTTAAATTAGGTGGTGTATTTATGTGCCAATTGCATGTGCATTGCCATTGTGCCATTTTAAGTTTTTTTTTATTAACTTGTACTTTATTTGGCGTATTATATGAACATTATATAAAAAAAATGCATGATTAGGTGTTTCATATTAAATATAAAACAACACTTAAAATAACAAACACATCACAACACACACATCACATAACATCAACAACACATCAGCTTAACATCAGGCGAGTTGGTGGTCAATCGTAGATCTATAGTGTATAAAATATATATATATATATAAAACCGGCTAAATGCGTGTCGAGTCACGCGCAGTGTAAGGTCCTTAGTTACACATTACAAATGAATGAAATGTATAAAAAAATAGTATTATAACATTTCTGATGCATAACAGCTCCGTTGTAATTAAGTTAAGGTTGGTTTTCTGCATAGATTAAGAATTTTCGCTATTCCTAGGTTTTCTGAGCTCGGTATCAGAGTGATAGATAGATGAACTCTTTATTGTACACACCTTAAAAGTAATAACAAAGAACTTAAATAGACTAGTGCAACAAAAGGCGGCCTTATCGCTAAAAGCGATCTCTTCCATGCTACCATGGAACCATTATCAATTAATTGAATTAGAACATTATTAGGATTAATTTTTATTCCCTATAGATTTTGATTAATCCCTAATCGACATTATTATTTTTGAGAGTCAGGGTTTTATCAAGATATTTTTTATCTCATCTCAATTTGTGTGTCTATAAACGAACGTGTTTGTTACTTTTTCACGCTGAAACGGCTGAACCTATTCGAATATTTGGTATGGTGGTACTCGTAGCTTATACCGTAAATTAAGATATAGGCTACTTTTTAAATTCAGAAAAAAAATACCTACATGGATTTAGCCGGCAGTACTATAGATCTAGTCTAGTAAAAATAAATCCGTTTGTATGGAGCAGATCGCAGTATTTGCAACTGGGGGGATTCATTGAAATTATGATAGGAAAATAACTAAAATCATAGATCAACAATAATCCCCGATTTATAGACTGCGTTCCACGGTTTCACTCGCGTAGTTATGAAAAACGGTGATGATTATGATGATGATAAGTAGCTTATGTCCGTCTCCAGGTCCAAAGCTATCTCTACTAACTTTCATAACAATCGGTTCAGCCGTTTGAGCGTGTAAAGGTAACAAAATTAGCTTTTATATTAACATTATGAAATTGTGTCAAATGTATTTCAAAACACCAGTACATTCATTTAAATAACAATATACTTAGGTGTCTTTTATGTTGTCACAAATCTTATGTTTACTAGACTAATCAAACCTTATAGAGAAACTGCAATAGCTATCAACCTTTTACCCCAAACGCATATAGCTTCTCTATTTACCCGACTGCGTTAGGAGGGTTATGTTTTTCGAGTGTCATGTAGTGTGTGAGGTGTCATTAGATTCGTCTTCGCTTCCAGAGTGTCATAAGTCTTAGGCTATATTTTTAGTAATAATAATAATAATATTTGTCCCGATAGTCGTTTCGGTGAACGCTGTCATAGCGAAGAGCCTCGACCAACATCTCCAGAGGCTCTCGCTTGATGGTTGGGTCAAGGGTCGGATACAGAAGGCTGTCATCCTAGACACGGCATGCATTGTCAGGAGGTTCCTCTCTCTGTAGCCCCTACCACCGGCAGCTTGAGCCCCGCCCCGCTGCCGGCGGCACCCCAGGTTTAAGTTTTTATAATGTTTTTATTGTTTTTATATAAATATTGTAAAAACTTAGGCTTAAGATTAGTAAATAAATATGTGAATAATAACACATTTCTTGCAAAAATAAAAAAAAATTGTAACATATAACACGAACTACTTATTTCGTAATAAACGAGTGATTTTACTAAAATTATTCTAAAGATTTATAATCTTTTACAGCGATTTTACGCATACTTTCTCAGAAAAAACGTACACTAAACAGCGTAACAAAATCGTAAGTTAAACTGCAAAAATTGCTTTCCTGCAGTAAGGGAATTTTGTTATTCTTTTAATACACATAGGTACTTGTTTCTCAAAGAACTATTGAATGTTTGTTTTGAGCCTTTGTTCAGACCTCTAGAGCTCCTTTAAAGTTTAAAAACAATTTTTATTGTTTGCTTAAAACAAACTAATAATCTCGTGTACAAAGTGTTTGGAGACCACTCTCTGTGCCTCATCTTCTGGGAATGTTGAAGATTATTTGATCTACATATACCGACTCAAATTACAACGTCTTGGATTTCGTTTTTACTAATAATAATTATAGTTCAAAAACTGAAAAAAACGAATTCAAATTACTACAAGGATCTATGAGATTTTATCCATAGAGAGGTTATACTCATATAATATGAAGTAAAAGCAGTGCAAACAGTTCTCAGCATTTTCGAGTATAATATTACACCTTAAGGCCTTTTAGTATCTTGGCCTTATATTATATCCTGATATAAAGTATGGTATAGTGCAACACCAAGTAGCACTTCCTAAACACATAGGATGACATTGTCAGCGTTCACGAGCCCCGAGACGCATCTAACAGCGTTGCCCGACGTGTCGCGACTGAAGACGAGTCGGGCGATTACCTTACTCGAGGCATGCCACGCAGAGTCAGGGAAAACCTATCTATGTATAATAACATCATTGATATGTATACATCACATCACACTTACACGCAAACTCAATATAAATAGCCTGACTCCGTATCCTCCCCTTACTATTCCACGCATAACATTCGCAGCTGTACTTATTAGCTCCAAAGTACTCATCCAGCTCCACCCTCGTCACATTCAGCTCCACTTCCACCACCCTGACTCCATTCTGAGGATCCACATGCTCAAACTGGACAGTCTTATCCGTCCTCACATCATTGCATTTGAAGAAGACCTGGAGAGCGTTAGCCGCTCTGCAGATCAGAGTCGCTGGCTTAGTTCGTAGCACGTATGAGTCTTTGGGCTCTAGTTGGAAGATGGGTAGGCCGTCGATGGTTTCGTCGTTCTCTGGTAGAGGGATGTAGTCGTCTTCGTTCTGCTCTTGTTTGATGTCAGAGAGGTAAGGGTCGAAGGTCAGAAGGCCGTCTGGGTGGATGTACTCTGGTCGAGTCTCTTTGGCTGTTTCATCTGGGTCTGTAACAAAGAACGGTTGTTATTTTAATGATAAAGAAACAAACGTATTATTTGGAGTTTGGTTGTCGTATTAATTTAAACAAGTTAAAAATATTATTTCTTACTGATATTTTACATAAATTACTATGTATTACAAGTTGCGCTCCGCAGTTACACCCGTGTAGTAATGAAAAGCGATGATGATGATAAAATATAGCCTATGTTTTTCTCCATGTACTGAAGAATATTTGTGCCGAATTTCATAACAATCGGCTTAACCGTTTGTCGTAAAATGGTAACAGACAGAGAGACAATTAGGGTCATTTTCGCCTTTTTAATATTTGTTAGGTAGTAAAGGATGTACCTACCAACCCTTTTGAATAAACCTTACATAATAGTCAACGCGCCATTTCTCGCAGCTGCAATCCATTGCAAGTAAGTAGGCACATCTTCCGCTTTGCAAGTGTTATAATAAAACAAGTGAGTACCATCGCTTCCGCCTAGTAAAATATCGACTTAGGTACAGTAAACATATATTGTGTTCGAGAGAAATACTAGACGAAGCTATTTGAGTACCTAAACAAGTCTATGTTACTTTGTAGAATCTGAGAATGAAAGGGCGGGTTTCTCTTAACTGCTTAGCTTTGATGAAATGTTTGTCTGAATGAGGAATGTAACCTTTATAAGCAAACTGGCTGTGACTCGCAGTTACCATGTAGTGAAGAGATACGATGGTGATGTCATATATGCAGTTTGTAACAGATTATTTTTATTAGACAAAAATCTCAAAAAAATTGCGGTACAAAATAGCCAATTGAGCAGTAATCGTTCCTCTTAATATGCAGCGTACTTAAAGAGGTATTTCTACTTTAATGGAAATTCTCAGGAGATTACATTGGCATGTGGTTAAACTTCACCACGGATCCAGTCCAGTCTCCAGTCAGCTGCGAGCGATCCATAAATATTGAAATTTATTGATGAACATCCCTGCGACACCGGTTTCGTACACTGGGGTGCAAGTCTCGACTTTTATGAGTCTGTCGATACAAACGATAAACTAATTCATACAGCCAGTATGGATATCATCGATTAGTACCTACAAAGTGTTATACGTTCCCTCCATACTATGTTAATTTGTTGTGTAAAAGACAAACGTAATTACAAATTTAGCAAACTCGAAAACCCCCAACAAAAAAACGGCTGAACCGATTTTGATGAAACATAGCTAAAACTCTCTTTAAAATATTCTTTCAAACAAAAAAAAACTAGATCAGTATCAGTCCGTCCATATGAGAGCTACATATACTACGAGTACTATACCTAATCTAACCCGTTTGTGCCCATACTACTGACTGTACGAATCAACTTATAGACCGAGTTCGGTTGATATTGATACGTAAAGTCGAGACTTGTACCTCTGGCAACGGTCCTCAACTGTCATTGATCACAGAATTAAATAGGTATGCCAAAAATACAACCCTCCTTCTTGCGCAGACGGGTAAAAATTGTATGTAGGTACCGCAGCATTAGTGTTTAGAAAATCAATCTCGGAATGTCGAAATGTCGTATTGTGAGATTAATTTTGTAGCCAAAATGACGCATAATCTCGCAAGATTTGCTTTTTTTTTAAATACATAATGGAAAAAGCACTCGACCACAAAAAATTACATCCTCTAATTGATCCCACTATACTCTGAATAAAAAATAGGTAAATACATACCTAAATATCTAAATAAATATATATAAAGATACAAGAGTAACATATAAAAAAGAATATTAAACAATTTTTATCCTTACCTCCATTTCTGACGCATCCAAAAAGCGCTGTTATCACAATGATCACTTTAAATAAATTTTTCACACACATCACTGAACACTACTGCAAATTTTTAATCTAACGCTAATCAAAATTTTATATTGACCATTTCCTTTATTTTCTTATTTCCAAAGTCGAATAAGAAACTGTCTGAAAATGACGCGCATCGAAAATAAAAAACAAAAAAGTTTCTAATTTCAAAATCTGAATCAAAAACACTGGCTGAAAATGTCTCGCATTGAAAAGAAACTGAGGGAAGTAAACAAAAGAGTTCGAAATCCAAAAAGGCGCGAATTATTTTTCCGAGCACGTGCTGGGATGGGAAAAGGAAGCGACACGTACTCGCGTCATGGGGTCCCGCGGTACACTGAATGGCTACCCTTTATTTTTATGGTTTCTCCAAGGTTTCTCCATGGGTTTCTGATATTTTGTGAGTGTGATGTTTTTGGGAATCTAGGTAGTTATGGATTGTTGATTTTAAGTAGATCGTGACCAATCATTTTACAGAAATGAATTTTGTTTTTTTAATATTTTTTTAATGTACTTATTTAGTTTTTTTTTTCGTGGGTTTTTCTCAATTCATAATAACTAATAAGTACACTATTACAAACATGTGTACTTTAGGATAAAGTAAATTAATGCAAAATTTTATGACATCAATTTAAACTACT
Source organism: Lycia hirtaria (assembly GCA_947563715.1). NCBI lineage: Eukaryota > Metazoa > Arthropoda > Insecta > Lepidoptera > Geometridae > Lycia > Lycia hirtaria. Next base: position 39,956,524 of record OX387382.1, on the reverse strand, counting down.
AAAAGTTCTCTGAATTGAGGCTTTACAGCAATTAACTATTATAACGATGCCTTAATATTTGTTTTTATTTTCAGTTATTTGCTAAACTGAAGATTTTTGGGAACATCAATAAGTGTAATCAAAACAATGTTTCAGATTGAAGTGCTGCCATCTGTGACGGGAAAGATACAACTTTACAAAAGCTTTGTAAACTGCTGTTGGAAAGGTTTTTGAAAGTGCGTCATGACCAAGCTTCTTAGTTCACTCTATTGATACAAGATGTCGCTGTTATCAACTAGTAAACATTACAGTAAGTTCAGACGGTGTTTCAATGTTTCAGAAATTATTGAATAGATGGCGGAATAATCGAAAAAAGATTTTTGAAGAGAATTATTTTGGAGACACGGGTACGTTGAGCTCAAAGTTGAGCTAATTGAACTTCAAATTGCTTCTGAGGTAATGTACCAGATGGCGGTAAGGGCGGTATTGGTGAAATTATCTAACAATTTACACGAGAAGAGTTCGTTTTAGTAATTTCTGTATAACCTACAAGATGGCAAACTGGTTAGTAAAAACAGCAAATTTTATTCGTACAAGATGACGTATGAAACCAATCAATTGTAATGATTCTTATCTCTTGTGGATATTGTGGATATGTCTATTACAATACTGGTGTACATACCTACAGTAAAACAAGAAAAAGTGTGTCAAAGGCTAAATGCTAATGTTTTAAGTATTTTAATACCTAATAAAACCTTAGCCAATTTATATCTTAGTACGAGAAAATAAAATTAGCTATTGAGTCTTTCTAGACTTAAAACAAATCTATGATCCTAAAAAAGACCTACCTATGATCCAAATGGAGCGGTAATTATCTAAAGGATGGACAGGTAGATGCCCGTGCTTGCCCACACTAAAAGGAGCTTACAAGTACCTATAGGTACTTATTGAGCTATTTGATTTAATCTAAAAATACTTTTTAGGTACTAGCTTTTATTAATGCAATAAAAAAAGCTTTAAAGGTAATTAAAATGAGCGCAAATTCGAGTTTGTTAGAATGTTTCAGAGACACTATCTCCAAATCCATATTAAGATGTGCAAATGAAAGTACACAAGGTAACAAAGCAAACTAGTCTAAACTAGACTGTTCCAGTCTGGTAACTTCAGACTTCTCTTCAGCAATCTCTGGTAACTCCAGACTCTTGTTCTCAACTGTAATGAAAGGTAGTCTTAGATTTAGGACCAGTTCCATTTCATAATAATATTGCATTGTTATTCGGTTTAAATATTATTTACATACAAAAAAAGTCGTTTAAATTTGATTTGTAAGGTTTAAGCAATCAAATCTTGCAAGTTAAATTTGACCAATTTCCCGGCCTGTACCTACCTAAAGACAAACATCGGGACTGGTGAAATTAAATAAAAGTTAGTTTATTCCAATAATTTGCTCAAAGAAAATCATTAGGTAGTCAAGCTTTGAATTTTCCAACATTTTCACTCAGAATTTGTACATCGAACGTCTTCTAAATTTGAAATTCCAAAATGATTGATTCCAAATTCAAACGTGGCTAGCAGTGCTGCCAACATTGAATATTGATTGCACAAAAGGCGCTTGGCGCCAAAGCGTATTCTCAATTCAAAATTATTCTTCAAACATCGTCTCCTTTTGATGGCGCCAAAATATGTAAGTAGCCCGAATCTTCAGTCACATTTTTATATTCAGAAAACTTGAAATAACATTTTTTGTCTCTTTTTCTCTACAGAGAGTTAAGTTTTCTGTCTTGTTCACACATTGCGGTACGGAAATTCAAATTTGGCGGGTCGCTCGCCTTTCCGTTGGAGATTTCGAAGTCTAATGAGGTGGTAAAGGTTGAACAATCAATGAATATATCAAAAGGTGAGGTGTACTTGAAAGCTTTGACTATGTTGTATGTAGATTTGAGCTAGATACGTGAAATCGTGAGGTGTATCAAATTTTATGTCAGGGAATTAGTTATAAAATGAGTAGTAGTTCGAATTGAGACCTAAAAATGTCGAATTCATAAAGGACGTTACTTAATTTTACTGAAAAACGTTATTTAACTTTAACCATCGTCTTAAATTGACTGTCTTCTTTCCGCAAGTGTCATTACGTTTCAGCGAGAAAGTGTCAAAATATGTTAAGCAATGCTTAAAGTTAAGTATCGTTTTTCGGTAAGGCCGTAAAATTGCATAAATCACTAAACCGAAAATTTCGAAACTACTATGCCAAAGTACAATTATTTAGAGCAGGAAAAAATTGTAAGGCTATATTTGTCAGCTTAGTCTATTACACATTTTCATTTTGAGAAGACTCCCAACATCCAAACCCACAGATAAAGCCTTTCCAAACAATAAACGAAGACAAGAACAAAGTATCCACAATGAGAGTTGATACACCAACTTATATAAGGAAACGGCGATAAAATGGAATTAAAATTCCCTACAAGTTCTTAGAGGAAGTGCGATTATAGCGCCGTTCATTGGATCTACAGTCCGTTGGTGCCGATATAAGTAAATCCGTATTTAGAAGCGCTGCGGATTGCGAACACTTCAGGAAGGTAAGTTTGTACGATGAGACTTGGCTTCGAGTGGTGGGGACTTTTACACTGTGCAACTTTTCATATGATAATTATAGTTTAAAAAACTGAAAAAAACCGCAACAACCGAAAAATGGACAGCAAGTCGCATAATATGCAATTTTTCTATAGGCGCTTGGATAGTATTTTATCAGTTATTTTGTTATAGAAACCAAAATACTGGATCGATTTTGATAAAATTTATATGGGACTATCTCTAAAGTATGATTTAAGAGACACAAAAAGAAAGATCAAAATCAATTCACAATTGACTGAGTAATCGGTAAACAAACATACAAATAAACTTAAAAACCGAATTGATATTTTTGGTATTGGAATTGGCTTTTTGGAAGTCGATTAAAAACAGCTGAAGATACCTTTAAAAATGTAGACTTTCAAAGCCGATGTTGACATAAAATGACGTTTCGTGGAATCGAACTAAGCGCTTTGTTACAACTTTGATTGTACGAACCTCTAAATTATAGAATAAGACTCACGAATACAGGAGATTTTCTATGATATTTTAAATTTGAGTGTCTAAGCATCGCAAGCATCTAATTAATGTTAATAAGTGAGCTATAGGGACCAATATTTATAAAAAACGGTATTTCATAGGAAATACCTTTTTTTATAAATATTGGTGGATATTTCACACAACGCCATCTAGCCCAAACAAAGCAAAGCTTATACTACGGAAACTAGGTGGTTGATAGAATACATACCTATATATATTTTTTTGTAAATGAAATAAATATAATAATATATATTAAACAACTTGGTATAATATATCAAAGTATATTTTTTACATTTATATTGAAGACATCGTCGGTATTGACCTTACACAATTGTAGTTTTACCAACTAATAAATACACACATCATTACATTAACAAAAAATATTTTACCCGTTAACTAAGTTTATCATATATTTATTTATTTATAAAGTTTATCTACACTGTGTACATCTATACATTGACAATAAAAATCATACAAAGAAAATGTAGCTTAATGTCACAATAATTACAGATGAAGTCAGCATGCATTAATATCTGAGCGAAAAATAAAAACAGTCATTTAAAAATTAAAAATATGCTATTAAAATACATGTCAAATAAATTAAAAATAATAACAACAAGCCATTGAATTACATTTCCATCAATTATGTGAAAATAAATAGTAAGTGTAAGTATGTCAAATTAATAAAATAAATCATTAACGTCTCATGTCTTCGATTTCACGTCTTCGACATGATTTTTCCATATTCCCGCATAAAAATCTTTGTCGGCATCTCGTCTGAATCGTACAGTAAGTTGTAAACGCCCCTATTCCAGCACTCGCTACCCTGGTCACGTGTGTCCACGATTGCAAGCCAGTCCCAATTGTTCAAATCTTGGGAGCTTAACTCGATCGCCACTAAACCGCTTACAGAATACGCCCCTTTGCGGTGATTAGCGAAGGATTTAGGAAGAGAAGTGTATTGATTGGCTCTTAATAGGTATTAGTTGTACTTGATTGATTTATTTTATTAATTTCATCGCTTTATCTAAGTGAGGCAGTGTTCCGTCGAAAGGCCAAATACAAATTTTCGTTAAAATTTTAATGTACCTTCATAAATCCTAAAGTATTAGGAAAATATAATAACACTATCTACGCCTCGCGGTTTCAGCCGCGTAGTGATTGAAATATAATGGTGATGATGATGATGATGAGAAAAAGTAGCCTATGTCCGTCTTTAGGTTCATAGCTATTTCTGAACCAAATTTCATAACGGTTGATTCAGCCGTTTAGTCGTGAAAAGGTAACAACAAAAAGAGAGACAGACAGAGGTACTTTCGCTTTTACATTAGGTTTTTTTTTGTGATTCAATTTTTTGGGCATTACTTAAGATTTATTGATCTAGGGGTGTTACGCTCATCTCTTATGACTTTTCAAAGTTGGCTCGAACCCGTTTTTGTCTTGCTTTTTCTGCAATTAAGAGAGTGACACAAAAGTTGAAGCGACTGTCAAAAACATCACAATTTAAAGTAGGCTCATTTGAACTTTAATCTCCTACCTACTACCTCTTGCAAGCAAGCAAGAGATAATTTTGCATCGCTGGTAATGTACCGACTTTCAGCTAGTCCTGTAGTGAAATTGGGAGGGCAGGAGTGAGGGTAATAATCGGATTGTAATTTTTGAACCTACAGCTTGTTTCAAGGTTCCATTATTTTACCGACAGCTTTAGCCCACAATCAGCGATGTCCCTCAGAATCTCATCAAAGTTATTCCACGACGCCGACAGCAAGTGTCCTCTCTCCCACCGCGCTTTATTAATATTTTTTATATCAAAACAAAACCTTTATCTGATTAAATATTTGTTATAGTTTCGATACAAAATAATTGCATTATTTTCGATATGCGGTAAGCTGATGCGTTTTTACGCGACGCTGAGTTTGTATGAAGATTGGCTATTGTTGTTATTTTTTATTGAATTGTGTAATTTTTTATTGTGATGGTTGATGATAAAATTATTTTTGTATTATCTGCACGTGATATAGAGTTTTATCTATCAATCCAAAGTTTATTACTGAAAGAGTGCATAGTGCGCCTTAGATAAAAAATAACTTTTACGTTATTGGTTCCTAACAATGTGACATCAAGAAGGTCAAATTAAAATAATTTATCAATATATATGTATTTTTATTTTTTACCCACCTCATCGGGTAACAAGATGTGACTTAGGATAACGCAAATCAGTAAGGTGTCTACTATACTACTGGGAATAGACGTCTAAATACACAGGTTCGCCTAGACTAAACCTGAAGCGTTTTGTACAGTTAGCAAAAATGTTACCATTTTTTGGGTTGTCCACCACCTCATCGGGTAACAAGTAAGTAATAAATTTGAAAGTGCCTATTGAGAAGTGCCAAAATCAATATGGTTGCCTTGCCTTCATTCTTAAATTAGACTTTTTAGACTTCATGGGAGTGGGACTGAGATGATAGATGATGATAGCTATGTACTCGTACCTACTTACTACTACTGTTTTTATTATTCGGATTTGTAATAAAGTAGTGAAGGAACTGAGATGAAAAAAAAACATAATAACAAAATAAATAAAACAAAAACATAATAAAACAACAAAAACATAAAAAATGTTATGTATAAAACAAAATAAATGATTCTTTCTTTCTTTCTAACAACTTCAACATCTTATTTTGTATATAAATTCTGGATCGATTAAACCAGCTCAACTATATGCAAGAAACATTGCTATTTTGATGTCGTAGACAGACCTACGTACACAGAAGACAGAAGTAAACTTACTTTACTTCTGTCTTCTGTGCCTACGTAGCACCGTAGCAGCGCTATAAGCTCTACGAGCTACGATCTAACGCTCTGTGAACATTCGTGTGAACAACCTACCCTTTAACCAATACGTGACCACTGGCTTAGGAGATCCAGGATGGAAAATTTGGATATGGTATTAACTTTTATTTTATGCATATACCTACTATGGTATGGTGTCGAAAGGTATGATATGGTATAAATGTGACTGTTTAAAAATCAAAATATCCTTGTTTTGTTTATCATTTTTGACTATGTTTACATAAAACAGGAAAATTCTGACTTCTACAAGATAAATATTTAACTTTAGAGATTTTCTATGTTTGGAACCATAATACATATTTTCTATTGTTATTCAAATGCCAATGATTAGAGGTTAAAAAGTTTCTTCTGTTGTATGGGAAAACAACAGAATAATAGCGACAAATTCGCGTCCAAAAACCTTTTAAAAATCTAAAATAAATAGTGCATTATTGGTCTAAAGACTCAAAGTAAAGATATTAAGTACCATGTACAAATAACATTTTCATCAAGGCGCCGTCATTAATAGAAAATAACAGTCTATCAGTAACGCGTTAACTATATCTTTCTCGCTTTTTTAGTCAACTCGGGCCGACTTTACACAGCCGAGCGTGACGGCTCAGGTTCATTCAATAGCCTTTAAATAAGGTGCTCTGTGCACCTAAATACATTTTCACTTTAAAAAAACAGCCACCTCTACTATTTCTACTCATCAGCAGCACCTCGGGCAGGCTTGTCTCTTGTCTTCTGCAATCGGCTCAGGGCTCAGCCCAGCGTAAAATTGTGTTCGACGCGCGTCCGGCCGCGCGGGCGAGCGCGGGGACCGCGGGGTCGGCGCGGGGGGCAAATTAACGCAGCTTAGGACAAAATCTCCGTGTTATGATATTGCGGTGTCGCGCGCGCGATCATCGCTTTAAGTATGTTACGCGATTTATTTTGTTGGACAGGTGCTTTTTTGTTTGGGATTTGTTGAATGGTTGTTGTAATATTCAATTTTAATTTACAATAGAGTTTTTAGAAGAAATATTAAGTAAAACAATGTTGCATTGCTTATTATTATGTACTATTTGTTGTTAAAGTTAAACAAATTATGTTTTTGACGTGACAACGTCTAATACATCGATGAACACCGGCTGCACGCACGAAAAAGGATGACTCATTGTCCCGTTACGCTCATTGTCCCGATATACTACTCATTGTAACGTTTGCATTTCATCAATGTTTTGTTATGACGTTGTCACGTTAAGCTATCGTCCGTAGACCGACTTTACAGACAACCAATTTTTTTTTTTAGTTTTTACTTACGTATGGAACCTTTCCTTTGCTAACCACAAATCAAAATTAGGGTAGGTATTTGTAACGTGACTTTTTTTATTAAAAATTTATTCCCGTTTGGCCGCTATATTTTCTGTTACTAAGTATTATGGCAGAAGATGGAGCATGTTGATGTAGAAGAATTTGATTTCATATTAGTTTGAAATATAATAGATACATTGCTACATAAACATGTTTTTTTAAAAAACATTAAATTGGCCTTTTTAAAATACTTTTCATGACGCAACAGCTCATATAATTAGATCGGAAACCCTTCCCGCCACTCCGCAGTACAGTCTGCAGCACAACTCCGTTGGGAAATACAAAAAGCGTCGCTAAAACGTCTCTCGTGGAGAAAATCATATTCTGTTAAACTCGTTATGTCCACGCCTTGTCGCGCTGACCTGGCAGCGACGGGAATAGTGGGGATCCGACTTTAAAATATTTCTATTAGCACTTAAATTGTTTTTATATAGAAAACATATTCATATGTCTGATAGATACTCCTGATACTCAGGTATCAGGATACTCGGGTTAGGCCAAAAGGTTTATTGGTTAGTACACTTGAACTCTCTCGACTTCAAAACTTGTAGGTATGTTTATAAATGTTTTTCACTACTCCGTCGCCATTATCAATGATGTCAGAATAAATCTTTTTTTAATATTTCTTGTATCTAAATAAACAAAATAATCTCCCATTATTCTAATATCCCCTCACTCTCAATACTCAGTGATTTTATAAGTTTAAATATGAACGAACGAAATGAATGAACGAGAGAGATAGCTGCGCGTTTTGAGCCCAATTTTAACGATAAAATTGAAGTCATATTTCCCATATATCGCCTATATCGCAGCTCACACGCATGGGATGAGTGGGTAGACTGGGTAATTGGGTAGTAAGGGCGGAACATGATTTCCCAAATATGAGAGAGATGATATACATCACTCACGCCACGCGTGCGAGTAGGATGCATTATGATATTATCAACTAAATGTATGAACATCTGTTTTTTTTTATGTTTAAAGATGGAAAAAATAACTGTTTGAATATTTATTTAAAGAATAAATCTACGTTTGACAACAAACTCACCTGATGGTAAGCGAAAGGTGTGGCCAAAGATGGAGCATATATAGCCTTCAAAATTCCAATATTATAGTTCTCGAATTTTGTGCATGTCAATGAGAAATTAAATGCCGTCTTTCTGCTTATTCTGTAGTGGAATGGGGGAAGGTGGCATAAGGTCGTGAAGCTCTTGCATAATGAGCCGACATACTGTAATGTCCATGTTATGCCTTATGGCAGCACTTCGCTGTGAAAGCAATACTGTATTGGGTTTTTACCGTCCGCGGCGTCGAGTGTCGACGATAACGTGAAATATTGGGTCGCTGGTCAGGGGGCAGGGGAAGGGGGGGGGGGGGGGGGGAGGGGGCCGCGAAATGTGCCGCTGATTGATTCTCATGTCGACTGTACTTTTATATGTGAAGGGTAATTTAGTTTTATTTTAGAGTAGTTTTTTGTAGGCAAAATGTTACGAAATAGTATTCTACAGGTAAATAGGTTGTTCTTCCTTCGAAGTCTTCACGCAGCCGCTTAGTTGCAACATAGAGCATGTTATGAACCTTTTGTACTGAACTGTTTTGCTCGGAGTGGATGTACGTATATAAATCTCTGTCATTCCATTCCAGGATCCTCCGTCTCAAATTGCAGTTTTGCGCCGCCCTCATAATAGTGAATATTTATGTAATACTGAAGTAATACTAAGTAATACTGAATATTTATACCTCAAATAGCACTCACTTTTTATTTACTTACGTATTCGTATATATATTATTTATTTTCTAATTACCCGACTGCATAAGTTTAAGTTTCATGTTTTAATTATTTTTATTAAATTTTTCTTCTTTTCTTTTTTCCACACTCCGTCAACCATTTCTATAAATTGTTTCGCATCTCTATCATATGGTTTCCTGGAAGAGATCTCTTTTAGCGATAAGGCTGCCTGTTATTTCGCTAGCATTAAATAACGAGTTCATATCATATGTACATGTTACCGTATCATGTGGGGTATCATACGAAAGAGCTTCATTAGTATAAGCTAAAACAGGTTTTTAAATATTTTTAATTACGGTGTATATTTTTCGATTTATGTAGGAATCCTCGGTAGGCGAGTCTGACTCGCACTTGTCCGTTTTTTTTAAAATATTTATAGCACCTTCTCACGCAGTCGGGTAAAAAGTCATGTGCTCACTTCAACCTTTCTCATAGGAAAGTCACCACTACGGTGGCCACACGGCACTTCAAACTTCAACACAAAAACAGCGAAAAACCAACATTAAAAAAAAAACTCCAAAAACAATACAATCTCCAAGAATCACCGAACCGTTATCTCTTACAATTAAAGTATTTTCCATTTTTAAAGCTTTACCACTTCATACGTCAAGCGGCGATCACATTGCGGGGTTCAGAAGTCACCACATTTTTTTTAGCAACACAAATCTCATAGTACACTTTTATATTCTCATGTTTAAGGTTCAAAATGTGTTTCGTAAAGTGTTGATTTATGTTTGTCGAGGGGTGTAAGAGGGTATCGGAAAAATGATTTCATACAAAACGGCTTATCAAGAGCTCTCAAAATATTGGTGGAGAGTGGTCGAGCCTCGGGTACAAGACAACCCAACTTCTATATTAATAGCTTTGAGAGTTTATTTTTTATTTTTATACAAAATAGATCTACGATTGACCACCAACTCGCCTGATGTTAAGCGACGGTGTGGCCGAGGATGGAGCTCGTCGATCTAGAAGATATCTATTCACTCTAGCCTTGAAAATTCCAAGATTGTAGGTAGTATCAGGAAACAGAGATGGCGGCAAAGAATTCCATTCTTGTGCAGTACGCAACAATTAAAAGTGTCGCTATATTTATATCTTCATTATACTTTCTCTGTTTATTGTTGTATTTTTACAAAAAAGTTTCCTATAATAATTTATGTACGATTTTATTAATTATCAGATGAAATTTCCATGGCGACTTTTGTACTTAACTAAAAAACTTTCTAAGGTTTAAGTTTCGAAAGTCTTAAAGTTTTCTAAGGTTTTTTCGAGTTACTCATTGATATGAAACAAATTTAACGGATTTACCTCCTATATTTTACATAAATTTATGAGCTGACGTTTTGAACACAGCGTCTGTGGTCACAGGTGAGACTAGAATACAGTTGTTTTTTTTTGTTGTGAAAGTATTAATTCTATTACCGTATATCATTTTTATGCAAAACGTTCCCTGTGCACGCAAAAGTCACTCAAGATGTCAACAGGTATCACAGATTTGTGTTGAGGCTGATATTTTATTAATTTAATGACCAGGTCCCATGCAGGTGCAGTCTTACGCTTTCACCCGCGTAACCGCATATTGATGGAAACAGTGATAATGATGTCTATTTTCTTTCATACAAAACTTGTCCTGAAAATCACGAACATGACAAAAAAATCAAACCGGTCAAGCCGTTTCAGAGTTTTAGAGAGACTAACGAATAGCAATTTCTATAAGTACATATATGAAAGCATTGTGTTTAAATAATTATAGTTTAAAAAACTGAAACAACCTACTTCAAAATACGCAATACAATACATAATTATGTACGCGACTTGCTGTTCACTTTTCTACAGGCAATTGGATGATATTTTACCAGTTATTTTGTTAGAAAAACCAAAGTACTGCATCGATTTTGATAAAATTTATATGGGACCTCTGAAATATGACCTACCAAATGCAAAAAGAATCATCAAAATCAATGCACAATTGGCTGAGCTGAATTGATAACCTTCTTCTTTTCGGAAGTCGGTTAAAAAAAAGAATTGAGAACTTTTTTATTTTTGGAAGTCAGTTAAAAATATTCAGCACTGTCCTGAACTACCATATAATATCTTTATATAGTTTGTACTGTGTTGAAAGCTGAACTGCGAAGTTCGTTACCAGTTAAAAAATATATATATTTCTTTCTTCTTCTCATAGTACAATCTCAATCAGAACCAGCTTCTAAATCACCATCATCCAAATATGAACCTCCTCACATTCCGTGGTAAGCGGCTTATTGTCTGCCATTTCGTTGAACGGTCGACGACAAAATGGCGGCGCGCGTCGCCTTGCGCCGTTCAATTTGAATATAGAACAGCATACGTCGCGCGAAGCTGCGGCGACAATTCATCGGATTGCGGGCGATGGTGCGACACTTGGGAAAGTATATTATTTTATTAGAACAAAAAAACTTGAGAGAATCTTGATTCAAACATATTTCAACAGTTTGTTTTCAATGTCGATTTACCTTTGCATGATATTAGGCTATAATCGTCATAAAGGGAAGTGATATATTGAAGTCCAAAGTTTTGGTTAGTATAAGACTATTATGGGTATCTATATTTTATGTTGAGCGTGAAGTTTTACATAATTCGAGCGACTTGAAAAGCTACGTCTAATGTCAGGTTTAAAATTATGTAAAACTAGCTGTGCCCTGAAGTTTCACAAGCTTGGTGATGAAAAACGATGGTGATGATGATGATAAAGTGTAACCTAAGCCGTCTCCAGGTTTTCAGCTATCTCTGTACAATTTTATAACAATAGATTCACCCGTTTGGTTAGGAAAAGGTAAGTGGTAACAAACAGATAGAGAGACAGCCAGAGCTACTTTCGCTTTTATAATATTAGTTAGATTTCTTCTAGATCGACGAGCTCCATCCTCGGCCACACCATCGCTTAACACCAGGCGAGTTGGTGGTCAATCGTAGATATATATTGCATTAAAAAAAGTTTGAATTTCTGCGATAAAGCCTGTTAAAAGTTAATTAGTTTCAATGAGTAACAGAGAGCCTGCATAGTTACATACTTAGTATTTAATATCACAATTTATTGTTTGAAATATTTTCCAAGGAATACGCGAATGAATTATGAATGAACAATCACAAAGCCCTGAAAAATCATTAGCTGTGTCTACTCTATGCATTTCCTGTTCTCAAGTAGTAAGATCGTAAGGCAGTGCTAAGAATATGTCGGTCAGGCAACGGCGGCGTGAGATACCAGCCAGCGAGTCGTAAAGAATGAACCTTATTAATATCTGGATCCTGGACAGGAGGGCAAATGTGTTCCCGGGGCGAAAAGACTGGGATTTGGAAACTACGAAAACGACGGTAGAATGTGATTTGATGAGTTGCTCTACAGCATCAATTATAATGATTTTTGTGGAAAAAGACAAAGAAAGGAAGCTGACCGATACCTATTCTATGTTCGGAAAGAAAACTAATGGCATTGAGAGCGCTGTTGTCCTTATTACCCGACTGCGTAATAAGGAGAGTTGTTTCTCGAGTATATGTATGTATGTATATATGTGGGAATATATGTATATGGGTATATATGTATGTATGTTTCTGTATGACTGCCTACCGCCTAAAATGCTTGACCGATTTTGATGTGTGAGGAGTCGTTAGATTCACAACTCATACAATTCATACAATACAGTTAGGTCATACAACCACGTTCAGAATATCGTGGAAACGTTAAGCTAAAAAGAAAACATAAACCTTCAATAGCAGTAGATACTCATAATGCCCTATTTTAATCTAAATCAAGTTTTTTATTTAGTATTAAACTTGCGTAAAAGTAAAAGCTTGAACGTAAACGCTGCGTCTTCGATGGAGCGTTTAAGGCCTAATAGACATAAATAAGTATTTTTTTACGCAAGATAGATCTACAATTGACCGCCAACTCACCTGATTAATAATTATTTAAATCAATTATTTTAGTTTAAAAGTGAAGCAACCGTCTTCAAAATACGAAATTTCGTTTACTTGTATGACTTTGTTCCTGTTGTTATAAAAATCAAAGTACTGAACCAATTTTGATAAAATTTATATAAAACTACTTCTAAGCCTTATTATTATTACCTACCAAACAAAAAAAAATCGACAAAATCAAGTCACAATTGGCGGAATTATAGCGTAACAAACATACAAAAAAATACATACAGTCGAATTGAGAACCTCCTTCTTTTTTAACCGACTTCTAAAAGAAGTCTGTTAAAAAGCTTAAACGGCAAGGTTGAGTAATAAGTATTTAATTTAAAACACCCAGACCTTGAAATATTCATTCCGGTAACGTATTAATATTTTAGTAGTACGTTAAGTTATAAATAAGCTAGGAATAAGTTATATAAGTTATATAATTACTATTCAGTGATTCCAAATGCTATTTTATCGGTCCATAAAATAAAACTAACACCATAACCGCACCAGTGCCATAATCGTTTCAAAACCCCATCAATATCGAGTTGAAAGTCTGTTCAAGTGGTGAACAAATGCCATATCGATATGAAATCGAATTAAAATTGATATCGAATGAAAAGTTCCTAGTGTGGTGACCAACGGAGTGTGGGTAATGCGTTTATTATACGAAATGTTGGCGACAACTGTTTGGAAGTTTAAAATAAATTGGACTAAATATTACTAATAATTATGCGACCAACTTGGGAGCTTTCTATATACCTACATCAATTCAAGAAACATAAAAATTGGTTCACGAATGACGGAGTAATTCGTGTACATACATAAAAATATATATATATACGGTACGAATTGATAACCTCCTCCTTTTTCGAAGTCGGTTTAAAAATAAATAAATATTGGTGGAAATTTCACACAACACCATCTAGCCCAAACTAAGCAAAGCTTGTACAATGGAAACTAGATGATGATAGAATACATATACCACTTTTTTTTGTAAATACATACTTATGACATATAGAAACAACCAGACACAGAACAAACATCAATTTTACCACGACCAGTCAGGAGGCAGTCGTACTACCACTGAGCCATGAGGCCTGCAAATGGTTACAGTAAAGTAAGTATAAAGTTACAAAATAATATATTGTTAGTACCCTCCACCGCCTATATATATCGAGCGCTACGGCTAGGCCGAACACTTTTTTCGCTCGAGCGCTCGTCACTATCTCCGGCAGGTCACGTAAGCCACGTTTTAAGTACTTCAGTGTAATTGTGTGTGTTACTGTGAAAAAGTGAACTAATATCTCAGAGTGAGCAATCGTAGTTAAGAATTTCACGTGATTTGTTTTTATAAAAATTGTTAATAAATTTAGGTTCAGACATTGTTATTTATTTTAAATAAACCCACTTCTGGTTCCTAAAATCAGAAGCGGGATAAAGGACTCGTTTTTGCCCACTTATTTGAAAGAAATTTTAACGATTTGAGTGTTTTTTTAGACTGCCAACATTTTTTATTTTTGTTTTGTTTTTATTCTCTTCATTTTTTCGTAAACGATTGCTATCTCTGTGGTATCCTTTTTGTGTTTTGTTCTTTGTATTTTGTCTTTCAAACTATTAAAATGGTGCGAACTAAATCGCGTAGCCGTGAAAGCCGTTCTAGTAGTCGGTACAAAAATAAATCGTGACAACGTGAAAAGTGCCGAGATCGTACTCCTAAGGACAGCCTCAGGCGCAGCGCTGGAGTCAATGCTGGGCAGGATGCAAGCATTGGAAGAATGTCTGGCAGAACGTTGAGCGCGTTTACCAAAGCGGCGTGGCAGAGCATCAACACCACCTCGCCGTCGGGCCACACCGTCACCTCGCCGTCACAGTGGTGGCCAAGCTGTGCAGGCTGGGCGCGTGTCCTCGCCTTCACCTGAAAGGCGCGGGTCGCGAGCACAAACGCCGTGGTTGTCCACCTGTGTTGCGCAGCCAGCAATGGTTTAAGTAAGGCCAACCGCAAGCGATGCGGGTGAACACTCGACGCTGGAACAACCTACGGTAACGGATCGCATTGTAGGGATGCGATTCGCTCAATTGGAACCTCGGTAAAGTAAACCAACATTTTTACATTTCCGATTGTGTCTTAAGGGCGATGTACGCACGTGGTTGAATGAGTGGGTCACGAGCGACCGCTCCTGGAGCAATTTTAAGCTAGAATTTAAGCCATTGTGTCCGCAAACTCAAGATATCGCAAACATTTTATACGAAGTGATGAATATAAACTGATAACTACCCGACTTATGCGGATTACGTTCGCCGCTCATTCCTTCGATTACGTATAGTGCGGGGACTTAGTGATGATTTAATGGCGGTAATCGTGATACGAGGTGTTACCGATCCACAGATTAGGGCAGCGGCTACGAATGCCAAAATTTTGCCTAACGATCTAGTAGAATTCTTTTTGATTTATGTAAAGCCTAGTTCAGGCTCTCAATCACACCCTACGGGTTCAAACTCTTCTCCTGCTAAAAATAATCAGAGTGTGTGCCAGGCGTGCCAAAACGAGCGCCGTTCTTTGTTGCGTGTAAAAATTGTGCAAGGATTAAGTGATGATTTGAGAACGTTTATTGCAAACGCGAACTTAACATCGTTTCTTTTCTATCAATTTATACGAAACCCGATCAGACAAAGCGAGAAAAGACCGTTGATCGTTGACCGTTGAATCAATCAACACAGAAATGTTTTAGGTGTAACGAACAAGGACATGTTAGTCGCGAATGTAGATTGGTTAAATCGCAATCTACTAACATTCCTACCGTTAACTCTTATACGCAACCGGGCCTCTGTAATAGGTGCACGTTTTGCAAAAAAAATAAAAATACCGGTCTGGTAGTGGTTACAGTAAGGGTGTCCATGGCGACACGTCTGATAAAGCGTGTGTTAAAAGTCGTCTCATATAGAAAAGTAAAATGGTTCTGTTCTGGTTTTGTGTTTGTTTTGTATTTAAGGGTCAGGTGTGACCGAGCGGAGTCGTCGCGCGCTCCTGTTGTGCGCACTGCTGCCGCGCGCTGCACGATGCTGTCGTGTGCTGTTCGCGCAATCTGGTGGCACCGGGTGCCACCTCGTGTTGGTGTAGCAGGCTGCCGCTGTGCGCAGAAGCCGCGCACTGCTTTGGCATGCAATACTATCGCCGCTGGCACCACACGCTGGTGCTGCGGGCTGTCCCCGCGCACTGGTTTCGCATGCTGCTGTTGCACGCGCTGCTACCGCGCCGTGCGCTATCTTCGCGGGCTGCCACCGCGCTGCAGCTGCGGGCTGGCACCGCGCGCTGTCGTCGCGGACTGCCACCGCACACTGGCGTCGTGCGCTGGTGTTGAACACGCTGTCTTCGCAGGCTGAGCGCTACATGCGCACTGTCTTAAACATGTTACGCATACAAGCAGGCTATAGAAATATTTCTTGGTCTGACACATTATGGAAGTTACAACTGGTGCTGAACATCACCAAACAGAAGACCACTCAGGCGTCCCCTCTAAACCTTTTAATAGGAGTTGAGGCTGCGACACCCCTGGTTCGCGCACTGATCCGTGATGTAGCAGTGGAAGGCTCCACGCCTAACAGGGAGGCTATGCGGGAAATTTCTCGCAGCAGAGCTCGACAATTATTGAAAAATAACCAACTTAGTCAGGACGAGCGAACGAACCGACGGCGGTACTTGCCCTGCCAGTTTAAAATTAATGATTTGGTGTTTGTTATAAAAATATCCCAGTTGACAGGAAAACCTTACTCTGCCATGCGCGGTCCCTATAAAGTGATGAAAGTGAGACCCAACACATGGTGCCGTGGCGAGGCGAGTGGTGTCCGGAGACATGTGCCGCATTTTTCGAGAGTAAGTTAACTCTGTCGGCATCTGTCGCTTATAGTTTCTAGCCCGTCACCCACACGGACTACGTTCAGAAACGTGCGCTGCGTCTTAAATGAGTAAGTCGGCGGTACTAACGTGCAATATAATTGTTTTTGTTGAAAGCCTCTTTTTGCATGTATCGTTCATGCCCATATCGGGCTGGTGTACTGTGATGGCACCCACGGTGCTACTCACACAAGCATCTGTCGCTTGGCGTTCGTCGCGTCACCGAAGCGACTATCGTTATGTTTAACATAGTGTACTGTGATAGTACCTACGGTACTACTCACACAAGCGTTTTCCGCTTGGCGTTCGTCGCGTCCCAAAGCGCTTTTTTTATGGCGTACTGTGATGGTACCCATGGTACCACTCACACAAGCGTTCGTCGCTTGGCGTTCGTCGCGTCACCAAATCGTCTGTTTAACGTGGGGTACTGTGATAACACCCGGCGTGTTACTCACACAAGCGTTTATCGCTTGGCGTTTGTCGCGACACCCAGGCGCTCGTCGCCAACACATTTTTTCGTCGGACTGTTCGTCGGACCACGGTGCAGGCTGACAGGACTGCGGTGCGCTGAATAGATTCGGCGTGATGAAGAGTCCCTGCCACCGAAGAAAGGTGTCATCACCAAAAAGTCCTAGGCTGGGTTTGAGTTTTATTAAGAGACGTCTCTGCTTATTTAGATGATGAAATATATGAAATATGAATCATTTGACAGATAGATGTATGAATTGACTGATAAAATAAAGTCTAATTCTTAACTAATGTAAGGCTGCAAGTCCCACGCATCCAGACCCTGATCTGAGAGTCCCAGACTGATTTGACTGATTGATGATCGAAAGAATGATGCGAGTGCCACAGTGTGTTCGTTCAAGTCCCTTGAACGATTTGTAATAAACCGTCGTTTTCAGATGATAACCCTGACGACGACGAGACCAACCCAGCAGCGGCGCTCGCAGCTCCCGCAGCTGATCTACCCGACATGTCTCCGTCGGATAGTGCAGCGGAGCTCGAGCCAGCCGACCCGACTGCAGCCATGTTGAATGACGAGATGGACGCTGGACATTCAGTCGGCCTGTCCGTGCCGTTGCTAAACTAATAGGGCCTGTGTCGAGGACGACATCCGATCAGGAGAGGCCGTGTTAGAGATACTCCCACCAAGTACCCTCCACCGCCTATATATATCGAGCGCTACGGCTAGGCCGAACACTTTTTTCGCTCGAGCGCTCGTCACTATAGATCTCCGGCAGGTCACGTAAGCCACGTTTTAAGTACTTCAGTGTAATTGTGTGTGTTACTGTGAAAAAGTGAACTAATATCTCAGAGTGAGCAATCGTAGTTAAGAATTTCACGTGATTTGTTTTTATAAAAATTGTTAATAAATTTAGGTTCAGACATTGTTATTTATTTTAAATAAACCCACTTCTGGTTCCTAAAAATATATTGTTAGATCACATTTTGTTGAGTAATTAACCTTGTTGTCAGTATATGTATTGTGTAATGCATAAGAATACGGAAACCTTGGTGTGCGAGTGGAACTCGTACTTGGCCGCATTTATTGTGTAAAATATAGTGGTAAAGTTAAGTATGTGTAATTTATCTGAGCGCCTGATCGATGCGACGCCGACGCGTGACCAAAATGCTGGCGCGTATCTGGCCCAACGCATAAGCATTGCCATTCAACGTGGCAATGCGGGCAGCATGCTGGGTACGCTGCCAACTGGTAGTGGGTTTGAGCATTTGGATTATCTTTAGACCTTTATCGGTCTGGGGTGATCGATGTGCTTTTTGTGTAGTAGTTTAGTTAGTTGAGTCTGTATATTGTTGTGTTGTAGTATGTGTAGTTCGTATATTGTTTTGTTGACATCTACCTAATACCATATTTACCAAACCGTCACTTCATGTCTGAGGTGTGTTTAATCCTAAAATCTAGTTTCCCAAACAATCATCTCAAAATAGGTTAAGCCCCAAATCCTATCTGAACTATATCACTATACAGTATGTAGCGAGATTTAATTAGCATTCGTGTGTTCTGCGCGGATTATACAGGGTGGTCGAGACAGGTGTGGCGGGACATGTGGCTCCCACCGTCTTATAGTTTACATAATCTGGTGGACTGTCTTTGGGGCATATATAGGGTGTTTTAACAACAACAGATCAGTACATATACCGCTTAAAATTTTAGGAAGAAGAAAAATACTGGATTGCCCAAGACTGGAGAACATATAATTGAATATTTCTTAAAACAGGCTTTATGTACTACAATAAATAATTAGTTAATTTTGAGCTCCCGATAATTCGTATTATATTTATATATATTTTCGTATATTATATATTTTCGTGTATATTTTCGTATTATATTTATGTATATTTTTAGGTATTTTTAATAGTGTTTTAATGAATGACTGTGATAGTTTAAAAAAGTAATAAAAAAAAAACACTTTGTTTAAACTATCGCGGTTGTCAGTACATAGAATCATTATTAAAGGGATATTTACCGTGGCAGGTATATATTAGTATCAGACGGGACGTCAACCAAGACTGACGTCTGCGCTGCTACTTTTGAAACCGCTAATTGCGATTGAAACTACAGTACTAGTACTACAGAGATATCGACTCAAAAATGAACGTGAATAACGTAATATATTTTAAAGATGACTATCACTTTAGTTTCGACAGTTAAATAAATGTAGGATACAGGGTTTAAAAAAATATCTAAAAGCAAATTATTGTCCAATCTTTATTCAGTCCGGTCCTGTTTTTTTTTTATCGTAACATGTTTTATTATGTTTACGTTCTGCATAAATAAGTTTAAATCTTTCCAAAATCAACCTATATCATCATAATTATCATCACAAGAAGTCCACTAAGAAGTTAAGCAACGGACGGACCGGTCAGTCTTCAGATGGGTGACCGTGAGTGGCATTTTCTTTCTGAGCGCTACCGTGGGTGGGATGACACGTTAAATTGTAGGTCCCGGTTGCTCAGCAATCGTCAAGCTACGTCAGAGACCTTTCGGCGGCTGAATAACTCTGATAATAGGGCTGACCACTCAGTCTATACGAACTTACTTACTTACTTTTTTTAGTCCACTGCTGGGCATAGGTCTCCTGGATGGATCTCTCTATGGATTTCCAAAAAAACGATTGGAAGCGGCTTGCATCCAGCGTCTTAGCCACTTGTATGAGGTCATCTGTCCATCTCGTGGCTGGTTTTCCTACGCTGCGCTTGCCGGTGCGTGGTCTCCACTCGAGAACTTTTCGGCCCCATCAGTTCTATGTGCTATATGTTTAGCCCACTGCCACCTATATATTCAACCTATATATATTAATACATATGCGAGAGATATACCTCTCAAGATTTAATCTTAAGATACACGGGATGTGTGTATTCAATCTGAGATTAACATGTTGAATATCTGATGTATGCTGAACTAAACTACTTACATTTGAAATTGCTGTGGGATCCTAATCCATTAATATTAATTATAAGTAAAAGCGAAAGTATTTCTGTCTGTCTGTTTGTCACCTTTCACAGCTAAACGGCTGGACTAATCTTTATGAGATTTGGCACAGAGATAATTTTGGACCTGGATAAGGACACAGACTATATTTTATCATCATCATTACGCCGGTGACCGGGTGACCGCGGAGTGCAGCTACATAGTTATTTATAAATTATCAATATTCAATAAGACATATCTTCAAAATTATGGGTATGCGCGAGTGAGACGGACGACGGTCGTACTACGGACTCTTAAACACTTTTTGACGTGACAACGTCTAATAAATCGATGAACGCCGGCTGCATGCACGAAAAAGTATGACTCATGTCCCGTTACAACCGCGCGCGGTGGCTGAGGAAGCGGGCGGGTGTGCGCCGCGCCCGACCGTCGCTTCTATTTCCTCGGAGTCGGAGTCGGAGTCTTCCTCGGAGCTCGCGCGCGGACGTATGTTGTCACGTTAAACTATCGTCCGTAAACCGACTTTACAGACAACCAACATTTACTTCCTTCCTTTGCTTGCTGTGCTCGATCATTCGGCGGTAAAAGTGTATTAATTTAGCCAAAGTATGAGTATTTACAATGAAATTTTTTAACCGTAAAGTGAATCAAAAGTAAACCTTTAAAAAGCAGTAAATTAATCAGTAATCCTCTATCTGTTGAACGCAGCGGCCTTCCGCGCATCGCTGCGAATACGCTGCTGCGAGCGACGTCGCTATTATGTACCGTTAGCAACAACGTACGAAAAAATATGAAAATTCGAAAGAAAAAAAACAATCTTTTCCTTGTTCATGTCTTAAGGTCGAGATTAAAGCGCGCAGCTATCTCTCTCGCGCATCACAACATTTTTAAACATATAAAATCATTGAGTTATTAGAAATTTAGAGGTAAATACGAGTATGTTTATTTAGAGAGGAGAAACATTTAAAAACTGCTTTAATGAGATATCATTTATACTGGCGACGGAATTAGAAAAAACATATATTTTCTTATTCCTCAGCCAATTTAAAAGATATCGAAGAAAAACATGTTTTTCAATATTTCTCCTGTCTAAAAAAACAAATTTAGCTGTCACTTTTCTAATATCCCTATCAATGATTTTATATGTTTAAAAAGTTTCATATGTTTAGCGATGCGCGAGAGAGATAGCGTTGAGCGAATCCTTAAAAGGATCATAATTTTAGTCAGCAAATTCTAGTGTAAAACATTCAAATTTTCTTCTTGTTCTTTTCAAAAGGTTTTTGTGATAAGCCGTTCATGTTCTAAATTTCACAGATCAATAATGTAAATACAAATAAAACCGGCCAATTACGAGTCGGACTCGCGCACGAAAGGTTCCGTAGTTTTATCTATAAAAACGGCAAAAAGTCACGTTTGTTGTATTACGTTTGTAATATAAATTTTATTTTAATTTAATTATTTATTTTTAAAATTATTAATATAACTCAATATTCAGTCAACATTTTAAACGTCTACCTGTTGCCGTTATCAATATCGAGCAAAAACGAGCAAAAAATCACGTTTGCTGTATGGGAGCCCCCCTAAATATTTATTTTATTTTACTTTTGTATTTTTTATTATAGCGGCAAGAAAAATACATCATCTGTGAAAATTTCAACTGTCTAACTATCACGGTTCATGAGATACAGCCTGGTGACAGACGGACAGACGGACGGACGGACGGACAGACAGCGAAGTCTCAGTAATAGGGTCCCGTTTTTACCCTTTGGGTACGCAATCCTAAAACGAGATCTGTATAAAAAAAGAAAACTCTAATTTTAACATAAATAAAATCAAATCGCGTCTGAAATTATTGTTCTCTATTCATGTTGATGTTTTATGAGTAATAGAGGATTATAGTTTTTGTGCACTTGTTTTGCCTTTAACTTTATCACAAAAATATTATAGAAGCGAATATGTGTATGTTTGTTACATCTTCACGCTCAAATATCTAAACCGATTTTGATGAAATTTGGCATGGGAGTAGCTGACACCCTACTAGACTCACCCTACTAACTACACCCTAGTAACTTTTTATCCCAAATAAATATCTCCTTTGATATATTTATATAAAACAGCGGGTAATACCGCGGGGCGCAGCTAGTTGTCAATGAACATATAACAGAAACAGACCAAACACATTCTGTTCAAAAGCACTTCATACGAACAATAACTAAAATTATAAGCAGAATGTGATGACAAATATTTTTACCCAAAGTTTCATTATTGCGGACGCTACCGTCCTTCGGGTGGATCATTAATCATGGGTTATCGAGTGCTAATCCAGGTTTAAATAGATAACTATTCGAGTCGGGCCATTGTCAACTGTAGAGGACGTCCAGTAGGGCTGCCTCTCAAAATTATATATGTTTTTTATTTATTCCATAAAATCTACAACTTAGTAATGCAATAAGTAGCGTACGTTTTAGGTTAATACCAATAATAGATTTACATTTTATATTTAAACTAATACAACTTCAGTCGGTAAAGTAAAGGAAAGTATAACAGTTATATCAAATAGATAATTAGGCCAAACTCTTCCTTTGATTTACGATTAATTTTGGCGTGACAAAAATAAATCGATGAACGCCGGCTGCATGCACGAAAAAGTATGACTCATTGTCCCGTTGCATTACGCACCTTGTCCCGTTACAACCGCGCGCGGTGGCTGAGGAAGCGGGCAGGTGTGCGCCGCGCCCGACAGTCGCTTCAATTATCATTCGGAGCTCGCGCGCGGACGTATGTGGTCACGTTAAGCTATCGTCCGTAAACCGACTTTACAGACAACCAATTTTTTTTATTGAGATGTGTTGTTCTAGCTAGACACATAAATAATGTTGGTCACAAATAAATAGTAGATAAAAATATCAGTAAAAAATAAGACACCTGTCATTTAGTCTCACTTGTGACTAAAAATACCGTGTTTGTCAACTTTTAAAATTATGCAAAATATACGCGATAGATACGATAAAAAAATATATTAATCCTATACATATTAGGGCATACAAAAATCCTTTTGAATAAGTTAGGCATGCAATAATAAGAAAATGAAACATAATGTAACTTAAATAATAAACATGTTTGGTATACAAGAGTTCTCTTGCAGTATTTTACTTATAGACTCACAGTAAAATCAAATGCTAATTATATGAAATGAATGAATATTTGTATATGAATATATGAAATGAATGAATGAATATGAATGTTTTCTTTCTCTTCTTTCTACACTGTAAGTTTTCAAGTTTCAAAATCATTACCGAATTTCAAGTCAGTCGAATAAATAAAGTTGTTGAGAGGCACAACCCTAACGTTAGGGTGATGTGGGCGCCTTAACAAAACAATTGCTTTGCAAACGAGTACATTTATTGAGGTCAATGCATTAAGTATATATATATATAAATATAATAAATAAATAATTATTTGCTGTGTTTCAAAACTTTCATCACAGATGGGGATAAAACGTCTGCAAAACTGAAGTATGATTGAGACAAATTTGTCCTCCCTCATTTGGTGCCTGAAGACGGACATAGACCTCTGAAGGACCTGAAACTGTTGGCAAGATGACTTGAACGCGTTTTACCCTGATTAGTCCCAGTTAGCATTAGAACCTGAAGAATGGACGGAAATGACTTTTTCTCCACGTCGGGATCGTCGGGTCTTATAGATTAATAAAAAATAAATTATTTATTAGAATCCGCTCGACCACTAAAGTCCGATGGCGAACTTTTTAACTAACTTTGACAGGCCCACCATTGTCCGTCGGAACACAGAATACTTTAATAGTATGTATGGCCTGAATGCGATTGAGGCGCCGCGTCTATCGGACTTGAGTCTACGGGCCTTACCGGAAAACGTAACATAACTTTAACCAACGTCTTAAATTCTCTGTCATCTTTCTGCAAGTGTAATTACGTGTTAGCGAGAAGTTGACAAAATATGTTAAGTACCTATTGCTTAAAGTTAAGTAGCGTTTTCCAGTAAGGCGGTGCATGTATATTATAAACAGCAGTGTAATCGGTCGACTATCTCACTTGTAGGTACTCCGTAGAACCTAAGTTTTAATCTCACGACCTTTGTCTTTTCGAATGTATGTGCGTATTTTTAATTACCGCTAACTTCTGACGGTAAATAAACATATCATGAAGAAACCTACATGCCTAACTTCCCTGAATATACGTGTAATCTGACTGCGCACTTTGTCAGCGTGATGGAATACGACCCTACACTTCTCGCAATAAAAAATCCAAACTCAACAAAGGTAAGTTACGCACAAAACAGAAAAGAAATAATAAGAAAACAAACGAATATTTTAATCAAATTCACAATATTTTTGTCAGACGATTTACCTATAATATATAAACAAAATATAAAATTTGAGATTTCAATAATTTCATCATCTCAGCCATAAGAAGTCCACTGTTGGACATAGGCCTCCCCCATGGATTTCCAAAAAGACCGATTGGAAGCGGCTTGCATCCAGCGTCTTCCCGCCACTTGTATGAGGTCGTCTGTCCATCTCGTGGCTGGTCAATAATTTAATACGATTTAAAGCGCAAATGTTCTGACCGCAACGCGAGTGCACGCTAGGGTGAGCCCCTCGCCTGTTTGTGTAGCTAATAACGAGCCGCTCGTATTGTGCCGGACAGCCCTAATGTTTCGCTTTGTGTGTGACACCTGCCTTTTTGTTGGCAATGACGTTTCCAGAGGCGTTAATCACTTTGGTAAATATCTTGTACCCTAACCTGAAATTAATCTGTGTTCAAGAAGTAAGGTAATGTCTTGGAGTGTATGTAGGTATGTTTCTTCATTCATTTATTTACTCATTCATTTACATTATGGTTTAAAGAATTGTAACGTTTGAGATTTTGTTTCTTTATTTTAATATTTTGAGTAAGTACCTATTTTTGACTACATTTTTTTTTCATAAAAAATCCAATAAGTATTATAAACGCTTGAATTGGAAAAACGAACGACTTTTTTATAGTTAACGTAATTACTTGAGCTAGCTGATTGTAAGCCATACACGCAGATATTTCTTGTTTTAGTTTTTAAAACAAATGTAATTGTACGAATGACGCCAAGATGGGCATAAACCTTCAAATAATAACAGGCATATTAAAATACTAAATAGGGACTTGTTTTATCACTCGATTATATACAAAAAATATTATTTTATATTTATTTATTATCAACATGCCTACAATCTGCATCACAAATTTCTTCTTACCGCATCTAAACATAAAACGCCCTTTGGTAGTTCAACCATCGTCTGTCTCGCTCGCGCATACTCAGGTTTTTGAAGATATAAAATGGCTAAATGAACTTATAAAAGTATCGTCGTTTGTAAAACTAGAAAACAACATCACAAATATTCGACAAAAGTTTCAATTTGATCCAAGTTATTGTTCATACATAAAAATCATTCTTAGAAATGATTTTCATGTATGAAAATTGACTGGTTTACCAGTTCTTAGACTAAGACTGTGTTGTCACAGCGAACAATTGAAATGATTTGAAGATTCGCTCCCTGTTCATTCTGAACCAATCTGATCGTGTGTTGATCGTGAACTTTATATCTGGGAGACTTTTTTATAGATAAAATACGAGTATATCTACTATTGACCAACAACACGCCTGATGGTAAGCGATAGTGATGTCAAGGATGAATCTCGTCGATCCACAAGATATCTCTTCACTCTAATCCTTAAAAATTCTAAGATTGTAAGTAAACTCTCAAGAAACAGGAAAAGGGGTAATAATTTTGTTTTAAGCGCGAAACTACTGAACCGATTTTCGTGAAATTTTATACTTATAAATAACAACAAACTAACAATAACTACAATTATAACAATTACTATTACACTACTATAACTTACAATTTTTTTTTCTATCAGATTCATAAATGACGTAGTTATGATATAAGAACATAAAAATATACAACTAAATTGGACTTCCTTCTTTTTTAAGCCTTTTTTTTTATACACTATAGATCTACGATTGACCACCAACTCGCCTGATGTTAAACAACGGTGTGGCCGAGGATGGAGCTCGTCGATCTAGAAGATATCTGTTCACTCTTGCCTTGAAAATTCCAAGATTGTAGATTTCTTATTGTAGATTGTAGATTGTTGATTTCTTATTTTATACAAATAAAATAAGATTGCAACTCATCGCCAATAAAACCACTTAAAAACAATCCCTATTTCGTCTATTTGTTCCGAATCAAATTGAAACGTTAAAAAATACCCTCAGAAATAAATCATATTTAAAAAAGCCTATCGGTCTGTTCAGAATGGCGCATGCCGGTAAGCGCGATCGAATCTACCGAAACATAAATTTAAATTTAGAATCGTACACCCTTTCGTATTCACCCTTTCTGTTTCGAAAATCATCGCATAAGGATGGACGATAGGCTGAAGACTACTCAGTCTTATTTTGTCTTGATGAATGAAATAATCTGGACTCACATAATAGTCACGTACCCTGAAACATTTGTAACATTTCGAATTACAGTGAAAGTTGGGACTGCTATATTTACAACTTCTTGTTCATCGAGTTCTCGTTCATATGACTGTATTCCCTAAATAAACATGTGTTATTATAAGACCTGCATGTACCTACATATGACGCAATAAATGATTTAAATTTGAATGATTTGAATTTGAATTTGAATCTTATATTTTGAGCCCCTGACCCATAAAGAGGAGAGTAATGGGTTTGACGTGTGTATCAGTGTATCTGTAAACCTGTGTCTTTTTGTTTGTTTCTTTAATTCTTTCTTTTTGTTTTGTTTCATCAAAATCGGAACAGCCGTTTATTTGTCGGGGGTTTTTGAGTCCGAGTCCGAGTCGATCTAGATCTAGAAGATCTAGATCATTAATATTTTAGATCATCATCATCATCATCTCAGCCATAAGAAGTCCACTGTTGGACATAGGCCTCCCCCATGGATTTCCAAAAAGACCGATATAGATATAGATTTTAGATATCTATTATATATTTTGTAGATATTATATTTTAGATATAAGATGTTTTTATATCAAAATATTACGTTTGTTTTGGCATTACGTAATTCAATTTTCATCAATTTCAAGTCTATTTCAGTCCACGTTCCAGCGCAACCCTTACAACACTAAACCATCAGTGCTACAATATTTAATTCAGACCTTATTATCTCACCATAGGGTTAAATTTCCCGCGCATCTTAGAAAAGCTGGTTCAGGCGTTGTTTCAAAAAGAGTTTAATAGAATTTGGCGTATCTTACTAATGGAATGGCGTAATGAAATAAGGTGTTCCGCCGTAATGGCGAATGTTCCCGGCGATTTATTAAAAATTGCTCGTTTTTCAATATGCAGCGAGTTTGGATCTGCTAGCTGTTTTTTTCACGTTTTATTCCGATTTGTATGCACATTGTTTGTCGCACATGAAATTATAATGTTAAACGTTATGTACACAACAACACACATACAACATTCATTACATACATTACATACATTACACACATACATTTTTATATACATTTTTTTTAAATGTTACATTGATGCAATACACGTATTTTTACCAATATCAATAAGTACAGAACATATTTAAATAAAATTTGTAATGGACCTCTGAGATATTAAACTAAACAACTGGCGAAATAATCGCTGAACAAACACAAAAAAACTAACAGTCAAATTGAGAATAATATCCTTCTTTATGAAATTCGGACAAAAAGTAACTTTTCGGCCCCATCAGGCATCAGTTGCGCGTGCTACTTGCCTTGCCCTGCCGCTAGTAATCCTGCTGTAGAGGATACAAAACTAAACAAAGATACTAAAGCAACATTCATCATAAGTGCACTAATCTTTAAAGTCCAACCCTTTGTTAGACACATTCCAGCCATCTAAGCACAACGGAAACAAATTGCCTGCTGCTCTCTACTAATTAAAGGAAATGGTCTAGAAACAAGATTGCGTTATTGTTCTCTCTAAAATGCTCTAAATCTTTACCTATCCCTCTCTAACTTGGATAAAAATGCGACGCCCCATCTCGCTCTTGCTAAACGTTTCGGCGATGTCACTCATTATGCTAAATATCCCGTCCCCTTTGTTCGCTGTGAATCGTGATAAGAGTGGGATTTTTTCTACGGAAAGACAAACTTGTTTTTTGAATTCTATGGGAGCGCTGTAATCGCTATTTTCAAGGAAAGCTATTTAAATAACATTGGTTTCCACATTTGGCCACTTTTGAAAAAAGTTGGTCGGTTTCCACTTTTTCTTTTCCCTGACAGTTGGTATATGGAAGTGGATTAAGATAATTCGCTCGAGGTGTTTTTATAAGACGCTTAATTATATCTGTGGTTGGGGATTTTTTTTTATTTTTTGTGAGAAAATGTGCTCCCATTTTGAGTTACTGCCCGCTGGGAATGTATTTTTGTTCCAAGTCAGAAATATTTGTAAACTTCCTTTGTCCCGCAAAAAAGTAACTAAGTTGCCATTGAAATATTTGAATTTTAGATAAAGTTATATACTCGTAGATTTTGTTTCAATCGCTAGCTTTTTGATACTAAAAATATATATAGATTCGATATATGACCTCAACTTACTACATCATAAATAATAATGTTGATATTGATTTGGTCGAAAATATTACACGCGTATATTTTAGTTTTGTGCGTCACCGGCAAACGTAAGGACGCCCTGTGACACTGTGAAGTAATGACATAATTACGTAAGGGGTCGTCCATGATCGTACCGACTTTGAGATTTTGTGGTTTTAGACTGTCGACATCGTCGTCCCCCCCCCCCCAGTAATCTTTCAACAAAAAAAAATACACGCGATATCTCACTATATTCCCCCTCCCCCTCTATCCTGGATCCCTGGCAGGCAAAATGATTAGAAGCAGAAAGCGCGCTGGCTGAGTGGCATTTAATATAAGAAGCATATTATTAGTTAATCGTAAATAATCATACTTGTAATTTGATAAATATTTACAAAATATTTCCCGTAAAAAGATGCACAGGGAAAACAAACCAAACCACGATGCTAACGAGTTGTATTGGGACCATAAAACCATTAAACAAAGGCATTACAAGCCAGCTAATATTGTAGGGTTAAGCGCGCGGACGAATCTTTCCATCGAATTAACCCTTCGACACTTAGTACGTTCGCTATACACAAGTGATCACAGTATGGTGGTTTTGATTTGAAAAGGTAGTGACACGAAGATATTTATTGAAATAAAACAAATTTTAACGGATTCATTGCGTATATTTTATGTAATTTTATGGCATTAAAAAATTATTACTTAAATTAAATTATCTAAAATATACCCGTTAAATTTGTTAAAATTTGTTTTATTTCAATTATTAACAATCGCGAAAACCATAGAAAACATTACGAAGATGAATCTATTTGTCCTTTTTCTACTGCAAGACAAGTAGAAAGTAGGTCCAACTACCACCCATATATTGTGGATGGATCTATTAAGCAACCGATAAACTACCGAGTCAATTCAATTTCAAAGTATCTTTATTAACAGACATATTTTTACAGGAGTTTGTACTGGCTAGTGTATATTAATTCCTAGTTGTACATTATCTTAGAAGTAAGCTTATTTACCAAGTTTAAATCAATAACTTATATTAAATTTAAGGCATATATTTATGACGCAAAGTTTTTTTTTTTTTTTTTGTTTTAGCAATTAATTATTCTCAGTAATTATGTATATGTATGCTTTAGTGATAGCATAGCATTTATGACAGAAATTTAGATAAATAAAATAATAAACTAACCAGAAATTGAGGGTAGTTTAAGAAGAATGCAGAATGGCGCTCGAGTGCGGTAGACGCAACGTTAACCCAATTTAAACTGCACACATGCAAGCGCGCGCGACCGCCCGCGAGACGCGCACGCCATCTTCACCCGATACCGGCAGGTAATACGGGCGAGAAAGGGTTAAGCGCTGACGGCGAGCAGGCCGCGCCCGCTTGCACAAGTGACTCAGCCTATTCATTGAGTCAACCGAGTAAACAAAGTCAAACTACCGAGTGCGTGGAGCTGAAATTAAATAATTTACAAATATAAATAAAAAAATTAAAGCGCTTTGAGCCCAATCTTAAGCTCTAGTCCTGTGGTTCAGAGATGCGCTACTGTTAGTACAGTTCACATTAGCGGTCGTAAAGAGCGTACCAGAGGGCGACACGGCCGTTACGTTGAATTGAGACATTTACCATTGAACGCTTTGTGTTAATGGTTTGCACTGACACCGTAGATAATGTGGATTGAATGCGGAAATGGCGGATTTGGAGTTGGATTTATCGTGTTCGAATTATAAATACACCTCGCTGTCATAGTTATATTTACTAGCGTTTATGCTACCAATCGATCCTTATTCTAACGAATACTATACAATCGAAAGTAACTCTCTGTCAATCTGTCTGATTTTTACGACTAAAAAACTGTATCTGAAGTTTCCGGCAGCCTAGTGGTGAGACCAAGAGAAGGGGGGCTCCCATACAACGGACGTGATGCCGTTTTTATAATGGTACGGAACCCTTCGTGCGCGAGTCTGGCTCGCACTTGGCCGGTTGTATTTTTTATCTAAATATTTGTGGGCATTTCACACAACACCATCTAGCCCACACTAAGCAAATCTTGTACCTAATATGCAAACTAGATGGTCGATAGAATACATGTAAGTATACTTATGATATATTGAAATTGAGGAATTGAAGTTTCCGGCAGCCTAGTGATGAGACCGTCTGACTTGCGATCCGCAGGTCCTGGGTTCCAATCCCACGGCACGCACCTCTGTCTTTTCGAAGTTATGTGCGTATTGTTGACTGCCGCCAACTTCAAACAGTGAAGGAAAACATCGTGAGGAAACCTACATGTCTGAGAGTTCTCAATGATCTTGAAGATGTGTGAAGTCTGCCAACCCGCACTTGGCCAGCGTGGCAGACTATTAACTAACCCTTCTCACAATGAGAAGATGGCCCGTTCCCAGCAGTGGGACAGTTTGTACAAACAGGGCTGATAAAAAAAAACTAAATCTGTCTTTACGTAAATAAATAAATCATACTTGTTCAAGAAAATAGGAGATTAATAACACATTTTGTTCAAATGTTTATTTATCGAAAATTATGGATAATTATTTAATTGACATTTTTGCTATTAATATCAACTGTTTTATGTATAAAAATGATTAAAGACCATTATACACTTATATTAAAGTTAACCACAATTTTAGTCATTATCATCAACATCCCATCCTTTATCTTTTATTATTACATAATTTTAAAACTGTTTTGAACCGTAATTGGTAAAAATACTTTTGTATGGAAATCGAAATATCTTCACTGATTTTTTTTACTTCTATAAAATAGACAAAGCTTTAAGCTATTGCATAGCTTCTATCGCGGGCCTTGAGCGTGGAGACCGAATCCAGAAATTCCGTAACGAAAATAACCTAACACACCGCGCGTAAAGCTATTATGCAATAGCTTTACTGCGGCAGTCTCCGAGTGCCACACGTCTTTTTTTTATTCCAGCCAGACGCAGTAATTATAACTCCAAAACTCCATATTCAGCCAAAAATATTATTTAATTAACATATTTCTATCAATATGCTCCACCGTACAGAACTTTTGGCATCGGATCTTGGCTGACGTTGGATTCTGGAGGACAATCGACAAAAAACACACAATACAAAATCTACGATAAAAAGTTTGTCTATTTGTTTAAAAATAAAGAAATATATTAATTGATTGTGGAATTGAGAAACTAAATGTTAACTCAAACAAGTCTACTTCCACGTTCTTGATGCGTACTGCACAGGAATAGAATTCTTTGCCGCCACCTCTGTTTCCTGAGAACTACAATCTTGTAATTTTCAAGGCTAGAGTGAATAGATATCGTCTAGATCGACGAGCTCCATCCTCGGCCACACCGTCACTTAACATCAGGCGAGTCAATTATAGATCTATCTTGCGTAAAAAGAAAGTGTCAGGAAGATGGATTTTCAAAAATGTATCCAGAAGTGGACTTTTTATTACAAAATGATGATGGTGATAATTCCTTAAATAATGAAATGATGATTGTAAATTTACAAGTAAAACCGCGGAAAAAGCTAGTGAGATCATAAATCACTTTGGGGCAGACGGACCGACCCCGTGAATCCGGAATATGTAATGAACTCATTCATTTGAGGGTTACTTTGCTTTTTTATCATTTCGTATGGATTTTTTCTTGCGTAATTTTGTTATAATAGGTTACCAATGCAGTTAATTACTGAGCGGATGATTTTCCTTTCTGTGTGATGAATATTTTGTTAATTTGGTGTTTGTAGATAGATGGCAAAGTAGTTATTATTATAAGCACTTATTTTTGTAATACATACTTTAGTTGGTATGAAAAAAATAAGTAGTATTAAGAGTATGAATAATGTAACCATTTATTTACATTCAAAATATGGTTGCATGCAGAAATGACACATTGTTTCACTTCTGTTTCAATAGAGAAAACGTCGGGATGTTACTCTGGTATGCGTAATAAATTAATAAGCAAATGTTGTCTATTGTCTACTCGTTACTCGTACTCGTACTAGTTAGAATCTAATACTTACCTACTTGGTTAGTTGACACTCAAACACTGACGGATTTAACATCTGATACCACCTGCTCGTCACCTGTAAACTTGTACGACTTCGTGCACAGTCCCGCTTAGAATCGAATACCTACTTGACACTGAAATACTGATTTAGTATTTAGAATATGATACTTACTTGATACTTGTAAACTTATCTGATTAAGAATCAAATACCTATTCTTAATTGGGGCACAGTCCGCCTTAGAATCGAATACCTACTTGACACTGAAATACTAATTTAGTATTTAGAATATGATACATACTTGTTACTTGTAAACTTATCTGACTTAGAATTAAATACCTAGGTTTAATTCGTGCACAGTCTCGCTAAGAATCTAACACCTACTCTTAATACTGATTTAGTATTTAGATTATAATACCTACTTGTTACTTGTAAATTTGTCTGACTTAGAATCAAATACCTATTTTTAATTCGTGCATAGTCTGGCTTAGAATCGAATACCTAGTTGACATTCGAACACTGCGAATTAGATGTGATAGTTACTTGTCATCGTCATCACCATCATCTCAGCCATAAGAAGTCCACTGCTGGACATAGGCCTCCCCCACGGATTTCCAAAAAGACCGATTGGAAGCGGCTTACATGCAGCGTCTTCCCGCCACTTGTATGAGGTCATCTGTCCATCTCGTGGCTGGTCTTCCTACGCTGCACTTGCCGGTACGTGGTCTCCACTCGAGAACCTTTCTACCCCATCGGCCATCAGTTCTACGTGCTATGTGCCCTGCCCACTGCCACTTCAACTTGCTAATCCGCTGTGCCATATCGGTATATTATCGATTCTAATCATCACTTGTGCGCTATCCGAATTAGAATCTATACCAAGTTTACACCCTATTTTTAGTGTTCTGCCAGAAAGTCATAACAGCTGATCGTGCAACAAAAGCACCTGAACCCGCTTTTAAAATATGTTTACGATAATCCGCCATTAAGAATGAAGTACTAATACCAACTGGCCATATGGTGTACCGATTTCTAACAAAAGAGAACACTGTACGTCGCCTGACGTCGCAATCATCCCTTACGCATTCAATACTATTCTCTTTTAGATCGCTGAGTGTTCACCCTATTAATTGTCGAAATTTTTATCTCAGCATTTGTTTCATTTTGAATCTTGTTTTTCTCGGCTATGAGTTCAAATTGGATTGCTGTATTAGTTTGATATACAAGCTCGTTTATAGAAGTACTGGCGCTTTCAACTTGCACTGCTGCTTTGGCATCTATAGTTTTAACAGCGTGATTCATTTTATGTTTTATAACGTTTATTTTAAGGTTGGTTTTGCAACTATTGTAAATTTGAGTTTGAATTAGATCATTTTGTAATCTATTTAGATTTTTATGGCTCTTGCGACAAAGTTCAGTTTGGGTAAAATAAGTTTTAAAACTAATTCAAACGAATAATCGTTTAGCGTTATTCGGCGAGCACTTGTTTATGAATTTTTCGACCATATGGTGTAAAAGCCGCTGTGCTGTGGACAATGCGCCCCCATCGCCACATTTCCATATGGGACGCGTTAAATGCATTTTCAAGAGAATCGTATTTAGTTTGGTGTCCTCGGACGTGTGATTGATAGAAACTATATCGATCCACATTCCTGTTGCGTACTGCACAAGAATGGAATTCTTTGCCGCCATCTCTGTTTCCTGAGACCTACAATCTTGGAATTTTCAAGGCTAGAGTGAATAGATACTTATATTCTAGATCGACGAGCTCCATCCTCGGCCACACCGTCGCTTAACATCAGGCGAGTTGGTGGTCAATCGTAGATCTATCTTGTATAAAAAAAAACTTCAAATAATTATAGTTAAAAACTAATAAAAAAGACTTCAAAATACGCATTTACTAGGTTGACATTTCTCCAGTTATTATGTAAAAACCAAAGTACTGAACCGATTTGGTAAAATTTTGTACAGGACTCACATTATACACAGCATTACCTACCATACAAAAAATAATCATCAAAATCAATTCACAATTGGCGGAATAATCGGTGAACAAACATACAAAAAAACACATTCGAATTGAGAACCTCCTTCTTTTTGGAAGTCGGTTAAAATACTGTAAAAACATAGGTAATCCGTCTATTAATCTGATATCCACTTGTCGGCTTGTAATGTTTTCGTGGAGCGCATGCGCATGTAAACATTTTGCACAATGCCATTCAATAATGCGCATTGTATGACGGAACAATACTTTTATAGCTGTGCGTAACCGTCTTGATACTTAGATTTTCGTCATTTTATTTTTACATACAACCATATCACCAAAAATCAAAACTAAATTTATCATTGGTCTCCAGTCCGTGCTTGTTCATCCATCTTGTTTCAAGATAAAATGTATCAGACCATAACAAAACACAGACACATAGACAGAGAACAAAATTATAATTATATTGTGTTTCATATGGTAGGTTAGGTATGTTTTACTCATATCCAACTTATTTTTAGGGTTCCGTACCCAAAGGGTAAAAACGGGACCTTATTACTGAGAATCCGCTCTCTGTCCGTCCGTCCGTCCGTCCGTCCGTCTGTCACCAGGCATACTTAAGGGAGCTCCCATACAACAAACATGATTTTTTTGCCGTTTTTATAGATAATGGTACGGAACCCTTCGTGCGCAAGTCCGACTCGCACTTGGCTGGTTTTTATTATTTATATCTTCTCTTATGTCTTCATAGGCATCATATGCCTTATTTGGTTTTTGTTTTTTCTGTCTGACACTGATTTTTCTTAATATAAGAATCACAGCTAGAATACAGTCGCATTGGGTGTAGGAACGGGCAAATGTAAACTTTCGTCTAACAGTCTTGTAATGAAAAAAAAAAACAGAAACAAAGCAAGTATCAAAACCAGTGCGTCAAATACATCACAATCACACAGCATATGGGTCCACGCACCACCATCTGATCTCGCAGCATAATGGTCTCAGGCCACCCCCTATCTGCGTAATCAGAACTGTTTGCTTTGAAGTGATAATTACGGATATTGGACTGAATATTCTCAATGCGCAGACAACTGCTCTGAATAATTTATCTGAAAAAAAATTACGTAGTATTGTGTATAACATGAAGTCTTTTTAGCCGACTTCCAAAAAGAAGGAAATTATCAATTCGGTCTGCATGGTTGTTTTTGTATGTTTGTTTACCGATCACTCAGCTAATTGAGCATTGATTTTGATGATTCTTTTTGTATTTGGTAGGTCATATTTTATAGGTGGTCCCATATAAATTTTATCAAAATCAATGCAGTTCTTTGGTTTTTAGGGTTCCGTACCCAAAGGGTAAAAACGGGACCCTATTACTAAGACTTCGCTGTCTGTCTGTCTGTCTGTCTGTCTGTCTGTCTCCAGGCTGTATCTCATAAACCGTGATAGATAGAAAGCTGAAATTTTCACAAATGATGTATTTCCGTTGCCGCTATAACAACAAATACTAAAAATTAAAAAAAATAAGATATTAAGGGGGGGTCCCCATACAATAAACGTGTTTTTTTCGTATTTTTTTGCTCAATATTAAAAACGGTAACAGGTAGACGCTTCAAATTTTCACAGAATATTTACTTATATATTACCTTTCAAAATAAATAATTAAATAACAATAAAGTAAATATTAAAGGGGGCTCCCATACAACAAACGTAATTTTTAAGCAATTTTTATTCGATCTTAATTAACAGGTAGAAACTTGAATATTTGTAAGTAAATATTTAAATATATATTAACTATAAAAATAAATACCTAATCTAATACATAAAAACTCACAAAATGAAAATAATCCGTGCATCTAAACGCGGTGCGAGCGCCGCGCCGCGGTGTGGTGGTGGCGCGAACGCGAGGCGGTTGCTAAGCAACGGCCGCGCGGGTAGCGGGGGAGGTAACATCACGGAGCGAGCCATAGCCGCGCGTATTCGCGCGAGCGTCGTTATGTTATGCTGCCCGGATGTGTATCGAAAACCTACCTATAAGTTTGCAATTTACTACTTGGAATTTCGTTGATTTCTCGTTATTTTATAAACAGAACTAAACTTTGTAGTATTATAGATGATAGTACGGAACCCTTCGTGCGCGAGTCCGACTCGCACTTGGCCGATTATTTTATTATTATCTGAGAAGTATGGCTCAAAGTTTGTCAAATACTCGCATGATGGTGTGTGTCCGTTCACTATTATTTTGAGGAAAACTAGGGAACACCAAGGCTGAGAGCAAGTTTCACTCCTTTGCAGTCCCGAAATGACTTGTACGGGCTGGTTTAAAGTGATTGAAATGTTTGTCTCAATTATGATGGGTATCAAAAGGATTTCTCATTATGATCCTACAGACATTTGGATGTATCAGGTGTTGTTTTTTCATTACTTTTTCATCATCAGTGACGGAGGCCCATGTCTAATAGTAGACTTTTAGTAAGGCGATGATGATGATGAACGGTAACCTCTCTATAATTCATTAGTTTCAATTTTATTTGCCTGAACCCGTTTCATAGAACTGCCTGATTTCAAATGTTTTAATTGGCACGAGATTCTGATTCCATACACGGCATGGCCCAGGAGGAGGGGGGGGGGGGGGGCAAGTTAATATTATGGAGGATGAGAAAATATGAATTGTAGGTACAGGTACAATTGCACGGCTTTAGGACTTTGGCTGCTTTGCAGTTGGCTACATTTTTTAAATCTCTAGGGGGGGGGGTTAGATTTCTGTTTTTATTATATCTTGAAACATTCTTAGTAACAAAGGTTCAGTATTAAATATATCTATAAATATATATAAGCTACTTATCATCATCATAATCATCACCGTTTTTCATAACTACACGAGTGAATCCGTGGAACGCAGCTTGTCTATAAATCGGGGATTATTGTTGATCTATGATTTTTAGCTATTTTCCTATCATAATTTTAAAGAATCCCCCCAGTTGCAAATACTGTGATCGGCTCCATACAAACGGTTTTATTTTTACTAGACTAATGCGTCACAAGCCGGACGCTTAGGCCGATCGTGTCTCTCTATCGCTTGTTCCGTGCTCTCGCTTGCACCGCTTGCACGCTCGGCTCAGGCGGAACGTGGAGTCATGCTTTATCGTGCGTGCAGCTGGCGTTCATTGATTTATAAGACGTTATCACGTCAAAAATAAATATAGTTTTCGGGGAAATGATATTCGATATTTCTCAATTCGGATTTTAGATAAATAACCATCATGAATAAATATTTTTTCTGCGTAAAGACTCTGCATTCATATTTTCTATACAAGCCAATTACATCACATTTAATATCTCCGTACAAATCCAACCACATGTTAAACATTGCAGACCGCATCGATATTTTAAACCATCAAACGCAACGGCTGCTGCAATACGATGGGCATTTATACGCCATATGCACCGTAGGGCTTAAGGCATGCTCTGGGGAATATGCCCTTTGATATGAAATACTCAGGGAATCGACTCATATAGACTTTGGAATGGAAAGATAATTTTATTTCTCAACTTGATAGAAATTCCTTTTGTTTTTCGTCTAGACAGTGTGTGTTACTGAAATTATGTCTAATTACATAGTAGTTACGCGCAGTAGACCTCATTTAAAAAAAAATTGTTGTAAGTTCATTCTGTGCATGAGTTGTCCTATAACTCGTTTTTTTTATTCGTCGATAGGCTTGCGCTTGACCGTCAACTCACCTGGTATTAAGCGACAGTTACGGTCTACGATGGAGCGCGCTTGCCTAGAACAAACCTACTACTACCTACTTACGGTTTCTACTTATTCTAGCATGGGCTATTTCGGAATAAAATGTATTTAAGCAATGTATAATGCTCATTAGTACTAGAGTGATATTTTACGACCTTATTGACGACCTATTGACTGAATTTTAAATTCTAAATACCTAATTAGATTAGAGTAGTAAACTTTTACGACTTCTTGAACGATTTTTCTCCTATTTTAAATTGTTATTTAAAATGTAAAAGTACCAAATATTTCTGCCAAATATAGTCAAAATCCGACGATAAATAGTAAAACAGCGTAAAAACTGTCCTCATTTTGAGGGAAATACATAAAAAAATTGCCAATGTCAAAAAATTATGTACGAAATTATAGAACCTGTACATTATACAAAAATCCAAACAAATGAATACCCAGGCAGATCAAATTACGCCAGGTGATACAGATACTTGATTCGCTTGTGTATTTTCATACACAAGCGAATCAATTATTGATTCGCTTGTCTATGAATGAAGCAATTATTTTAAAAAAACTATCAAAACAGTCGCATAAAACTGTACAATCGACGAGTCAAAAACCGCACACCCCAGCAAAGTGGAACCCGCGGCCATATGTCGTGAAAAATTCTGCAGTAATTGCATTATGTTACCCCAAGCCACCCAGAGTGCCCCTACTTTTAATTACGACGACCCACTTAGACATATGTGGTGCAAACGGGTAACGGGGCCCTGCAGATGAATATTGTATTACTGACGATTCTGCAGTCGAGTGATGGCAGAAATGTGGCTTCACTCAAAGAAACCATCTAATAGATCAAAATTTGTATCTATGGTTTCTGATAACTCTATTCGGGATAGTATTATTTGTGCGTTCTTAAATCACAAGATCAATTCTTATCATTCGATATTTTTTATCGTTTTGCACACTGACATTTTGGCATTGGCCATTTTGGCCTTGGGGCTTGTGGTTGGTAGTGTGTCTACGTCTACCTGCTGAACTGAAAGGTCGTGGGTTCGATCCCCACCCAGAGCAAACATTTGTGTGATGAGCATGGATGTTTGTTCTGTGTCTGGGTGTTTCTATGTATCATATGTATATATTTACAAAAAAAAATACGAGTATATGTACATATGTATTCTATCAGCCATCTAGTTCCATAGTACAAGCTTTGCTTGGTTCAGGCTAGATGGTGTTGTGTGAAATGTCCACAAATATTTATTTATTATTATTTATTATTTTGGCAAAATGGTAAAGGCTCCCAGGTACAGATCGGAATAGAACGGGTTCAAGTCCTGTCGGATGTGTGTAATTTTTGAACTGTCTGTAAATTTGTACTAAGTAGTAAATCAATTTCTATGTTTGCACCTCGTCACAACCTCGTCGTTTCGTTTATACCCAGAAGTACATTTAACGTTTTTGTATAGGCGATCAAGCACATTATAGTAAAAATAAAATGGACAAGAGCGAGTCAAACTCGCCCACCGAGGGTTCCGTACAAACTAGTAGATAAAAGGGGGAATTTATATATATTTTTATATTTTCCTTCATAAATCGAAAAATGTACATCGTAAAAATATTCAAAATCCTGTTTTAGCTTGTGGTAATTAAGCTCTTTCATGTGATACTCCACATGATACGGTTAAAGCCATTTAAAATTTGGACCTTCCTTCCTTGCGTATAGATCCAAGTTTTTGTGATTAAATTTAAAATGTCCAGTTTTCGGATTTTTTCCTATAATATGTGTACTCTAACACAATGCTTCTTGCCAAATTTCATAGTTCTAGGTCAACGGGAAGTACCCCATAGGTTTTGATTCCCTTGTGAGTGTCGAAATGTGAGTTTTTAACGACATATTCAGCTATAACTTTTTTTTACGAAAACTGAGAAATTTGATTTTTCTTTCTGCAGCAATAGACTGTGGATTTGCTTATATGGTTTTAATTTCAACTCGATACCTTAACGCGTTCCCGAGATATAGGTCTTGACACCCGGACAGACGGACAGACGAACAACAAAGTGATCCTATAAGGGTTCCGTTTTTTTTTCCTTTTGAGGTACGGAACCCTAAAAATAGAGCAAAAATGATTAGTTATTAGACCCTTATCCAAAATAAAAACCTTTATAAACCAATTTTCATTTAGGCCTTAAAAAGAGTTCGCCAGTTTAAAATAAGCCTAAATTCGATTCGTCCACCATTTGCTATTTGGGAGTGCTTCTGTGTATAACTCCTTCGTTAGAATTAGTAATATAGTATAGTATAGTCAGAAGTTTCTGATAAAAAGTGATTATGAATTATATTATGAAAAGTGATTACG
Organism: Lycia hirtaria; assembly: GCA_947563715.1. Taxonomy (NCBI): domain Eukaryota; kingdom Metazoa; phylum Arthropoda; class Insecta; order Lepidoptera; family Geometridae; genus Lycia; species Lycia hirtaria. Next base: position 39,915,454 of record OX387382.1, on the reverse strand, counting down.
GGTAACACTTATCAGGTGGGAGGCTAAAGCCGTGGCTTGTTACCACCCACCGGACTGAGTCGAGCCGTGAAGCGACTTGGTCGTGTTTCGGAGCGTGGTCCGGTGAAACCATGTAGGGAGGAGGGTCTGAGCAGTTGTATCATAGTGTAGTGCCGATACCGTTATTGCAGGCTGATATCGCATCTGGAGGCTGGTCATGGAGGGTAGCGGGATCCGTAGCACGGTTCTCCACTGGCCGACCGCAGATAGTAGGGGGCCCAAGTAGTGAGTTAGCCGTTCACGAAAGGCTGCCCCGCCATCTCGCGAAAAATCCCGAGGATATGCCATGATGCCGGTTGGCGACCGGACGAGAGGGCCTCATGGACATCTTCGGGGGGGTACGGGCGTCCCCGCGGTCTCCAGATTAGTCTCCATGTGGTGTGTTGTCTTTCTGTGGTTACACTGGACACGCTTGATACCTCGCTCAACTGCCTCTTCTCTTATACCTAAACTTCTTCACTCTAAAATTATCATGGCAAACAAAAGAATACGTAAATTGTATAAACAGTGGAAGCACGCCCTCTCACTTCATGTGCACCTCACTAACATCAGAGGCTTGCACACTAACCTAAACTCTGTACATCATCACCTTCAGTTTACCAAGCCGCACTTACTGTTTCTGTTTACTGTACTGTTAATTGTTTGGACCTTCTGCTGACTAGTGATCCAGACATTTACTCAGTGTCGGTTTTTCCACCTCTAGGTAGTTCCGATCACTGCGTTGTCAGATCAGTATCGTCATATTCGCCGCCGGATCAGAGCCCTAAATGCACGCGGAGGATATGGCATTACAAGTCAGCAGATTGGGATGAGATGCGCCACTTCTTTGCATCTTATCCTTGGCGGCAAATTTGCTTTTCTTCCGGAGATCCGACTACTTGTGCAAACGCCGTAACAGAGGTGTTGAGCAAGGCAATGGAGTACTTCATTCCTTATTCTGACGCTCCACCTTCTAAGGCTAAGCCTTGGTTTAATGCCACATGTAACAAAGCAGAAGCGGTCAAACATAAGGCATATCTAGCCTGGGTCAATGCTCGTAAGCATAAGTCATCGGATGTGCCTGAAAAGAAGAAAGCCTACAATAGAGCCGCCAAGACCAGCAAGAAAGCGATTGGGAGAGCTCGATTTGATCACATAAACCGTATCGGGTCCAAACTGGCCTCTTATCCAGCTGGTAGTAAGGCTTTTTGGTCCCTGGCCAAGTCAGTCGAGTCAAACTTCTGTCGTACCTCACTGCCTCCACTATTGAAACCAGACGGGTCGCTTGCTCATTCTGCTGAGGAAAAAGCAAACTTATTTGTGAAACTCTTCGCGGACAATTCGCGTCTTTCTACCTCGGGTGAAACACCACCTACGGTGCCTCGGTGTGATGCAACCATGAACAATATTCACATCAGCCAAAAAGAGGTACTAAGAGCGCTCCGAGAGTTGGATGTGAATAAAGCAAGTGGCCCTGATGGAATACCGGCAATAGTGTTGAGAAACTGTGCTCCTGAGTTGTCTCCTATTCTGACACGATTGTTCCGCCTTTCCTTAGATACGGGAATAGTTCCATTGTGCTGGAAACTTGCGAACGTACAGCCAGTTCCGAAAAAAGGTAGTCGTGCCGACCCAAACAACTATAGACCTGTCTCGATCACCTCCATTTTGTGTAAAACTATGGAGCGTATCCTCAATCGAAAACTTATGGTATACTTAGAAGACAATAATCTCCTCAGCGATCGCCAATATGGCTTTCGCCGAAATCGGTCGACTGGGGATCTTCTGGTATATATCACTCACATATTGGGCGAGGCTATAGAAAAACACGGCGAAGCCTTGGCCGTGTCGCTGGATATTTCTAAGGCCTTTGACAGGGTCTGGCATGAAAGCCTAATAAACAAGCTTCCTTCATATGGACTACCTGATTCTCTGTGTACTTGGATCGCAGACTTCCTGAGGGACCGATCGATTCGAGTAGTCATCGACGGCTGCTCATCTGATCAATTGGGCATTAATGCCGGAGTACCTCAGGGGTCAGTACTATCCGCAACATTGTTTCTCTTACATATTAACGATCTGCTATCAGCCGGTATCTTTGGGTATGCAGACGACAGCACTATTGTGGAAGGTTACACATCCAGTGCCAGAGCCAATAAGGCGGAAATACAGACGTTGAGAGAAGATATGGTTGAGAAGATGAATAAATCTCTTTCAGACATTTCTAAATGGGGTAGCGATAATTTAGTTACATTCAACGCTAACAAAACCCAGGCATGTCTTTTCTCCGCAAAAAAGTGTCCGTTCACATTGTCTCCGAAATTCCAGGATGTTCCTGTACCTTTGGCACGTCAACTGGAACTACTAGGGTTAACCCTCACACCAACACTCAACTATGGAACCTACCTCGAGTCAAAAGCTAAACTAGCTGGTAGAAAACTGGGCGTCTTGAATAAGGTTAGGCGGTACTTCACGCCGGGACAGTTGCTCACTTTATATCAAGCACAAGTCCGCTCGTGTGTGGAATACTGCTGCCACCTTTGGGACGGCTCTGCAAAATACCAGCTTCGGGCTCTTGAATCGGTAGAACGGCGTGCTGTTCGACTCATAGGCGACAATAAGCTAGTAGCAAAGAAGCTGCTCAGCCTGGAGCACCGCCGCAAGGTTGCTAGTCTGTCAATATTCTACAGGATTCATTTTGGAGAATGTGCATCAGAGCTGCACGATCTGATATTGCCATCCCCTTTCTTTTACAGGACAAGTAGAAAGTCGGCCCACTATCACCCATACATTGTGGATTTTCCTAAAGTACGAACCAAACGGTTTAATTCTACGTTTTTGATCCGTACAGCTAAGGAATGGAACAAATTGCCGGCTTCTCTGTTCCCTGAGAGATACAATTTGGGACTTTTTAAGGTCAGAGTGAATAGGTATCTTCTGGGTCTGCGTGCTTCATCTTCGACCACATCGTCGCTTTCCAACAGGCGAGTTGGTGGTCAAACGTGGACCTATTCGCAATAAAAAAAAAAAAAAAAAAAAAATATGATAAGTTAACAAAAGAACTTCTATCCAGAATGAATTTGGTCTTTTAGAAAGTTCTAGTTTGGTTCTAATACAAATTTTTGCAGTTCTAACATAGTGGGGAATTTGGGTGTTCTTTTTAAAGTGACTTATTCTATCTACCTGTGCACTTTTTTTAAATAATTTGGCATTAAATCCATTGAAAGCTGTTGTGATATCGTTTTCAGTATTTTGAACTTTTACCTTTGCTTATATGAAGTAACTGTTTAATCTCTACTTTGTTACCTACCATTTAACTATGAGACAGTTATTATTAGTTGGTCTGACTTAAGCTGTAAGAAACACAATATTGACTACAAAATAATATTAAAACCTCAACGTTAAAACTTTTAGGTTACAAAAGAACAGAAAAAGAAATTGAATAATACAAAAATCACCGCACAGTTCACAACAAAACAGAATAAACAGCTAGAGAACCAACACTAGATGCAAATCGCGTACAATATGAACATGAAATATGGGTTCAAGAAATCCTGAGCAAAGGTGAACAAAAAAAAGGAAAAGCGAAAAACAAATGAACAGAAAAAGTTCACAAAAGTACATTGTACCAGAACACAGGGCAGGAAACGTCGCGTGAATAAGTAGGTGTCCTTTGTTGAAAGGAAACGACGATATTTTTCTTTACTTTATTGTTGTTGGTGAAAATTTTAATAACGCAAGTTTGCTTTGGAACGGCAATTAGGTAGATATTTATTGAAGCGGTTCACATTGTTAAGATGGAAGTGAATAGGTTTAGTTTTGTTTATGAACTCCTCGACAATAGGACTGCTTGTTTCTTTATAAGCTATGTTAGTATATTGTTAAGTAAACAGAAAGTTTTGATTGGATCTCTGTTTGTTAGACGTAAATTTTGTCATTTACGTGGTTTTTGTCACGTTCTGTATTTTTGGTTGATATTTGATTTGGTTTCTCATGCGCCAGGCCCATCCAGCCAGGCGATCCTCGACAGATTACTTTTTTAATAATAATAATAATAATATGAATATGCCGTTCTATCAGTACGCACCAGTGCCGGTTCTTTAGAATGGCCGTGCTTTGCTCTATTGGGATCGTTCTATTATCACGGATAGGACTATTGTTGCCATTAAGCCTGATATCGTGATCGTAGATCGTTCCCAACGCCGGGCAGTGCTCGTCGATGTCACCATTCCACATGATGAGAATCTCGTGAAGGCCGAGAAGGACAAGCTCAGCAAGTACCTTGACTTGGCTCACGAGATAACCGCCATGTTGTTGGATGTTGATTCGACGATCATTGATCCGATAGTCGTATCGGTGAACGGTTTAATTGCGAAGAGCCTCGACCAACATCTCAAGAGGCTCTCGCTTGATAGTTGGATCAAGGGTCGGATACAAAAGGCAGTCATACTAGACACGGTGCGCATTGTCAAGAGATTCCTCAGTTTGAAGCCCTTACCGTCGACAGCTTGAGCCCTGCCCCGCTGCCGGCGGCACACTAGTTTTAAGTTTTTTTACAATATTTATGTTCTTTTTTATATGTTTATATTTGTATTGTAAAAAAATTAAATAAAGTATCTAAATAAATAAATGTAAATATTATTAATAATAAATCTTTATTTCGGATAACACGATCCATAGCTGCAAGGTTACAACAACTTACACACAGTTAAACAAACAATTTACATACATTAATATAGATACAATAAAAAGACAACAAAACATATTTTTTTTTGTAATTTATTTATGAGGAATCACCAGTGCGGCATAAATTTTCCAGACAAAATGATAAAACTGTTTGCTATCCCCAAACATTTCAAATTCGATAATATTTTATGTGCTTAAAACCATTTAAAGCTGTGCTGTTTCGACACGCAAAAAGATACAAATAAATTTGCTTAAACTTACACTTTCAGCTACTTTGTTATTGATTTTAAGGTGTAGTACGATAGGGTTTCTCTATCTAACTTCGTCTCGGCAACACCTAAACAATTCATCATTGTCAGTTCGATTGCAATCAGAACCCGTTCCTCCGGGAGTTGTCACCTACCAGCCAGCCATCAACTAAGAAGTAATCTGTCCTGTAGTCTCAGGAGGTGGCAATCTAAGTTGCAGATGCGATTTGCAGTGGAGGGGTTAAAATTGGATCCTTGATTGACTAAGTTTTATTGATATAATTATACTGTACCTGATTTAATATTTATGTGCCTATATTAGTATACTAAATAGCCATGTATTCTGTGATATATGTCCATTTTTTTTCTACTTTATTTTGGGTTAGTTGATACGTTTTTCTTCCTTTTTAGGCTTCCGTAATAATAGCTCTGCCTTGAACTCAGACAAAGAAGAAAAGTCTGGAAGCCAATTGTAATATTTGCAAGCCAATTGTTATTACACTCTTGACGAATTTTTTAAGGATACATTTGCAAAGATCAAAATAGAGCGCTCCGAACCTCATGTTGCCATGCCCTTATAGGGCCATATGTATTTTCATTGTGATATTTACATAGACATTTGTAATGTACATATGATGCAATAAATATATGAGTATGAGTCTTTCTTTTTTATCCGACTGCATAAGAAGGAGGGTTAAGTTTTTCGATGTTTCTGTATGATAGCCTACAGCCTAAACGGCTTGACGGATATTAATGTTCAAGGTGTTGTTACATTCGCCTTCACTTCCTTAATGTCATAGACTATATTTTATTGTAATAATAATAATACAACTATCGCCAAAATTTTAAAAAATGCATTTTTTTCGCTACCTCCAACGAACTTTTTCGTAACAAATAATTCATTTTACTAGAATTATTCAAAAAAATACGCATTTATAATCTTTTACAGCGATTTTACGCATACCTTTCTCACAAATAAAATAACGTGTACGTTTAACAAATGTAAGTAATAAGCATTACGAAGTCGTAAATTAGACTACAAAAACCGCTTTCTGCAGTCGGCTATTTTGTTTTTCTTTTAATATAGATTATAAGTTTATTGTCTGAGGCCTTGAAAGCCTTGTTTAAATGGAATGTAGTATGAACTGAATCTTAATAAATTAAAATATTTTAATCCGCAAATTGAATTGATATGTATCAACCCTTAAAGTATCAGATTAGAGCAAGCTTCTCCACCGCCACCCCACAGCCACGTGTAGCGTGATTTCACACACGTGTCTTCAATTACTTATCTAAGGATTTAGTGGCCAATCGATTGATAAACTATAGCTTACCAATAAAGTGTTTGATAAGTTAACTGAACGTGAAATCAATATTTAGTAGTATTGTTAATGAGTATTACGTTTTAAATCGAACTGAAACATGGTCACTTACTACGGACCTCATGAAGAAGCTCACTCACTCGCTTTAGAGAGAACTACTAATCTCTCTGCGTTTACGAAAACAAATTGGAAATTAAGAGATCCATAGACAAACGAAAGCCAGCGATATTGCTAGAATGTAGAAGCACGCGATAGAGCACATAGCAGTTAGAACACATAACTGATGGACAATGGAACCTAAGAGGTCTAAGAAGACAGAGACCACATATTGCCAAAATATACACAAAGCAAAGGAAAAAAAACACGATTGAATGAGACTAGCTGATACTAAAAGTTACATAAAAACAGAGAAGCGGTCATTGAAAAGCAGTGAAACTTGAAAGTTTACCAGTGCTTTATTTCCGATAAGGATACTTTTACAACACGTATTTTTACATAACAAAAACCCTGTTCACTTCATAATTACCCACTTTAGTGGTAAGCACTTACCAATATTTATGTCCTTTCTCGCATTTATAGGTAATAGGTAGATGAATCAATTAAAAAATCAGGAATTATTTACCTATTCATTATTTTACATTAACTGAATTAATTTTTAGAATTTCCTCCTTAGTATGGAATCAATAAACGTATACGTTATAATATGTTCATTACGACTGTCTATCGACCCAAAGACGATTAAAAACCGGCAAAGTGCGAGTCGGACTCATGCACGAGGGGTCCCGTACCATTATCTATAAACCGGGAAAAAATCACGTTTGTTGTATGGGAGCCCCCCTAAAATATTAATATTACTAAAAAGGAACTCCAGCTAATTAAACAGAATTCGTGGCCCTACTTATTTAAAAAGGGCACAAACATGCCCAGTTGTCTTCTTTCGTGTCTCACCAGATTCCATTTTACACCCATCTCTCACCTCACTGACACTAATCGTCTTACCTATAAACGCATGTTAAAATTGTATTCACTGAATAAGGACTTGTCACTTTCTGTCAGACGGGAACAGTCACGCGCAAAAACGGAACAAAACACTGTTTAACTAAAATACGCTTATTCAGCGTTTATAAGTAAGACAGTTTATTGCTACATACCCCATGACCTAAATGATTATTTTTTAACTCTAAACTAAAATATTTACATGTAGTGACATTTTTTACTGCCATCTATCGTCTTAAAATCGATTAAAAAGAAACTCCAGCTCATTAATCAGCCGAACATGTCCAAACATGTCCAGTTGTCCTCTCCCATGCCCCCACTCGATTCCATTATTGGCCGTCCGACGGATCGCTGTTGGTCCGATTGATGGATGATGGCCGGAGGCGATCCCATTCGTTCGGCAGAACATGTGAAAAAACAGATAATTGGTGTAAAGTATTGTATTGACTTAATCAGTTTCTTTATAATTTTTTTTGGGTTCCGTACCTCAATAGGAAAATACGGAACCCTTATAGGATCACTTTGTTGTCCGTCTGTCCGTCTGTCCGTCCGTCGGGTGTCAAGACCTTTATCTCGGGAACGCGTGAAGGTATCGAGTTAAAATTAAAACCATATACGCAGATCTATAGTATCTTGCTGCAGAAAGAAAGTTAAGTTTCTAAGTTTTCGTAAAAAAGTTACAGCCGAATATATCGTAAAAAACGCACATTTCGACACTCACAAGGGAATCAAAACCTATGGGGTACTTCCCCTTGATCTAGAACAATGAAATTTGGCAAGAAGCATTGTGTTAGAGTACACATAAAGGATAAAATCAAAAAATTGGATATTTTTAATTTAATCACAAAAAACTATACGCAAGGAATGAAGGTACAAATTTTAAAGTGAATTAACCGTATCATGTGGGGGTATCATATGAAAGAGCTTCAGAAGCATAAGCTTAAACAGGGTTTTAAATATTTTTACGATGAATATTTTTCGGTTTATGAAGGAAAATATTAAAAAAATATGATTTCCCTCTTTTATCTACCTACTAGTTTATACGGAACCCTCGGTGGGTTAGTCTGACTCGCACTTGTCCGGTTTTTTTATACAAGATAGATTTACGATTGACTACCAACTCCCCTGATGCCTGACAAAAAAAACCTTTAAATTACCTTTTTATTATTTTATTAACCTTTATCCTCTCAGAAGGCGGGAAATACGCCAGAAATACGCCTTAAATAAAAAAAATTATTTACTAAACATCCCGTAGCTGCCGAAACAAAATACAATTCATCGTATTTTGTTTCGATGTAAGTGATTGTTTATGTATTGCGAACTGCAAATGATTTTAAAACTCTATTTGAATAATAGCGGTCGAAGAGTGGAATGCACTTCCAACCTTGGTATACCCAAGCAAATTAAACTTAGGTATCTATACAGACAATATAGAAACTATATATCATAAAATATATTATTTATAGAAACATACATACATACTTACATACCCACATACATACACTCGAAAAACATAACCCTCCTTCTTACGCAGTCGGGTAAAAAAGAAGTTCAAACTTGCTTGGTCACTTACTTGTATTAAAAGACCACCTTTAAGCTAAAAAATTACAGGTATAGTTCCCGTCACGTAAAAAGAACGCTGCTTTGTTCGCGCTTACGAACAAAGCAGCGTTCTTTTTACGTGACGGGAACTATAAAACAGTTAGCACCCATAGTTGCTCTTAAAATGTTATTAATGAAACATTTTATTGTTATTACACTTTAGAGTTAAGTTCAATAAATTGAATAAACAAAAGAAATGATCAAATTGACTATTCTGAAAAAACCTACATAAATACTTTCACACTTAAATCATCAATTGATATTCAACCATTAGATCATATTCTCATTTATTTATAACCAATGGTTACACGTCACAATAATAGTTTCTAGAATACATTTCAGTCCATTTACATTTCAGTACATTTTATCCTAGTATGTCTACTAATAACAATAATCTTTAAAGTTGTGTTTTAAACACATAAAATTAATATTGAATTATGATTAGGTAAGCCTTAACCATTTTGAAGTTACTCCTATCTTCAAATCTAAAGCTCCCCAAAAAAATATTTCTCTAAAAATCTCATTAACGCCTCGCGCAAAATAAATGGAACAGATTTTCATTGAGAGCAAACGAATGGCGAAAAAAATGGCTAAAATCTGACAAATGGCTTTCCTTTAACGTCTGCACCCATCTTATTATCGTTACCCACTACCGAACAGAACTCATTTGGGTCTTCTTTTAGGTTCTCTATATTATCAAACTCACTGCATTCTAAATCTTCCATTGTTTCTAATAAAGCTTCTTTTTGCTTCACATCGTTCTCTGTATTAGCTTCATCAGTTAGAATAGGGTTATCAGCTTTATGTTTAGAATCAGAAGGTTCAATTTGAAGTGGAACGTTTCTGAGTAGGATATCAATTTGAGGAGAAGCGTCTGTGTTAATAGCATTATACGCAATCTCATCCATACACTCGGGGGTTAGGCCTTCTATGGACGAAGTATCATTTTTTATGCGACATATAAAACATATTTATTGCAATCATAATCGTTTGAGTTTCTCGAGCGCCATGTTTGGACGAGATAAATAGAATATAACGGCGGGAAACTTTTTCATCGATCAACTTATTTTTATTTTATTGGACGTTATCAGTTTTATATGTCATTGTAAGTATGCTATTGGTACAAAGTAATAAAAAGCATTTTGATTACATTTTACTTGAAATTAATTGCGCATTATATATGCACTAGAAAAATATATTGCATAAATCAGATATTTTTAAGTTATTTATGCCAATTTACCACACTAATGTTTAATTAAAAAACAACAAAACTTTTAGACATATTAAAACTATTTTTTTTATTTGCGAACGGTACTCAACAAACATTGAAGTTCGAATTTCAATATCTCCGCGCGATTGTCGCGCTGACCGTACCAAACTCAATGCGCTCTCAATTCACGGCAGTTATTATTATCTTGACCTGGTGATTGAGCTTTCCTGCTCTCCATCGCGGCGAACCTTTCTCATTGGCGGACCGGTTCTTCACACGCCTCTCGCTCTTTGCTCATTGGCCAATCCCGCCACGCCTTCCCAACTTCGAAGCCTCTGCTTCCAGTACTTTATACCCCACTTATATATTTTCACCCTTATGTTTCCCTCGCATTTGTACGACAGCCGGCGGATAGCACGCACGCGTCTATTCCACAACGTGTCGCGATATAAGTGTGTAAAAGTTTCGTTCGCAGTGCAAGAAAGTAAATGTTTAAACGATGACAATGGACGTTCATAATAATTACCAGAGTTATAAAGATGCTTCTCCCGATTCAAAAGATACTAAAATAAGTATTGAAAGTGCGAGGGCTTCTCAAATTAATAAAGCCGATATGCAGTCAACCGTTTTGAATCCGACGAAAGTTTCCAAAAGATCTTTTGACGTGGCGTTCCTGATGATGCCTGATGATAAATCGCGTCAGAAACCACCCGAAAGGCAGTTGAGAGTTTCAAAACAATTGTTCCAAAATGAAGAATGGGAACAAGCTCCGAAAAGGATTCCAGAAATTTACAAACACCACGAATACTCCAACGATACCAGTTCAGAAGCGAAGGAGCAGGAAGATGAAAGAATCCGGGGCAACAACAACATATCACCAAGCTTCAGCTCCGATATCAACATCGACGTCGGCACGGACGAGTATCCAGGCAAGTCTATGTACTGTAGTGACTCGGACAATTCCGATCGTTCTCGAAGTCGACCCAATTCGAACGAGAGTGCGGCGCGAACACCGAAATTTTTGCCGGAATATAAAAACAAAATTTTCGATGACCCCACCTTGATCAGTATGCAATCGAGGGCTAGATTTGAGGGAAGATTTATGGATAAAACGGACATGTCTCCAAAAAGCGCATTCACCAAAGTTTCCAATTATAATATGAGATCTCCGAATCCATCGGTTAGTCCAGATAACCTTCTGTACCAGAATTCCATCAGTCCTCCTCTGACTGCTGCAACTCCACCGATCAGTTCTTACAACAAATCGCCCGGTTTCAACAATTTACTAACGCCTGCTCACCTCATAAACGGAGGGAATTTCTTCAAAGGACAAAACGTACCTTCATCATCGCCTAATTACCCTGACGCTAGCATTCAACGAGCAGCAACTTTTAACAAAAATATGGAATATTCCACCAAATCAGACGGAAAAGCTCCTCAAATATCTCCGAACAAATTGAATTTCCTGCCGTTTAGACCCGACATCCCTTACCTCCAGGCAGGGTCAGCATATCCCTTTGGAGTGCAGAATTTTCAACAACCCAATTCAGATTTTATGAAGTTCTCCGGACCACCAAGAGAGCCAGTTAGTCCATTGATTGCGAACCCCGCCGCTGCAATATTGAGCACTTTGTTACCTCCAACGTTGGCCGCATTTTCTTTGCCCGCCCAGAACGTTTGCGCCAAATGCAGTATCAGTTTCCGAATGACATCGGACTTGGTGTATCACATGCGTACCCATCATAAGAGCGAGACAGCGACGGATCCGAGCAGGAGGAAGAGAGAGGAGAAATTAAAGTGTCCCGTGTGCAACGAAAGTTTCAGAGAAAGGCATCATTTGACTAGACATATGACGGCGCATCAAGACAAAGAGGGTGATTTGGATGACGTGTCTCCCTCGCAAGGTTACAAAAAGGGCAAACAGTTTTTCCCTCACAATGGCAGCTCCCTTGTCCATAAATGAAATATTCATGTAAATGTGCACAGCATTTTAAATGTAAGTGATTAATTGAATGTTAACTTTAGGCACTCCACACTTAGATTTTAAAACTACACTTATCACTATTGTTTTTGTTTATTGTTAATTAAGAATGTTATTGTTGTTTAATTATATTCTCTATGTGCAATATTAGCTTAGTATTTATTTTGTAAATAATAATATCAGAATTATAGTAGAAGAGAAAATTAAAATATCTAAGAATCCTATGTTCTTTGTTTTATTTTTTATTTATTTTTTATAAAAAATATAAACCAATTCAATGGATATTAAATATTGTTATATATGAATTTTAGAAACCGAAAAAATAATTATAAACTTAATGAACTAATATTTAAAACTAAAACTAATATTTTTTTAATCATATAAACGCATATGTGTTAATGACATTTACATTCAAATTAATAAATAAATAAAACCATAAAACCAGGATATAATTTTAACAAAATAAGTATTTAAGTAGGTCATAAAATTTTTAAAGTAACATAATAATATTTATCTCATTTATTTATTTATATATATATCTATACTCAGAGAAATATAAAAATAATATTAATTATTCAATTAAAATTTGATAAATTCAATTAAATAATCATCATCAAAATGATGAATCAACTTTAAATTATGGGTACTTCAAAAACATTATTGTGTTTTTTAATAACATTCAATCAGTAGAGAACACTCCGGAAGCAAAAAACGCAGTTGAAAACTTTATCTCCCGAGTATATTTTTTTAAATCTAAATTATCTATAAACTCTATAGATCACTAAACAAGGTTCAATTTTATTCCCATAAACGTATTCTCATACAATTTTAATAATAGCTTCCAAGCTATACATGTGAACTGTAACGCGCCGTACCGCATCGAATCTTAGAGGGAAGAGCGGGAATAAAGCCATCACTACCCTCTCTATTCACCGTATCCGCGATGCATTTTAATTCCACAAAAGATATAAGATTTATCACCGCTATTCAACGATATTATTATCGACAAGGATTTCGTGTCAGCGCTTATAAACATCCACGCTTATAATTCAATCCATTAAGCTGTATGTACTTACTTATTACGTACGAGAGCAGACACGACCCATAGCTACTTTGTACATTCAACTGCGGCGAGAGCGCCGCACCTCAGTGGCTTACTAGTGAAATGAGTGCTTTCGACGTTTTGCTGACGGGAAAACACACATAGATGCAATTCAGCGCTGAAAGTATCAATCGTATCGTATAATCGTAGATAAACGATGTAATTTGTTATTCCAGCGCTGTAACGCTGTTTTGTTTACTTTACCAAAAAATGTGAGATTATTGTTGGTTCAGACATAAGTACATACAACATCTCCTCCTCTCATCCTCTGGTACATAAGTACATACAACATCTCCTCCTCTCATCCTCTGGTACATAAGTACATACAACTCAATGACTCAATCACACGATTAAAATAGTTTCGATTTTCAAAATAATTCGAAACAGCAAAATAGATGTCTCTAAACTTCACTAACTAAAATAAGGCTTTAAGGTGGTGATATACGAGTAGAATTTAAATCAAAATCTTTAACGTCATTGTTGTTGCGTATCGTCCAATTCAGGACACGATTCGCGAGTTTTGTTTTAGACTTCGTGTCCATGTGATAATAACGTCATTGCCGGCCCGCTATTCGCGATAAGGCCGCCTGTTGTCATACTAGTTCTGTAAGTTGTTTGTAATATTTGTTCAATGGTATACAATAAAGAGTTTATCTGTTTATTCAAGTAGATGAAACAGAAAGCACACAAAGAGGTAGGTAACTATTTTATAATGGGTAAAAAATAATTTGAACGTTAAAAAAGTTTACTTTTTGATCCCATAATACGCTCCCCACCAAAAAGCCGAATTTAACAAAATGATCACTAAATTTTAACGATCTATATTAGCTAAAATTTATGATAAATTGTTAAATGTAATTGTACCCAACAGTAAAGGCTATTTTATTTATTTATTTATATTAGCTAAAATTGTTTAGGAAAAACCACGTCGCCCCTAAAGTTGGTTAGGTTTATACAGCGCCAATACAGTAAATAAATTTGAATTAAAAAGGGTATTTATTACATTTCTGATGATCATTCATATTAACTTTGAAATTAACAAGTATAAATTTAAAAAACTCGAAAACCTCGACAGAAACAAAACGGCTCAATCGATTTCGATTAAACATACCTACCTATGAACACTCACGATGAAATCCTCTTTTAAACAAAAAAAACCGGACAAGTGCGAGTCGACCACCGAGAGTTCCGTACAAACTAGTAGATAAATGGGGGAAATCATATTTTTTTTTATATTTTCCTTCATAAACCGAAAAATATACATCGTAAAAATATTTAAAAACCTGTTTTAGCTTACCTATGCTAATGAAGCTCTTTTATATGATACCCCACATGATACGGTTAATTCACTATAAAATGTGGACCTTCATTCCTTGCATAATGACTATTTATTGTGATTAAATTAAAAATGTCCAGTTTTCGGATTTTTCCTTATATTGTGTAGGTACTCTAACACAATGCTTCATGCCAAATTTCAAAGTTCTAGGTCAACGGCAAGTACCCCATAGGTTTTGATTCCCTTGTGAGTGTCGAAATGTGCGTTTTTTACGACATATTCGGCTGTAACTTTTTTTACGAAAACTGAGAAATTTGATTTTTCTTTTTGCAGCAAGAGACTATGGATCTGCGTAGGTTTATCTGTTTGAGAGCTACGATGTCACTGACAGACGCACAGATATACAGATACACAAACACACACCTCAAACTTATAACACCACTCTTTTTGGATCGGGGTTTTGGGCGTCATTTTTGCTATAATTTGGGAATAAATTAAACATAAACTTTTTGTAATTATAGTAGTAATTCTACAAACAGAAGACCTTGCGAGCACAAAATTGTGAACAATTACTCGTTGTAAAAAAGTATGTTCTCGCGAGGTCTACTTCTTATATACAAAATCCTTGTTCAGAATTCAGTATCGTAAAGGCGTTGTAGTTTAGAAATCACTATTTTTATTAATAATAGCAAATAATAACATATTTGATTAGAAAATAAGCCGTGTCGGTAATATTGTGCTGTATGTACTTACGTAAATACATACAGCTCAATGTCGGTGATCGAGTTGTGAAAGCTTTGCTACCGGTATCTATTTAGTATGCATATGTATATGTAATTACATACTATGCACTTTTTTTTACCTACACATACTAAAATAACCATTGGAGACAATTATATGGGAAGGACCAACTGGAAAAAGAAGAAGAGGGCGTCCCAGAAAAAGGTGGATAGAAGATATAAAAGCGATAGCTGGAAGCGAATGGAGAAAGAAAGCTATGGACAGAGAAGCCTGGAAAAAGCTGGAGAAGGCCTTTACCCGAGAAGGGGTTCCGATCAATAATAATGAATAAAATTATACTTATATAGATATTTAAGTTTTTAATATATTATTTAATTTACTTAAAAAATGCATGTAACAACAATTGTAGATTGGAAATAAATGGGCTATATTATTATTATTATTATACTAAAATAAAACAAATAGTCTAATTCCTTACCAATGTTAATGTGAGGCTGCAAGTCCCTCGCATGCTGACCCTGATCTGAGAGTCCCCATCATTTATATATATAAGTATGTCATTTGTTTATGTCATATGTACTTACATGTGAGTACCAAAATATAAGTGCTTTGATGCCAAGATCTTGTGTTAGAAAATCTACTAAGCCACTGTTTATTATAATTAAATCTCATTTAAATTAAATATCCAGTAAAAAATATGCATTTTCTTTATCAAGTGCCCGATGCGCGCTGTGAGCCACATCTATTTAGGCTTAGTTAAGTAAGCGGCCAAGTGCGTGTCGTGCCATGCACAAAGTAGGGTTCCGTAGTTGCACATCATGATTTATATGACTTAAAATAGAGATGCTATGAACTTAAGAGTTAATTTATGTTAGTTTAAATATAATTTGCACGAAATTTTCATTTCTTACTTCTCTAAGTACATTTTTAAGTTTATCGACTATTTATCGTTAATTTGTAAAAGCCGACTAAGTCATCCGTGATAGTTTAATTTCATGATAATCATATGCTTCTAACATGATTTTTTTCATATCTCTAATGTCAACCGTTAAGTTTAGCCGGTAGAGAAAGAACACGACTTTAACAAAAATTATCACTTCTATCCTTAATATTTCGCAAACAAATCTAAATTGGAAAATGGTATAAATAAATATTGGTGGTTTTCGCACACTTCCAATGTTTTTTGATTACCTATCTAGGAGTATCCCACAACATGGGGTAGATATGAAAAAAAATAATTATCCCCATTTTACGTGTATATACTTTAATTTAATTTTAAATTAAAATGTGTTTCCTTAGTTTTTTAACTAAATTAAAAGTTAAAATATTTAAAATGGTCAATATAGATCGGTCAGTAAATGTCGCCGTAGCAGACATTCCCTCCCTCTTTCTGGGAGAAGTAGCTACCCCACAAAAATCCCGACGAAAGAAAATGAGGAACCTGTATACCAAGTTTAGTCAAGATTGGTTGCAAAATATTACTTATACACGTGTACCAACATCCGGACAAAGAATGAAAATCTTGCTAGTTGATGCAAAAACTTTTAATTCAATTTTAGGCTAAGAAATATACGATTTTGTTGTCTGAAAACAAACGTTTTTTTTTTTTGTTTGACAAAATTAATCTCCACAGGCTACAATCCTTGTCTATTATAAAGTAATATATGTATTTTTATCTACTTTTTTTTTTTTTTTTGCAAGAGGAAGACAAAATTTGAAATTGAAAACCTCCTTGCATCACAACCTAGGAGTCCTAGAGCTTCAGAGACCCAAATAGACCTAGAACAGCAAACCTTGATAAACGATAATATGATTACACCAAGCGAGCGTGTCCAAACTCCGTATCTAACCGCCTGCGAAAAGCACAGTTCCCATGAACGGGATATGTCGAGCGCGGCGCAGACGCACCACTCTGGTATTAGACCGATGGCTCGTGTGCTGTGACGAATCGCTATGGGAAGTGCAGATTGTTTTTCTTATCTACAATCATGTAGGGGAAATTAATTTTGAAATAGAATTAACTGTTTTTTCCACGCTCCGGCAAACGCAGCGTAGGAAGCCCAACCATCAGATAGACAAATGACATAGGTACAAATGGCGGGAAGACGCTGGATGTACAACGCTTCCAATGGGTATTTTTAGAATTTCATGGAGGAGGCATATGTCCAGCAGTGGACTTCTTATGGCTGAGATAATGACGATTAACTGCTTTTTATTTCGAAATGGAGAGACCATCTAAAAATATCTAGAGATTTAAATATATTTTTTATCAGCCCTGTTTGTACAAACTGTCCTACTGCTGGGAACGGGCCATCTTCTCATTGTGAGAAGGGTTAAGCCATAGTCTGCCACGCTGGCTAAGTGCGGGTTGGCAGACTTCACACATCTTCAAGGTCATTGAGAACTCTCAGACATGTAGGTTTCCTCACGATGTTTTCCTTCACCGTTTGAAGTTGGCGGCAATACGCACATAACTTCGAAAAGACAGAGGTGCGTGCCGAGGGATTCGAACCCAGGACCTGCGGATCGCAAGTCGGTCTCACCACTAGGCTGCCGGAAACTTCAAATAGTACATATTATTTCTAGAAAATTCTCCAACAAAACTCTTTCTCCCAGCATATGTCGGTATCCTTTCTTGTTTGGATTTTCTCTATACACATATTTTGAATTATATTCCAGTTGAGATAAATTATCGTAAATATTATTGTTATAGAGATAATTTTATGCATTTACCTATATGAAGGGTATATTTAATTTTCTGAGATTTACGTGAATATTTTTTGTAATATTATCATAGCACTAGCACAGCGGATTAGCAGGTTGAAGTGGCAGTGGGCAGGGCACATAGCACGTAGAACTGATAGCCGATGGGGCCTAATAGTTCTCGAGTGGAGACCACGCACAGGCAACCGCAGCGTTGGAAGACCAACCACAAGATGGACAGAAGAATTCATATGATTGGAAGAAAGACGCTGGATGCAGGCGGCTTCCAACCGGTCTGTTTGGACAGTGGGGGACCATCATCAGTAATTTCTCGCGGCTGAAATGAAGGTTATGTTATATACAATATTTACCTTAATATATCATTTTATTTATTGAACCTTATATCTACTGAACATAAATAAAGGCTAGTATTCATACGTTATGTTCAGGCACACGTCCACATTGTACACACACATGCAATAAATTAAACAAGCACACAGCCAAGATTGCGAGTGTGGAAACTTCACAGGGTGTTCTCAAAGTGCGAGGAGAACAATATTTTTGCTGGCTCGCCGAACCGTAAGTAATTCAATAGAAAATATTCATATTGGGGACAGAGCGCGGCGCCCTTGCCTTGTTATACAGGGTGCTTAATGTGTCCCAGTTTAATGGTTTGGTTTTTTAAATGTTTGAGACGTAAAAATGTTGAGAAAATTTTAAATGACTGTCATTTTTAAACAACTTCAAAAAAAGGAGGTAATCAATTTGACCTGTATGTATGTAATGTTGTCAGAACTGCACAATTTTTGGATATGTTAGTCTATACCAGCTTATAAACATGTGTGCTAAATTTCATAAGTGTATGAATGTTTGTATGTTTGTATATTTGTCCACGTATTACGCAGAAACTAGAGTAACAAGTCATGTTGAAAAACAACTGTTTATTGAATAAAAATCTCGCAACTTAGGAGTCGCTGTAAGTTTTATCAAAATCGGTTGAGTAGTTTTCAAGATTTGGACTTTTTTAATTTTTAAATATAAGCGTTTCAACGACGCTATACAAACTACTTGGCCGATTTGAACGAAATTCAGTAGGTTTATGTACTCAAACTATGTGAAAGGATCTGGCATACTTTATAACGAAAAAATTAGGCGTTACAATAGTAGTGAAGTGTGTTTGAAAATTAAACGAACTAACCCAGTGAAGTTTTGTGAATACAATTTTTGAGGTCGGTGTCAGGCCCTGAACAATCATCAACTAAGTCCTATACAGACGCCGACATCAAAATTAGTTGGTTTACATACTTAGGTAGACACCCAGTTTTTTTTTCGTGTTATTTCTGCTTTTTCAGTTAATTAGATTGTTTTTTAATTTTGGTTTTAAATAAAAGAAAAAATATGTAAATCGGTTTGTAAATTTATTTAATTCAATTTACAGCTATCTTTACAGGGTTACCTAATACAATAGTGCAAGTCATCTTACTTAAAATATGTAACAAATAGTCAAATATAGATTTATTTTGTATTATCAATCATAAATGATGGCATTATGCTGTAACAAAAAAAAATCAACCGAATTGACTATTTCCTTTTTTGAAGTCGGTTAAAATATTGTTGTTTTAGTAAATTTCATACATTATAGTGACCTTCTAGGTAACCTTATATGGTTAATGTCATCACCCTTTACAGATTCTATCCAGTTTCCCAGCACCCTGTATAAAGACACTATGCACAGAGTCTCCATGACAAATGTGGACAGTAATACGGCGCAAGCTACATTTGAATACTACAGCTCGGTGGCTTGAAATACGTTGCTTATACCTACCCCCCCCCCCCTCTCCCCTTCTCCCCTTCCCTCTTTCGAAATAAGTTCGTAAGACTCATGATTTCGCCCCCTATTTAGAATAGGAGAGGTTCTTTGAACTTTGTCAAAAAAAAAGATTACTTTCAACTATGAGTATAGAAAAAAAGTATCCTATACACAGAAGGTAATTTTTTCTTCTAAAATTCTAATACGAAAACGAAGACAAAAATTAATTTTTTCATCTATATAACTTTAATATGTACAACTTGATCTATTGCAGGTATTATAAATTATGCAGTTTATTTTGTTTTTAAGACTAAACGATGTCAACGTAATATTTATAAAAATAATACTAAAACAAAATGTTAGTACCTATTTAAAAAGTTGCATTTATTTTGTCTAGGATTCTAATTAAAGCTTACATCGAAATGGCATTGCTTTTGTGATCTAACATCTAAGGATGACGATAATACTATTCCACATAAGTATTAATTGTGGGAAAAGTTTCGGACGCAAAAACCTATTTTGACAAAGCAAAACATCTATTTCGGAGCTAAACAAACATACGAAGGAAATGGAAAAATGGAATAGAATAATCAAATTATTGAAATACCAACCGTCAATAGACACTAAGAAAATCCTAAATTAAATAAACAAAACACCCAAACCAAATCCGTTCGACAGTCACGCACAATCAATAACCAAAAGCACAATATTTTCCACCCAAATAGCTCTACGGAATACGAAATATAATAAATATGTATTTTACAGAGCGCATTTACAAGATTACAATATTAGCGAGCGCACGTCCTCCTTCCGCCGAGGCGTCATTACAAATGATAAATAGTCGACACACTTCGATAATCAAATTCAAATTTGGAATCTGTTCTACCCTCGCATTTTTTTCATGAGCGCTCAGTCATAGTGGCACGCGGTAGTATTGTAAGAAGCTTGTGACTTTATTAAGCGTGAACGAATGGTCTCTTTAACCGATTCTCCTCGCCGACACGTGATCCGGAACCGATTCGGGTTCCGTACCCGATTTGTATGTATTTGTATGTAAATTGCGGCATGGGGTGGTGAGATAACCGGGCGTGGTTGATAGGGATCTCTGTTATTGAATTAAGTGACGTTTAGTGACTATTTAGCGACACTGTTGTGTTTCCGAGATAAGTTTTCAATTGGAATTGCTTTTAGGGTGGAATCTTGTCGTATTGGCGTAGTAAAAATTGATGCTTCTTTTTTGATAATATATATGTCACCGGAATATAACAAGATCCGCAAGTTTATAAATTTCCTAAAATTTTCTAGGAAATTTATAAACTTTTGTAGGATTCTAAACGAGAGATAAATTGTATTATTTTACGCCGACATTTTCGTAAATTTATCAATTTGCGACATCTCGTGGTAAATTTATATGGTAAGGCTATGTTAGATTAGGTTAGGTTAGATTAGATTAGGTTAAAAAAACCCTAACCTAACCTAACCGTAAAATAATACAATTTATCTCTCGTTTAGAAAGTTTATAAAGTTTCGAAAGTTTATAAATTTCCTAAAAATTTTAGGAAATTTATAAACTTGCGGATCTTGTTATTTTGCGGTGACATATTATATAAGGCAGTTTGTTATGCACAGCGCGACGCCAAACAAAAGTGACGTCTGCGTTACTTCTTTGATAACATCTAAAAATAATCGCACCGGCCTCGATATGAAACCTATGAATACCTGTAAACGTGAAGACAGACATATCTTAATCTCGGACTCTCGGTAAAGGTTACGTATTTGAGTCGTTTGGTGTCGACATTTTGGGTCCGTGGGGACCGGGAGTGGTGCTCATCTGGCCCAACTCATATCGCCATTCAACGTGGCAATGCAGGAGTATGTTGGGTACGCTGCCAACTGGTAGTGGGTTTGAGCAATTGTATAGATCTTTATCGATTTGCTTTTAGTGCAGTAGTTTAGTTAGTTAAGTATTTGTAGTTTGTATATTGTTTTGTTGTAGACATATGAATTTAATACATTCAACCATCATCATCATCGCTGATATATCGCAGCGCATAGCTATATATTCATATAATATAGACGAAATGACCGTGAGTGGCTAATATGTTGGGAACTCAAATCAAGATACTCACTGAATTTGTCCTCTTCAGCTTTTACCTATACAGAGTTTATACTCATTGAATATGAAGAAAAAATATGGCAAATCTCAGTTCTCAGCACTTACGAAGATAAGACCACATCCTTAAGGCCTTCTAGTATCATGGCCTTATAATTTTGGTGTTGCACTTTCTAAACACACAGTATGGCATTGTCAGAGTCGTGGCAAGTCACGACACGCGTCTAACAGCGTTGCTAGACGTGTCGCGACTAAAGACGAGTCCGGCGATTACCTTACTTAAGGCTCGCCACGCAGAGCCGGGGAAAACCTATCTACGTATAAAAACATCATTGTCCTCAGCCTTAATAATTATTATGATATCAAGTGACGCAGCTTCGTGTAAACAAAGCAGCGATATAAACCACGCGACGCGACGGGTCGGATCGCGGCTTCCTCTGCAGACATAAGGATGGAAGAACAGACGGAAGGCGTTGGACACACTCGCTGACTGCCTTTGTTGTTGCTATGCATTATAATAAGATTTGTTATTTCAGCACTCTAGGCTAATCTACCAAATAATTAAAAAAAATAGGCTTTAAAACAATCCAAATAATCGACAAAGTGCCTGTCAGGCCACGCGTAGCGTAGGGTTCTGTAAATACACATCACATTATTGATACTATAACGTACAAGTTCTAGGTTTGTGAAATTTGCACGAAAATTTCATTTTTACTTCTCTAAGGATATTTTCTAAGTTGATCTGCTCTATTAATTTTCCTTTTAATTGTATCATGTATGCTACTGCCACGATTGTTTTCACATAAGTATCCAACACCAATCATTTAGCTCGTTAGTAGAGAAAGATATGTCGTGGCGTGCATCTTTTTATTTTATTTTTATGAGCCCAGTTTATAAAAACTGTCCCACTGCTGGGCGCGGGCCATCTTCTTATTATGAGAAGGGT
The DNA here is from genome assembly GCA_947563715.1 of Lycia hirtaria. Classification (NCBI taxonomy): domain Eukaryota; kingdom Metazoa; phylum Arthropoda; class Insecta; order Lepidoptera; family Geometridae; genus Lycia; species Lycia hirtaria. The sequence continues at coordinate 39,892,700 of OX387382.1, read as the reverse complement.
ATCGTGCGTAGGTGTGCATCTTAGCCTTGTTGAATAGAAGTAACAAATAGTTAGATATACAAACTAATAAAACAATAATATTTTCCTCATTTTTTTAGGAAAAAAAAGAATACTTACCAGGAAAAATCAGCTACTTTCTATTCATAAACTCATTAAGCAGTCCTTAAATACTCTTTCGTGAAGTTTCTTCTCCCATATGAGACATTTTCTTGGAAAGTTGTGAATAATCATTCGCAAGAACTCTGGGCGGGCGGAAGGCCGGAGCGACGGGGGCGGGGGCGGGCGGCGTAAGAACCGTAATGTATTCAGTGAATATTGCGGAGGCCGCTTATTATTTTCGACTTACTTGGAGGAACGCTCTGCTTGGCTCTGACCTAAAATAACTTAGCATAAAATATACTTAGAGTCTTGGATAACTATCGCGGCAAAAACTGAGAACTAACATTTCGATTTTACAAGATAAATATGGACATCAGTGCTCATTTTCTCGAACAAAATAACGAGAAAAGACACCAATTCTGCATGACAGCAGCGACTCCAATTCTGCATTAGTTCTCTAACGAAATAGACTCTAAATATTTAGAATTAGATTAAGAATGAGTATGGTAGGGTAGGTCATAACTGTACTAAAACTTCCATGAGTTAAAAGATTCACGATATTAATCGGTCAAAAGAACGATGTCTTCCAACCGGTTTCGGGAATGTCAGAGTCCAATCCTCAGGATACACATACACCTCAGGAGTCTGTGAATCCTCAGGATACACCTCAGGAGTCTGTCGACGCAGTACTGACGGGAGTCGCACGGAGCGACTCCGTCCCGGGTAGGTCATACTTTAAAATCAAAGTCAATGTTGTTTATTAATGAATACTTATAGATTTACAATTGAAAAGATGGTCCTATGTAAATTTTATAAAAATCGGTTCAGTACTTTGGTGTGTATAACAAAATAACTGGAAAAATATGTCATCCAAGTAAACAAATTGCGTATTTTGAAGTCGGTTTTCTGGTTTCAGTTTTTTTTAAACTATAATTATTTGTTATCTATCAAGCAAAAACATAAATTTCATTGTAGTTTTTGCATTTTAATGAAAACATCAATACAAATAACATAACTTACCTATGGATATTCTAAAAATTTAAATAAATTAATTAAATATTACCTTAAATTTTATTGTTAGATTATTTTTTATGTTGTTATTGTGTTATTTAAAAAAAATAAAAAAATTATTGGTTTAATTTAGAACAGTTTATTTTTAATTGACATTCGTGTGCCTCATTGATGAAAAACGTAATTCAATATTATATTTTATGTATCTTAAACATCTTATTTTGTGCATATGTTTGGCAAGTAAATGAAACCTCACTCTGGATCTTCTATATAACCTCCAAATATACAATTATCTTAATATGGCCTCTATTGTCAAATAAATAAGAAAATAATTCTAAGTGAACCGCACTCTTTAGTTCTGTACTCGGCAGCATATATCCATATTAATTTTAACCATATTTCACCGTATTTAATTCATATGCTAAATAGAGGCGCGGCTTTGTCAACCTACTTGAGAGTAACTTATTTCTATTTTCATTCAAGTTATGATAGTTTTGATGAATAATTCAACTTTAAAACCATTGGTGGATTTAATTCTTAACTTAGGTTATGGTATTTAGCTATGGTGCTTTGGTCTAAGACATAGACTTCTATAGATACCCCAAGTGTATGTGCCTAGTGTGTCAAAATGAGCGTGTCAAGTACGATAAAAAATCGCAGTTGTCGATCAAGATTGATACATACTTCCGATTCGATATTCTGTCAACTAGTTACTAGCGTACAAGCGCGAAGATGCATTGGGTTGAATAGATTACGCGCGGATGGAACATTCCATCACAAAATCGTTTATGTGACGTCACAGTCGGTACCAAAAATTTGGTACGCAAGGTTTTCATATAAATGAAGTTGCATGCTCCATCTACTATGTCTGTGGTCTAAGACATTTATTTCTCAAAAGGATTATACACATCTACAACTACAGAGTTTAGTCTGTATTACATAACCTATTACTGCCTAAATTAAGCTGATCGGCAAGCAAGAGCTCGAAGAGTCAAGAAGTCCTGAAGATGCCTCGTGAAGAGGTGAAACACGTGTCGACAAGAGTACCAGCTTGAAGACATCGAAGCCGTCAAGAGTACCAGCTAGAAGACACCGAAGCAGAAGAGTACCAGCTTGAACACTTCGAAATAGACAAGAGTACCAGCTAGAAGATCTCGAAGCGGAAACAAACTAGATATATACCTAAGTCAGATTTAACTTAAACTTATTGGGTTATTACCTGACTGAAATTGACAGGTGTTGACTCAAATACATTATAGTATTTCTGATCTTTATGCCGTAAATTTAAAAAATTAGGATAGAAATGTTATGACAAAATATTATAAATTGAAATGACCGTCTTTTCCCTTACGTTTCTTAGCGATATTCCGTTATTTAAATGACTAACATAAATCTGTCTTAGCTGTAACGGTATACGGCTCCAGACTGCCATCTGCTAATTCAGTGGAAACAGACACTGCGAGTTATTTCATACTGTTATTGTATTACAAATATATCAGTTTGGGTTATATAAATATAATAGGTTATATTAAAAATATATATACGTATCTTTTTATCGTAATTATCCTATCTCAAGTATCCTAAAAGAAAACAAAATACTCGACTGCGGAAGAGCAATTTTTGCAGTCTAACTTACGATTCATTGCGCTTGATATGCGGTTGACTGTATGTTTTTGTTAGAAAGTATGAGAAAAGTCGCTTTTAAAGGTTAAATAAATAAGAATTAAAATAACAAGCAGTTAATATCTTGATGAAGGTTTTTAGCATTATTTGAGAACAGTTGAGCTGATTTATGTATACGTTTTTATCATATACCAAATGAATTTAGATTTAACAATTAGATTAACTAATGATAAGGAATTACTTTTTTTTTCACTATAGAAATAGGTTTGAGCTTGATCGCCAACTCGACTGATGTTAAGCGACGTTGCGGTCTACGATGGAGCGCGCTTACCTAGAAGAAACCAATTCACTCGCGATTTAAAGACACCCAGATTATATCTATCGGGAAAGACCCACTCCGGAAGCATATTACACAATCTTCCAGTCCACACGATGAAAGTGGAACCAAAGCATTTCGTTCGGATTTTTGGAATATCCACCATAAAACGGTGACGCTTTTCGTGTTTCTGACTTGGTCGAATATGAACATCCAACGATACATCCTACGTCGTTGTCGACACTTTACCATGGCTACGTAATATATGTTCTGTGCCATGGTCTATAATTGGCAAAAGAAAAAAAAAAACAAATATAACATATCAGAATTCCAAATTTAAAAGTTTTATGTGAGTACTATAGGCAGGATGATTAACTGTATTATACAGAGCACCTATTGTTTGTGAACTAATAAACAGAGCTCTAACGGAAGGGTACAAATATTCGTCTCCATTGTAGAGCAACATTGTTGGCTTGTAAGTTTGTGCGTCACAGCGGAACTTGCAGGAAGTGCGTTAGTTTGGGGATTATATGGGGAACCTTTTGTTCAACCTTAAAGGTGAAATTTATTTCAATGCATAAAAATAATTTATATTTCTTGTTAGTTTCACAATTTTATAGCAATGTTAGCTTCGAAGAAATTGTTCATTTTTAACCGACGTCAAAAACGAGGAGGTTCTCAATTCGTCAGAATCTTTTTTAGGGTTCCGTACCCAAAGGGTATAAACGAGACCCTATTACTAAGATTTCGCTGTCTGTCTGTCTGTCTGTCTGTCTGTCTCCAGGCTGTATCTCATAAACCGTGATAGCTACAAAGCTGAAATTTTCACAAATAATGTATTTTCGTTGCCGCTATAACAACAAATACAAAAAATTAAAAAAAAAAAAAATTAAGGGGGGTCCCCATACAATAAACGTGTTTTTTTTCGTATTTTTTTGCTCAATATTAAAAACAGTAACAGGTAGACGCCTCAAATTTTCACAGAATATTTACTTGTATATTACCTTTCAAAATAAATAATTAAATAACAATAAAGTAAATATTAAAGGGGGGTTCCCATACAACAAACGTACTTTTTAAGCAATTTTTACTCGATCTTAATTAACAGGTAGAAACTTGAATATTTGTAAGTAAATATTTAGAAATATATTAACTATAAAAATAAATACCTAGTCTAATACATAAAAACTCACAAAATGAAAATAATCCGTGCATCTAAACGCGGTGCGAGCGCCGCGCCGCGGTGTGGTGGTGGCGCGAACGCGCGGGTAGCGGGGGAGGTAACATCACGGAGCGAGCCATAGCCGCGCGTATTCGCGCGAGCGTCGTCATGCTGCCCGGATATGTATCGAAAACCTACCTATAAGTTTGCAATTTACTACTTGGAATTTCGTTGATTTCTCTTTATTTTATAAACAGAACTAAACTTTGTAGTATTATAGATGATAGTACGGAACCCTTCGTGCGCGAGTCCGACTCGCACTTGGCCGATTATTTATGTATGCTCCCCGATAACTCAAAGACGCGTGGACCGATTTGGAAAATTCTTTTTTGTTTGGAACGCTATATCTGTCTGGCCTGATCCAATCTTCAATCAAGTTGAATTAATTTTTGTTTTCGAAATCTAATTTATAAATGATCAACAACGTCATTAGAATAATAATATATTTAAAATAAACCTGTAAGCTCAGTCAAAAACCCCGCCCCGAACTGTACCAGACGCTAAAGTACCCATAACACTAGCTGCGTTACCGCGTTGCATAGATTGTATAGATTCAAAAGTAACATTTTGTTCATCATAAAATGGCACATTAAGGTTCAATTCTTGTCCATAAATTGCACTTCACATTAGCCTGATGTATGGAGTGACGCTGCGGAAGAATATTAGTCTTTGTTAAGGCGAAACTGCAGCGAATTGTCTTATTCTTGAACCCACAGATACGCTCCGAACTATTTTACATTACCACATGAATTTAGGAAATATTGATTTGTAAGTTTTTGTATACAATCTACTAATTATTTTGGAGACACATTTCACGTGTAATTTATACGTGTTTTACACGTTTCGACGCATTGTACCACATTTGCACATGACCAGTTACGCGAATGATAGCAAAATCTAAAACTAAATTTTACCCATTTACCCTCTATGCAAACGACCTAGATTTTTTAAGTACGCACTCTACTCTCTACGGGAAAGACCAGAAATCTAAAACTGAAATCATATTGTACCAGATACGCACTTCTTGGTTGATTGAACTTGTTACCCTGAACGGTAAAAAGTATGGTACTATGCGTATGTTGTTGCCTTTGCGTCGGTGTCTGTCTAGGATTTAGTTGGTGAAAGTTTAGGGGCCTGGCATCGACCTCAAAAAAATAGTCGATGTTCGTATTTCTACTTAGACGAATTAGAATAGATTTGATTAAAAATGTCGGTATTATGTACATAGCAGTTGTTGTTTCTCCCTTATCGGATGGATTGGTTTAAAATTTTTTTTTTTTTTTTTTAATTACTGTCATTTAAATTAAAATCACCAATTGGCTCGGAAGTCTATCATTATACATAATTCGGGCATCGTTTTTTATTTGATTTTGCAATTAATTAAGTATACTTTTTGATGACTCATTTGTTTCCGTTACATTATCCCCTTAAGTGAAAATATGATTAAAGTAAGACACGATCTCGATGCCTGATTTATATCTAATAGAGAATGTGCTCTATTCGATTGTGTGTATGATGAAAAGCCTCCTTCTGCGCGACTCTACTCTTACAGTTATTGGTCTTTAAGATTTATATTGGTTCAATCACATTCATTTTGAACGTGGTTTATGGAAGTAAGTTGTTGGTAGCTAGATTGAAAGTTCCATTTGAAGATTTTGATATAAATTTAAAAATGAATTCGATGATGTATAAAATCTACTGAAGTAGATTTTTATTCTCCCTTTTTTATTGGCAAAAATAGTACTTAAAAACGTTTTATATTAAACGGTTTTATTCAAAAGAAAAATAATGATTTAGATAATTTATTTACTAATATAAAGGATACCCATATAGTTGTGAAAAATATGAAATCTGCCATTTTGCGGCGGCGGCCATATTGAATTTAGAATGCTATTAAATATATTTAATTGGTTTGTTATCTAACTAAAGGCGTGTACCAAATATCAGATTGCCGCGCAACTCAAAGGCTGAAGCCTAGCAAAGATTTACAGTTTTTTTTGCTTGATGTTGGCATCATGCTTGCACATTTGCCATTTGTCGAGTTTATTAGCTCTACAGTTTACAACACAAAATGAGAAATGCTACATGAATAATAACAGCAATTGGATTGTACCACCGTAATTGTAGCTAAAATTAATATTGAATTTAATTTCAATAGCTCTATAAATAAGTACTTGTTATGGTTACCTAAGATAAGTCTTCTCCATGACAAACTTTAGTTCTTAGTACGTCTGCATTCTACGCCATATACTATCTTTTCAATTCCCACCCATAATAAAAAATTGCGAGTGGATTCTTGTTATCTGCCTAATTATTTTTTTATTGTTTCTTTATGTATCACAAGTATATAACTTATAGTATATAACCTATAGAATACCTAAAATGTGTTTGCTCATATAATGTATACATGCTTTGGACTATAGTTTGGTTCTAGTCGATTGTCACGTGTTATCTTGTATTACGTAAGACTATACTCTGTTTTGTATACTCAAATAGTTAAATAAAAATTAAATAAATGTATTTACAATAGTAAGTAACCGATCAGTTTTCTGATTCTACAACAGCTATAACCTTAAGCCACCAATTCGCTAGAATTCAAGTCACCTAAATATATCATAGAATAGATTCCTCAGAGAGTATTTATCTACATAACATCCCACAAAGTACAAAAGCAAGACAACCCTGAGCGCTGTTATCTCCTGAGCGCATATTTTAGGCGCTATCTCAACAATATTTGCAAAACAAATTGTCAATATTTTATTGTCGAATCGAACGGAAGACATTCGCGACGCAAATATACCGGAGGGACAATATTTCGCGTTTGAATATGCGAAACCGCCGAGTTATGGCTTACGGAAGCCTGGCTTGCTTGTTTTATGGATTTTATCTTTGTAGAGTTTTTTTTGTGGGCGTGTTATACGTTAAGAGCAGGTATTTGACTTAAAAACAAAAAGCCAGCTCAGGTCAAAGGAGCCCAATTTTTTGAATTGTGTGTCGCGTTTTTCGGTTTCTTAATTTGGATTCTATTGAAATTGACAACTCATTTTGCGTTGTCGTGTGGCATAAGCAGGGCTTTTGTATGAAACAGAATGCAGCGTAAATTACGCGACTCATTTAACGCGACTTACAACTCAGAATCAAAACGCAAACTCGTTTGCCTTCAGCTCTATTGAAAAAATATTGCCGTTCTACGAAATCGATAAATTCAATCCTGACTACGTGCCTGTACCAGATGCTGATCTTATGCATCGCTTTTTGAACAATTCTTATAATTTCAGAAATAAATATATTTAATAAATGATTATAAATATTAATCCTCACTAATATTTTAACAAGTATCTGTGTTGAAAGAAAATACCGGACTGCAGAAAAGAGGTTTTGCGGTCTAATTTATTTTCGATTTCTTTACGCGTGATACGCTATTGAGTATACGTTTTTTGTGAGAAAGTATACGTAAAATTGCCGCAAAAGATTCTTATAAAATCACTTGTTTATTACGAAAAAACGTATATTAAACATCAATATAAAACAACAACAGTCATCTTATATAATTCCATATGTAAATTAAATTGAACACATACCTCACCTTTGGCAATCAGGTCAAAATAGAAAAATAGATCTAAAATTGAGTTCTAGTAAAAAAATAGTAATAGTTATACAAAGCGGTTTTTATTTATGTCTTGAATTTAAGTTTTTGAAAGAAAGAGTAGAGTTATGAATTATTTAAATGAGCTAATTCAGAGGAGACACCAAAAAGTATATTTTAAAAAGTTGGCATACGTTCATATCATTATTTTATTCTATATTATGATATCCTGAAAGTAAAGACGAATCTAATAATCACCTCATATAAAAAAAAGACGTGTGGCACTCGGAGACTGCCGCGGTAAACCTATTGCATAATAGCTTTACGCGCGGTGTGTTAGGTTATTTTCGTTACGGAATTTCTGGATTCGGTCTCCACGCTCAAGGCCCGCGATAGAAGCTATGCAATAGCTTAAAAACAGATTTAACACGTATAATTGTAAATTTTTACTTAAAACCCTCAAAAAACACTATGGTACTCTTTATCCTGCAATTGGCTGAAATAAAATAAAAAATACATATACAGGTAAATTAACAAAAAAACAGCTCATTCAAAAATAACAATATTCAGCGTCGAATAAACAAGCTAGCGGTCACAAGTCAACAAAACCGATACAGGTTGGCTATCTATCACAGGGCACAATGGAAGCGTGGGCTGAAATCTTTTTTCAGATTTTACCGGATGCGACACGCCGGAACACGGCGCAGTGGCTAACGCGGCGAATACGTGGGGATAGTCGGTGGGCGAGTGCAGGAGCAAGACTACTGGAATGAAATACTCAAGGAAATACGTGCATCTCTTTCGCGCAACAGATTCTTAAACATAATTATAAAATCACTGAATTGGAATATTAGAAAAACGAGAGACGATGTTTATTTAAATAGGAGAAATATTTAAAAATGAAAGTTTTGGTCAGACATTACTGTTCTAACTCCAAGTTTAAAATATCGATTTTTTTTTAACATTGGGCTCAAACCGCGCTGCTATCTCTCTCGCGCATCACAACATTAAAAAATATAAAATCTCTGAATTATTATAAAAATAAGAGAGGCAGTTTTAAGTATATATTTAGATAGGAGAAATTAAAAAAAACGTTTTTCTTTGATTTTTTAAACAAGTTTATATGAAAAAACAAATCTGTTAACTATTCTACCTTTATAGAATTGTTTAACTATATATTTACTTTTTCAAAACTCCTGGCAACGGAGTTTTGAAAAAATAAATCTATGTATCTGATCTATCTACCTAATCTAATAATATGAATGATACTACCTAAATAAAACGTTTTTTAAATAATTCTCCTATATAAATAAATAAAACGACAGTTTTTTTTTTACGTCATTTTTTCAGTTTTTTTTATCGACAGTAATATCTAAATGCTAATCTACTTCTTTTTGTAGTCGGTAAAAAGCCATAAAGCTCTTCTCTCATGTAATACTTTGAAAATGTATGTATAGAAATAAACAATTATTATAGCTTAAACCATTTTAGGTACCAATGAAACGTATGCAAGAAAATCATAACTTTTTTTAAGGCTTATTATTATTATGCACTCAATCTACTAATTTGTCAACGAGCTATAGTCTAAAGAAAGTTAAGTTACTTACTGAACTCGTTTGAACACGTCATGAAACCAGTTTTGGCAAAACATTCCCCTCTCATTGAGTCATATGACGTTAGAAAGAGACAGATAGTACAGGGGGACGAAGTGAAAATTGAATGTGTGGTTAAATGGCGACCCCACAGGAAACAATACTCGATTCTGTGGAATTAATAACAACGCGGACGGGATGCAGGGGCGCGCAGTCGTCGGCTCGAAATATTATTACCCGACTAAAAGAAGGAGGGTAGTGTTTTCGGGATGTATTTAGGTATGTATGAGTTGGTATGTGTATTTCGTATTATTATTTACGGACAGGTTAAACGTCGACACGTTTTATTATAAGAGGTGTGTTTCATAAAAACATATGTTTATGTTTCCAATAATTCCTATTCGAAATGTCATAGATCGAAAGATCGTTTTATTTATACACAACAAGTCATGTCTTTTTCATTTTTCAATATTAAGCAGTTATGTTAATGTATGTTGTACACAACGATTTATATGCACTAATTATTTGGTTGTACATCTATGTCTTAAGTTTAACTTTTAACATCAAGTGCAAGTTAATTTAATTACTGTATATATCTTATTCAGTAAATAAACCTTAACTTTCACGTGCATGCAGCTTTAACTGTGTTAGCCTATTTGTCTTCATCCATATATTTATTTTGTCATAGCACACAGCGCACGGATGCCGCTTAACACTCATGGTCGACATACCAAGTCACCATCCTACTTTATGAAATTGGTAAAAAGTGACGAAGGCTAAAGTTATTGTCACTTTACAAGGTGATGACTTTCACTCTATGAGATAACATTAAAAAAATGTGAGTTTTTTTTAATGTAACGGTTGAGTACCCGTGAGTATTGCAATATTTCAGTAAAACAATAGCCAGCGGTGTAACCACGGTTTGTTCAGAGTCTACGGTTTCACATAGTGAATGAAAGACGGTGATGATGGTGATAATGGCCGTATATATAAAATATCTCTTTCAATCCGCAGAGCGCCAGTTCGAATCAAAGAACTTGTGTGTTCCGTTTGAGAGCCAGCTCCCATTACATACCATGTAAACGTATTATCTTAGAATTCGATGTTACTTACCATCGAAGCTGCAATCACATGCCTAAATTCCCTATTCCTATATTGAAGTTGTTTTTGTCACAAAAAAATATGTCAAACAAAAAATCAAAATCACTAATTAGCTTACCTCTCATCTTCGCTTACCATCAGGCGATTTGGTGGTCAATTGTAGATCTATTTCTTATAAAAAATGTAATTATCTAAGACTGAGTGCTTCGTTCGTAGTAATAAAACTCAAGGTCGCGCAACGAGCTATGGAGAGGGCTATGCTCGGAGTCTCTCTACGAGATCGAATCAGAAATGAAGAGATACGTAGACGTACAGGAGTCACCGATATAGCACAGCGGATTAGCAAGTTGAAGTGGCAGTGGGCAGGGCACATAGCACGTAGAACTGATGGCCGATGGGGCCGAAAGGTTCTCGAGTGGAGACCACGTACCGGCAAGCGCAGAGTAGGAAGACCAGCCGCGAGATGGACAGATGACCTCATACAAGTGGCGGGAAGACGCTGGATGCAAGCCGCTTCCAATCGGCCTTTTTGGAAATCCATGGGGGAGGCCTATGTCCAGCAGTGGACTTCTTATGGCTGAGATGATGAGTGCTTCGTTGGCACTTTCCAACAGACGAGCTAATTTAATGTTAAAAACCGGACAAGTGCGAGTCAGACTCGCCCACCGAGGGTTGCGTACAAGCTAGTAGATAGGTATAAGGGGGAAAATTATGTCTTTGCAGCAAGAGACTATGGATTTGCGTGTATGGTTTTAAAATCATAAAAAAAAATTTAAAATATTAAATTAAATTACTTATTGGTGTTGAAATTAATTTCAACTCGATACCTTTACGTGTTCCCGAGATACAGATCTTGACAGACGGACAAAAATTCCCTATTTCGATATTAAAGTTAGAAATAAATCCTTCTATAGCACGGTAAAGCTCCCTAATTCCGAATAGGCCGTACCGTCCCGGATCATTAGTCCCCGAGCCGGACGCGGCCCGGCCCGGAACCGGCGGCGCGCCGGTTTTCGAACTCTAATTATTGTTAGAAATTGATTTAGGTGTTTCGGTGGGCGCTTGTTTCACTTGTTTGGTCATAGGGGGGATAATTAGAGAGACAGCTATTGTAGATACACGATTGGAGTTTAATTACTCAGTTTCTAATTAGTTCCTGTTAGAATATCACTGGATGTTGTCCTTTTGGACCTTTACCAATAGTTATTTAGTTCAAAAAACTTGGAAAACCGATTTTCAAACTCGTAATTTCATTTACTTGTATGAATTTTTAGACTAATTTTGTTGTAAAAACAAATTACTGTACCGATTTTAATGGACCCCTCCCCATTTCACTACAGGACTAGTAGGAAGTCGGCGAATTACCACCCATTTCTCGTTGAAATGCCGAAAATCCGTGCTCAGCGATATCGATCCACATTCTTGTTGCGTACTGTACAAGAATGGAATTCTTTGCCGCCATCTCTGTTTCCTGAGACCTACAATCTTGGAATTTTCAAGGCTAGAGTGAATAGATATCTTCTAGATCGACGAGCTCCATCCTCAGCCACACCGTCGCTTAACATCAGGCGAGTTGGTGGTCAATCGTAGATCTATCTTCTATAAAAAAAACGGTTACCTCTACCACGGTTAAAGACCTGGGAATCGTTTTCGACCAAAGGCTAACCTTTCATGATCATATGACGACTTTAGATAAAGAATCTTTCAGACGATTGGGTTTTGTTTTAGGTAACTCTTGTGATTTTTACAACATTGGAGTCATTAACCTGATTTTCAGTACACTTGTTTGCACTAAATTGGAAGCTATTGCATGTGAGTGGCATGAAAGTACTTATGCACTTCTCCTCGAGAAAGTCCAGAAAGCATTTTTGTACTTATACAGGCGTACATTTGGATATTACCCGTATATGTACCCGACTAGTTTTCTGTTAGGGAGCCTGGGATATAACTCTTTAGAGGTTAGAAGATCTTACGACCAATTAACAACTATGTATAAAATCTTAAGAGGCAAGATTGACGCTCCCGACAATTATTAAAGATGTCGTCGTCATAAGGCTGTTTGCAACTGCTGCATGTCGGACGGTGGCTCGCTCTAAGTCGCCTATACCGCGCACTCTACCTGCTGGACGTCAACCCGAACTGTGATGTGTTTGCCGATGAATGGAAGGTGATATTATCTGAATGCTTGTTGTTTTGTGAGATTAATGTATGAATGTTTGTTGTGTGCGTTTTTATTTTTATTTATTTGACTTTCATGTGATATAATTATTATTAGTTTGACATATATTTATGTAATTATTACTGTGACATGCTGATTCAATTATTAAAAATTTATTATGTAATTAGTGTAATTGGTGTTTTACCGTACTAATGAAATATATAAAATAAATAAATCCTATTAAATAAAAATAAACCAAAAAACATACTTTCGGAATGTTCCTAATTGTTCCTATATATACCCAATCAACGAAGCCCCTATACCTACACCTGATTTAGTAGATATCACTATAGCCATGTTAAAATTGTTAATGTTTAATTTTGTTTTTCAATTAATATTTATTTTAAAATCCAACTTATTAACTAATTTGTATGAATATAATGCTAAAATTAAATTTTCAACTACTAATATTGTAATCTGACAATGCATAATTGTATGTTCTATTAGTATAATATCTAGTATACTTAATGCTGGTGCGTATCTGGCCCAACGCATAAGCATTGCCATTCAACACATGGCACATGGCAATGCGGGCAGCATGCTGGGTACGCTGCCAACTGGTAGTGGGTTTGAGCATTTGGATTATCATTAGACCTTTATCGGTCTGGGGTGATCGATGTGCTTCTTGTGTAGTACAGTAGAACTCCAATTATCCGAACTCCGACTATCCGAATCGCCGATTATCCGAATCACAAAAGTCAGTGTAGTCAAGCAGTGAAGCATTTGCCGGCCTCGAGACTGCTTTGAAGTGGATGGAGCGTCAGCCCGAGTGTGACCACTTGCAACTGCTCACCGTCAAGCGAATGCGTGACCTGGCTGCCCGAAAACGGTTGAAGACCGCAAAACAGCTTACATTAACGGAGATGTTGAAAAAACAATGATTTTTATTTCTAAACTTGTACATAAGTACATTTTATTTATATTTAAAACATGTGAAAATTTCATGTTTCTTTCATTTAATTCAATAAAAAATAGTGCAATATCAAAACGTAGCTTTTATTCTCTCCAATGGCAATTTTTTTTTAAAAATCCGATTATCCGAATATTTGATTATCCGAATGGGTCCCGGTCCCCATTAATTCGGATAATTGGAGTTCTACTGTAGTTTAGATAGTTGAGTCTGTATATTGTTGTGTTGTAGTTAATAAAGGCGCTTGTATAATAGTGGATAAGCTCTTATGTGAATAAATTATATATACAAATTTGATCAAAATTTGGTTCGGTAGTTCGGTATTTAAAACAAAATTGCACATATTGAAATCGGTTTTTCAAGTTGTTTAAACTATAATTATATCCACTATATATCTTCCATGTAAGCTACTGTAAATACAAATCAGCATGGTTGTAATTTTTAACATATTTTATGTAGCTTCCAAAATATTTGGGTATAATATTTTTACCAAAATCACAAAAAATTATGTAAATTTAACGATTTCTTATTGACATAGTTAAGCTATTAATCAAATTTAATGTAATTATCTCGAGATTTAAATTAAATGTGGGTAAAGCAAAAAGCCGGGAAACAAATCAGTGAATCCATTTATTCGAGCACCTTATCGGGAGCTCGTCGAACCACTGAGCACTAGAGTTACGGACTTCGACTACATTCACAATGCTCCAAACTTTGTTAGATCTGTCTGAATTAAGTAACCGTTTGCACGGACATCATCATCCTATAATAGGCCTTATTTCATCTTGTCAAATGATTTTACCAGCGGCATAGATTGGAACACTTACGTTGGTGGCTAAATAGGCCAAGAAGGGAGGCGCGGCTACGGCCGCACCGCTATCAGGTATTATTTTTATTTGTCGGGAGTGCTAAGTTGATAAGATTTTCTAAGTTATATGTATCTGCGCGTACGCTCTTGATCCAGTACCTTCAACCACACATCATCATGGTGCTTAAAACCGGACATATTTGAGTAAGTAGGTAATTATTACATTTTAAAATTTTTTTTTCTTCCTTTTTTCACTTGTCTTGCCTATTTAAGCTCCAAAAGAAGGGCTAGAATGCATGGCGCCAAACAGGATGGACACTCTCCGCCTCCCACCAATATTGAATCCCTCACCCGCTCCCCGCGCTCGCCCTGTCGTTTGCCGGAGTTGGCGGTTGTCAGTTGAGACAAGCGTTGTGGGCTTCAAGCGTTTTATTCGAAATAGACGTAACGAGTGAGTGGCAAGCAGATACAACCATAACTTCATACATGTGTGATTTTGTGTGTGTTATATACATACGTCAACTTGCGTATATGTCACTGATTAGCACGCCATTGTATGGAGTTTCCGACGTGTGACAGAAGTGTAATTTTACCAAAATACTCGATACTAAGCAAGATTCTAAGTAATTAGATTAGACCTACAATCTTGGAATTTTCAAGGCTAGAGTTAATAGATATTGTCTCGACGAGCTCCATCCTCGGCCACACCATCGCGAGTTGGCGGTCAATCGTAAATCTATCTTGTATAAAAAAAAGAAAAAAGTTTATTTTGACTTATCGTAACCGATCAACATCGTCAACCAACCAACACTCGTCTGTCAACCGACTCTAAAGCTTCCAACGCTTAATACTAGGCAAATATTTAAAATATCTTACGGGTTACTCACGTTTATTTTTGAATCGATATCTCCGACTATTGGGCATATGCCTCCCTCACAGATTTCGACATAGACCGGTTGGAAGCGGCCTGAATCCAGCATCGTCCTAACTCCTACCACTTGTATACTCGTACAATGAGATCATATCTCCACTTTCTGACTAGTCATACGCTGCGGTTGCAGGAGATCTCTACTCGAGAACTTCAAGTATATTCTTATTTTTTTGCACAGAAATTTAAAACCTAGACTAGCAGATATTGACATATTATAAGTCATAAAAAGTTTGAACGAGAAACTGCCTTCACCAATCAGCTGAGTAAATCCTTCTTTCCACGCCATTTGGTTCGTTTTTCGACATTAGTAAGATATCAGGCATCACGCATCGACACACACGGAAGTGAATATGAATCCATACACATTAGCCAGGTGAGAAACGTTTCAGGGTTTTTGTTTATTTCTTCTGATTCAATGCTAATGCTATGCGCATGAAAATCGCTGAGAATCGCATTATTTCGTATTCGTATCCAATTGTTCGGCAAAATAATGTTGGAAATATTTTTAATAATAATAAATAAATAAATATTTGTGGACATTTCACACAACACCATCTAGCCCAAACTAAGCAAAGCTTGTACTATGGAACTAGATGGCTGATAGAATACATATATACTTTTTTTTTTGTAAATATATACATATGATACATAGAAACACCCAGACACAGAACAAACATCCATGCTCATCACACAAATGTTTGCCCTGGGTGGGGATTGAACCCACGACCTTTCAGTTCAGCAGGTAGGCGTAAACACACTACCAACTGAGCCACAAGGCCAGTCTAAATAATACCTGCATTTTAAATCTACATTTTAAAATGCAGGTATTACACAAGTCTTAAATTTTAAACAATCGTCACTTATAATAAAGAGACATGTCAATAATAATTTTAAACGTAAAATATTATTTTTGTTGGTAAACAAATATGTAACCGAAATAATAAACTCGCCAAGTGCAAATCGGGCTCTCGTACTAAGTCCGTGCTGCTACTTTCATCATCATCTCAGCCATAAGAAGTCCACTGCTGGACATAGGCCTCCCCCATGGATTTCCAAAAAGACCGATTGGAAGCGGCTTGCATCCAACGTCTTCCCGCCACTTGTATGAGGTCATCTGTCCATCTCGTGGCTGGTCTTCCTACGCTACTTTACTACTTTTTAATATAATATTTTAGAATAGAAAAAAAAAACCTACTAATAATTTAATATCAATCGATAAATATAATATAATTACGATAAGAAAAGAAAACACCTAATGGTTTTTAAAACCGATCTTTTATATTAAGGCTAGTATGATAAAGTTTAGTTAATTTATCATAATGTCGTGTAATTCTGACTTACCTGTAACATGTATGTTATTTAGTGTTTGTTATGACTGAATTAAATACGATAGTATAATTTTTTAACCGACTTTCAAAAAGGAGGAGGTTCTCAATTCGTCGGGATCTTCTTTATGTATGCTCCCCGATTACTCTAGACGCCTGGACCGATTTGAAATTTATTTTTAGTTTGACAGGGTTATACTTCTCAGGCTCCGCAGGTGGTAGTTTTATTAAAACAAAATTGCACATTTTGAAGTCGATTTAACAGTTTTTAAAATATAATTTCTTATTATTTATTTTTAGGGTTCCGTATCCAAAGGATAAAACGGGACCCTATTACTGAGACTTCGCTGTCTGTCCGTCCGGCCGTCCGTCTGTCACCAAGCTGTATCTCATGAACCGTGATAGTTAGAGAGTTGAAATTTTGCACAGATTATGTATTTCTGTTGCCGCTATAACAAAAAATACTAATAAAACATAATAAAATTAATATTTAAGGGGGCTCCCATACAGTAAACGTGATTTATTTTGCTCGTTTTTGCTCGATATTGATAACGGCAACAGGTAGACGCATGAAATATTCACTAAATATTGAGTTATGTTATTTACTTTTAAATTAAATAATTAAAATAAAATAAACATTTAAGGGGGGCGGGCTCCCATACAACAGACATGTTTTTTGCCGTTTTTATAGATAATAGTACGGAACCCTTCGTACACGAGTCCGACTCGCACTTGGCCGGTTTTATTCACTAACATAAATAGCACTACAATGATTTCTTAGGTTTTTACAATTATTACTCATTGAAATTAAACAACTTTTAACGGATTCATCGCTTAGGCAAGTATAGGTACTTACTTAACAATTATCACGTATAATATAATGTAAAATTATGTAAAATACACACGACCAATCTTTTAAATAACACTCGTTCAACTATATTATTCTTAATTATAAATAGAAACCACGAATAAGGCGCAAATAAAAATTAAAAGAAGACATAGGTACTTAAGTACTACTAAAATTTGACCACATATTTCGATTAGTCGGTTTTCTTTTTCTGATACATACCAAAACAATTCACAATAATAAAATACAACATCAACAAGAATACTGCCGTGATGATCATGGCAATACATCCTAACACTAAAAGTAAATCTACTTCATAGTAGTCCCAGTTAGAGATGAGCGCAGTAGGTGCACGCAGATGTACCGCCCCCTTGTGCCGAATCACATACTCAGACCACCAAACAGCTTGATCTAAAGCTGTTTGCGGCTGATCGTATAGATTTTCACGAAGTGCGGCTATGTTGTGACGGTAGCTGAAAAAAGAGGGCAGGTTAGGTCGAATCACATTTTGACTGGGTAGTGGAAGCAAGGGAAGAGGAGTATTGAGAGGAGGTCATGCAGTTGTGAGATGGGTTGATTTTGTCACCATTGCAGGTCGAACCTGGCAAGTGGCACCGGTACGACGTAGATAAACGAGACCGATAATTATTAATTGATTTTCATACATACTAAATATATTATCATAATCTAATAAAATAAAGTCTAATTCTTAACTAATGTTAATGTAAGGCTGCAAGTCCCACGCATGCAGACCCTGACCCAGTCCCACCCTTTTCATACATAATTTATCTGTAACTTTGGTTTGCGAGGATATACTGTGTAAGGTTATTTAAATAAGTTTTTTTAGATATTATAAAAAAAATTAGGCTAGAGTCGTTCTGTTTGGGATTAGCAAGTTATATTGGCCATAGGCACGGTACATGGCATGCAGAACTGTTGGCCAATGTAGCCGAAAAGTTCCCATGTGCCAAGGAAAGCGCAGCATAGAAAGGTCCAGCCACAAGGTGGATAAACAGCCTCATACAAGTGACAGGAAGATACTAAATGTAGGCTGCTTCCAATCATTCATTTTGGAAATCCACGGTTGTATGTGTAGTAGTAGATTTCTGGTGGCAGTAATTACAAGGTTTTATTTAGTTTCACCTGTACGATGTTTGTCATCAAATCTTGCAAATTAAATTTGATCCACTTCCCGGTTACCTATTGAGCTGAAATTGTCCACACATGTGTAAATCGCGTGACAATGCAATATTATGATAACATGGTGCTGATTTGATGATGGAGCTGGAAGGTGGCTAAAGGAACTTCGCAATGAAACGACACAAACTCATTGAATTTGGGCTCATTTGAATTGTCTTGACGAGTAGTTTGTCTTTCAATGGTAACCAGGGTCTGATGATGGAGCTGGAAGGTGGTCATAGGAACTCTGTAATGAAACGACGCAACCCCATCGAGTTTCGGCTCGTTTGATTCGTCTTGGCGAGTACTTTATTATTAACAAGAACATAATAAAAGCTTGTTTTTAAAAAGTTTTTTTTTATAATATATACTTGTTTGTATACAAAGTTTACAAAGTTAATAACAACATTTCCTTACCTTTCATCATTTATGACAATGTTAATTGCGTTTAACAATTTCTCTTCCGTAACCATTTCAATATCAACCCTTAGTCCAATTTTAAAACGAACAAATTGTTCAACGTTGTACCACTGGTCTCCAAGCATGGGTATTCCAACCAAGGGTACTCCAGCACCAATGGCATCATCTGATGATTGCTTGCCTCCTTGAGTAACGAAACACTTGATTTTTGGATGCCCTGTGTAGAAAATGAACAACATGAAATATATTATGTAGAAGAACATGCTGAAATTGTCTTAAGCCACATAATAAATAACAAATTATAATAAAGAATTGATGAGTGAATTCATGACTTTCTAAGCTTTTAAGTCGCTGTAAAGTCGCTAGATTATCGGACGGCTAAAAGCTCAAAAAATCGTCATCGATTCATGGTTGTTATTTAAAAAACACGAACATAACCCTTTAATCCCACTTTTATCGTAAGTACCACTAAAATGTGTAACATTTGCTGAATAGGTTACTCCTGCAATATAATCTGGATGCTTCTAAATAGCAAGTAAATTGATTTCTTCTAGAAAGCATACCCCGTAACGGACCATAACGTCACTTGGCATCTAGAGAGTTGGCGGTCAAACGCAAGCCAATTGATTACTGAATAAAAATATTTAACAAGGAACAAATGGCAAAAATTCAAGTTTCAACTGAAAAACATTCATTTGGTACTTACTTAATACTTCAGCTTGTGGTACCCACTGGAATATTTTAATGTTTTTGGAGATGCCAGGTAAATAATTTGAATCCCACTTTAAAAACACATAGTATGGTAATTGCGAAAGTGCTTTCACAATAGTTTGGATAACTCTTTGAGGTAACAACGACGGGAAAACGGTTGTGCCAAAGCTGACATAAACTACTCCATTCTTTGATGCGTCTAAATAGCTCTTGATATCCTGAAAATATTTTATATTACAAATATAAAACAACATAGTAAATGTTATTCAACGTGGCAATGCGGCCACAATTTTTTGTATAATAATATTCTTACTGTTGGTAGTGGTTTGTTGGATTAGGTTTTGTGATTAGTTTTGTATATTTAGTCGTCTAGTTTTTATTTTTGATAGTTAAATAATACAATAATACAAATAATAAATAGTCTTGATAGTCTTAATATTAAATAATTTAAATAACAATATGATCTCTTCTATTTATTTAGTACAATAAATCTCTTTTCCAAAATACTTAAATATCTATTTATTTTAAAATAAGATAACAAGCTTACCTTTGCCAGAGCATTAGTAGATTTTGGTGGATATATGCCTCCAATATATATCATATTTGGTGGTACAGGACGATTATTATCCCACAGATGATATTCATTTATAAATACCATAGCGATATTCTTTTTTAGTTCTTTTAACGGCGGAATATCAGAACCAAAATTTCTTTTCAGCATTTCGTCGTGCTTAATTTCTGCTGCTTTTATTGTGTTTTCAAAGATATAATGTTTAAATGTTTCATGAATTTTTTCATATACCGTTAAATTGTAAGATTTTTGATGAATTACTGTCGGGTACAATATTGGATGTGTCGCAGCTCCTGTATAGTCAGTAAACATTTCTAAAGTTCCAAAACTGCTAACGAGTATTGCAGGAGCTTTGAAAATATGAGTCAATATCAAAGTAGCCACCGTACACGCTTCCAAGATTAATAAATCAAATTTCTGATTCTTATCATTCAAAATAGCTTGAACTTGTTCTGTTTTAATTTCTGCTTCAAATATATCACTAAATAGACTGTTAAAGAATAAAATAACTTGCGGCAATACGTCATCGTTTCTTCCATGGACTGTTTTGGCAAAATTTGCTTTTTTTGCTGCATAACCAGCTTCACGTACATCAATTTCTGTGTAGTTGCTTGGAGAATTGTCTTCTGTGAACATTGGGCTTGTAGTTATCACAACGACTTCATGGCCACGTTTTGCTAATTCTAAAGACAAATCTTTTGTAACGGCTTGATGACTGACAGACGCCGTTGGTATAAATACTAATATCCTGGATGCGTGACATAATAAAACATTTGCGAGTAGTATTAAACTTAAACACTGTTTTAGTTTCATAGTTAAAATTATGTAGCTGTTTTCAACTTAAACTGTAGCTGGCAACTACTGTGTACAAAACATCTGCGAATAATATTTACAAAGCAGATAATTAAGTAAAATTATATACGGGGTCTGAGAACTTTGTGGCATAATAAATTAATTACATCAATGACGACTATTATTTTTTTCATTTTCAGATAATTATAATGAATGAATGGCCTGTGTGAATAAACATTTACATTGTTTTTTTAATAAGTTTCAAAATAAAATATTGTCGATTCCGACATACATAAGTACAATACCTACTATGTACATCGGAATCGATAATAAACTGACTCATTAACACTACGATTATTCGACGGAACACCAACGCCACTCAATGGGTTAAGACCAAGAATTTATTCACTACTTCAGGAGTATGGCGTAAGATGGTAGCTCATGGCGGCGGTTGGCCGCCAAACTATTGGGCCTCAAGGCTGCTATTTGAACTATCATTCGTTCGCCACTCGCTGATACGATTTAGCGACAATTGTGACAAATCACTAGTCTATTACATAGTAATAAAAAAAATCGGCCAAGTGCGAGTCGGACTCGCGCACGAAGGGTTCCGTACTATTGGTAAGTAGGACCTTTACGTACCTAATAAGATTACCTGTAGGGTACACCTGTCTACTTAGTAGGTGCTTATGATAAAAAGTTAAGAGAAGAAGTTATTTTATTTAGCGTAGGTACAAATTGCACAGTCAACTAACTTAAGAACCTAGTTAATTTTGCAAATAATATCACCTAGATACTACAAAGTTTAGTTATGTTTATAAAATAACGAGAAATCAACGAAATTCCAAGTAGTAAATTGCAAACTTATAGGTAGGTTTTCGATACACATCCGGGCAGCATGACGACGCTCGCGCGAATACGCTACGCGCAGCTGTGGCTCGCTCCGTGATGTTACCTCCCCCGCTACCCGCGTGGCCGTTGCTTAGCAACCGCCTCGCGCTCGCGCCACCACCACACCGCGGCGCGGCGCTCGCACCGCGTTTAGATGCGCGGATTATTTTCATTTTGTTAGTTTTTATGTATTAGATTAGGTATTTATTTTTATAGATAATATATTTCTAAATATTTACTTACAAATATTCAAGTTTCTACCTGTTAATTAAGATCGAGTAAAAACTGCTTAAAAATTATGTTTGTTGTATGGTTTGTTTAATATTTACTTTATTATTATTTAATTATTTATTTTGAAAGGTAATATACAAGTAAATATTCTGTGAAAATTTGAAGCGTCTACCTGTTACCGTTTTTAATATTGAGCAAAAAAAATACGAAAAAACACGTTTATTGTATGGGGACCCCCTTTAATATTTTTTTTTAAATTTTTAGTATTTTTTGTTATAGCGGCAACGGAAATACCTACATCTTTTGTGAAAATTTAAGCTTTCTAGCTATCACGGTTTATGAGATACAGCCTGGAGACAGACAGACAGACAGACAGACAGCGAAGTCTCAGTAATAGGGTCCCGTTTTACCCTTTGGGTACGGAACCCTAACTAGCAAATTGTCACAAAAGCAGCCTTGAGGCCCTGGACGAATGTGAACAAAATTTGGTAGGATTATTGGGTAGGTACTTATGTTTTGTAGAAGGATCTAGCATACTTTACAAACCAAAAATTTTGTATAGTAGTGAAGTGCGTTCGTAATTATTTTACTTAATTGTTATAATTATGAATCATAGCTGGCTTGTGAAATACATTTAGAATTTTAGTATTCAAGTTAATGCGTGGGAAGACCGCATTGTGATAAAAATTAAACTGACAGTTTTTATTTCAGAAATTTATTTCTTACGTAATATTGTTATATAACTTATTCGAAATGTTTATTTCTATATTACAGGTATATTATAGAAAAAAAAGTTGTAAAATTATAATCAAATTACAAATAGGTAATTATATTTTTTTTAGTTCTGATTACAATCGGAAGGCGTTCAAAACAAAGCGCGAATTTTCGTATAATTTTAACTGTTTAAAACTACTGACGTTCGTAAATGTTGATTAAATTTAAAGAGTTTTATTTCTATTTAAAAATATATACATTCACGCCTTTTGGGAGTCATCGGAGACTATATTTTTCTACTTCTTACGATCCTAACGATATTTGTTGATATAGTTAGATAACTTTGTTGTATATTCATACAGAAAAACGTAAAAATAAACAATAAGCTTAAATGACAGTTTTGTTTAAACAAACGGGCTACTCACGTCTATTTTTGAGCCAACATCTAAGACTATGGTTTCAACCGCATACGGCGGTCTTTTTCAAAAGACTTTGTAACCAAAGTGTTTGCGTACATACTCTACGGATACAAAGACTTTTGATATGAGCATTATTGAGGATATGACTTATCGCTAAGTCTGCGATTTGGTCGTGATAAGATAGTTTTAAACGAATTCAACTACTTGTAAGCCACAGTAAAGTACACAGTGTAGTTTGAATAGTTGTATTTTTTTATTTATTAAAGGGCAAAATTTTCCACAGGGAAGATTTCAAGTACTTATGTACATGTTATTTTGAAGATCAATTACGGTCACCCATCCAAAATTGGTCGTAATTATTTCGTATTGGTCGCCGTATCCAACACAGCTGGGCAGCGTTCAGGAATCTTAAAAGCGTCTTCTCGTCCAAAATACCCCAGTCCCTCAAGTCGAAAGTTTACAACCAGTATGTGTTACCAGTGATGACATACGGCACTGAAACGTGGTCCCTAACTATGGGCCTTATAAGGAAGCTCAAGGTCACGCAACGAGCTATGGAGAGGGCTATGTGGAGTCTCTCTACGAGATCGAATCAGAAATGAAGAGATACGTAGACGTACAAAAGTCACCGATTTAGTACAGCGGATTAGCAAGTTGAAGTGGCAGTGGGCAGGACACATAGCACGTAGAACTGATGGCCGATGGGGCCGAAAGGTTCTCGAGTGGAGACCACGTACCGGCAAGCGCAGCGAAGGAAGACCAGCCACGAGATGACCTCATACAAGTGGCGGGAACACGCTGGATGCAAGCCGCTTCCAATCGGTCTTTTTGGAAATCCATGGGAGAGGCCTATATCTAGCAGTGGACTTCTTATGGCTGAGATGATGATGACCATGATCCAAAATTGGTTGGACTGGAGTAAATAATTACGATCGAATATGGTCCCGACCGACCCGTCATCAAACCGATAAAATAGAAGGAGAGGAAATATATTGCGATCTGTCATATTATCCGGACGCACTCACTCGATTGTGTGTGTATTAGTATTTTAAATATTGCCAATCATATGGGATGTAAAGAGCATACTCGACATATACCCTACTAAACGGAAGCGGGCGACCCTTACAAACGGTGTCTGCTTAATATTTATGAGGTCGCAAAACGCATCAGCGTGCGGTTTGTTTAATAACGTTGTTTTTAAACGAGTCGCCGACGGGAACGGGGAGCGAAACCCTTTAGGCAATAGTACGGGGACAATAGGGTTGCTACGTGGTAAACAAGCAGTTCGCTCCATTGAGTTCTCATGATTTTCATTTCGTAGATGCAGTATATATCACTGATTTAATACGGTTCCTAAATTTAAATTACTCGGCGAAATATTAAGCCTTAAAGTGATAATTTTTGTTAGAGTCAAGTGTCCACTTGACTCTAACAAAACTCCTGCCAGCTAAACGGTTGGATTTGGGGATGTGAAAAAATTCATACTAGTAGCATATATATCGAAATAAAAAGGAAAATTATCACAACTAAGTAAGCTTTATACAACCAACTCATAAAATGTAGTTTGAGAGGCAAATTTCGTACAAAATCCATTTAAATCGCAAAATTAGTCAATATGTTCACAGTATCAAACAAGTAGCTTTATTCTAAGTCCACATAGTGGACTACATCTACGAAATCCTACCCTGCACGTGTTTCGATACGCATTTGGTCAATTATAAATATTAATTTTAACACGATGCCTCCACGTATTCCTGAGAAGTCATAGTCTTGACCGGCAAAAATAGTGATTCTTTATATTGAAGATTATAGAAGAGTGATTCATAAAGATAAGACCTAAGGCGTCTTTATAGAATCCCTCTTCGGAACCCTAAAAACGATAAATCGAGTTTAAATGCACGCAATTTTTACATGTGATTGAGTAAGACAGCAGTTTTTCTTTTACATCATTTTCCATTGCGTGCCAACCCTATGCCCGCGCCGGGCGTTAAACAGTAGCGTACCCGCGCAAACCGCGTTACAGAGTCATCTTCTAGAACAATCTTCGCTAACTGATTTACTGACACCGATGAGAAATGTTGTTTTAGAAACATTGAGCATTCTTTATTGAATGTTACTTTTTACCCGACTGCGTAAGAAGGAGGGTAATGTTTTTCGAGTGTATGTATGTTTGTATATATGTATGTGGGTATCTATGTGTGGGTATATGTTTCTATATGACAACCTACATCGTAAACAGCTTTACCGATTTTGATGTGTCATTAGATTCGTCTTCGCTTCCAGAGTGCCCTATGGTATATTTTTTTCCAAAAATAAAAAATGCGTTTTTTCCGTAACCTCTAACAAACTATTTCGTAATAAACAAATGATTTTATTAGAATTAATTTATAGAATGCGCATTTATAAACTTTTACAGCGATTTTACGCATACTTTCTCACAAAAAACGTACACTCAACAGCGTAACCAAATCGTAAGTTAGACGGCATAAACTACTTTTCTACAGTCCGGTATTTTGTTTTTCTTTTAATATATATATATACCTACTTGATTATAGAATAAATAGGCATCCACGTGGCTCCCTGTTTACCTTATTGACAAATAAGTTAATTACCTGTAAATTATTCTCGCGAATGAGATAAATCAATCATCAAATAACGTGTTATACATTACTGGCTGTGCCCTACGGCTTCACCCGCGTTGTGATAAAAGGCGGTGATGATGATGATGATAATGATAATGCCTAGCCTATGTCCTTTTATAAGTCGTAAGGAATCTCTGTACCAAATTTCATAACAATTGATTCAGTCCTTTAGCCGTGAAAAGTTAAAGCGCAATACACCAAACCCGCCGTCACAGCCTGTCGACACAACCAGGCGGCCTAGTAGTCTAGTGAAAATAAATCCGTTTGTATGGAGCAGATCACAGTATTTGCAACTGAGGGGATTCTTTGAAATTATGATAGGAAAATAACTAAAAATCATAGATCAAAAATAATCCCCGATTTATAGACTAGCTGCGTTCCGCGGTTTCACTCGCGTAGTTATGAAAAACGGTGATGATTATGATGATGATAAGTAGCTTATGTCCGACTCCAGGTCCAAAGCTATCTCTATACTAATTTTCATAACGATCGGTTCAGCCGTTTGAGCGTGTAAAAGTAACAATATAAGCTTTTATAATATGAAATTGTGTCAAATGTATTTCAAAACACCAGTACATTCATTTAAATAACAATATACTTAGTTGTCTTTTATGTTGTCACAAATCTTATTTTTACTAGACTATAGGCATAGTTTGGGCCTTTGTCGGTAAAATTGCAGACATAAATTATAAAGTACGGATTTGGTGTGTATTTGCGTTTAACGAACAGACATAGAGACAGATACAACTAATGGTTTAAAGTTCCACTTTTAATTAACTTTATTTCCCACAATGTATTATACCACTTTACCTTATCTAGCTTGGCATACATAACTTTGGGATGCGATACAGTTTATTAATATTATATTATTTGAAATGTGTACTTTTAGGAAGCGATACAGCTTATTAATATGTTTTTGAACTGTGTAGGTTTCTCTTATTGTATTCTGTTGTGTAAGTTATTGAAACACACAGAGATATTTTCGCTTTTATAT
This sequence comes from Lycia hirtaria, assembly GCA_947563715.1. Taxonomy (NCBI): domain Eukaryota; kingdom Metazoa; phylum Arthropoda; class Insecta; order Lepidoptera; family Geometridae; genus Lycia; species Lycia hirtaria. Next base: position 39,865,547 of record OX387382.1, on the reverse strand, counting down.
TACTAGTTAAGTTTAGGATAAACACCCAATAAAAAGAAGCAAACTTTATAAAACCCGCACATCACCTACAGGCTAAATACCGTAACAGCAGTTGTCGAAGTTAAAATAGGATCTGGTATTTGCATATTCCAATCTCGGGGCGCCGCGGGCGGAGTCAGGCGCGATCGCTACCACTCAGGTACGTGAAAATGTTGTGTTTGCTAGTAAATTGGTAAATTTATAAGAATTTTGTAAGAGTTTTGAAAAGTATTTTCTTTCGATAAAAATTTTTTTTGTTGCGTCCTTAGTATATATATATTATCTAGTATATTTAAAACATTTTATATTTCTAGATTTTTCGATCATTTTATTCATATCATCAATTTTCAGAATGGATGAGAATTGCGAGAGACAGGGATAAGTGGAAATCTTTAGAGGAGGCCTATGTCGAAGGACAAGCTGGGGATAAAAGTACCGATCCAAAGTAATAATTAAGAATTGTAAACTCAGCAATAAAGGCTTATTTTATTTTATTATATTTCTAGATTTTACATTATAGTTATTGAAAAAAGCTATGGCGTATACCTATTTATTTTTAACTCCCGACTAAAAAGAGGGGTGTTAAAAGTTTGATGTGTGTATCTGTATATCTGTGACTCTGTGTGTCTGTGGCATAGTTGCTCTCAAACGGATGGACCGATTTTAATCTTTTTTTGATTGATGCTTCATCAAAGCGATGTTTCATCAAAATCAGTTCAGCCGTTTTGTATGTCTATTTCTGTATTGTATTTTTTTTAGTTCTCTATACTTACTTGTTGTTTAAGAGATAATCATGAATTGATTTACCATGAATTTTGACGTCATTAATTATGTTGTTTTATGGAAACAAGGTAACTTACATATTATTTTCTGTACACACATACCTACTTATGATAGACAGGAAACAATCACACACAGAACAAACATCCATGCTCACCACATAAACGTTTGTCCTGGGTGGTAACCAAAAAAACTATGACTTAGAAGGCAGACGTAGGCAGTTCCAACTGTGCTGTAAGGCTAGTTAAATTAAGAATTAGTAGCATGTGCATTTTTTTTAACTACTTACCATATTTAGAGTCATGATTTCTTTAAAAAAAAATGTATTGCCTACTCAATGACATAATCGACATTTTCTCTCAAAATGATAGGGACAAAAAATAATATCTACTGGCTCAAACTGGCCCCGTAACTTCAGCGGTAAAGTCCCGCCCGCCCTAACTGTCTCTAGGGCGGCGGCGATTGGCGCGCTCCATCGCCCCGGTAAGGGTTAGGCAATTAACCAGATTTACATCGCTTACCCGCAATAATGGCCGAAAGAATTTGCATGAGAATGCGGACTGGATGTTGGCTTACCCATCGACAGTTTTCGGTTAATTATGGCATGTTGGTACAGGTAATTTTAATGTTTTTACACGATTGCCGAAAGAGAGCAATGTTTTTCAAAGGAATGATATGCTATAGCCCAAATTGTTAAATTAATCTCAATATTACATTTTGTCTAAGTTTCGCATTTATTAGAAATTCTTGTTTAGACCAGATGTTTCTAACCAACATAAAAAACTCCACACGACGAGCTCCATCCTCGGCCACACCGTCGCTTTACATCAGGCGAGTTGGTGGTCAATCGTAGATCTATCTTGTATAAAAAAAAAATATGCCAAAGTTACAAACATAGATGTGTAAATAGATATATGTATATGAAAAATAAAATAAAAAAACATCATCATCATCTCATCATCTTTCACTTCACTACACAATTTCCACCCCATTTAATGAAATCCTTTTCATATGAAAAATCGCCGACGACGGCCCATCGACACTATATTTCTCGGCTGTACCAACGACACTATTTACCAAGTTTAACCACGGAGCAGATAACTTGGGGAGTAGAAACATTTGAGCTGTTCAATAATATATTATATTATTACTACCAAAATGATAGAATAATAATAAAAAATTACAAAATAATTTCTTGCACCGACAATACGGGCACAACGTTCCAAAAACAGATTCATTAATCTCCGAGACAGAGTATCCATGTTTAAACTACCGTCTTTTACGACTCGCTGACCGCCCGCGCGCGCGCCGCTGAATCATATCTCGTTATGTAATGAAATGCGTTGTGAACTCTCAGCGTACGCACAGGGACGGGAAAACGCGGCGTTTTATCGTACAATGTTGAAGATGAACGTAAAAATATAATTAAAATGAAAATATATACGTAATAATTATAGTTTACCTAATTTAATTATAGTTTAGTTTAAAAACTGAAACAACCGACTTCAAATATGCAATTTCGTTTACTTGGATGACACATTTTCCAGTTTTATTTTGAACCAAACTACTAAACCGATTTTGATGAAATGTCCATAAGATCAATGCGAAAGTATGTCATAACCTATCGAACAAAAAACCTTATTCAAATCGGTTCATAAATGACTAAATTATGAGATGTCAAACATAACAAGTATCAATGTTATAAGAAAAACAAAATACCCGACTGCAGAAAAGAGGTTTTTAAATAAATAAATAAATAAATAAATATTTATGGACATTTCACACAACACCATCTAGCCCAAACTAAGCAAAGCTTGTACTATGGAACTAGATGGCTGATAGAATACATATATACTTTTTTTTTGTAAATATATACATATGATACATAGAAACACCCAGACACAGAACAAACATCCATACTCATCACACAAATGTTTGCCCTGGGTGGGGATCGAACCCACGACCTTTCAGTTCAGCAGGTAGACATAAACACACTACCAACTGAGCCACATGGCCAGTCAAACTTATGTATTTTTTTAAATTTTGATGTATCCAGTGTCACTCACACAACTAAGACGAATCTATTGACACCACTCACATCAAAATCGGTCAAGCCGTTTAGGCTCTAGGGCGTGTCAAAGAAATATACATACATACACTCGAAAAACATAACCCTCCTTCTTACGCAGTCGGGTAAAAATACAAACGAATTGAGAACCTCCTTTTTGAAACCATTAAAAAGAGGTCTCTTGATCCCGAGTACTGCTGCTCGTGTAAGTATTATATAACGCAGTCAGTATAACCTTTAGAGATCGCAGCGTTTATTTACCGTGTGCGTTGTCGCCCCATTAGCGGATGACGAGTGGAACCGCATCGATCATAGTCCAGCCAATTCATTACCACCGCTTGCCACTCGGCGCAGATTGTGACAACACGGGATCTATATAGCAATGTGGGACAATACTGTACAGATGCAGCTTATCAGTTTGGTGTTACACGGTTCATATTATGGAGAGCTATGGAAAGGGCTATGCTCGAAGTCTCTTTGCGGAATCGAATCAGAAATGTAATGTAATCCGTAGACGTACGAAAATCACCGAGATATTACAGCGGATTAGCAAATTGAAATGAGCAAAGTATATTATATAGCACGTACTCGTAGAACGGATGGCCGATGGGGCCGAAAAGTCCTCGAGTGGAGACTTCGCATCGGCAAACGCAGCGTAAGAAGACCAGCCACGAGATGGACAGATGATCTCATACAACGTATGCTCCAACAACGGCAGTAGGAACAAAAATATAATTCGGTTCCAATGTTGCATACTTCAATTGTTTTTATTTTTTGGCAGAATTCTCCACCGCCACAGTCACTGTCGCTATGTGGACGGTGTGATTCAGATGCATGGATGCGATAGCGCTGACGCATATAGCGTCCCATACTAGGCACTTACCATTCTTCCTTGGTACAAAAGTCAAATCGTCCGGATACTTGCCATAGCATCAGCTAAGACCTGGAGGCTCTAGCATGAAGAAAACCTTAGTAAACATTTAATTACGCAAGAGTATATAATAATTAAAATCCATACAAACTAAATTATTCTATATAACTATCTTATTTCTCTATGTATCTTTTTCAATGTATACTGTGGTCTTTTAATAAAGAGTTATCTATCTATCTATGTTGTTGGAAATTATATATTATATTTTCAAACTGCTGGTTATCATGTGAGAAAAACTGTTATTTCTACCCTCATCTTCCACATCGCTAAACACACATCCCACAATATTGTCTCGTGTGCCGGTCACTGTTCCAATATTTGTCCACTCGCGCTGACCTCCGACATTGGCCAGTCTGTTCGCTTGTGACAGCTCTCTTCGCCAATCTACTTAATGCTCCCACCGAGGTAAGAAGACTTCAGATTGAAAGAGGTATTTTTTTCTACAAAAGACAATGTTCAGTCTTATTGGTTTCACTTTAGTTGTATTTTCTTTTCTCTTGACGTATTGGTTAATTGCTATTTAATGCGCTAGGTTGTTGACAGTCACTCCTGACTGTCACATACACTCATATTTAAATTAAATTAACATAAATACCAGACATTTATTATCAATCTTAGCTTTTCTTTGAATGTTAATTAATTAATGTAGCGACTTGAATGACAGCAAAATCACCAAAATCACTTATTTCCTTGTTAAAACTTAAACTCATAATTTGCAATGTATAATTTGGACATCATCTAAAAAGCTTGTCATATGTAATTTCATAAGTATTTGTATCAAAATAAATAAATTTATTATTATTTATTATTTATTTATTGTGATAATTCAAATAATATCGGTCAGTCTGGGGTAATCGATATGCTTTTTGTGTAGTAGTTTAGTTAGTTGAGTCTGTATATTGTTTTGCTGTAGTTAAAGGCAGCTTGCCCATAATTAATAATATCTAAAATATTTGCACGTCAGAGATGACCGAATGTAATGGGACATTGTAATCAAATTAGACCTTATTTACCTACATTCTTGCAAATAAATTTCATTTTATTTCATTTCATCATCATCATATATACACCATTATCCCCATTATGGAGACCATGATCCTCCTTTCATTATAAGACTAGCAGAGAGGCGGCAGGTTACCACCGATTTCTCATTGAAATGCCAACGTACTAAACGGTTTCGGTCCACGTTTTTGTTGCGTTTTACACAGGAATTTAATTCTTTGGTACCTTATAAGTTTCTTGGGAACTACAATCTTAGAAAAATTTATAGGAAAGTCGTAGATTTATATAATGAAATAAAAAAGTCATCATCCACGGCCTTATTTCAATGGTGACTGATTGAAAATTCATATGATAAAAACCAAGTTTTCTAAATTCGCGAAAACTTGCTATTTCATACATTGACCGCCCCTAATGTTGTCAACCAATCACTATGTATGTACATACATGTATAATAACGTGTACTTACACAGACCAGTTCATAGTCAACCATACAAATGTCTACAAAATAATAGAAACATCAGTGAAACTGATTATTTTTACTAATGCCTTGACCATGATTACAAGAAGGCCCAACAAAATAAAATGTCAATTTTATTTTCAAACGACTTAAAAAAAGAGATTTGTTTTTTTTTTGTGAAAGGATATATTTTCAGATTGGTCCTATATAAATTTCATCAAAATCGATTCAGTAGTGTGATTTTTAAAACAAAATTGCGCATTTGAAGTCGGCTTTTCAGTTTTTTAACTATAATTATTTAAAGTATTTTTCTCATCGTTACTTATTTATCGTAGCTCCGTGGCACACGTCGTGCTTTTGACAGCTCCACTGCGTTCCGTTGTCCAATTTAATTATGCTTGCCAAGTTTTAAGCAATTTTAATATTTCCATGCATTTCCTTCTGACGACAGATACTTTAGGTGATTGCATGTTTGTTGGGTAACTGTTCCGTTAGAAACGTACTTTGTATCAGAATGGTTTTTAGTGAAAAATAATAATGAAATCCTTTGACAATGAAATCTGTGCGGGGAACATACATAACAAAAAAAAAGATTCTGACGAAATAAGAACCACCTTCTTTTTGGAAGTCGGTAAAAAAAAACAATAAACAGGCAGCAGATTCAATACAATTTTTATTCTCAGGTCATAATAAAATAACATAATACCATTACAGAACATAAGAACCATTTTTTTTTCACTTTGATACATTTTTGGCTGACCTACATTTACTGATTAGGGTTTCGTACATCAAAAGAAAAAACTAAATTCCTAAAGGATCACTTTGTTGTATGTCTGTCCGTCTGTCCATCTGTCAAGACCTGTATCTCGGGAACGCGTGGAGGTATCGAGTTCAAATTAAAACCATATACGTAGATCTTGCTGTAGAAAAAAAAAACAAACTTCTCAGTTATCGTAAAAAAAAGTTACAATCGAATATGTCGCAAAAAACGCATATTTCGACACTCACAAGGGAATCAAAACATAAGGGGTACTTTCCGTTGATCTAGAACTATGAAATTTGGCATGAAGTATTATCATTACACATCCAAAAACTACATTTTTTATTTAATCATAAACACAGGGTATTTATGCAAGGAAGGAGGGTCCAAATTTTAAAGTGAGTTAATCATATCATGTGGCGTATCATATGAAGGAACTTCATTAGCACAAAATGAAACAGGGTTTTAATTAGATACTTTTACGATGTATATTTTTCGGTCTATGACGGAAAACATAAAAAAATATATAATTTGCCCCTTTTATCTACTAATTTGTACGGAACCCTCGGTGAGAGAGTCTAACTCGCACGTGTCCGTTTTTTTTTATAAGTCACATAAAAATAGAATCAAATAAAAGATGATAAAAATGGAAAACTCAAAAATACGCATAATATGAGTTCGGTAGGCGCAATTTTTCTTTATTCGGCGATAGGCTTGCGCTTGACCGTCAACTCACCTGGTGTTAAGCGACAGTTACGGTCTACGATGGAGCGCGCTTGCCTAGAAGAAACCTATTCACTCGCGATTTGAAGACACTCAGATTATATATATTCGGAAAGATCCATTCAGGAAGCGCATTCCACATTTTGGCGGTACGCACAATGAAAGTGGAGCCAAAGCGTTTCGTACGTGTTTTCGGAATATCAACCATGTAACGGTGTCGCTTTTTCGTACTTCTTACCGTCCGATAGAAAAATGGGCATTACGATAAAACTATAGATTAGGGAAGATGTATCTGCTTTCCATGATGAAACTATAAAATCTCATGCTAAACAATGTCCCAGTAAATCATAATAATATTTCTCACGTCACCAGGAGCACAATGTCGTCGTTTAATCACCAAAGTGCCTTATTGCAGTAACGTCGTTACAGCCCTCGGTACACGTAGCACTAAATTTCAATCAAAATGATGGTAGCTGGACAAAGCGACTATTCTGGAGGGTGGCGAAACGGCATCGCAAGTGCAAAGCTTTTTGGCGAAGTTTTCAGAACTTTTGTTCCGTAGTCAACAAGAAACCCTTACAGTTTTGTCATGTCCGTCTGTCTGTCTATGGCAGTAGGTTAAATAACGGAATTAAAAAAATCTACTTCAAAACAATCTAATTTACTACAAAATATAGAAATAAGTACCTAGTAACAACAAAACAATATACAAACTACACAAAAAGCAAATTGACCCCAGACGACAATCCAAATGCTCAAACCCACTACCAGTTGGCAGCGTACCCAGCATGCTAGCCACATTGGCACGTGAATAGCAATGTTTATGTGTTGAGCCAGATACGCACCAGCAATAACTTTTATATTATACTGAAAAATTATATCTAAACTGGGTGTCTGAGTAGATACGTATGCCAACTTTTTCGGAGTCGATGCCAGTCCCTTAACTGTCCCGAACTGATTTCTAAAGCCACTTTGGGAGGTAGAGGATTCGATCTCGATTCGGAATCCGACCGATTGTGAATACGGGTACAGAATAGGCCTCCATCCACACCGAGTGAGAAGGCCCGGGCGGATGAAATACGCGACCGGTGTGGACCAGAGACTACACGACACGACACTTTAAAATATTAACACCCTGTATAACTGCTCTCTCAAATATTATTAGCTTTTAGTTTAGACAAACATTACTTTTCAGATATTGAAAACACTGAAAATAATTATTCTTGTACTTATTTGTTCTATTTTTAGGGTTCCGTAGTAAATAAGGAACCCTTATAGTTTATAACGGTTTTACGCTCTCACAAAAAACAGCGTATCAAGAGTAACGATATCGTAAATTAGACTGCCAAAACTGCTTTTCTGCAGTCGGGTATTTTGTTTTTCTTCTAATATAGATACTTGTTTTTAATAACGGAATGAATGATGAATTTCAATTATTTAATGAGGATATATAAATATATGTATGTATAAGTTTTATGGGCTTATTTGAATCTATCTGTTATTTACAGAGAACATTTAGCTAAATGGGCGTATTTAGATCTTTGACGTTATAAGAGGAGTTATTAGGTAACTAATAGTAATTAATGTAAAAAGCTAATTGATTATATAAGTACTATTACTGTTTATTTATAGTAATTTTTAATATATTTTACTGTCCTCACTTATTTCAGTAAAATGGTAAATGTAGCCACATTTTTCATATTGTTCTACGTTCAGAAAGAAACCAGTTAGACATACCAACTTTTTTGTAACCCAATAACACAAACAGCTTTAGCCTTCAAGGCAGAACTTGTGGGGACATCCTTCACTCTAACATATAGAAATCGCCATAAAACTACCGCGTAACTCGAATAAACAAACTAACACCCGCACACATGAACAACTACACCCGCACACATGAACAACTCTGCACACCAATGGAATATTAACAAGGTGATGGAAAAGACATCTTAAAAATAACGCATCTCGGAATTCTTGGCCAACCAAAATTAAAGAGTAAGATTGTGTAGAGAACACAATAGTTTATAAAAGAATACTGAAAATAAATACAACGCCTTACCCGTAACCGAAAACGTTTACTTGGCTACTGGACTGACTTTTTTCTACGTTTCACCATTGACCAAACTAAAGCTATCAAACAAATTAAGCCTAAGTAATGTTGTCATTGAGATGAAAAACCTGGAAAAAGTGCAGCTCCCTTGAAGTTGAAACTCCCTTGCACATATTTATCAGACAAGGCTATATTTATCAGCATATTTACTATCTAACTTTCACGAATCTAGAGATTGGTAAAATAAAATCATCAAAAATTCAAAAGCAAGATTCTTTGTGACATTTTGCTCATACTGTTGGCGTCAATGTTTATACCTACACGCACCATTGTAACTTCTCTAATGTTCAATGTCAGTCACACAATATAATGTGAAACAGTTTGGTGTGAAACTGAACTGAACACTGAACACGGCTATAACTTTAACAGTTTAGCTATAAAGTGCGGGTAGGCGACAATACGACTGCGCGTAGAGATAAAAAATACAGAGGTGTCAATAACTTAAATCTAACTTATTAATCTAGTGTGTTTTGCTTGAAGCGGAAACACACTAGCTGTCTTACTTATAAACGCATGTTAAATTATTCGCTGAATAAGGACTTGTCACTTTCTGTCAGACGGGAACAGTCATGCGTGAAAACGGAACAAAACAATGTTTAACTAAAATGCGCTTATTCAGCGCTTTTATGTAAGACGGTAGATATATAAGTTATATTTAAGTTTTTGAACATAAATTTCCGCTAAGTAACACCTGATTCAATAGATTTTCTAAAAACAGAAGTTAAATGTACATTCTAGCATTTTTTTTTACTTTGTTGCTTAAGTTTTTTTTTTTTAATTATTAGTCACAGACATTTTTTTAAATTAATGTTGTAATAATAGATTTCTATTCGTTTTTTTTTTAAATTCTAATGTAATTCTTTTTAGGATGTAAAACATCCGGAATAAAATAGTTTCATTGCATTTAAAGCAAAAAGCAAAAACAAGCGACGTTTGACTTGATGATGTCCATATATTATACCTAGAAATGTATAACTAACCATAGTGATAGACTTTCACTGATGGTTGTTTTGGACATGTAAACAGTTGAGTAGGCCAGTAAATGGCTCTCCTACTGGACTACTCGACTATTCACTCCATATTAGTACTTACCGGCTAGTCTTTACTAAGCCATTCTATTCTACACGTATTGCGGCAAACCCTTAACTTACAGTAAGACTGAGAAAGATGCAGCTAGTCTGCTCTATATTTTTCTTTTTCTCGCTTGGAAAGGTATACGTATCATTGAGTAAAATATACGTATCTCGACACGCTCTTGGCAGTTATTCGTACAACTCTATTGTTTCCTAAACCATCTTTTCCATTTTGGCAACAATATGCGCATTCAATCTCCAGTAAAAGCCTCCCGTATGGCTGGCCACTGCTATCTACATAATAACACCCTCAAATGATATGAAAACGTACTTTAAATGCCATTTACGTAATTGAAACATACACATACTTACGTAAATTTGTTTGGAAATATGGTAAATACGAAAATTACTTAGTTTATGAGCCAAATCTTTGGGTAATTATGTGTTATGTGTTGATTTAAATATTCAAGTGTAATTTATATCTATACTATATTTATATATAGACTGGCCTTGTGGCTCAGTTCGTAGTGTGTTTACGTCTACCTGCTGAACTGAAAGGTCGTGGGTTCAATCCCCACCCAGGGCAAACATTTGTGTGATGAGCATGGATGTTTGTTCTGTGTCTGGGTGTTTCTATGTATCTTAAGTATATATTTACAAAAAAAAAAAGTATATATGTATTCTATCAGCCATCTAGTTCCATAGTACAAGCTTTGCTTAGTTTGGGCTAGATGGTGTTGTGTGAAATGTCCACAAATATTTATTTATAAATATTTATTTTATTTTTATTTATATCTGGCAAGGTCAGTAGAGTAGAATCAGTATGGAGGAATGTGACAGAAAAACATCCCCTCTAATATTTAGTAAAATTATTTGAGATGTAAGTAAGAAATGAAAGTTTTGTACAAATTTCATTTAAACTAACATAAGTTAACTCGTATATTCATAGTATCAAATAGAATAGGTTCACATAAATTATGATGTCTAACTGTAACCCCACTATGCGATTGGCATGACACGCATTTGCCCATTTATTCAAACTACAGCTAGATATTCTACAAAAACTGATGCTCTAATAATGATAATAATAGTGGATAATCTTCATCTTCATCATCTTCCGTGTCATCCTGGACACAGCACGCATTGTCAGGAGGTTCCTCTCCCTGTAGCCCCTACCACCGGCAGCTCGAGCCCCGCCCCGCTGCCGGCGGCACCCTAGGCTTAAGTTTTTATAATGTTTTTATTGTTTTTTATATAAATATTATAAAAACTTAGGCTAAGATTAGTAAATAAATATGTGAATAATAATAATAGTACTATAACAAAGACAGAGCAAGCAGAGTCAAGCATAGCAAACATATAATAATATTTTGGTATTTGTAGTTGTTCGCAGTTTTTTTTTGTGACATAAATGTCATTTAATTTTATTGGATACCGTACCGTTGTTTAAACAAATGTAATTCAAATTTATTGGATACCATAATTTAAATTAAATCGATATATCATTTTATTTATACTATTATTATAAAGTTAAGTTAATGTATCATATGTGTAATTCTGACTTACCTGTAACATGTATGTTATTCAAGGTTAATAAATATGATTATTCTTATACTCAGTGAAACAGCGGATCATACAAAATTTTAGTCTGTAATAAACCAAACATGTACCAGTTTCCAGATTTACCTCTCCATTCATAAGTACATCTAAAACTGGCAATAACAAACTGACATCGAAGAAGTCGCCGCAAAGTAAATCACATAAACAAGTTTGATACGGTATCTACATAAGGGCGCGGATGCCGCCCGCCCGCCGCGCCGGAAGATAGGGCGGCGCCCGGCTAGGCCGGATGTCTCTTCGGCAGCTCGCGGTTTACGGCGTACTCTTATAGCACTCTTATAGCTGAGTGCAGAATAGGGTGAAGGTTTTTACATGACTAGATAGGTACTTAAAATGAGTTATAAGATAAAAACTTGCATAGTTAGGTGGTGCAGCTGTCTTGCTCGCACGTTTCACCATTCTTCTAGACATATACGGCCTTATCGAAAAACGTTACTTAACTTTAACCATCGTCTTAAATTTTCTGTCTTCTTTCAGCAAGTGTCGTTAAGTGTCAGTGATAAGGTGACAAAACATGTTAAGCAATGCTTAAAGTTAAGTAGCGTTTTTCTACGGTAATGTCATAAACACATAAATTCATTTAAAACATTATTAATAGATATTTTTTGACCGAAATAAATGTCTGAACCTAAAAAACACGTTTAGCCAAAAGAAATCGATTTGCATGGAGCATATCACATGGGGGATTCTGTAATTAATATTTAATTTAATATACAATAATTTCCGATTTAATTTACTTACGCCTCGGACTATTGTATTTTGTTATCGGTCAAAGTTATCAAAATAAAAGTAGTTTTGAGTAATTAGTAATACTTATTCGTATTTTAGCATTGTTGTTGTTGTTGTTAGCCTGTAGTGTCCCACTGCTGGGCAAAGGCCTCCCCCCGACATTTCCAGTCTTGACGGTTTTGTGTATTGATGTGCCAATTTTTATCAAAGGTGTCAAGTTCGTCTCGCCATCTCTTACGGGGCATTTTCAGCATAAGTAGATTTAATTAAAATCGAGTTCACTGCTGGAAATGGGTAAATGGATTTAAAGTATAGTATTTAAAATTTAAAAGCTCTAATATGACTTAAACTACAAACACTGAATATCACCGTGTACCGTGCAAGAAACACAACCAAACATTGTTACAATAAACCCCATGAAATATGTTATTAGCATATCGGAGTAGCAACAAATGAGATGTCCGTAGTATAGCTTTACACCCCGGACACGCCTCTCCATTACCTCGCGGCCCCGGGCTACGGGGAAATGAACATAACACAAACATATACTCATACTGGAACTGACACAGTGGCGGTCTCAATCATTTTGAAGGTTTGAATCCCATTGAAACATAGTCAGTAATACGTTCTCTGTCATAGCAAATTTGCATAACCACAACAGTGCATAGATTTAAGTTTTTAATCAACTTCAAAAAAGAGGAGTTTCTCAATCAATTTTTTTGTACGCATAACTCTGTTATTTATAAACGATTTGTTTTTTTTTCCAAAAAAGTATACTTTCAGATTAGTCTCACAGAATTTTTTTCAAAATCGGTTCAGTATTTTGGGATTTCAAATAAAATTGCGCATTTTGAAGACGGTAGTTTCAGGTTTTTCAACTATAATGATCTATAGTAACTATGCTAGCCATATTTCACCGATTATGGATAGTTTTATTAAATTTACTATGGTTTGAACCTTTACTGAACTGTAATATGGCACTGCACACACTTTCCTGCAAAATATGTCAATATTATATCATGTGCAAACTTTATATTACAAAAACCATACTTATTTTTAAATCTTACAAAAGTAAACAATATATATGTTTCATGAAACAATATTACTTGTAACTTCATCTAACATTTTACAAAATTGCTGGAGCCGTTTTTGATAAATTTTTGGGTTGCCATTTCTAAAAATTCTACCCTTAAATAGCAACCTAGCCGTCTAACTCGTAAATTCGTCGATAAATCATTATCAATACTTCTAACATAACAATTTCATCGGGATCGGACTGTTAATTTGCCTAGTCTTTTCCAGACAAAACTAAAAAATAATCCTTTGTCGAAACCTGTGTGCGACATAAAAAAATATAAGGTCCGATATAAAATATGCAATATCCATATTGGCAGGTCGGCCGGCCGGCATATTGAGGGACGCTCTACTTTCCTGGAGGTAATCACGGAGGAGCCAAGTATTTACCGCCCAGATTACTTTGTGGAAACCGTTTAGGCTTACGCGAAAATAAGCTTGGGTTTTGAACGGCTGAAGAAGAAGAAAGTTCGGTATTTGACTGTATTTTTAGAGGGTTCTGTTTAGCCATAATCCTACAAGTACTTATAACCTGCTGCGTAGTGTAAGTACTTTTTTTAATGCGAGATAGATCTACGATTGACCACCAACTCGCCTGATGTTAAGCGACGGTGTGGCTGAGGATGCAGCTCGTCGATCTAGAAGATATATTTTCAATCTATCCTTAAAAACTTAAAGATTGTAGATCTTTGGAACAGAGATGGCGGCAAAGAATTCCATTTGCAGTACGCATCAAGAACGTGGACCGATATCGCTGAGTACGGATTTTTAATTTCAACGAGAAATAGGAGGTAATTCCCCGACTTTCTACTAGTCTTATAATGAAATGGGTGGAATTTTATCGTAAAGCTCTTGCGCACATTCCCCGAAATGAATCCTGTAGAATATAGACAGATAGAATATAGATAGATAGAATGATGACAGACACTTATCGTCTGTGCGTGCTGACTTGCGTTTTCTTGCATCGTATCACATACATCCTAAATCAAATGTTTTGGGTTTATTTGTATTATTATAAGTATTTAGGTATGTGGTTATATTATTTTCCCAGAACCCAAATTGTACTTTCTGTTACCCGGCTGCGGAAGAAAGAGGGTTCGTTTTCGAGTGTATATATGTTTCTATATTACCTCCTACACCCTAAACGGCTTGATCGATTTTGATTTGCGATGTGTCATTAGACTCGTTTTCACTCCCTTAATGTCACAGCCTATATATTTTTGTAATAATAATAATACAAGACTAACAAAATTCTCTTCATTGTAACCTCCAACGATATATAAGTGATTTTACAAAAACTTTGAGCTGAAAAAAATTCTAGACAAAGTTCATTTAAATAAATTTTACAGATAACTTTGCGCTCAGTTATTCAGAAAAACGTACACTCAACAGTATATCAAGCGTAAATTACAGTTCGAAAATCGCTCATATGCAGTCGGGTATTTTATTTCTTTTAATATACTGCATACTTGTTATTATTTTATAAAAATTGTTCAAATATTAGCAAGCTCATTTATTTGTGTTGAACAAAATAATGTTAGCAGCTAAAGTTACATCGCCACTTGAGTTACAAACCGAATCCTGAGCTAACTCCGCCCACAAATTATCCAAGTTTGAATATCGTTCCAGAAACAAATATGCATAATATTAGGTACATGAGTTCCCCAAGCAAACAAACAGTTGTTCTAACGGGAGTAACTCAGGGGACACACACTGTCTTATGTTCAACCGAGCGGATTTGTTTATTGGTGTAAGAAAGTAGTGGATATGACATCGTATTTCTGTCTGCGTCTTTTATTAAACTTTGATCTAAAACCTGAAAACTCTCAAATGTATAGATCCCTGTGTTACCCTGACAGTATCCAGACATAATTTTAAGCATTTATTAATTTATTTTAATTATAGTTTAAAAACTGAAAAAACCGCCTTCAAAATACGCAATTCCTTTACATGGATGACATTTTCCAGTTATTTTATTATAAAAACCAAAATACTAAACCGATTTTAATAAAACTTATACGGATCCACCAGACATACAGACGAATCGAGAACCTCCTTCTTTATGGAAGTCGGTTAAAA
The DNA here is from genome assembly GCA_947563715.1 of Lycia hirtaria. NCBI lineage: Eukaryota > Metazoa > Arthropoda > Insecta > Lepidoptera > Geometridae > Lycia > Lycia hirtaria. The sequence continues at coordinate 39,850,123 of OX387382.1, read as the reverse complement.
AGTAGGATACCCTAATAGTATTTATTACAATTTAAGTGAAATCAAGAACTCATGACCCGTCCCGCCTGACTACCACCACATCCCCCTCTCTTCCGACATGTGCGTACGTTTCCGCGACATCGCCCCACCAGCCATAACCCGGCTACGTTCTCGAGTTATGCAGATTCGCGTGTATTTATCGCTCAAGTTTGCCAGATACGACGCGACACGCGGAATCTGATTCCGCCTTCTATACGCTATTTATCGGCGTACATTGCTATACATGTATTGTAGCGTTATGCCTTCTTCAGATCGTGTTATAATCAATTATATTTTACTAATAGCACCAATGTTCCTTCCAAAGTAATAAAAAAATGATAATGCAAAATTATATACAACTCCTGCCTGAGCTATGTATCTATTCATAAGTAAAATGTAAATCTAAATGCTTCAGAAATGTTTTGGGTTATCTATAAGTTTCTGAAAGTTTTTTGTATAAATAAATAAATAATAAATAAAGCGTGCCTCAAGACCAAGCTAAGAATTTAGTTGCAAGAACACATTTTTTATGACGTTAGCCATTATTAAAATTAAGAGATTATTGAATATTAATATTATTTTTTACTATTATGATTATTTTTATTTTATTGTTATTTTATCACTTCAATTAATTAATAAATCATTTAATATCAAAATATTTTTTCAACCAAGCTTTGATATAATTTATTATGTAGGTACTTGACTTGTAACTTAGGCGTTATGAATAAATTATTTGTATTTGTTGAACTCATGTTAATAATACTAAATTTGTAGATAAATTCTGCAGTATAATTTATTCTTCTTCTTTTTTGTATTGGACCCGCATTAAAGCATTTGCCAGTGTCAAGTATTAGGTTTTTTCAAGTTTCTTGAATAAAACAAGTTGTAAATGTTCTAGTCACAATCTAAGTCACATATACAGTCAATTTATAAGTCGAGTCCTGCTTCAGTAAAGTGGTGGCGACTTTACTAGACGCTTCTATGGAGTTTTGCCGACAACGTGAAAAGACACGTTTCACTGTTTTATTTCACTTGCCCACACATACTTGCACGCACTTGATCGAACACTTAATGAGTAAAACACCACCATTTTATAGCATTAATGTTCAAAATAACACAAGTTTAGGAAAATAAAACAAAGCAACAACACGTTACTAAAACGTTCCCGCCAAAACTCCATAGTTTAATTTATACTACCGTCAACTAAGACATCTTTACCTTTACCGGTTAATTTTACCTAAGCATACATCGGTTTAGTTTTTGGTGAATATATTTTTATCTGTGGTAGATAGGGTAAATTTTGACTTAGTAAATTTTGTTTGAAATGATGGTATCCCAAAAAGTGTTTCATGCTGACAACATCGCTAGTTCTCAAAACAGAAATACGTTTATTTTCATGTGGTCAATTGTGCACTCGCCGTTGTCGAATACAAATTGGATTTCTATACACAAAAATAAAGTGCAGGTAAGTGACTTTTGTCTAATGGCATAGAACATATTTACAAAGAATTTTCTTACAAATTTGATACGTTTCAACTTTTTTTTTTGAGTTACGGTAAGAGGTAATGGATATTTGAGGTTAGGTAAAGTTACCACACCAAAGACAGAGGCAACTTTGCCTACGATTAGGGCTGTCAAACAATGTGCGTTTGTTTTTAACCGACTTCATAAAGAAATAGATACAAAGATTAAAAAGATTCTGTAGAATCAACTAAAAAAGTGTAGAAAAATTTATCCGTAAAGATACAGTAAGACAAAAAAAAATGTGGTAAAGTTGCCACAGTTGACGGTACTCATTTTACACCATCATTTTGTCACCCGACTGTGTAAGAAAAAGGGTGATGTTTTTCGTGTGTTTGTTTGTATGTATATAAGTGGATATGATTGTTATGTTTCTATATTACCTCCTACAGCCTGGATTGATCGATTTTGATTTGCAAGGTGTCAGTATCATATGATACCCCACATGATACGGTTAAAGCCCTTTAAAATTTGGACCCTCATTCCTTGCATAAAGAAACTATTTTTTTGTGATTAAATTAAAAATGTCCAGTTTTCGGATATTTTCCTATATGTGTACTCTAAATACAATGCTTCTTGCCAAATTTCATAGTTCTAGTTCAACGGGAAGTACCCCATAGGTTTTGATTCCCTTGTGAGTGTCGAAATGTGCGTTTTGGTGACATATTCGTACATGCTGTAACTTTTTTTTTTATGAAACTGAGAAATTTTATTTTTCTTTCTACAGCAAGATACTAGAGATTTGCGTATATGGTTTTAATTTCAACTCGATACCTTCACGCGTTCCCGAGATAAAGGTCTTGACACCCGGACGGACGGACAGACAGACGGACAACAAAGTGATCCTATAAGGGTTCCGTTTTTTTCTTTTGAGGTACGGAACCCTAAAAACGCTTTTTCGTAACTTCAAACAAACTTTTTCATAATAAATAAGTGAATTTACTATAATTATTGTAAAGAATGCGCGTTCATAACCTTTTACAGCGATTTTATGCTTACTATCTCACAAAAAACGTACACTCAACAGCAGCGTATCAAGCATTACGATATCGTAAGTTAGACTGTAAAAAACCGCTTTTCTGCAATCGGGTGTTTTGATTACACCCGATTGCAGAAAAGCGGTTTTGAGTGCCACTAATTGGACTTGAGTAAATAGAATTTGAAATTTGCTCGAATTTGTGACATTACGTCTTATTTGCGAGTTGTAAATTCTGTATTTAAATCCCAACCGCCAGTTACAAACACAAACAATGAAGGAAAACATGGTGAGGAAACCCACATGCCCGTTCTTGAAGATATTTACATCAAGTCAGGTTCCGAAAATATAAATGGCGTACTTCTGCCACATTTTTGACGATTTTACGAACTTATTCCACCCTCACTATTCCATTACAGTAAAAGCAGAAAGTCTGCATAATACTACCCATTGCAAATTGAAATGCTAGAAAACCATACCCAACAATTTCGGTTTACATAAGACAAGTTTATATAAGCTTCTTGCCAAATTTCATAGCTCTAGGTCAACGGGAACTATCCTATAGGTTTAATTCCTTTGTGAGTGTCAAAATATGCGAAATATATATTTTTTGCGACCTAATATACGGCTGTATTTTTTTAGGATAACAGATAAATTTAATTATTTCACAACTGCAAGAGAATACAAATCTGCGTGTATGTTTTTAATTTGAACTCTTAAGGTCTGGACAGACGGATAAACGGACAACAAAGTGATCTTATAAGGGTTCCATTTTTTTCCTTTTGAAGTAAGGATCCATAAAAATGCACCGCGCCTAGCAACAGACACGTAGAAACAGTGCTGATCTATATCCTTACCAACCTTCAGTTCATATCGTCGTCTGAGGAGGGCTTGATAGTATTACAAAGGTTTAGAGGTGGCGTGTTTTTCTTACCTCTGCGGAGGGTCGGTACAGCACTCGTTACCCGTAAATGTATTTTCTCCTTCGTTGCTTCCGTTTACGTCTTGTATAGAATTTGTTGACGGTGGAAAAGGTTATATTTTGGAGGCATTTTTTATAACGTAGTTACGGAAAACATAACTCTTGTGTCAGATTTGTAACACTGTTATAATAAGAGCCTTACATGAATGCTAGATGATATTGAAAAATTGATCTGGATTTGTAAGTCCAGATCAAAACTAAAATTTTGAGCTTTGATTTGACTTAGATAAAAATTTTATTTATGTATTTATACTTTCAATGTGCATGTGTGTATTTCGCATATACAATAATACATGCGTGCATTCTTTGATAAAATATAAATATGCATTGATGCTTATTTAGACCGCTGACCCGGTCTCTACCACTGTTCTGCTTATTGAAAACAACAATAATATTGAAATAACTCCTTCAAGTTTTAAACTCGTTATCTCCCACAAGATTGTGCTCCCTCCAAACAACCTTGTATTTTTACCCTCCCTTACATAAGTAACCATTAGCCGTTATCAGCGCAGAAAGAGTTACGTCGCTACACCACTAACTGTTATCACCACTCGGTATTCAGAAGGTGTTCTTGCTCGTTACTTGAGACAATATAGATGTTTAAGCGGCGGTTAATATTTTATTAGTGTTGCCGCGAAACTGCGTAGGGTTGCCCCGAGATAGAAATTTTACTTAGAGAGAAATTCATTAAAATAAAACGAGTTTAATTGTAATTAAACCATTTTTAACATTGAGAAACCATGAGTCTTGCGACCCGCCGGTCCTGGCTTCAAATCCAAAGACACACTTCTTTCTTTTCGATAATGTACGTATTGTTATTCACCGTCAATTCCAAATTGTGAAAAAAAAGTTTCAAAAGTTTTTTTCACACCGAAGAGATGTCCCATGTAGCTTTCCAAAATGGCCGATTGGAAGCGGCTTGCATCCAGCGTCTTCCGGCCACTTGTATGAGGTCATCTGCCTATATCGTGGCTGATCTTCCTACTCTGCGCTTGCCGGTGCGTAGTCTCCACTCGAGAAGGTTTCGGCCCCATGCCATCAGTTCTAAGTGATAATTATGTGCCCTAGATCTATAAAACCGTAAAGTTTCGCACATACTCGGCCACACCATCGCTTAACATCAGGCGAGTTGGTGGTCAATTGTAGATCTATCTTCTATAAAAAAATAAAATAAAATGACACAAAACTGAATTCATTTCTATTTCATTATATCATTTTTAGTTGTGGCAGCCCTACAGATCAAGAAGCTCGCTCGCTCGCCGTTATCTAGATCACGTCTGAAGCTCGCGACTTGCATATTCCGAGTTCTAAACCTTATCGTTTTATATAAATTAATTGCGCGGAACAGAGATGGCGCGCGAGTCGCGGACGGTTATCTGGAGCCCCTTCGAACTGAATTAACATTACATTGATTATTTTTTTTTACAATTGATAGATCTACGACTGACCACCAACTGCGACGGTGTGGCCGAACATGCAGCTCGAAAAATGTTTAGCGCTACACCTTATATATAATAAATTTATTTGTGTAGCAAGGCCAGGATTCACGCATGGCTTAGGGTTTATTGACTGGAGTGTTTTTTTTTTTTTCAAAGAAAGAAAGAGTGGTTTAATTTTAAAAGAAATAAAAACACATTTTTCTAATAAGCAAGAAAAAAAGTTATTTGAAATATTGTAACTACGGAGACGCAGAAACAGAAAGAAAGAGATCCATAAATAATAAGATAGATTTTTTCTTAATTCCAACTAATTTATTCAGCAATTACATTTCAGCATAGTTACGTAAGCAACATTTTAACTACAAATATGGCAACAATAAATAACTCCCTCACCTAATTCACTGTCTAATCTTAAATCAAACTACGAAAAACAGCAAGCGAAAAATACTAAGCAAAAAACGAGCAAACTTGAAGTAGTATCGGCGATATCTCGTTTATAGTTAGGAAACAATCCCCTCGGGGACATTATGAGTGGCCAATGATTATTTTGTTCCAGTGTGGGGGGACTATTCTGGAGAGTTGAACGAATTTAGGTAACGTAAAATCTTTTGAAAGACAATGCGCAGATGAAATCAAGAACACTATATATTTTATAATTAAATTGGTACAAATCGAAGAAAACGCGGTAGCCATTACGGAGTTCACAGAGAAAGAGAGATATAAAAATGTGAGAGCGAGAACGCTATAACCACAGAGCATACAATTAATAGTGAGGTGAAACAATCGACAAAAAGGCTTATGATTTTTATTAATACTATACCTAATATAGAGTTTTGGGTCTTAAAGATATTTTTGTATTGAAATTGAATTTGCTGACTTTGATCATATTTGGCAGAAACAGTTGTTTTAAAACAAAGATTTGTAATATGAACAAAATCCGTCAAAACGGTGAGAACATGTCGAAAGGTTGAATTCGCAATATGAACTGTTTTCAAAACTATTACAGCTACATGAACTCTGCAGACGATATCTTATCAATGTGTTAACTCACCAGATTGGCTTCCGGGCTTTCTAAAGACAAATCAACTTAAGAGACAACTTTGAGCTCGGAGATCGCATAGAAAAAAAAAACATTTAAAATTTTTCAAAAATCTTTAATATTCGGAGCAAATTTTGCATTTTTTCTCTATCTACACAGAATACAACGAATCTCAAAAATATTGAAATAAATAAATAAAATATTTGTGGACATTTCACACAATCGGTTTAGCCTTTCTCAAATTCCGCAAATTGAAACTTTTATTCTTAAACTTTAACAAATCATGTTTGAAAACTAAAAACTTTATTATCTTTTATGGCAAAATATAAATTCGATCAAATTAAACTTCGCCATAAAATATATTGAGCAGCCTAATCTGTCACTAATATATTCGATTCCAATTCGACACCAACTATTCCATCCTGGAATAAGCCCCCCGTTCCGTATTCACCCCTCTTAAGATTCTCATAAACATGTTTTTCTCGCAATAAAAATGATAAATCATCCGTTTTTTATATGGTCAATCAGTAGATACAGTTCTCTCCCCATGATAGATACAATCTACAGATAATGTGTTAGGCTGTTTCTATACAATATATATTAAAGTAATTCATCACATGGACATCATCATCTAGTCTGTTACAGTCCACTGCTAGACTAGTATTTCTAGGGACAGTAGACCTCGCGACCACAAAATTTTAACAACAATATTTGTTGCAAAATCCAAGTTTCTAAAAGATTGGTCGAAAATACGACTGCGGTACCTTCAAACATCCGGACAGACGAAAGAAAATTTTGACAGTTGATGCAGAGACCTTTGTTCGCTTTGTTTATTCTGTCAATAATAGGTCCCTTTCATGACTTTACTGGCTAATTATTTTATTTTTGATTTCTCGAAAAAAAAACACGAAACATAGTTACCTAATAAGTTATTTCCGTAGCCTTTTTATTCGTAAATAAGCTTACATTTGACTGCTAGCTCTTTAATACACCCCGGTGATTTTCTCCGGGTGCATTGTCTTCCGAACCCTCTTGACTAGCTTGCTAAGTTACTTTGAATCTGTAAACCATGCTTGCTGTGAGTGTCCACGTTTTGGCACCGTAGGTAGGTCAAGACACCTGGTCCCTTATTCCGTATGACCATCGGCCGCTTAACGTAAACAAGCGTTACGCGTTACATAAATGCCCAGGTGACATGTAACTGAATTAAAGTAAAAGTGGTTATGCGAAGTTTAAGTATGTCCTGCTCGCGTATAATTTAATTTCTGAAGATTTTGATTAACAAATTGAGAAATTCCCTCCTTTGATAGCAACACTAGTAACCAATCTATCATTCAAATTGCATTTTGTATCTATTGATAGCAACACTAGTAACCAATCTATCATTCAAATTGCATTTTGTATCTTTTGAATCTTACTTATCCGAATCCGTTTCACAGAACTGATTCCAGATGTTTCACTTGACACGAATTTCTGATTCCACAAGTCTGTTAGCCATCAGTTCCATTTGCTCGAACAGTTATTATGTTAGGTTCTTTAGGTTTCTGTTTTATTATAATCAGAAACGTTCTTATTTCAAAAGGTTCGGTTATCAGATATGTCAATTATTAAGTTAGGTTTATTTTTATTATATACATGAACTTTCGTGTTATAAAGATTTGGTTATCAGACGAATTGTTTAATCGCTTAAGGCGATAAGGCCGCCCCTTGTACTACTGTTAATTATATTATTGTTTATTTTTAAGTTTGTTTATAAGGTGTAGATACAATAAAGCAATATATTATTATTGTCAAATAATCTTTCGGGATTTTGATCAAGTGTCTTATGAAATAATTATAGTTTAAAAAACCGACTTCAAAATATGCAATTCGTTCACTTGGATGATATTTTTTCAATTGTTTTGTTATGAAAATAACAATTACTGAACCGATTTTGATAAAAATTATATGGAACCATCTCTGAACCTACCAAACAATAAAAAAACATTAAAATCAAGTCGTAATTAGCGGAGTAATCGCTGAACAAACAAATAAAAAAACATACAGTCGAATTGATTGATAACTTCCTTCTTTTTGGAAGTTGGTTAAAAATAAATTTCGTTTTCGGGGAAATTATTTTGGTATTTCACAATTCGGATTATAGATAGGTAACCACCTTTAGTGTAGTCGGTTAACACGAGTGCGAACTGGCCTAACATGCCGACACCATGAAGCGAGATCTCATATTGATGGATGGTGTTGTGACGCAGGAAAAAGTGGAGCTTCCGCTTTTTATGGGAATCCTTTGCTCCTTTGCTCGTTATTGCTTTCACGATTGTTTTGTACTAAATAAATAAATAACACTTTTTACTATATAGCATCTCTCATCATCATCATCTCAGGCACAAGAAGTCAACTGCTGGAAATAGGCCTCCCCATGGATTTCCAAAAAGGACTTGATGGAAGCGACTTCCCGCCACTTGTATGAGGTCGTCTGTCCATCTCGTGGCTGGTTTCCCTATACTACGTTTGGCGATGTGTGGTCTCCACTCGAGAACTTTGCTTCATCGACCATCAGTACACATCTTAGCAATCTAAGATTTTTTGAGTCGGAGATGCCATGAAACAGGTGTCTAACATCATTAGACTAGATAAAATTGTGCTAAAGCGACGTATTTTATTTTTGGACTCACCATAGTAGTACGAAGTAGTCATACCTAGATCTATTTCGCAAAAAAACACCTTTATTAAGATTGAACATTTCATTTTAAACTTAAAATGTTCATATTTTCTGATGTAAAAGACGTTTTTGATTTTATACAATTATCTGTCCCCATTTCTGATAATTAAATTATTTATTCATCAAATTACGTTGTGCTTTTTAGCAGTTTTGTCGTGATAAGATACCTTTTATAAGAGTACTTTCCCTTTTATTATATAAAAGTATCAGTTTAGAAAACTCAAAAAAAAAACGATAAAAAACAACTGTACCGATTTTGATTGAACATATCTCAGAACACTCTCGACAAAATCCTCGTTCAAACAAAAAAACTTGATCAAAATCGGTCCATCCATTTGAGAGCTACGATGCCACAGTCAAACGTACAGATAAACAGATGCACATGTCAAACTTATAACGCCCTTCTTTTTTGGTCGGGGGTTAAAAATATGTCCCGTGGTTTCATTCGCACAGTAATGAAAAAAGGGTGATGTGATAACAAAGAAATTACCTCATAGTTTCTAGCTATATCCAGTAATTACCAAAAACAACGATAGATTCTGCCGTTTGGCTGTAAAAAAGTAACAAACGAACAGATAGAGAAACATAGATACTTTTCATCATCATCATCTCAGCCATACGAAGTCCACTGCTGGACGTAGGCCTCCCCCATGGATTTCCAGAAAGACCGGTTGGAAGCGGCTTGTATCCAGCGTCTTCCTGCCACTTGTATGATATCTTCTGCCCACCTTTATATATACTTTTAGGTTAAATTAATATAATTGTATCATATCACCAATTTCGCATACATTTATTTACGTGTGTTTAATAAATCAGTAAAATATAATAATGATATAAATTAACGACATTATCAATCGTACTAATAAATCAGAATCTAGAAAATAGTACCATAAACAAGCGTAACTATGCCCTAAAATGACGAAAAATAATATTATTTTGAGGCGAAATATTACGAAAAACATGAAGCTCACATATCACTGAGGCATAAATAAACTTTCTGCTAACAAAGCTTACGTTATGCCTTATTAGCTATGCGACGAAAACATTCGGTGAAATATTGCAGAATACCCCACAGAACGGGCCGCATAAATATCATAAGGGCCTATATCTCTAACATTGTAAGTAAGTACTTTTTGATAATGCCAGACGTGCATTAATATGTACCTATTTCATTATTGTTAATTAAACGGATTTTTGGGTGATTGTGTAAATGTGTGAGCTATTTTTTTGGGTTCCGTACCTAAAGGGTAAAAACGGGACCCTATTACTGAGACTCCGCTGTCTGTCCGTCCGTCCGTCTGTTACCAGGCTGTATCTCATAATTATTTTCACAAATGATGTATTTCTGTTGCCGCTATAACAAAATATACTAAAAAACAGAATAAAATAAATATTTAAGTGGGCTCCCATACAACAAACGTGATTTTTTTGCTCGTTTTGCTCGATATTGATAACGGCAACAGGTAGACGCTTGAAATATTCACTGAATATTGAGTTATATTATTTACTTTAAAAATAAATAATTAAATTAATATAAAATTAATATTTAAGGGGGGCTCCCATACAACGGACGTGATGCCGTTTTTATAGATAATGGTACGGAACCCTTCGTGCGCGAGTCTGGCGCGCACTTGGCCGGTTGTATTTTTCATATAAATATTTGTGGACATTTCACACAACACCATCTAGCCCACACTAAGCAAATCTTGTACCTAATATGCAAACTATAGTTTGATAGAATACATGTAAGTATACTTATGATATATTGAAAAACTCAGACACAGAACAAACATCTATGCTCATCACACAAATATTTGCCCTGGGTGGGGATCGAACCCACGACCTAAAGCTCAGAGGCAGTCGTACTACCACTGAGCCATGAGGCCTGTCAAGTCAATTATTTTTTATATTTTACAATCACTCGTGTGATAAGCGCGACCTGTGGCGAATTTGGCTTGTGATTATCATGTGACATTATGCATATATTTTATGCATTTATTTGTATTATGCATAGATTTTATTTGATTAATATACAATTTTAGAGTCTGCCCAAAGATACTAACATTATTTTATTTGTATTATTTGGCGACAAACATAAAAAAAACAGCTATTACGAAACTTATTTCTAAACAAAAATGAATATTGCCATTCCGCTGTTCCAACAGCAGTAGATAATTTCATTTCCCCAAGTTTGTAGCGAAAATAATTACAATCACTCTCTGGAGACAGCGGAGATTGAACAAAACAAAACTAGTTAGTAAAACGATACAATAAGTGTGAACAGAAACAATAAAGTGAACAGAATTAACTGAACAAACAACATAGATGGTTTTTATTTTTCATGGTTTACTGTTGTGCTTTATTTACTTGCTGGTCTTCCGTTTATTGAGGTTGATAAAGGCGCGTGCACACTACTGAGAAAAGAAAAACTCTTAGAATATAGAAAAATACAGAAACCGTGAACATGCTTAGAACTGAAGCGACAAAAACTACTCATATATAGAGTAGTTTGAAGCGCGCGCGATCAGTTGCTCTATGAACGTCTTAACGAGTGGCAAGCTTTGTTGGTGTTAAATTTAATTCAAATATGCCGTCATGTGTCGTTCCTACGTGTAAAAATACTGCTGGGGTGAAAAAAAAACACGATGGGATAACATTTCACGTGTAAGTAGCACAATTGACATTATCTTACGTATTTATTTAATAAATTGTTCGGTCTTTGATCATCGTAGAGAAAGAATCGTCCATTTTGTTGGTGTTGCCAATATCAACGTTTTGATTTTCCTTACTTTTACTTGCTACCGATTTTTTTAGTTAGTAGTTTGTAAATTTAATGAGTAGGTATTTAAATATATTTTTATCCGATTAAAAATTAATTGGCCAAGTGCATGTCGAGTAGCGTTCAGGGTAGCGTTTCATAATTGCAGTTCATCCTATATGGACTTAGAATAGAACTACTTGTTTGATATTGTGAACATATTGATTGATTTTGCGATTTAAATGGATTTAGTGCGAAATTTTTCCTCAGATATTTTGTATTTTTTTTTTGTGGTGGTAGTCTATAACCGTTAACTTATAAAGCCTACCAGGGCCGTAGCCAGGAATTCATTTCAGGGGGGGTTTCAGCAATGGACTTGGGCATAGCTTAAGGTTTATTCGCGAAAATTGTATGTAGTGTGTAGTAGTGTAGTGTTTTTATAGTAATATACTATAAAAACACTACTACAATTTTCGGGCTCGTTATGCTTTGTTTTTCGTATTAGTGAACCCAAAAAAATTTGGTTAGTGGCTATTTTTAGTTAATTATTTGCTCGTATTAGAAAGTTCACAGCACTTTAATGATCAATACAAATATAGATCAATATGAAACAATCATGCGCGAGCGAATCGAGCGCGAAACTTTTTTTTTATAAAATGATTGAAGCCTGGAAGGATTTTTGATAATGGCCAGGATTTCGGGGGGGGGGGGGGGTGGTAGAACCCCCCAAACCTACTTAGCCGTGACAGGTTAAAATAATGCCTAACCTTTTAAGCTAACGGAATAAGATACAAACACAAAATAATTTATTTGACCGATTAATCCGAATAGTAAGTCAAGAGAACAGTTATAAAAATAATGATATCCGTTTAAGAAAGTAAATATTTTATTTTAATATATTTTTATCTCCACGATTTACCACAGCAACGGGTAAATAATGCCTACACTAGCAACATTATGCGGGTGAGAGGTGAGAAGGGTGCGGGACGATTCTTTTGTTTTTGGACACAGCACGGATTTTGTAACTGCATCTGGACGCGCCTTCTGTATTTTTCTATATTCTAAGGAAAAACTTTAAGTATGGGTACAAATATCTATTCAAGTTTTCGCCTCTAACGCAACTTTTTTGAAAACTAAATAGATATTACTCTTTTATTCTATTGCACGAATGCACTGCCCATCTAATTTATATTTCCATCCCATGGTTGCGTGGAAGAGATCGCATTTAGCGATAAGGCCGCCTGTTGTTATTTTTGGTTTTTATAATTATTTTAAAGGTGTACAATAAGGAGTTTATCTATAGTTTGAACACCAACTCACCTGATGGTAAGCGACCGGTGTGGCCGAGGATGGATTATTTAGCTTGACCGTAATTATGATTTGTTTAGATAATGATGCTTTTAATTATCTTCATATACATCTGCTACAGCGTATAAACAGCTGACTAGATTCAATTGCAATATACCTATATATCTTCGGCTTCGTACCTGTATCGCTTTTGAGGGAGATACAAAATAATAACAACAAATTAATGAACATAGTATACAAAGTTGCAAATCAGACGAGTCCATAATAGATGTTTCTATTATGGATATATTGTATATTATTATAATTTCTATACAACGGAATTGTTATAATTGTAACTATTTGAAAATAAATAATATTTTATTCTATTCAAAAACTTAGAAACAATGCATATTTGACAATAGGTAATGCACAAAACATAATCCAAAAAGAAAAACCAACATCATTTGAATAAATTGAATTTAATTACTTTACATTTTCAACATAACAAATAATAAACGCATAATAATATTAGAAGGGATTATTTATGTCCTTATACATGACTATTTTATTATCTTATCTTAATTAAGCTTGTTCATATTGCTTTTGTCAAGGTTTTTTTACTATTTTATTAACTTATCTTATCTTAATTAAGCTTGTTCATATTGCTTTACTCAAGGTTTTTTTTTCTTAAAACAATTTTACTGTTTCATTTTATTTCTTTTATTTTAAAAATAAGCTACGTATATGAAACTCCTAGATTTTATAATAAAAACAAAAGGAAACAGTTTTTTTTAAGTTGATCAGACCTTTACGCTACCAAACCGAGTATTTCCATAAACACAGCTCGTAGTTGGCAGTGCATTGTAAACTCATGGCGAGGATGGCGAGCATTATGGTGTCTCCGGCGCCAAGGTTTCATTATTATTGCTTTATTAACCAATATTGAACGCCGGGATTTTACAGGGGCTGGCTTAACCACGCGGGAACTTTGGTCAAACCAGCCGATTATTTTAAAATATAGGTATAAATAAAATAAATAAATATTGGTGGACATTTCACACAACACCATCTAGCCCAAACTAAGCAAAGCTTGTACTATGGAAACTATAGATGGTTGATACATAATACATATATATATATATATACTTTTTTTGTTAATACATACTTATGATACATAGAAACACCCAGACACAGAACAAACATCCATGCTCATGACACAAATGTTTGCCCTGGGTGGGGATCGAACCCACGACCTAGCTCAGGAGGCAGTCGAGCTACCACTGAGCCATGAGTCCTGTATGTATCTATATCATGGGCGTGATAACATGGCGTGTTATTAAACTGACAAGGATTTTGCGTCAGCGTTCAAAAACGTCCGAACTTAATGACGTCTAACAGTAACCTTTAGACGTATTACACATTTAAATTAGATACATGACAATTTATTAAAAACTAAATGATAACAAAATTACAGAAAGATAACATTAAGTATTTAGGGCTAGAGTTTTATTTGGCGGCCTTATCTAGTGCGATCTCTTCCAGGCAACCATGCAAGGACAGGTATAGTATGCTAAAAACCGTGGCCCATAAAGAAAAAAGAATAACTAATAAATAGATAATAATGAAGCTGAGCTGCTGAAATTTCATCAAAATCGGTCTTTTGGTTTTTGAAACGAAATTGCGAATTTCGAAGTATTTCATTTTTTTTAAACTATAATTATCTGTTATTTAATCAGCGGGTTGTGTAGCCGGTCCCTCGGCCATCCCTCGGGATCGGCAGTTAGCCGGAGCGTCGCCGCTTCATTGGCCTCTCGTAAACCAATCCTGGCAACACCACCGAGATTTCAACTGAAAACTAGTCATGGGAAATGCAAAATAGTAGTAGTACAAACAAGTATTCGTAATACATATGTTATAAGAAAGACAAAATAAATAAACTCGACAAATGGCAAATGTGGAAGCATGATGCAGGACTGTATAAGAGCGATTTTCGTACTGTAACTTACGTTTCATATTATGCTGTTGAGTGTACGTTTTTTTTGTGAGAAAGTATGCGTAAAGCTACTGTATAATTTATTTAAGTGAACACTATTTGAATATTTTGTTCCTGGAAAATCACTTATTAGCAAGTTCTTTGGAGGTTACGAAAAGCGCATTTTATTTATTTTTGCGAGAGTCGTATTATTGATTGAAATGAAACAAGCAAACAAACACATAGAAAACATTATTAATACATATTATTAATTTCTACCTGACATTTTTTTATTCTTTTTTAGGGTTCCGTACCAAGAATAAAGTCTCATGGATTTATATAACAACTAAAACAGACTAAAAATTAGTATACCTACAACAAACGTGATTTTCTATTATAGATGATAGTACGGAACCCTTCGTGCGCGAGTCCGACTCGCACTTGGCCGATTTTTATGTATGTAATGTAATGTGATTATTGTATAAAGATGGCATGCTATGAATGTTAAATATTCGAAATAAATGAATTTGAATTTATGGTCGTATTATTAAGATTGAAAAAATATAGCCTATGACACACTAGGGAGTGAAAACTAAGGCGCGTAAGTCGAGGTAACTCACTGGTAAGTCGAGGTAACTCACTGGTAAGTCGAGGTAACTCACTGGTAAGTCGAGGCGCGGTCGCGGCGGCGTCGCGGCACAGTTGAGGCGTGGTGTTTATGTTAGGTCGAGGCGCGGGCGGCTATGCTTCTTTCACACATTACATTGTGAACACGTCTATGCACGAAACAAAATATCAAAATGGCGGTGGAGTCGCGGCGCGGTCGCGCACTGCACCCCTGCCGCGACCGCGCCTCGACTCCACGTCGCCTGCGACGCGACTCTAATGTGTGGGCGCACTGCCATTTGAACCTGAAGGAAACTTAGAAGCGGCGCGCCACTTGTGCGCCCGTGACTCGACGCCGCCTCGACTCCAGCTCGTGTGGACGACACCACGCACAACAAAATCGGTCAAGCCGCTTAGGCTGTAGGAGGTAATATAGAAATAAATAATATATGTAGGTACGTACATACATACACTCGAAAAACATAACCCTCATTGCGCAGTCAATAGTGTTGGGATCTGCAGAATAGAAACAGATGTTTGGTTAAATGAATAATATAGTAGAGTCATTAAAAACGATAGTGTATGGACGATGATGATAAAATATGGGCTATATCCGCCTCAGGCTTCTTAGCTATTTCTGTACCAAATTTCATGACAATTTGTTCAGCCTTTTGTGCATGAAAAGGTAACAACAACAGATGAGACAGAGTTACTTTCTCTTTTTAACCTATTAAAAAAATAGGGACTCAATTCGGTTGTATATTATGTTTGTTACCGCAAATCTCTATCATATAGTTAAATACAGAATTGAAAAAATAGTTTTTTTTTTATTTGAAAGAATATATACTTTCTGATTACCCTATAAAATTTCATCATAGTAGGAACGTTTAGTATTTAAAACAAAATAAATAGGTTTTTGTAATTGTATTAATGAAAGTCAAGTTTGTACTCATGTTTTTCATCACTATTTATAACCACTTTTAATCGCATCAATAAAAGCCTGTGTCTACCAAGTTTTTGCTAAACGACATCCGTAACAAAAGTACACATAGCGCCATCTATAATACCACTGAAGAACTAGCAAGTCGTAGCACATCGAGCTACGGTAGCTTCCTGGTTCTACATTGTGTTTTTATTTGATGGTTATGTTCCATCCCTGTTATAAGTTCAAATTGTTTTGCTACCCGTTCACAGGTGGCGCTATAACAAATAATATTCTTGAGAGATTATTGGAATAAAAAAAGTATGCCTTATTGATACACTAACAACTTAATACTGTGTGAAATGTTCACTAATATATATTAATTACAGTAGTGGACTTCTTGTGACTCAAATGATGATGATTATTATCATTAATCTACCTGGCTAGACAATGATAGCCAGAAGTACCGGGGAGCAACGGTGAGCTTTTTGGTTCGCTTTGGTTTTTGTATAGAAGTAGCATACCTAAGTTAAGAATGAACTAACTTTCATCGGTAATAAGAAATTATGGTTGCGGACCTACAGTCCCAATATTTTGCCTATAATATGCTTATGTCTATGATAGAACACAATTGCTGCAAATAAAATTTGTCTTGGACGATAGTCTAATAAATCGATGAACGCCGGATGCACGCACAAAAAAGTATGATTCATTGTCCCGTTACGCTCATTGTCCTGTTACATCATGATCATCATCATTTCATCAATGTTTAGACTGCCGCGCCCGACCGTCGCTTCAATTATCATTCTTCGGAGCTCGCGCGTGGACGTATGTTGTCACGTTAAACTATCGTCCGTAAACCGACTTTACAGACAACCAATTTTTGACGTGACAACGTCTAATAAATCGATGAACGCCGACTGCACGCACAAAAATGTATGATTCATTGTCACGTTACGCTCATTGACCCGTTACGCTCATTGTCCCGTTACATCATGGTCATCATCATTTCATCAATGTTTTGTTATGACGTTGTCACGTTAAACTGCCGCACCCGATTGTCGCTGCAATTATCATTCCTCGGAGCTCGCGCGCGGACGTATGTTGTCACGTTAAGCTATCGTCCATAAGCCGACTTTACAGACAACCAATTTTTGACGTGACAACGTCTAATAAATCGATGAACGCCGGCTGCACGCACGAAAATGACTCATTGTCCTGTTACACTCGTTGTCCCGTTACATAATTGTCATCATCATTTCATCAATGTTTTGTTATGACGTTGTTACGTCAAAAATTGGTTGTCTGTAAAGTCGGTTTACGGATGATAGTTTAACGTGTCTGTATTCATCAACTTATCTATATGCTGTTGATACTCGTATTGTAGGGGGTTTATACAACTGCAGTAAATCAAGATCAAACCGATCGTCAGACGAATCCAATAATGGCCCACTGTTGGGCAACAAATCCATCAAGCCAATATTTACGTCGCGAGAAATGGAACGAGAAGTTGGTCAATGGGTCGGATTGGTTCCGTAGGATTTTTACTTACTAGATATTTTTTCATTGCCATCATCTCGACCTCATTAATATAATTAAACTTTTGGTCGATTTATTGCATATGTTTTACAACTTGACGTTACCTCTTACCTAGATGTGACCACGGACATTGCAAAGTGCGTCAGGATTAAAATTACACGTACATATAATAACGCATTTATCGCATAATATACTGTACTACATTCTAAACACAAGTATTAAAACAAAATACCCAAGTGCAGAAAAACAGTTTTTGCAATGTAACTTACGATTTTGTTACGCTTGAAACGCTGTTGAGTACGTACGTTTTTTGTAAGAAAGTATGCGTAAAATTATTGTTAAAGGTTATAAATGGGTATTCTTGAGAATGATTCTAGTAAAATCACTTGTTTCTTACGAAAAAGTTAGTTGAAGGTTACAAAAAAAAAGCATTTTCACCTCACAAGCTCGGAAAGATTCTGTTTGTCATTAGAAATCTGAGTGGAAAAGTGCATTTTGTCCGCTAGCGTGGAAAGAGTTTTTAAAATTCGAACCTTTCTATTCCATACTTTTCTATACCGCAAGTCCACTGAAAATGCATTAAATACTTATTTCATGTCAGTGCGCCAACCTCATTTCTTTGAATAATCGCACTGACCAGCCACAGGTGGCAGCACTGGACTAGCGTTTTCCTCGCTGTAGTGAGGTGAAAAATTTTGTGTTTCACTCGGCAGCAAAGTTATTTTGCATCTCGTACTTTTGAAACCCTCGCTACGCTCAGGATTCTATATCCTAAAATCCTTCGCTTGCTCAGGTTTCAATACAAGTACTCGCCCCAAAAACCATCTTTGCAACCTTGCATATCAAATAACTATTATTTATTTTTGCGAGAGATGTAGTATTATTACAAAAAATATAGCCTATGATACTCAGGTAGTGAAGACAAATCTAAGGACACCTCGCACATCAAAATCGGTCAAGCTGTTTAGCCCGTAGGCTGTCTTATAGAAACGTACATACATACAAATATACATACACTCGTAAAACATAACCCTCCTTCTTACACAGTCGATTAAAATGCAAAATAAAGCGAAAGTGAGAACATATAAGAAATGAAAAACATAGAATGGTGCTAAGAAATCATGGTTGAAGCCCTGGACTCGATTGGCACAATACCAAGTTTGGTGGCATACAAACAGAAAAGCCTGTACCCAGTGGTATAGAAAACTAAGGGCAATGATCATTATCATCATGCACCCCATATATATAAATAAAATCTACAACTGAGCATAGGGTATTCAATACCTTCCTGCCACTTGTATGAAACCATCTGCCCACTTTGTGGTTGGTCATAAGCAGCGCTTGCCGCGGTGCGTGGTCTCCACTCGAGAAATTTTCGCCACTATCAGCCATGCCCTGTCCACTGTCTAATCAACTTGCCAACCCGCTGTGCTATGTTGGTGACTCTTATACTTCTACGAATTTCTTCATTTCTGATTCGATCTCGTAGAGAGAGATTCCGAGCATAGCCCTCTCCATAGCTCGTTGCGTGGCTTTGAGCTTCCTTATGTCCTTTATATAGTTAGGGACCACGTTTCAGTGTCGTATGTATGGGCTTTTATAAAGAAGCCAAAAGTCATGCAACATGGAGAGGGCTATCGGGTCTCTCTATGAGATCAAATCAGAAACGAAAATTCCACAGACGATTGAAACGGATGGATGATGATGATAATGATAAATTAGAGTGAAACGGACGGAACCCCGCACCCAAACAAGTCGTTAGGTTGCCGAGTCGATAAACCATCCAATATGAGTTCCCATCGCTTCCGTGTCCTCCTTTGATCGTGGCAAAAATAAACGGCCTACATTACGAGTACATACTTACAGCTAGACACAATTCGTCTGTTACTTGCGCTAGCTTTTCTTGTTGACCGAGTGAACGAAGCGAACACATCAACTGGCAAAACTTGCTTTCATCTGTCTGGGTGTCTCGATGTTGGTACTCGTGTACAGGCAAAGAGATTTTATCTATACTTAGAGAGGTTATACTCATTGAACTGAATTTTTTTTTTTTTTTTTATCAGCCCTGTTTGTACAAACTGTCCCACTGCTGGGAACGGGCCATCTTCTCATTATGAGAAGGGTTAGGCCATAGTCTGCCACGCTGGCCAAGTGCGGGTTGGCAGACTTCACACATCTTTCAAGATCATTGAAAATTCTCAGACATGTAGGTTTCCTCACGATGTTTTCCTTCACCGTTTGAAGTTCGCGGCAATCAACAATACGCACATAACTTCGAAAAGACAGAGGTGCGTGCCGTGGGATTCGAACCCAGGACCTGCGGATCGCAAGTCAGACGGTCTCACCACTAGGCTGCCGGGAACTACAACTGAACTGAATATGAAGCATCGCAAATCTTAGTTCTCAGCACTTTCAATGTTAAGACAAATCCTTTTAGTATCTTGGCCTTATATATCTTGGTGTTGCACTTTCTGTGTGTTCACACAGGATTGCATTGTACCTACTTGTTAACAAGTAATGGCACTTGGAGTCTAACAGCGTTGCCCGATGTATAGCGATTGAAGACGAGTCAGGAGATTACCTTATTTGAGACTTGCCACGCAGAGCGAGGGAAAACCTATCTACGTATAATATATCATTGTGAACAGGTAGTATTTTACACCATTTATTAGCCAGATTTTGATAATATTTGACAGATACATTTGGTACTCAATCATTCTAAACAAAATTTTTGAATATGAGCAAAATTGGTCATAGTGGTATCGCAACTGTCGGCTTAGTTAAAAATGAAAGAAGTTTGTACAAGGTCTCTGGTCATATACCGACAGATTGTTTTTTTTTTGCAATAAAGCTTTTTCATTTTATTTTGAACCATTAGGTACTCAATTCTAAACATGGTATCCGGATATGATTAAACTCGTTCAATATAGGTGATCGAAATAGGTACATTTTCTTAGAAAAAAAAAACTCTGCTTGCGAGGTCTACTAATTGCAAAACTGGGTACAAGTTTTTATGATGTACAGATTATATCGTCGCTCGCATGTCTAACTGTCCTATCTCAATTTACATATAATAAAAAGAAATATTTAAAATACAAATACATTAAAAATATCAATGTGAAATTAAAATATGAGTACCTAACCTAAGTATGAAATAATATCATAAGGTATACAAAACATCCGATTTTTAATATTTTTGACAAATACCATTTCTTTTGATAAATACATCCTACTTTTATCATAAGAAATAGGAACAATAAAGGAGCATATCCCAAATATAATATATAATTTTCTTATTTAAACTTATTATGTTAAAAAATACGATTTTCAAAAAACGAATGCACCGCAACAAGAGGACGTAGTAGAGTTTTAGTTTTTCAACCTATATGCACTGTTATTAAACACAGTGTCCGTACAGCTGCACAGACACGGGACTCTGCAAATTAATCGGAGTCCACGTAGTCTGTCTCGTTAGGTGTACTGTCGCGGTGTATGGCGTCCTACGTGACACGTGCGATGCTATAATATATTCGTTAGCTTTAATAGTTTGACCGAACGCACTGTATCGCGCATTGAGCAGGATGTGAGCGGTGAGACGGAAGGAGGCGTCCGCGTCAGAGGCAGGCGGGCGGAATGGAAGAACCCTCCCTTCCTGCCGTGCACATTGCTAAGATGCAGTACAACGGTTTCGGTCAAACTATAACCCGTGTTAGTTGCCTACTTCTGAGTTTGATTTTTCTGTTTATACATAATAAGTAACTGTTGATAATATTTTTCGAGTGTACGTATACATGTTTTATATTACGGCTCTATCGATTTTGATGTGCATTTTGGTGTCCTTAGATTTATATGTACTCTTATCGTAAGCTTACCCTGCCATAATTTTATCAATAAAAAAATCTGTGTTTAAAAAAATATATAAATATTTACGCTTTTAGCAAAATTCTGTACATCACATACAGAGTTGTCTTATAAGGCAACATTTAATTCTAGCCTGACATGGCTTATAGGTTATAGGTAAAATAAAATATTATAAATGCAATAATACAAAAATACCCCTATGTGTCGATTTTGGTATAAATTAGCATGTTCTAGTAACTAACATTGTATATTTATAGCATATTTACATACATTACTACTAATATTCTATCTAACAGCGATACTTGTTAATAGATCTCTAGTGCTCTAACAAAATTCGTAAAAGGACTCTCATAAAAACTGCAGTTTTCATTCTGCAACTTAGTTTGATGTTTTTGATTGTAAGTTTTCACGAAAAAACATGTAAGGGTCACTTTACAATGTACTTACTAGCACAGTGGTTGTTCTGCTATCATTGGCACGATATATCATGGCCCAGGTGGGACGTACGCGACTTCACCCGCGACAGACCACCGGCGCGCGTCGCCGCAGCTCTGTAATCTGAGCGCGCGCCGGGGCTTCTCTTGCTGAGCGACACATTTTGAAAAAATATTGTTTTTTTGTCTGACGTCCAAAACAGCAAAGTATTGTCATCCTGAAAAAATTACAGTTTTATCAGAAATTATTATATGACAAAATTTTCCATTTTATAAAAACTGTGTTCTGTAACCACAATACACTCGTAAATGTATGTCTGTATGTTGTTATATGTTGGTGGTCGGTCGGCTCGTTTCGATTTACGTAGGGATCCAACTTGAATCTGGTCGTGATGAAATTGAAATTAAAAGTTTTAAGCAAACCTATGAAAAGTTCCTCTCTGCGTTGCCATTTAATGTTACCACCATCAGGCGCCATCTAACGGTAGCGGCCCCGCAAAGCCGTGGTGGATAGGGTGCACGGCACCTTATCAGTGGCACACCTCCTCCTCCACGGCTTCCTCTTTCGGTCACGATGCCGCCCGATGAGGGACTTCGCGACCCGCCTCAGTTCCAGTACCGCTTCCACGGCACCGCAACTTACATTTGGCCGCTTCCATTAGGGCTTGCACCCAAAAGCCCATGAAGCGGTCCCAGCTCGCCGGTCGTGGTCGTAACCAGTTGGCCAGTGATACCCGGAGTACACTTTGAGGATGCGACTGACTTCGCACGCCACCATCCAAATAACCTAATCCAACTTAATCTAAGCCACTAGTCCTAGACCCGTGAAAATTAAAGGTGTATTTGTGAAGTGCAAGTAAGTACCTCAGAAAGGATTTTTCGCCAGCAAATAACGCCACTGGATGCCACTAGTCAATGATTAAAAAAATCGTGTACCGTTTCCCGCACACGAATAAACGGCCACTGCAATTTTTTCCCCAAGTTTATTTCCATCGGCTGAGCCTCCAAAATTGAGTTGTTCGCCGGTCGAACACTTTTTGTTTTTTCATCTTTCGCGGCCGTTTTTATTTTTATTCGTTTTTGCGTCTCACAGGCGGTCCAGTAATCACGTGTATGTTTATTTATTTATTAAGTTGTACGGTCAAAGCTCGATCGGTAATTAAAAGACTTTCTGATTGGGTTTGACTCTAAGCTTGAAATGTTATTTTGTGTCGAGGTGACACGGAGCATTGTAAATTTGTATATAGCTTGCTAATTATTATACTTTAGAACTTAGTTCCAAACTGTGTACGGCAATGCAATGCGCTCATCACCAAGATATACGATGTTATAAGCCTACACAAATGGAGACGCCATCTCGCTTGTGAATTCTACACTTCCATATTTTTAAGATATAAAGAGCCTTCATTGTACAAATCTATTTGTCAGGAAGGAATCTCAACAATAATCGACTAGATGCACATATTTCCTAATTTTTTTTTTTTAGACAAGGCTTCACACAAAAACTTTTTTGTGTGAAGCCCACACTTAGTCTAATTGTAATTTAAAGTGGGGGCGGTAAGACCTGCACCGACGTCCCGCCTTGGGTGTATTGTGCATATCTGCCTGCCGGCTGATATCATCATCTCAGCAATATAGCCATTGAGCCATGATGATTGAATCAGGTGTTACTTTGAAAATTCATCATTAAATCTAACTTATATGTATATCTAGTGTGTTACCACAACAAACACACCTGTTAAATAAGTTAGATTTAAGTTTTTTAATATATTACGACGGCAAGACGCTGGTTACAAGCCGCTTCCAATCGGTCTTTTTGGAAATCCAAGGGGGAGGCCTATGTCCAGCAGTTGACTTCTTATGGCTGAGATGATGATGATGATAATGATGAATATATTATTTTATATCAGCCTGTGTATTGAATTGAAATGATCTTTGATTTGTCTATTGGCTGTTATTGAATGCCAATCCTTATTATAGGTGTCGAGCTCATCTCTCCACCTCCTTCCTAGGCCGACCAAGCGGCCAACCCGTTTCTTATACAAAATTAATTGTTCCTTTATTTTTAACGTCGATTACTGCAACATTCCAGGCAGGGTGAAAGGGCCAGTATTTGACAGATGCCCAATAACGGTCCCCTAAATTACAGCGCAAGATAAAAATTTACGCGAACTTATCACAGGCCCGATGTGGGTCCGATGTTGGTGGCACTCGCGATTTTTTTTACCTTTTTTTCTCCGAATGGACCTCCCACCCTTGGCGGCTATAAATCATTTGCGTTGTTAATTATTTTGATTAAAATACGCGGAGAAATTGGAGGGTAATAACTGGAGCACATTCTTTGGATTTTGGGAGCTCTTGTCATTTAAATTGTATGAAATATGGACTTTATGTGTTGACCACGCGGTCTGTCAAAATTTCTAGTTCTTCTTTTTTAGCCTTCCGTAATCACCCTCGGAGCGGTTTGTTAGACTGTTTGTATGTACATTGCACCTGTATATTGTATTCATAGCTTATTATTATATTAGGTACGTTATGTACATACATAACGAAAAGTAGAAAAGTGTCTTCTTCATATGTTACTCAATAGTTTAGTAAAATTACAAAAAATAACACATAGATGAAGAAAGTTCATTTGATTTATTTTTTCATAAGGATTAGTTAAGAAAACTCAAAAACCCACGACTAAAAAAGTGGCCGAACTCATTTTGATGAAACATAGATAAGAACACTCTCAATGAAATCTTCTTTCAAACAAAAATAAGAGGCCAAGTGCGTATCGTGCCACACGCAAAGTAGGGTTCCGAAGTTGCACAAATTGTCAATTTTAGCGAGTTTTAGAGGCTTCTAGTTCTAATAATAAAAAAATAATGAACAAATTAAAAAACGAGGGGCAAAGTTTAAGCGTAAATAAATTTTATAACACAAAAAGTCAGAGTCTAGTCGTCATTTTCCGGGGAGAAAACTTAGGAATTAATGTGTATGGGAAAAATGCCACTGTTGTAGGCTCTTAATAATATGTGTTAGTTTAAATGAAATTTGGACAAAATTTTAATTTATTAATTCTCTAATATTTTTTTTTATACTTATGTATTAGTTAACTTGTAGTCTTCTTCGCCGTGATAAATTACCTTATAATTTCAATATAATACACTTATATGTTAATAGCATGTTTTTTTTTTCCAAAGTTATATATCGCAAACGGATTCCTAAATTAAAAATGGTTTTTGGACACCCGCAATGTTTTTCATTACTCCAATTATTTTTTCTAATCTATTAGAAAAATCGGCGAATTACCACCCATTTCTCGTTGAAATGCCAAAAATCCGTACTCAGCGTTATCGATCCACATTCCTGTTGCGTACTGCACAAGAATGGAATTCGTTGCCGCCATCTCTGTTTCCTGAGACCTACAATCTTGGAATTTTCAAGGCTAGAGTGAATAGATATCTTCTAGATCGACGAGCTCCATCCTCGGCCACACCGTCGCTTAACATCCGGCGAGTTGGTGGTCAATCGTAGATCTATAATGTATAAAAAAAAAAGTACCCCAGATCATATATTTTTTAAAGTTTTTACTCTAGGACTTTCTCTAATTCAAAACATGAGATGGGAATGATACCCCCAAATTTATCGTGGGTGTACAATATCTTTCTACAATTACTTAATCCATATCAAATGAAAGTTGCCAAATTATTTCGCTGTTACATTCTACCCAAGACAAATTTCTGGTAAAAACCGGTCTACATCAGTAAACAAACAGCGTTCTTTCCCTACGCTATGCCGACACAATGGCAACCCTGCGTGACTGCCGACAAACGTCCCTCCAATGATCCGCAGACGTGTCTTTTTCACTTTTCCCGTGCCGTCGCGCTCCCACACTGCACTTACCTACTATAATATCAGTAAGGGAGCTAACGCTTTTTATAGCGTGCTGAATTTATGTTTATTGGGTTCGTGTTAACATTTATAATAAAAATAATATCGAAAAACATAAAAACTAAAGTATCACCGATAGTAGGATAGGGGTCAATCTTTTATGACTGAGACAATGATGATGATTATTATTCTAAAATAAAGCAGCAAAAAATCTCTATATGCAAAATAAAGTTAATGTTACCATGTAGCGTTAGAAAATAATAAATAGTAAAATAGTAGTCAACTTTACGAGGGAGGTCAATCGTCGTATCCAACTCGGCTGGGCAGCGTTCGGGAAACTTAAAAGCGTCTTCTCGTCCAATATTCCCCAGTCCCTCAAGTCGAAAGTTTATAACCAGTGTGTGTTACCAGTGATGACATACGGCACTGAAACGTGGTCCCTAACTATGGGCCTTATAAGGTAGCTTAAGGTCACGCAACGAGTTATGGAGAGGGCTATGCTCGGAGTCTCTCTACGAGATCGAATCAGAAATGAAGAGATACGTAGACGTACAAAAGTCACCGATATAGCACAGCGGATTAGCAAGTTGAAGTGGCAGTGGGCAGAGCACATAGCACGTAGAACTGATGGCCGATGGGGCCGAAAGGTTCTCGAGTGGAGACCACGTACCGGCAAGCGCAGCGTAGGAAGACCAGCCACGAGATGGATAGATGACCTCATACAAGTGGCGGGAAGACGCTGGATGCAAGCCGCTTCCAATCGGTCTTTTTGGAAATCCATGGAGAAGGCCTATATCCAACAGTGGACTTCTTATGGCTGAGATGATGATGATGACGATGAAAATAGTAGACTTAACTATAAGACAATAATAAAGAGTGACGTAAATTTATTACTTTTTGTGCTAAAAAAGTAAGTTCGTATAGACTGAGTGGCTAGCCCTAGTGTCAGAGTTATTAAGGCCTCGGACCTGGCTTGGCGATTGCTGTTTTTAAGAACAAACAACCGGGACCTACAATTTAACATGTCATCCGACACACGGTAGCGTTCAGAATGAAATGCCACTCACGATCACCCATCCGAAGACTGACCGGTCCATCCGTTGCTTGACATTGGTGATCGTTCGAGAACACCTACCAATTCAAGCTACGCTAGGAGCGCCAAAGCTTTTTGGTGCTTATTCTATACAATATCGACAAGACTAGAAAACCATAG
This sequence comes from Lycia hirtaria, assembly GCA_947563715.1. Lineage (NCBI taxonomy): Eukaryota > Metazoa > Arthropoda > Insecta > Lepidoptera > Geometridae > Lycia > Lycia hirtaria. The sequence continues at coordinate 39,822,958 of OX387382.1, read as the reverse complement.
AGACGAACATTACGACATAATTGTCAGAGCCAAAAAATCTACTACTAGACGTTATTATCAAACTATGGATTTGAACACTTGATCAGTTCTGCGTGCTATGTGCCCTGCCCACTGTTACACTTGTAAATTAATTGTACTATGTCGGTGACTCTCGTACGTCTACCGATCTGTTCACTTCTGATCAGAATAGCGAACTCTACGTATGAGTTGTGTATTTTTTTTTTCAGGATCTTTTAACAGGTAGAGCAATTATGAAGGGACCGCTAACCTATTTATAATCATTCAAAACACGAACTAAATTTTCTTAAAATTTTCGTTGCTCTTTAGAAATTGAGTAATTTTAAGAATTTAATTAGTTTAATAGTGCCTTCTGAATTGCCATCATTATGCTTGCATAAAATTGACACATACCTTAACGAAACGAACCATTCTGAATAAAACCAATTAAAATATCACTACTTCCCATACTGTCATTACAGGGTCTGCCGTCCGCAATTCGTACTTCGAATCGTCACCTTCCCAGTACCGCATACAATTTTTTATTATTGCTTAATCCCAAGCAGTAGTGCGCAGACACGTTCCGGAACGGTGATATATTGCGGTGATACCTCAATTAGCTTGTAGGCGGGTGGTTTGATGTTTGGGGGTGAGTGGGGGTGCCAAGTTATCCAGCAATTCTTGGGATAAGTGATGATTAATTGAAGCGAAGTTCCTTAACGTATGCTACACTTTAATCGGTGAATGAGGGGTAGGAATAAATATAGTTTAAAAACGCTGAAACAACCAACTTCAAAACACACAATTTCGTTTACTTGTATGCCACGTTTTTTCAGTTATTTTGTTTTAAAAACCAAACTACTGGACTGATTTTGATAAAATTTATATATAACCACCTACGAAACGTGACCTACTAAACGAAAAAAGGATCATCAAAATAAATTCATAATTGGCGAAGTGATCGCGTAACAAACATACAGTCGAATTGAGAACCTCCTCCTTTTTAAAGTCTGTTAAAAAGTGTAAGAATTTGACCGTCACAAAAGTGTCGGTGATGCCATTTATCTATTATAGATAAATGGCATCACCGTAAAAAAAATCAATGTAACGTAATAAATGCACTACACATGGCTTGTATTATATGAGCCATGTGTAGTGCATTGCATTTTTTACATTGGACAGATACATGATTGACCGTCAACTCGCCTGATGTTAAGCAACGATGTGGCCGAAGCTGGATTATGGTCAGTTTAATAGATTACATTTGACACTAATAATATTTTTCAGTACCCATATTCACAATCTTCACATATAAACAAATGAGAATATGGGTACTGAAAAGTGTTAAATGGGTTCTACTATAGCGAATGTTATTTTTACTTGACTACCCAACAGAGATCCAGATTCGATGGAAGAGTTCACGATGCTGGAAGACCTCAATCGAGATTCTCAACGGGTGGGCCACAAGATGAGCTAGACAAAACGAAACTCCCGTGTTATGCCCTCCCCAATAACTGTAGGGAACCCCTTACCTCACTCTCGAAGTTGTCGACGAATACGTCTACCTAGGAGTCTTAGGACAAACGGTCCGGTCGATCTAAGCTTGGCAGGTCGATATTTACGAGAGAGGTCAATCGTCGAATCCAACTCGGCTGGGCAGCGGTCGGGAAACTTAAAAACGTTTTTTCGTTCGATATACGTCAGTGTATGTAATATTGGTCCCACTGCTGGGCAAAAGTCGATTTTCCGCCACTGAGAGTGGACGTGAAGTGAACAGTAGTGCATATTTAAAAGAGTAACAAAATATCAGACTGCAGAATAGCAGTTTTTACAGTCTAAATTACGATTTCGTTACGATTGATACGCTGTTTAGTTTACGTTTTAAAATGCGTATTTTTTTGAATAATTCTAGTAAAATCACTTGCTTAATAAGAAATAGTTCATTGAGGTTTATGAAAATCCGCATTTTTTATTTTTGCAAGAGATGCATTATTACAAAAAATATAGCTGTAAGTGGAGACGAATCTAATGACACCTCGCACATTAAAATCGGTCAAGCCGTTTAGGTTGTAGGCTATCATATAAAAACATACATACATACAAACAAACATAAATACACTCGAAAAACATAACCTACCTTCTCCCAGTCAGGTAATAAAAAAAATGTATTTTTCTTTAATACCTGCTTCAGCTTAATTTTTTGAATCGATTCCGATACAAAGTATCTTTAAATACATTTCCGAGTGTAGTTAAGTATGGTGTATTCGATAGGCCAAACATATTGCTGAAGACGTTGGAGTGAGAAAACCAATTTTTGATTCACGGATTCGTTCACAATATTAAGAGAAAACCAATTTTTAACCGACTTCGAAAAAGGAGGAGGTTATCAATTCGTACCTTATATTTTTTTTTTATGTATGAACATGAATTACTCCGTCATTCGAGAACCAATTATTGTGTTTCGTGAATTGATATATAGAGAAAGCCCCCAAGTTGGTCCCATAATTATTTTAGAAACATTGTTTTATTACTTTTTGAATAATCTTTAAAAGTAAAAATATTTTCATTGGATTCCTGAGTGAGTGCGTCAGATTATAGAATCGCAGAGTTCCACTGAGACGTTTTTCTTTACAAAAGTGTCAAATGTTGAGGTTTTTCATATAAACATCTGCACATTTTCTAATCTGCGACGACGAAGCATTTGACATTCAATGACAAATGTCATTCTTGAAAAAGAAACGAGCGGGTGAAGAGAGGTCTCTTTAAAAAGTTTACAATCGTAAGGGATTTATTGCGCTTGAAAAGTAAAACCTACTTACTCCTCATCCAATGTGTATATGGAGAAAATACAGTTACTTCAACGCTTGAGCGCCTTGTTTAATTATTACCCTTACTAATATTACAAGTAAACAAAATAACGTTCTTAGAAGTCGGTTGTTTCAGTTTTAATTATTAATTTAGTTAGAGTCAACTGTACAAAAATAATTTGTAGTTAGTAAAGATATTTTTGAATATTTACAAAGTATGTTTAAAGAGTATGAAACAATAAATGTTTATTTGAAAGCACCAAATTGATTTCCGATTATCTCCGCGATAACGGCGGCGCAGACACACAGTTTGTCGGGGGCCTGCGCCTGCACCGGACTCCATTCGATGCAAATTCTCACATCGACCCTTCTATCACGGCGGGTCCAACTTATAAGAAAATATTTACTGTGGTATATTTACCCTACTCCCCAAAAATTATAGTACAGGTTGACATAACATGGAAATTGCATTGGTAAAATGCGGTACATTTTACGATTATTTGCTTTCACTCCGTTATATTTTTACTCTACTCCGCAAGTAAGGGACTAGCCATCTAACTTATAAAGCGCATTTTAGTTAAATAGTGTTTTGTTCCGTTTTCGCACGTGATAGTTCCCATCTGACCGAGAATGACAAGTCCTTATGCAGTTATTAAGATTTTAACATGTGCTTAGAAGTAAAATGGTAGATGAATACAATGCTAGACGCTAGTCCAAAATTATTTTAAACTCCCGACCCAAAAACAGGGGATTCATAAGTTTGACAGTCTGACGTGTGTATGTGTGTCTCTGTGTATTTGTGTCATTCTATGGGATCGTAGCTCTCAAATAGATGCACCGATTTTGATCTACTTTATTTGTTTGAAAGAGGAGTTGATCAAAAGTGTTCGTTAAAAATATTTCATCAGAATCGGTTCGGCCGGTTTTTATGTCGGTATTTTTTAAAAGTTCTGTTGTACTTAAGTAATTATTACGTTCGGGTAAGTATACCATATCTGTAATTTACTATTAAACGTTGTTTATTTATTAGCAAACCGTAGTACAAAAACCTAATTTTGCTAATTTGATAAATGTGTCTTAATTCTTTTAACATTTTAGGTAAAATTATAACATACTGTGTTAATACTTAATTATAGTTTAAAAAACTGATGCAACCGACTTCTAATGGATGCCATTGACAGAACTGGACCAAATTGAAATGGGACCACATGGGAAGCACGAGCTTTCAAATAAAAAGAATCATCAAAATCGGTTCACCCAGTTGAAAGTTATAAGGTAACAAACATAAAAAAAATACAGTCGAATTGAAAACCTCCTCCTTTTCAACCGACTTCTGTTTCTGCAGAAAATAATAGATATGTAGTCCAAGAATAGTGTCAAGCCAGTGTATTTGTAAAATTACAACAAAGAGTAAATTTAAGCCCGCTCGGTCTTGTAGCTTGCTCCACCGCACCCTGGTATGCGCGGAATGCAATATTCGCTTGTACGGTGTAAGAGCCGCCTTTAAATAGCAGCGAGAACGCATGAGGGATTATGGGATCGGGCCGCGATTGTTTCGCACGCAGGGACATACCTTCCTAGAGTCTTTACGGATGGAGAACTAATGCGACACAGAGGGCGCTGCTGTCCTTATTTCATTATTTGTGTATATACTTATAAAATAAACTAAGTATAATCATATAACTTTATGCTAATTTAAACCAGATTTAACTGCATTGGAATTAAAATTAATTAATTATGTAGGTATATTATAGTAGAAAATATGTACAAATGTCAGCGCATATACAATAATTATTGTAAGCTGGCAGGATGCCCAAGATACAGGCTTTGCCTAGTTTGTGGTCCGTCGGAACCTCTGTTTTATGCTGATCAGCCCCCGTATTCTGAACCCATTCGGATTCGGGATGGATTCGGCATGTATATCTCCGTCTCTGTCATTTCCATAGAGGATGACAGAGATGGAGATATAGATTCCGAATGGGTTCAGAATACGGGAGCAGAATAAAGACAATTAGAAGACAACAATTACGTGCCAAAAATGACCTTGACAAAAATTGCGTGCCAAAAATCCTATTCATAACCTTATATTGGCACCTGGAGAAAAACATAGACTATTTTTTATCATCATCAACATCATCATCGCTGTTTTTCATCACTATCATATAAGTATAGTAAAGCCAATGTTTGTTGATACCATAATTATAGTTTAAAAAACTGAAGCAATCAACTTCAAAATGCGCAATACGCTTACTTGGATGATATTTTTTCAGTTATTTTGTTATAACAACCAAAGTACTATACCGATTTTGATAAAATTTACTTAGGACTAACTCTGAGGTATCTGTCAAACAAAAAGAAAGAATCAATAAAAACAATTCATAATTAGCAGAGTAATCGCTGAACAAAAAATCATACAATCGAATTGAGAACCTCCTTATTTTTGGAAGTCGGTTAAAAATATAAGGAAGCATTACCTCACTGAAGCCTATGTTCAACCTTGTATGCATGACAAACGTCATTTCATGACAGAATAGTGATGTGATCATATCGATACGGACTGGATACGGACCGTGGAAAACCATGTACTTAAATACAACTATTTCTTTGTTTTACTTCTTTGGATTCATCTAGTAGGAAAAATATATTCATAAACACATTCTTCTGTATTAGGAATCTTGTTAATAATGTTGTAATATTTTATAAATGTTTCTAATATGGTAACACTATTCTTTTGGAGTATAGGCGCACACGAGTATTGTTTGAAGAATGCAATCATTAGGTACGTTCGATTAAAGTTGCCCGAACAAGAGAATCACGTTAGCTACAAAAAAAAAACCCGATTGTCAAAAGATGAACCCTTTTTAGAGGAAACGGTTTTATTTAACTTGTCCTATTTGTTGTTGATTTTGTTGTGTATGTTTTTGTAAGTTTAGAAATTGAAATTTGACCCCCTTCCTTTTGACATTGATCTGATATTTGATACAAGCCTTTAGTTTTGATGAAAATACAATGAAATATATTAAGTATCATTCTAAATTCAAGATGGCCGCCACAAACTATCTCGTTAATAACTGTTAAAACAACCATCTGATGGTTTAAATTTGCTGTAGTCGTATAACTAGAAGGGTTAGGTAAAACCACAGGCTGCAGCTAGTTTATGTATAAAACGGCGCAATTTAAGAAACTCATAATAAGGACGGTACAGAATCGTTTCCTAGTTACAGTGTATTAAAACCACGCGTTAAATCTGCTTTACTGTGTCACGGATATAAATCAGATGAAAGTGGCTTCGCGAGCAAACGCACGAGACGAGACCCCGTGCAAAATGTCCCCTTTGCACAAAGTAAGATATAATAAAACTAATACAAAAAATCATGCCTATTTTCCCTTACGGGACCATGAGGCCGGTTGACACCACATTCGTTGTAACTTGCCAAATTTCGTTTATGTATTTACTTATTTAAGATCAACAGCAAAACGATTTACAATGTACTTATAATTACCTAACTTAATAAATTAACCAATAATAGGTCTAACTGAATTTAATTATAGTATTTTATTTTTAAAGAAATGGGCAAAGAGCGAAATGAAATAAATGGGAAAGTTATCAATACAGAAGAAAATATAGACATACAAACAATATAATATATACATATTTATACATACACTTACATACATAGGTACACACTCGTAATGTTACATTTAAAAAATGCTAATAGTCTTTGTGTAAATGGCTGTGACATACGGAGAGACAGACAGACTTAACGAATTTCTAAATCGCGAATTCGCGAATTTATAATTCGCCATGTCGCTAAAAATGTTATCACCGTGCTACCAATTACTAATCAATCATAAAGTTAATTATTAAATTTTGTTCTACATCGTCTATATAATGAGATTGCTGAGTCATCGTTGTCCCTTCCAGCCACATACACCTCATTGGTCCGTTTACGGTCGCGGCCCGCCGGCGCCGGGTTGCCTGGCAACGCGGCGCCGGCGAGGCTGCCGGCACGTCTGCCACCACCCTTAGCTTATCCACAAGAACTCTTGTTTTTCTGTGGTCGGATGACGATGATTTATGAAACTAGACCGTGGACCTTACCGCATCAACTGCACGTTGAGGTGAAACAGGGGTTTTATCCGACTGTTCACTACAGGACTAGCGGAAAGTCGGCGAATTACCGTCCATTTCTCATTGAAATACCATACCAAATTAAATATAATCTGTACTCAGCGATATCGGTCCACGTTCTTGATGCGTACTGCACAAGAATGGAATTCTTTGCCGCCATCTCTGTTTCCTGAGAAGTACAGTATTGGAATTTTCAAGGCTAGAGAATTTTAAATAGATATCTTCTAGATCGACGAGCTCCATCCTCGGCCACACCATCGCTTAACATCAGGCGAGTTGGTAAACAATCATAGATCTATCATGCATAAAAAAACTGCGCAAGGAGAGTGACAATGTAGTGACCAAAACCGGAGATATAAGTGATACTGCGTTTCATCATCTTTTGTTTTTTGTAGCCTATGACAGTCTCCAAGTTCCGAGCTTCTCTGAAGGTACCTTTCTTAACAATCGGTCTAGCTGCTAGACTATGACAGGTAGATGGTGGAAAAGAGACAGACAGAGAAACATCAAAAACAGTTCATGGTTACTTTCACATTTATTCTAACATTAACAACTGTGTAAAAAAAAACTACAGACCGAATTGATAGCCTCCTTCTTTTTAGAAGACGATAACCGACTCAAATGTGGCCAAATGTGGTTAAAAAGAGATGATGATGATGGCATGTACATGACAGATGCTTCATCTATATTATTCTACATCAAGCACAAGTCCGATCGTGGGTGGAGTGTTGCTGTAATCTTTATGACAGCAATTTATGACTGGCCTTGTGGCTCAGTTGGTAGTGTGTTTACGTCTACCTGCTGAACTGAAAGGTCGTGGGTTCGATCCCCACCCAGGGCAAACATTTGTGTGATGAGCATGGATGTTTGTTCTGTGTCTGGGTGTTTCTATGTATCATATGTATATATTTACAAAAAAAAAAGTATATATGTATTCTATCAGCCATCTAGTTCCATAGTACAAGCTTTGCTTAGTTTGGGCTAGATGGTGTTGTGTGAAATGTCCACAAATATTTATTTATTTATATTTTATATTTATTTTTTATTTAATATTATTAATTAAAATGTGTCTTCATTCATAGTAATGTAGTCTTACGTAGGCAGAGCGTCAAAGACCATGAGGCCGTTTGAGGCCACATTTGACTATGATTAGAGGGTTAGATGGAAGGGAGGGATATTAGAAGGTAAGATGGGATTAGAGGGTAAGATGTAGTCTTAACCTACTCTAATGTGGCATTCAATCTAGAAACGAATAAAAACGGTTTGTTAGTAGCAATTAATAAATCACTGTGGGACCAACTGGACGAATATTAAATTCCATTCATTTCTAAACCACATAGAAACTTGAATTATGAGGTTCTGAGTGCGCCACCGCAGACGTCCGACTGGCCGATAAGATCGCTCGCAGACGCCACGCTTGGCAGGAGGGGTAGATCGCGAGATATACGGCGAGGGTAGCTCCCAGACGTAGGATGTGGTCAATTTGTGGCGATCAGATTATTTGCGGAGTTTAGATTGTTATAATTTGCTAATATACTCGTCGAAGATTTTTCATACTATATTTAACTGCACTTTAGCTTTATCCCAATAGATCAAAAAAATAATATTCATCACATCAATAAAAAAAAACACTTTACCAAAGAGGAACCAGCTTCGAACACCAACCATAATAAACCAAACCTGTACAAATCTTACACTTCGATACTTCGAGAAATTTGGGTTTGACGACCTACAGCAGCCACATTGAAATCTATTGAGCCGTTGGAATTGGAATAGCTTGTCAAAAATGGCACTGACCCTGCGCTGGTTGAATCTGTCGTCACGGTGTGCGCGCGCGCCGGTACTATCGCCACCAATTAGTGCGTCTGCGGGCCACAGTGCGTGGCGGCGCAGCCGGCTATGCGTACCTACATCTGACTATACTTATGTACACGTAATAAGTGATACACTAGATTTACCATATTATCAGTCCTTATTAGTCCACACTTAACGGAAGCAGGTACCAATGTAAAATCGCTAACTGGAAATGGAGGCCTTTGCCCTTAGCATTGTGCTGGGTAAAGGCCTCTGGCTTTTCCAGTTAGCGATATTACGGGATCTACCCAATGTGGTATCTGTAGAAAGGTTATTACTCATTTAATATTAAGTAAAAGCATGGCGAATCCAAGTTCTCAACACTTTCGAGGATAAGACACATAGAGTCTTATAATATATACTGTTGTTGCAATTTCTAAATATACAGGATGACGTTGTCACTGGCCACAAGTCACGACGTGTTGCAATTGAAGACAAGATTACCTTACTTGAGGCTTGCCACGCAGAGCCGGGGAAAACCTATATACGTATACATCATTGGATCTATCAATTAGAATATTAGTCTACTAGGTGCCAGCTATTATTGTTATAAGTAAGTACCAGTTAGTTCCAGGCGTTGGGGTTCAATGAAAAGCGTGCCCAGTACCTAATCAGCAACAAATCCAATTGGTAAGCTCCAAAGATTCTAAAATAGCTACCAGTCCAAAAACTCGAATGAAACTGTTTATCTATACATACGTATTTATAGCGTATACGTATTATGCGTATTCCGATTGCTTATTATAAAAATAAAAATTTCAAAAGTTAAATTTAATTTATTTTGCTAATTGTCGCCACGCTGTTCATAGTAGAATGCCGATAAATCTATGAATAATTATTTACTTCCTTAGTTTCTTCCGAGAAACGCAAACATAGCAATGTAGTGTAGAACACCCTAAAAACGATGTAGTGACGATATACATGTGGACTGATGATGATGATTACTTTGTGGAATATTTATGCCTCTAAAATATCCTTGTTTTTTTTTTTTTTTTTTTTTTTTTTCAAATATCCTTGAGCTTTAAAGTCAAATATGTGTGAGAAAAGGCTTCGTACCTTTATTCCACTAAAATGTACGTCTGCAAAAAGTCACCAAAAACCAAAAGATTTATCGCCAAGAAAAGACCTAGATTTCTGTGTTTGTAAATTAAGCTTTCTTAGAAAATGTCTGGAATTCGGTCCGAGCATTTAACAAAAGTAAAAATATAATTTATGCGGGACCATTAATTTTTAATTAACGAATTGACCATTTGACCACCGGGATGCGAATTTTGCATTGATATACAAATTGTAGATTAGCGGTAAATAGTGTAACTTTAATTTTAATATTAGGAATAAATTAGACGTAAAACGACACCTTTTGGTGCTAAGCACATTTTGAATCAACGATATTTTCGGGATAAAAATATAATTTACACTGTAAGTATTACAGTATTTTTAAGGAACGAATCATACATATTTTAACCGACATCCAAGAATAAGGAGGTTCTCAATTTGACTGTTTTTTTTTTTGTATGTTTGTTACCTTTTTTTAGGGTTAGTCAACAATTATAGTTTCGCCATGACCGACCGTCCGCGGCTTAGCTCAAAGACACTAAAGTAACAATTTTGTCTCTCACTTTTCTATTATCGGCATTCCCCAGTCAGTCATTTTAAATTATTAAAAATTATGTGATGCGCGAGAGAGATAGCTGCGCGCGTTAAACCCTATCTTAATAAACAGATTCCAAATATGTACAAGTGTATTTTTTTTTAACCATAACTATGCTATTTATATATTTATTGTAAAAAACTTAAAAAAATATTAAACTTTTTCGTAATAAATAAATGATTTAACCAGCACAATTTTAAAGAATGCGCATTTATAATAATTTGCGCATACTTTCTCACAAAAAACGTACATTCAGCAGAATATGACATGTCAGGAAATCGTAAATAAGACTGCAAAAATCACTCTTCTGCAGTTGAGTAGTTTATTTTTCTTACTTGCTAAAATGAATAGACTTAAATATTAATAAATACACTACGGTCACTATTTCAAATAGTAATGCTATAAAAAATACAGACGGTTAGGTTAAGTTTTTTAGCCAAATATAGTATGTTCGGAAAGAATTCTATGTAAACATAGACATAAATTTATTATAACAAAAACATACAATAGAAAAAAGGGACATGAGAGCACTGCAGTCCTTATTTCAATATTTTATTTGACTAGCAACACAACCGAGACGGTTTGGGTGATAAACAGTTATTATTTTTATCCAACTTCAAAAAAGGAGAGGTTATCAATTCGTAGCGTATATATTATAAACGGTAGTTCTCTTGGTAGACAGACTATAATAATAATATTTATTTAAGACACAGAAAGACAACACATTCAAAAATATCGGACCCAAAGGCTCCTAGACTAGTTTAAAACTGTGGTACAGGAGCCAATGGCTTCTCCCAAACAAATGAACGAAATTTAATTACATATATAGATATGAACTTAAACTTAAATTTAAAAAAATTTTGAATTTATACAGTTATGTTATAAACCACCTAAAATAAATGCCAATTTAGACTTTTATACTAAGTAAATGAAATTAATGCAATACATGAAATTAATGCGAAACGCGCTGTGTGTGTGTGTGTGTATGTATGTGTGTGCGTGTATGTGTAGCAATATGTAGCAAGACGTGTAGCAAGACTAGCTTGATAAAGAGACAAAAGACCTACCAGAGTCGATCCAAATTAAGTAAATCAATGTAATATAAGCTTAAAATAAACAACGCGTGTATTTAAGATATTTGGACGCATGGTGCCAACATCAAGAAAAAAAAAAGATATTTGGACACATGGTAAGGAATAGTCATACCTACTGCTTTTGGATTTAGATTTGGGTCAGATCGACCTACCGCAACGCGAGGGGGGCTAGTCTGCGCACTAGTCACTAGCGAACTTTAAATAGAGCTAATGTTAGTTTGTCTGATCTTCTTCATATTCAAATAATTACGTTGAGTACTAAGCAGTCTATATAACGTATGGCGGTTTTGAATATAATTTATGTAGGATCATTATTTTTATGATTTTGTACTTTAAAAGAAAATAAGTGGCCAAAACCGTGTCGAGACACGCGTATAGTACGATTCCGTAGTCAATGCTGTAATTCTCTATATCTATAAAAATCAATTGCTGTTCGTTTGTCTCGCTAAAACTCGAGAACGGCTGGGCCGATTTAGCTGATTTTGGTTTTGAAATGATTGTCGTAGTCGAGGGAAGGTTTAAACGTTGAGAAAATATCGGGTCCACTGATTGATAGGCGATACGAAGTACGCTGGGTCATCTAGCTTAAAATAAAATTACTTGGACTATTTTCTTGTTTAGACTCATTGCAAAAATTTCAATGGCCTCAGTACTGTAATCACTATATATCTCGAAAACTTGTAACTACAGAGTGTTCAAAACAATTTTCATTGATAGTGTTTAATATGGTCTACATACTTTTTTTTTTTTTAATAAAAGGTTATATTAATTAATGATTCACCTGTTATAATATAATAGGTTAATCATAAATTTCTATGTCCAATAACACGAAGGCAAATTTTTTTCACCTTTGACGGCCTATATCTGGCACACATACTTAACATTTAAGTAAAAAAAAAAACGGACAAGTACGAGTCAGACTCGCCCACCGAGGGTTCCGTACAAACTAGTAGATAAAAGGGGGAAATCATATTTTTTTATATTTACCTTCTTAAACTGAAAAATATACATGATAAAAATATTTAAAAACCTGTTTTAGGTTATTCTCTGTTTGTTTTTGTTGAAGCTCTTTCATATAATATCCCACATGATACGGTTAATTCACTTTAAAATTTGGACCCTCATTCCTTACATAAAGACACTATTTTTTGTGATTAAATTAAAAATGTCTTGTTTTCGGATTTTTTCCATACATATTTTTTTTTTATCAGCCCTGTTTATACAAACTGTCCCACTGCTGGGCGTGGGCCATCTTCTCATTGTGAGAAGGGTTAGGCCATAGTCTGCCACGCTGGCCAAGTGCGGGTTGACAGACTTCACACATCTTCAAGATCATTGAGTACTCTCAGACATGTAGGTTTCCTCACGATGCTTCTTGCCAAATTTCATAATTCTGTTTCTAATTCAATTAATTAATTCTGTTTTTAATTCTGTTTATACAAACTGTCCCACTGCTGGGTGTGGGCCATCTTCTCATTGTGAGAAGGGTTAGGACATAGTCTGCCACGCTGGCCAAGTGCGGGTTGACAGACTTCACACATCTTCAAGATCATTGAGTACTCTCAGACATGTAGGTTTCCTCACGATGCTTCTTGCCAAATTTCATAATTCTAGGTCAACGGGAAGTACCTACTCCATAGGTTTTGATTCCCTTGTAAATGTCGAAATGTTCTTACGACTAATTTGGCTGTAACTTTTTTTTACGAAAACCGATAAATTTGATTTTTCTTTCTGCAGCAAGAAACTATGGATCTGCGTATATGGTTTTAATACGATACCTTCACGCATTCCCGAGATACAGGTCTTTACACCCGGATGGACGGACAGACGGACAACAAAGTGATCCGTTAATGTGATAAGGGTTCCGTTGTTTCCTTTTGAGGTACGGAACCCTAAAAATTATATATAGAACTTTACTCTTATTTTAAGAGACATATTCCATGATTCCCACACGATTGGGTGGGCTGGTAAAAAAATTTCATCCCATCTTTATATACTTATAAGGAGTGCCACCCCCATATCTGGGGGCACGGCCGTGCCCCCACCATGTGAGCCAGCGGTTACCGATAGAAGGATACGAAGTGTATCTGAATACCGACTCTTATTCACGCGCTATACTTAGTATGGCGCCACATCAGAATTGAAGGTTACAGCAGCTATCACCAATTTTAAGTATTAAGTCAACAAGAAAAAGAGGCTATGGCAGAGAGTGTGCTGCAAAAAAAAGATAATGCTTTTGATCAAGATTGAAGGCTTACAGAGATAAGTATTGTAGCGTTAGATTTTGTAGAGTTAGCGGCTTGGCTCTTCAGATTCAGTCAGATCTCATCTGATATCTTTTTGTCAGTGCAAGCGGCATGATAATGCGAGACATGGCAACCAATTTTACATGAAATGTTTTTGGTGGGATTTCAATTTTTTCCCTGTTAGTAATTAATATGCCTCAACTGTAACATTTGTTGATTTCTTGATATTGTACAAAAGGCGTATTACATACTCTTTGGCTGCAGTTTCCATGCCTGTTTTTTTTTCTTTCTTTTTTATGTTATTTTCTTGGTGGCCAATTAAATTTTAGAACTAGTTACTTTTTTGGTGGGCTTGTATGTTAGGATTATTCATTTGAGTTAGTTGAAACGTAGATACTCTAGTAGGCTTAGGTTCCAAATTCAAATCACATGTCGCAGTGTGATATAATGAAATCCCAATAATCCCATGCTATAAGGCCATCGGGCTTAAATTACGTACTTTAAACCCTCTTTTACATGACGTAAAAAGGAACATTATTAAACAGTTTAAGTTAAATTACTTTTTGAGATCAATAATATCCTGTTTCATAAAAGAAATAGGGAATTATAGTTTAAACTTTCAAATTCCCTCGCAATCAACTTACACCCTTGGAGCATGACACAACTATTTATCTATACTTTAGGGCAGTTTAGTGTGTAACAACTTTTATTAAGATGGTTCCTTAATAAAAGTGGAATTCCTTGGAATCGCAAAAAATGATCATCTCTTTCATAAATTTTGTCACCTGTCAAAAAACATTTTCTATGAAACAGCTAATTTTTTTTCGTGATTTCAGGAATAGTCCCTTTACGAAATATCACTTTTATGAGTACACACCCTAAAGCCCTACAGCATTATTGGGTTTTGTTGCAACACGTTGTATAATAAGACTTACTGTATCGCCAAAGAGTAAGTACATCATAGTAAGTACTTATATACACGTATTGCCTTGTTAAAAACTAAAATAAATGAATTTAAAATTGTTTCGTCATAATTTTGCCACCCAAAATTAATAAAATATGTAAAGGCTTGTGAGAAAAGCACGAAAGTAAGAAGCACATAAGAGTTATTGACGCGCATTCCATTCCGAATTGCGAGTATATCAAAATAAACACTCGTGCGCAATCGCGATCATCGTAAGATGTCCAATCAGGCAGTTTATCAAAGGTTCGCGGTTGCCCGCGGCTGCACCCGAATTTTATGAAAACTTAAAGTATGTATAATGGCATGGACTCCAGACTGACATTTAGACTCCACGGAATTCAGTACCCAATCTTCGTACCTCCAGGTAGAAGTTAAATTGGTATTGGTACACTTTTCACACAACACCATTTAGTCCAAAATAAGCAAAACTTGTTCTATGGATCTCGATGGCTGATAAAATACATATATTTAGATAATTACAATTATTACATTCTTATTCTCGTACAATATTTATGTATAATTTGTTATATCGAAATTTATTTTTAATGAAATAATTAATCTGTTTCATCAATTTATAATTTAACACTTTTTTTGAGACGGGCATTAAAATTAATCAAAGTAATGTAATAATTAAAAAAAAACTAAATATAACTACCTATATTATTAGTGTTGATGTAAAAGGAATTTAAAAAAATGTTTGTAATACTATTTTTAGGGTTCCGTACCCAAAGGGTAAAAACGGAACCCTATTACTAAGACTTCGTTGTCTGTCTGTCTGTCTCCAGGCTGTATTTCATAAGCCGTGATAGCTAGAAAGCTGAAATTTTCACAAATGATGTATTTCCGTTGCCGCTATAACAACAAATAATAAAAATTAAAAAAAAAATAATTAAGGGGGTCCCCATACAATAAACATGTTATTTCGTATTTTTTTGCTCAATATTAAAAACGGTAACAGGTAGACGCTTCTAATTTTCACAGAATATTTACTTGTATATTACCTTTCAAAATAAATAATTACATAACAATAAAGTAAATATTAAAGGGGGGCTCCCATACAACAAACGTAAGCAATTTTTACTCGATCTTAATTAACAGGTAGAAACTTGAATATTTGTAAGTAAATATTTAGAAATATATTAACTATAAAAATAAATACCTAATCTAATACATAAAAACTCACAAAATGAAAATAATCCGTGCATCTAAACGCGGTGCGAGCGCCGCGCCGCGGTGTGTGGTGGTATGAGCGCGAGGCGGTTGCTAAGCAACGGCCGCGCGGGTAGCGGGGGAGATAACATAACGGAGCGAGCCATAGCCGCGCGTACTCGCGCGAGCGTCGTCATGCTGCCCGGATGTGTATCGAAAACCTACGTATAAGTTTGCAATTTACTACTTGGAATTTCGTTGATTTCTCGTTATTTTATAAACAGAACTAAACTTTGTAGCATTATAGATGATAGTACGGAACCCTTCGTGCGCGAGTCCGACTCGCACTTGGCCGTTTTTTTTAAAATTTACTTGATAGTTTTACTTTACTTCTAGTACTTACATAAAATGTGCACTGTACACAAGAATTATGAATTACTCGTATTAATTTTTTACATTTTATTTAAGTGAAAACATAAAAAGAAATACGATAAAACACATAAAATCACTCGGTTAAATACGGCTTATATTTTTTAATTGGATTTAATTAAAGAAAAAAGGTATTTATGAAAGCTTTTGTACTGTTTTAAGCGTTGTGAAGACGGCAGTGTGCCGCGTACAGGTGTGCGACGACCGTTTGAGAATATACAAAGCTGTGGAGACGCGCATTCATTATATTTTTTTATGTAACGTGTGAGCAAATAAATCATTCTTAAACATAATAAAAATATATTCTTTCTTTCACTCGGTCATCATTCATTTTTCTTTCATTCATTCATTTTCCTTTGGGGGTAAAAACGGGACATTACTATTACTAAGACTTCGCTGTCTGTTTGTCCGTCTGTCACTAAGCGGTTATTTGGAAAACTGATGTCGCTAAAGGACGTCACTTAAAACTGAAGGTTTTTTTTTTTGGTTTTAGTTTCTTCTGAAATATATCAGATTTTTTTTTATTATATTAAGGTAGCAATGAGTTGCTATTTAACTCATAAAAGAGCTGCCCAGAATCCATCGATAATACTTATATCGTAAAACTTGATTTTTTTAATTACATCGTAATTGGGCCGTTTTTTTTACGCAAGATAGATCTACGATTGACCACAAACTCGCCTGATGTACCTAAAGCGGCAGAAAGACCGATTACAGATGGACATTTTAGCAAAACATATTTTTTAGGGTTCCGTACCCAAAGGGTAAAAACTGGACCCTATTACTAAGACTTCGCTGTCTGTCCGTCCGTCCGTCCGTCCGTCCGTCTGTCACTAGGCTGTATCTCATGAACCGTGATAGTTAGAGAGTTGAAATTTTCACAGATGATGTATTTCTGCAACAAACGTGTTTTGTTTTGCTCGTTTTTGCTCGACATTGATCACGGCAGCAGGTAGACGCTTGAAATATTCACAGAATAGTGAGTTATATTATTCACTTCAAAAATAAATAATTAAATTAATATTTAAGAGGGGCTTCCATACAACAAACATGATTTTTTTGCCGTTTTTTATAGATAATGGTACGGAACCCTTTGTGCGCGAGTCTGACTCGCACGTGGCCGTTTTTTTACAAAAGAGGAATAAAAAATAGTGACATGATAAGCTTATTTTGAAAATTCAGTTTGTTATTGTTTTGGTCAATTCTTTAAAACTCGTCTTTCGAAACATACATGATGTTGCGAAACGAGAAACAGTTTAGAAGTGACAAACTACTAAAAACAGAATATAAACAAACAACTAATATTGTACAATATGGTAACTTGCGACCATAAATTTAATGTAGGTATTGCTTAACAATACATATACAATCATTTCACCTTCACTCAGCCGGGGGCTCTGTCAGTTGGCTGACAAAAAGACGATACAGATTTTATTTTCCATCCCGGGTTGCAAATTTAGGTTTCATGTACCCATCAGTGCATGAAACCTAAATTTAAGTAAGATATTCTATCGGTTTAAGTATAAAATATATCATTAATTGAATCAATCAATAATTTCTTGGCTTAGAAAGAGAGAGAGAGAGAGAGAGAGAGAGAGAGAGAGAAAGACATGTACGTTTCTATGTGTATGTATGTGTGGTATCTAAAGCTGATTTGATGAGTTTACTACCCTGTTACACAATGCGTAATCTGTCAAATAAATATATTTTTAAAATAATATAATCATGTTAAAGTCATCTCACATCACTGGTGTGCATTTAATTAAGTGCCCGGTAGGTCGACACGCGACCAGCGCAGATGCGCGCTTCTACCGCTTGCCGCCGACGCTACATGCCGCCGCGCCGCCGCCGCGTCACCGCCGCGCCCGCGCATCTATAGTCGGTATACGCTTTTAGGACTTTTATACCAACAAGGGTTTATGGAATTTACACGAAATTTTCATTTAATTTTTTTAAGTTGGTCTGCTACACTTAGCTGTGATAGTTTTCCTTTTAATTTCGGTAAGTATACATACATATATGGTACTACCATATAAATTTTTACACAATTACCAACAACTTTTTAGCTGGTTGAAGGGTGTATAGACTGAGTACACTAGACTGCAACAAAAATGATCACTCTAAAACTTAATA
This sequence comes from Lycia hirtaria, assembly GCA_947563715.1. Lineage (NCBI taxonomy): Eukaryota > Metazoa > Arthropoda > Insecta > Lepidoptera > Geometridae > Lycia > Lycia hirtaria. The sequence goes on along the minus strand of OX387382.1, from coordinate 39,804,502 downwards.
TTTGACAAAATGATCCTTAGATTGAAAAATTTTATTTGGAAAAAAAAATTACCTATACACAGTATTTTTGAATTGTCATTCATCGAACACCTCACACCATGGGATATCCGAGAAAAATGTTTTATTTAACTTGTGTTCTAAGAATACGTAATTTATGTTTGTTACGACTAGTTTAGTGGACCAAATAAAAAAATATATATATATATAATTACCCTCACTTTATGCGTGGTACTGTACACATTGGGTAGGAATATGATAAAGCTAAATGATAAGATAAATCTTAGTTCCACAAAATATTGAAACCCGTCATTACAGTCAAGTTAAACAGTCACGTAAAGTGATTGTGATTTTAGTGACTCCTTCTATGGAGTTTTCTTGAAAACATGAAAAGACACGTTTCACCACTCTATTTCACTTCTACACACGATCAAACATTACCATTCTAAACATTAAAACATTCGAAATAACACAATTTTAGGAAAACTTTATGATGGCTACATGTTTTTCCAACGTTTTTCCAAAAAAAACTCATTGTAGTTAAGTCCTTATTCCTCAGTAACATATTTCATGTATCGAATGGTTTTTATGGTTGATATTCCATAAGCCTGGAGAAAACGGTTCAGTGCAACTTTTATAGTACATACCAATAATTTTGGAATGTGTTTCCTGAGCGTTTCTTACCCGATGAATATACATATCTGGGTGTCTTTAAGCCACGTGTCGGAACGGCACGTGCTATAGCTAGCTGTAAGCATGGCAACACGGGCACACCTACATCTCCGGGTGGAGTGTGGTTTATTTCGTTAGCACCGTGTAAATATAACTCCGACGATGCGTCGACTTTAGGGCACTACTCTGGGTTCACGCAACTAGATTAATTCGAGTTCAACTCGAAAGTTTTTTCATCATCGCAGACATAAGAAGTCTTCTGTTGTATATTTGCCTCCCCATTGGATTTCCATAAAGACCGATTGAAAGCGGTTTGCATCCAGCGTCTTCTGAGCACTACAAGTGATGAAAGATTTACTCGATTGTAAATATTTTGCCATCTTGTAAAACATTACCTATTCATGGAAAACATCACAGAGGGGAAAAATTTAAAGATGCGACGAGAAAACCTGAGTAAAACATTCGTGGAGCAAATAATATTGAAGTTAAAGGCATGTTGACAAATGTTATTATACAATTACTGACTTTTTAAATGACAAAGATTTGACATGTGTGTGACATTATTAATTATTGTAAATTTAATTTGAAATGTAAAATACTGACATTTTATTATTATTATTTATTTATTCTTTAACGACAAAGATGTGACATATATAATTAAATATTTTTTATTTTGAAGGTAATTTTGACAATTATGAATTATTGTTTTATCTTTGTGACATTTATTATTATTTCTATGATTTTAATTGTATAGTTTAATTACATTTGTACGCCATGAGTTGGCAAGAACATGTGTTCCAAGTATATGTTAAGATCTCTATACCACTTTGTATGTGTGTGTACTACCATGTTCTGACAAATAAATAAATCTTGAATCTTGAATCTTGTCGTAAAGGGACCTGAAAACGCTGTCGGAAGACCTAGGAGCACGTTAATACACTGACAAGAGCCCTGGAGGGCAATTCAGTTAATCAAGACCGATCCGTAACTGAATCATACGTGAACAGTTTCCCGTCAGCCGCCATAGTTTTTTTATTCAGTCACTTTTATGTCATACAATTGACACATTTGATGAAACATGACACGTCCTTTGCTCGTTACTAAATCAAATAAAACCGGACAAGTGCGACTCAGACTCGCCCACCGAGGGTTCCGTACAAACTAGTAGATAAAAGGGGGATTTATATTTTCCTTCTTATACCGAAAAATATACTTCATAAAAATATTTAAAAACCTGTTTTAACTTATGCTAATTCAGCTATTTTCATATGATACCCCATGATGACATGATACGGTTAATTCACTTTAAAATTTGGACCCACAGTCCTTGCATAAAGACACTATTTTTTGTGATTAAATTAAAAATATCCGGTTTTCGGATTTTTTCCTATATGTGTACTATAACACAATGCTTCTTGCCAAACTTCATAGTTCTAGGTCAATGGGAAGTACCCCTTAGGTTTTGATTCCCTTGTGAGTGTCGAAATGTGCATTTTTTACGACATATTCGGCTGTATTTTTTTTTACGAAAACTGAGAAATTTGATTTTTCTTTCTGCAGCAAGAAACTATGGATCTGCGTATATGGTTTTAATTTCAACTCGATACCTTAACGCGTTCCCGAGATAAAGGTCTTGACACCCGGACAGACGGACAGACGGATAATACAAGTGTATTTTGTGAACGCGGCATTAAAATTCTTTCTGCAATTCTCGACTGAGAGAAAACAATGAAAACAAGAATGTGCTGTTTCTCTTCTCGGGCATAACTTAAAATTTAGAATAAGGATGTAAAGTATATGGAGATTGGCTGATTGTTAATGTTAGCCAACATTATTTCATCTTGTAACCCTCTAACAACCTTCAAATATTGCATCAGACAGCCCCAATGTCATAGTCTTAGAGTTACTTTGCTATACCTACTTCGTGAAGGAAAATAGATCTTATATATACTTATGAAAGATATCTAGCCAATGGCACTCGAGAGATACCAACAAATGTAACGATACATCGCGATCGCACATCTCTATCGGTGAAGCCATTCAGATTATAAGACGTAATATAGGTACAACTATACCTAGATCATATACTTACATACAGTATGCACTAGAAAAATATTATCTGTTTTTGTACAGTTAGGTAAGAACATGAGTAGCCCCCACACTCACACTTCTGTATCACGTGAAGTTAGTGACGTAAATTTTATCCACTCCTTCCCCCCTAACAAGGTATTTATAATTTTTTGCTATTATTGGGCAAAAAGAACTATTCTGTTGATTAGCTTACTGTGGGATCAAATTGACTTCGTCTATTCAACTACCCGGAATAATAAAATTATGATTTCGAATGTTAGCTCACAAAAGAGACTACTTGAAAAGTTCTCCGGGAGTTTTGAGAATGGGTAACTTTTAACCGGTTTCCGAAAAGAAAAGAGAGTATTTTGAAGTCGTTTGCTTCAGTTTTTTTAAGTATAAATATGAGCCAAAGTATTGGACAAGAGACAATATCTCTTTTTCGGCTCATTTTACAATAAAACAGTAATAATAATAATAAATTCAACAAATTTCCTATATTTATTCATTTAGGTTTTTATCCTTTTTTTTCGCTAGAACAATAGTTTTACCTATAAACGCCGAAAATTCTACTTCAACAAGAAAATACTTCAAAACGTTTTGACAAAGAAACTCATCTAGATATCACAAGTGAATTTGAAAATTTTACCTGGGTTTTTAAGGGAGTTTTGAATTTTTAGTGATTTTCTAAATTTTGATGTAAGTATTGTTTCCAAAAATTTACTTTTCCAATAAAAGATATATAGAAGCCTGGGTTAATTATGTTTAACTTTAAAACTTTATTGTACAGTAACTGTAAAACAAACACTTATTATTTCCCTCAAGTAAACCCTTAAACGTTTTCGATAAAACCTTTTATTACATCGATTGAAATATCAATCACGGTGATAAGAGGACCACACTCACCTTCCAACCTTAATTTACGGCGAGACAGAAATTACCATCAAAACGTGTTTATTGCTAAAATTTTGTGTGCCGTCTTAAAAACCATATAAATCTTGGGTAACGCCCCGTCAAGCCGCAATTATCGTTATCGATAAATAAATATTTATGTGGCAACATTATGCGGGTGAAATTATGACAATTTAAACAATTTATTCAGCTAACGAGAAACTGCGAGAGTCGCGGAGGGTGGCCTACACTACCAAATATAATGATGCTCTACTTTATTCATTAACATATTATTTTAACCGACTGCGCAAGAAGAAGGGTTATGTTTTATATTTTTCGTTTTAGATGGATCTATGATTGAGCACCAATTCGCCTGATGTTAAACGACTGTGGGGTCGAGAATGGAGCTCTCGATCTATCTAGAGCTCTAGATCAACAATCTCGGAATTTTTAAGGCTAAAGTGAATCGATATTCACTCTAGCATTAAAAATTCCGAGATTGTAGTTCTCAAGAAATAGAAATGGCGTCAAAAAATTCAAATTTGCTTTTCGTGTGTAGATCGTATTTTTCAAGCAATATTTAGAAAACTTGATATAACAATTTGAAAAATAAAAATTGCCGAGTATTTCGAGCCTAGGAGCCGAGAATTGAAATGTTAGGTCGTAAATTTGTGATGTTGCTTTCTTTGTTCGTTTATTTTCAAATATGGGTACATAAAAGTACACTTATGAGCGTCAAATTGTACACAATGCAAAATATGTGTTTATAAAAATTACATTATTATGAAAAAATACAATTGTATGATCATAGTCAAATAAATTAAAAAAAAAAATAATAATAATAAATAATAAAATGATACATTAAAATGTCACTAAATTATACTAAACTTATGTCAAGTCGTTTTGTAGTCCAAATCCAATTTCCGCAAGGAAGCTTTGTCACAGACAAAATCATTGATTTTATAATAGGACTTGCTTAACAAAAAATTCTTTAATATTTTTTTAAAAGTACTTTCATTTTTGTTTTTTAAGCTATCAGGTAGTAGGTTATAGTAAGTAATACTGTTTTTAACGAAAGAGTTGCCTGTCTTAGCTAGTCTAATGTTTGGCAGAACAAGTTTAGACTTGTTCCTTGTCATCATGCAATTATAAATGTCACTCTAGTTTCTAGTGTTTAAAACACGAACTTTTTGTAAATTCATCCAGTCGTTTAATATTTCAAAAATGTTTATATTGCGCGATCGAGACGATGGTTGAACTACAGACTCATAACACACTAGCAAATATCAAGCGAGTTCAAAGAGAGGCGCGTGCGTAGCTCGCTCGCAAGTTCGCAACGAACGCGCGTCAAACACGCTGCGGGCGCACAGCGAGCTCGCGGCGTGCAAGCTGTGTTTAAACACGCAGTTACAGAATGGATTCCAACAAGGCAATACTGGTGTGTGTGCTGTAAAGTAGGCTGATAATGATGATGATGATGAATACTTCTGTTAGTGAAGTGGGCGCGTACAAAATGTGGACGTCTTCACGGCGTCTTCACCGCGCTCTCTCTCTCTGCAAACTCGCGGCGACCTCGCTTCGCTTTACGCTCGCTTGCAAATCGCTAAACGACACTATCGATAGTTTTTTTTTTAGATATTTACCTATAATTTATAATTTAATTTAAAAAAATGGATTTCGGGAAGTAAGTATGTACAATGTACACATGAAATCTTCACATTACATATTTCATAATCGGTTAACACGTTTTGGTTACAGGTTGTAATATAGAAAATAAAAAAAAACATTTGAAAAACTTTTCCCCTTCCTTGAGTAATTGGGTAAAGACGCCAAGGTGCCGTGCGCGCTTAAATTTGCTGTGACGCCACGGATATCCCTTATAGAAACAAAATGTAATAAACCTAAAATATTTTACTAAGCAAATAAGTGAGCAAAAAATACTTTTCCCACAGCCCACTAATTGCTACCACGTGGTGGCAAATGAATAACAATGGCTTTACCTTATAGCACCTTTATCTTGGAGCTTTTGTCCAAACTCAGGTAACTTTCGGGTAGTTATGTTTTGAAGGCGTTAATTCTGTTAGGACTGACAAAGATTATGGCTGTTTTTAACTTGTCATGGTATTGTCTTTCTGTAATAAAGGGTCTTACGTAATCCAAAACAGATGTTTACTTAAACTTTATAAATTACGTAGAATTGTTTCGGGTAACTTTTACCGACTACATGTAATGTTTTTTAGGTTTATGTACTTAGGTATATATGTATGTGGGTATATGTGAATGCATGTTTTTATATTATCTTCTAGAGTTTAATTTTTTCTAATAATTATAATCCAACTGTAGCAAAATTTAAAATATTTTTTTCCTGACCTTTTGTACAACCATTTTTTAGGGTTCCGGGTACGTAACCCTAAAAAATGGTTATCTGGTCTGAAATGGTCTGTCTGTCTGTCTCCAGGCTGTATCTCATAAACTCATAAAATTTTCTAAATCTCATAAAATTTTCACAAATGATGTATTTCCGTTGCCGCTATAACAACAAATACTAAAAATTAAAAAATATATATATAAAGGGGGGTAGTAAGTTTGCAATTTACTACTTGGAATTTCGTTGATTTCTCGTTATTTTATAAACAGAACTAAACTTTGTAGTATTATAGACGATAGTACGGAACCCTTCGTGCGCGAGTCCGACTCGCACTTGCCGATTATTAAATTTCATGTACATACATACCTACTTGTTTTGGTTTAGTTACTAATTATACTCGTTATATAATACACATTAAATACAAATGATGCTTGTCAAAATCTACATCGCCAAACAAAATATAATATCAAGTAAGTAAAAATAAAAGTAAACTAAATACTCACAGATGTAGTTTGGCAGTGGCCGCGCGTGCTTCAAAGAAGCTCTCACGCATGACAAAAGGTAAGTTCCGGTCTTTGCGACCATTTTTTGTATCAAAATCTAAGACTGCACCCACAACTCCAGGTGGTTCTGTAGGAAACAATTTTTTATATACTTATGTATTTTTTTTTTGTTACAATATAAACTAATTTTTGAAACTATTTTATATACTACACTTTTGTTCTAAAATGGAACATAGTTACCTGGAAGAAACCGATTCCCTCGGGATTTAAAAACATTGATTAATTACTAGTAAGAACAAATTATACATATAAACTATCAATGATGTAAAGATTACTTTTCGATGAAGTGAATTTAGAAACCCATTTCTCATTGAAATGACAAAAATCGGCACTCAGCGATATCGATCCACATTCCTGTTGCGTACTGCACAAGAATGGAGTTCTTTGCCGCCATCTCTGTTTCCTGAGACCTACAATCTTGGAATTTTCAAGGCTAGAGTGAATAGATATCTTCTAGATCGACGAGCTCCATCCTCGGCCACACCGTCGCTTAACATCAGGCGAGTTGGTGGTCAATCGTAGATCTATAATGTATAAAAAAAAAAAGTAACAACCTTGTATTTGTTTATCAGTATATGTTTTATAATTTATAAAAAAAAACAATAAAAATAAAGATAATTTATTTGCATACAACACGAGAATTTTATACAACAAGTTCATAAAAGATGTTACACTAAATTTAGTCGCTTAAAATCATGTTGTGCCGATTAGGCGTACAAATGTCAAAACAACAATATCAACATTGTCAAATGTCAATATACGTAGCAATACTTGAAGCAATACAACAAAATTCATCAGGTTATGTATAGGGTGATGTATGCTGGAGTCGAAAAAAAAAAACGTCGTACTTACTTCGACATCAGACGTTCCAGATTACAGACCTACTAATTAATTGCTAGCCACTAAGTTTTTTGCTGCAAACAGGCAGAACCTCACTTGATAGTAAACAATAAATGGACAACTGTAACATTACTGGTGTTCCTGCTTCTTTGCTAACGCGAAAAACTGCTTGTACCTACGCATCGTTTTAATAAAATAACTTAATACTTTTAACATATCTAAATATTATATAAGAACGTAATCAGACCGATGATTTTTCAACATGATAATTTAATTGATTTCGTGAGACAGTTTGTAAAATCTTGTGCAAAGTTTTTAACATATCCTACATCATAAATTTGGCTTTTGTGGCTACTACTTTTAACTGAACCCTAAAGTATACCGGTCATTCATGCGGCAGTATGAATGAGCCTCCTACCTGGACGATCCAAGGGTGCCGATTTAAGGTTGTTTTCGTACTGTTGATTATTTTTTGTATTTTGTTGACCGGATGTGAAGTAAATTGGTGTCGGAAACCGTTAGGATCTTCGCTCATTCATTTCACTGTGAGAAAGTTAACGATTTAAAAGTTTTGGTTATTTTTTTAGCTGCATTTAAAAATCTGGTATTACGAAACTCTAAATTGTGAAATTGAATTGAATTCAATTGAAAGCGCTGGAATGCCTAGAACGCGTTAGCGTGACGATCTTGACCCATTTCGGAAAAATTGGCAGTAGACAGTGATGGACCGCGATTTGTGGAAGGAAGTGAAGGGAAGACCTTTGCCCAGGAGTGGGACAGTATAGATGGGTTAAACAAAAATGTGGAATACGCTTACGATATTTTTTTCGATGGAACTTACATGTCTTAAATTGCACAATGTCAATAAACATCGAGCTAGTTAGCGGTCAATTGTAAATTTTAAGGCTAGATATAAATATAGCCATCCTCGTTATTAAATAAGAAATAGGTATCGTTCTATTTACTCATAAACAAACTAACACATTTCTGTAAAATTTGATGTAGAAAGTTCTAGTAGGTATTAACAGCATCACGCTTTCTCGTTTCATTGCTGTTTTTAATCGACTTCAAAAAGAAGAATATTAATTTGGTATGTAAGTATGTAATATTGTTACAATTGCACAAATTTCGCATAATATAATATGTTATTAACATATGAAAGAATGAAGTTCTCTCGGAAGTCTCTAAACATACATTGACCATCGACCTCAAAAAATAGTTGGGGTACGTAAGTAACTACTTAGGTTAGATGCCCAGTTTTGAATAAATTTATTAGTATTATGTAACTGTTATTATTTCTCTCTTTTCAATTAATTCTTACAATTTAACGTGTCATTCGAGCCACGGTAGCGGGTTGTTGTAGTTGTAGTTGTTCAGCAAAAGTCAGAGGCCTTTCGGCGGCTTAAAACTCTGACAACAGCGCTGGCCACTCAGTCTATACGAACTTACTTACTTACTTAATTAATTCTTTCTTTCTTTTCGTCTTAAAGTCGATTTTATGTTATTAATTATTTTTATGGAACATATATTCGTCTATTTCGGCTTGTTTTTAGGATTTCATACAATTAAAAAAAAACATCGTTTTCGGAGTAAACCATAACCTATATTAAAGCTTTAAAAATGTATCAACATCGAATAAGTAGTATTTACATGATTCGGAAACAAACATTCTGATACAGTTTTGCCTTTTATTATTTTGATAAGATTTTACGTAGGTACGATTGTAGATACAGTCCAATTTATAGTTCATTATTAAAAACATGAAAGCAAATTAAAGATAGTATAAGTTAGTAAAAACACTTTTTTTAATTCTAAGTAAAATTGAACTGTTAAATATTTCGGTATCCATAAGACTATTAGACTCGTCTCTTTGAGTTATGTACATAAAAAGTTTTAAAATGATTTTTTTTATACATTATAGATCTACGATTGACCAACAACTCGCCCGATGTTAAGCGACGGTGTGGCCGAAGATGGAGCTCGTCGATCTAGAAAATATCTATTCACTCTAGCTTTGAAAATTCCAAGATTGTTTTTTTTGAAATTTCAAGATTGTTTTGTAAATTGCAAACGCATGTCGCGTTTATATTGAATTGCGTCAAAATCTTACAAATCAAAAGTAAGTTTTAACAGAATACAAGGTCGTTCTACGAGAGGTCACGTAGAGACCTACGTCGTAGACTGCTACGAAATGAAAGTTTGAAAAGCTCCGCTACGAGAAATCACGGCTAGTACATGACCTACTAGACGTTATTTTACTATGATTTTATAGCGTAAAGCCTAAGTTCATGCGCCTGTAACTTTGGTATTCTATTAATTCAGAATCTAAACAACGAAAATTAACAAGTAAAGGGGAGATAATAACACTAACTTATTATGCACTAATTGACAGTATCTATAGACTAAAATAATCGTGTTATTCGCTGTGTAGTCTATAACATAATAACTAAATAAAACTTTACGATGCAATCAAATCGCATGTAATATTTTCAAAATTAACTATTGAATGTCCCACAGCTGGGCAAAATTCTCCCCAATAGAATATATATAGAAGATAATCTTCTTTTCACAAGAGTTCAATCTCATTCGTTGTTGAGATTCGAACCTTTATTATTTAGCACTGAGTCCATTGTTCAAACTAAAAACTTTCACAATTTTATTTATTTCCCTTGCAAAATGCCGAAGTATTTACAGTAGTGATAAAAAAATGTCTTTTAGAATAATTTCTCTAACTAATCCGTTAAGTTAAAATACATTCAGCAAAATCTTATGCGATATATAGTATGTTATATATAGTCTTTCCTTATTTATGTACTCGTATGTCTCATAAAAATAAAGTTGTAAATTAGTTGCTATAATGTTCTTTTGTTCCATTGTTGCCCTGCAATTAAATCTAGCTTCTACCAATTATGTAGCAAGCGCTATTATTGTTCACCTCTCGGAGATAAATCACGGTCGCGTGCCGCTCTGCATTTGTCCTGCGATCACTACTAAATGTGGCTGAAAAACAGTTTGTTTCTTAACGTTCCCTCAAAATACCTTCTCCTTACTTACTTTGTCACTTTGTAGCGTCTATTTTCTAACTTGGCGAATTTTTTTAGTTAGCCTTGTCAGCTATTTAGATAATATCTAGTTTTTCTTAAGTATTTTTAGGCTATAAATTTTCCAAACAATATGAAATAAAATTAACTCGACCGCTTTTGAAATCGCCAGCATTCTCATTCCAAAAATTGAACAAAATAGGGTCGAAGAAAAAACTTACGTGAAACCAAAGCGAGGCGTTCAAAAATTATATTACCTATCTAAGTCAATTACTTCTTAACGTGTAAAGTATATTTAACGTAACGAGTATTACAATCTAAATTACTAATTAAGCACAATTTAATTTTAAAGTTTATCACTATTTACATGATAGCAAAAATTCATAATTAATGCAGGCGCCAATAAGTGCCAAGTGGTTACCAAGTGGTTAATTTAGGTAAGTGTCAGTGATAGTTAGTGTCGTGTCGGTAGTTTCGCGCATTGCAGTGCGGGAGCGGTGCAGCGGGCAGTGCCGGTGGCGCGTCGCGCGCAGGCCGTGCGCCGGCGGAGGAGTCCCGGCGGCAGCGCGGCGGCCGGCGTGTGGGCGTGCGTGATTCAGCGACAGGCGGCGGCGGGCGGCAGTCGCGCGCGGTCGCTAGCGGCAGCACAACGCACCAGCGAGCGCTGTTGCGATGGAGCGATGAGGACTCGCGGCCGCGCGGCGTTCTGGTGGGCTCTGGTCTGCCTCCTCAGCTGTGGCGGTCTCGCGGCGCCGCGCCGCGCGTACTGCGAGCGAGCCGACGTCGCGTGGCGGGCGTACCGGGCGCCGGCCGCCTTCGAGGCGCGCGTGCAGTCGCTCGCGCCCAACGCTGCTACCGTCCTAGTGAAGCGTGTCTTCCGGAGCCAGGGCCGCTGGCCGAGAGAGGACGCCGTCCTACGCCTCAAGTTACCTCAGGAGACCCTCCCCTGTAACGGGAGGTTTGAGATTCCGGTCAAGAACCGCCGCAACTACATCGTGTTCGCGGAGAGGCGCGGGCATTCCGCCGTCGCGCTGGGACCGCCCTTGAAGAGGACCAACAACCTGGTGAAGAGAGTCCGCGCTGTCTACAAGCCCGGATACAGTGAGTGTTTGTGATACTCGTGTGTGCGATGCTGGCCAGATGGATATTGACCTCGGAAGAAGGTATTTCCTCTTATTCTTGTCAAAATTTCAATCATTCTCCTAACACTTGTCCGAGACCATATCCATGTGGCTAGAACTAGAATGCATGCTACAAATAAGATAGAATTAGACGTTCTTAACGATAATAATGAGTTTATCGTTGCGATCGTCTGTGCCCGTACAGAAATAGAATTTAAGATACAACAAATTGTACTGGTAACAAATATGCGATAGCAGCAGGTGTATGTAGGAACAAGTAGCCATTATGAGTCCATTTTAGGGCGAGGAGTGAATAGTGGTCGCGACTAACGTGGCCGAGGCAAAACATACAAACGTACGAGTACGGACGCGGGCTCATTTATGCACCCTTCATAAACGGTCACTGGATAAGGAAATAGATACAAAGGCTTTGCACCAAGACGTACCAACTAAGCTCTTACGATTTTAATTGATATTAAAATTGTTCGACTTACAATCAAGAACTTTTTACCATGAAGAAGATATATCTAATTAAATCTCAAAAATTCGGCGAAAAAACTAAAGTTTAACCTAGACTATAAACAAAACCTTTATCAGATTTAGTTTCTAATAAAGGTACATCAAACTAATTAGTGACCTGTTCTATTTCATACACCAAAGCAATACTTATCGTCCATAATTAATTCTGATTTATATTACGTCCTATTTAAATTTTTGTCAAATTCTAGAACACGTGCACCGAAAAAATCTATTTCCCAACTCACGCGCAGACTCACAACTATTATTTCAAGATTTAACAATCTCGCAAATAAATCAAACACCGGAAGTGTTGGGGCAAGTCAAGTGCCAAAAAACGATAAAACAGTTGTTATAGTCTACGAAAAAAAAGATACAAGCCCAAAGCCCGATGTTCCGGCCTCGGCAGACAAGTCTGAACTAGAGCGTTAAATGACGTCATCCATTGACTTCGATGATACCTATCCGATATCGATGACCGATATTTTAATCTGGAGTAATTGCTACAAATTGGGCGATGTTTGGGAAACTGGCTTCTGTATTATTAACAATGTTTTTGGTATCATCATTAACTTTGTAACGCACGTTGCTTGTTGAAGCATTTCTTTTGATGTGATCAAAGTATACAAAAACAGATGGAGAGAACACCTTCTCTGTTCTAATATCTAGAATATTATAAATAGGACCAATATAATCCGCACTATAATGGTGTTTATTCTTAAATAGTTTTTCTGCTCAAATTTTATCGTAAAGAATCAAGAGCAAAATGAAAATATTTAAGTCAGTATAATATATTAAGCTCGTGAAATTTTTAAGATCATTTTCCGTGTTAAAAGACACAAAGCAGATAATCTATCAATACCATTAAATTATCCGAAGTAGGAAGGTATAGTGAACTTTTAAAACTGTGGCGCTACGCTGACGTGTTTACTCTCCCCGGCTTGTTAGCAAAATGTTTATCTTCTGGCTATCATCCGTCATGTAGTGTTACCATCGTACACTTCAGAAGTGGGACATGAGAGCCAAGATCTCGACAAACTAGGAAAATTATATTTGAGTCGTCGTTTACTTTCTAAGCAATGGGATTATCATATTAAAACTCCTTTCCTTAAAAACCTTTTCTTATAAATGTGATTTAATGACACGCCTATACAAAATCTTGAATAAGCATTTTTTTGAGTTCTCTCTGGTAATTTCTAGATTGATCAAATACAAGATTGTTTTAGTCTCGAATATATAACTTATGGGAACCCTACCAGTGCTCCCTTTGTTAATTTTCGTTTCGGCTCCATACACCATTGTAAATCTGTCTCGACCGTTTTGATGTGCACATTCATACAAAACCCATACATTGATACTGTTTATTAGATTTTTTGCGAATCGTAAAACATTCATCGCCGCTTTTGAATATCTTTGTTACACTTCTGTTGCTTCAGTAATCATTTGGTGTTGCTGTAGGTGCAAATTATCAGCGTTCTTTAAATCATAGCCAGTTGCTGGTCTGTTATTAAAAGTGAAGCAAAAAACATTTTCCCACGTACTCTGTTCATCATTTTGACTTATCTACATTTTGAGTGTTAGTTTAAGCTAAATTACGTTGAGATGTTTTGTATAGTAATGACGAATGGACTCTATATGGTATATGATTTTGGTTTATATTCATTTGTATATTTCTATAGCACATAGATTAGCAAAAACGTGTGCGCCTGATTTACATTTCATTCTCATGCATTATTAAAAACAATTAATAAACATTTTTACCATAACAACTGTTTCCACAACATTGTGTCATCGTACTCTCTGAATTAATAGTTATTATTAAATTTACTTCTTTTAAAGTGAATGTTGTAAAAGCTTCGTAGCTTTCTAGAAATGTTTGCATTTTATTCATAAATTCTCGTGTTCCCTTGTTTGCTTGTACGTTGATTAATTAATTTCTCTCAGGCTTGTTAGGTGCATGTTTATCAGCACCAAACTGATCTTTTAATTTTTTAACAGCACTCTTAGCTTTGTTCCGCCCCAAGTCACTTCAATTATGGTAGTGCCGGTCTGGTGGCTTTACTGTCCTATTAAATATTAACATATGTACTTGAAATTATTATGTTTTACGAGCGCTTTATCTTTAGATTTTTACGTTCTAGATCAGCTTCTAGCTAGACTTGTAACGTGTGTGACGCATCGCGTATTTTCGTGCTATTGTTGCTAGAGATTCCGAATCGTCAGTTTTTTGTGTGGAAATGAATCTGTCGTTCTTGATGATTCGGAATGAGTAGGATTAAATTAGTCACCAGACTCAGGTGACATTCGGTGGAAGTATGTAACACGATAGACAGAGTCATTTACTATAAGTATCTCTACGGGGAATTATGCGTATGAGTGTTAAATATTTTCTAGTTCAAATAATTTTATAGGATCTATTTTTCCCTATTTGGTATACAATTTTTTGAAATTATTTTATTTTGAAAAAAAAAAAGGATTGATTTTCAATACTTATTTTTTTTTTCAAAATTCAATCTTACAGAAATGCTAATAAAGAAAATGAAACTTTGTTTTAGTTTACTAACCAGATCAAATATTAATCCAAACGTTGAAGTACTACGATAGTATTTTTTAATTATGTTTGGTTGTTTTAATTATAATTAGTTTGAAAAACTGAAAAACCGACTTCAAAATATACAATTCGTTTACTTGGATGTGATATTTTCCCAGTTATTTTGTTATAAAAATCAAAGTACTGAATTTATTTTGATAAAATGTATGTATGGGCCTTTGAAGTGTGACCTATCACTATCAAGCAAAAAAGAATAACCAAAATTAATTAATAATTGGCGAAGTAACATTTGAAAAAACATTCAGCCGAAAAGAGAACCTCCTCCTTCTTGGAAGTCGGTCAAAAAATTATAGGACTTATTCAAAAATCACCTGAAAAAAGATTTTCCTATTATTCAACCAGCAAGTAGACATAATATGTTTCATATTTTCAATAAATTTTCTTTACTGTGTTTCGTTACCTATAAATATTTAAGAGTGACGAGAGCAGTGCACTACGATACAGTATTTTGAGCAGTTGACTAATAGACATACTAATATGAGCAAAAGTACCGTGACACATAACCTAAGTCTAGCAATTTTTTTGTCTCTTGTCACAGTTTCTTTGGATATTCCGTTCATTGAAATTGAATAATTTGGGTTCATTCAAAAACGGAAAATAAGCAATTGAAACTAACTCGCTAAAAATAATCAAGAAAATTATCAGTTTTCATAAATAAGAAGGAAAATTATCAGTTTTCATAATTTTCCAATGATCACTTTAGGAGCAAAATTGGATAAAAATATCCAATTTTGTTCTTTCAGACGATTCTTGAAAATGTCGAGTGATGTATTATTGTGACCCAACAAAACTATTACCATAGAATATAAAGCATATAACATCCATAGATTGTTTAATTAGTGCTCGTCTTTGAAGTCTTGGCGCATCTAACTGTAGTAATTAATTAGAAAAAATAAAACCGGGCAAGGCGAGTCAGACTAGCCCACCGAGGGTTCCGTACAAACTAGTAGATAAAAGGGGGAAATTATATTTTTTTATGTTTTCCTTCATAAATCGAAAAATATACTACATCATAAAAATATTTGAAAACCTGTTTTAGCGTGAGCTAATTACGCTCTTTCATATGATACCCCACATGATACGGTTAAAGTACTTTAAGATTTGGACCCTCTTTCCTTGCTTAAAGACCCTATAATTTGTGATTAAATAAAAAAAAATCAGTTATTGGATTTTTCCTATATGTGTACTATAACACAATGCTTCTTGCCAAACTTTTTTTTATGAAAACTGAGAAGTTTGATTTTTCTCTCTGCAGCAAGATACTATGGATCTACGACTCATCACGACTTCCCGAGATAAAGGTCTTGACACCCGAACGGATAGACAGACAGACAGACGGACAACAAAGTGATCCTATAGGGTTCCGTTTTTTTATTTTTAGGTACGGAACCCTAAAAACATGAAGGCATGAAGTCATCGCATTGTTGAACGCAATCACACATTCTGAGGACTATAAAATTCAGAAAGATACAATTTATGAACTAGACATGAAACATGGGTTCCGAAAAATGTTTATTTTGGTTCAACTATTCTTGGTTACGTACACGTGCCATTTTGAAGGTAATTCACCTTACAATAGATTACAAATACGTCTTATCAAGATTCTGTAGGTTGCTATAATTAAACAAGCGAACGAACTAGATAGTCTCTATTACTAGCAAAATTTGCTTTCATCTGTCCGGATGTTTGTTTATTAAAATGTTGATATTTTGCGTACAAATGTTATTTTCAAAGCAATCTTGACACGAAAATTGGTACACAGGTTCTACAATGTCATAGAATTTAGGACGGTGCTAAGCCCTAAACTGTCACAAAGTCCTAGACAGATACCGACCTCAAATAAATAGTTGGTGTTGGTGTCACCTCTTTTTCCTTCAGTTGATAAATCTGTTGTGTTCACATTTCGAACAGACTGACGCCATCTATGACGGTCTATATATGACGTATCTATGACGTCATATTTGCATCTGTGGTATCAAGATGCACCTGACACCTACATCTGGATTACATCTGGGCACCAACGTTTTGGGCTTTGACCTCTCAATCTTTGTTTTTATTACCTTGAACTTTGAACTTTTTGAGGTACTACTTCTGGCAACACGGACAGAGTACTAGGCATGAAATCTGCTATTTTAGTTATGAATAAATCAAAGCTGAATGGCAATTTTTGTACCGTAGCAACGTTATATTTTGTGCTTACGATACACGATATGGGCTTTGTTTTTGGATGGATATTTCAAAAATTGCTGAACGATGAACGCTGTTTAAGGACTTATTATGAAATATGCTTCTTGATTGGGTCTCCCCGATATACACAATCTGGGTGTTTTTAAATCGTGATTTATTGTTTCTTCTAAGTTATCGCAAAACTGCCACATCAGGTAACTTGGTAGTCAAAAGCAAGCCAGTCGTGTATAAAAAAAATACAATTGAAATAGCAACCTTTACGCTCTGGATAACCCGCTGTAAATAATTTCTGTGTTTTTTCCTTCTCTTCTTCCTTTTACAGTTCTTAGTCATACTGAAACTTTGTGGTTGAACGAGAAAATAAATTATTTACTTTTCGATAAGAATTTCTACTATATTATGTCAAACTGGAATGTGTTAATGAGCACGGAGCTTAATGTTGTGATTGCAATGATGCATGCAAGCGTCAATGAGGTCACAATAGATGCCATCGGATCGAGGCAGGGAGGGGCGACGGAAGCGCGCGTTATTACCGGACATGGGAGGTGCTGGGGGAGTCCAATTCTAAATTTTATACATATAAACAATATTCACCAATCGCAACTTATTAAAGCAGATGCAACACTTGTGTTTCAAGTTCCCGGCAGATCGGGAGATCGTCTGACTTGCGAACCGCAGGTCCTGGGTTCAGACAGAGGTGTCTGCCGTGGGTTCGAATCCCACGGCAGGCACCTCTGTTTTTTCGAAGTTATGTGCGTATTGTTGATTGCCGCCTACTTCAAACGGTGAAGGAAAACATCGTGAGGAAACCTACATGTCTGAGAGTTCTCAATGATCTTGAAGATGTGTGAAGTCGGCCAACCCGCACTTGGCCAGCGTGGCAGACTATGGCCTAACCCTTCTCACAATGAGAAGATGGCTCGTTCCCAGCAGTGGGACAGTTTGTACAAACAGGGCTGATAAAAAAAACTCTTGTGAGTGTACTGCAGTAGCTTGCAATTTGCCTTCTTGTTTGGATTACAGAGACAAATGTTACGAACACCTACATCAGTGCGCGTTTAATGGTTGGCGATAGTCTATTGTTTAATTATTAGACTATCCAGAAACTTAAACATCTCTATGTTATATATAATTAAGGTAAAAAAAATGTTAACTTGTTTCTTACTTGGTAAAAATATTAAAATATTATGTTCTTATACTTCTCTAATTCGTTTGAATGAATTGTCAGAACTTTTCTTGACACAACCTTCAGCCCAAAGACCCTTTATTTTTATTACCCGACTGCGTAAGGAAGGTTATGTTTTTTGAGTGTATGTATGTACATACGTATGTTTCTGTGTGATTGCCTACAGCCTAAACGGCTTAACAGAGTATGATGCACGAGGTACTTATCGTTAGATTCGTTTTTACTTCCTGAGTGTCTCAGCGAACTTTTTCGTAATAAATAAGTGAGATATCCAGAATTATTCTAAAGAATGGGCATTTATAACCTTTAACAACAAATTTGCGCAAACTTTCTGACAAAAAACGTACACGCAACAGCATATCAGGCGTAATGAAATCGTCAGTTAGACTGGGTGTCTTCAAACCGCGAGTGAATAGGTTCCTTCTAGGCAAACTCGCTCCACCGTAGATTGCAACAGTCGCTTAACATCGGGCGAGATAGCGATCAAGTATAAGCGTATTTTCGAATAACAAGTATTAGTTTAGAAAACTCAAAATACCCCCGACAAAAAAAAACGGCTGATCCGATTGAGATGAAACATAGCTAAGAACACTCCCGATTAATTCACCTTTCAAACAAAAAAAAACAAAATCTCTTCATCCGTTCGGGACCTACGATGCCACAGACAGACACACACACAGACACGTCAAACTTATAATACCCCGTCGTTTTTGCGTCGGGGGTTAAAAAATACTGCAAACCTCGTTCTTCTGTAGTTGGGTATTATGTTTTTTTTTTAATAAGGATATTGTTTAGAGTTGTTAAAGATTTATTAATTATAAAACTTTTATAATGTTAAAGTTTTATTAACGGAATTACATCAGAGCTACTGAAAGCGGGTGGAACACCGGTACTGAAAGTCCTTCAGAGGCTCTTCAATTCCGTCGTGCTTGAAGGTACAACGCCAGAAGCATGGAACAGAAGCGTGGTGGCGCTGTTCTTCAAAAAAGGAGACAACACTTTGCTGAAGAACTACAGACCCATCTCGCTTCTAAGCCATGTCTATAAGCTGTTTTCAAGGGTCATCACGAATCGTCTTGAACGCAGGTTTGATGACTTCCAGCCTCCCGAACAAGCCGGTTTCCGAAAAGGCTATAGTACCATAGACCACATCCATACGCTGCGGCAAGTGATACAGAAGACCGAAGAGTATAACTTGCCCCTTTGCTTAGCGTTTGTGGACTATGAGAAAGCCTTTGATTCGATCGAGACCTGGGCGGTGCTTGAGGCTCTCCAGCGATGCCGTATTGACTATCGGTATGTCGAAGTGCTGAAGTGCTTGTACAACAACGCCACCATGTCAGTCCGAGTACAAGACCAGAACTCAGAGGCAATTTCATTGAAAAGAGGCGTGAGGCAGGGAGACGTTGTCTCTCCGAAACTGTTTACCGCCGGTTTGGAAGATGCCTATAAGCTTCTGGAATGGAAAGGGCTCGGCATCAATATTAACGGCGAGTACATCACTCACCTTCGGTTTGCCGACGATATAGTAGTCATGGCAAAGTCGATGGAAGAGCTCAGTACGATGCTCGAAGACCTCAATAGAGTTTCCCAACGGGTGGGCCTCAAAATGAACATGGACAAAACGAAGGTTATGTCGAACGCCCATGTAGTGCCCACCCCAATATCTGTGGGGAACTTCACTCTTGAAGTTGTTGACGAATACGTCTACTTAGGACAGACGGTCCGATTAGGCAGGTCCAACTTTACGAGGGAGGTCAATCGTCGTATCCAACTCGGCTGGGCAGCGTTCGGGAAACTTAAAAGCGTCTTCTCGTCCAATATTCCCCAGTCCCTCAAGTCGAAAGTTTACAACCAGTGTGTGTTACCAGTGATGACATACGGCACTGAAACGTGGTCCCTAACTATGGGCCTTATAAGGAAGCTCAAGGTCACGCAACGAGCTATGGAGAGGGCTATGCTCGGAGTCTCTCTACGAGATCGAATCAGAAATGAAGAGATACGTAGACGTACAAAAGTCACCGATATAGCACAGCGGATTAGCAAGTTGAAGTGGCAGTGGGCAGGGCACATAGCACGCAGAACTGATGGCCGATGGGGCCGAAAGGTTCTCGAGTGGAGACCACGTACCGGCAAGCGCAGCGTAGGAAGACCAGCCACGAGATGGACAGACGACCTCATACAAGTGGCGGGAAGACGCTGGATGCAAGCCGCTTCCAATCGGTCTTTTTGGAAATCCATGGGGGAGGCCTATGTCCAACAGTGGACTTCTTATGGCTGAGATGATGATGATGAAAGTTTTATAATTCCAACATATTATATGTTATATCATCTCGTACTAACGTACGGAAAGCCCCCGTTTTTTTTGGAATATTTTAGTACAGATACAGAAAACGGTGTCATTACAAGGAAGGTCATAAATCATTTAAAGTATGTTATCTATAACTAAAGTTGACGAGCTAATGGCTTACAACATCACTGATGGATAAATGAACAAATTTTAAGGCATTTCTGGTAACTTTCGGAATGGAATTCAAAGATGCTTAGCAGATTATGTAGTATGGGAACAGGAATAGAGAAAAAGGTGAGGCAACTGATGGTAGAGCATTCTGATTCTGATCTCCAGCCCAGCACTAGGTATATTCGATTTGACTAGGCTTACATCCTGCAAGAAGCTTGGATACTATGGATGCTCTAATATAGTTGTATGACTACTTTTTTCCCGCCACTTGTATGATCTCATACAAGTGGCGGGAAGACGCTGGATGCAAGCCGCTTCCAATCGGTCTTTTTGGAAATCCATGGAGGAGGCCTATGTCCAGCAGTGGACTTCTTATGGCTGAGATGATGATGATGATGATGATGACTACTTTTTGGATTGGGGTAGACATCTCGTTTAATAAAAAAACATAATGGGGATAAAAATAAAAAGTAAACTACTAACTCTTCGAGGTAGCTATATTTTATATCTGAAGAAGTTGCCAGTATTTTATAGTTATACAAACTATATATTTATAGTTATACAAACTATAAAATTTTATTTATTTATATTTATTTATGCATTATTACTGAAAAACTAAAACCCGTCTTATGTTAGGCATATTTATACAGAATTAATTTAATAAATTAAAGTCATAAATACAGTCACTATATTATAGTAACTATATTTATGAGTTTGTGCACAAAATAGAGAACAGTGGCGTCTTCTAGTATCGGAGGCCAAGACACATTTTGGGTCGCTGCGCCAATAAAGAGAGAGAGAGAGAGATATATTTATGAGTTTAATTTATTTACCTGCTAAAATAATTTATGTTTGGTTGCCGTACCTATTTACTCTGTTTTTTTTCACTAGTGAAATTAAATTACGAAATCCGATATAATAGGTTACAGTTACCTTTTCTTTTCACATTACCCTAGTTGGTAATAAGTTTTGAAAAATTAAACATATCAAAACTACATAAAAACGGCTTAACCAATTTTGACTAAATATATAGGTAGCTAAGAACACTCTCAATCTAATCCTCTTTCAAACAAAAATCAAAAATAAAACTAGATCAAAATCGGTCCATCCGTATACGAGCCCCAATGCCACAGACAGGCACACAAATTCTCTGATATACCTTTTACCAATTTTTATCCCTTTAATAATAATAGTGCTTTAATGAATGACCGTGATAGTTTAAAAAAATGTTAAATACCATTTAAAAAGGGGGGCTTTTTTAAATGGTACTAAACATTTTTTTAAACTATCACGGTCATTCAATAAAGCACTATTATTATTAAAGGGATATTTACCGTGGTTTCGGGAGCTCAAAATTAACGCGAACCAAGGTAAATATCCCGTTAATAATAATAATAGGGCTTTAAATAAGTCTCCTTTTCCTACCTATCTATTCTTCATAATCTGGTATTGTTTCTTTTCCACTATACTCCAAGTCTCCAAGAGATTATTTTTCTCCAGTCTGCCAAAACTGCCCGCCAATTCTTTAACTGCTATATTTCATGTAGTTTATTCGTATATAAAGTTTATTTCCGTCTAAATTTTTGTAACGAACCGACAGACAGTGTGTCCGTCGCTCCAATATATACGAATTGTGGATATTATCTGTCACATAACGTCGTCTAGGCATTCCTGCGATTCCCGATCGGACGACGGTTCGTCTACGAGGTTTGTTTCGTCTAGACGGTCATCTAAATTCTTTATTTGATAAAATTTGTGTCTTGCATATACCAGCACTTTTGAAGCTTTTGCATGTACAAATATTTTATTTACTATATTTATAATTGTTACGAATAGCAAAGTGCTTGTGCTACGCCTATATAAATTAATTATGCATACAATTTTTAGGTCAAAGTATTTTTAATTTGATTTTTAGGGTTTTGTAGTCAATAAGGAACGCATAATTTCACGATGATAGACATATGTATCAGTTTTGCCGGCAAAGTGGTAAAATAAAATCTTGTAAAAAAAAATACAATATTCGTTTACCTCTACACGTAAAATAGTTTTTTTTTCTCAACTATTCCATCATGTAGGTGTGTATTCGTCATCCAGGTGTCGTTGGATACGTAAAGCAAAAATACTAGGGGTGTAGCCCATTTTTAGAGTTCCGTAGTAAAGGACCCCTTAGTCCATTTTTATACTGTCTCAGTGTGGTGTGGCGACTCTGGTAACTGTATGGTGTCTAGTTTGGTAGCTTACGGACACCACGGTGGCGCGACAGGTTGAGCCGCCATGGTGTCCCGGTGAAATATACCCTAAAAGTTTCGCCATGTTCTGTGTGTCTGTTTGTTCTGTCTGTCTGTTCGAGGCTTTCCTCAGAGCTTATTAGTATTAGAAAGCTGTAATTTGAAGATGCATACCTAATATCCTAGTGTGGGATCCAGGGTTCTCGAAAAATACAATAGTTTATCTAAATTATGACTATTTAGTTTCTGATGCATATGTATTTTACTATTGTAATTATCATCTAAATTGTTCAAATAAACTACTTTATTATTATTATTATCTCATTTATTTATTTATAATCTTAATTTTAAATTTTTTACAACATAAATATAAACTTATAAAAAAGAAACATAAATATTGTAAAAAACTTAAAACTAGGGTGCCGCCGGCAGCGGGGCGGGGCTCAAGCTGCCGGTGGTAGGGGCTACAGAGAGAGGAACCTCCTGACAATACGTGCCGTGTCCAGGATGACTGCCTTCTGTATCTGACCCTTGACCCAACCATCGAGCGAGAGCCTCTTGAGATGTTGGTCGAGGCTCTTCGCTATGACACCGTTCACCGAAACGACTATCGGGACAATGATCGTCGAGTCAACATCCCACATGGCGGTTATCTCGTGAGCCAAGTCAAGGTACTTGCTGAGCTTGTCCTTCTCAGCCTTCACGAGATTCTCATCATGTGGGATGGTGATGTCGACGAGCACTGCCCGGCGTTGAGACCGATCTACGATCACGATATCAGGCTTATTGGCAACAATAGTCCTGTCCGTGATGATAGAACGGTCCCAGTAGAGCAAAGCACGGCTATTTTCGAGAACTGGCGCTGGTGCGTACTGATAGTACGGCACCTCTGACTCGATAAGGCCGTATTGAAGAGCAAGTTGCTGGTGGATGATCCTGGCTACTTGGTTATGCCTGTGCAAATACTCGCCGTTAGCAAGATGCGAACAACCGGAAACAATATGTCGAAGAGACTCTCCGGGACGGTGGCATGCCCGACAAATGTCGACCGTACCGTCCTTCATGATATATTTCCGATAGTTGTTCGTCTTGATAACTTCATCTGCAATTGCACAGGCAAACCCTTCAGTTTCCCCAAAGAGGTCACCGAAGAGCAGCCAGTTCACCGATGCAGGCAGGTCTACATCGGGTCCTGATAACACCCTGTAGAACCGCCCGTGCAACTCCTTGCTCTTCCATACGTCTTTGCGGTCTTCGATGCTGAGCACCGTTGGTTTGCGCCAGTTTTCTTTTGCCAAGGAGAGAGGCGTCAGGCCCTTATCAACTGCCACTACATCACAATGCATACCACACTCGTTGTTTCGGAAATAGTCTCTGAGATTGCACACCTCACGGTTGTGGAGGTTCTTGGCGTTTAAAAAGCCACGACCCCCCCACTTCCGCGGGATGTACAGTCTCATAACAGACGAGCGTGGGTGTAGCATGCGATGTAGTGTCAGTTGATGTCGGATCTTCCTATCCAGGGCGTCCAGCTCAGTTTGAGTCCACCTTAATATGCCAAAGGAGTATGTCAGTAGAGGCATCACCCAACCGTTGAAGGCGCGTGTCTTATTGCCACCTGACAAAAGACTGTTAAGTACTTTTGACAGGCGACAAAAGAAACGCTCCTTCATCGATTTTTTAATGTCCTCTACCGCTATACCCAACGACTCTGACATACCAAGGTATTTGTAGGTCTCGGTCTCGGAAAGAGACCTGAGGGTCATTGTCTCAGAAAGTTGTAAGTTCGGAGAATTTACAACTTTCCCCCGCTGTACTTGCACGACCGCACACTTATCAACACCGAACTCCATTTTAATGGCGTTGCTAAAAACCTCTGTAGTTTTTAACAACGTCATTAAATCTTGTCGTTTCGGTGCAAAAAGTTTGAGGTCGTCCATGTAAAGCAGGTGAGAAATGATCTCACCCCCTCTACGAAGCCGATAGCCTAGCCCTGAATCCTTCAGTAAAATACTGAGAGGGTTCAGTGCTAGGCAAAACCACAATGAGCTCAAACTGTCACCCTGGAAAATGCCACGTTCAATCCTTATCAAGTCCTGCGGTGTAAAAGACCCATCCCTACTGCCCGGTTGCCGAAGTACTGTGGTCCACTGCCTCATACATGCAACTAAGAAGGATCTCAGAGTTGTATCAATTTTACACAACTCTAAGATCCTTTCAAGCCATGAGTGAGGCACCGAATCATAGGCCTTCTTGTAATCAATCCAAGCAGCAGAGAGTGCTCCCTTACTCCGCTTGACTTGCTGGCTAATAGCCGTATCGATGAGGAGAAGCTCTTTAGTACCACGGGACCCAACCTTACATCCATTCTGAGAAAAGGCCAAAACGTTGTTAGCGACTAAATGCGCATTAATTTTGTTTTTCAGAATAGATGTAAGGAGCTTGTAGGTGGTAGGCAAGCATGTTATTGGTCTGTAATTTTTGGGTTCCGTGGTACTACCGGACTTATGGAGCAGAAAGGTGACCCCAGTGGTCATGAAGGTAGGTAAAGAACCAAGCTCGAGGGCTTCTTGGAATTGTGTGGCCAAGCACTCATGCGAGCATCGAATCCATTTTATCCAGAAGTTGTGCAATCCGTCCGGCCCAGGACTCTTCCAGTTCTGTGTCGTACGGATCGCACAACTAACGTCTACAGGGTCTATTATAATAGACCCCATGGGTTCGATGACATCGCACTCTTGTTCGACAACCCGCATCCAATCACCCTCCGTATGTTCGACGGGCACCGACCAGATTCCACGCCAAAAATCAGTCATGGCGCATGCATCCGGTAGCTGTCCGTCGCTCATACGTTGTTCGGTTCCCTCCCAACCTCGGTACACCTTCCTTTGGTCACTTTGGAAAAGGCGATTCTGCCAGTATCTATTAACACGCTCTCTGTAGCGACGAATTCGGTTTGCCCATGCATAGACTTTCTGTTTGAGGTAGTCGATGCGTTCCGTGACATTAGCTAAGTAGTGCTGGGACCTAATACCAGTCCCCGCAAATGCTTGCGCCACGAAACGCATTACTCGGGGGCGAGTATTCCCCCGGCTGAAACAGATCAGCTTTGCAATGAGAGTCCTGAACGTAGTAATACGCCGCTCGATTCTCACTTGCCATGCAGGTACATCCCCGACGCGCCGTGGTGCACGGTTAATGTCCGGGAATTTAACACGTGCAACACGACACACCGCGATGGCGCCGCAGTATAAAATCGAGTGGGTATCAACCAAATCTCTGCTAGTCCGCAGATATGGAGCTAGCAGAGCATTCAGGGCTCCCATTAACGCTAGATTGCGTCTATGAGTAGGCAAACGTGGTAGACGTGGCCTAGAGTCGGGTGCAAATCGGTACTGGGAAATCACGTCTTCCAGAGTGCTCCTCAATTATTATTATTAATAATCACGCAGAAAAAGAAGTAAAACAAAATCTTGAAATAAAATTTGTTTTGAGTACCTCCCACTGCGTACCTCCCCTCCCGGACACGTAAAGTGGGGATGAATTATTTTTTTCTCAACTACCCCATCGTTTAAGATATCGTTGGATAGGTAATCAAAACACATAGGGAGTGTATTTGTGATCTTTAATTGTGACTAGCACTTAGCTACTTCTTATGAACCACTCCTAGATTCTACATATATTACAACTATATAAAATATATATCATAATTCTTGAACCTTCTTTCGAAATATTATTAATGTTTACCGGGAAACTAGAAGCCATCTAATGGACGATGTCAAGTAACTTCAAAATATACGTGACAGGTCTAACAATTAGAACAGTATCGGACTCGGCACGAGCAATAAACTGAACATTTCATTATAGTGCAGTTGTAAAACCAAAGAATTGCCGTGGGACAGCTTTTAGATCCAATTTAACCATTAACTTCAATTGACAGATCCAACCATGCTATTTATGTTGACAAAAATGACCATTTCATTACAAATTACAGCATACGTACGTAAAGCACCTCAAGTAGTCTGGGTGGTCACCCTGCCTTTTTTCACCTAAGTTTGGAATATAGGTCTCAGTTGTGCAAGTGAAAGTATATTTGTTGGAGTGTGAAATAAATTGGTGTTTTCCATATAAAGGAGTTTTATCGCCCTACAGTGTTTCCCCGAAGTAGGGTTGGCAATAGTGGCATTAATACACTAATTGCACAATGTTTACAAATAAAAATAACAATTAAAATAAAGCGCAGTACACACCATTCCACATAACATCGTAGCGTAGTTGTAACGGGCCCGCGCCCGCCTCGGTATGTAAGGCAGACGACAAAAACCCGCCCTACCTTATTCGAGCAACGATTATTGCCGGGAATCAGAACGGAGCCCGCAAATGATTTCATTTTATTGCTCGTTGTAATAAAGATGACGAATTAACATCGCTTTGCAATTTGGGTAGTGCCATGTTGACATTTCGGACAAGGAGATTGTTGCTAACCTACAAATAAGTTTTTTTTTAGTCGAACATAGGCTGGCGCTTGATTGCTAACTCACCTGATGTAAAACGACCGTTGTGGTCTACGATGCAGCGTGATTTCCTAGAAGGAACCTTGAATCCTGAACCTGGAATCTTGTAATTAAAAGATCCAGATTTTTAGAATATCAACCATAAAACGATGTCAGTTTTTCTTGCCGTCCGATAGAAAAAAGGCAGGGGAATAAGATAATGAAGATCAGATACAAACTCACCGAAATGTATACGATAAAAAACCGATAAACTAACTTTTCAACGATGCTCCAGACTTTGGAGTTTAACTCGAACAAGGGAATTTATACAAATGAGCCTCTTAGCACACATCTAAATGGATATCAACGCCTCGAGCTGGTACTTTAGCCGATTCATCTTGATGGTTAAATCAGTACCTACTTCTTAAACGACCGAACTTGTGCTCGGTATAGTTAGCAACTTTTCTGGTGTGAAGTATCAACGCACCTTTAAAAGGATATCCAGCTTTTCAGCTGCTAGTTAAGCCTTTGACGCAATATATAAGAGCTAAAATTTAAAGCAAGAAAGATAAAAGCAAACGCGAATGAACTTTGCACCGACCGCTTAAGAGATGAGAGTAAGCCCACAGACTTTCATTCACTTTGTTTTTTTTATAAAAACTAAAAAGTGAATTACGAATCCGGAATTTTTTGCTAGGTAGATCTCGGTTTAATTAACTGCAGGAACCGCTATTCCAAATAATTGATGCTCCAACACTTCCTAGAAACCAAATCTCGGCCCAAATCAAAGGGAGCTGTAAACTGTAACGCCAAGAATGTCTCACCTTTTAATTTCAGCATTAAACCGCTCCCGAAAACGAACCAACTTTTTTCTTTATTATTGTCCAAAAGGAAGCGACGTGGTGAGTGATACGCGACATATGATGCCACGCGCGCCACGTAAAGTCCCAAAAGTCACGTCCACCCTCATCGCAAAATAAACTCTAGCAGATGATAACAAGGTCGATATCTGTTTGTGCAGGCGGACGCGGCCGAACGGTCTGTGAACTTCTAAAATAATATTTCAGTCGAACCACTTCACATGTTACGTAAGGTGGTATAATTATAAAGCTAGGACGTAGTTTTAAGGGAACGTTAACGCGAATCGAGCGGTTTCGACGTTAAAGATGGTCTACATCCGCGTTGGGAATGGGACGCGACAGCCTTGTGTGTACTACGCCTAAACAACTAGCTAGAGAATGGAGACATTGGTTTGTTTGATCGTGGAATCCGTAAGCTTCTTTGGAGACTTTTATTTTAGTGACGTAAAAATAATACGCTATAATAGTCATCTTAAAATTGTTTTAGAGCTAAGATAATTTAAAATTAAATACATTAATTTAGCTGAAAAATACTTACTAAATGAAAATTTCTTTAGAAATATTTTTTACTAACTACAAAAATGATCCACTCCAAAAATATGACTTCCTTTAACTTTTTTGGTCACTATTTTGGTTACGAATTCATATTTTTAACATCCCTTGAAATATTTTTTTTTAACTGTGGTTGAAATTTTATTGACAGTAATTTATAACAGGTTACAAAAACTCTCTGAAATCCGTTGTAATTCTATATTTTCTTTAATAAAGTATCAACGATTGATGATGGAATGTCATTGTTATAATGACATATAATTCCTGCCAGGCAATTTGCCAGGACATGGTGAATATGAAATTCAAAATATTATAATTAAAAGTAACAAAATGTAGCAAAACCACGAACGAAACGATTTAATTCCATTTATAATATGGGTGTCTTTAATTCGAGCGTATATCGATTTCTTCTAGGTAAGCGCGCTCCATCGTGTACCGCTCAGAAAAGTTGACGTGGAGCGCGAATCTATTACTGAAAGAAAAAAAAAACAACCAATTATTGACAAAATTATTGGTTCACAACAACCTGTGAAAATATCGCGGAAAATACAAACAAACAAGTATGTTTAATTTCAAAAGCGAAAACCCCAACTGCGTCTTAAAACGTCAAAATAATTACCAGCCAATCAGTAGAACTGCATACTTATGCGCTTTTATTTTACGAGTTAACTTTGCAGTAGTGTGAGACGAAATCATGTATGACTCAATCTATAAAACCATTATTACTTTTCTCTGTACAATGTATAAAAACAATAAAGAATTTTGTATTTGTATTTGTATAAAAAGCCATTTAGGCTGTAGACGATAGTGTGTAGCTATAATATTATTTAAATAAGGGAGGGGGGAACCAAGATCAAGGATTTGGTTTTGTTTGAAGAGTAAATTGACTCACAATATCACTTCGTTTTGTCCCATAGCACATCACAAAACACTCTTGATTATAGAATACATTATAATGCACGAGCGGAGTGAGTGCAAATAATTTTTAGATTCGTCTTTACCTCCTGTAATTCTCGTACAAAATAAAAATAAAACATTTTTCGTTATTTCATCCGACAAAAAAATGTATTCACAAGATTAATTTAAAAAATGCTCATATAAATAACTTACACAGCAGCTCTGCGCATACTATTCTCGTGCATTGAACAACATATCAAGCGGAAAATTAACTACGAAATATACCGATATAAATATATTTCTTGAAACTGGTTCAAAGAATACAAACACTTTGATACATGGAAACAAGACAAAACAAGACACTGTACCTAGTCAGATTATGGAATTATCTGTTGCATTTTTTTTTACTGTGACCCGGGTCAATTATTCAACAAGCATGTTTAAATAACACATATATAGGGGTTATCTTATCAGTTTATACTTTGTTATGTACTTTGTTTTGATAAATTGGAGACATATTGGCGACTCTACCAAAACATAAGTATTGCAATTAGTGATTTTGCGTTTGTAATGGAAACAAAAAATCACTAATTTAAACTATCGCGGTAATTCATTAAAGCACTATTATTATTAACGGGATATTTAACGTGGTTCGCGTTAATTTTGACATTTTTATCCCGATATTCCCGATTGATCCACCCGCATTCTTCAGTCGCCCTTGAACATGGTGCATGTAACTGTGCCGAAATACCGGGAGCTCAAAATTAACGCGAACCACGGTAAATATCCCGTTAATAATAATAGTGCCTTAAAAATCACTAATACTTTGAAAGTTATTAAAACTAGTAATATAGAGGATTTTCCTATCCAACTGCCCCATATATTACTTTTTGAGTCTTCTGTAATCTAAACGGCTTTATCAATCAACAAAGCGTCATTTGATTCAGTTGTACTTCTGAGGTGTTTGTTATAGGCTATTTTTTTTTGTTAATATTCGTACCTACAACTCGTTTGCAAAAAAAAAATAGTTGTTCAATCCACCTATGGATAAATTAGCAGTTGAATCGTTATTTTGTACTAGCATTTTTTTATCTTTTTTTCTGACAAACCAATAAAAAAAACAATATTCTTGGTCAAAATGCTGTATGCCACATGCCACATGCCACATATTAGATATTAGTACAGAATTACCATCAAATCTCAGCATAAATCCATCAACTTTTTGTCCACATACTGCAAATAGAGATGACATATTCCGATCTTAAACTACAAAATTACAAACTTAATCAAAAGGTACTACAAAATAACAAACTTAATCAAGAGTTGCCTAAATAGGAACCCTAAAGTTTTTCAACGAACTATTTGCAAGTTTTTATGTAAACAACGATAGTTGCTTCATCTCGGGTGCATAGTTAACTTGGTATTAATCAAAAAGATTTGCACATCAACTGTTTAAGGAAAAGTTTCGATTAATTTTCGAATCGGTAGAAAAACCGTAGACTTCTCAATATGGTGCGGCGCCCGCGCAGATCTGTAGATCAGTACGTGAACTGATTATGTTTATACAACACATGAATAATGATATATACTGATTCGGAGATATATATTAGATACTATATAGTAATACGCGGAATGCAAGCTGCTTTGAACAGGTCTTTTTGGAAATCCATATGGGATGCCTATTTCATCAATTTCAATACAGGGTTGTTCAAGTACCTTGTACTAATCCTAAAGAAGGTCATTGTCAAAGTCATTGTACTATATACACAAGTTATAGTATCGACACTACTTAAAATTAGCGCTTTCTTATATTCGCGCTAAAATAGCTTCTTAAGATATTGATTGAGATTCTTTGCTACAAATATAACTTTTTACTATTAATAGTATTTATTGATAAATATGCCGTAATATAACTCGTTATATACTCTGTGAAAATTTCAACTTCCTATATATTATATATCATAAGATACTCGTACAACTGTTTAAACATAGGACAGACAGACAGACAGATATACCGACAGACAGACAGCGTAAGCTGAATAAAACATTATTTTCCTTGAAGTTGAACAAATTTTAACGGATTTATCTCCTATATTTTACATAAATTTATGACCTGACGTTTCGAACACTGCAGCGTCCGTGGTCACAGATGAGACTGACAGTTGTCATACGTACTACATTTGATAATCCTCAATTAAGGCTAGAAAACGCGTTTGTACCTAGAATGTTACGAAATTAAAATTAAAATTAAGAAATACCCGATTTTTAAACGAGAAGATGGTTGGCAAGTGCCACCTGCATGGGACCCGGTCATAAATTAATTAAATCTCAGCCTCAACACAGATCTGCGAGACACCGTGAACGTCTTTTGCGTGCATAGGGAACGGTTTGCATAAAAATAATAGGCGGTAGTAGTTAATATTTTCATAACAAAAAATACAACTGTCATCTAATTTCACCTGTGACCACGGAGACTGCGAATGTACTGCAAGTGTACGAAACGTCAATTCATAAAATTATGTAAAATATACCAGATAAATACTTAAAAAATTGTTTGATTTCAATGAGTATCAATCTCAAAAGCTTATTTATTTATTTATTTAAGTCCATCGACATTGTGTACATTAACAATAATTTAAAAGTCTAACATAATAAAGAATAAATCCAAATGTCACAGTAATTATATAAAATTATACATTACACCAAAGATTTTTAATATATTACATTTAAAGTTAAGCAATCAAAATAATAATGTCAATTAAATTAAAATAAATGTCAAAAGATATAAAATTTAGCTACATTAAAATAGATTTAGTGTCAAAGACTTGGAAAACATTATTATTTTCCTTGCACGTATCCGAGTCTGAACATTGCCCTTCATAGTGACAGATATGCCAATCAACGCATTAATTTTGATGTCAAGTAGTGAACTTTACTGGCCCAGAATGCAGATCGCAGGTGCTTCACTTTCTACAAGATTCGTACGACATTTGCACGCGACCGACAAGCCCCGTCATTAATTCTAAATGTCATATGATTTCGGGGGTTTATACGTGGTGCAAGATATAAGTATATAGCGATTAATAAAATATTAACATTTATACAGGGAATTTTATGTATATCTAGACGTATTGAATTCAATATGTGTATGTACCTACTTTCTTATTAATTACTCAAATCAGAATGTTAGTTTAAGTAAAAAACATTTCAACTTATAAAATACTTTTATGGTATTATAAGGGGTTGTACTTCATCAAGGGCCATAACCATTACTCAAACATTATAAAAACACCGTCGCTTAACATCAGGCGAGTTGGTGGTCAATCGTAAATCTATTTTGCATAAAAAAAAACTGGACAAGTGCGAGTCCGACTCGCCCACCGAGGGTTCCGTACAAACTAAATAAAAGGGGGAAATCATATATATTTTATATATTTTTCTTCATAAACCGAAAAATATATATCGTAAAAATATTTAAAAATCTGTTTTAGCTTATGCTAATGAGGCTTTTCATATGATACCCCACATGATACGGTTAATTCACTTTAAAATTTGGGCCCTCATTCCTTGCATAGAGACACTGTTTTATTGTGATTAAATTAAAAATGGCCAGTTTTCGGATTTTTTCCTAGATGTGTACTATAACACAATGTTTCTTGCCAAATTTCATAGTTCTAGGTCAACGGGAAGTACCCCATAGGTTTTGATTCCCTTGTGAGTGTCGAAATGTGCGATTTTTACGACATATTCGGCTATAACTTTTTTTACGAAAACTGGGAAATTTTATTTTTCTTTCTGCATGTATGGATATTATTTCTGCAGCATACTATGGATTTGTATATATGGTTTTAATTTCAACTCGATACCTTCACGCATTCCTGAGATAAAGGTCTTGACACCCGGATAGACGGACAGACGGACAACAAAGTGATCCTATAAGGGTTCAGTTTTTTTCCTTTTGAGGTACGGAACCCTAAAAACACAAAGTACAATATTTTTTTTATAATTTATTGACATGCTAAAACGTCTGGAACAGCTGATAGTCTACTATGATGTACCGACCGACTTCACAACGCTTACGACTTACAACGCGTTCATACGCGACTTGCTGTTCACTTTTCTACAAGCATTTGGATCATATTTTACTAGTTATTTTGTTATAAAAACCAAAGTACTGCATCGATTTTGATAAAATTGATATGGGACCACTTCTGAAGTTTGATCTACTAAATACAGAACGAGTCATCAAAATCAATGCACAATTGGCTGAGTAATTGGTGAACAAACAAACAAAAAAACATACTGACTTGATTGACCGAATTGATAACCTCATTCTTTTTGGAAGTCGGTTAAAAAGTACAGTAGTACTAGATGTATAAGGTCATTTGCAATTTGTCTACCAATTAAACTACTCAGTAAGTAGTACCACTGATACGTAGCGTAATGTTCGTCTACAGCGACGCTAGGTACATGCTCAGTGCCCATGTACAGTTCTTCTTCTTCTTTTTTGTATTGGACCCGCATTAAAGCATTTGCCAGTGTCAAGTATTAGGATTTTTTCAAGTTTCTTGAATAATACAAGTTGTAAATATTCTAGTCACAATCTAAATCACGTATACAGTCAATTTATAAGTCGAGTCCTGCTTCAGTAAAGTGGTGGCGACTTTACTAGAAGCTTCTATGGAGTTTTGCCGACAACGTAAAATCACACGTTTTACTGCTTTATTTCACTTTCCCACACTCACGCACTTTAACGAACACTTAATGAATAAAACACTTACATTTTTATAGCATTAATGTTCAAAATAACACAAGCTTAGGAAAATAAAACAAAGCAACAACACGTTACTAAGACGTTCCCGCCAAAACTCCCCATGCACAGTTACAGCCCACTAATTCGACGCTTCCCGCTCCGCTTCCCTCTCTTTCTCCGGCCACGCCATACTCTCGACATTTGCCAAAACTCGCTTCAGTGATGCAATGGCAGTGATCTTTGCGCTTGTGATGGTGAAAATGTAGTAATTATCGAGATTAATCGGCGAGCCAGTCCATGGGCTTTCGTTCGAGCGATTATTTTATATTGGGCTGGTGTGATGGTGGCATTTCCAATGAGTGAAATCGCGGAGAGCTTGCTGAAAATCTGCGTTACATATTTCGAAGATTGGGTGCTATTTGTCACGGATTTTGTGGTATTAGTTTTAATATTAGTAGTTCGCACTGAACTTGGGACCTGTTTGAAAAAACTTTCACCTATGATAATATTTTCTCCTTTAAAAGCGTAGAATCTATTTGGATACAGAACTATCGTAGCAACAAGTATAAGTTTAGGAAACTCAAAAACTCTCCAAAGAAGCCATTTCTTTGAACAGATTTTAACGACACACAGAGCATTTTACCTAAAATCTTCTTTCAAACAATAAATCTAGATCAAAATCGGTCGCACCCACAGACAGACTCACAGATCCACATCTCAAACCTATCATATGCACTCATCTTTTTGGGTTGGGGGTAAAAAAAATGGAAAATAACGTCTTAATAGAACAAAACGATGAAATAAGAACAGCAGCGCCCTCAATGCCACATTAGTAATCTATCTGAACCTATCTGAACAGACTTTATTGTATTAAAACAAACCAAATGAGGGGTTCCCTAGACACTATTGAAGAGCTTTATATTCACCTTTAACATGCGTCGTCAGATTATCTCGACATAAACAAATTATTGTTTGTAACAAACATTGGTGACGATAATAAAAGCGTGTTATATTTCTTTTATCTTAAAACATAATATAACTAATGAAGACATTTATAATCACCCGTGCGGCGTACCTCATGAGGCGCGGATTTGCAATACTCAATTTACACCCAGTGTCCACACTCGACTGCGGCGCAGCGGCACCGCGCGGGTGGCCGCTAATGTCCGGTGATTGCCATTGCAGCAGCCCTACCGCGCGGCGGGCCTGCTAGGGGTCTCACCAATGAGATTGTATCTACAGAGAGGTTATATAACAAACAATCTCACAGAGGAACAAACAATCTCACAAACTTACGCATTTATAATTTTACGGTAGATGTAGGTATATATATTCCATTCAGAGCCAGTTCTCATTCTAGGCTAGGTATGCTTACCATTTCGAAACCGTCACACAAAACATCGGGTGAGCAGTTTTATAGTCACACAATGAATATGAAGTAAATGCATGACAAATCTCAGTTCTCAGCACTTTCGATGATAAGACACATCCTTAAGGCTTTTTAGTATCTTGCCCTAATATGTCTTGATGTTGTACTTTCTAAACACACAGGAAAGCATTGTCACTGTTCACAATACATGACACAAAGAGTCTAACAACGTTGCCCGACGTATGGCAACTGAAGACGAGTCGGGCGATTACCTCACTTGAAGCTTGCCACGCAATGCCGGGAAAACTTCATTGGGCTCACACGGTTAAGCAATAAAATTAATTACACAGTGGCAATGTACATACTTTCTCGCAACGGTGTTCACTCAACAATACATCAAGCGAAATAAAAGGCTTTTGTTTCATAGTGTAGAAGCCTACCTTGAATGAATTTTGCCAGTAACTAGTATTTTAGTTTGATAGAACAATGTTTTGTTGTAATTAATAAAGGCAATTAAAAAAAACTTACCTAATTATAGGGTAAATGTACAATAGTTTTTTTTTTAATATCACCGCGGCACCCCTACAGTCTGACTGCTAATAGGGTTGCAACGGGACCCATTTATGTGGGAACTCCGTCGCGAGAGCTCGAAAAGTCGTAAATGATATTGGATCATATAATAACTTCATCTAAAGTTCTTAGTAAATAAACGCGATTATGTAAACTTGATGCCACCCGTAATTCATCGATACTTTATATTCTCTATGAATTTTGTTACAAAGTTTTGATGTTGACTTTATAATAACATAGTATTATTTATGTGAAAGTAATTTGTTTGTTTTCAGTTTTTTTAATATACAAATTTAAAAAATGCATCATAAAAGTTCAATTCTGATTGTTTTTTTGTTATTTTCTTTTGTTGAGAGTGGTAAAAGGTAAAGTTTATACCAGCACCATTTACCTACTACATATTCTGTTTTGATCATAGTATTTGGGAGAAACGAGAATTACTAAGTTCTAGAATATCCTTCCTGATAGAATCCTACAATTTTCTACGTAAACGCGCTCCATCGTCGACCGCAATGTCGCTTAGCTTCAGATGGAGATGTGGACGAGCGTTAACCTATCGTCATAGACTTCTATGGATACCCCACCCAAGTGTATGTACCTAGCGTGTCAACAAGTACGAATCGCAGTTGACGACCTAAGATTTATTTATTTCAGGTGATATGTTATACTTCCGATTCGATATTTTGTCAACTAGTTACTAGCGTACAAGCGCGCGGGTGCATTGGGTTGAAAGATTTCGCGCGGGTCACAGTCGGTACCAAAAATGTGGCACGCAAGGCTTTCATATAAATGAAGTCGCATACTTCATCTACTATGTCTGTGCCTATCGCAGAAAAAAACTCACTATTAGTGTTTTAAATCGCTTACAATACATAATTTATCTGTCATTTTCATCCAATACAAACGTAGAATAGTCAATAGTAGTCTTAGTAGTACTTATTAGTAGGTAGGTAGTACGTCCTAGTAGTGGTAATTCCTTACGCTAGTCACATAGTCTGGTCACAGCCTAATATGTCAGGAGCGACCTCGGCCATGCTTTTATCGTATGACCTAAGAAACAAGAGAGCGCGATATGAAAGTGAAACTAGGAAAAAAGAAAAATATGTAAACTTTTTATTTAAAGATTACGGTACGGTATTTTTAGTTAAAACATAGTTTTAATTAAAATACATGGTTTTAATATAATAAATATACAATATAGTATAAAACAACGTTGTCTTAAAACTAACTAAGTACTACTGTTGGAATGTTAGATTTATAGATGAATAAAACGTCCAACATAGGGAATGTGGGCTTTATTGAGCCTTAAAATATTATAGTATTTTTTATGTAATATTGGTTTATAGAACCGCCGCCTATGGAGACGAGACTTATCGAAGTGGACGAGAATGACTATTGAATATTGTAAATTGACATATTGACAGATAGGCTGTCAGTTTGTCATGTCAAGCACAGATAATATTTAGTTTACTTTTTATGTGAGATTCTCACAACTACTACTACCACTACTGTAGTTGTTGTATGCGGGATGCCTGACAGATATGAAATATCAAAATATGCATGATATGTCAGTTTATTAAAGCACAGAAGACCTTCTTCTTTTTGTATTGGACCCGCATTAAAGCATTTGTCAGTGTCAAGTATTAGGATGTTTTCAAGTTTCTTGAATAAAACAAGTTGTAAATGTTCTAGTCACAATCTAAGTCACGTATACAGTCAATTTATAAGTCGAGTCCTGCTTCAGTAAAGTGGTGGCGACTTTATTAGAAGCTTCTATGGAATTTTGCCGACAACGTAAAATCACACGTTTTACTGCTTTATTTCACTTGCCCACATATATTAAAATAAAATCAAGCAACAACACGTTACTAAGACGTTCCCGCCAAAAAACCAAACACCCACAGAAGACCTTAAATATTACTACAGCACACTTCTATCTAGCTCTATTTCCTGCCAGATCCAGCTGGTGCAACGCGTCGCGCGTCGCCACGCTCACATACAATCTGACTTACCGCATTCAATATTTCCCATCAATAAAAAAACATATTGGTTATTTTTCCATATGTTTTACAAATAATAATTATGCTTTTGTTCCGTTGCTATGAATTATTGTTAACAAACCTTTTTATTTTTTCTTTATCCTTTAATTTATTTAACATGAAATTAGGTACATATTTCAATATTTTTTTAGGAAAACTGACTGAAACCACAAATGTACTAAAAAATAATCTATTTTAGGCAACTGAATCTATTCAAACGACAGAATTAACAAATAGGAAAACCGAAAACCAAAAATCTACTACAAGCAACAGGCGCTCGAAATAAGTGTAATTGGGGCCAAATAAATAACTAAACCAAAGTAAAATGAAACACTGACTTTTCTAATAAAAATATCATCAAATCACATTCTACTTAATTATCGGGGAACTCGCACAAATGACATAATTGGGAATTGCCTATTTTGAGGTCGTTTAATACGATCCCATATAATTATAGTCTAAAAAACTGAAACAACTTACTTCAAAATAAAATAAAACGTTTATTGGACGAAATGGTTTTCCAAAATTTTGTTTTAATCTCCAAATTATTAAACCGATTTTGATAAAAATTATATGGGACACCTCTGAAAAATATTTCCTATGAAACAAAAAAGAATCATCAAAACCAATTCATAAATGGCGAAGTAATCGCATAACAATAGTTATTTGTTATGCAAGGCTGCAAAGTTGGTTTTTGGGGCGAGACCTTGTATTGAAACCTGAGCGTAGCGAGGGTTTCAAAAGTACGAGATGCAAAATAACTTTGCTGCCGAGTGAAACACAAATTTTTCACCACACTACAGCGAGGAAAACGCTAGTCCAGTGCTGCCACCTGTGGCTGGTCAGTGCAATTATTCAAAGAAATGAGGTTGGCGCACTGACATGAAATAAGTATTTAATGCATTTTCAGTGGACTTGCGGTATAGAAAAGTATGGAATAGAAAGGTTCGAATTTTAAAAACTCTTTCCACGCTAGCGGACAAAATGCACTTTTCCACTCAGATTTCTAATGACAAACAGAATCTCTCCGAGCTTGTGAGGTGAAAACACTTTTTATTATAACATTGTAAAACCATTTTGTTTTTTTTTTAACAAACATACAGTTGAATTAAGAACATCCTTGTTTTTGGAAGTCGGTTAAAAAGTTCGCTTTAAGTTTATCACTTGCAGCTGCACTAGTGCGTTCTAATCAATCTCCCAGTTATAGAGGTAGAAGTCGACATTAACACATTAATCCAGCCACTGGTCTAGCTAACAGTTCATTTGTCCAACCACTGATCTAAGGCTCTTTTATTCTTTTAATACCTTTTCAGAACTGCATGCTTTTGAGAAAGTTTATTTCTCTTTTTCGAGATGTGGATTCGTGCGATTTTCCCATTTGCTATTTTCAAGTGATATTTGTTTATTTTTATTGATATTTATCAGTTGGAAATGACGATATAACGTCAATCCAGTTAAAGTCAAAGTAAAGTAAAATCAGTTATATTTAAGTCACATTTCAGTCATCTTTGCCGATAATATGAATAACGTTATTCATGCGTCGTAAAAATGTTTACCAAAACTGTAATTGCTAAAAAAAAAACTGGTGGTTAAAACAAAGTGTCAGACTTAGATTACTTTACTTGAGATCGCTCTAAGCGATAAGGCCGCCAATTAAAAACCTAGCCCTAAGTACTTAATGTTATCTTTGGTATTTTGTTATCATGTGGTTTTAATAAAGTGTTATCTATCTATCTATCTACTTTTTACCGACTCCAAAAAAGAGGAGGTTATGAATTCGGTTGTATTTTTTTGTTTGTTGCATTTACAAACCGATTTTGAAATTCTTATTTCACTTATAAGCATACACTTATTTTCAAAATGGTCCCTTATTAATATCATTGAAATCGGTTCAGTAATTTGGTTATTAAAACAGAATAACTGTAAAAATATGTCGTCCAAGTAAACGAAATTGCGTAGCTTAAAGTCAATTGTTTTAAAATTGTTATTTTTAAACTACAAAAATTATAGTCAATAATTTGAAAATTTTAAAGTACTTATTAATTTTGTCATTTTTTCGAACTACAACATGTTTAACTGTGGTAAAGTTCTTAGTTTTTAAAACACATACACTCTTTACAACTTAATTATAACTTTTTACTTATATTTTCTTATTCCCGTGATAAAATTTTCTTACATTAATATTTTTTTCTGCAATATAAATAAAAAAATGTTAATAAATGAATGTTAATAATCGACTTGCCTTGTGGCTCAGTTGGTAGTATGTCTACTTGCTAAGCTGTAGGTCATGGGTTCAATCCCCACCCAGGGCAAACATTTGTGTGATGAACACGGATGTTTGTTCTGTGTCTGGGTGTTTCTATGTATCATATGTATTATTTACAAAAAAAAAGTATATATGTATTCTATCAGCCATCTAGTTCCATAGTACAAGCTTTGCTTAGTGTGGGCTAGATGGTGTTGTGTGAAATGTCTTCAAATATTTATTTATTTATATTTATAAAAAAAAAATAAAAAAAAAAAACACTGAAATGAAACAAATTTTAACGGATTTATCGCGTATATTTTACATAAATCCATAAAAAAGGGAAATCAGTTAACATTTGTTTCATATCAATGAGTAACAATCGCGTAAAACATTATAAATAAAGTTACACAAATCAAATGGCTATAAACTATCACAAATAGCTTGACAACATTGATAATGACCTAATCGTCAACATTGTGACTCCATAATCCGCGATCAATTTGTCTTGTAGCTAAAATCACCTTGCGGCGATGGGTGACAGGATACAAAAGAAGCAGATAGACAACTACTGGATGATTAACATTATAACTCTAGCAAGAATTATTTTTTATTCCGTTGCTACAATGTTAGAATAAATAAGTATGTAATTATGATATTTTAATATATCTAAACAATCTTGTTATTATGAAATAATGTGATAAAAGGAAAACTATTTAAACTGCAGTTTATATTGATATTTAAGATAATAATAATAATTTTCGTCCCAAAATTTAAAAAAAATTTAAAAGACCATCACAATGCAAATATTTTCGTAGTGTACTAATATAGTCTAGTGCTACGAGTCGGTAGCATTTTATAATATTACAATCGTTTGCTAAACAATATTGTAATTGTTTTATTACATTTCAATATGATAGTAAGATTATCTCGAAATTAGCAAAATTTTCTTTAGAATTTTTTTCAAATACTTGTTTCAATTTTTTATAATAGATCGTTATCTCTTTTCTTCTCTCTTTTTTTAGTACCATTTGTACTTACATCTGTTTGAACGTAGAGAAAACGTTTTTGTATATCCCCATTTCAGATTTAGCACTTTGAGTGCCAACCCCGCCCCGGAGCGGGATGATGAGGAAGGCGCGGGAGGCCGGCCCCGCCTCGGAGCGGGGTCGGCACTATACAAATTCCTATATAAAAAAAATGTTGGCTCCCGCGTGCCGTTTTCCCTTAAACGGTTGGCAGTCAATTTGTTAAAGCTCATACCATGTTCGCAAAAGATGTCTCGGTTGATACGTACCAAAGCAGCAAAGTCTTCCTTCTGTTGTTTTCTCCTCCGCAGCGTGGATGAGTCAAACTATTGGATATAGCCGATAGAACACTCCCAGTGCCAACTCCGGCGCTCCCGATACTAAGAATCGAATGTAAACTCGTGTATTCAACTGAAAACGCCTTGTAATTGAGATAGGAGCAATTCTGTGCGAGAGTTATTTGTCGTAAGTGAATTATTGGAACATCGTGCGGTCGGTTTGGAATCGGTGCGATTTAGGTCTTGCTACCCAGTTACCAGATGTCGGTGTTTTTTTTTGTTATAATTGGGTACCTTAAGGATAGTCCCAGAAAATTTGCATCAACTGTGGTCTAAGAGATTATTCGGGCGCATGCAAAATTTGTTGATTTATGTTTTTAGTTTGCAATATTTATCGGAGCTTACCATAAAGTTAAGATGTTTTTAGGGTAGGTAGGTATACATGTAGTTCTAAGCCATGTAGCGTCTTTCTTCAAAAGGCTTCCTTCTGACTACAAAGGAACAATTGTGTTTTAAAAACCAAAATACTAAAACTGGTTTTGAAAAATAATCTACGGGACCGAACTCAAAGTATGTATTTTCTTTCAAACAAATTAATAATTGTTCGATATGTTTGAGTTTTTTACACAATTAAGTATCTGCAAATTTATAGACAGTTAAAAATTACACTCATCCGATTGCACTCTAAAAGCGTGTGCTACAGGTGGCGCCACCAACGCTTGATTTGTTTAACCAAAAAAGAATGCTCGAAAGTTTCGACCATATCACGTGATATCTCCGAGTTCAAAATTACAGAGGAAGTACAGATCGGGATATGCGATATTTGAAAATAAGAATTTTCCA
Organism: Lycia hirtaria; assembly: GCA_947563715.1. Classification (NCBI taxonomy): domain Eukaryota; kingdom Metazoa; phylum Arthropoda; class Insecta; order Lepidoptera; family Geometridae; genus Lycia; species Lycia hirtaria. The sequence continues at coordinate 39,761,823 of OX387382.1, read as the reverse complement.
AATCCGTTTATAAATGACATGTATATAGTAACAAACATTAAAAAAATAAAGCCGAGTTCACTTTCTCCTTTTTTAAAGTCGGCTAAAATGAGTGTTGTGTTTGAGCGAAGACAACTGCAGTAACCACACTAGTATCTTACGGCCTTACCGAAAAACCTTACTTAACTTTAACCAACGTCTTAAAATCTCTGTCTTCTTTCCGTTAGTGTCATTACGTGTTAGCGAGAAGTTGACAAAATATGTTAAGCTTTGCTTAACGTTAAGTAACATTTTTCGGTAAGACAGTAACAAGGAGTAGTTAATATATCTTGTTCACAAATAACCTACCGTACTCACATTTCATATCATTCCATCAAGTAACAGAATCTTTACGGAGCTTCCGGTGGACATGTAGACTGTACAAGGCTAGACTAAACATTCGACGCACAAACAATCCGAAGTAAGGCATCACACGCAACAGTAACTCTCGCTCTGATACTTTCGGGGAATTCATTACGAATCAAAGACTAGTCTGAAGATACATAGGTGAGCTTGCTTTCTTCTTCTTCTTTTTTGTATTGGACCCCGCGATCAGCGATTTGCTTCTTCAATTTCATTTGTAGTAACTTAGACTAATTAGAGCATAGTAACAATTGTTGCTGCAAATTTCGCCAGTAAATCACGAGTTTTCCATACGACAGGACAAATATGAAATACCCTAAGAGAAATACCGTCGAAGATAAAAAACATTTCAAATCAAGTTAACATTATCAAAACTGAATGCATTTTAAGGGTATATCCAGCTATTTGGCTACCAGTTAAGCTTTTGACTCAATATGAGCCAATGTTAAGGATCGAGATCAAATTCAATGGGCCTGGTAGGTATCGTTTTTGTCAAGAATAAACTGCAGAGCAAAGAGAACTGAAAGTGAACGAAAAGTTATCAAGCCATCATTTTGCATATAAATAAAGATCCCAGCAATAAAACCCATCAATGAGCAACAAATCCATCTTACTGACGCATCATTCCTTCAGCACTGACACATGCGACACTGAACTGCACCTCTATTCTCATTCATTCGAGATAACATCACTCTCGTCATATTTCCCAGTTTATTACATTACTTTTACAACAAAACAACTATGATCTAGTTTCACCTGTGGTCACGGACCCAATGTTCGTAACGTCAGGTCATAAAATTATGTGAAATATATGCGATAACCCCGTTAAAATTTGTTTCATTTCAATTTGTTTCAATTCAAACTCGTGAAAACCTTGGAAAACATTATTTTTTTACAATTTCAAGCATATAGAAACGTACTTAACAGGAGGCAGCGATGGACCGAGTAATTTATGAAAGGGAATGTCCAGGAGTGGGACATTATGGCTTAATAAAAAGAATAGAAACGTACTTATAAATATTCGTCACATATCTATTAAACGTAAATAGCAACATTTTAAGAACAACAAAAGTAATTCGTGTGCCTTTTTTCGATCACATTTTTAAAAAGTTTTGGGAAAAAAATTAAACATTTGTGTTACATAAGTATTACTTTCTACCTACTTATATTCAGCAAATTATTCGTAAGTCCATTCAGTAATATAAGATCTTGAAAACTGTTGTTATGCCCAAGGGAGACGGACGATTTACAACCTATATAGTCTTAAGAAATCCAGGATAATAATGATCTCGACCGCGTCAGAATGAACCAGGCGGCTCGTTGAAAGCATTGATTAGATCCATGGATCAAAGCTCCGAGCCACAGATTGAGTTATAGTTGGTGATGATTCGCACTTCGTATATTTAGAAATAATAATAGAATTAGTGCGAGTCGAAATAGAAAATAATTCAAGTTTGATTTTTTCTGAAAATAAAATGTTGGCGCTCTGGCTATATGTTAAATAAAATTATAGTTTCAAAAACTTCAAAAGTCGCTTGTTTCAGTTATTTACACGCAATTCGTTTACTTGAATGAGATTTTTTTTTCTGTTATTTCGTTATAAAAGCAAAGTACTGAATCGACTTTGATAAAAAAAAAATGAGACCACTGCTGAAGATGATCTACCAAAAAAAAAAGAATCATCAATATCAATTCATAATTGGCGAAGTAGTCGTGTAACAAACATACAAAAAAGCATACAGTCGAATTGAGAACCTCCTCCTTTTTGGAAATCGGTGAAAAGTAAGACAGGACTGCGTATTTATGCAGTGCTCCATTGTCCTTCAAAATTATTGACTGACTAAGCGAAGCGAACGGAAGCCTCTTCATCAACTAGCAAGACTTTCGTTCTTCTCTCCGGTTTTTGTTTAATGCAGAAATAGGTTTGCGCTTGATCGCCAACTCGCCTGATGTTAAGCGACGTTGCGGTCTACGATGGAGCGCGCTTACCTAGAAGAAACCAATTCACTCGCGATTTAAAGACACCCAGATTATATCTATCGGGAAAGACCCACTCAGGAAACTTATTCCATATTCTAGCAGTCCGCACGATGAAAGTGGAACTAAAGCGTTTCGTTCGGGTTTTTGGAATATCCACCATGAAACGGTGACGCTTTTTCGTGTTTCTGACTTCGCTTCGCTTCTTCTTTCTTGGTTTCGCTTTTTTGTGTTTCTGTTGTGTGTGTTTTTGTGTGGATGTCTGTGGATATTCGCGTACAGATCGTATTTTTCAAACAATCTTCTCTGTCAGCAATCCTGCCAACTCACACATCGCCACTGCAATAGCTTATATGTCCCGTGGCCTTAAATGTTCCACATATGTGTATCTCATAAGATTATTACGGTGACACTAATTGAAATTCAACAACTTTTAAGTTTTAACTCATAAATTATATCTAATGCCTTTAAACAAGCAATTCTTGTATACCTATATATGTATAATCTGAATCTCGGAAACGGCTCCAACGGTTTTAATGAAATTTGGTTTGTAGGTAGATTAGGGGACGATAAATCTATCTTGCTAGGTTTCATTTTTAGTGAACCCGGGTTTGCTTGTAAGTATTTTCAGTCATAAAAAATCCGAGTGGAGCTCGGTCGCCCAGTACTATATACTTACACATAAAAAATTGTTGAATTATCCGACTGCTCAAGAAGTTATATTTTTTTGAGTTCATCTATAATTGTGTTTCTTTAACACGTCCTACAGACTAAATACTTGAACGGTTTTATATGCAAGGGTTTTATGTGTTAGATTCATCTTCACTTACTGACTGAGGCTGCATTTCTAGTACAACTCTGGCAAAATAAATAAAGATGCACTTTTTCGTTACTTCCAATCTTCTTCCAACGAAATTTTTCGTAACAAATAACTAATTTTACAAAAACTATTCAAAATAATATATATGTAAATAAGTTATACTCTGACTTTCTTCATACTTTCTCGCTAAAACGTACACTCAACACCATATCATACGCAATATAAGCATAAATTGCTACTGCGAAGGTCACTCTTATGCGGTCGTGTATTCTGTTTTAACTTAAATACTTGTTTCAACGGAAACTTGACCTATTTCACAGCCGCGATTCAAAACAGTCTCTACCCCTACACGACACTCCCGTAACTGGACCATCCGCCGCCAGTCTAAACATAATTCGCGTAAAACTCAGGTTTTAAAATAACTACACGTATCTTCTATATTAAATTAGACTGAAACACTTAGTTATAAACACACAGGTCAACGCATTGTGGCGTACCGGGAAACTTGTTAAATCATTGTCGATCGCGATCAAGGTGAATTAGGAAAGTGGATTGATTTGTTTAGTTTAATAAAAATAATTTAAATAAAACCGGCCAAGTGCGAGTCGGACTCGCGCACGAAGGGTTCCGTACCATTATCTATAAAAACGGCAAAAAAATCACGTTTGTTGTATGGGAGCCCCCTTAAATATTTATTTTATTCTGTTTTTTAGTATTTGTTTTTATAGCGGCAACAGAAATACATCATCTGTGAAAAAATTAATTGTCTAACTATCACGATTCATGAGATACAGCCTGGTGACAGACGGACGGACCGACGGACGGACGGACGGACGGACAGAAAGCGAAGTCTTAGTAATAGGGTCCCGTTTTTACCCTTTGGGTACAGTTCCCTAAAAACAATTAAACTGACTTCAAACCAAGCTAATTAACTGAAAATGGAGAAATAACACGAAAAATTAAATCAAAACTGGGTGTCTACCTAAGTAGCTACGTACATAAACTGGGTGTCTACCTAAGTAGCTACGTACATAAACTGGGTGTCTACCTAAGTAGCTACGTACATAAACTATTTTTGAGGTCCTATAAACCTATCAAATTACGTTCAAATCCGCCCAGTAGTTTGACTAGCATCGTTGAAACGTTCATATTTCAAAGTTTAAAAAGTCCATATTTTAAAAATTACTAAACCAATTTTGATAAAACTTACATTGTACTCTAAGTTGAAAAATACTTTATTCAATATAAAAGAATTTTTGCAATAGAATAACTTCTAGTTTCTTCGTAATACGTGGATAAATATACAAACATACATACTCGTACAATTATGAAATTTCGCACACATACATACATATTTAGAAGCTAGTACAATAACATACCTATACAAAAACTGTCCAATTCTGACAACATTACATACATACAGGTTGAATTAACTATCTTTTTTTAAAGTCGCAAGCCGTGTAAAAGTATCTTGTCATTTTGATTCGATAGCCCGCCGCTAGGCACGGGACTTCTTTAAAATCGCCTTCAGAAAAAGAGGTTATCGATTCGATTGTATTTTTGAAGTAAAAACTTCTTCAGGCGCGCTGTACTCTTCATTTTGTAGATTTTGAATGGGACTGAGCCGTCACGCTCGACTATGTAACGGTCGTTCGGGAAATATCGGCTCGAGTTAGTTAAGGGAGCGAGAGAGTTCTTAGTCAACGCGTCAGTGCGGTTTCACTTCTGTCGTGTGGACCATCCATCTCCATCGTTTAAAACCGATTTTAAAATTCTTCTTTTTTTATTTGAAACATATTTTTTCTGGGTTTTCAATTTATGTGCATTCGTAACAGACATGCGTTTGAAGAGGAATCAAATAGTCTACATACAAACCGTCGTACTTATAAACGCTGATAAGTGCATTTTAGTTAAAAAAGTGTTTTGTTCCGTTTTTTCGGGTGACAGTTTCCGTTTTCCAGAAAGTGACAAGTCCTCATTCGGTGAATAAGATTTTAGCATGCGTTTTTTTTTATGCGAAAACAGGCTTGCGCTTGACCATCAACTGGTGTTAAGTGTTTATAAGAAAGACGGAAAATATTGTAAAATATCAATTATAGTTTTTTTTTTATCTATGGGTGAAACCATAGATAAGCCAAGTCCAGCAGTGGACGAAGAAGATAATGATGTAAGTATATGATACATTAGGTAAGAATTATATACCAATATTTCTGTAGATATTCCGGGAAAGTGTAGTCACGGCGCCAACATTCTACTCCCCAGTAAACAATCCACAATAGCCGCATACATACAGTGTGTAGAACAAGTTGCTTGGTAAAGGTAAACATCGTTGTGAGCCCCTTACACGCTTTGAGGAAGTTTTCACGTGCTTTATCTGTGAAAAGTGTACTTTGATTTAATTTGTATCGATTTGTACAAACAAATCTATAGAAATTAATCAAATAATCCATATTTTATCAAAGGATTCGTAGCACAGTTCATCATTATTATTAGCATATGTAATTTTTGATCATATTTGGATTGTCTTTAGACGCTGCTATAAGTCATAAACATGACGAGGTATTTTCCTTTCGTTATTTTTATTGACGAGAAGGAAATCTTCGATAGATACCTACAGGACTGCGCTGGAGATATGGCCAGTTTATATTAGATTGTACTCACTATAATGTAGTTTCAACCACACTCAGCAGTCTTTTTCAAAGCAGCGTGTCAACGTGTCATTGCGGATAAGAGCATGGTCTCGAGTGCTTTCATTTATTTTACTAATAATTATAGTTCAAAACCCAAATGAATACCTACGCAAGTCGTTCGACCACCTCGGAGTTTTTTTTTTTTTTTAGATATTGTCTACCAAATAAAAAAGAAGCATCAAAAACAATCCATAATTGGCGGAGTAGTCGCGTAACAAACATACAGTTGATTGAGAACCTCTTTCTTTTTGGAAGCCGGTTAAAAATGTATGACACGTCAATACCCATAGTAAAATAATCAATACCTTAAGAAACAGTAAAGTACCCAATTGATTTAAAGTAATTTATAAATAGCAGGCATCCAGTCCAGTCTGCATGATAATCTCACAGTACATCAAGTACAAAGGGCTACCGACAACAGGTGTCCAGCTGAGCCTCCTGACCTTTCACGCCACCTTCACCTACTTGTATCGTGCTGTAGGTGCAACATTGCCGGTAAAATTGGCCCCTTGTACTTCGTTACCGAGATCGTAACTCGTAAGTCGTGTGTCAATGATTATTATTATAGGTAACGATGACAGGTCGTTTGTATTAATTTTTTACACCACCTGCCCAATAATGTATGCCTTTTTGTATGATATTCAGAGGGTCCAAATTACTACATTTACATCCATGGCCTGTAATGTTGTATGGAATTTCATTATATCACACTGTGATATAGTGTGTATTGAATTGGAACCTAAGCCTACTAGATTGTCAGAGTTCAATCAGAGATGAATACTTCTTCTTCTTCTTCTTCTCTTTGACCCGTATTAAAGCATTTGCCAGTGTCAAGTATTAGGATTTTTCCGTTTCTTGAATAAAACAAGTTGTAAATGTTCTAGTCACGTATACAGTCAATTTATAAGTCGAGTCCTGCTTCAGTAAAGTGGTGGCGACTTTACTAGAAGCTTCTATGGAGTTTTTCCGACAACGTAAAATCACACGTTTACTGATAAATTTCACTTGCCTACACTCACGCACTTTATCGAACACTTAATGAATAAAACACCACCATTTTTATAGCATTAATGTTCAAAATAACACAAGTTTAGGAAAATAAAAGAAAGCAACAACACGTTACTAAGACGTTCCCGCCAAAACTCCCTCTGGAGATGAATACTTCTAATACAGCATACCGGCCCACAACAAAAAGAATTCACTAGAAAATCGAACTGGCAACCGAGAATTCTTTAACCTTTAACCCTAGAATCCTACGTTACACTCGGTAGTCAACATTTCGTGACATAAAACACTACTTTATCCCCATGGTGCATAATCTACTATATTATAAAGGGCCTTTATTAACTACAACACAACAATATACAGACTCAACTAACTAAACTACTACACAAAAAGCACATCGATCACCCCAGACCGATAAAGGTCTAAAGATAATCCAAATGCTCAAACCCACTACCAGTTGGCAGCGTACCCAGCATGCTAGCCGCATTGCCACGTTGAATGGCAATGCTTATGCGTTGGGCCAGATACGCGCCAGCATTTTGGCACGCGTCGCATCGATCAGGCGCTCAGATAAATTTTTGAAAATGAGATGACCTCCCGGTCCCCACGGACCCAAAGTTTCGACACCAAACGGCTCAAATATGTAACCCCTACCGAGATTAACATATTTACGCCGCTTGTGCTGCTCCGCCGAATTAGCCGCAGCGCCAGCCCTACTCCGTGTCTCAGGAAGATGAGACGGTGCCAAAGTATCAACGCACGTGGCGTCCCACACAAGGGACCGTCCGAACTTCCATGGCACAAGCGTCATCCCGTCAGGCCTTAAAGTATCCCTCATCCCCTTTTTATAAAGTATTTTTTATATTGTCATATATTATATGCATAGTATAGGTACCAGCATCACTGTCATGTTGTCCAGAGTTTTACATCATAATATCTACGTGTGCACATAAATTAACGACTTTCTACTTAAGGTCACGCTTACCCGCAGGAAAAAACAGCTTTTTGAGAATTTACAAAATATACTTGTACTATTAGTTCAAGCTCAACATTTTTTAGCGTTCTACTGGTATACATTTTTGATACGTTTAGTGCACTATTTTTTAGTAATTTATTTTACAATAGTTTTGCTTGCGCGGCGCTGCGGCGTCGTACGTACATACTTCTGTGTAACGTACATGAATACACCGCGGTCAAGAAGTGCGGGCTGAGGTAGCGCAAAACACCTAAAATTCTGGGGAAGCATCGCCTTAAGCGTTTTCCCACAGATGTATTAGAACCGAAGCCCAGTTCAGTTTGAGTTTAAACCTTACAAAAAGCGAGTTCAGCTATAAATACAAACGCACATAGCTACGTGCCACTTTCGGCCGCCAGCTATATTTACCCGCAACTCATCGGCTAGTGAGTAACGCCTATTGTTGCAACTGTCAATGCGACGGGAAACTAATGTGCCTCGAGAAACAACACGCAAGTGTAATTTTGGTTTTTATTTGTTTTATTCGAAGATTGGTGTAAAAACGAGGATCGTTTTAAAAAATGGTGTCTAGAGATATACCTAAGTGAAATAGAATTAGCGACACCACAATTTTTTTTTTATGAGTCCTTTCTATGTAAGGAAACTCTCTATTGCAGCCGATTTTTTAACAGATTTCTTAGTTTGAAAAAATACATCTAGTAAAATTATATAATAATTAATTCATTATTTTTTTTGTAAATACGCTCCATCGTAGACCGCAACTTCCGTGCGTGCAGCCGGCGTTCATCGATTTATTAGACGTTGTCACGTCAAAAATAAGCAACTCACACCCTAGAAATAAATGACAAAAATTATACTTAGTTAAAAATATTGAAACAACCGACTTCAAAATAAGCTATTTCGTATACTTGAATGACATTTTTCCAGTTATTTTTGTAAACCATACTACTGAACGGATTTTGATGAAATTTCAGTAATTTCTTTCAATATGAAAGCATATTATCCTTTCAAATAAAAAAATTATATCGTTATATGATGGAGTTATGAGGTAACAAACATAAAATTATTCAAACAAATTGGAAAATTCCTCCTTTTTGGAAGTCAGTTAATAAAAATAAAGTACAATTACTAATCGTCGTACGTAAACAGCGCGTTACCTGCCGCCCACTACCGCTGCGCCCGCGCCGCCCTGCGCGGGCGCGGCCGTAGCGGGGGACGTAGCGGACGATTACGGATGACGTGTGTAACGTATTGTACGTTTTTTTACTATGGTACCATCCTTGATTTTATTATATTATATCTTTCAGTGATAAGGCCGCCTGTTGTTTTCGCTAGCGTGTAAGCTCTCTCTTGTTAATTAGTGTTTTAGTATAGTGGTAAGTAAGTAAGACCCACTCGCGCCCATATCCAAAACCCCGAGAGCTTTCAGCTCGAACTATCAAATCGCTCCGAGTGCCTGGAGAGCTGCGCATCGGTGGATGAGATCAATAACAGGTTTGTGGAAACTGTCCGTACGGTGGGCGCGAAGTTTTATAAGCCCCACCGTACAAATAGACCGCAAAAGCTCTCGAGCCATACCCTCGACCTCATGGCTGAACGACGCTCATTGCAACTGCAGTCTTCCGGTGACGCAGAGTCATATAGGCGGCTCAATAGACTCATATCAAAGTCTATGCGACACGACATCCGTACCTTTAATACTAATCGTATTAAAGAGACGATAGAGCGGAATAAAGGCTCCAAAGTGTTCGCAAAAGACATGTCTATTGGGCAGAGCCAGTTGACGAAGCTGAAGATGGAAGATGGCAGTCTAGCGTCGACCAAAGCAGAAGTCTTGAGGGAAATCGAGAGGTTCTATGGACAGTTATACACATCGGTCGCAAAACCTGTTAGCAGTTTGGGCAAAGATCCAAGAGCCAAACTGACTCGACATTATACCGAAGATATCCCGGACATCAGCCTGTATGAGATTAGGATGGCCTTGAAACAGCTCAAGTACAACAAGGCACCGGGCGACGACGGAATTACATCAGAGCTACTGAAAGCGGGTGGAACACCGATACTAAAAGTCCTTCAGAGGCTCTTCAATTCCGTCGTGCTTGAAGGTACAACGCCAGAAGCATGGAACAGAAGCGTGGTGGCACTGTTCTTCAAAAAAGGAGACAACACTTTGCTGAAGAACTACAGACCCATCTCGCTTCTGAGCCATGTCTATAAGCTGTTTTCAAGGGTCATCACGAATCGTCTTGAACGCAGGTTCGATGACTTCCAGCCTCCCGAACAAGCCGGTTTCCGAAAAGGTTATAGTACCATAGACCACATCCACACGCTGCGGCAAGTGATACAGAAGACCGAAGAGTATAACTTGCCCCTTTGCTTAGCGTTTGTGGACTATGAGAAAGCCTTTGATTCGATCGAGACCTGGGCGGTGCTTGAGGCTCTCCAGCGATGCCGTATTGACTATCGGTATGTCGAAGTGCTGAAGTGTTTGTACAACAACGCCACCATGTCAGTCCGAGTACAAGACCAGAACTCAGAGGCAATTCCATTGAAGAGAGGCGTGAGGCAGGGAGACGTTGTCTCTCCGAAACTGTTTACCGCCGGTTTGGAAGATGCCTATAAGCTTCTGGAATGGAAAGGGCTCGGCATCAATATAAACGGCGAGTACATCACTCACCTTCGGTTTGCCGACGATATAGTAGTCATGGCAAAGTCGATGGAAGAGCTCAGTACGATGCTCGAAGACCTCAATAGAGTTTCCCAACGGGTGGGCCTCAAAATGAACATGGACAAAACGAAGGTTATGTCGAACGCCCATGTAGTGCCCACCCCAATATCTGTGGGGAACTTCACTCTTGAAGTTGTTGACGAATACGTCTACCTAGGACAAACGGTCCGATTAGGCAGGTCCAACTTTACGAGGGAGGTCAATCGTCGTATCCAACTCGGCTGGGCAGCGTTCGGGAAACTTAAAAGCGTCTTCTCGTCCAATATTCCCCAGTCCCTCAAGTCGAAAGTTTACAACCAGTGTGTGTTACCAGTGATGACATACGGCACTGAAACGTGGTCCCTAACTATGGGCCTTATAAGGAAACTCAAGGTCACGCAACGAGCTATGGAGAGGGCTATGCTCGGAGTCTCTCTACGAGATCGAATCAGAAATGAAGAGATACGTAGACGTACAAAAGTCACCGATATAGCACAGCGGATTAGCAAGTTGAAGTGGCAGTGGGCAGGACACATAGCACGTAGAACTGATGGCCGATGGGGCCGAAAGGTTCTCGAGTGGAGACCACGTACCGGCAAGCGCAGCGTAGGAAGACCAGCCACGAGATGGACAGATGATCTCATACAAGTGGCGGGAAGACGCTGGATGCAAGCCGCTTCCAATCGGTCTTTTTGGAAATCCATGGAGGAGGCCTATGTCCAGCAGTGGACTTCTTATGGCTGAGATGATGAAGTAAGTTCGTATAGACTGAGTGGCCAGCCCTATTGTCAGATTTATTAGGCCGCCGAAAGACCTCTGACCTGGCTTGACGATTGCTGTTTTTTAAGAACAAACAACGGGGACCTATAATTTAACGTGTCATCCGACCCACGGTAATGCTCAGACAGAAATGCCACTCACGGACACCCATCCGAAGACTGACCGGTCCGTCCGCTGCTTGACATTGGTGATCGTTCGAGAACACCGAGTCAAGCTACGCCACGAGCGCTACAGTATAGTGGTGTAAATAATAAAAATATATATCTATATATGTATACTAAATAAATCTTCATTTGACCACCAACTTGCCTGGTGGTAAGTGACGGTGTTAGGCAGGATGGACCACGTAGATCTAGAAGATACCTATTCACTCTAGCCTTGCAAATTTCGAGATTATAGTTCTCAGGAAACAGAGAGAAGGTCGCAGAGAGTTCTAATCCCATGCAGTACGCATCAAAAATGTGGACCCAAATGGTTGTGTACGGATCTTGGAATGCGAAAAATACAGCTGTTCTGTTCCAAATGTTTATTTATCTGTGAGAAAATATTTTGGAAATCAGTATTGATCCCCATTTTAATCCCCAACCCAAAAAGAGGGGTGTTATAAGTTTGACTTTGTATCTGTGGCATCGTAGATCTCAAAGCGATGGACTAATTTTGATACAGTTTTTTTGTTTATAGAGGATTTGATCGAGCGTGTTTTTAGCCTTATTACATGAAAATCGATTCAGCCGGTTTTATTTTGTTGAGGGTTTTTGGGTTTTCAAAACTCTTATCGAAAAACAAAACAAAACATTTGTTAAGTACTGAATTTTTGACAAGACGAGAGAGAGACAAATTGAAATTATGAGTGCCTACCCAAATTGTCGTATTAAATTGACATAATGTCAATTTATCAATAAAATTTGAAGGTTATTCTATTTTATCAAGAAAGTTAACTTTTAAAATGTAATCTTTTTTTTTTTTTTTTAACAGCCCTGTTTGTACAAACTGTCCCACTGCTGGGAACGGGCCATCTTCTCATTGTGAGAAGGGTTAGGCCATAGTCTGCCACTCTGGCCAAGTGCGGGTTGGCAGACTTCACACATCTTCAAGATCATTGAGAACTCTCAGACATGTAGGTTTCCTCACGATGTTTTCCTTCACCGTTTGAAGTTGGCGGCAATCAACAATACGCACATAACTTCGAAAAGACAGAGGTGCGTGCCGTGGGATTCGAACCCAGGACCTGCGGATCGCAAGTCAGATGGTCTCACCACTAGGCTGCCGGAAACTTAATCTAATACGATATATTTTCGGGGTAATCGATATGCTTTTTGTGTATTAGTATAGTTAGTTTGTATATTGTTTTGTTGTAGTTAATAAAAAAAAAAAAAAAAAAACAGAACGGTGCCATTTTTATCATATTTGCTCCATTAGTTAAGGCTTTCTGATAAGAATAAAGAGATCTTATATGTAAAATATACATCAAATCACGCCTATTTTCGCTTACGGGGTACCTAGGCAGAGCATCAAAGGCCATGAACCAGTTTGATGCTACATTTGACTAATAGTCTAGTAAAAATAAATCCGTTTGCATGGAGCTGATCACAGTATTTGCAACTGGGGGGATTCTTTGAAATTATGATAGGAAAATAACTAAAAATCATAAATCAATAATAATCCCCGATTTATAGACTAGCTGCGTTGCGCGGTTTCACTCGCATAGTTATGAAAAAAGTGATGATTATGATGAAGATAAGTAGCTTATGTCCGTCTCCAGGTCCAAAGCTATCTACTATACTAATTTTCATAACGATCGGTTCAGCCGTTTGAGCGGTAAAGGTAACAAAATTAGCTTTTATAATATCATTATGAAATTGTGTCAAATGTATTTCAAAACACAAGTACATTCATTTAAATAACAATATACTTAGTTGTCTTTTATGTTGTCACAAATCTTATTTTTACTAGACTATAATCTTATAGGGTTAGATAGATGGATACAAATGCCAGGCCTATGAATTGTAAAGAAACAAAACCATTACTTATTATTTCGATTGACTTCCCATCAGAGGCTTTAATTCTCAGTTTAGCTTAGTAACAAAAAGTGTTGCGCCACGGTCCGCCGCTTCGACTATCGATTTCAGCCGCGCTCGATGGATCGCACACAAAAACATCGACCTTACGATGCTCTTTGACTTTGAACCTTAAAAAAGTAGTTAGAAATTGAAAAACTATGTAATTAAAATGTGGAAAAAGCTTTTTTGAAATTAATACGCTTTCCTTTCGTTACCTACATGAATATAAAGTGCTTAATTAAAATATGACTACCAAATAATTTTATTTAATATTGAATCTTTTGCAAACGTGTTCATTGATTTACTTTTCTTTGTGTACATATTTTACAATCCACTATACATAAAATCCTGCGAACAAGCAAAATGTGGATTGTCATTCCTCGGAAGGTTTTCCCGGCGAGCTTCAACAAAGAGCGTTTTAAAAAGGGTGTCTACAAGCACCTTTCCGAGCTAGCAAAGCAACAGTAATGTCACTGATGTTGCAGTTGTCCATAGGCGACGGCTATCGCTTACCATCAGGCGAGCCCTCTGCCTTTTTGCTGCACCTTTTTTTATAAAAAAAAAAAATAGATTCTATCCATGATTTTTAACACATTTCAATTATTTATTAAATTTATTTACTGACAATAATCATGCAAAACCATAATATTGATAGCAGAGTGGTGCGTCTTAAATCATGCTATCTATTCTGTGCCATGGCTCGTAGACTGGTCGACTATAAAAGGGCACTTTTTCGTCCGGCGGTAATCGTTAACTGCTAGCGCCACTACGGCAATTAGTGACGGGCGAGTGCTCGGTGTTTCCGGTGTCGATAAAAAAAGTGACGATAAAAAATGGACGCCGTAGACGATACGTCGAGACGTAACTCGACACCTGGCCCGGTGATTAGGAGTGAATGATTACTTATTGAGAGATCATTTATTATTCAATATTGTACAGACTTCTATTAAAATACTGTCTATATATACGAATGATTATTGGCGTAAACGTTTATTGAACAAAATTAGTAGTGCTAAATACAAACATGTCAAACTATAGTAAAAACACAAATTTTAGAATGTTTATGTGGTGTGAATCTATTATAAAAAAATATTGATATTAATATCAACAATTTTTTGTAATTTGAAATTTACATCTGACACGAAACAGAACTCCATAACATTGTTATTTTCGAAGAAACAATTAAATTATTCTGATTAAAACATATTGGGATATTTGCATAGCATCACAACCCATTCTGTCGCCGCTTACTCATAAATTACGGCTCGTTTTTTATCAACAAACCCTCGAGTGTTGTCAAAAAACTGTCTGTCTGTTTGAAAACTTAAACTAATGCCCACTGACGTTGTTTACACACAAAAACTGCTAATGGTGTCTATAATTAATAGTCTCTGAGCCAATCGTACTATTTTTAGATCAAATCAATTACCACGATTTGTAGAAATATTTGCAAAACAATTTATCGACATCGTAGTGATACTATTTTAAGTGTAGATAGTGAGTAATTTAAAAATCGATAGTCATTGTAAACAATGCGAAAATCAAGAGCAAGGCCATCTAATTGGCATTCCTATCATGTTTGAGCGATGAATTATTACTAAAAGCTTTAATGTTGAAAATAGATTATGATTTCTGAAATATGCGATAGTAATAAAAACCTCATTACCCGCGTCTAAGTTTATCTAAAAGTTCATTTCAAAAATACCAACATTTAAATGCTATTCATCATTTTAAACGTTCATAAAAATAATATTCGAAGAAATTGTAGAACATCAAAGTAAATCGTGTTACTAACTATAAAAAATGCAATTGCCATTTTATTTGCATAGTTGTTGAGCTAACTAGTCTAGAACTACAATAAATAATCTATACTCTTTATATCATAGTACATACTCTTTAGTTAAATTTATAATAATTTGACTGGCAACAGATAAATAAATTTCAAAATAAACACTCTCGTTATTGCAATAACAGTAATCGTCTACAGCTCAATCATATTCCGTTCAAGTACATCACTACTCATCGACAATAATCGATACCGATCGGATCTGTCAGTGGCCACTTCAGTGAGCTACGCGATGTATCAGAACAATCGAGCATCGATCAACACTATGCACTTAGAATAGTTATTAAAACAGATGTGCTTCTATTTGCTACTCGTAGTTACCTAACAACTAGGTAACTGCTAACAAATGATTTTTTTAAGAATTTAAAGCTTATTTTTAAGATATTATAATTATAACCGTAAATACTAAACAAATGTTATTTTCATTACTGCATGAATAATTATAGCTTTATCGGCCTTTTTTTTATCACCTCTGTTTGTACAAATTGTCCCACTGCTGGGAACGGGCCAGCCATTTACTAACAATATTTTTTAAACAAACTATATATATGACTTACGAATGGACAGAAAACTATAGGGAAAAGAGTTTTTTTTTAATTAGTACGTCTACATTTAATACAGAAACAGCAAACTAAAATTCAGTGTACTCCTTTGAACTAATATATTTTCTTATCCGTTAAGATATTTGCATCAACTGGCAAGATTAGTTTCATCAGTCCGGATGTTTGTTTGTTAGAATGTTGGTATAATTCGTATTATTCAACTAGTATTTCGAGATTTTCATTCGGTTGATTTCCGTCAAAATTTTCCTGCTATTTTTAATATTTCCGGTGCCGGTTTACCGGCAGATTTATAAAAATCATAATGAGTATTTCAATTCAAATGATAAAATTTGTAAGAATTTTGGATATGAGTAAAATCATTCAAAAAGTTATGTAACAACAAACTACGAGATAAAAAATCTTGATCAACTCATAGACTAAACACATATGCTGCAGAACAGTTTGTGTTCGCGAGGTTTGCTATTAGCGGAACTACGAATATGATTTATGTACTATGCCTTAATTAAACGATCAACAACCAATTTAATGGCATAATAGCAAGCAGAAAATCATAGATCAGCCATAAATCAGAATGTTAGAACGTGCTTATTCCTCATAAATGTGAATGTTTCTTATCCTGTTCAAATGATCGACCACCATTTATTTATATTATCTTGGGAATAAAAATGTTATGTTATGACCAATTAAATAGTAACAACACCTAATAAGATTATGTTCCAATAACTATGCATATAAGGCATTGAGATAATTTTATCGAAACTAAAGAAATAAATAAAATATAACCAGTATAACATATCTGGGTTTACGTCATTCTTTGTTAGTATGTAGTGTATTTTTGACATTTACCTGACATCATAATTATAAGTATTACATTCTATCTTGTATGTTATGTATGAATAAATAATTAAAACACGCAGCAAGATTAAAAAGCTTATTTTATAATATCATCCAATTTGTAACTTGTTACGTGCCTACCGCAAAATTAGTGTTGAATACGCTTCTTGAAGGTCTTCCCGAAAGATATAATTTGGATGTCTTTAAAGGAATCATTTAATAAAAGCAAAATAAAAAAATCAAAGCGTTAAATAAAATGTATTCCTCAAATTTTACTCCAGCGGCATGCGTTTTAAGAACTACTTTCATCCTCAATACCTGAAACCGATCCCGTTCGCCACATCAAACTGATTTATCACTATTTGTCAACACATTCTCAGCCAAAAGAAAGGTCGTTTCACCACACAAACAATCATCAAAAGGAGGCTACCATTATCCCCAGTCGTTATTCGACGTGTAAAGATTTACACATTTACACAATTGGCGTTAAACAAACAAAAATATGTGTATCGGACATCTCCCCGCCGTTAAAAGCGAATAATGTCTTTAATCAGCATCGCTGAGGCTGGTTTACGATAGGCATTAAAGTGAACGCGCGTGGGGTCGCTGAACTTTGACGAAAATCTTTAGCTAATTATGGCTACTAATTAGTGCGGAGTTATTGTTTCATATAAAAATGATTGTTTAAATTAACGCGCTTAAGTTTTTATTGGGGTTGTTTGAATTGATTCTTTTAATGTAAATAATTTTAGATGTTATTTTTGTGGTAATTTTATGAGAAATCTGTTTAAAGTTTTTATACTTTATCGAAGCTACAAAACTTTATCTAATTTTACTCACTCTCTGAAATACTAACTCTACTACATATTATAACTACATATAATTTCTACTCATAAATACTTTAAAAAAAGTATATTTTTGTATACTTAAAAGAAAAACAAAACACCCGACTGCAGAAGAGCTATTTTTGCAGTCTAACTTTCGATTTCGTTGCGCTGTTGAGTGTACGTTTTTTGTGAAAAAGTATGCGCAAAGTAGCTGTAAAAAGTTATAAATGGCTAATGGCTAAAAAAAAGCTTGTTAAAGTTGCTACACTTGACTCGCATTCTAAGTAAGCTTATTACTCATATGACTTTAGGTATAATAATAATTAAATCTAGTATTGAAATAACTACCTACGGTAGATGCCTTGACAGTGTGCGAATGTTACCACCAGACCTATCAAATATGAGTATATAATTACCAGCACCAGTCTCATGTATCGTCATCTGATTTCCTGTCTGACTATTGTCTAGAGTCAAGACTATAAACATCTGATACTATTTTGCGCGAATAAAAATAACTTTACAATTTTTTTTTTTTTTTTTATTTTTTTTTTTTAACACGAATAAGTCCGCGTTTGACCACCAACTCGCCTGTCGGAAAGCGAAGATGTGGTCGAAGATGAAGCACGCAGACTTAGAAGATACCTATTCACTCTGACCTTGAAAAGACCAATGTTGTAATTCTCAGGGAACTAAGAAGCCGGCAATTTGTTCCACTCTTTCGCTGTACCGATAAGAAACGTAGAATTAAACCGTTTAGTACGAATATTGGGTAAATCCACAATATATGGGTGGTAGTGTGCTGATTTTCTACTAGTTCTGTGGTAGAAAGGAGATGGTAAAATAAGGTCATGCAGCTCAGAAGCACATTCACATACATAATTTTTTTTACATACTGTTATTTTTTTTTATGGGGCAAGTGCTTTTATTAACTGCAACAAAACAATATACAAACTACACATACTTAACTACTGCACAAAATGAAAATTGATTTCCTGAGACCGACAAAGGTCTAAAGACAATCCAAATGCTCAACACTAGCAGTTGGCAGCGTACCTAGCATGCTAACAGAATTGCCACGTTGTATGGCAATGATAACTTTATTATATTATCTCTGCATATAGTAGGCTGTGCGAACTCACCATTGGGACAACAGGCAATTTCCGTTGCAAATGGTTCAATATATGGCACTAATAATCGTATTATATATTTATTATATATATACATAGTAAAAGGTAATTTGAAAAAAACATTTTTTAGGGTTCCGTAAAAGGAAAAAACGGAACCCTTATAGGATCACTTTGTTGTCCCGTCGGTCCGTCCGTCGGGATGTCAAGATCTGTATCTCGGGAACCTGTGAAGATATCGTGTTGAAATTAAAACCATATACGCAGATCCATAGTCTCTTGCTGCAGAAAGAAAAATCTAATTTCTCAGTTTTCGTAAAAAAAGTTACAACCGAATATGTCGTAAAAACACACATTTCGACACTCACAGAGGAATCAAAACCTATGGGGTACTTCCCGTTGACCTAGAATTATGACATTTGGCAATAAGCATTGTGTTA
Organism: Lycia hirtaria; assembly: GCA_947563715.1. Lineage (NCBI taxonomy): Eukaryota > Metazoa > Arthropoda > Insecta > Lepidoptera > Geometridae > Lycia > Lycia hirtaria. The sequence goes on along the minus strand of OX387382.1, from coordinate 39,742,793 downwards.
TAGGAAAAAATCCGAAAACTGGACATTTTTAATTTAATCACAAAAAATAGGGTCCATAAGCAAGGAAGGAGGGTCCAAATTTTAAAGTGCTTTAATCGTATCATGTGGGGTATCCTGTGAAAGAGCTTAATTAGCATAACCTAAAACAGATTTTTAAATATTTTTACAATGTAAAGTTTTTGATTTATGAAGGAAAATATAAAAATAGGTATATAAATTCCCCCTTTTAGCTACTGGTTTGTACGGAACCCTCGGTGGGCGAGTCCGACTCGGTCTTGTCCGGTTTTTTTTCAACCGCACCCCATCGTTTGGTATAATGTTGATTGTAGTTTTCTAGATATACAAAGTAGTAGGCAACAGAATATATTCCTCAGGTAAAACTAATTAATCTACCAGGATCGCATAAGAAACAGGAGTCACACCTCATTCCCCGTTCCATTGGAACCCAAAGGAGACACGTTCCAATTTCGCAAACGTTTCAATTCAAAAGAATACAACAAAAATACCGCGAGTTGGCAACCGCTCCCAGCCTTGACCTAACTCCCGTAATTACCAGATAGTATTGGCATTGGTACATAGGTGAGGTGGTAAGGAAGGTTGGTAAACAAGCTTTCAGTAGCTTTGAGTTGTTTTCAGTAGGTTTTCAGTTGAAGACTTTGATGTTGGTGAATCTTCCGCTTTGTGGTAGGTTGTGGGAGCCAACAATGCAACCAGCATTGTTGGAACATTGTTGATATGTTGCAATTTTGTGGACTGAACTTTAGCTGTGATGTGTTATGTAATTCCTGTGTTACATGAGTAAACAGGAATTTTTACAATTAAAAAAAATCGCCTTAAACAGACGTGAGTGACCCGTAGTTTTTATTTAAAATGTGTGAAAACCACGTTAGTTACCATAGTAAACAGGAATTATTAGTTAATTTTCATGAACTAGCAGAATTTTGAAGCGTTGATTGACTTACCTGTATAGCTTCAGTTGGTGAGGCCAGACGCGCTATTGTAAATCAATCAATCTTTTTTCTTTTTTTTTATTCGAAAATAAGCTTGCGCTTGACCAACTTGTCAACTCACCTGGTGATAAGCGACAGTTACTGTCTACGATGGAGCGCGCATGCCTAGAAGAAACCTGTTCTTCTACTCGCGATTTGAAGACACCTAGATTATATCCAGTCGGAAAGACCCATTCATTTATTCTATATCTATCTACACATATAAAAAGACTGTAACGGGTAAAAATTAGGTAAATATATTCGAAAAATTTTGATTGGAGAATGCGTTACTTTCAATACAGAAGCCAAAACAGCAATTTTTTTTTTTCTGTCCGTCTGTCTGTCTGTACGGTGTGTCCAATGGATGCTGAAACTACTGGATGAATTTGGACGAAATTTGGCAGGATTATTACTTATACTATGTAGAAGGATGTGGCATACTTTTTATCTCGAAAAATTAGATAGTTCCTGTGGGATACACTAAACAATAAATAATAACAACATTATCGACCACGCGGGTAAAATCGCGGGCCGCAGCTAGTCTTAAATAAAAGAGTATGAATTGAATAGAATTTATTAGTCGAAAGTACTGGATGAATCTCGACTTGGACGATCGAATTGACATCTCACGCGCTCTCGATCTCAAAACTTAAAAAAAAAATTAAAAAAAAATTATATTTATACTGTAACTGTTTTTTTATCAGTTTATAAGAAATAAAATGTTGAAATTAAAAGGTAACGAACACAAAAAATAAATAAAAAATATCATCTGAATCGTTAACCTTCTTATTTTAAAGTCTATAAAACACTGAAAAACTTCCTTCAAAATACGCAATTTTGTTTTATAAACCAAACTACGAACACGGTTTTGATACAATTTCTATGTGACCATTCTATATCGTGTCAAATAAAAAAAAACGAATCGTTTATAAATGACGATGTTATGCCATCTTATCTTAATAGGGGTCCGATACTCGGAAGCACTGCTTATTGTGTTATGCCATAAAAAACACAGCCAAAAAACGAAAAGTCGGTAAAAACGACATCAATTACAAAATTATTGGAAAAATTAAGGGCTTCAATGTTACATAGCATTGGTAATTACAGCGTACGAGTGCGAAGTCATATGGCTAGCCCACGTAAAGAATAGAAGTACTCTTAAACATTTTGAAGTTTTGAACAAAAGCATAAAAATTTTCTTCACATACCCTCATTGTACCGATATAGTCTAGTAAAAATAAGATTTGTGACAACATAAAAGACAATTATGTGTATTGTTATTTAAATGAATGTACTGGAGTTTTGAAATACATTTGACACAATTTCATAATGATATTATAAAAGCTAATTTTGGTACCTTTATACGCTCAAACAGCTGAACCGATCGTTATGAAAATTAGTATAGAGATAGCTTTGGACCTGGAGACGGACATAAGCTACTTATCATCATCATAATCATCACCGTTTTTCATAACAACGCGAGTGAATCCGCGGAACGCAGCTTGTCTATTAATTGGGGATTATTGTTGATCTATGATTTTTAGCTATTTTCCTATCATAATTTCAAAGAATCCCCCCCAGTTGCAAATACTGTGATGTGCTTCATACAAACGGATTTATTTTTACTAGACTAATATCTAGGGAGTACTTACACATTAAACTTTTTGTCGTATAGTTTGTCACTATGGGTGGGCTTCCGAGGTCTACTGTTCACAGTCACTAGTTTCCACACCATAGGTCATGGAACAGTTACCATTTACCTTCGCGATACATTTTGATAACAATACAGATGCATAAGTTATCTAAGTATGTATGTAGCGGCGTCGTGGGAACCACATGTCGAGACAAACAAAGCAGGTCTAGTACCGCTAATTATGATACTTTACTTACTTAGAACGTACTTAGCTAAGTTACTTGTGGCCAGACGTTTTGGTTGTTTCTTTGTGTATTAAAATCTGTTTGTAAAAATTTATCAAATAGAGCTTTTCATGGTAGATATCTATCTCTATTTGCTCTAGCTTAAATCAAAAAATTTACTTCTCACGAATCAGATGAAGCTGTGAGTTCCACTCCTGCGCAGTACGCATCGATATGAACCAAAATCGTTTTGTACGTTTTTTTTTATTAGAAATAAATATAGTTTCCGCCAGCCTAGTTAGGAGACCGTCTTGCGATCCGCAGGTCCTGGGTTCGAATCCCGCGGCACGCACCTCTGTCTTTATCGAAGTTAGAATAGAATAGAATAGAATAGAATATAACTTTATTGTACAACCATACAGATGTTATGTGCTTATTGTTGATTGCAGACTTCAAACGGTGAAGGAAAACATCGTGAGGAAACCTACATATTTGAGAGTACCCTTCTCACAATGAGAAAATGGCGCGCGCCCAGCAGTAAGACAGTTTAAATTTGTACAAACAGTAAAGATAGATCATACTTCACAGATGGTTACATAGAAATTTCATCAAAATCGGTTTAGTTGTTTGGTTTTTTAAACAAAATTGCCCATTTTGAAATCGCTTGTTTCGGTTTTTTAAACTATAATTATTTTGTTCAATCGGGACGTAAGTTATAAGTCCCCATTATTTGCCACAATGCGACAGTTCACCATTTAAATTGACTCAAGACCTATCTTTCAAGAAAATTACTCATTTTTATGTTTGTGAAAAAAAAACAATCGTTAAAACTGTTTAATCTTAAACTTTTATATATATTTTGATGTTGCCTCGCGCGGCGGTACAGTTTTTGCGCGCGTCGCATGCTCGTGCGCACAGCAGATGCGACGCCAGCTGCGCGCGCACCCGCTGCACTTCGCGAATCCGCGACTACTACCACTTATTATGTACTTTTTAATTAGGTTTAGGCATTAGTAGTAAACGCTTGATGATTTACCATCTACGTACACATACTTGGAGGCTATTCCATATGATCAATGTCACAGTATAGCTACTTAATTTATAAATACAGAAGATACACTCCACAAAGGGATTTCTTTAATTATATTGCGTCTCTTTACGACGCAATAAAGGGTCAGTAAAGTAAATCAGCATGAATAGGAGTTAACTGCCTACTTTTATATTGTACTACAGACACTGAGTGCATCGCGTTCTATCGTATAAGTAGTTCTTAACTCTTCTGGCGCGCGGTAATGGGCTGAAATGTCCGGCCGAGCCGGCAGGTTGTAGTGCCAAAGCACTAAATTGCAAAATATGGCATGCTACTGAGTACATATTAATATTACAATATTAAAATAAAAACCTGACAAGTGCGAGGCAGACTCGCCCACCGAGGGTTCCGTACAAACTAAATAAAAGGGGGAAATCATATTTTTTTTTATATTTTCCTTCATAAACCGGAAAATATACATCGTAAAAATATTTAAAAACCTGTTTTAGCTTATGCTACTGAAGCTCTTTCATATGATACCCCACATGATACGATTAATAATTCACTTTAAAATTTGGGCCCTCATTCCTTGCATAAAGACACTATTTTTTGTGATTAAATTAAAAATGGCCAGTTTTCGGATTTTTTTCTATAAGTATGTATACTCTAACACAATGCTTCTTACCAAATTTCATAATTCTAGGTCAACGGGAAGTACCCCATAGGTTTAGATTCCCTTGTGAGTGTCGAAATGTGCGTTGTTACGACATATTTGGCTGTAACGTTTTTTTTACGAAAACTGAGAAATTTTATTTTTACTTTCTGCAGCAAGAGACTATAGATATGCGTAAATGGTTTTAATTTCAACTCGATACCTTCACGCGTTCCCGAGACACCCGGACAGACGGACAGACAGACAGACAGACAGACAGACGGACAGACGGACAACAAAGTGATCCTATAAGGTTCAATTTTTTCCTTTTGAGGTACAGAACCCTAAAAAGTAAGTAAGTTCGTGTAGACTGAGTGGCCAGTCCTAGTGTCAGAATTATTAACCCCACCGAAAGGCCTCTGACCTGGCTTGACGATTGCTGTTTTTAAGAGCAAAGAACCCGTGGCGTAGTTTGACTAGCAAAAGATCACCAATGTCAAGCAACGGACGGGCCGGTCAGTCTTCGGTTGGGTGACTGTGAGTGGCATTTCTTTCTGAGCGCTACCGTGAGTCGCATGACACATTAAATTACAATATTGAAAATTATACTTTCAGCGTAGTAACTTCGTAATTACGTAGTCAATGGTGACAATTTAATCAAAATAGTTTTTTTTTTATACATGAAACAGCGCACTTCTATTTCGTACTTCGTATAGCTAATTAAATTGAGGGAGATGTATAGCCAACCGGGTTTTAAATATTATTTAAAGTTTAAAAAACCGAAAAACCGATTTCAAAATACGCAGTTTTCTTATTTAAACGAAATTACTTAATCGATTTTGATGACATTTCTATGGAACCAATCTGAAATTATATTTTTTCAAACAAAAAAAAATCTCTGTAGAAATGACGGAATTATACGGTAACAAACATAGAAAAAATAAATAAATAAGTACCACCGAATTGTAAATCTCTTTCTTTTTAAGTCGGTAAAAAGTATCTTACATCGCTGCTACGGAGGTTTTCTTGCAACTTTTTTCATCACCATACATTCATGTTCATATTCGGAATTTGAACCTACAGTTGGCTTGTAAATATTTCGAACACGCTATCCACTCAATGAGGTGTAATCGCTAAGAAATTTTAGAAAAAAAAAAATTCATTTGTTTTGTACTTATATCGAACACTTATATGATATAAAGACACATCCTATTGCGTGTCCCCAATAGATGCTTTTTTTTATTCATTTACAGGCTTGCATTTAGCCTGTAACTCTTTTGATCTTTAGCAATTTTACGATCTAAGATGAAGTATGTTTACCTAGAAAAAATCTATTTATCACAATTTAAAGACATCCAGGTTTTATTGGGGAAAAACCACTATAAATATTGAATGTCCTTAAATCTAAAGTGAATAGAATTTTTCCAGCAAAGTGCACTAACTACATCGTAGATCGCAACAGTCGTTTAACACCAGGAAAGTTAGCGATTAAGATTAAGTTTACCTACAAATAGAATAATAATCTCATTATCACTGAAAAAACATGAAATAAAGTTCGCACTTCTTATCCAAAACTGCAAGTATTCAAAATTTCAAAAAAATCTGTGTGGTCAAACAGGCAATGTCGTCCACCTGTGTTACCAGTATAGTAAAGTGGCGTTAAGTTGACAGTAGTGTAGTAGTGTCCGGGTGGAGCGGTGGGCAGTGTCAATAAACTCGACTGGGCGGGCGGCGCGACTGAAATAGCACGAGACGGCGGGTACCGATCGCAGATCAATCGGGTAACGCGACGATGCGAACTAAAAGTGCATTAAGTGCGTTGTCGCTATTTTTGGACATCTAAAAATAAAAAAAAACGCATATTTTTTAATATAATTATAGATTTTACGATATATTTAGTTTATTTGTAATAGTTTTTATCAAAGTGCTCATATTATTTTTATATTTTTTAATAAAATACTGTTCTCAGCATTGGGTATTTTAATTCCATACAATTTGTTTTTTTATTCTTTAAGGAAATGACAGATATGAATATAATAGTTTCCAAACAATTTTACTATGGAATCTAACGTCAGTGGAGGTCAATGACCCGTAGTTATTATTTTAAAAAAATCCAAACAATAAAATATTAATAATAATAGAATATTTCAGCATAGAATTTAAATTTTAAAGTTACCATATTTGTTTGGCTAGTATTTAAGAAACTACACAGAAGAATAATCGTTTGGATCTTAATCTTAAATTGTAAAGCTTCATCCTCAGCCACAACGTCGCTTAACATCAGTCAAGTTAGTGGTCAATCGTATATCTATCTATAAAAAAAAAGATATGCAGGGTACAGATCGCAAATTAATCGAGTAATGCGACAATTATGACGAGAAAAAGTGCGTTAGGTGTATAGTGGCTATTTTTGGTAAAATCGACTACCCTTGTGTGGAAGAAAATGTACATAATATTTTTATGGTTTTTATTACCATCATAAAATCTAACTTCAAAATTGCTGTAATCGAATTTCTACCTATAAGAAATTTGAATCTGTTCTTTATGTTCATCCTTTTTATGTATAACTTGTTTATATTTTTTTATTTATATCCCAAATAATCAAAGCAATTTTTTAATACAGTTTGCAGATCATGTTTTCATAGTTAATTTGCGAACTGTACTTAAGTTTTATTCTTTTTTGTCTTAAGAACGCATTTCGGATTGAGACATTACATGCTCCGTGCGAGTGGGTGTCGCGTTACAGTATATGCGGATTTTCATAAACAACGGTTATTACGTGTCGTGTCCACGATCTTATACGTTCATTAGCAGTCACGTGCCAGAAATATTAACATTAAATTCTATTTGTTTTTTTTTTGTGAGATGTGGTTAATGAACTTAACAACATACTTCTCTATTAGTTCTTTTGTAAGTTAATTTATTATATTTAAATTAACTTTCAAAAGAACTAATATTGAGGTTTATGCCTCAATATTAGTTCTACTACTACTTCTAATATTTACACCTTAACACTAAACAAAATTAATAACTTATTCTAAGAGTTCTGGTGATGGGAAAAGTGCCCAGAATGCTGGCAGCATTGCCACGTTGGATAGAAATGCTAACTTTGTTAACAAAGTAGAATCCAACATTTTTATTTAACTTATTAATTGATAAATCATTTTCCATTGACTTCCGTACTAAGAGTGAAAGTAAAATTAATATTCTTGAAAAATTTTAGTGTGTACTTTAGTATAAAAATATCTAAGTCAATGTTTTATTATTTTTGAGTCAAAATAGGTTTATTATTATTAATATACATGATAATGTAGTTTAGAGACATTGAAATAACTGATTAATTAACCCTTTCGTGAACAAAATAATCATATAATTGAAACTTGAACTACGGTGACTGTAGCTAAGTTAATTAAACTTTTAAAGCCATATTTGAGGTATCTATTTTCTAGCAAAAAAAAGGACCGATATCGGTTTTTGACTGTGCGGGTACGAGTATAACATTAAAACAACAAAAACAGTATGTGGCCAATGACTGGCCTTGTGGCTCAGTTGGTAGTGTGTCTACGTCTACCTGCTGAACTGAAAGGTCGTGGGTTCGATCCCCACCCAGGGCAAACATTTGTGTGATGAGCATGGATGTTTGTTCTGTGTCTGGGTGTTTCTATGTATATATTTACAAAAAAAAAAGTATATATGTATTCTATCAGCCATCTAGTTCCATAGTACAAGCTTTGCTTAGTTTGGGCTAGATGGTGTTGTGTGAAATGTCCACAAATATTTATTTATTATTTATTTATTTATTATTATTTAGTAAATATGAGAACCTCCGTTTTGAAATCGGATAAATAAATAATATTTGTCATAACTCAAGCTCGTTTATTCCAAAAAACAACTATTTAAATCTGACACAAAAATCCGTGCCATCGCTTAATGTCAACAATTACAACAAATTAATATTATCCCCGCGTCAGGAGTTCTGAAAACTCCGCGCATACGCAGTGAATCTAAAAAAACCGGGTCACAGGTACACTCAGCGTAATAAATAAACGGTGATGAAAAATTAAGACTCCAACGGGCGCATCTGTTGACACTAACCTTTACCCGTCAGCGACATTTTAGAAAAATAAGAAATATATACAACGATGATTTCAAAATTTTATATTTCTCACCAGTGATTTTTTACCTTACCATGGTAATACGAAAAGGAAAGTTATGGTTGTAACAGTGTATGGAATTGATATTTTTATTTACCTACGTATATATATTCCACAATAGTGCTTAAACCAATGAGCCGATTTTGATCAATAAGGTGTCATTATTGTATATATATCTTATCTGAGTAATATGATTCTGATGCCATTGAAAGTCCAATAATGGTGACCTTAATGACCTAATTTTGCAAGTACATTTTTAAAGGTTTTTATCAGAAAAAGTTTTAATGGGTATATTCCGATGTCCAATTGGGCTCAAATTTGGTGTAATGGAGCTGTTCTCATGATGGATCCTGAAGACGGCCATTGGAACTTCTTAAGTAAACAAGATAAATCCGAGTTTGCGTTCATTTGTTTTGTCTTGGTGAGTACTTTTGTGCTACATAATATCCAGGGTCTAATGATGGAGTCAGAAGGTTGCCATAGGAACTCCTGAACTAAACAAGAGAAACCCATCGAGTACGCTCGATTGATTCGTCTTCAGGAGTCCTTTTTAAGCATCTTATTGCTAGATGCACTAGCTTGTTGCTTAAAAAATGTTTTTACAATTAATTTACTTGTTTTGAGACTATCATTTATACAACACAATAAATCAAATGTACAAAGTTAGCAATACCTCCGTGCATCAATGTTTATGTAATATAAATTTTAACCATCTCTTAGAAATGCCAATTTTATATCTATCAAAAGCGAGAAGAAAACAGCACTCTACAGTGAGCACAATATAATAATTAGTGGAAAGAAATCCGTTTCAATGAGTGTACTTATAGAAAAAGTTAGTTTTCCTTCCAAAATTTCACAAACTTTTATTTAGATTCAATGTAGTTTAATAAAATATTTAAATGGCGAAAAGTAAATGACATTTTTTCTTTAATTATACTGCGAAAACTTCTCTAAATTGAATACTTCTTATTTGTTACAGAAACAAATTTAAGATTCAGTCTTAAATAGAAACCAAACAACATTATTTAATATTGCCCAATTTAAAATCGAATATATCGAGACATCAGTAACGAAAAATAATCACACGAAATCTGGAGTTTAAACAGTATTCAAATCCATTCTCCAATTCCTTAGATATTTCGGTGCGTCTGCAGCTACCTGCAACGTGCATGCCTCTACTCTACCCTTAACGAGATAGGTATTCGACGGTTTTAGCTTTCGTTTTCACATTTCCACTGGCGATTGCGCTGAAACGGTATTTTGCAACCAAAATACTTTGACGCGACGTAAAAAAACTGAGCGTTCTAAATTTAAAACGTCTGGAGTTGTGACCGAGCTGGCATTCCGAATATGAATATGCAACTGGGAATATTTGGATGAATTATTGTTTCGTTGCGCAATTTTTGCGGTGATTGTACTCTTAGTGAAGTGAAAATTTTAATTTATATGTGATACATTATTTTCTTAGACTCTAAATTTCAGTAACAAAGTTGTAATTTAAAATAAAAGCTTTAGAAAGTAATGCGCCTACTGCCTAGAAAATGTTTAGTAACACAAGAAGAAGTCTAAGAAAATATTGTGCAGTTATTTTATGATCTGATATTTCTATCTTTTTGTGTTCTAGTTCATCGAAAAAAAAAAAGTTCAGTAAATTTATTTTACGAGGGTTTGACCTTTGAACTTTATTTTTGTTATACTATTGAATTACATAAATATGTAATACATAAGTCAGTCAAACAGCCCACCCCTGATTGTACCCGACACAAAGGTGCCCATTATTGAATTGAACTTTAGTTAATTTATTCAAACACTTTCTATGCAACTCTTTCTACTCTCTATTCATTCATTCTATATCTATATTGTATTTAATAATTTCTTGTATACCTATATATGTACATTGGATCCACTTAAGGCGCGTCGGTCTAAATGTATTCCCAGCTTAAAAGAAGTTGTCCGTCTTGCTCGCACACACATACCAAAATTTTGAAGATATAAAATTATTGAATGAAGTTATAATAAATACGTCACACCAAACACTAGAAAGCAGCATCACAAATTTTTAACAAATATTTAATTTTGATCCAAGTTAATTTTCATGCATAAAAAATATATAAGTCGGAAAAATCTTTTTTTTGTATGAAAGTTATCTTGAATAGATCTTAATTAGCACAAGCTAAAACAGGTTTTTAAATATTTTTACGATGTATGTTTTTCGATTTATGAAGGAAAATATAAAAAAATATGTAATTTCCCCCTTTCATCTACTAGTTTGTACGGAACCCTCGGTGGGCGAGTCTGACTCGCTCTTGTCCGGTTTTATTATACATGATTATTAAAAAATATTAGTATGCGCAAGCGAGACGGACGATCTCGAAATATAGACTCTTAAAACATGTAAAAGTTCGTTTCATATCAAGTGTCACGTTATAAATACCATAGACTAAGAACATGATCCGCGCAGATGCGTCACTCCTTCACAGAACAGCCCATTCTCTAAAGCTTATAGTTTACTCACACCAATGATCTGTTATTTCTGATTAAATTGTTATTTATCCTGTTTATTTCCATACTAGCTTTTTGTAGGTTAACGTATGCAATTACGGGTAGATTTTTATACTTGATAGACTAAGCATCGGACCACAGCTCACCTGAGAGTCCAGTGCGAATTATTATACTAACCCAATCGCTTCAACCTACTGTATGTATCACTCGTTCACCGCTCGCTGATACGATTCAAAGACAATTCAGACGAATTGCTAGTCTATTACTATACAAATAGACTAACAATTTATTAAAATTGTCTTTGAATCGTATCAGCGAGCGGCGAGCGAGTGATGTTCACTTAGCAGCCTTGAGGGCCAGGGCAAACATTTGTGTGACGAGCATGGATATTTGTTCTGTGTCTGGGTGTTTCTATGTATCATAAGTATGTATTTACAAAAAAAGTATATATGTATTTTATCAACCATCTAGTTTCCATAGTACAAGCTTTGCTTAGTTTGGGCTAGATGGTGTTGTGTGAAATTTCCATCAATATATTTATATTTATTTATACAAAGTTTCGTCAAGATTAGTTGAAAAATACGACTGTACGCGCATCAACAAACGTCCAAACATAAGAAAGAAAATTTTGTTTATTGATGCAGAGTGTTCGCTTTGCTTACTCGGTCAGCAAATTTTAGTCTGTAAGTTACAAACACACATACAAAATGACATAAACAATAGTATTCATTGACCGAGCAAAGAGTAAGTTTTCAGTAAGGTGACATAAAACTGACAATTAATGTTTTTTTATTATTTTTTTATAGAAGATAGATCTACGATTGACCACCAACTCGCCTGATGTTAAGCGACGGTGTGAATTGTAGTTCGACACGCACTACGTAGCGAGTCTAGCGAGTATACGTTAATGTGTAGATTAAAGCGCGAAGTTATCTCTTTCGCGCATCACAACATTTTAAACATATAAAATCATTGAGTAGGGATATTAGAAAAAATTGAGCTAAATATGTTTATTTAGAGAGGAGAAACATGGTTGTCTGAAAAGTCGGTTTACGGACGATAATTTTACGTGATAACGATGCGTCAGAAGCCGAACGCTTAGGCCGATCGTGCCTCTCTATCGCTTGCTCCGCGCTCTCGCTTGCACGCTCGGCTCAGGCGGAACGTGACACTTTTTCGTGCGTGCAGCCGGCGTTAATCGATTTATAAGACGTTATCACGTCAAAAAGTTTAAATCAGGTATCATTTATACTGGCAACGGAATTAGAAAAAAACATATATTATTCATCAGCCAATTTAAAAGATATAGTTCCCGTCACGTAAAAAGAACGCTGGTTTGTTCGTAAACGCGAACAAACCAGCGTCCTTTTTACGTGACGGGAACTATATTAAAGAACAACTTGTTTTTAAATATTTATCTTGACTAAATAGACAAATTTAGCTCTCACTTTTCTAATATCCTTATTCAATGATTTTATATGTTTAAAAGGGTTGTGATGCAAGAGTGAGATAGCTGCGCGCGTTGAGCGGATCCTGAAACTGAATATCAACACAACATGACGCTTATTGTACTTATTCAAGTACTTGCGAGATCTACTGCTTACTTATCAACTTCATTAATAATTATAGTTTAAAAAACTAAGTTCTCAAGTACCAAATATTTAAAAAACCGAATTGATAACTTCCTCCTTTATTAAACTCGGGTAAAAAGAAGGAAAAGGTTAATTATTAGATTAGTTTTAAAAGTGTTTATTTGTGCATTGTCATGTCAGTAGGCAATCGGGTCAGCTGCTCGTTTGGTTTGTTTATCTTTCTTTGTACTATCGGCATCACTCATTACTTTAGTGTATTTTCTACTACGAACACGTGAATTTAATTATTTTCTTTAGATCTTTTTTCACAATTTATTTACTTTTATACTCACTTTTTATTTTATTTTTGTTCTTTCTTTTTTTAGTTTCAAATAATCAATTAGTGTAAGTACATATTTTATACAATCACGCTTGTTTTCCCTTGTGAGTAGGCAGGATGTCAAAGACCATGATACCGTTTAACACCACATTTGACCGTGGTTAGAGGGTTACATGAAAGGAGAAGGTATTAGATGGTTAGAGGGGATACGAGGGTAAGATGTAATTGTTGCTTTATTTTTCTCCCAGTCCAGCATGGAAGAGGGTAGTAGTACTATTGTCTTCATTAAAAAAAATCCAATTTTAGCATCACTGCTTCCTATATGGGTAACATAAACAAATAAACCCGGCCAAGTGCGAGTCGGACTCGCGCACGAAGGGTTCCGTACCATTATCTATAAAAGCCTACATCTACCTATTTCCATTATCAATATCGAGCAAAAACGAGCAAAAAAATCACGTTTGTTGTATGGGAGCCCCCTTAAATATTTATTTTATTATATTTTTTAGTATTTGTTGTTATAGCGGCAACAGAAATACATCATCTATGAAAATGTCAACTCTCTAACTATCACGGTTCATGAGATACAGCCTGGTGACAGACGGACGGACGGACGGACAGACAGCGAAGTCTTAGTAATAGGGTCCCGTTTTTACCCTTTGGGTACGGAACCCTAAAAAATATGTTTTACTAAAACATATTTTTTAGAGTATTATCGACGAATTCTGGGCAGCTCTTCTATAGGTTGCTATTTGAGAATTGCTACCTTAATACAATTAAAAAAATCTAATATATTTCAGAAGAAACTAAAACCAAAAAAAAATCCTTCAATTTTAAGTGACGTCCTTTAGCGACATCAGTTTTCCCAAATAACCCTAGGGTTACTTGGCTTGCCTAGTCAAGCGTGCTATTTCTTCGATCACATCGTCATTCCTCATCAGAGATGAGATCGGGATCAAAACCAAGCCTATATAAAGTTCAGTCAAGTCCTCGAAAAAGTTGAACTTGTGACGTCTCAATAAAGTGATGCTGGATTAAAAGAGAGTTTTTATGGATTTTTTCTGACAATATTCACTACTTTGTTTCATTCGGCCACGCTCGATTAAAAAAAATATCTTTTTGACTATGTATTTAATATTAGTTCAAGAAAATAAAACAGAACGACATGTTATTCCCACGTTCCCGCCTAAACTCATGACCGTTTCTATATGCCTATTCAATAATAGTAGGTACGGAAGCTCCGTAAAGTGGGTAATTTGTATCCGAAGCGGTGCCAAAGGTGATGTTATAAATTTTCCTCGCGCGATGCGAATGAGCTTTATGCGACTTTTTTAATACCTATAGCTATGAGAAGTGACTCATCCGGCTCTTATTCTGTGACTATCCCGAAAATACTACGCCGTCTCAGCGCAATATTTTTTTTGAGTTCCAACTCGGCTAATGCTAAATGATGATACAATCTGTGATAAATTAGGCACACTTTCTAAATAATTTCTGCTTATCAAACAAACGACGCAGCAACAATAGTTATTTAATGTACTAGGCTGGAAAGTTGTATTTTACTGTCGAGTGTCTGACAGTTGAATCCAGAGCAAGCGAAGGATTCTAGGTTTGAACCACGGGCGCAGCGAGTGGTTCTAGTGTAGAATCCTGAGCGTAGCGATGGATTCAAGAAGACACGAGATAAAATAACTTTACAGCCTAGTGCAATACAAAATTTTTCATCAAGTTTCAGCACCAAATACATATAAAAAACCAACGAAATTGGATCACATTTAAGGGGAGGAATCTGTCTACGCACACTAAAATTTACAACTCTAAAATTTCCTCGCTACACAACGTAGCGAGGAAATTTTAATTGAAATTTTAATAAAACATTTCGTTAATTTTGAACATTATTTACAACAAAATTACGTAGTACAAAGTTTTTTTTAACTCTATTTTTTTTCTTCTATTAGGCTCTTGACACAACTCGCATAGGTCGCATTCTTCTTTACTCATCCAAACCTTTTTCGTGTAAATTGCTCTAAAAATTCAAAACACTGATAAGAGAAAATAAATTGTACATTTTTATTTACATTTTACGTAAATATACAAAATGTCTAAGTTATTTTAATATAATATTTAGTGTTTCTTTAAGCTAAGATAGCAACCGCCTTGAATCGAACTATTTTTCTTAATTTTGTGAAGGTATTATACAAAGAGGTTGGAAATATTTTGTATTAAAAATGTAGAGCTCCGTCGTGTTCGAATTTTGAAATTACTTTCCACCCTATGGAGCAAAATGAACTTTTCCACGCTAATACTAAACGTAACGTAACTTTACGAGCTAGTAAGATGAAAAGATAATTCTCATTTGGTTCTGCGTTAGCATTCTGTGTAGGAGAGCGTAGGTTCACATCCTAACAATTAACTTGAGCTTTCGGCGAAGGAAACTCTTCTATACATATAACTATAGACTGTAACGGATCAAAATCTGTACATTATATATGTTTGGATATACCAAAAAGCTTACCATCACACTTTGCATAAAATCCCATAAAGTCAGATTTTCCTGCCGAAATTCAACAATTAGCATTTTAAAAAGTCTATGGACAAGCATCTCACCGGGATAGCAAAGCAATATCGTCGCTGCTGATGTTACAGCAGCTGTCTACATGCGACGGTTATACCTTATCATCAGACGCGCAGTCTGCCTGTTTGCTAATATTTTTATAAAAAAAATCATGTCTCTAGCTAGAATCATCAGCGACAAAGCCTTTTATATCTATAGATATGGATATATGGACTATAGAAAATTTGCTATTTATTAACACGCTTTTATTAGGTTGATCTGTATGTAATGAAATCTAAGGTAACTAATTTAACCATCTTCCAAGGATCGTAGCGTCATGAAAATTGGCAGCTGTATGTAGCTCTGATGACAATACAATAATAAGGTACTGTCGAACTGATCTGATGATGGAGCCGGAAGATATGAATAAAAACTTCATGATGGAACATTGTATCATAGCTGTGTTTGGATTTGTTAGAAAAGTCTTGTAATGAACTTTGACCACAATAATTTGTAGCGTGTTTTTTTGTGTTTTAAACTGTAATTTATTGAATCTTTTCAATCTTCTATCTCCATAATCATCGCCGTCTCTTCGTCTCACAACAAAACGCAGCAAACGCGCGAACCGTAAATTTTAAATTTGCGATGCTTTATTTACGCCGAGTTGAACCTGGCGCCGGCTTTTTGACAGTCGGTCTCTTTGCCGATTTCAAACTGTCAGAATCTAATTACCAAAGTTTCGGACTCAATTTTCTATCAATAGGACCCTTAAAGTCTTCGCGCTTAGGTTTAGTTTTGGTTGAAAACTGTGCATGGGATGTTGAAGTTTTTGTTAGCCATTCTTTATAGTTAAGTTTTTATTATTTTTTTACTAAAATGGGGTGTTGGGGTCAGCGAAGTGACGGCGCCATGGCTGTTAAGATTGATGGCTTAAGGTTCGACTCCCGATTCAAGCTCAGAAATATATTGAAAACTCATTAGTACTTTAGTTATTATACTGGTGTCTTAATAATCGATTCTTTAAGTACCGCCTTTGATGTGATACTTTACACAATTTATTATTTGAGTTGATTTTAGACAATTCTTGAGTTAAAATACTTGACGTGTACAACAAAGAAGTGGAACTTTCTACCGTCTTCTCTATTTCTTAAGCACCTTAAAAATGTATTCTTGAAGTCTTAAGGATAGACTGAATAGGTACATATCTTCTAGACTTATGTGGTCCATTCTCGATCACATAGCACCAACAGGCAAGTCGGTGGTAAATCTACTTCATATAAAATTATACTAAGAGGATAATTAATGTAAAAAAGAGACAAGTAAAAAATAACGAAACAAAAAACCGATTAAATAATAAAACCATCCGCAATACTTACAAAATAGTAATATATTAACATACAAATGTCGCAACTTTTGAATCTTTGAGTGGCAAAAAGAGATAAAAAATCCAACAAGGCTTTGCCATTTACGTAGTGTCTTGGAGTACACAACCCGTTCCCTCCGCGGCGCCTTTACGGCTCAACAAAGACTTCCAGGCATTTATGTAAATGGCTGAATTCCGAAAATGCCAGCAACCATCGAGCAAAAACAATGAGACGTAGTAAAAAACGTGGGAGGCGAAAGTTCGGTTTTTGGGGTTGCGTCGTTTTGCGCGCGGCCCGCCGATTAATGTATGGCTTTATTGGGCAATGTGGGGAAATGACTGTTACCAGCCGACTGCGGCAGAAACAACATAAATGTGAAATGAGAGCCAAGTTCAATATTATGATATATACCTTAGTTGTTGACTTCAAGTGTGATGTGTGTGAAGAAGTGAGATCTAAATGGGTGCCAATCCAAGTCCTGAAATGTATTTATACAAACGTAAAATATTTTATAACAACTTCAAATATCATTTCTTCTTATAACTTAGGATAATATATTGAAACCTAAGGTCTGACTTGGCTAGTTTTCATATACGAATTATATTATAGCCTTCGCTTAAGTTTTAAAGCTGTAAGTTATTTTTTTTCATTTTTTTTTCTCAGCCATTACTGTCCCACTGCAGGGCAAAGGCCTCTCTTCCCTGTTCTGTTCTTATTTTATTATTCCGAAAATTTGGCTTGCTGGTAGAAACTAGCCATCGAACATAGAATAGAATAGAATAACTTTATTGTACATCCATACAGAATTACTTAAAAATAGATAATAAACTTAATTGAAAGTACAACGACGACCTTATCGTATAGAGCGATTTCTTCCAGGCAACCTTAGGGTGTATAGGAAAACTGGCAATTTGAAAATGGAGGTTGTGATGTACAGTACATTAAATAATATAATTCTTTTATACATTCTTACACAAAACATAACATATATAAATACTAAACAATATAAAATATATACAGATATATATGTAACATAAATATGATAATATACACATATATATAATATAAATACTTATAGATACAGATTTAGCATGAGCCCGACCCAAAAAAAGAGTGTTATAAATTTACGTGTGTATCTGTGTCTGTCTGTGGCATCGTAGCTTTCAAACGGACGGGCCGATTTTGATCTGTTTTTTTATATTTTGCTTAAAAAGGAATTCGTCGAGCGTATTCTTAACTATGTTTCATCAAAATCGATTGAGCCGCCTTTTTGTCGGGGGTTTTTGAATTTTCTATTCTCGTCTTGAAATGGTATCACTTAGAAATGGCTACTTACTTATTGTTTCTCTTGAATATAATTTAAATCGAACTACAAATTGCACATATTTTTCCCCTATTTTAAAGGAATTGCGGCCGCGTCGAAATCAGACCCAAACTTTTAGTTTCGATTGAGCACCTATCGTCTATTCTATGGTTTATAAAGGCAGGCGCCGCCGGCAAGGACTAACGGAATGCTTTTTGCGCTAACAGTATCTCAATCCGTTGCCTTTTTGGATTTATTGTTCAGATTCTGTCCGCTGGGCTTAGCAATTTTCAAAATACTTCCTTTTGTTACGGTTTTATACGTTTTGATCTTCTAACTAGAGTCCGCGCCACCACAGAAGTTAGTTCGGTGGTGAAAGTTTGGAACTAAATTTGACAGGCCCGTCTTTGCTCGCTGGAACACAGAATATCTTAATAGTATCTATGTATGAACCAAATGCAATTGAAACGGTGGTGGTGCGGACTCTAGATGCTTTTGCAGTTTTACTCGCTTCCCCATAGGAATAGTTAATTTTAAAGAAAAATACAGTTGGTTAACTTAATAGTGTGGTCAATTCTGAAGACACCACTATTTAAAATTCTTAAACTCTAAATTCAAAAAAGGAACAAAACATGTATGGGAATTTCGTTCGTTTTTTTTTTTAATTTACTTAGTCATTTTAAACATTTTAATTATTTAAGTGGCATCTTCAGAATAACTCGTAATAAAGCGTTTTTTTTTTTTGTTTGTCTCCGTAACTGCTCGCTCGTGTTTCTTTTTTCGATCCTGCCCACCCTAAGATTGCTTGGAAAGATCGTTTTTAGCGATAAGGCCGCTAAGTTCGCTAAGACTCAAGTAAGGCAATCGCCCGACTCCTCTTCAGTCGTGACACGTCGGAAAATGCTGTTAGACCTGTGTCGTGACTGATGAACAGTGACAAAGCCATCCTGTGTGTTTAGAAAGTGCAACACCAAGATATATAAGGCTAAGATACTAAAAGGTCTTAAGGATGGGTCTTATCTTCGAAAGTCTTGAGAACTGAGACTTGCCAGCTTTTCCTTCATAGTCAATGAGTATAACCTCTCTATAGATAAAATCTCAATACCTGTTTATTCCAGAAAATATCTATACGCCCCATCGAGTACTTACGAGAACAGACACCACTCATAGCTACTTTGTTACATTCAACTGCGGCGAGAGCGCCGCACCGCACTCAGTGGCTTACTAGTGAAGTGAGTGCTTGCGACGTTTTGCTGACGAGAAAACACACATAGATGCAATTCTGCGCTGCAAGCATCAATCGTATCGTATAATCGTAGATAAACGATGTAATTATTATTCCAGCGCTGTAACGCTGTTTTGTTTACTTTACCAAAAAATGTGACAATAATTTTGCTTCAGATAGCTCCTCTGGTACGTAAGTACATAGCTCAATGATACGCCCCCGCGAAACACGATGACAATACACAAGGGTGACAGTGACAGGTATCAAGGCCACCTCCCACCACCCCCTCCATTCTCTAGTAAGTAGGGCGAATACTATTTTCAATGGGTTATTTATATGAAGAATCGTGTCAGTCCGTCCGTCCACTTGCCGCCATTGCATAACTTTTTTATTAGTATGGTTAGTGCCCGGACTGAATCGAGAAATATTGCAATACATCGTAAAATATCTTTATATATATGCTAAAGTCCCATTTGATCCCTGAAATGGGACTGGGCCGGTCATGTTGGCCGCATGTCGGAAAAGCTTTGGGCCAAGAAAACCACCAAGTGGAGTCCCAGCGCGGTACGGCCACTCGGCAGGCCCCGTAAGAGGTGGCGGGACGAACTTGACACCTTCGACAAAAACTGGTTCACCAACGCACAAAATCGCCAGCAATGGAAAAATGAAGGGGAGGCCTTTGCCCAGCAGTGGGACACTTCAGGCTAAAAACAAACAAACAATGTGCTAAAGAGTTTATAGAATAATTATTGTTTAAAAAACTGAAACAACTCACTTTAAAAAAACGCAATTAGTTTACTTGGACGACATATTTTCCCAGTTATTTTGTTATTAAAACCAAAGTACTGAACCGATCTTGATAAAATTTATATGGGGCCACCCCTGACGTTTGACCTATCAAACAAAAAAATAATCATCAAAATCAATGCATAATTGGCGAAGTAATTGATGAACAAAAAAAAGGAAAAACATACAGTCGAATTATGGATCTCCTCCTTTTTTTTAAAGTCGGTAAAAAATATAGATAACACGTAGATAATTTTTTTACTGTAGGTACACAATTTAAAATTAATTACATAAAATAATCATCCTCTTTTTTCCGTTGATCCTGTTAAATAAATAAATACATTTGAATATTTGCACACAGCATTATCTAACCCCAAACTATGCAAAGCTTGTAATAGTACAAGCTTTGAATAATTTGGGCTTAACAACATTGAATTTGACAAATCGGGGCTATGAAATGAAACGGTTATGACTTAGAAAACTAGTTTATTGACTGATACTCCCACATAGTAGGTAAGATGAGGCACTTCTGTGTGGGAGCATCAGAATGAGATAACGGTACCTGCCAATTTCTTATTATTATTGTAAAAGTTCTTAATAATTATGAATACAATGACCCCTTAAAGTGCTAGCAATACAATTTAAGTCTAGAAAAAAATCTAATTTTAATGTATCTTTAACACAGCTGCAAAAGGTAATTCCAGCAAGAACTGCCTCACAGATAGCTCATATAGTCCGTGTCGGCATCTCGACGGCAGAAAATCTTCAAATCAACTACAATCGGTTCATTACAAAGCGATTTGTGCCGATTATGGCGATGCATTTGGTAAAAACAGATGTCTGTTTATCCATTTACGAAGTCCTAATTAGAACGAAAGAAATAACCTTTGAATATTTTTACCGGTTTGGAAAGCACTTTTGTAACTACGTATTTTGTGCTAGCTGCGTCATACGGTTTCGCCCGCGTTAATCAGACGCGGCTATGTTGGTAATGGCTGTATGTAGGTTTGCTATCTCTGAGCTTAATTTCACAACGATCGGTTTAGCCATTTGATTGTGGAAAGGTAACAAATAGATAGGGAGACAGAGCTAAGTCCTCCATTCCCGACTGGATATAATCTAGGTGTCTTCAAATCGCGAGTGAATAGGTTTCTTCTAGGCAAGCGCGCTCCATCGTAGACCGTAACTGTCACTTAACATCAGGTGAGTTGACGGTCAAGCGCAAGCCTATCTTCGAATAAAAAAAAAAAAAAAAAAAAAAAAAATCGGTTGTATTTTTACCAGATTGCGTAAGAAGTAGGGTTCTGTTTTTCGAGTGTTCGTATGTTTGTATGTATTTTTCTATATGATCGCCTACAGCATAAACGGTTTGAACGATTTTGATGTGCAAGGTGTCGTTAGATTAGTCTTCACTCCCTGCCTATCGTAGACTATATTTGTTGTAATAATAATAATACAACTTTATTTCGAAAAATAAATAAATGTTTTTTTTTTCGTAACCTCCAACAAACTTTTTTCGTAATAAGTAAGTAACTTTTCTAAGTAATTATTCTAAAGAATACGCATTATAATACTTTACAGCGATTTTACGCATACTTTCAAATTGGCCCCATAAGTATTTCATCAAAATAGGTTCAGTAAATTGGTTTAAAAAAAATTGCTCATCTTGAAGTCGGAATTCCGGTTTTTAAATTATAATTATTAAACTGTAACTCTGATGTTTTCATGGTTGACTGGAAGACATCGCTTTTAACGATAAGGCAGCCACTCATTGTTGTGATGATTATTTTATGTAATTAATTTTAAATTGTGTACCTACAGTAAAAAGTTTATCTACGTGTTATCTATCTTTTTTACCGACTTTAAAAAAAAGGAGGAGGTTTACAATTCGACTGTATGTTTTTCCTTTTTTTTGGTCATCAATTACTTCGCCAATTATGCATTGATTTTGATGATAGGCTAGTTTCGACTAAACTATATTTCGTCGTTGTAAATTTAAATTCTGCTATGTTTAATATTAATACAATCACACGAGAGTTTGAGGTTTCAATAAATAATCTTAAATACCTACATAATATTAAAAAATATATATATATCCGAAAAAAATGTCACATAGAAGATTTTAGATTTATAACGATTTGGAATATCGACATAAAGCTACTGGCATATCGGGTTCTATTACCGAATATATTTCGCGAGTATGCGTATGAGCATTAGATCAGCATGATTTGATAAATAAGATATCAATTCTAACTCGACATTAAGTTAGCCAATTATTGATCTATTAAAACGAAAATATTTAGCAAGTACGCGAAAAGGAAAATGGCGCATTTGATATTAGCTTCTACTTCAGTTTTTATTTATTTTCTAACAATTATTCACTGAATAGGTAACAAAAACCGTCAAAGGGCTAAAACCACGTTCATATTTTACAATGATTTCTGTGAAAACACAACATTTACCAACAGAATGTTACATTTAAAGTAATTATCGAAAGTTACACTAAACACTTGCACATTTGCAGCAACTATTCGTCCCGTATACAGCTATTGTAACTCATTAAGCTCACAACTGCGAAATTAAACGCTCATATCAAGAGACAAAATCGTTTTAATTTGCATCGCTATGCGACAGTACCTTTAATTACGGCAATTCTATCTTCACCTTTTAGCCCACTTGTATAATACAGCCTCCTTTGGATGCCAACGCTTTGTCATGTCTTATTACTATTCTGCTCATACTTTCATCATGTACACATTCGAGTGCTTTTATTTTGTGTCTTTCTTCAACACTGTGTTTATTTATACTTCTATCTTTCTCATCAGTAGCTGAAGTATCAATATGTATTTGTTCAGTTTTGAAACTGTCAAATGTTTGTTTAACAAATGTTTCGGTGCTTTTTGATTTGTGAGCCGACTTTGTTCGGTATTTAGTGAAGAATTTGGTTATTGGTTCAATTGGTGTTGGTATAGCACATTCTTTATGAAGTATGATGACTTTGTTACGGTTTTCATTTGGCTATTTGCAATAATAGTATTATTAAGATATACTAACAAATAAAATATTATTTATTTGAAGAGAACTGTTTGTTGTTGTTTGTTTGCGATTTCCTATACAAATAAGAGAATGCCGTTTTCTACCCCAAAACATTAACCCATATCGATGATTCTTTTTTATCTGATTAAAGTTATAAATATGTATATGCCATTTTTCGTATATATAGTATTATTCCGTAGAAAAATGTAAATTATTAAAAGCAAATATAAATATATATTATGCATATTGTGAAAGAGAAAACTGTAGAAGCATATCCATTAATGGTTCCAGCTGTATAAAAATAATGCTCGAAATCTGAAATATATCTGAAATATTTGGGGGTAGAAATCAGTTTTCGCCTGTTCTATGAAAAACGCGTAATTTGCTGGCAAAAGATTTCTTTGCGCGACAATGATTCTCTTAATAACAAACATTACATTACCCTCTTATTTCTTCTAACCCCCTAATACCCTCTCCTTCCTATCTAACCCTCTAACCACAGTTAAATGTGGCGTCAAACGACTTCATGGTCTACTATACTCTGCCTAACCCGTAAGGGGAAATAGCGTGAGTTTATGTATGTATGAATTTTAATAGCATTTCTTTTGAAAGCATTTTACTAGTTTGGAATTCTTGAATAAATAATCGGTCTTCGATGCTCTGCTTACACCGTAAGGAAAAATAGGCGTTATTTTATGTATATTTATGTACTTTAAAGCGTTTTATTATAACGAAATTCTTGAAGAATGTGTACTGTTCCCCAAAATTTTGGACCGTTTACAATAGAATACAAATGCGTTGTTCATCACCTTTAACGTAATTGCATTATCAACCTACTTTAGTCCACTGCTGGACATATGCCTCTCCCTTTACTCTCCAGTCACCCCAATCTTCAGGTTTCCGCTTCCAAACACTGCTAACTTTCTTATGTTTATCGTCATTCCATCATGCCTCAGGGCGTCCTAAACTAGATCCGCCGACACGCCCGCTCCTGTCTAAATCGAGTATACCTACTCCAGCATTTATCGGATCTCCTACAGATTTGACCAACTTCTTCAGCCAATAATACACACAATGTTAGTGACTGTTTATTTCTGTATATTTAACCTTGCATAAATCTGCTTGTCCGTCACTTAGAGAAGAATTTAGATTGATTTGAAAATTGAAAAACCGCAAATTGTAATATTCAAATTTACTACCCTTTTATCGATTTCATTACCATCAGCCGAGAATTTTAATCATAAAACGGTTATAAACAGCAATTTTTCACATTTACGACATTGTCTTGTGTCATACGGCGGCAATTTGAATATCTATAATGCCATCCATCCTGTTCTCATACTTAATGGCGTAAAATTTATATCACGAAACACTTTCACTTCTAGGAAAAAATATTAGCATAGAATTTGTGTTGCTATGGCACCAGACCATTTATCCAGGTGCCTTTTTTTAAAATTGGATCCATCCTTTGCGTGACAACCCTCAGTGACCTCTAAGACGAGTCATCGAACCTTTGAAATGTTTCCTAAAACGGTTAATGTCCCGATAGGGTTTCCATGCAAACCTTCAATTTAGAAAGACTGTTTTGAGCAAAAAGGTATACTCAAAAAATATTTTTATTTAATCACAAATAATAAAGTGTAGTTATTTAAAAATCTAACTTTTTCTACACGTCAATAACCCAATCAGAATTAGTACTTTGTCAAATTGACTAAATTAATGCAAAAAAATGAAAAAAGGCAAAATTCTTTGTAGTAAATTTCAAAATTTGCAGAAATTACATTCAGGAAAGTTCTCATACAAATATTTAACATAAGTGAAGATCAATTTTGTCTTAAAATTATTGGCATCCAGGCTCAAAATCAACATAAAACGCAGACACCCTACAGCCTCACACGCGATGATCTTCTAGTCAATAAAATTATTGGATTTCAAGGAAATTATGCCAAAACTCGCTACCACGCGTGCACTATAAATATTTAATATTATTTAAATTGAATTGGGCCGCGAGCCCAGATTTTATAAAATAATATAGCACAGTGTACCGCGGTATTGCCCACAAATCAGAAAATATTTCTTAGGATATTTAAACCTTCTACCTAATTTGGATGTCTTTAAATCGCGAATGAATCGTTTTTTTCTTGGTAAACACGTTCCAACGTCTTCGTTGCATTTCGCCGTCAGATTTCATGTTTCTAGAAGCAGGGGCTTAGGCTGTACGCTGTCTGGCACTCATTCAGTCTGTCACAACAATACCTCGTATTAGGTATACGTAAAGAGGATTTTTTTTAATTCGAAAATAGGCTTGCGCTTGACCGTCATAAAATTCTTGTTTAGAGTTAAATGCCAAACATTTTTAGCAAACATTATTAATATCTGTCAGTAAATAGTACCGCAGGATACTTTCCGCCTTTTTGAGAGAAATAACAAAATACCAAAACCACTTATCAAAAATTGTTGACGCTGAAAATTGCTGCTGAAAAAATCTATAAAATTACCCTGAAACTGATTAAACCTGTATACCAAGTTTTCAATATTGATTGAAAAATACGAGTACCTACCAACAAACATCCGGACAAAAGAACGAAAATCTTGCTAGTTGATGCAGAAACTTTCGGTCGCTTCGCTCATTCAGTCAATTAATCGATACAAGTGGAATTGAATATATTATTAAACTTTAAGTATCATATCTCAAAACATTTTTTTTAGAAAATAAACACATAATTTTTGAGTTATTGCAGTCCATTATTAAAGGTGCTAAATGAAACAAAAGTTGTTAAAATGTTCACAAAAATACTGTAAATAAAAAGGATAATAATTACATTATCCTAAAAAAAAACAATAATGTTTTTTATAAAAATAAATTATGAACGTGTCGTTTTCAATTTTGAAATGTTCTTTATTCAA
Source organism: Lycia hirtaria (assembly GCA_947563715.1). Taxonomy (NCBI): domain Eukaryota; kingdom Metazoa; phylum Arthropoda; class Insecta; order Lepidoptera; family Geometridae; genus Lycia; species Lycia hirtaria. The sequence goes on along the minus strand of OX387382.1, from coordinate 39,716,523 downwards.
ATTTTGTAAAATAAGATAAGTAGTACTGATAAGTTCGTTCTTAAACTCAAAAAAATTATAGGCCGTAATTGTCTCATTATTGGCCACGTGAGGAATGCACATTTTACCTACATGCATACTGAATAAGTTATGTATGCAAAAATAAGTTATTTATCAAAAATTTGTTGAAACGTTTTAAATGCGTTTAACATTTTTAAGATGTTTTAGTTTGCGTCGATTGCTCCTGCACTGAGTCAGGTAGCCGAATGAAAACAAATTAATAACTGAATTATGTAAATTGTATTAAAACCACAATGTTTTGATCTCAACTCATCTTAGTATTTTTTTACAAGAAGGTTTGTGGAATTTGTGGACCGATTTTGAAAATTCATTTTGCATTGGATTCACAAGGTGGTCCCATATTTTTTATCAATATTGGTCCAGTATATAATAACAATCTCCGATAGATTGTGATGTTTTAAGTCAAAAGATTGTTCAAAGTTCAAAATTTTTTATTCGCTATAAATTGTGGATATACAAGATAGATAGATAGTACCTAGGTACACTAAAAAACTGAGTAATCAAACGCTGCAATATTAACATATTACGACTACAGAGTACATATTATGCACTTGTGTATATTATTTTTAAATAAAAACTACGGGTCACTCACGTCTGTTTTGAGTTGAAATCCAACTATAGTTTCAACCGCATTCAGCGGTCTTTTTCAAACGTCACTCTTGGTCGGTGGCGCGCCTCGTACCGGATTTTTTGACTCAAAACAGACGTGATTTACCAAATAGTTTTTATTTAAATTGTTTGAAACCACGTTAGTTTCCATAGTAAAATTGTGTATATTACATTGCATACTCAAACCAGAAACATTAATTTATTTTTCACTTCAGTAGCTCAAACATGTAGGTTTTGCTGCCTGAAATCAGTGAGCAAAATGCGATTTTGCTCACTGAGTGAGACAAAGTAACTTTTTAATAAAAAAAAACAAAAAGCCGCAAATATTTTATTCAGCCTTGGGTTAATCATACAATTCGAAACATTCACACTCTATCTCTTTCCCGTCATTAGAAAGAGAGAGAGACAAAGACCAGCCCTTTCGAAGTTCCGATTTTGAATTCGAACTCAAAGACAAACACGTTCGGAATTTCGTACGAACTAAAGAAATTTTGCAAAAAGATAATTATCTCTTTTAATGTAATTTATTGAATTTTTAACTTATTGTTGTATTTAAACGAAAATAACTATTTACTGCAAATAAAACTGATATTTAACCTGTAAATATTTATTATCTCCTAAAGTGTTCTCGCTTCTGAAGTGAAAACTTATGTGTGTTACACGAGAGCAATTTTTTTTGCATCTCGTGCCTTTGAATCCCTCGCCACACTCAGGATTCAAGATCAGCACTCGCAGCAAAAAACTACTTTGCTCTCTTGTTGCACAAATAACTATTAACGTGTCTGGATACGTCATACGGTCATTAAAATCGAAAAACTGTTTTATGCAGTAAAATACATGTTCGATCAGCCTTCTGAAAAGTTTGAAGCGGAAGTTCTGATACGGAAGTGATTTAAAGGATTCTGGGATTTTATTATATATTCTTAACGCCATTACAAAACAATTTCTTCGGTAGAATCCATTATTACACTGCGGAAAAACTAATCTATTTGGATAGCTTGTATCTAGTTTATCGAAAAGATCAGGATGTTTTTGACAAACTTTTCGAAAATATACATTGATGGAAGCGTAAGCATAGAGGCTTCCAGGATTCTAGTGGATCCACGCAGCAGATTGCTAGGACGCATCACTTCTGAGCTTCGAAAGCTCTTTCCATTTCTACTGAGTTGCCCCAAATAATAAGATCGTATCTAAAAGCTGAGGCCACATATGCATGATAAGCAATTAGGGATGTTTTCCTCGAAGCAACTAAAGACAGCCTACGGAGTGCAAACTAAGTTTAGAAGACACTTTTTCAACATGAAATTTCCAGTTACAGTGGTTATCAATTGTTATACTGAGAAACGTTTCTAGATTGGTTACTTTTATTGGTTTGTTTTGGTATACAATATTAAGTTTTATACACTATATTATTCAGTTTTAAAATATTTGTCATATGTATCGCTCTCCATATAAAATAATAAGCTTACTTATTCAATGCAAACTAAATATATCGCACTTTTTCCGCGGCAAAGACAATCTTATAAATTCAACCAGCTCCCACTTCTCGGAATATCGTAATAATTTAGGTGAAATGAAAATAAATCGAGCGTTTAGCGCGCGTCGGTGCGTCTGTCGAGCGACGCACGCGCACTTTAAAACCTGGATTTTCATTGACAGCTATCTCTTTCACACGTATCACGTATGTAAAATAGCTACGTGTATTCTAGAAATAATTCAAGATGAATTTCGTTGGATTATCGGGAATAAAGGATGTATGTCTCGGAAATATTTTTCTCGCCAAATCAATGTATGATTTATCAATAGTAATAGAATATTAATTTGTATTTGCCCGCGTATTAAACTATAAACCTACCTATTATTTTTAAATGATTTTGATTTTGTCAATTGTTGTCAATAGCATTTTTCGACGGAGCACACAAGTAGATGATAAAATATCTGTCACGTATGCACATAGTCCTAAGATCCAATAATGTTTATATGAAAACGACTGAAATCGTAAGTACTAACCTTTCTTATAAATACTCGGGGTTGCCTCGAATACAAGCTGCAGTCCTCTAACTGTATAAGGAACTCGCCATATCGGGCGCCGAGAAAAAACTCGACGATCGGACGAAAGGAAACCCGAATGTGGCAAAAAACGTAGGGATGGGACGTCGACTGGCGATTATCGAGTCGATTGTTTTTTTAATTCAGCTGTCATCCGAGCAGCGATGTATTTAGACTCTTTTAGTGTAGACGTGACAAGGTTAGGAATAAATTATTATGCGTTTGTGTTGTTTTATGTGATACAAAAATTGGTATGGATGCCAGGACTAAATGGCACTAGCAGGATGTATCAAATGACAATTTAGGTATATGGTAGGTATGGTATTAATCTCACATTTTTTGTTTTTTTGGTATCTATATGTAGCCCTAGCATTTCTTTTTAGGTTTCCGTACTATGGTGCGGGAGCCTATTCGTTAGGCTACTGTGTTTGTCTGTATGTATGTTTCAATATGAGCGTCTACAACCTAAATGGCTTGACCGATTTTGATGTGCATGGTGTCGTTAGGTTCGTCTTAACTCCCTGAGTATCTTAAGTTATATTTTTGTAATAATAATAATAAGTCTCTCGCAAAAATATAAAAATGCGTTTTTATATTTTTGAAATTAACAAGTGATTTTATTAGAATTATACTAAAGAATACGCATCTATAGTAATTTACAGCGATTTTACGCATACTTTCTCACAAAAACATAAGTCTTAAGACATAAACAAGTGACGCTAGATAGCGCTTACGTCGATATAATATTTTTACTTTAAAACATTAACATATTTTTATATAAATTAACTTAAAACTTAATAATTAACTTTACCACTTGAGCCCCTAGAAGGACGATGCAGGGGGTTCAAGTGGAATCTCTCATGTAATCTCTTACCCCGCACCGAACTCTATAACGTGACTTTTACCCAAACTGAGCACCCCTTTATCTGTAATTTTGGAAGGTGCATAATAAATGCCTCGTTATAAAGTGGAAGAGCATGCACTTTTTATCAATACAAAATAAACGCATGTCAAAAATGCAATTACTTGGAATATCTTTACTTTCTTTAATGTAAAAAGTTGTATCACTAGTTCCATAGGTATCGGTTAACAATTAAGGAGGAATATCTTCATTTTTCTTTAATGGTACTAAGGACACAAAGTTGTGTCACTTGTACATTGACAATTACGGATGAATAACTTCATTTTTCTTTAATGGTACTAAAGACACAAAGTTGTGTCACTTGTGCCATCAATGGTACAAATCAATAGTACTACTGACAATAAGGCCAATTTTTATATTTTTTATAGACAATTTTACCAATCACACCCCAATAATGTTTTTTAAGGTTTTCACGATTGTTACTCATGTTTCACTCGTGCGGCGGACGCTGCAAAATGTTCGAAACGTCACAAAATTATATAAAATATACGCGATTAATCCGTTTTTTTTTTAAATCCAATAGTAAAAATATTAATAATTATATAATTATATTAATATTATTTTATGTAATTAGTTGAAATACATCGATAACAGAGCCTTCTCAGATCGCAACCCTACTTGCGCCCGCGCCGTAGTGTAGTAGCCCCCCGCCCCGCGCCACTCGGCTCCCGCGCATGCGTACTACGTACTTTTTTCGCTCGCATGGCGACGTAAACAAACCAGGACCAGTGTTGCCTACGTAAAATGCGTACCCCATAAATTTTAATTTACTGTCGAAAATAAAATTTTAATTTATTATTTTATGCGACTACTTCATCATGATGAGCTTTGCATTACGCACTACGAGGTGTTAAAACAAAAATCCTCAGGGTTTTATTTTTTATTCAACTTTAATATTCTAGAATAGCGTCAATTATTATCATTGGCTTATTTTGATATGTTGTTCACCAAATTCTTGCCAAATGGCACGTTTTCCTACCATTAATTTGAGCATCATCATAATTTTCTCAATTTACCCATGCTGCTCGATGGAAATAGACTTTATCATGTTTCTCGCGTTTCCGATTGTCCGCTGTTAGCCTGGAGTCTGGACCTTAAGCATAAAATGTTGCTCTATCATGCCTCAGTGTACGATTGTTATCTATAAAATTATATCTTTTAGATATAAACCTACAAATTTGAAATTGCCAACTGCAATAGGAAAGTTACATCGTAACATATTTATCTATCATATATCTTCATCATCATCATCATCTCAGCCATAAGAAGTCCCCTGCTGGACATAGGCCTCCCCATGGATTTCCAGAAAGATCGGTTGGAAGCGGCCTGCATCTAGCGTCTTCCTGCCACTTGTAAGATATCATCTGTCCACCTTGTGGCTGGTCTTCCTACTCTGCGCTTGCCGGTGCGTGGTCTCCATTCGAGAACTTTACGGTCCCATTGGCCGTCAGTTCTGTGGTATGTGCCCTGCCCACTGCCACTTCAACTTGCTTATCCGCTGTATCATATATCTTCATTAATTTGTAAATAAGTGATCCATACCTTCGAAATTATAATCATTTCTCTATCTTATTATATTTGTAGAGGTAGGTATTTTTTGGCAGAATTTGGCTGGAAGACACACTAAATGTCATTTATTCAACCACTATGTAGAAATTTCCAAGCATTATTGTACCCCGCATCCAAAAAAGTGGACCAAAACAAAATTCAAAATACCCAATTTGTTTACTTGGATGACATATTTTTCCAGTTATTTTGTTATAAAAACTAAAGTACTGAACCACCTTTGAATTTATATGGGACCACCTCTGAAGTGCTAAGTCATACTTCAGACGTGGACCCATATAAACAAAAAAATTTATCAAAATCAATTGGCAACTCATAATTGGCAAAGTTATTGCTAAACAAACAAAAAAACAGTCGAATTGAAAACCTCCTGCTTTTTGGAAGTCTGTTAAAAAAGGTTGATTAATTGAGATGGATAATTGTAGTACGCGAGCTGGCAACCCCAGTCGGGAGCGAGCACATGCCGGGGATGCAACTGTGTTTGTCGTAGGCTTTTTGTTGCGCAGCTCGAGATATCGAGTCTATACGATTATTAATTGTAATTTATTCATTGGCTGTTTATAAATCGGTCTTGTTAGATCTGGAATAATGGGTAGATGTTGTGCCGGTGTTATGTGAAGTTTATGCTATAACATACGCTATAGATACCCGCAGGCGTGAATTTCTTAAATGTAGCTAAAGTCTGTTATATTATTTTTTTCCTTTTCGGTGGTATTGGAATCACGCTGTTACCATATTTGCCATTATCGAGATTTATTCAAGTTTATGAATAACGTTAAATTTGTTGAATACGTAAACGTTTTCAAATCGGATAATGCGGTAAACGTTTCTCTTAACTTCACGTGAGTTGGCAGTCAACTAAGCCTATCATTTAAAAAAATAGTAATGTTACGAATGCCAAAGTTGATAACTTTTTATAAAGTTTTACGAGAACATTTGTCACCATCGGTCGTGGAAGGGTGAGAGCGCACGTTGACTTGAAACTGCTGTGACTAATGTCTAATGATGAAATTTTGGAACTAAAGACAGGTCTGCTATTGCCCGTTGGAATACAGAATACCTTAGTAGTATGTATGGCCGGAATGCGATTGAAACGCTTCTTCTATAAGACTTGAAAGATGGCGCGGGGGTTGCTAATAAATACAGATCATGCAACAGGCTTCCCAAACCGGCACGTAACCTCAGAGCTAAGGTCTCATAAAACACGACCTGTGCAATCAGGGAATTTAGGAATTTAAAAAATCGCCAACAAAATTAAAAAACATCTAAGACGACGATGTCGAGAAAACTCGGAGGAAAATCTGGCACTTCCAATCACCTCAGAAATAATTACCCACGTTTGAATCAGATTCGGTGAACGTGACTCACACTGACATAGATTAAATAACAGTTGCTGCGTAATCTGTACCTACGCTTTATAGTACGTTTGGGATTTACGTTACGTCGCAATGTTACGGAAAATATGTGTCATTTTCTTTAAAATGCATTGAAAGATTTGTTAATCTGGAGTATTTATTTTTGATCTCGTTTTTTTTTATATTGAGCAAGATTTATTATTCTATATTACTATGACTACTTTATGTAACTATTTGTATGCATTACGCTGCAATATTATGGAAAATATGTGACATTTTCTTTAAAATGCATTGAAAGATTTGTTAATCTGGATTATTTATTTTAGATCTTGTTTATTTTTATATTGAGCAAGATTTATTATTTTATATTACTATGACTTCTTTATGTGACTATTTGTACGCGTTACTCTGCAATATTATGGAAAATATGTGTAATTTTCTTTCCAAACATTTGTTAATAGTGTTCTACTTTAGTGATCCATTTTATTTTATATATTGGCCAAGTTTTATTACTTTTATTATACTATGCACAGACCTAATCCAACATATTTTGTTGTAAGAAGGAAACTTTAAGTTTTAAATTACAATGCTATGGAAAATAAGTGTCATTTTCTTTAAAATTTGTTGAATGATTAATCTTGATCTGATGAATCTGGATTGTTTATCTTAGATATTATTTATTTATATATTGGACTAGTTTTATTTTTAGAGACGCATTTTGAACATTTTTATTCACTGAATAAGGACTTATCACTTTCTGTCCAATGGGAACTGTCGCGCACGAAAAAGGAACAAAACACTGCTTGACTAAAATGCGCTTATTCAGAGTTTATAAGTATGACGGTGTGTTACCAAGTCAGTTATGCGCTTCGTACCGTAAATAAGAAAATACGCTAAAATACGAGTACGTTACGGATAAATTTATGTGTTATTTTCTTTCAAATTCACTGAAATATTTGTTAATCAGAAGTGTTTGTTATGCATTTCATAATTTTTTTTATTATTATTATTTTGGCCAATTTTTAACATTATCAGTAACAGACGCTACGTATTTCGTGGATATTTTATCGAAAGTAGGAATTGTTTTCCTTAACATTGCAATAATTTTACCGTAATGTTCAACAGAATTCACCTAAATTACATATATACCTACCTATTGATCTGGGTTGTTTAATTTCTGACTTTTTCTTTTATAAGTATCAATATAAGTAACTAATAAAACTCTTCAAAAGGCGTGACATATCCAACCAGCCCAAAAAAGCTCTTTTTCAGTGTAGAAACATTTTTCATACAATATTTTTCATTAAACCTTCTTGGCCATCGCATTATCAGTTGAACTTTTTAGGTAAAAGTCTTGATGAGAACAATGCTAGGCGGAGTTTAGGCGGGAACGTCAAGGCTCTAAAATTGTTCGCCTACCATCACTTATTATTATAAACGTTACCAAATAGGTAGGTACCTATAACCTATGAAATATTACTATTTACCTCCAATCTATAAAGACATGAACACAACATCGACGCCGATAACTTCAATTTACTGCCTTTTAAAGCTTCCAGTTATAAAAATATAATAAAAAACAAACCACACACACCATTATTATTGAATGATGTTTTTATATGACTGAATTATTACATATAAGCTGTTAAAGTTTTATGGCTGCGCTGAGACCACCGGCAACTTGAAATGAAGACATTTTACACTACAGCTTTTATACGCAAGTTTATCGACTGTATTAGGACTCGATCAGCGCGGGCAATTGGTAGCCTTTTATAGGCCTGCTATAACGCTTTAGCTAATATTATACTATTAAGCGTAAGTCTTTGTGAGGTCTCAGAAGTTAGCGTAAGTAGGCACGCACTAGTACGCATATTTCAGGTGTGCCCGTATTGTGACGGGCAAAGACTATTGCCCGCATTCCCCGCACCGCTCCCCCGCGCTCGTCTGTCGATATCGCGTGTTAGTGTGAGTGTTGATTTACATACAAAATGCATGCATGATACGATACACGAATCAGTGCACGCGCGACTCACGCCTGCATTCAGATCTCTCAAAAAGATTTGCGCGTCTAGGTTAACTAAATGAACAAATCAGTGTAAGCGAGAAAGAAAGAAAGTAAAAATATATTGCGTTCTTTTATCTCATTTATCAATAGGTGGCCCTACCTCGACAATTAAAAAAACCTGCAAAATACTTAATATCGAAGAGGGATAAAATGAAGTTTAAAATTAAGGCCCAGATTGATTAGAATTTAGAAGAAACAATAAGTAATACCTAAATTATAAACAAGATATTGAGAAAATGTATTGTGATTCTATGTGATGATTTTGGATTAATAAAAACTTCAGAGTTCTAAAAGAAATGTATTTAGCAATGATAAGTAAATAAATAAGTCTGAATTTAAAAAAACGCGAGGCTTTAATTCCGGGTTACTAGTTCTGCAAGTCTAATATAATCTGAAGAAGATAATCCTGACAAGCTCATATTCGTTTTATTAGCTCTCCACGAGTCTACGTTATTAATTGCGGTAATTTATATCACTGGCAACATTCTAGCCCTGATATTTAACTCTTAGTCATAATAAAATTAAGCGGCTTCGTTTACTAAATAGCGAGATCATTTTGCGACAATAATAATACTAGATGATAAAATTAGAGATTAGAAAATTGTTGAGCGCGCATTTATCTAGACAAAAGGAGAAAATTGATTACTATTCTCATTTAGGTGTCTATCTATTTGCTCTAGGCAAGTGTGCTCCATCTTAGACCGCAACAGTTGCTTGGCACCAGGGAAATTTAAAAAATATTCGATTTCGATCTTTCGATGATTTTTTTATCATGGTTTCCAGGATAACTAATAACTCTGAAAAAGAAACTGTTTTTCATTTTTATTTACCTATTTTTGTTACATCTACGATTGACCACCAACTCGCCTGATGTTAAGCGATGGTGTGACCGAGGAGGGAGCTCGTTGTCTAGAATATATCTATTCACTCTAGCCTTGAAGCCTCCCGTTATTGTAGGTTTTTTTTTTATTAAGTACCAAATAGATACTATATTTTCCAAAAAATAAACATTAAATTCTCGATGTTTTTTAGTAATAATTGAACATATACAGCTTCCCCTAATACCTATTAACTTTAGCACGTCCTTAACGTTTTTTTAACCCCCTAACCAAAAAAGAGGGGTGTTATAAGTTTTACGTGTGTATCTACAGATACAGATACGGTATGTCTACAGATACACACGTCACACTTATAACACACCTCTTTTTGAGTCGTGGATTAAAAATATGAACAAACAAAGTAATTAACAAACAAACATTCGTATTAATAATATTAGCAGAGATTTCATCACCAAAAATTTAGTTTCCAAAACGAGAAGTCGTCTAAAAATAAGCAAATGCTCACAAACCGTGGATTAACGAAACTCCCGTCTATTGTGGTGAGGTATTAAAAATAAAAGCAGCGTTATTTAGAATACGTCGGTCTGTCTGTCCCGAGTTAACTGCCTATGGATATTTATATCAGTAGTTAGTGTTATACTATGGAGCATGAAAGGTTAGCAGAGGTTTAACTCTTTAAAACTTGCTAAGAATCATTACATATAGTATCATGGTTGCCTGGAAGAGATTGTTTTAGCGATAAGGCCACCTGTTGTTCCAATATTTAAATCCTTTGTTATTACTTTTAAGGTGTGTACAATAAAGAGTTTATCTATTTATCTATAGTACGATATATCTCCAAAGTTACACCCATATTACGAAGTTACGCTTTGTTGCGTTACTAAAATAAATAGCATCTTGAATCTTCAATCTATCTTGCATACAAAAATAAAAAAAACAACGGGTTGCACTCCGGTAGTGCCAGCAGAAGTGAAAACTAAATAATAAAATAGCAAAAAGACTGACTCGTGAAGGATTTGAACCTCCGCCCTCCTATTGACATATTGAAATTAATAAGCGTTAGAGTCTAACCTATTGAGCTAACGAGTCTTACGTGTATGTGTCGAAAATAAGCATTCGGCGCAACGAAATGACGTCATGCTAGAAGGACAAACTTGTACATACAATAATGAACTTTAAATGCAGAACGTTATAATATGTTTCTGACTAAAATAATGACGTCAAGCTAGAAGGACAAACTGTATATACAATATACAATAATGAACTTTAAATGCAGAACGTTGGAATAGGTTTCTGACTGTCCGTCTTATTACGATTAGAAGCGAGTTTAAAAAAATTTACCCATCCCAAAAATGCACAACGCCGCTAAAGAAGTATTCACTTCAAAAAATATTGTCTCGCCATAATAAATATCAAGAAAAACTTTCTCAAAGAGTATTATTTCACAATTTACCAGTCTGCACAATAAAAATGTAACTAACGTTTCGTTCCGAATTTGCAATGAAACAATGTCGATTTTTAATATTTCTACAAATACCTATTTATAAATATCAACAAAGTAAGGAGGTGGTAAAACAGAAGCTTGTCGAGATGTACGAGTAACTTATTCTCTATGTTTTACATATTATCCGTATGAGTTTCGATATTTTTAGCCAAATTTATGCAGATATCGAAACTTCCAGTATAAACTTGCAAACCAGAGAGGAAATTTATGAATATCAATTTTAGTATAGAAAGCCATAAAAAGAAAAGGTTGATCGCCACCCTCACCCCTAATTTGTCCACTTGAATTTTCTCTCTGTAAATATTTTCCTCAGTAAAAGAACGCGTCCTGCGCCTGTGAGCCAAACAAATCACTTTATGGCCACTTCTGATTCTTTGGATGTGTTGATATAGACTGTTTTTGTTTGTCTGATGTCAGCTGTTGTTTTAATTATATTTGGGAGCAGAGATAAGAAGCTTTGACTTTATTAACGACCTCACATAAACAGTTGTTAGTACATATCAGGTAAATAAAATACACGTGGCGCCATCTTGCATCGAGTAGCAGAAGCGTTCGCGAAAGCCTTCGTTAGCTTCGTAAGCCAAAAAGCTTATCGGTTTGTTCATAATATTTATTTGTGATTTTTCACTATCGCTCATCAGAAGTTAGAATTGAGCTCATTTCTCGATGAGCAGAAAAAACTGATAAAAACTGGTCTCCTCAAAGCTGCAGAACTTAGAGCATCGACGTAGAGTTGAATGTCCGGCATTTTTTTACCCAACTGTGTAAAAAGGGGAGTTATGTTTTTTGAGTGAATGTATGTTTGCATGTATATATATATGTATTTATGTATGTAAGTATGTAGGTTCCTATATGACCGCACAACCTAAGCGGCTTGACTGATTTAGATGTGCGAGGTGTCGTTAGATTCATCTTCACACGCTTAGTATCATAGGCTATATTTTTTGTAATAATAATAATAATATATCTCTCGCAAAAATAATAATAATGTGATTTTCGTATACTCAAACGAACTTTTTCGTAATAAACAAGTGATTTTACTAGAATTATTCTAAATAATGCGCATTTATAATCTTTTACAGCGATTTGACAACAAACTATTTTTAAACGTATCAAGCGCAATAAAATCGTAAGTTAGACTGAAAATACCTCTTTTCTACAACCGGGTATTTTGTTTTTATTTTAATATAAGTAGATACTTGTTACAAGCTGCATTTCGGTGAGTGTTTCTCTACAACAAAACGATATAAATTCTTTATGCTTGGCTTTATGCGTGGCCAAGCCTTTATGCTTGGCTTTTATTAACAATTAATTTGTACTGTAGCGGCTATAAAAGGTCAATTACAGTTTTTCTTCAGCCACAATTCTTCTGAGTCAATCGCAGCTCCAGTTTTCGTCCAATATTTACCAGGAAAGTGTCCCAGCTGCCGAGAATACCGCCTTTAATCCGGTAAACATCAGCTTAGCGTCTGTTGAGTCATTGGCTCGCGGCCAGCTCACCTGCAGACTCAGGATGTCTCGCCTATTTATACGACGATGCCTGATTAGTTGCGCGCTGATAACTCTGCCTGATGAAATGGATACCTGTCTATGCTGAGAACTGTTGAAAGTTTCGTCTGCTCTTTTAAAGATGCTCATAATACTTTTGGTCACAGGACCACAGCTTCGCTGGTCTTCTTCGAACTGGTCGATTTTGCTTTTATTTCTGTGTTTGTGTTTGGTTTCCTCTACAGGTCGTACTGTCCGACCATTTTGACGAAACTTAACATTTGGTGTACCTATTTGTTTTTTTTTTTTGTGTGGACGTTTTTGTGATGGGGATGGCATTAATTTAATTCGTTATGCTCTTGTTGGTGAAGTATGTAAGCTCCTCTGTCAGCCAGCATTTTCACCTCCCTGTACGACATGACTTTCTTGGTTTTTCTTGGTCTTCCACGTCCCCGCTTTCCCTCAATCTTCCCATCTATGATGTCATGAATTAGAAAATAATTATAAAATAATATACCTACCAATTCATGATTTACAAGATGGCCAAATATTTAGCCTTTTTTGGTATGTATGCATAGCATTATCCTTCTTACTTCCTCCACAATATCTAGTCTAAATGAAGGAGACAATCCTTCCAGTAAGCCTGCTATAACATCATTTACTATTAAATTAACTAGTAAATCATTTACTATTAAATTAACTAGTAAATCATTTACTATTAAATTAACTAGTAAATCATTTACTACTAAATAAATTAGTAGTAATTAGTAGACCGCAACGTCGCTTAATATCAGGCGAGTTGGCGGTCAAGCGCAAACCTATTTCTACATAAAAAAATAAAAAATATTTATGAGAAACGTATCTAACTACGATCCTGTTGAATAGTTTTGTAAAAAGGAGGTATTAAAGAGGTAAAATAGGAGCAAGTTTACTGCAAGACCACTTGGTTATAACTTTTATGTAAACATAACATATGAATATATGTTATGAAATTCCTTTTTAAAAATAAAGAAGGAAGTAAAAAAGGGAAAGTCAAGTTCAAGAATTCAACTTCAACAAATTGAACTTAAACCATTTTAACTGATTTATAGCGTATATTTTACATAATAACATGGCTTAGTGAATAACAATCACGAAAACTTCAGACAACATTAATTAACAATTTTTATTTTTTATATAGATGACTGATATTATGTATCTATTGCTCTCAATATTTGACAGCGTGATAGAGAAGAAACTACATATATGAAGATTACCAAACATACCAAGAAAGCGGTCCATACTAAGATCAATGCCAATTCAACACCTGAAGGACCGATTTTGAACATTCCTTCTAAGCGCTTAGTTCTTTTTCCTAAATATTTACCTATGTATAGATAGCTGCTGAACTATTAAGTAAATTACAGAAATAAATGAATCACTTTTACTCTCAAGTATCTTTACAGATCAAAGTATTTTATCGTAGTTACACGGTTCACAAGCTGACGTCAAACCATTCATATAGTCCAAATTTCAGTTCCATTCAGCTGCCCACTCCTTCCATTCATTCCGGCAGTCTATCGTGACGGCATTTGGCAAAGCAAGGACATGTCCTTCATCGACTACATCGTTAAACCTTGGAATTTGCGTCATGGTTCATTCATGATATCCTCAACACTAGTTTCATTCATTCATGTATTCAATTTTGTATACGGTTTATTGACATCTCGGTGATTAAGAAGTTACTTTTGAGTAATGAAATATACATCATCTTAATTTGTGTGTTTAAGCAGTACAGCGCTAGACATAAGGTTTTCTAAACACTCCATTAAATCTGACTCTGGTCTGATCTCGTCACAATCTTACTCTGTTTCAAAGGTTCGCGTCCTTTCATTTGATTAGTGGTCTGCTTACAACTCTTTTCTCTAGAAATGGTAATGCACCAGTAATCACTACACCATAAGCCGAGAATCTTGTAAAGGTCGAGCAAGTAAATCTAAGCAAGTCACCTACCAGCTACCTTGACTTGGCTCACGAGGTAACCGCTGAATCATTATTCAGATAGTTAAATTGATCAACGGCCTCATAGCGTAGAGCCCCAACCAGTATCTCAAAAAGATCGCCTTTGATGTTAAGGTCAAGACTCACATACAAAAGGCAGTTATTCTTAACATGGAACCCATTGCCAGAAAGTTCTTCAGTTTGTAACCTCTACTAGCAATAGCCCCTGTCCCTGATGCCCTTGTTAACGGGGATCTAGATGAAGACTTTTTTAAATACATATATATAAAGCTACGAAGAATGCTACTCGTAGATATAAAGACATGTTGCGAAAACTAATTAGACTAAGTAGATGCAGATATTGTTATCTCAGTCATATTACTGATTATAACGGTAAATCTGTAGAAAAGCATTAGGATCAATTCATTATGTTACAAATCGCGTGATTTCCGTAGTTTTGTCACTGCTACTGCTATATTGCTATATATAGTTCCCAGAGTATTTCAACCGTGCTGATGTGGTATCATGACTAGATATGTAGGTGGAATTGGCGAGGACGTGCCAATCCTTCGACGGCTCCATTCATGTGACAGTTTCGCTATGGCTCTTCCTTTTATAACAGCTGATCATGGTCATTGAACTTCCTGAAAAGCGTCATTATTGAACGTATGAATGGGCTGGATGTGAAAACATACTGTTTATACGTTTTGGGTTCACGGCAATCTATAGATAGATCTATAAATCATAGGTATTTTTTACGCATTTAAAGATCTATTCAGGATAGAAAGAAAAAAAATTATAGATTACCTCGGTAGATATTTGTCTGAAAATTTCTTTGATGTCTGCAATTCTGACGCAATTTTCCCTAAGGGGACACCCACGCACGACATTCTTTACAAAAAAATTGCTATAAGATTCCTCACTGATCGACCTACTTAATTCCATGAATGAGACTGTAGGTGGGCGTGAAAGCCTCAATAAAAGACGTCAGCAATACCAGGAGCTCATAAAACTGAGGATATCGGGTTCAACACACTGCTAAGTGCTCTGAAGTAGATCTATTGCATTCGTGGGCGATCCGTGGCCCGGACTTTCGGCGTATTGCGTAAGACGGATAGCCCATTGCGGCGAGAGTGTGCAAACATTCCAGTTATTTGTTTATATGTAATACCTACAGTCGTAACTGTGCCGTTGATTGTGTGTATTCCTGAAGAATTTCATTGGATCATCAGTTTTTCATCTTCCCAGACATTCACATGTGTTTTAGTAACTCTTTTATCTTGTGATTTATTTTTGAGCTATTGTTCCAAAATTTTATAACGAAGTACATTAAAATAGATGCATGACTACTTCGAGCAAAGAGCAACAACCCCAAAGTTCATTCAGACCAAATTTCCAAGTCGGAAGTTCTTCAGGAAAATTGGCACTCCCATTGTTTACCAAAAGGCTGGTTGCCAAGTCTCCTCTGCTTGACCACACACTGATGCCGTGTCTGTCCGCATTTACTATTAATTGAGTCACTTCCCAAACCTTACTCCTATAAAGTTATCGTCACTGAAATGGAAGAATTAACATAAAAAATAACAACCACGAAATATCTGTGTGAAGTTACGCAACACACTTGATATATCCGAGCAGACATTAGGAATGACACATCCTAAAGACATAGTAAATGATTTACTACAAACTTTTCTTTTTTTCTTACACACTGAATCGTAGCCAATTTTTTTCTTCGCCGTTGGAGGATGGGATGTTGTCCAAACGAATGACTCCCGTTTAGATAATACACGTTATTTCTGTTCTTACATATGTTACTCGTCACACAAAATAATAAGGCCATTGGCCTAATGACAGGAGTTTATTTTTAGTCCGGGACTTTTGAAGGCGACGCGTTTTTAAGTGTTACCGATGTGGAATCCGAAACGTACCGACTACGGCTTTCCCTCGTTTTCGCTGGAGATATTTCTCATTCAAAAACGTCGCGAAGCTCGAAGCTTTCTCACTCTATTTCCAGAAGATTGATGAGTCTTTGGCAACGGTTAATTGCCACAATTATTGTTTGTTTGTATTGTTTTAGAAGGCAATATGTAAGGCTTAGAAATATTTTCTGATTCACGAAAGCTGGATTACCCGTGTTAAAAATATCACCTTAATTATAAAACATCTGCAAATGTCAATGTTGTGATTTTAGTTTTTAATGGGCTTTGACGTATAATATACTGCACATCTGCGTCCCAAATTTTGAATTGTTCCTTTAAATTATTGTGATGTTATAAACGGCAATAGCCATTGTCAACTTGATTGTCAACTCTCGATATTTTAATGATAAAGTTCGTGGCATTGCCTATAAAAAAGCCAATTTACTCTCAATAAATACCAATAAAATTAATATCAACAAAATTTTCCTCATAACAAATTGATTTTTTTTTACTACCACTCTCCCTTTAAAATAAAAAATCCCCACACAAAGATGGTTACCATCATTGTGTGTTGATTTTTTTGTTTTTTGTATTTTTTGTAGTCTACTGTGTAAGTGTGTAATCACTTACTATCAATGATAAGATTGTGGTCAACTTTAGACCTGTTGTTAGTAAAAAAGTGAAATTTTTGACGTATATCTACTTATGTCCTCAGGTAGTCCAGCGCGAGTGGAACAAATGCAGTCCATAAGGACAACTCGAGGCAGCCGGGTGCGGCTGGAGTGCAAAGCCAGCGCCAGGCCTCCCCCCAGGATCGCGTGGTACAAGGACGGCCGGCCCGTCGCCGATATCGCGTTACGGAGGTTCCGGGTGCAAAGCTTTAGGTAATACACTTCTAATGTCGTTAACAGTTTTCCATGTGATGAATAAAGATGGACCCACGTACCTACCTTGAGTGACACCTGTACTTTTTACGTGATTTATTTCTCTGATTACCGACACAAAAATATTAGGAAATAATATTTATTTTTAAAATATTATTTTTTTACCCAACGTAATTTAAAAGGCAATCATTTTGCAGTTCTTATGTTTTACTCTGCGTCTTCCCAATAATTTTTTATCGCCAATTCAAGCTTAATAAATAAAATGGTGTACTTAAATAAGCAATTCTATTTCTATTTCTGAAATAAAATGTAGTAGGGAAATTAAATGAAGTAGGTGAATCCAATCACCTGTGATGTCATTATGAACAGTTACCAGGAGATCTGAAGGACACAGTCATCATAAACGACCGAAGTCCAATCATTAGGCCTCAATTGATTGATCTTGATATTCAACTGGACTAGTTCAGGTTGTTTAGATTCGTCTAGGGCTACTTCAGACTACAGTATAATACAATGTAAACATAAGTAGCTTTGATTATGCAAGGTCACGGGAAAAGCGGTAGTACAAAGTGGTGGTGGTGTTCTCTAAAGAATAGCTTTTTTATTTTGGATACATACTGTAATAATAATATCACTTTGTAATAGATAATAGAGTGTGCTTACGTTTTGTCGTACTTCAAATATACTTACTATGCAGGGGAAAAACGAATGAATGTTATCTCTTATGTTCATCTAATTTTACGCAGCTACTCTTACTTGTCATGTTTTTAGGACCACATTTTAAAACGGACGATCAATATGAGAATGAATGGTAATTGTGGCAGAGGTCGACCGAAGAAAGTATGGATGAATTACGTGAATGAGGGAAATGGGAGTGAGTCCAGATATGACTAATAACAGAGATGAATGGAGAAAACGTACATACTGTACCGACCCCACATACTCGTAAGTGGGAACAGGGTAAGAAGAAGAAGAAGACTAAGAAAATGCCACTCCTCGCTATACCGTTCCGACTCGTACTATCTCTGGTCAGTCTACATTTCTGTGTAATGTGACGGAAAGTGATATACAATCACCTAGTCTGATATAGCCTCAAAATAAACGAACCGTGCGTTTATGGTCCTTACATCAGCATCCATTGCTTCAATTAGTGCAAACAGATTATTGCGCTAATCGCAACACCAGACTACGTCAATGACCGACCTGGGTAAGGGTCGGCTTCTGTGACTTCATTCTTCACTGCCAGATGGTCTATGTCATCGGTGATGCCCTGTGTCGGTTTATGAGAGTTGACTTTGACATCTTTTGAAACTGTCTGCCCACAGTATATACAAATTGCTAATTAGAACATAAACATGACTTGTATTGCTTGACTTTGACTTTGACTATAGGTAGCGACTAGGGCTTGTTTGAAATTTTAATATAATTATCACTTGAAATTACGAAAATCCAATATTCCAAGCTTAGTGCAGCATGGCTAAAATATAGAAAAATAAAATTGGACCGTCACTACCACATTTTATACTTCTTAACAATTATATATTTAAAAATAATATGTATAATACATTTATTGAAATTTTAAACGCATGGAATTAAATGAAAACAATAAGCTGAGATTTCCTTTAAAAATAACGATGTGATGCGATAGTTTTATCTGATCGCTACGAGATGTAGTAGTGACTTATCCAGGTTTATTATTTTCGATAATTGTACTGTTGTTATACGTTAGCCTGCCACCCATAGACTTCTATAGATACCCCAAGTATATGTAACTAGCTTGTCAAAACGAGCGTGTCAAGCACGATAAAAAATCGCAGTTGACGATCAAGATTTATTAATTAATTCCAGTTAATATATACATATATACACACACAATTCGATATTTTGTCAACTTAACTAGTTACTAGCGTATAAGCGCGCGGATACATTGGGTTGAATAGATTACACGCGGATGGAACATTCCATCACAAAATCGTTTATGTGACGTCAGTCGGTACCAAAAATGTGGCACGCAAGGTTTTCATATAAATGAAGTCGCATGCTTCATCTACTATGTCTGTGCTGCCACCCATAAAATAAAATTCATTTGTAATGAGCGGCCAAATCTTGTAGTCAGAGAAATTTTTAAAATAGGCTACTTAAAAGATTTGAATGGTACATTCTTTTAAATTTATCGGGCTTGGAAACGTTTGTAAGAATCTTGGTGACATACTTTGGTCAAGTCTAATTTTGGAAGCATTGTTACGAATTACCATTACTCAGGATGCAATTGGCAAGACGATTCGGTCGATTTAAGTTTCGACTGATCAAGCGTGCAATTGCTTCGACTGACACTTTGATGTGTTTTTATTTTGGTCGACTTCAGTATCATCAATGAAGGACGAGATCAGATATTTTTCATTAAGATATCTGATGAGTCTTATTCACCTCAGTCACTGCAGCAGTCCGGGTTAATAATAGGGTTCCATTAGTAAACTAGGAACCCTTGTAGTGTCGCCATGTCCGTTTGTCTTTCCGTCCGCGGCTTTGCTCAAACACTATAAGTACTAGAAAGCCGTAATTTGGCATAGTTATGTATATTAATAATATCGATAAATTAATATAGAATAAAATTCTACCTCATCGTGTGGGGTATCGTTGAATAGCTAATGAAAAAACATTGGGGGTAAGCGAAAACCGTTATTCAATTTAGGGAGTGCAAGTTACGAGTAGGTATAATTTTTTCTCGAATCCCATCAGTAAATTAGCCGAGAATTTCAAACAAATTATATTTTTAGATGTTTACAATATTAAAATAAATGTGTACGTTTTAAAAGAGATTATCAAATATCCCATGACTCAATGGATGTCACGAAATAATCGCAGGCAATTTGAAATCCAAGTGAGTGGGCTGAAAAATGTTTGTAAGCACAGATCAAGATTTACTGACCCATGAAAATACTTTTTACGAGTCATATCTCACTTCTAAGCAAATGTCAAAATATTTACAATAAAAGATCAATTCTATATCTCTACTGATAACTCAGTTTATTCTCTTCAAAGTTCAATGTGATGTAACTCTTCTATTACTGAACTGGGAAGAAAAGAAAAACGTAGAATGGTGCAGCAACATTTCTTTTCTTACCTGTAAGGCAAAATAGGCGTGACTTTATTTTTACGATCTATATTTTAATCAAAGAAACTTTTCATGCCGCTAGTTCAGAAGTTCAAAACCAATGAACCAAAGTTCTTTTACCATTACACTTCGTGACACGTTCACATCAAGACTCGTAAAAAATATAAATTATTATGCAAATTCTAAGCACTATTATGTCTCGCAATTTTTGGGGAATTACCTAAGTCCAAAGCTTTGGCAAATTCGTTAGGTACCTTATGTTTTTCCTGTGTGTAATCCAATATCGTTTTGATTCCAGAAGGCGCTCGGTGTTAGTG
The DNA here is from genome assembly GCA_947563715.1 of Lycia hirtaria. Classification (NCBI taxonomy): domain Eukaryota; kingdom Metazoa; phylum Arthropoda; class Insecta; order Lepidoptera; family Geometridae; genus Lycia; species Lycia hirtaria. Next base: position 39,695,851 of record OX387382.1, on the reverse strand, counting down.
ATAAGGCATGCTAGGAATGAAGACTCTGCGACGTACGAGTGCAGAGCACAGGGTGCGATCGGCCCTCCTGCCATCGCGACTGCCAATGTGAGCGTAGTCCCGCCTACGGCGACCGTCCCTGACGAGACTGAAGATCGTGAGTGTTTTTTTTAAATATATTTTCACCAAAAACACAATACGGAATGACTAGTTCAAATATGTCACATGATAGTGAAGATGGCCAGTATGGCCATGGATGACAAATACAATACGTACCGGCAAGCGCAGCTTAAGAAAAACAGCCATAAGGAGAACAGGCGACATCATACAAGTTGCAAGAAGACGCTGAATTACCTATAACATAAGGTCTTCTTGCTAAGATAAAGTCATTTTGAAATCCATGGGGGAAGCTTATGGCCAACAGTGGACTTTGTGGACTTGTGGCTGAGATGATGATGATAAAATGACACTAAGTCGTGGTTATTATAAGGAACCTAACTCAACTAGTCATCAACGAACTATGGAGAGAGCTATGCTCAGTCGCTCTTATCTACGAAATCGTGTCAGAAAAGAAGAGATTCTTAGAAGATTTCATTTTAGGGAATTATTGTTCTCCATTATAGTATATATATATAATGGAGAATAAAATTGTGGGAAACGAAAATGCAGTGGGATAAAATATGAATGAACTTATAGATATATAGATATATATATACCTATATATATCTCCATAAGTTAATTCATATTTTATCCCACTGCATTTTCGGCAGTAGGCATTTTTTTCTATAGTTTGTCTAATAGATAACTTTTGATTTCGCATCTAACTGATACAAATGCTACTATAATATCATTAAGTATATTTAATTAATAATTTCCCAGTTTGTAGGTACCTTGTCTTGTTTAGAAATTTACTTTTGCGCTATTTGCTAAGCGAACCAAATCAGTGTAATCTTCATAAATAAAACTTGAAAACATGGAAAATCACAAATAGGTTTCTTCAAAATTTGAAGACTAATTTAATTAGAGGGTAAATTATTTTCAACATCAATGTAATTAATTAGACTTTCCTTATCATATATTTTCGTACGCAGTGCTCCCGAATCAGTGTTAACGATGATTACAGTCATTAACCCATTTCTACATTCAATAGCTGCAAATCTGTTTACACTAAAGGTCTGTGCAAACGATACTCGTTACTATAACAAGGCAAAACATAGAAATATTCCAGGGGATATTTGCAATTACATCATCATCATCATATCAGCCATAAGAAGTCCACTGCTGGACATGGGCCTCCCCCATGAATTTCTAAAAAGACCGATTGGAAGCGGCTTACAATTACACACGCTCATTAAAGTATTTTTTAGTAAATCCGTCGTGTTCTTTAATGTCATTTAGGTTTGCTTTAGGGAATTCTGTGTATTTTAGGCATTATTTTTTTACCTAATTGTCCAAGACTCGAATTGCCAAATTCCATGGCAGATGTAAATCAAAAATGATTATCCGATTTTGACAGACTCTTGCACGTATTCTTTTTCTTTTACCATTTGTGCTTGCGGCACTTTTGTAAATGTTCCAATTTCACGTAAAACTTTATCGTCTGTATTAGGTATAACAGCTTATTAACCTCTATGTGGAACGATTGGTGCTGCATAAACATTGTATCGATTGATGTCATATCATTGTTTGTGTACCGTTTGTACTGCAAACCTCTTGGGAACAGCAGCGCTTCGGAGAACCGAATGTAAACAATGTTGCGAACCATAGAATCGGTAACATTGTGTCGAGAAACTTTTCCGTAATATGTTCCTTTCTTTCTTGATCTGAGAATAATGTTCAATATGCAGTGGTAATGGAACAGTTACCTACTTTGATACTTAGGCTGTATAAAGTTAAATTAGGTAGGTATCATATATCATATCTAGGTACGTTTATATACTCGCCTATTACATAATGCATTGGTAAGGTCTTTGTTACCAAATGTAAGAGTGGTTATTGCTAACGTGTAGGTATTAATGAGATTTCTGAATTGTTTTATTCTTATCATCTGCCTTTTTATCATCATTTACGTATACCATTAGTTTATTCAGCCCCATCACTTCAAAATATAGTACACATATTTAAATTTTGTATATTTTTTCTCCAATTCCCAGTCCAAATTCTCAAATTTACATACATATTTGACGAGCAATTTTTTGGGAAGTGTTCCTTTTCATAATCTTTATTTTTCCCGTTTCAGCCATAAGCGGGTCGCCGTGTCCGATGTCGTCTTTCTGCCTCAACGGGGGCACTTGCCTATACTTCGAGCTTGTCCAGGAGCAAGCTTGCAAGTAAGTTGACATATTTTTTACAACATTTTTGGCTTAGTGGTGGAGCGTGCGTCTTTCTTAGTAATGGAAGAATTTAGGTTTATCTCTGCCGGGCAAAATAACGAATTATTAATTTCAGTATCCTCTTATGGTCAAGATGTTAATTGTCCTTATCTTTGTAAGTATAAGTATTTTCCATGTCAATCCGACATCGGGAAGCCTCCTGGAGAGCTATGAGTGTAAAACGAAACGTTATTCATTAAAAGAGGATAGAGTTATTTTGGTTGTGGCATCTTTTTTATTCATAGATTGACTTCTGTTCGGCTGCCTGATGTTAAGCGACGTTGTGGTCTACGGTGGAGCAAGCTTACCTAGAAGAGTTTGACTCTAAATTTGAATAAATCCAAATTAAGTATATCTATTCGGATTGGCCTATTCAGGGAGCATACCTATTACACATTTTGGCGGTATCTACCCATAATAAAAGTGCCGCTTCCAATCGGTCTTTTTGGAAATCTATGGGGGAGACCTATGTCCAGCAGTGGACTTCTTTTGGCTGAGATGATGGTGATGATGATAATAAAAGTGAAGCTAAAACGTTTAATTCGAGTTTTCGCTAACTTCGTCTAAATAACAGCATATTTCAATAAATATGATTATTGTGTAGAATAGTTATATTTTGACTAATTGTGTATGATTAAATTCTTAGATTAAATTATAGCCCAATAGATCTATACCATCGGTCTATAATCTAATTAGTGCATGAAAATTACTTACTAGGTTTATCTAGGCAGTCTAATTCTAAACGATTAGAAGTTCCATTCCACAAGTTATTGTAAACATTTGTCATTAAAGCTTTATCAGAAAATTTCTTCCGTTTATTTTACCGCATTTCTACAGTACGAGATGGAAGTCACGTAGGCAATACAACTATGCAGTAAACCAATTCATTTTTTTGAAAGTTTTCTGACAAATCTTTTTATCTAGAAACCAACAATCTCCAACAATAAATAGAAAAAACCTTGTCTATGGTTAAATCAAATGTGAATTAAATAGGTATATAATAACATCGTTAACTTCTTTTTTTTTTTACCCGACTGCGTAAGAAGGAGGGTTATGGTTTTTCTAATATTTTCTTGATTTTCTTTTTCAGATGTCCCGAAGGCTTCAACGGGATGCGGTGCGAGAACAAAGAAGCCACCAACAGAAGCAGTATGTCTCATTCCTACACGTGTAAACTGGGCCTCTCGATCAATTACTACTGTTAGCGGCCGATGCGTCGACGCATAAACCCACCTCGTTCCAATTTTAAATTTTAACTCGCGATCCGACGCTGGCTGGCAAACTGTGAATTTCGACACGAATTATTTTTTCGATATTATTAATCGCCTATTTCATTGTGAAAAAAAAACATGTTTATATTTAGAACTACTAATGATGGTGAAGCTGTGCACCAGTTAATTTTAGAACGGCTTTCACATAACGCCAGCACGGTGGTGCGAACGCGACTTTCTGTAGACAAAACTGTTTTCCGTAAACAGTGCATTTTGTGAATATAGGATGGCAAAATGGCGCCTATTTCACGTTAGTTAAGGTTGCGGCTTCGGCCCTTGTAAATAGTTAAAAAATATTTTTATAATTGATTTCGAATCTCGTTTCTCTATCGGTATGAGTAGACAAACAGAGACTCCTATTTATTAATTTGTTAACTTTGCATCATTATTTAATTTTGCTTTTTAGTAGATTTACTTTTGATCAGATTTTGTAAAATAAAAGTTGCCACGTGATCAACAAGATTATAACCATTTCTACGATATTATTGAAATTATATATGTAGTTATTTTTATCTTTCACGAATTTAAAAAGATAGGTTTCGTTGACTATTATTGAATAGATAAATATATTCCATATATACTTAATAACATCACGATATTTTTTACTAATTTCAAAATCCAATCTTCTTAGCTGAATATCCCTAATATTTTATATTAAAGTTGTAAATATTTTAAAATATTTGTAATATTTCGATAATGATGTTAACTATAAGGTTTGACGACTAGTAGTATGTCATGTTCTGATGAAGAGACTTACATTTATGTACATATCTATTAGGGTAAGGGTGTTTGTACAA